>OY720638.1:99116033-100366033 GCA_963169105.1 Ceriagrion tenellum | reverse complement strand
CGAGAGGGAATTTGGTGACAATAACAGTCTTCCCAGAGGAAGGGGTTAGCTATGGAAATGAGAATTGTAGGTTTTTCCTAATACAGGGAGATTTATTAACCCTTTGGTACAACCCTTTCCCACAGCCCCCTGGCTCTGCCTCTCTTAGCCTCCACCCGGACACACTGCCTACTCCCATCTCCGCGCAATACTTTTATTGTTTCGCCCCAGAGGTCAGTGCCCTAGCAGCATCAACCAGTCATCATGTGTGACAGGTCCATTCATGGTCAAGGGTGTGCCTCCCACTCCATTCCTGTCAAGCGTCCAGTCATTGCACACAACTCCCTTATGCAGCATGAAGTCATCACCAATGCTCTGATGCATGCCACATTCTTCACACATTTGTCTTTCTTTCCATCCTCCGAACCTTTTCCATCCTCCACACCAGTCTCATAAGCCTGTACTCTAATCTTGTCGAGTCCATGTTTCTGCCCCATAAAATGATACATGCCATATCATCAAGCCATACACTAGTCTCTTCATATCCTTAATCAAGTCCCATCATCATCTCCCTTCTATTATGATACGCTTCCTTCATTAACCCTATTCTCCTCCTCATGTCTTAACTACTACAGTAGAACCTCGATCTATCGTTTTTCAAGGGGATGGGCAAAAAAAAAAAACCATCAATGCGGGAAAAGATTTCACGGAAGCCAAAACGAGATGAAAATGCGAGAATTTTATGGTAACTTTTCACAGTAGAGGGGAATCTTAAAGGAATTTCTCTTAAAAGCGGGAGAATTTTTAAATTTAATGAAAATACTTAGTGCATCTCTAATTTTTCGTTTGACTACTAACTGTTTAAAATATTTTATTAGCATTACATATCCCAATGGTGTCTCGGATGATAAAAGTAAATAAACAAGGTCCATTATCATGTTATTGGATGATCCTCAAGCCCGCGCACCGACCTATCCATGCATAGAATTTTATTAGTTTCAAATATCCTTGAGGGTGAGAAGCGTGCATAAAATAGGTTGGGGAGGATGTAATCTTTTTTCGTGCTTTCTATTGTGATCCGCTGATGGAGGAGTGCCACCCGTTAAAGATGGAGCGAGCTTGACACTACCAAGTATACTCTTGTTTATCTGGAGCAATCGCGTAACCCAGAGGTATAGAGCAAGAGAGGTGTAGCAGGTTATCGCCATCTGGTTCAGAGAGGCAAAAGTTAGCGGGGGTAATCAGGATGAAATGAGAAATTCCGATAACTGCAGTTGGAGTTTGGCTTGGCATTACTAAATGAACACGAATTTCAAAAAAATAAATCATTTTGATGGGCCATGGTGCCTAAAAAACAAAAAAAACCATTTCTGGCAATGCAAGCCCACGTCAGACAACGGACGATAAGGAACTTAGCCCACTCTCGCAGGACTTCCACTACGACAAACTATTAGTTGAAACATCTGCGTTACCTTCAGCCGTCTTAAAACACCTATTTTGAACAGTTTCGGCTATAGGCTCAGAAAAAAATACTTCAGGAAAATGAATAGACATAAATACCTACTTTAACTGGCGAAACATGGAAAAAATAGAAAAAGGAAAGAGCACAGAGCACCTAGGGTTTGGCCGCACTTACCAGAGGCCCGCGAAGTGACCATGACGAAGGTCAGAGAGTGACTGAATTGCCGAGGTTACAAGCCACGCCCGCTGCCCTCTGGTTGGTTCCGCGACAGTCACATGACGAGAAACCCCACCTCCCTCCCTTCCCTCAGCCACTCCCCCGTTTAAGCCCATGTGGCCCACGTCATTTGAAATAATGCACTGGTTACATATGAGAATTGGGTGAGACAGGTAATTGGGGGACCCTGTTTTCCGCCGGGAGGGACAGGGCAGGTGGAAGACCTTTGACCCTCACGAGCCTTTCCGCAGAAAGGGCCCCACCCACTGAGGGGCACAGTAGTGGAACGTCAGTTAATTTTGTTAAAGTTTTTAATCGGCATAAATCTACAGAACAAGTATTATATTAAGTTTGTCCGTTATTTTCTGTTAAATTTGATACCAAACACCAAGGAAATCTGTTGATATATACCCACATGGGTTATAATAGATCTTGATATGGTGCCGAGAGCGAGCGTATGACAACTACTAGTAAGATAGCATTGAGAGGATAATAGGAAGAAAGGTTAGAAGCTCATGGTGAAGGAATGCAGCCGCTAAAGAGCGAGGTAGGGACTCGTTTGGGTAGGAAAGGAGGAATGCCAATTGTTCTATAGGAAGGAGTTTGGGCCATAAAGATAAGAAGGGACTCGGACGGCAATACCCGTCCGTCCTGCGCGGCGCGTCACCTAACTCCCTCCCCCTCCACCTTTCCCGCCACAAAAATCCCAAAATCTTACTTCGGTGTAAATTTTTGGTTTCATCTTTTTCAAACGGTGAATGCGGTAATTGCGATGTGGGGACCATGATTTGGAAACGATCGAAGCGGAAAACGATACTTCGGGGAACGATGGTTGCGGGAATTATTAACGTTATCAGCATGGAACTACATTTGGGACCAAAGACGGCGAACGATAGATGCGAGAAAACGATCAATGCGAGAACGATAGATCGAGGTTCTACTGTATTCCCATTTTCTTCTAGCGCATTGCCCAGTTAATTGAAATGCTCTGCTTACTTAGGTGGCACACTGGAAGAATATGAGTGTGGTGGTAAATCTGCATGGAGGAGAAAAGCATCAGGGAATAAAGCTTGTCATAATAGAAGGCTCCTGGGGTCATATTCTGTAACTTGTATCACCAGTGATGAGCAACCGCCGGTGATGTCACATCACCTGTCACCTCCGTTCTGATTCTTTAAGCCGACGAGGTGATGTTCTTCACCCAAAGTGGGGTGATACAGTATCACTGATCGGGGAGCCGGTCTTTCCCTGTCACCCTTGACATCACCACCCACTATGGCGTCGAAGCTTCAATATTTTCATCAGCTGATGGCAATTATGACATAAGTAAATAAGGATTTGTGTGTATGTAAGGCTATTAAAGAGTAACTAACTACCATATTTGTAATTAATGTGACTAATGGAAATGCTGAGATTAGTATTATTCGAATAGATAAGTCAATCGTATTAGCGGATGGGTGATTTATATGACTGCAGTTCTGTGCATTAATTAAGAAGCCAAATTAATAAGCCTTTGATGATACCTTGTGGTTTGTGGAGCGTGTTAACAATTAGGATGTACAATAACTTTCATTTTGCGAATAATAGTTTCAGCACGACTTTTTTTCCTACCACTTGTGACATTTGCAAGTATGAGCTCACATTACCCATGGGAATGAAACTTTGACACTGATGTTTAATGTGAATAATGTTTTCATAGTGTTTCACAGAGCACTATTATTAATTAATTGGAGAAGCAAAGAGTCACAATGCAACTAATTTATTATACGTTGGCATATTTAGCAATGCTTTTGATATTATCTTCATTCTTTATTAAGTTTTCTCACTTAACATCAAATAATTGAACTTATATCACGTGAGGGAAGCAAAAAAAGAAATCAAACTTATGATGATATCCTAATATGCCATACAACAATATTTAAGTGAATATTCCCAGGTGTGTAGTGGGGACTGCTGTATTCCATCAGATTCCATATGATAATTTACACATAATAGACACTTATTTCATTGCAGCATTTATGAACTACAATGCCCACTTTGTAAATGAAAGTAATCTTTTATTCCACATAATTTTATGTGGAATAAAAAGTTACTTTCATATCCAATGTTGAGTAAATTCCACAAAGTCACGCCTGAGACACCTGAGTATACAATGCTTCCTTTAAATTTCCTTCAACTTCCCACGTAAGCTGAAAATTTAGTTTTGTACATTTCCTCAGTAATCAATATTCGTTCTTCCATTACAGCGTGAATGGTAAATCAACCCAAAATAATGGGGTCGACTGTGCAAAACGTACAAGGGCATGAATACGTAACATTCTATGATATGTATGATAATATTCATTCAAACTGATTTCCCCTACTTCGTGAAGTGAGAAGAAAGATCCCACTATTTTGAATACTCAACAAAAATGCAATATGAGGCAAAAGAGATTGACATTAAATTCTAACAAAAATATGTGGAGGAGGATAGCATTATGGATTGCTGTCAATGTAAGCAAGATTACTCGTAACTTGTTAATGTATCAATGGTTTCCGAGGGTAATAATAAAAAACTTCATAATACTATTGCCTTCTTAGGCTGAAAATAAACAATAGTCACTCATTCCAACTTAATGCTAAAACATTTTGAGTCGTCTTTATGATAGACCAAAGGTCTCAAGTTCACATATTATAATAGTAATAAATCAATTAGCCGTACTTGTGACTGCTCATGAATCGTCGATAATAACACTGTTGAATTGGCGACAGAGAAAACAGAATACATCATGAAACAACCAAGGAGAGAACATGAAAATAATGTATTCATGCAGTGATGTTTCTTTACTATCCTCATCATGTTCAAGTAAGAATGGAATTCCTGTTCACTGCATGCAGCGTTTTTCTCAAATAAACAAAAATCCTTTGTGAACTCCTATTCCACAGGTATTTTCATGAATTTTGTCCACATCGTCCAATCCTGAACTTCTCAAACACTTGCCCGCCTCAGTCTGGGTCATATGTTTTGTTTACAATAGGTAGTCTTCTATTTTGGGAGTGTGCCACCATTGGCTACCAGGTATTAGCATGAATCATACCAAGATGTTTTCATGCATATCACCACCACCTTGCCATCACTGGGTGGTGACACTTCACCTGCCGGTTACAGAATCACAACTGGGGACAGCAGGTGAAGTTTTTGGGTGAAGTTCAGTCACCAGTGATAGGCATCACCTGAGTACAGAATACGACCCCTGTTGATGGGTCCCTTGAGTGGGGAAATAATGAAGAGGCTGGTGAAAAGCTTGAATTTGAATGAAGCATTGGGGTACAAATATATGGATATATGGGGCAAAGATTATGAAATATGTGTAAGCGGTCAACTTAAGGGTCCGTCGAGGGTCAATTAAGGGAACGACACTTCTTCGGAAAAAAGGCGTTTATTCTTTCCTTATTCACCATTTCCACTTCCACAACCGCATCTCCAACTCGCCTCCTCCCGACTGCCGCTCATCCGCTTCTTCCTCTTCCTTGTGACCCAGAAACCATGGCTTGGCGTCCCCATGTGACCATCCTGTGTCCATCCCATTGGTCACCAACTGCATATTGCCCCAAGACCACTATCTAAATGACGCCCAGTGAGCTCAGCTATATTAAAAACTAGATTACAGCCTCCATAGATGAGCACCCACACCATGGCCCGAGGAACCCACTGAGCTCATTTCACTAATCTAAATGACCTCATGTCATTCCTTCCTTGGGGAGCAATGAGCAGATAAACCAATGGAATGGCTCAGCCCAGCCATGGTCTCAGTTCACTTAGAAGTTTCACTTACAACTATCCCTCCCTAACAGTGAGTTGCTGACTAACTCCAGCAACTCATCTTCTTAATTTAATCCAATAAAAATGAATGCTAATTGCTAATGATACAGATATAAACATCAGTGAATACAAGTCACTTAGTCAACTCTCAATAGCTCACCAACAATGAATGCAACACAGTTTACTCAATAGACAGAAAACAAATGAAATAGTGGAAATCATTGTCCAAGTCCAGCTTGCAATTCAATGTTTGGATTACTTTGCACACCACTTATATACATGACTACAATAAGGTGCCCTTTCGAATTTCAATACAACTCAATACAGTATCTCGTTAAGTTCAACAGTTTTTGAATTATACTTTGTTGCCACTAACCGACTACCTATTAAATTCATTAAATAATATAACTTTTTGATCTATGCCCACATTTACCTTTAGATATCCTCTTTTTATTTAGGTCTCATCTCCCCATCACTATGGTCACTTCACAAATTTCACATTTCCCTTGTCTCGACAAGACCTTGCACTTTTCACTACTGCCCATCACCAAATAAAATAGTTACCACAACTATCTCAGTGTGCTCTCTTAGTACTACTTCACGGCTTCCCACCATATGTTACCATTTTACCTTGGAATCCTCTTGCCCTGGTATAGTCACTCCGCCTCCCACCACACAACAAATACAATCATAATACACTTCATAACTCCTGCGTATCTTCCTCCACCTCCTCCCATCTCGACAGCGCTCCCCGCGGTCGTAAAAAGTAAGGGTGGGAGGGGGCAGGAGGAAGAGCCACGTATGGTTGGGAAGACGAAGACCGCTGTCTCCTCGACCGCAATGGGTATGGGGACCGCTGCGGAAGGGGAGAGAAAAGGGTGGGAGGAGCGACAGCATCCTCCACAAAGGGGGAGGCGGCCTCCTCCTCGCTTATCTCCTCCACGGGATCCTCGCCGGCCGGAACGTCTCGTGGAAGATCAGGGTCAAGGCTTGTGGATCGTCCTTCGCTCATCACTCCTGTATCCCAGCCTGAATCATCTGCAATGGGCGTGGAGGGAACTTGGGGGTTGGTGGGAATTAGATTTTTCCTTGGTCTTCCTCTGGGCCGGTCACGGCCTCTTACTAAATGTGAGGTAGGAAGAGGACCTAAGTAGGGTTTTACTCGATTCTTATGTACAACGATGTTCCTAAAGGGAAGCTCTAACTCTATGTTGCATTTGGAAAACACTTTTGACACGCGATACGGGCCCTTCCACGGGCGGTGAAACTTCTTAACTTGCCCTACCTTCAAACACGGATCGCTCAGATACACGTGGTCTCCCACCTTATAGGTGCGCTGGCTTCCCTTAACTTTTGACCCCTTTGCCTGCCTCCTCTGTGCCGTCCTATTATTTCGCCCACATAATTTCCATAAATTTCGCAACCGCGCTTGTAATTTCGTCACCGCCGGATGGTCTGTCTGAGCTCCACCCCCTACAAACGGTGACACCATCTGAAAACCAAATACTATCTCGTGAGGGGAATGTTCAGTGCTACGGTGTGGATTGGTGTTGTATGCGGTCACTGCATAATCGAGCCACTCATCCCAATCATTATTTTTGCAGTTCACATAGTGACTCAAAATTTGCATAATGGTGCGATGTACCCGCTCGACCCTTCCGTTCGCCTCCGGGTGATACGGTGATGTCCTCAAGCGTCTCACCTGGAGCAACCGACAAATTTCGCGAAACAATGCCGATTCGAAGTTTGTCCCTTGATCAGTCAAAACGGTTTGAGGTACACCAAATTTTAAAATCCACTTCTTCACCAGAGCCACTGAAACAGTTTCTGCAGTTTGATCCGGTAACGCTATCATGGCTACATAGCGCGAGAAATGATCAACAATAGTCAGTATGTACTGTTTCACTTACATATGTATAATAAAATTTTATTTTAAAAGAATTAAAAAATTTCATTCAATACAGCTTTTTGCTAAAACAGTTAACCAACAAGTTTTAAGGATTTGATAAATTATTTTGACATGTGATAAATTATTTTCTAATATATTATTTGAGGTATTTGATTGTTTTAAGTCCAGAGAACTAATATTCGTTCCTCGGCTAGTTTCAGCAGCATACTGGTGAAAGTTACATGTGCATCATAAAATACTTCGATGCCTCTGTAGTTTTTACTACCAAGTTTGTCACTGTAATGAATGAAAATAACATCAAATGATTAGGCTGTTAAATGACTGCTTACCCAAGACTTTATGCTTGCCTAAGATGAATGTGTGGATGCAGGTCCAAGGCACAGAACAGCAAGATCTTACTTCTTTGATGTACCAATAAAGACTGACGCACTGTAGGAAAGAGCCAGCATTGTAAGCTTTTATTCATCAAGTAGCAAGCAACCCATCCACACTACTCGGCATTTGCTGAGCAGTGTCTCGATATTTTCCAGATGCTGAATACATGGAGCCCTCTTACTGTTTACAATTTACCTAAATAGGATTGTTAAAAGTATCAAGATCATAGTGGCATAAACTGCTCTCTGCATGGGATTCAACAATTTTAGGAACTTTGTTTATCTATACTTATTATACAAAATTATTTTCTCTTCCTCGTGAAGTTCCCAGAAAGTGGGTTCATCTTAGAGATGGGCAACATCATTCAATTCAATGACAGTCATATTAATTGGTAGTTCATTAGGAGGAGTTGACTCGTGTTTTTTCTCATAGTAGTGGATCATTGAAATAAAACTAAATATATTGGTTGAATACCTTAAATTAACTCTGCTCTAATTAAAATTCAATGTCGCACTGAAATTAATACTTGAATAAGTACAACATTAACATGAAACTGCAGTGATACCATATTTTCCAAAAGTGTGGGTAAAATTATACGAATAAATGTGCATATATTTAATTTCTTTATTGAATGAGAATGGCCTATACTAGAAACTCATATATGACAATAACAGCATATGAAAAGATTAACTCCCATGCCTGCATTTGTACACATAATTAAGCCGGTCCCTTTGACAAGGAAAATGTTTATATTTAACAATAAATCAATGCGTATATTTATTGTATAGATATGCTTAGAAAATAATAGCTATAAATATTAATTAATTTATTTATTTAATAAACCATTGACGGGTATAGTACCCTTTACATCGCTGCAACATAATAACTTTGCTATAAATTATATAAACCATTACATCAAAAACTATACTTACATATAGAATCAGAATGGCCATAAGACACTCCTCTGATTGCAACAAAAGCATTTGAAAAATAAAACTCCTACAATTTGATTCACTCATATAATAAATCTTGTCCCTTTGACTAGTAAAATGTTTATATTAAACGGCAATAGCTTGTATTTTATAAAATATCAGGGAACATAGTGTCTATGAATATGCAAATGGGTCTGTGCATCAGTGCCACGAGTGTACCCTGTGAATGCCTCTTCTCCGAAGCATGACATACATATTCAGGAAGGCCGAGTGGCATAAAGCCCTCAAATTTGTCAATGATTTAATTCATCAATTCCAATGAGGGTCAAGAAAAATTGAGTCTGTAACAATAAGTCTGTTCTCTACATCATGAAATCGGCTCTAAAACGTAAAATTGAATGATTTCTCGATTCATTTCCTCTGATGGCATGATAGAAGCAATCATTTTTTTCCACTCTCTTTGTTAAATATCATGATATACTTGACACTTTTGAAATGGTGATGGTTTTCTAGGACCTTATTTCCCTAGGCACTTCTTCAAATAATGATAATGAATTCTTAGCACTCTCGATTTAGTGCCACTCATCTGCCAAAATTCTAAATCTATCTTCAAGCCCCATTACAGCTAACGCAGAGACTACCGGATTCCTATTTGCTAGCACCCTGTTCAGAATTTTGTTTGTAGATTTCCATCAATTAGGCACTTCTTGTTTCAATTTCAAGGTGGGAACTCCCAACCTAGTCTGTGTTTACGCTTACTTGCTATTTGCTTTGGTGCTTTGTTTTAAGAATTGCACTGTTTCTTAACTTAACTTAAACTCTTAACTTAACCAATTAGTGTTCTCTAACTTTGAGTCCCTCCTGAACTTCTAAGTTCAATGAGTGCGCATAGGAGGGAACAGTCTCCACTTGCAAAGCCAAACTCCTGTGGTTAAGTTTGCAGCATTGTCAGTAGCTATGGCTGCAATTGTATTGTTAATCCTCAATTCTGTCATGACATTCACTCATCATCACTCATTCATTCAACGACCACTCAGGTATATTTTGTGCGCAATGCCTTTCTGGAAATTTGGTACTTGCCAGTAAACCTGAGCAAAGTTTTGATTCTTTATTGATGTAATGAGCAGTTACTGCTAAAAAACTTAAATTTTGTCACTATGTCCATTGTCAGACTCACAGCTAGAATGGACTGGAGTGTTGTTTTTAATTGTTCTTTCAAATCGTTACATGGGTTGAATCAGACTAAAGTCTTACTCGTTGGATGTTGGCATCCTGGATTAAGCATCTTACAAAAACTTAAATTCAGGATCATCTACTGGGTTGAAAGGATGAAATTCCTTACTAAGCATTTTTGCCAACTACATATCCAATAAATTGCATTTCTTCAAAGGGACATGTTTAATTCCACAAATGCAGTCATTGGAGTTTGGCTTGCCGATTTTGTTAACACTGAAATGGCAGGTTGTCAGTGGTGGGCGAAGAAACTCTGGGCTCTGGTGGAGGAAGGATATCACCCAAATTATTATCTTCCTCTCTCTATGGAGTATGGATTTGTGGAATGGTCAGGGATGACAAAGTCGATGACTTGGCACCAGATTGTCTTTTTAGTGGTACTGAGGGATGCCTTGACTTCAGATGTCTCCATAGACTACTGGTCGAACTACCAATGGATCCATGGCAGTATTTACATATGGCCTTACCACTGTCAGATCTGCCGAAGTGCAACCAGATGTCACTTTTCTTTCTCTCCATACCCTGAGAAAGAAATGCAATATGTATGGTGTTTACAAAAACTTCAAAAGTTTCTGCAGACTATAAATACATAACACTACAGATATAAAAAATCTAAATCATTTGATCATGATAAATTTTAATACTTTTAGGAATTTAGACGTAACAAAAGCTCTTTGTTATTTTTCACTTTCAAAGTCGTTTATGGGGTTAATAACTCCTCATGACTTTCATGTATGTGCACTATTAAAAGTTAAAAGTTGTCATAGTCTTTTATATGCCAAATGCTAAAGTAATTCTGTAAGTTTGGCTCACAGGAAATGGACATTACTTACGTGTTGGATGGAACTGGCAGATTGTAGTTTTGAGGACAGGAATATTCTTCTCTAGGTATGGCAGCACCAATTAATAAATGAAGTAGGAACTTAGCAAACATCTGATGAGGATATGCAAAAGCGGCAGCAAGGATGGCCATTGGTCCTCTAAAAGCACTCTCCACACTCCTCTGGCTTGAAGCAAAAAGTGTCTTCACTGACGGATTGTCCCTGGAGTATCTGTGCAGCAATGCAGAGGCGGACTCGAAAATCCCAAGACCCTAACCCTTTCAGTTTCCCAAGGAGTTCCCTGGGCCCCACGCAGTGGAAGATTATCTTGTCTTTAAAGTGTGGCCACATTAAAAATGATTATTTTCACCCCAAATCATTCACCATCTGACTTTTCCCCTCCCATTTGCCCCTCCGCAGGTGAGACGTCTTTGCCGCCACCCCAGAGTCTGGGGTAGTGTTAAGGTTTCCTTAGAGTATGGAGTGGGGGGCTAAGACTGGGCACTTTCCTTCATTTTATGACATGGATCTACCTTGAATCCAAATCTCCATGAGGAGTTACATCCAAATTATGTTCCCTCTTCCCCAAGGCGTAACCACCTGACTTAACTCTGCCTTAGAAAACTGTATGTTCAATAAAATTGGCTGAGAACTTCTTTAATTTACAACAGTAAAATTTGTACTTAGCAGCCACCACCAGACCCATGAAATAACGTCCTCATGAGGTGGTGTCCACTGGATGGAGGTAAAATTTAAATTAGTAAAATGAGAAATTCATTCCTGAAAAATCTGTCACAGATGTGACTGCCCTGAGGGAGGTGGGTGCTGAGGCAGGTTTCACTCTGTATGGCTTCTATAAGCATGCCTTAAAAACTATTGCTGATGAGAAAAACTATATCAGTGTGTTGAAACATGCACAACTTCTGAAAATGATGAAAAAGTTATAAAAAAGTTAGTCCTATCAACTGCTGTGAAAAATGGCATAAACCACTGAAAATGTTCGAGAAATCAAGTCTTTTAATTGTACACTATCTTTTTTAGTGTGTAAGTAATGCGTTTAAATATATAAAAAAAGGAATAGCTAAAATCTGTCGATGCGAGTTTGGGTGAACGAAGCACAGCACATACATCAAGGAGGAAATATTTGAAGGCAAATGGAATCTGATGAAAGCTGCAGAAGCATATGTTTACAATGCCACAAAAATCTATTTGACCATTCCTCCTAAGTTATTCTTTTGAGAAAAGTTATTGCCCCGTCTTTTATGGACCCAACCCCGAAACAAAAAAATATTTTTGATATAATTTACATTTTTGCTTTTAATAGTTAAAAGAGGTTTGCAGATAAAGGAATTCTGAATTTTTTTAGTTTTACTCATTTAAACCCAAGCAGTCGAAAACGACCTTACTGATCTACTGCGCAGGAAGATTTACGTTGAGAGACTGGCTGCACAATTGAGACTTAAAGAAGCATCAAAGGCAGGAATGGCAAAGCTTTTGGCGATTGGGTGCCAAGGTTTATGAAACAAGAGTATACTCTTGACACGCATGCCTATCCATCTACTGAGATGGATGTATCAATTATTTTTCTCTATATTAGAGGCATGTGGGATGTTTTTATGATAAAATCAATCATTTTTAAATGGTATTCAGAATTATTTGTTTTGAATTTTCAATATTTTATCCGAGTGTATGATATAAGTAATACAGTAGCAACTCGATAATACGAAGTTGGTGGGACCGAAAAATCGGCACTGTGTATTTTCTACTTTCGTATTTTGGAACCTTTTTAATGAATCGGGAAAAATATTTCCCCTCTCCCCCCTGACTTCTCTGCTCTTTGGGAACGTTTCAAAACGATTTATAGTCGTTATTCGATAAATCATTCGAAATAATGCCTTTAAATCATAAGCTAAATGTCCTAAACGTTCATGAAATAACAATCACTTCTTAGTTCCCTATGCTAATGATTTTTAGTTTGATATCATTTTCTTTGCAAAATTTTCGCCCTGTTTAGAGGACTTATATAAAGCAAGATCTGCATTTTTTTATGAAATTTTAGCTTTGTTAATCTGCGGCTAATCAGGACGTTCAACTGGCATGGGCGTTGTTTCTAACATTATGCAGTTAAGACTATAGCTGGCCCGACCGCGCTTCCAATCACCCTTTCTTTGTCGCTCAATCATAGATAAAATGAGCAAAAGACTCACTCCAGTTTAAAAAATCCTTCACAGGTCGTTGTTAGTGGTTTCTTTCCGTCGCCTGCTGGATATACGAACTTATGAAGAAATATTATTTCGTTCCAATTACTAATCGCATGACGACAAATTGGGCGTGATCCGAACATTTTCCATATCTTAATCATCTCGGAGTATACTAAGTTTCCGGTTCTAAATGGGGATATTTTTGGACTGATGGAATATTTATGAGGAGGTCGTGGAGAATGATACCGAAGAAAATAGAACCTCAGATCACGGTTCGTGGAGAAAGAACGAACCCTTCAACTGCCGCTCATGACATGCCTCCGCTTGCAATGACGGCGCTTCACCAATCCAATTCTTATTGATGTTTCTAACTTATACGCAGTTATGACAGTAGCTGGGCCCAACCGTGCTTCCAATCGCCCTTTTTATCGCTCAATAATAGGCAAAAAGGGCAAAGGACTCGGTCCATTAAAAAAAATCCTTCTCAGGTGGTTTTTGTGGTTTCTTCCTCGTCGCCTACTGGATATACGAAATGGGGAAGAAATATTATTTCGTTCCAAGCCAAACGGTTTCACCACTCATTGAAGTTCGAGTGAGAAACATTAACTCATACCAAGTTCCTTTTCACTTCGATGATTCGCGCTTATAGTTCTGTTCGGCAAAACATTAATCCAAGAAATAAATTGAGCGATTATTTTTTTATCCTTCTATGCATAATCTCTTCGCGTCGTTGGTGTTATGCTGAACGCCATTTTATCCAATGGCGTCCTTATATGCCAACTTCGGTAAGCTAAAACAAAGAAGCTGATGAAATACCTCATATTTAAAAAGTGATATCATGGAAGAAGAAGGATCCTCCTTCTTCCATGGAGATATCCGATTCTCTCCACGATTTTTGGAACTTTTTATTCACATTAATGCGAAAGAGAAACTTCATCCTAAATGAGCATCGCGGAGATATTCCCGATCCAGTGTTCTCCATTCCATTATTTAGTTATTTTCTTTCCCCTCTGCAACTTACGTCTTCTATGTTGGACTTTGCTGTGGAGCATAAAACACGAAAACGAAATAGGACTAACTGTTTGAAGCGTAACTTAGTAAAATTAACTCAAGGAGAACTTTGTAAGAGGTAGGGGTCACGGAAAAATCTACCGCAGCTGAGGCTGAAACCTTTCAGTGCTTTCAGTGGTAAAATGCTGATAACGACAATAAGTTTTCGCAAACTAGTATTTCCGTAGTTAGGTCCTTCTAAACGTCGGGTGATTTTGAAATAGAGCGCATCAGGATCCAATTCATGACCATGTTGTGTCATATCCGTGTATTAAAATTCCTAGGATCAAGTTACTCAAGCCATCACAAAGAAATCTGATTCAAATGGGCATTTATCTCATGGAAATCAGGGATGGCCGTGATGATATATCAGATGTAATGTATCAAGGCCTGGTTACTCAACGAATTCACCGTAGTAATTAATGGATGAAAGTTGGTTCCAGTAAAATTTTATGAAGTTACCCCAGCAACGTCATGGAATTAAATTAAAGACAAGGCTTCCGTGGGGATTTTCTTTTAAGATTTCAGTTTTCTGGCTTACTTATACAAAGAACTATACTTCATAGGACGATATTTCGCGGACGACGGCTTCTTCGGTTTGGAGTGTCTTAGCGGTTCATCACAGGTCTTATCTAATAAACAAAAATGTTTGTTTGTTCGACTTCTATGCGTTCCGATACCATTCATCGGATTGTAATGAAACTTCGGTAAGTTTTTGTGCGCGCTCCCGCGAAGGTTTATGAACCATTAAAACCATTACACAAGGTGCTTCAGTCGCTTCAACAAATGAGTTTTGGCACGCGAGCTTCTCAAACTAGCGAGGAACGACAAGCAAGCAACGAAGAACATCGTTTACGTGTTGCTCAATCTCATCAATCAGAATCATATCAGTAAGGCATAATGTGAGTTAAAAAGTACATAATTTATTTGTGTATGGAATAAGATTGGGTGCAGTGGTCTCTTTGTTTGAATTTTTATTTAATACTTGCGCTCGATTTTCGTATACGCGTCGCTATTTTCTATAATTGGATTTTTAAGCTTTTATGTATGTATGTAAATCTTGAATTTTTGCACTACTTCAGCAATAGAATATATTATTTACTAGGAAACCGCAGCGTTGGCATGGAATGGAAACTCATGCCATAATTTGTACATTACGAATTCCTTTGAAGGTAAAAGGAATTCATTGGGCTACTATCCGTTGCAAAATTCCGTCACCCGATTTTGAAGACTAATATCTCAAAGACGGCTCAATCGATTTTAAAAAGCAGAATTTTAGCGCATTTTTCCGGGTACCGGACGGATGCATCACATTAACGGCTGTTGGAATTAAATTAAAGACAACTTACTGTTCGCAATATTGTAGCAAAGATCTTTTTTAACAATCATCGGAGTTTCATATTATTTAGTGCATTAGTAATTCAGTTATTGATGAAATTGCAAGACTGCGTCATTTTCCGTTCTGCGCATCCCTGAAAACTGCCGTTTGGATCTTCTTCAAGTCATCGACTTCATCACCATGAGTCCACTTATAAAATCTTAAACGAATTTGTTGGTTAATCAATATCGATTAACATAATTTTTGGAAAAGAGCGCGCTGAACAGCCAGCAGGCCCGGAAGAGGAAGGGAGAGGCTAGCGCTGTTGATTAGTCTGACGGTTGTCCATAAGACGCGCGAGGAATTTGAGGGCGTCCATTAATTACGTGAGGCGATTTTGGCGATTTTTCGACTCCCCCTCCCCCTTGGTGACATGTCGTGAGATTTGGCTCGATCCCCTCCCCATAATCTCACGTGAGATTTTTCAAAATCCGTATTTTTAGTGTAGATACGTTAATCTGTGCTTGATTGCGTTGGATTTATTAAAAACAATAATAATTTGCTTGATTATTTTTAATTAAGACAAGTATTTAAGACTAATAAGAACGGCTCGCACGCCGCAGTGTTTGTCGAGTCGCGCGTTTGGCTGGCAGGTGGCAGCAAAACAATCGAGGGGCTACTGTGCTACTTTGTGGCGTTCGCATAACCGCGATAAATATTATTGTGTAGGATTTAGCCATATTTTAGTGGAGAAACATGTTTTACTTAATTTAACCCAGTTTTCTCGCAATTTTACACTGTTTCTTGCGAAAAAAAATTACGTGATATTTGCCGAGACCCCCCGACCCACGTGAGATTGGGTGAGATTCGGCTCGACCCCCTCCCCCCCAAAACGCCTCACGTAATCATTGGACGCCCCCTTTCCTACTGCACACATTCTTTATTGCTTATATATGCGCAAGTTCTTCCGAAGAAAGACTGTGTCGCCGTGACATGTCTCAGAGCATCGGGGTTTTGCTCCTATCCAATGCGCGGTCTAAGCTCAACTGGCCATTAAGGGGTAAAAAAGGGACGAAGAGTGTGGTGGAACACAGCATGTCTCGCATCCCTTAGAACAAAACAGAATTCTGGACTGATTTCCTTGTGGTTTTATGTATTTTCCTTGAGAAAATTCTATGAAAGTTTATGAAATAATCCTGTAATCTAATAGAATGATAATTTGAAAAAAAATAAGAAAATTCTATGGAAACTTACAGGAAATCAGTTGTGAACTCAATCCGTAAACGCGACTGCTACTCTATATACCAGAAAAATATCTTGATTGAAAGGACAAAAAATCATAAGCTTGAAATTTAGAATACCGGCCAAAAGACCGCTCTGGCGCTTTAAGGTATATCAACAAATATTTCATAGACACGCAACCAAGAATAAAAATTTGGCGTGTGGACGGAGGATAAAAAATTCATTAAAATTCACGAAATATGAACAATTTTTAACTATTATGAAGGAAAAAGGGGAATATTGGAAATGCAAAAACCGTCAAAATGACCGCTCCGGTGCTTCTAGTCAACTATTTTATAAATAACAACTAATTTAAGTAAAATTAATTTAAACTCGAAATTCTTCTCCTCCAGATCCTCTGGCCAGGCCAATATATAGTTCACCCGACGCATTTTACGGGAGGGACTAATAGCACTCCCCCGTTTTACAACCAGCCGTTTTGCAATTTCTGCTGGGCCCTCGCTAATATACGATTCACCCAGTTCCGTAACTGCCGACATGTCCACCTCAGCTTGGATGTTTAACGGAAGTTTGAGCAGCAGCAGGTCGTAGCGCGGCCGATTAATGCAGTCCGAGCCGCTAACCACGGCTCAACATAACAAAATGAAATGATTGTTCTTCCTTCTAGGAACTTTGACACTTGTTTATAAAAATAAACGTATTGGATCACCCGTGTTGATTTAACACTTGCACTCATGGGTCGGACGCCAACTCTCCCGTTAAACGTCCCTGCAGCCTTCTGCACGGCTAATTTCCAATTCTCTCTCGATAGGACGGACCCATGGCTCTCCAGTGATCCTTTTTTAGCAGCTGGGCTCCCCTGGCTTCTTTGAATACACTTATTCTTTGAATACTTTTAGCTTGACCCTCAGTATTAGGCCGTTCGTTACTTCTGTGGTCGCGCGTTCCAACTCTCCTCTTCGCCTCCCCGTCCCGACGCTTGCTTCCCCCCAAACATTCCCCTTCTATCATCTCAATCGACCCTTTCATTGGTGCTTTCAGCTCCCCCTCCTCCTCCTGTCGTCTCACTAATTATCATAACTTTCACCCAACCGTCATTATCAACAATATTCCCCCAAGACTAATTGTTGGGACTTCCCCAAGCACATGGGCGAACTCCATCCAATATGGCTTCCCGTGAAGTACAATAAATAAATTTTATTTAACTAAAATTGTTTTTTTACAGTAGTTAAGCAAAAGGTCCCTCGGTGCCCTTGGTCCTGAATGTTTTATGGCACTTAGTTCCTGACTCTGTTCCAAAATTTAAAAGAAAATTACGAAATAACAACCAACCAGTGACCCGGTGTGTCGGTACTCCGCATATACCTCCTAGTGGGTCGCGGGAAACGGTATGCTGACTATCAAGGTGGTCCTTTCAGAAGGGATCCTAGCTTGAGTAGAATAGTGAAAGCGGGCCTAGGGGTATTACTGTGCTTTGGTTTCCTTTTGGCATACAAGCGAAAATGTGCCAAAACTGACCGGTAGAGTGCCATTACCATTAGGAGGGAAAGCTGCGCGTGGTGCGGGTACTGCAAAGGCTGGTAACCTAGCATACTCTATTACAACTTACTCATAAGAGTCGCGAAGTTCGGCAGAAGCCACGATGGGAGGTGGAAGCTGAATAAGGTTGGCCCATCAAGATACGGACTATGCGATACGAACTGGACACTCGGTACTTGAAATGTGAGAGGAGTATATGGAAAGTAGCATCCCCTACAACACACATTTGGACATACATATGTATTTCTGTTGTATTTTAATTGTTCGCATACATATGTATTAATGTGCTGTATTACGTCTGTAATACTTTTGTATTATTTCATGGATTTCCTCTGTATTCATACATATGTAAAAGTGGTACGTATTACATGAAAAATACATTTGTATTTTTTCTGTATTTTCTAAGTTTGGATACATATGTAAAGATGGTGAAAAATACAAAAAAAATACATATGTATACTTCCTGTATTTTTGGGATGTATACTTGCGTGGCGCCCTGTGAAATTCTCATTTAAGTTTTATCCAGAAATCATTAGGTTGAACGCTTACGCCAGTTTTTCTTATTCCATTGATCTTTCTCTCATCAAATTTATATCCTCGAAAGTTTGCACAAATGTTATTCAAAGGTCGAAAGTGAGCACGTATAGTGAAGATGGCGGCCGTATATATGTGAATGTGTAAATTTGAGTCTCCATAAGCAAAATATACATATTGAAATTTGGCTGTCCATACAGGAAAAATACAAAACATGGTTCAAGTCGCATCTATTAATTGTTGACGAATGGATTAGCTGCCTGTCGTCACCTGATTTCCATTAATGTCTATATTTATATAAGGTTTGATGCATAATTTTTTGTTCGAATCACATTTAAGCCAAGGACTTCGCGTTGTGTTCATTTTTAATGATGATATCATGATATAAACGTGATGCCTTGCGCTCGAGTGACATGATGGTGACAGGGTCGATTTATTCGATATGTTGCACCATCGATACTCGAGAGGCGAAGAATCGAGATATCGAACGACCTTGGATGGTGAAGCCTTGGATCGCCATCTATCGGGTACCCTCTGAATTCAGGAATTTTGAAGTTTACATATAAGCACCTACTTCCGCATTTTCGTTGACTTCGTGTTCAACCTCAACCTGGTGTTTGGCTTGCCTTCTCCTGCGTTCGTGCGTTCTCCCGTTTTCAAGTGCTTTGCATCCGCTTATAGCGTCGCTTTGGTTATCGCTATTTTACGATAATATATATCTATATTATATATTCGTATATAATATTATATATACCTATATAATATTATATATTTTTATATAATATTATATATTCTTATTCGTACATATCCGGTGCTGTGCATTCGGGTAGACATTGCTCGACGGTGTTGTGTCGGTGGAAATCCATTTCCATCCCGCATCTGTTTGAAATTTACTGTGTCGTGCCCAGGCGGAAGCAAGCTCCAACTGTTTCCTGTTCTTGATTAATCAAGGTAAGGTGTGATCTCTCTTTTTTTATGGGAAAAATGGGTATTTTGGATGTGAAAGGTGCACGTGGTCCTCCATCTTTTGTTTCCTTTGAAGAGAATTTTTCGTACGTTTTCTTCGATAGTTTAGCGACTAAAGATGTGTTTCGATTAAATCTTGTTTTTCTAATTAATTTGCCAGTTTCACGTGTCAATTGTAACTATTGCACGCTAACTGGCTCGATTGAGTACGTGCGCATACGTTGCATCACCGCGTCCATGCGTCGCGGCTCATAATATTGTTTTCCTGATTTTTCTAGATGTTTTTGTTTATTGTGCTTTTATTTTATGACAAACTAGTCAACTGTAATGTTCGCGTTCCTCATTGTCCAACTTGATAGTCTTGTTGACTATCAAGTTTGCCAATGGCCAAATCCAAATCATATCGGCGTAGCTTTGTCATTATAAGTTTCCGTAGAGTTCCAAGCCTTGTTTCCCATTGTATTAAATTATTTACGGTAAATGTCTGCTTCCGTCACACACCTTTGAAAAATTTTTTTCGACCCTTTCCACATAGCGTATCCCCGCGAAATTTGTGTGACAAAAACTAGAAAGATGCCGGTATCTAGTGATAATTTTATTTTGGGGGAATAAGTAATGTACGTTAAATAGGAAATTTTTAAAGCTTGAGGTGATGTTTTTCCCGGCCGCCATTGCACTGTTTCCACTTTTGAGTGCAGCGTGGCAAAAAGTCTTCCGTTAATAGTTGCAATTTTCCTGCATGCCAAAAAAATTGTTTTGTTTTATGGGTTATCTTGATGCAAGTAACTGTTAATCACATACGTTCTAGTTGTTACGTTTGTAAATTAATTACGGCATTATATGAACGAAAAGGTGCGTATGTACCGAAGTAATTAATTATGGTTTTCTTTTCATGTTCCTTCTGCTTTCGTGAACCTACAGCTGGTGACAATGTAAGTACATAATTTAAACATTTTCCTTATTATGACCATGGCTGAATGCGCAGCTGCTCTTTTGTAAATATTACCTAATTACTTGTAATAGTACCTCTACATCCGTATACCTACACACTGCAAATGTATTTGCATAACAAAATGTTACTCTGCTTTTTATGGATAGCTTGGATAAGTAAGCGCGTAAAAGAACTTCTTTTTCTCGATAAAAGGCTTTAATTCTAACCACTAACGACTAATTCGAACCATGCATACATTTTTATCTACTAATTTAATGTGTACTTGAAATTTGGGTCGTATGAGATCTTATTGATGGTGTATTTATGAATTATGACATTGTTTGCTTCTATCTTGAGATTTTTAGAATATTTGCGTCCTCCCTGCGAGTGCAGTCTCGATGGTTCGAAGTTGCTATCCTTCTTGGTCATCAGGCTATTAAATAGGGTTTGCATATTTAGTTAGATCGCATTTTCTTATATTTCCTGTAAAATAGGATATTGTCAATCTTTTATCTGACGAACCAAAGATTTTTGTTTTCTTATACTTCGCTCATCATACTATGCTAATTCAATTTTAAGTTCCACTGTGGGTTATCTTCCAATGCTGTGAGTGATTTATTTCATTTTGATATGTTCCACTGAATGCAGATACAGACATTTACTTAGCTTTAGTCACTCTCGAAAGTTATATAACTAGCCTTGAAATCAATGCGCTCCATTGCTGATGCATCATTATTGAGGAAGTTGATCGTTCTAGTTCAGTTTTAGCTATGATTATTTGCAGCAATTTCCTATGTTGCAAAAATGTTCTTCCCCTTTGGATATATTAAAACTTAAAAAATTACTATTTACCAAGTACTATATCAGAAAATTGTGTAGAAATCAATGGCTAAGAAATCTTTAACTTATTCATATTAGTGTGGTTAATTCTTCTATTTCATGTGCAGCATAGGCCATTTTTTTGGGACGAAAGATTGTGATTTCCTTGATTAAGGAACTTGATAGGCCCATTGCTATAACATGCCCAAATCAGTGTTTAAGCCTGCCAACAGTTTGTGCCCCAAGCAGAAGCGACGTAGATTTCGGCTCTGCTCTACTCAGTTGAAAAGGGATAATGCTGACTGTGTCACTGCCACTGGTAGTCATGTGCCTGCTTCTGTGAGCAATCCCTCTGTTGCTAATAATTCTATGTCTGAGATGGTCTGTGTTTGGGAAGATATGGAATTCATAAATGCAACTGATGCCATAGTGGAGAATGTAGAGCCTCTGTCTGAATCTGATAGTGAAGAAGATAATGCTGAATTTTGTTTATCAGAGTTCAAGGCAAGTTTGGCAGCCTGGTCAATAGGGGTGAACCAGAATAAGGTCACAGAGTTGCTGAAACTATTGAAGCAGCATCCAGATTTTGAGGAACTGCCTATGGATTGCAGGACATTGTTGAAAACGCCTAGGAATATCAAGGTGAACACATTGGAAGGGGGGGGAGAATACTGCCATTTAGGCATTGTGGATGGCCTAGTGAACATGGTACCAAACTATGACTTGGGTAGTAGTACTGAACTGAAATTGCAAATCAATATTGATGGTTTGCCAATTTCGAAAAGCAGTGGCAGTCAGGTGTGGCCTATCCTCATAGGACTGGCTGATTTTCACCATACTGAACCATTTGTGGCTGGAATATACCACGGTGAAGAGAAACCAAAATCTGCCACCGAGTTCCTTCAGCCTTTAGTGGATGACATCGTGGGGCTTATGAAAACAGGAATTATCATTGAAAGCAAGCACTATTCTGTTTCCTGCCATTCCTTCGTGTGTGATGCACCAGCGAGGGCTTTTGTCACTCAAACAAAATCACACACAGGATATCACAGCTGTCCGAAGTGCTGTGTTGAGGGTGTGTATCTGGAGAGGAGGATTGCCTTCCCTGACACAGATTCCCCTTTAAGGACTGATGAGAGCTTCAGGGACCAGACTGATGAGGAGTACCACACTTCAATGTCTCCACTGGCATGTATCCCTGGAATCCAAATGGTAACCCAGTTTCCATTGGATTACATGCACCTCATGTGCCTTGGTGTCATGAGAAAAGTGTTGCTGGCTTTTATAAGTGGCAATTTGAAAGTGCGACTTCATGCTGCTAAGATAAATCACTTAACAGCAAGACTAGAAAAGACTCTAGTACACATCCCTAGTGAGTTTGCCCGAAAGCCAAGAGCCATGAAAGAACTTCTCCGGTGGAAGGCAACAGAATTGAGGCTATTTCTGCTGTACATTGGTCCCTTTGTGCTTAAAGATATTGTGTCACTAGAGGTGTACAAGCATTTTCTTTGCTTCCATTTTGCCAGCCGCATCCTAGTCAGTGAGAGGCTTCTGGAAAAGGATGCGGACTATGCCCAAGAACTTCTCATGTGCTATGTAAAAAATTATGGCCACTTCTATGGAACTGAAACGATTTCCTTTAATGTACATAATTTAATTCACGTTGCCAAGGATGCTATGAAATTTGGGCCTTTAGATGTTTTCAGCGCCTTCAAGTATGAAAGTAAACTTGGAGATCTGAAGAGATGCCTGAGGAAGCCTGGAAAACCACTTCAGCAAATGGTGAGGCGGATAATAGAGAGGAAGTTAACAGCTACAAAGAAGAGTGCTGGGGTGGCTGTGGGAGAAGTGGAGTGTTTTCAATGTAAAGCCAAAGATGATGATGTCCCTGATGGCTTTATGTTGCCTGCTTACTCTAAAATAAGATTTCGTGGAATGGAAGTAACAAGGAAACCTCCAAACAACTGGGTGGTGATGCAGGATGGGTCTGTTGTGTCAGTAACATATATTGGTACATGTAATTCAGGCATAACCTTTCTTGGCCAGGAGTTTAGGAAACTGGAACCATTTTATAGTGCAGAAATGTACGACTTAAATTCCAATGAAGTGGGATTGCACAAAGCAGGAGATTTAGGGGGTCACAAAAAATGGTCCCTCAAAGATGTTAGGTGTAAGGCAGTGGTGATTCCTATTCCTGAGGATGATGATGGGTATTATGTTGCTGAGTTACTACATTGTTAAAGTTTTAAGGTACTTAGTGCAGTAATTAATCAATATTATTTTCTCTTTATTTGTTTTGACAAAATGACTGTTTGTTATACAAGTTAAATACCTGTGAATTTTAGTGCTTTGAGTAATTTATTGCTGTTTTTTAGGTCTGGCTGGTTAATAGCAGAATTCATGGAGGAGAATGCAGCAATTTTCAATGTTGTGCCGAAGTGCTGGATGGAGTGCGAGGAGGGGCAAGATTTTGTTCTGTGGCCGAGAGGAAGATCTGCTGTGGAGGAGCAGATTAAGAAGTGTGTCCCCCCTTCTGATGACTGGAGCCAGTGTCTAGTCATCAGAAAAACTCCTGTAATAGGTACATAAGTGAATAATATGGTCATTAGTTTTTTCTAAGCCAACTTGTATTTCTTCAAATATTTTTTTTTACATTTTTAGATGAGTACCAATTGGCCAAAGAGTTTGAGGCAGTCATTGTCAGAATGGGCAGCATCGAAAGAGGCTACAAAGCTAAATCCCTAGCTCTTAGTAGAAATAAGAGGGTGATGATGAAAACGTCCACCAAGCTCCCTGGGGAATCATCTTCCTCTGATGAGGCAACGTGGGGCATTATCTCTCCACCTGTTAGCATTCCTCAGAGTAAGTTCATCTTCAGAAGGCATCTTAGTGAATTAATGATGCAACTTTTACTTACAATTTATGTACTATTTACAGGAAAGTTGACCAATGGAGTGAAGAGAGCGAAGACTTCGCTCTCTGAGAAAGAGGAGGTTGCACCATCACCCAGAGGTGGGATATCATTGCAGGATAGGGAATGTTCCACCAATTTTCTGAGTAAGTTTCTTGTCAATTGCATGTCTTCAGAGTATTGCAGATGTATACTTTATGTGCAGTCTCATTATTCTGCAGGACATAAATCTAATTATGGAATGGTGGCCACTGCAGATGGCGTAGAAGCTGCATTGGAGGAGCTGCATGCAGGTGAAGCAGAAAATCCAAGTTTGGGGGAATTCGTTAAGAAGTCTGACTTTGAAGCCTTTATGAAAGAGTTTCGTGAAGGTCAAAACAAGACGTTTGCCTTCTGCCGGGAGATAATATCCAATTTAATGGAAATTAAAGAAGAGATAAGGAGACAAGAAAGACCGAAGGCTGCCACAGAAATATTTCAATGCCCTATAGCTCTCCCTGTGGAGTCCTATGAGTCTTTGGTGGAGCTTGAAATGTTGCTGGGCTCAGAGGAGAACTTCAGGTCTTACATGGTAGGTTGCCATTGTATGAAATTAGTAGTTCTAAGTGGCTTTCACCCATTATTGTTGATGTGCTTCACTTCAATGTTCAGAATATTTTGTTTCATTGTTAACTTATTCCTTTCAGTTCAAAGAGTTTAATGGGTGCACAGCAGACAACCTGGGGGTATTCCTACGACGAAACCTATCAAAAGTGCTCACCAATTATGTGGGCTCCATGCTAAATTGGAATGGAGTAAGAAATAAGAAGCCGATGGTCAATTTTAAAAACATATTATCCATTTTTAAAGGTAAAGAAAGAAAATATTCTAGCGGATTCAGTGTGACCAACAATGGATAACTCTTAAACAATATCTTTTTAAAATTTCATCTTTCAGATGCAGCACGTCAGGTGCCTGGCAGATTTGATGATGTTGTTTTTAAAAGGGAAATCTGCCAATGGCTTAGCCAGGCAATGAGGAGGAAAGATGGCAGCAAAAAGGAGGAAAATTTAAATGTGGATGTCAGTGAGGAGATAGTCAACATGGAGGAACAGGACGAAGTTCATGCTGACCTCACAGAGGTAAGGTTTTAGGAAACTGATACTTTTTAATGAAAATTATCACTCCCTGCCTACATCTTCTCATGTTCTGATTGATACTATGTGTTACCTAAAACTTAGTCAGGTTAAGGTCTATAACTGAATCAGAAAATTGTTAGACCTAATTTTAACAAGCTCTAGCTCCACTACCATAATTCCGGATGATTATTCCTTAATATCATGTGATCCCCATCACCCTGCCATTTGTGTTTCCCTACAATTGCAATTTCCAATTAAAGTAATTGACTTCACTTTGTCCAATTATGACTTTAAGAGAAGTGACTTTGCTGCACTGTCGAACTACTTGTAAAACATTAATTGGTGCCATGATCTCACTTATTTAGACACTAATGAAGCTTTTAATCATTTTTATAAAATCTTGAATCAGGGCATTCTTCTGTTTACCCCTATTCACACTTAAAAAACCTAACTTTCCCAAAAGGTTCAGCCTTCAATTGCAGAACATGGTAGGACAAAGTATTTTTCAACTGTGTATTTAAAATATGACAACCCTTCTTTGCAAAACTACCTTATACAAAGTGATATTTGTCTCTCAACTTTAATGTTTTCAGAAGAAGACATTAAAACCAAATTATAGATACTTGATCTACAAAAAGGCTGTGGTCCTGATAAAATCCCTCCCGTAGTACTGAGTACGTGTCTCGAACCATTACTTTACCCTCTTTAAAGCTTTTTTAAAGTATTCAATCAATTTAAGACCACCAATCTCTGCAGAGCTGTCTTCATAGACTAGAGACCTGCTGCATACTTAATTATTTAAATTTAAAATAGTGCTACTCTGTGACATTTACTCGGAAGATGAATATGGAGTCTCTTCAGTATAGACTATTTGATCAGTGAACAAATATTAAAGATTTAGGAATTTGATTTGTATTTGATACTCAATTAACATTCCATCATCACTATACTTATATTAAATCTAAATCATATAATAATTTATAGTGCTAATGCTTGGATTTATTTTCCGACATTACAAAAGTTTTATCCATTTTCAACTATTTAAATTCATTATTCTTAAAGCTATCCATAATGTCAACTCGAACATTTACTTAACATAGTGATATACTGATCATAATATCAGAACCTTGACTCTTGTATCTTGTAGAGAAACCAACTTACATTAACAATCATAATCCAGGCCTTATTAAAATACCAGTATGATTACAGATCTTATTCAAAGACCTATGGTTCCTGTTGAAATCTTAAATAGGGACCTACATTTCTGCATGAATGACTTCATAACTTGTGCTTCCCCTTCTCTTTTTCCAGGAAGTTGCAGATGATGCAGCCTTTCGGTTTCCTGAGCCTTCTCCTGGTGGGAATGGGCATTAACCCCTTCCTGCTTGATTTTTTTATTGATGCGAACAATGTTTAAAAATTATATTATTTTTTATCTATGTGTAAATAAATTTTTTGTTATCAGTATGTACTGGTTTCCTTATCTTTATTCCTCCATGACCTGTTTTAAGTTCCTCCAAGAGTCCATATTAAGCATTTTTTCCAACAATTAGCTCTGGATTCCCTTGAGAGTAAAATTATTGGATGGGAGGGTTGGTTATTATGCCATTTTAAGTATAACTAAAGATTATTTCAAATGAATAAGAATTTGACTCTATGAACTTGCTCTATTGACAGATTTCTCATGCGTTGCTCCTGAATGTGGGCCAAAGGAAAATATGCTTTATAATATGCCTATTTTAGTAAAATCTTGAACACTGAAAATTTAAGTAAATTAGATTGGAGTGAGTTGCTTGGGAATTTATTGAACAAATATTTCAACATGTAAAGTTTGTGTATGTGGGCCTGAATATCAATATGTATAATTCATGTAATTGAGCCACAAGATACATATGTATATTTGACGTAAGGGTATTCAAATTTCCAATTTGTAATACGCACGTATACATACATCCTGAGGGACTTTTGAGGCACATTTACGTCACATATACAGATGTAATACGATTGTATTCCAACTTATACATATGTATTTGGTTATGTATTTCCTCCGTATTATTCATGTAATACAGATGAAATACATATCCTGTGTTGTCTGGGATGAGTTGTTGAATGAAATGAAAATGAGACGAATGGATGTTTTGTGTGTATATGATACTAAGCGCAAGGTGCGGGATTTTGTTACTACAGATGCCATACTGACTACCATAGATAGATACTGGTGGTCTCGTAATGTGGTCAGGAGTTGACGATAATGTACACGGCAGTCAAGGTGTAGGACTCTTCTTAAAAAGAGAGCTAAGTTACTATTAAGGGAGTACAAGTTAAAATCCCCTAGATTGGTGTGGGTTGTGGCGTATTGTAAGTGTATTGTGCGTTTTTTGAATTAGAGAGGGACTATAACGGTAAATAGACAGAAGTTGTGTAAAGTGTTGAAGGACTATGGAGTGAGTGGGAAGTTATTGAATGTTATGATGGCGATGTATGATAATAGAAAGGCAAGTGTGAGAGTTAACGGGGTTCTGAGTGATTGGTTTACAATAAAATAGAGGCGTAAAGTAAGGATACGTAATGTCAACATGGCTGTTAAATGTATTTATGGATAAATATGTTAGAGATGCATGTAGTGATAACGACGGTGTTTTGATTGGAAATGTAAACGTGCGAGTTCTACTACCTGCGGATGATGCTCTTTTGATCTCAGAGAGCCAACAGAGACTACAGAAGCTCCTAGATAAGTTTTGTGAATCAACGGAGAGAATGAAATTGAGGGTAAACGCGTGTAAGATTAAAGTAGTAGTTTTTGATAAGAAGAATGGGAAGAATAACTGTATGATGGGGGCGAATGGTGAAGTAATTGAACAAGTGGATGATTTTGTGCACTTAGGTAGGATGTTTGCGAAAGATGGACAGATGATATGGTAAAATAGATGAGGAGATAAAGAGACGTGCGAATGCTGGAAGGAAAGTGGTAGGTAGCATGTGGAGCATATCAAGGAATGAGTGCCTGCCTAAGGAAGCGAAAATCGCCGTGTGCAAAAGTGCACTTCTCTCCACTATGCTGCATGGTAGTGAAACATGGGTATGACAGGATAGACATAAAAGTAGACTAAAAGCCTTGGGTATAAGTTATCTGAGGAGTTTTTGCGGCAGAAGTAGGGTGGATAGGGTCAGGAACGAGTGGGTATTAAATGAATGTGGGTAGAATGCTCCAGTAATGGACAGGAGTGTGCTTCGTTTGTTTCGCCATATTGAGAGTATGGATGATAGTCAAATAACGAAACGGATATATAAGAGTGAAATGAATGGTGCGAGAGGTAGAGGTAGGCCGAGAAAGTTGTGGTTGAATGTGGTCGCGGAAATTCTTAGGAGGAATATTAGGAGTCTTAAAAACAGGAGGGCGTGTATGAAGCAGTGTATGGGGGTAAATGAAGCAAAAGAGATTTGCAAGGATAGGTCAGTATGAAGGAAATTGTTGAAGCAGAGTTAGGTGTACAAATATGTATTTATGAGTGAAAATTTGTAACTTTTTGACTGTGCCTACCTCGGCAGGGAATGACGTGATTGTTCAACCGCATTTTGAAAAAAATATAAAATTCTGTAAAGCAAGTCAGCATTTCCTTATTTTGATTGGGCACGTACAATCCTTTTTCAAAAGCCTTGAGCCTCTTATTTTCATAGGCATCCAGTACTGATATGGGGAAAAGAATGGTTGCGTCAGGCGAATCTTGTGGAACTTGCTCAACATTGTGAAATAAAAGATGTAACTTAGTAATTTCACATAAAATTTAATAAGGACCTAGGTTTATACTTAAGAAGTAATCATCAGGTACATGCATAAGAAAACTGCTCACATATTTACTCAGTAAGTGGGTGAAAGCTGGTGAAGGGGTGACGGGAGTGCAAGGTTATTGGTGAGTTGAAAGGGATGGAGTGAGGGGGGAGAGGGAGGAAGGGAGCCAGTGAGGGATACACCTGCATTAAGATGCCCTCCAGTGGAGAGCAGTAGCATTGGAAGAGGGGAAGGTCTAGGAGTGGCGGGAAAGGATTATCCAGCGAGAGGTTAACCTGCATTGAAGTGCTGATGGAGGGAGGTGGTTAATACACTCAATGCAGAAGCCTTGAATACAAGGCATCGGTCCCATTATATTTCTCAGCCTGTCATCTATCCTATTTTTGAATGGCCTATTATTCAATATATTGTCAAATATATGATATTAAACGCCCAAAGAAATATTGAAAATCGAAAAAAATTTTCTGCGAGGCAGGGAGTTTTGTACATTTTTTAAAGCATTGAATGTGTGAATTGAGAGTTGTTGCGTTAGTGATCAGGAGTTGTGATTCTTAGGACAAGAAAATGACATTCTTGCATTAAAAGGTGAGAGAAGTGATAGACGGGAATTACCTGGAAAGGTCAAGTCTGTGGAGAAAGGTAATGGTCGATGATTAGTGGTCTTCATATGTCATTGGTATTTACACTAGTCAGTTGTTGCTCATTTTAATGAGTGTTAAGCAATGTCTTACAAAATTTTGTAATGCTCTTGAAGACTTTGATTTAAATCGGTGTTAGAGCTTTTCCTACTAAAAATGTAATTACAATTTTGTCCGTCCGTGGAATATCAAGACGAATGGCAAGAATAATGTTGCGGACTTTGAAATTTTCCTGGATATGAAATGGTGATGCAACTATCATTCGTCACATGAAAATTGTTCCGTGGACAATTATATGTAAATGAATATTCACTTGAGTGTATAGTCAGTGCATCAGAAATCACAGTCTAAATAGTTTTCTTTCCTGTATTTAGTGTTATGGATATATTGGCGTGAACTAGGAATTGTGCAGCTGAAATATCGTCGCAACCACCCTTGTTTGAAGGGCATTTAGCAGATCGGATTCATAAGTTGACTCCACTCACAGTTTTTTGTACGGTAAAAAAATTGTGAAATGATATGGTAAAATAGGTAAACCTGATTAAACCATTATTCAGTCTTACGTCCTAAGTTCAAAAAGTTCACTCGTAGTATTTCCGTATGACCGTCGTTATGAATAAGCATTTACGTTAGCGAGTAGTTTTTTCACTCAAGCTAAACTTGAGTATGTGGTCTATCGTCGTGGTCATGCGGGGTCTCTAATTGGCCCTCTTCATTTACCAACCAGCCAAAATCTGGCCAAAATGCAATACAATGAATTTTAGCGCAAAACTAATAAGTGGTAAAAATAACAAGACAGAGCTGACCTATACTTTCTTTTGTGGGAGTTAATTGATAAATAGGAGTTAGTTCGTTAGCGGTTATTTTGTAATGTGTCCACCAAGGAATTTGGCGGGACTAATAGGATTTGTTGGTTCATGGGAATGATTCAATTGGCGGGATTTAGTACCGCAATGGTTTAAAAAGTACAGGCGGAAGTACGTGTTAGTTTGCATTAATGAAGTTGAAATAATTTGCAATGAGATGGCCTTCACATTTTAAGTAATAATTCTCTCCACAGTGCCAGCATGGAGGATAAGAGTGTTAATGGAAGATTAGTCAATGCTGAGCCCATAAATAGCCAAGAAACCCATGTTAGTACGAATACAAGGTAGGTCGTTCCCGTGACCAAAATAAGCCCGCTCTGCGCATGACGTTACGTGGACAACAGAAGCAGAAGACGAGGAGGAAATGTATGGGGCTAGCCAGTGAAAGCCGTCGCGTATGCTTTAACTTACGGAGAGACAAGTCAATTGCATCAGTGGAAATTCGTTCGTTAAATCAAGCATATACCCCAAGATAACCGTAGAATGTTAATTTCTCTACGGAAAGGCCACTGACATAGTATATGAGCCCCTTATGTTAAGTAACTCAGATGCGTAAACACCACCGAAGAAACTGAGAAGCCACGTTCGTGAGGCAAGAAATATGAACCCAGTTCATCGGAAATGAGGTAGCTCAGTAAAGATCAATGCGTACAAGTATTCAGCAACAGCTACCGAACTTACACTCGTAAGAAAATGTTATTATCCCAATTATACCTATGTTGCGAAATTAAAAATAATAGCATTACAATCGCCAAGCATCTCGTTCCGAAATGTACATCAGGTAGCGTACATAATTTAAACAACTACTTTGCCTACCGCCGTACTTCGGCATTACCTACAATAATATTTGACAATCACTAAGCAATTTATTCAAGAGTATATAATTATATGGTTATATCAAACCTCAGCATTAAAGCGGCGATAAGTTATCGTATTCCCGTAATGACTACGAGCGTCAGGAACATTTTTCGCTCTTCCCTGCCTTCCTAATGAACAACTTACTTATTTATGTCACAAACTACCAAGATAGAATGTGATCAGTCGACAAGAAGATTTAAGGGAATACACTTCGTTTGACCAGAAACTTCACGTTGATTATAGCTTTAAATGTATCTTTAAACCACGAGTATAAAACAGGAGTTTTTGAAATCTCCCTACCGCACTTAGAACATCTTGCGTTATGTCCGGCTCGCGACGATGTCCGCGAGCGAAAATGTCCGCGGCGAAATTATGGCCAAATTTGTGCCGAAAACTCGGCACATCCACCCACTGATTTTTTATTTTCTCCAAAAAAAAACAATTGAAGATGGGGGGAGGTATTTTCACAGTGACAGTTTCTCACCACTATAGAGATTTTCACTGTCTGGAAATGGAGCAATCATCACTCAGTTATGTACCTGGAATTTTATTAAACAATTGAATGTTATTAATGTTTCTTATTCACCTTCCGTAGCAAAGTCATCGACAGTCATTAGTGTTGTGTTCCTGCTGTTGATCAGTGATTGAAGGAAAGGGTTTTTTTAAACAATGGAACGAACGGCCACCAGGCGAAGGAGATAATTTGAATTTCCCGCACCACTTCAATGTAGTTTCCACTTTATCCGTAGAGGCTACTTGGCGGCGCTACTCTAAACGGCAAAAACTTGTTACACCGTTTTTAACACAGAGATGACCATCTTTCCTGTGTATTATAATCTTTGGGGGCGGTCTTCCGAAATTCCACCGAGTACTCCTGAAAAGACGGAAGTGGACGGAAGGGAGGAGTGCTTCGTGTGTAATGATGCCACGGCAAAAAGGAACTGGCGGGTCCCACTTCAGATAGCGCGGAAAGGATAATCCATTGCATACTCACTCTTTGAATGAAGAAAGGTACGTTATCGAATGTTTTACTAGCACAATAGTTAAGCAAATCATTTAATGTTTTTTTAACAAATTACGATGCTCGATCGTTTTGTTCAGTTTGTAATAAGTAGCCCGAGTGAATGTTTCGATAGTGAGACCACAAAACTAATGCACGCGTAAACTACGGTCACTGACGAACATTTCAGTTGCTTTTCCTTAATTTTTGATTACTTTATTTCTATTTTATTTCTTTACTGACATCAGCGTATTCAAATGCGCATTTAAAGTGATATCCTGCGTTGCATTCCAAATATTCGGATTGGCCATCTTGTCCTTTCTTTCCTTCCAAGGCGGACCCTGCCAGTGCATTTCCAGGAATCACTGAGGGCAATAAACCGCACGTGTGCCCTTTTTGCGCACGCCAACGCAGACCCTCGCCGGCCGGTCACAGGGCATGCCGTGGGCACAGTCTAAACAAAGTTTAGTTTAGACTGTGCCGTGGGTTCTTCGGTAGCTCACTTCGAGGAAGGCTCATGGCGACTGGGGGTGGGAGTCCCGTCCGTTCGCGCTACGTCAGGGTAATCGTATATACATCTCGGAGAATTCGCCAAAAATATCATCTTGTGACATAGTGACTGCTTATGGTGATTACTGTTTCCTAGGGTATCAACATGATTTGTATCGCAGAACTAGTCAGGGTATTGCAAAAAAAACATTATGGTTGTGGTTTGTATTATCCTTGTCAAGCACTGAGTTTTTGATTTGATGTCAATAAATGTAAGAGTGAAAAATTGTTCTTATTATTGACCCTATGGAACTTTCTCGTTGACCCCAAAAAATTATCGCACTTTTCACTTTGGTGTAACGTAATATTTTATTTTTCGAGATTTCAGATAAATTGAAATTGGATTGAGTAAAAAGAAAGCAGGGACCAGGGCCAGGGGTGGCGGGGAAATTCAAATTTCCACGTGGCGCTACCTGGCGACCCAAATTTGAACTATTTACAACCCCGGGCGACTGCGGTGCCTCTGGGATCAGCGCGTTACACTTCTAACAGGGGGGGGGCAGATAGCATACCACGAAATTAACGCGCAGATGCACACCCCTGGAATTGTCTTCAAATGTCTCTGGCCGTCTGACCAAGCGGCCTCCTCTAATTTCTTACCCATCCCCTACCTTCCCCATTCCCTCGCGTATGTGATTAGCCCCGAGATATCGTTTCCTACCTTAAAAAGGGCCTTAAAAGGGCGGATCTTCGAAACGGCACTATCACCCTCTATGCGGCGGCGCAGTCAACTATGTCGCCCAGAACGGCTCGTCCGCAGAGACATCTCTGGAGAGAAGGCTGCGACCAGCTTCCTCTCCAGCACGCTCTTAAGTTAGAAAAATAAGAAAAATTCAGTGTCTCCGACATTGATTATCCAGCCGACGGGCCCTTAACTGTGATTTTACATGTACTCTCTCTATGCATTATTTTACGTTAAATTGAGGAGTACAAGTGCTGAAAAATTTATGAAAATAAATGCTCTAGTTTCGGAGTACTTGTGTTTTAAGTTCGAACAAAAATGAAAATTCAGTGTTTTCGAAGTAATTTTCCCAGCCCACGGGCGCTTAACCGTCAAGTTACATGAGCTTTCCTCTACGTTATGATAAACGGTAAATTGTGAAGTACTAATCCGGTTAAAATGATGAAAATGAATGTTCGAGTTTCGGAGTACATGTACTTGAAGTACTTCTATAGCCCACGGGCCCCTAACCTTCAATTTAATTAAGTTTCTCTACGCTATATATGAAGTAGCATTACGAGGTACTAGTCAAATTGATGAAATTGAATGTTTTAGATTCGCAGTATACTTGTACTTTAAGTTACAAAATAATTGAAAGTTCAGGGTCTTCGAAGTACTTTTTCCATCCCACGGACCCTGAATCGCCAATTTACATGAAATTTCTCTCCACCATATTTAACCTTAATGTGAGATTTACTATTCCTGAAAATTTGAAGGAAATGAATGGTCTAGTTTCGGAGCACTGTTACTTTAAGTCTGAATAGAAATTTTGTAGTACTTTTATAAGCCCACGGGCAGTTAATCGTCAATTTACATGATCTGTGTACGTTGAAATGACTATTACCCTTCTTGTATAATTGAATTTTATTATGCTTTTTTTGCTCAGTTGTGCAGTCATAAACTGAAAAATAAAACGTTGATTTATTTTTACTATTTACGGTTGGTACTGGGGACTTAAACGGTCGATTTCTTATATTTGGGTTGTGGGCTGCTTACGGTGGGCTGTGGGCTAGGGTTGCGTACGAAGTTTTTACGGGATGAACTTCAACTCATAAAACAAGTCGGTGGAATGAATTTTCACTCAAGTTATGATTACAAAAATTATTTCATGATCCTAAATTATGTGCCACCGAAAAGCTATAACATTTATAGAAATAATGTTACCGTTGTCAGCATTAACCGTACTTCCTTCGGCAGACGTGTATCCACTTCGCCCGCACTGCACTCTCAGCTGGAAATCAAAACAACCTCAGCCTTTCCTTTTGATTCCTTAAAGAATTATTGCACCCAAATACTTCAAAATGAGACATTGTCAGTTATTTGAGGCCTATGACTTAAATGAATCGGTTGAAAAACTCAGGAACAAGCACGTCAATAACACTGTAACCTCCAGTTCAGCTCCCGCATGCAGTTCACACGATTGTAGTACTGATACTAGTAAAAATTAGTGGTACCATGGTTTACGTGACGTCACCTATTCGACCATAGCGATATATCGTATCGAATATGATGCGCAACGACCTACCTCGAACACCTTGCATTCGTACTTCCATGCTGGAAGCCAAGGAAGCCAGTGTGTGTGACTCCGGTTCCAGCGAAGTAAGGATATCTGTAATAGGTGACTTGAACAGTAGGAAATTAAATCATCAAGGTTCCCAGATGGAAAACGGGAAGATTCCATATGGCCGCCAGCCGAAAAGGTATGTAGAGTAATTAATTTCCCTCGGATATGCTTGAGTTGGACATCAGTGAAATTGTGTGATCGGACAAGGGCGTACCCAGGATCTAAACTGGAGGGGTGGGCAAGCCCTGGTCGTTCCGGTTGTAACATTTTAGCACGGAAAAGGCGAATGAAACCAAAATTTTAAGATAATTATATAGAATTATAGCAGTGCTATATTATTTATTACAATTATTTGCTTGAAAAAAAGTTTCATTTTTGTTCTAGTTAAGTAATTTCTTATACCTGCCCCTCGCTGGGTACGACCTTGTGATCTAATGTTCTCGTGTTTTGCTTCCATTTTACAGCAAAAAGGTTTTGTGTCAATTCATGTCATTAGTTAGCCGGGTATTTCGATTTGAAGTTGTTATCGCTGAATTACGAAGTCATGCAGACTCCAGTTGATCGCGTCATTTTTTGCCAATAATTTTAGATGCCTCCGTTTGTGGCACTTAAATGAAATTCAGTTCGCGGCCGGAAGATGGTCACATGGAACAATTTTTGAGTTCGAAAATAAAATTGTGAACTCAGAAAGGTCGCAGAGAATAAAGGTGCCCAAGTGGAGGTAAGGGGTTACGGACCCTTCTGCCAATCCCTGAACTCGTGAGGTAATGTTGAGGTCAAGGGTCATTGGGTTGTGGGCATCGAGGTAGGACCAACAAACATTTCGAGACATAGGTCTATTGGAGTGAAAAGGTTGGTAGTTAGGTTGATGGATCCCTCGGGGCATTCTTCGACCTGCTGTGGTTATGTTGAGGTCAAAGGTCATGGGATGTGGACATTCAGATAGGAGCTAAAAATGCGTTAAATTGTGCGTTTTTATGAGTTCCGTAGTCGATGTTAAGGTCTAGAGATCCTCGTATCATTCCTTACCTCCTGTGGTAATGCGGAGGTCAAAGGTCACAGCGTGGTGGGCGTTCAGAGAGGTGCATCAAGGACTGTGACTAATATGTTAATCAGCGTGCCTAGGTATGTAGCATGGTTGATCCCTTCTGGCATTCTATGGCATGTGGTAAAGTTGAGGTCAAAGGTCAGGTGGTGTAAGAATTCAAAAAGGTCCTAGCATATCATTGATGTTCGCTTTATTTGGTTACTCAAGGAGGTAGTAAGGTCTACAGATTACCACAGGTATTTCTTGACTTCTTGTGGGTACATTGAGGTCAAAGGTCAGGCGATATCGGAATTATAAAGGAGCCATAAAAGTGTGGCATTATAAGTTTTTAAGAGTGCCCAAGTACTGCGATGTCGATAGATACCTCTATCAATTTATTGACCTCCTATGGTTATGTTGAGGTCAAAGGTCAAATTATTTGAGAATTCATAAAATGACTACAAATTTTATGATTAATGGGTATACTGGGGTGGCCTAGTTTATACTATGCTCTACAGATCCACTCCTGACTTCCTTGACCACTCGTTGTAATGCCTAGGTCAAAGGTCATGGGGTGGTGGGCATTCTTGTAGTTGCAACAAATGTGTCCAATAATAGATTTATTGTGGTGTAAAAGCTGGTATTAAGATTGATAGATCACTGAGGGCAATTGTTGACCACTTGTGGTAGTGCTGAGGTCAAAGGTCATGTGCTGGTGGTCATGCAGGTAGGTGCAAGAAATGTTTCGAGTACTTGATTTGTTAGGGTGACAACGTTGGTAATAATGTTGATGGATCACTAAGGGCACTTCTTGGCTTCCTATGGTTGTGCTGCGGTCAAAGGTCATGTGTTGGTTGGTATTTAAGTATGGTCTAGAAATGTGTTGAATAATAGGTTTATTAGTGTGACAAAGTTGGTAATAAGGTTGACAGATCACTTAGGGCATTTCTTACACTTGTGTAGTTACGCTGAGGTAAAAGGTCATGGGAAGTGGGTATTCAGAAAGAAGTGACTAATGTGGTTGACAATAGGTTCATATGTGTGCCTTAATTTGGCATTTGGCAGGACCAATAGGATTTGTTGGTTCATGGGAATGATTCAATTGGCAGGATTTGATACCATAGTGGTTTTTTAAGTTCAGGTGGAAGTACATGTTAGTTTGCATTAATGATGTTGAAATAATTTTCAATGAGATTGCCTTCATGTTTTAAAGAATAATTCTCTCCACAATGCCGGCGGCTGGAGGATAAAGAGTGTTAATGGACGATTAGTCAATGCTGATCCCATAAGTACCCTGGAAAACAATGTGTGTGACTCTGATTCAAGGAAGGCAGACATTTCTGTGATAGGTAAATTGGACAGTGGGAAGTTACAGCCTCTAGGTTCCCAGATGGAAAATGGGAATTTGACGTCATCGGGCCACCAGTCCGAAAGGTGTGTAGATGAATGTATTTGTTCCTCAGATGTGCTTGAGTCGGACATAAGTGAGAATTACTTGAACTTAACCACATATGGGAAAATGTGTGGTAATAATCTCACTGCACAGAATAGGAATTTAGCCCTTTGAGTGTGGCCAGACATGATATCACATCATGGTTGTCTTTACGCTGGTTCTGATGATGTGATATCATGTCAAGGGTACAGCAAGTGTTCCAAATTTCACTAGTGGGCCTAGTGAAAGTTTCCGAGAGAAAGCTGGAACACTCACTGTACCCCTGACATGATATCACGTCATCAGAACCAGCATAAAGACAACCATGGTGTGATATCATGTCATGCTGCACTCAAAGGGCGTAAATTGCGGAGGATGACTTTAGTTGCACTCTCTATATGAGCAGCAATATCCATTTGTGACCGTAGTCTCTTACCCTAATTCAGGTGTTGATGCTGGGCCTGAAATTTTCATGACATTTCTTAGTGGGGTAGTGGGAAATTTTTGCAAGTGTACGTTATAATTTTTCATGATACAGTAGGATTTGAATAGAGCACATAGGTGATGGTGATGAGGTAATTCAAGTGGACTGTGAGGCTCTATCGGGAAAAAGTTGCATGAATGAAGTACCACCAGAGAAAGTACATGTGTGTCCTGTTATCATTTACGCAGACATTATGAGGACTTATATATTTAAAAAAAATGGTAAATTCAAATGTTATGGATCATGGTAGATGGATAGATGCAAATGAAAGTTACTGTGTGTCACACTCAACGGTCTAATGTGTACCACTGCTTCTTTTTTTGAGGACTTTGAGTTTCTTCCACCTTGGTTCATCTTTCTGGTGATGAAGTTATGAATCCATTGCTAGCTGAATCTTTAAGTGAGGGTATGATTTTGATATGAACTATCTTCTATTGGACCCTGGTCAGAATATGCATCCTGCAATGGTTGTGAAATGCCATTGCCAGAAAGATGAACCAACATCGGCTGAACCCAGAAGTCCTCCAACCAGAAGCAATTCAGTGCTGTGAAATCTTCCCCTTGAAATGAATGTACTGCTTTACTGAAAATGCCCTTTTTGTTATAAAGTAAGGAATTGTTTTCTGATATAATTAATTTTGACTTTAAAGCAAATGCTTGCATCATTGTCCTGTATATATTTTGCGGAATTATGAAAACTGTTTTATTTTATTGTCTAGCATGCAGCTGTAGCGATAGACATCCCATTGGCCTGTATATATCTTTTATTTTGTAATGTACCCTTCCTTGTAAGTGTCATGAGTGCTCCCTGCCATCTGAATAGGGAAATAGGATGAATGCAACATACTGAAATAAAATGTTGATTAGTGTAATTTAGAATCCTGTTTCATGGCTGGATAAATTTTCAAAAGGCCTATTTTACAGTTTTAGAGTTCCTGAGGAGATGTCTTCATCAGGAGACGATACACCTGATGGGGAAAGGCTTTCAACAAGGTAACGTATATGATAATTCTTTTTTTGATGTAAGATGTTTGGTTCATTATTTTAGCCTTTTTGGTGGATTTCAGATCTACAAATGTATATAGTGATGGTTTGATTTTTGGTTCAGTTCTTAAATTTGATTCTCTGCTCTAGGTCTTAGTTGCGACAACATATAACTCTGGCTTTCCTCTTTTTTATTCTGCAATATGTGCTATCTTAATTCATTTACAGTCCAACCTCTATATAATGAACCTCCATATGGTGAAATTTGAAAAAACCTCCCTATTACAAAGTCATGCACCCAGTCCCGGGCCCTTCCCATACATAATTCATGCAAAAAAACCTACCATAACGAACCTCATTAGAACGAAACCTCCATATAACGAAGTCCATGTGTGGGCCCCAATGTGGAAGTGAATTCTTTTTAAGGAATTTATCTCTTAAAAAGCATTTTTCTTTGTACATATCATTGTCATTAGTGCTATAACCAACATCAAGATAATGTTCGGCTATTCTCTCTTCAGTGACGTAATGTTCGGGTGATTTTTCCCGCCGTTAATGAGAGCATTGTCTCAGTATGATCCGAGTGAACAGCCCGGATGCAAAACCTGTACTCATTCCTTCAGCTCTTATCTTTGCTATGTGTGGTATTAATTGAGTTTCATCCAAAATGTTAAGGGAGCAGGCTACATCGCAAAAAAAGTGTTTGCAGACCGTTGGCATTTTCCCTAATATGATTGATCGCAGACAGATTAAAAATTACGGTTTTCACTTATGAAGAGAAAGAGGGTAAAGATGCAGCATGGGTTCTATTTTGATTTTCTAGGTACTTTGCATATCAGAAATATAAATACATACGTTTACCCAAAATCAATCATTTTCCCCGGTGCAGTACTCAACCATGAGATGGATTATTTCGGCGATAGAAATGTTAAACCCATGGATAAATCCCTCTCTTATCATTTGTACCCTTCTGGTATTTGTTTTGTTTATTATTCGAGAAATCAGGAAACTAGTGGACCATATCCTGACATTTCTCTGGCGCTCTGCTGTGATAATGCGATGCCTGCTCAGCGATTTGGGCCCCTGGGCCCCTGACTGAGCATGACTACTTCCAGTTCGCTGCATGTTTGCCCTTCCCCCTAACCTACAGAAACCTGAGAAGCCTTTCTCGCCTCCCATCGAGATAAGTCTGAAATTCAGCCTGAGTCAGTTGGCATTGTTATCGTCTCGTATTATGTCACGAAACATGCTTTGAGACCTTAAAGGGTCTTCTGAGGCAAGCGCTATGACTAACACATGGACTTTAAATTTCAATAATATAATGTTTTTCTTGAACGTTTATGGAAAACATATATCGTAATCATGATACTTGTAAGTTTCCGATTGATTTAAATTCTAACACGATGGAATTGCATTGATTTTCAGCCTTACAACCTGATGTAACTTGGCTTTCCCATGCTACACAGCTCTGAGGTGGCTTGCAAGGTTTCTCATGGAGGTAATGCTGAAATGTCAGCGATTTAGCCCGTGAAACACCGGTACAGCATTATGTTATGCTCAAAAAAGCGGGAAAAGCCAAGTATGCCACACACTGTACACCAGACACAGCAAAGAGCAAGGAATGCCAAAGGTGAAGAGAGAGCATAGCTATATTGCTTTGAATTTCCAGTGGTGTCGAGGCAAATAGCTGTGCTGGTGAGGGTTGCGCCAGGGCACACGTGCAACACAGAACACAGATACTACCTGTTTTTTTGTACCGTTATTACCCCGAAATAGCAGCTAAGTTAATCACTTATGTGCCTAAATAACTATTTTCATCCAAAAGATCTTAAATTATAAAAAATTTGTCCCGAATAAAATTAAAAATGAATTATTGATTCAAAGACTATCCGGCATAGTCTTTTCTTTTCGGTATAATATTTTTTTAATGCCTCTATGATAACCTAAGGTATTTCTAAAATTTGGCTAGCTGAGGTGATTGTTTTAGGTACCAGGATCCTAACCCGGGTTTGGGTCATGACCTGCAAGTCTACTCCGCTCTTTTTTACTTTCGCATGTCATTTTCACTCAAAAATTTGAAAATGACATAGCCGTCCAAATTAGTGGTGAAATGTAAAACTTCATTGTGGAAAACTACAAATTAATTTTCCTGACCCATTATTTTCATAGCTTCCCACGTTTCAAGACATGACTCCTTTCTCATCATCATGGGCTTCTGATAAGAATCCCGAGAGAAATTTTTGTGTAACTTTTTAACCCAGTAGGAAACCTGAGAAAGAATCATTCTTGCTGTGTAATGTTAAACTCGAAGTTGCACCTGGCCCCAGATGAAAGAAATTTAATATCGCAGCATGAGGGATGTTACTGCCCTTTCTTGCAAAAAAAAACCTCAGCCATGGTTTCGCCTACGACTGTTCACGATTCGCACAGAGCTCAAATGTTTCACTCTAAAAGAGTATCATACCACCTTACTGTGTCGGTTTTCGTTTGCTGCGGCGCAGGTAGATGGTTTTGATGGGGAGAGACAGAGGAGTGGTTTTAAGACTTCATTGGAACGCAACGTTCTACAAAGGGGCGCAATTTAATTGTCATCTCCTACCTCGGCAGAAGAAATTCACATAAATTAGCCGGCCCGGTGGCGGCGGGGTAAAGTCCTCGCCTGCTAAACCGAGGGTCGCAGGTTCGGGTCCCGCCTGGGTGGGTTTTACACCACCTTGGGCATGGGTGTATGTCAAGTTCTGTTGGTCCAGTCCGTGGAAATCCTGATGACAGGCTCAGCAGCCTATCGGGATTCCGGGGACATACGGGCCAACAGAATCGTCCTGCAGCAATAAAAAAAACCTTTTCCGCCCCTCCATTCCTTGACCGTTCACTACCGTCTCAGTACAACTGTGGGTTGTCATTCAGTTCTCTCTAATACGCTGCGGAATTTGTTTATTTAACTGGTTGATGCTTGAGGGCAGCACATATGTTATCATCGTAGTGTGAATGCAGACATGGTTTGTATGATCGTACGGACGATAGTAACAGATAGTAATGTGTACGAGGCAATACTCCTGGGAATGCACAATTGGTTCGATGGTGGTGCGATGATCCATACGTTGGTGTTTGGAACGGGGCATTAGGGGTCATTCAAGTACTATGCAAGACGTGAATTGGGAAGAGGTTAGGCTCTCTTACATCATCTTATGTAGGGTGTTGTAGGAGTCCTACATAATTTTAAATACGATTTTGTGTACACATGAGATCATGCTTGAATCTTCAATAATCGTCGTTCTATAGCTTTTGTACTGAAAACTATTATTTTCTCCTGGGGAAAGATCCATGAAGAATTAAGAAGAATGTATGTATTTAGTTAATGTACTGAAAAGCAAAACAAACAGAGTTGTTACTGGGTGAGGGTTCAATTATTGCTCAAAGCTAGCACTAGCCAAATCTACTTTGAAACGGAACATGAATGGATTATCCGATTAGATTTCACTATCAATTACCACGAGTAATCGTAATTGGTATACTGCATTAAGAGTTATGATTATTATGTCCGTCGAAACTGGATTGCGAAATTAATGTGTCGCATCCTAAAGCAACACAAACTCTTGGCTGCTCCTGCGACAACATAACCCGCACATAACCTGCGTACTACGAACCTCTGTACAACGAAGTCGTCATTTTTATGGTCCCGGCGAATTCGTTATATGGAGGTTTTACTGTATATGCATATCTGGAATATCACATGAAGTAAACCCTACCATATCACGGCCTTAAAACAAACTGTCCATAAACAGAGACTTGAAAGTGTGCCATATTTATTAAAATCATTGTTAAGATTTTAAATTGGTGATGGAACTTCTCTTGTAAAAAAAATAATTTTCTTGATGTGGGTAAAGTAAAAGTAAAGTGGGAGATTTTTGCGAAATACTGTCTTAAAGAATGTGAGAACCAGATATAATTGAAGAGGCAAGGGATTATTCATCTGGTATATTCTCATGGAGTTTATCCCAGCAACATCCAGATATAGGAAGAAAATAGTCATTGGCCACCTTTTAGTTCTTCTGGAAGTCAAAATTCTTGAACATGTAAGGACAACAGTGTCCACTCCCCCTTTTGTGGTGTTATAGTCCATGATTTGGATTGGCTTTCCTGTTTCACTGTCCACTTTGTTTCCATCATGCAATGTTGGCAAAACAAAAGCAACTTTCTTCTATTTTGTTACATATGAGATCAAAGTTGAGGAGTCATTGTATCCAAATAAATGACTGTCAGGGATGAGGTTTTTATCTTCTGTCTCAAATACATCAGGGAATTCAGCCTTATTCTTCCTCAGAGTTCCCAGGAAAGTCAAGCCAACTGATAAGAAATGTTCAGCCAATGGATAACTGCTAAACCAATTATCTGTGGCCATATTTTGATTTGTTTCCGTCAGTGGTTCAGTCAAATTTTTGACTTTCAATTGGGTTGTTGGAGCTGGCATAGGGCCCAGATTTTTGCACCCTGTGGTAAATGATCATATTATATGTATAAAATGTTTTGAATCACACATGTCATCAATTTTGAGGCCATACATTGGCGGCTTTTTGGCCATGTATTGGACAAAACTGCAGTGGCCACGAAAAACCACTAACATTTCATCGATGGTCACACTTTCACCAACATTGTACTCTCTTTGACAATTGGCCACAATGTCTGAGTAAAAGTCTCGAATTGGAGCTTATTTGTCAGCTACAGATCGCTCTTTACTAGTCATTACGTCATCAAAATGAAGATATCTCAACAACAATCTAAATCTATGTTCACTAAAATTGGTGTGTAGAATCATCAATCCTGTTCCATTTTTACCTACTTTTCTTAAACTCGCTTTTCCATGGGTCCATGGTTACCACTTCATGTTACCCTACATACTTACCATTTCATTTGCTCAAATTTATGAAATGAGTTAGAATCGTGGTAAGGCATCTGACACTCTTCCCATGGGTCTAACAGAGTCATCTTATCGAGTCTATTTATTTTAGTAAACAGTCCTCGATTTTTTAGTGCCAGTTAATAAAATGTTTAAAAACAAAAATTTGTTTTATTGATATTTTTTTTACCTAGGACAAAAAAGTAAAAAATAAAAGAAATGAAAAATGAATTTTTAGAATGCTTTTCTAAAAAAATTATTAAAGAATCTGTAAAAAAAGCAATATCTAAACACCGTACTAATAAAGGAAAAGAGCATTTTATTAAGGGAATGAAAGTTTTGCCTAGTACTGGAAATAATTAAATTCAATTCAAGGCAACTAGCCACACAATGATGAGACCACAACGATAAGCTTGGCCTGACCTCTTTTATGTTTTGGACTTCATTTATGATTCTGATATTCATGGCAAAATATTCAAGCTCAATAATTGAATTTGGCAAAATAGGTGTTCGACCCATCTCTAATTATAACTAATGTGTGGCACCACCTACCAGCTCACTGCCATTCGCCGTTAGCAGCAATTTTAATTTATCAAGTGTTGGAATGGAAAAGAGACATGATTAAATGATGGGAAATAGGACTGGGATACCTGTCGCAGTTACTATCCCGTAAATCCATGGCTCCACCACGAAAAAACCTGTGGGTACCCCTACCATTGTCCATATTTCATGAGATAATAGAAAAACAAGTTACCAAGAATTTGCGAGGGTATAGCCGTCCCAGTGATTGATATTTTTGCATTTAAAACGGATTATTTCAAAATTTGAAACAGATGACCCAATTAGGGCAGTAGCTCAACGATATAACATTATAATGAATAAGACCTGTGATAAGCACCAAGACATTTTAACCTGAGGGAGCCGTCATCCACGAAATATTGTCGTATGAAATATAATTCATCACATAAGTAAACCAGAAAAACTGGAAGGTTTAAAATAAAATCACCCCTTCCCATGGTCCTTTGAATAGAGCACTCCCAGTTCAGTTCTCTAAGAAGGAGTGCCTTGGCCATCTTTCACCATGACTTGGAAGCGCTGAATTGTGCGGAATGGGCACGAAGGAGACTCATGATGCAGAGACCTTCAGGTGGTTCCTTGCTAGTGTCCAAAAAACATGTGATTGGCCTGGGATCTCCCCTCTGTTGAGATTTCATAGTGAGTTGATCTAAAGTCCCAGAAATGCATGGCTTATTAATCTGTGCAACAGAAGCACATTTCCAACTGGAGAAACGCTGGAGAAGTTTCCATGTGATTCCATGTTTCTATTTGCAATGTTGGTATCCTTTAGGAATCAGATTAAACTTGTGTTTCCACTTTTCTCATCCCTATCTTAGTGCTCATGCATTCTTAGTCTCTGGAATAATATTCTTCCACAATCGTGTCAGCAATGGGAGGATTTCACCTGAATGCTAAGACAAATCCGCTCTCCTTCTCACTGTTACGCACTCCTGATTGGAGTTGCTACTTGCAAGATGATCCATACCTCCCTGCTCTTCAGTCACTCAGATCACTGCCACAACAGAGCCGTGATGTCATGATCATGTCAACGAATCAGTGAACATATTCATTTCTTGAAGGAATTCAAATTTTTTGGGTTAACCCTCTGACTCAAATCTGTCTGTTCTGTCTATGCTGGTAATACTTAGTGAAAAAAAGTTTTTTTTATGTCTGTCATGAAGTAATAGCTAAACTTAAATTGGGGCTTAAGGAAATTTTGAAGAGGTTACTGCACTCAACACAATCTAGCTTTATCCGTGACCTTCCTATGAAATCCACCCCTTTAATAGTTAAATCAGCTGGTTCTGCACGACCAAAAATTATTCATCCCTTGTAAAATCGTAAATTTTCAGTCATAGTGATACCTGCTTATTAACTTAGCATTCTCCTGACTGAAACCCACAACACTTGACCCATACCCTTCCATTGGAGCCTCTTCGTTATTTCGTTAATCAAGGCCCCTCATCATCAACTCCCTTTCTGTTGGGTTGTTCCAAAGCTTATTCCTTGAATGCACTGTCAGGTGTAGTCAGTTATGGCTCTGTTGGATATAGGTTCTGTCAGGGTCCAGATGGTCTTATTAATAATAATAAGGGTACGAAAGTGGACCACCAGCCTCCTCGTGGCGTATGGTCTGGTAACGGCTCTGGTGCATCTGGTAACGGCTCTGCCTGCCAATGGTGGACATCTGTGTGTGAGGCTAACCACCCTTAACAGGATAACTGGTTCCTAGGAAGATAACCAGAAATGCTACCCACAACCGACCCCTCTCTTATGGGGGCCCTAGTGGAGTTGGGTGTGGCAATAATAACACCAACAAGAAGGGAGCTCGTATGGAGTGGACAGAAACCCTAAGGGGTGACCTCCTCGCATGCTATGCTGCCAGTGAGCGGAATCACAGGGGGTGTATGGCAAGGATGCACCCTTTGTGGTGTGAGATGCATCCTGAACATAACCACCTGTTGGAGCAGAATCTACGTGACTATGCAAACCACCTGCAAAAAAAGGAAACTCCCTAACAACCGCATGTTCAGAGGAATACACCACCAGGCAGACCACACTCCCTGACATAAGCAGTCTCTCCACCAGCTATTTTGACAACCACTGCACTGTCGGTACCACCGACAAGTAGGGAGGAATTAGATTAGGCCAACTCTGAACTCCGAACGCGGTTGTTAAATGAAATGACTTATAATTTAGGCCAAGCCAAGCAGAGAGATATTCATCACAAGATCTCTCTGCGGAGTAACGTCCTGACCAGGTTAAATGGCTTTGTTGACGAAATCCTTACGGAGACGTTGGACCTCTGGACAGTCAACTGCATGGTCTACGCTGCTGCCAAAATAATGGCTCACTCCCCAAAGCCCACATCTTGGGAGAAAAAAGCAGCAAAACGGCTTGGATAGTTAGAGCTCAAGCTCACGCTGGGGAGACGGCAGGCTTAGAGAATTCAGTGTGTGATGGAATACATCACATCTGGGAGGGCTTTCACAATCAAAGTCTGGCGCATAGCACACGGCATCAGATTTCACCGTCACACACTGAATAAGAACGTGCTGCTTACCATTAACAGCTGTCTTTAGCCTGTTGGGGAAAATGTCAGAAGTGATAGATTCATTAACTAGATGTGTGATAACATGAATCACTGAGGAGTTATCAATGCCTTTTAGCAGAGAGCAAGGTATGTCATCATAGCCAGCTGAGGGCTTCTTACGTATTTTCTTAATAATGCTAGTAATTTCTCTTATATCTGCTGGGTAAAGTAAAATTGATTGAGCACCATGAGACACAGCCTGTGATACAGTATTGGGTATCAGCTGCTGATTTTTGCTGTTCACCATTTTGGTTATGTAATTGAGGATATTTTCATTGAGTAGATTGGTAATATTATGTTGGTTGGTTACAAGAGCATTATTATGAGAGACAGCGTCTATACAAGATTTCAGAGATTATGAGCCCTGGGTGGTATTTTAAATGAGATCCCATGAGGTTTTACTAGGATTGTTTGAGGATTTAATGATATGCATGTTGTATTTTTTTCTAGTCTCATTTACCAACTTATTGTGCTTCTTTTTCATATCCTTGTAGTATTCTCTCAGTGGCACTGAGTCATTTGATTTCAGATCATTGAAAACTTGTTTTAATCTAGCGGGAGAAGCCCTTATCTCATGGGTTACCCACTTACAGTTCGTTTTATGGTGGACTGGTGATTTTACAGGCATTAGAGGGAAGCTAAAATTGAAATAATGTAAAAATATATCATGGAAGATGTTAAATTTAGCATCAAAACCATTATTAGTAAACACACAATCCCAGGATTGTTCCTCAAGTAAGTATTGGAAAGATAGTAGGGCTGGTGTAGAAAAAACCTTTTATACTTGACTCTATTGTGGGAAAAGCTAGCATCACCATCAAAAAGAAACTTAGAAACTGAGCTTTATGGTCAGAGAAGTGTAGAAGAAGTATTGTCTGTAGTAAGCATGAAGTCAGTACGGTGAGAGAAGTGTAGAAGAAGTACTATTTGTCAGACAGCCTAGGGCTTGATCTGGTACTGGTTTCAGGCGTGGGAAACTGGAATCTGCCTTGGGAGCCATAGGTTGGTGAGAAAATAGCACAAGGAATTTCTGCAAAGAAAGTAGTCCTCCACCGAATCTCCACAATGTTAAAGCCAATGTGAAAGAATAAATGGTACTGTGTGAAACCCCTTAAGGAATGGAAGAGCAACAGAAGAGAAACACCATTGACGATTGGTGGTCCCTTGGGACTGCTACAGAATGCATCATTTTTTAAAGGGGATCTTCAGAGTCGCAAAGGGTTTTCTAGTATTTTAAAATTATATGGACTGTGGTAAATGTAAGCGATTTTGGCCTTAAAGACAATGTGGTGAAATTCATGATGGCAGATATTCTGTTCCATCCATGGTAAAGCGTTATGGATGATTTTTTTTAATGGTCTGGTTTACTCTTTTCTTTTCAGTGATATTGAAATTGAAGAAATCTTCCGGAAGGGTCTTCATCTGAATAGTCCCAAAGGAAGGACTACCCAAGAAGAACTGACTATGAACAACGAACCACGTATGGAAGACCTGAAAATAAGTGTCCCCGAGAGAGAATGCTTCAAAGTTGGCATTGTGTCCAGTATTCTCAATGAGTTGGGTAATTATTTAGTCCTTCGTTTGATTGGGAGGCCATATGTTTGGTGTCCACTTTGCCCTTCTTGAGTAAATTTTTTTTTTAACTTTAATTGATATTAAGATATTGAGTTATTAAGGTTCCAACTGGGTGTTAGTGTTGAACTTTTGAATTGCTGTATGAAAACCCCAAGTCATTCTGGTCTTACGCGAGAGAGCTGCAGAGTGAATCTTCTACAGTAGAGTCCGTATTGGATACAAACTGCAAAACTGTCACCAAGAGCATCGATAAAGCCAACAAATTAAACCACTACTTAGAAAGTGTATTCACTAAGGATGATGAAATACACCATTTAGACATCCTGGATGTTAGCGAGCCGATGGCAGACATAACAATTTAGCATGATGGAATAATTAAACAACTGCCTTCCATTAAAAGTAACAAGTCCCCAGGTTCAGAAGGAATACCTGCATGCGTGCTCAAGGAGCTAGTGCTAAAGATTTCACCATTCTTAGAAATTATATTTAGCAAATCATTATTCGAAGCTCTTGCTTAGTATTGGCGCCAGAAATTAATTTTTCTTCTTTTTTGTTTTCTGTTTCTATGAGTTGTCGCTGGTGGAGCTGTATATCCTCTCCCTCTTCTTCCCCTCCTTTGCCCTTGGAATATACGAAGTCAGGGCGAGCACCTCTCTCTTTCCTGAACCACAGCCGACAGCGGACGTCGCTCTCTTCTCTGAACTGCTGTTCATCTCGCCTGCTTGCTTTGCCATGCCTTACTTGCACGCCTTCGCTGCCAGCCTTTGCTTGCATGCTCTTGCCACGCCTTTGCTGCCACACCGCTGCATGCTTTTGCCACGCCTTTGCTGCCACAACGCTGCTCATCTCTTCTACTCGCCTGTCTGCACCTGCATGCCGCTGCCACCTTCACCTTGTTGTAGTACCATAAATGGTGGTCCTTTTGCCCCAGCATCAATTATCGTGTTACATTTATTTTATTTGTGAATTTTGAGAATATATTTGTTTGTGTTTGAATGATCTTGCTTATTGTTATTTTCGTGTGGAATTATGCCACAGCTCTCATATTGATTTTTTTACTTTATATGAATTTTTTATTGCTTGGTCATCCATAATTTTTAGCTTACTTCACGGGTATCTTGAAAGGAAAGCCATAAATCTAGACACTTTTTTGTCTCCCTTCAAGACACATGTCCATCAGTTTTTGGAGATAACTGATTTGGGGAAGTTCACTTATAATTCATTGAGAGTTTAACCTGGAGGTGTATTTTTGTTTTATAATCCTTCAGCAGTCAAAAAGTATGTCGTCAACTCAAAAGACGAGTATGATCCCCTGGAGAGAGGTGAAGTTTGTACTCTATCCTACAATGTGTGTGAAGTGAGACTTAGGGGACATATGAGCAGAAGAAATGAGTAAATGAGAATTGTGAGTGTGGAAAAAAGTGACACTTTCCAAGTTTGCAAATCATGTGTTGTAATGTTGATAGTTTTGCACTGATATAGTAGCCATAATCAATTCTTATAATGATGGGTGTATCTACAAACTGTAATGTTTTCAAATGAGTGAATAACTTTTGAATATGGTGACAGCTCTCCTGTAATTGAATAATTATGAAATAGGAAAAAATATTTTATTGATTGTACCATATGAATGGTGCTGGAAAACTTCTTAAAAATTACTTTATTGTGAGTCATTGAAATTTTAAGTGCTACACCAGAAGACTGAGGCAGCATATGCATTTCATTGGCCCATTAAGTTTCTTATGGACTGCCTACCTACTGCAAGATGCAGTGTGTCACTTGGTGAACCATATCTTTGGAAGCTTGCTGTCAGGTAAAATTAGTCGGCAACTTGTTAAGGGGAATAATTATACATGGGTGATATCTTGCTTTGTGTGCATTAGCCCTTTTATATTCATATCATAAAACGATAAAATGTCTATGTATCCATTGATATTGAGTTCTTGTGCCTCTCCTAGGTGTGACTTCTATTTTGTGTCACATACTGTGTGTAAATGTCACAAAATTCCTTATTTGGTCTGTTTCCTTTACCACAAACCTGTCTTATGGTCCAACTATCACTCATTCTGGCCAGTGTGTGGTAGGGTGCTGGCAGTTTTTTCCATGGCCCTCTTCCACCCTTTTCCTTTCCCCCATCAGGATCACCAGGTTAAGTTTAATTACAGGCAACGGCTTGATGGCCACCCTGGTGCTAGTTGACACCCGATTGAAATAAATTTCATATCTGGACATGCTTAGTTTTGCTGATTAATGGCAGGGGTTATAGTCAAGAACCTCACAGTTATCACCTTAGGCCTAGTCATGCACATCAATGAATGTGAGAATATCCTTACCTGATGTTTTCTTTTGTTTCAGTTATGGTTCAGGCCCTGCCAAACACCCCTCCTCTTGACTTTGGGACTGTCCTATTTCTGGAACCTGGGAAAGTAACTTTAGGTGAAGTGTTTGAAATCTTTCGCCCTGTGAGAGAGATTTATTACTTTGTGAGATTCAGCTCTGCAGATGAAGCCTGTTCCTGGGGAGTAACAGAAGGAGCCGAAGTGTTTTGTGAATCAAACACAAAATACTCATCATATATGCTCGTGCATGAAATGCTGAGGTAAGTCAATTTCTGTCTTAGATATGATAGAAAAGCCTTACCAATTCTGTCTGCTTATTCATGTAAATTTCAATGGTGCTTCTGCAGGTTGGGTGAAAAAAATGTATGTTGCTTCGTGGAATATACTGTAGACCCCTGCTTAAGATGTTGATCCATTCCATGGGGCCACTTGTAAAGTAAATTCCTTCATTAAGTGAACCAGCATAATACTGGACGAGAGATCAGATTGTATACGTCAGCACCAGTGTGTTATGTGGTACACAATTGAGTACAGGTGCGAAATATACACAGACCAAATAATTTCAAATATTCTTTAACCAATATTCAAAGTTTAAGTGGTATTAGTAAATTGTCAATGCATCGTATTTCCTTGCATTATTTTTTTTCTTGCTGGGCGATTCTGTTGGCCTGAATGTCCCCGGAATCCCGATAGGCTGCTGAGCCTGTCATCAGGTTTTCCAGGGACCGGACCAACAGAACTAGACACACATCCATGCCCTGGGTGGTGAAAAACCCACCCAGGCGGGACTCGAACCCGCGACCCTCTGTTTAGCAGGTGAGGACTTTACCCCGCTGCCACCGGTGCCAGCGGGGTAAAGTCCTCGCCTGCTAAACCGAGTTGACGCACAAGATGTAACGACTCAACCCCCACACTCGCGACGTGGCTAAGATCTCTGCAGCTTAATATTTAATCACTTTTTCAAGCAATTGGAAGAAAACAGGGACTAGAAGTTTTTCAGATCTCTATATACTTCTCCTTTGTGAACCACCTCAGCAATTTGGCATCTTCCTTTCAGCCCCATGATATCATCATTCTATCTCAGTTGCCTCTACGATATGTGAAGAAAGTGGCGTTTTGATCTCATTAAATTTATGTATGCTAAATTAGGCAATGATATAAATAGGCTTAGAATTACTGAGATGTAGCTGATAGTAGTACACAGATGTCAGATGGAGAAATAATCATTAGCCTTTTTACACGAATAATAACTTACATGCACATTTTTGTTGTCGCTTGCCCGTCTTCCACTTCTTAAGAATTTCACTCTCCAGATGCCAAACTGGCATCATTGATGTCATTCTCCTATCCAAGGTCATCCCTTGGCAATTCATTAGTGGAATAGTGAAAGAGATTGCAGCAGTGGAGAGAACCTCTAGTCAAACCCCTTTCTTGGAACTGCTTACCTGACTCCTAAGGGTTGAGGGAGTTGAAATGGGTTTATTGTTTACATTAGGGACCCACAACCTTCTTATAAGCATTCACGCACGCATTGATTGCAAAAGCGGGAAACACTTATGAACAGCATTGAGGACAAAACTATTTTAATGGAAGCTTAATTTAGAAAAAGTTAAACTTTCAATGTGAAACAATAATGAAACCTCCCTTGTTAAGATAATTCGGGCACATGAAAGTAAACTATTTCCTTGAAAAACTGGTATAGTATGGTTTGTTAAACCCTATATAGATGAAGTCGTTTTGAGTGCCCTCTAAATTTATTTTCATTGCTGACTAATAGTGATGTGTGAATCATGCTTTTTCACTTCAAATCGAATTGGCAAAATTATTCGAACTTTGAATCAAATTGACTACATATTTGTGTGCTTTTTGAATTTAAATCCAAATTTAAGTTTCATTAACATGTTGGTATTGAAAGCAGCTATGACTGCATTTTTGTCACTGTAATTATAACATTTCTTACATAAAATTGCAATATAGCATGCCCCTAAGAAGAGACAGTAGAGTATACTTATAGTTATTTGCCTTTTATTTATATTTATTTATTTTCAAAGTTTTACACATTAGCGCTACAAAAAAATAAAATGCTTTTGAGAAGACTTCTTCTTCAGTCTTCGTAAGTTATCATGTAAATTTGCTGAAGCGTTTCCTCAGTGATACTGCCAGATACTTAGAAAAGGTTACTCCTTCTCCATCATGTTCATTTAAAGTTATGATGAGGCCATCAATAGCTGGTACTATTGATGATACTGATACATATTTGTCACCTGAAATTACCATCAAATGTTATTGCAATGACACCACTAGGTACATAAAATAATACCATCAGATCAAGGATTTCTCACCTGAAAATAGTTTCACTAGTTCATCAACAGGCTCTAGAACGTTTACTAAGCCTTTACTATGTCTCCATTGACATGAAGTCAGTGAGTCAATTTTCCCAAATTTAGGTAACTCCTCATTCACAGCTGCTTATTTTAAGAGCAAACTTTTCAACATAAGAAATTCTGAATTCCATCTGGTCTCGCACATCATTTTGAAACCTGTATTACTTAGATTTTTTTGATGTTATAACTTCATGAGCCTGCCAATGAATATTATAAGCAATACAACTTCATTACTTACTTCACCCGTCTCAATCACCCTCAAAGCGACTTTGCTTATAAGTATTATTAGCGCCCAAGAGTAATATAGGTTTGTTTGGTGTAGTGGTTAGCGCCGTGGATTCGTACATGAAGGTCAGGTGGTTTGAGACTTCCGGTGGCCGTTTGTTTTTCCTTCTTTATATTCACGACCAGAGAGAAATTTTTCCTCCGAGTTAACATGTCATATCATAGGACTTCACCTCGCCTTTTTTCTCGTGATACTTGCCACAAAATTCGTACTCCAGTGTGAATCTTTAATGACAATGGCCTCACTGGGGTCTGATGATGGACCGCTTAGAATGTACGTCAATCTCTGTTTAAAATCCATATTCTAACTTGCTGTAACAATAGACATGAGTGTTGACAGACGAAGAGTGTAATAGAGGATACCGATTCTCAAAACCCATAGTGATAGAGTATATTCTTCTTAGAACTAATGTTCATATATCGACACTTTCCGCGAGGACTGACAGTTCCTCTTGTGCTACTGTGGCTCATTGCTTTGAGATTTTACTCTTAGGCATCAATATTGAATTGTTGAAATCATATTACAAATTTAAAAAAATATATCACAGCGGTTTTTAATCACGCAGTATTTAAAAAAATCTTCATTTCATTCATGCTGAATTTAACATTAGCCGAAATTGCCATGAATGTTTTACTCGTAAGCTATCATCAATTGCTACTAATTACATATTTCAAATTTTCTTTATCGGTAATGATGAGTTATAAATTCTGCTACTGTTACTCTTCGTCTTCTTTGGTGTTTTACGTACATATGTAGGGATTGCTATTTCTGTTTCGCAGCCAATGGTGTCCAGAACTGTGAAACATATAACTAATATTTTGGCTGTCCAAATAGTTGACACCATCAGACCACCTGTTTCTTATGATGTTCAGGCGACAAATAGGTGTCTCGTTGTGAGAATAGAAAAGCGAGGAGACCACACTTATGGTCGGACAATTCCTCACATTAAACAGCACATGCTACATCATCAACACATGCCGGAATATGATATTACTGTTTGTTGATTTTCCCTAGCAATGCCTTCATTAACGTTGAATAAGCATAAGAAATAGTTCTAATGTAGGCACGGCTAATTCATTTTCATCAAAAAAAACATTGCCAATCCATTTTTTATTTTCTTTTTCAATATGCAATTAATAAAATTATAAACTCAACTTGCATAAAAATTTAGTGATACCCACAAAATGTTTTGCCTCTTCAATTTCTCATACCACTCAAAAATAACATACATCCAATCTGTAGTTCACCAATTGCAGATTATCCTAAATAATTAGAGATTCATGAATCTGATTCATAAATTGGAGATTGTTTACCGTCTATGAATACATAAATCAAATATTCAATGATTGATGAATAATCATAGATTCAGCAATCATTGATTATTTATCCCGTCTATGAATACCGGCCTAAGAAAGGAATGGCGATAAGAAAATCCACAAAAGAAGTGTCTAGTGTCGATTTAGATCGTTTACTTGTGCAGTGGTTTCGACTGCGTCGAAGTGAAGGGCTCAGTATTTCAGGCCAAATTTTAATGGAGCAGGCTAAAATATTTCATGCAGAAATGATACTCACAGTTCCATGAGATTATTCAAAAGGGTGGCTTCAAAAATCAAGAAAAGACATGGCATATTGTTGTGCGCTGTGGGGGTTGAGAGACTATCAGCGGATCCTGAAGCAGCTGATCACTTTGTTGAAGAGTTTTCAAAATTGGTGAATAGTGAGAGCTTGTGTCCTGAGCAGATATATAATGCTGATGAAACTGCATTATTTTGGCATTGTTTGACGAAACATACATTGGTCTGTGAAGATGAAAGGTCATCTCTGGGCTGAAGGACTTTAAGGACAGAGTGACAGTGCTAGCATGTTCTAATGCTGCAGGGACTCACAAGTTGAAATTATTGGTTATAGGAAAAAGCAAGAAACCAAGAGTTTTCAAAAATGTTAGTGTTTCCAGTGGTATACCGGGCAAGTAAAAGTGGTTGGATGACCTAAGATATTATTACAAATTGGTTTGAAAACCATTTTGTTACTGAAGCTCTGTGTCATTGCAATGCTTCCGGTTTAGACCCCAAATGTAAAATATTGTTCATTCTGGATGATTGCTCAGCTCATCCAAAGGCAGAATGGAGAACTTGCAGATTTAAAAAAAAAAATAGAGGTTATAGAGGATGATGAATCTTGCCCAATGCAAAAAACCCAAGGCATGAGTAATGCTTAGTTTCCGAGATATAAATTCTCAAAATTGTCGAAATTCCAACGGCGCGAAAACTGGCGAAAAGGGGTGTGTGGTCAGATCAGGCAGGTCTGACGTCACACCTGTCGTTCGGAGGCTGCAGCGGTGGCTGGTCGTGGGCAGGCCCGGTGTTGTCTCAGGGACTCCGGGTGGCGTCACCGGGGACTAAGGGCAGGAGCGCTACGCCTAGAATGGTGGAGTATTCAATGGATGCAAGCACGCAAACATCTACGCTGCTATCAACGATGGAAATTCCGCTTCCAAAGTAACTAAACCGAAGCGAAGTTTAACCATATACATTAATTTAAAGTCACATGTCATCGGTATTGTCAGAACTTCTTACACTGTAGAGACTGGTTTAGGCTGCTAACATCACAACTTTTTTCTGAAACAGGAAAGAAACGTGGGAAAAGTGTAAGATTTTTTTCCCATACGCCGGGGTTTGCGATAAAATTGCTACTATAGGATTTCTTTCCACTATTTTACCTGCCATTGCATTTATTTTTGTAACATTTTGAGGAATCGAAACGGCGACCTAGGGGGGGAGAGAAAGTTAATACATTCCAGTTCATTACAAATGTAGGGCATGATAACACAGTATTTTCTTTACCTTGTTATGCGTATTGCAACTCTAGGGATTTCATCTTACGTTCACGGCGTAATGCGGCATGATTTCAAATGATATAACATAGGCATGTTAAGTAAAAAATGATTCCTTAATAAGCGCATTTAATGAAGTTATCACCAGATGCTTTGCATCGGCACGAACGTGTTCGTGTGGGTAACATAATTTGCGACCATTTTTGTATGTTGTCGAGCATTAAGGTCTTCCGGGTTTTCAACCGCGTTGGTTGATTGTGCAAGGAAAACACTCCATGATCCTTCGATCCACGTTTCGCTTACATTAAATATGCCATTTCAAATGAACCTCTTCACAAACCTCTGTTTTTATATACCCTGTTATTAACTCTCTCACGTCAGAAAATTCTTCACGGTGAGCAAAAAGTTGATTAACAAATATCAGCATTTGAGTATAATTGCTAGGAAATTCAAAGTTTCGCTTTCGCAAAATTCGCTTTACAATAAAAATTACATCTTTGTCTATTGTTAACCCTCTTCAGATAGACTCATGACCGTTCGGAGCTCTCTCTCTTCCCTAAAATGTATCCTCGGATTACAAAATGTGCGGCCAATGACACGCCTTCCACCTATTAAGTGTAAATCCAGGCGAACTATAGAATCCCAAAAGCTGCTACTAGTTGTACTCTCTTTGAAGGGTTAGTTGAAGATCCAAGTAATAGTCAGAAAGTTAAAAATGATGCAGTGACAGTTGTACCTGTTCGGGATTGGGAATTCTACTTTATTTCTGTAACATATTAAACCGAAAAATAAATTACGCAGTATGGCCACGATCCTGTACTACACTGAAGTCCTGTGCACACAATGCCTTAACCCACACCACCACGGCTAATAATTATGTTACGAGCGTAAAACTGGTGTTAATTACGCATGAGCAGGTGCATACACAGTCACCATTAAAATTGCATCGTATTTACACCCAAAATTGCGCCAATGCATGAACTCGTGGACATAAAAAAGCTCCTGTTATGATACGGATAATTTGTCCATGCATCTATCTATCAACATATATACTTGCAAGGACATGCATCGTGTGAACGTCTTAATGCGACGAATTGAAGATGAGCCAAATTCTCGTGTTACCTACAATTTTCTCGCGAACCCGGGCCTATGGGAGAAAAAGCAGTGACCCTTTTTCTACATCTATCCCCAGTCGCAAAAAAATTAAATCTTTGGCATCACCTCACTTCACCGTAGGTCTAGCGATGTCTCCTCGTGAGACTCTCCGCTGATCATAAGGGTAGACTCACAATTATTTGCCGTTACTTTATGTTCCGGGAATATTTCGCACTTCACTGTGCATACATTTGCTATCGAACGCATCCTATTGCACTATCGATGTCATACTTCCTCATGGAACTGCAATAAAATTTTACAATTGAACTTTTTGAAAATGTCACATTTCTAATAATGTCGAAATACTGCAATAGAAATTTCAAACAATTAATATATTAATTTATCGGGAAAATCACAGTAAATAATTAACGAAGTGATTTAACAGTTTGTATTTTCAACTATGTCTACATGTCACATCTCATTGTAAGTACTCCATCATCACTAGAGCGTCGACTTCATAGGCAGATTATCTGAGTTGGCACAAACTAAACACAAATAAATCATTAAAGTATTGCACACCAGAATACATATATACTTTCCAAAAATTAGACTCAATATTTCAACGGAATATTGCGAGGCTAAAGATAAGTGAACGGTGATACTCGCCGAACTATTTGCCGGTATCTCGTGTGTCTCGTATGGTGGACGGCAGGTGTGACGTCATGCGTATCACTTCCAAAATGGTGTGCAAAAAGCACCATTTGAAACGACATCATCTTTTCCATTGACTGTAGTTCAATAAATATGGGTCGCTCAGGTGAAAGGAAAGAATATGTAGGAAACATTTCTGGTTATCTATATTATGCATGAGTTAAAACAGCTGTAAAAAAACCTTGCAAGTTCTCCATTGATGACAAAAGGCGATGTTATGGTAATCTTTTTACCTCCAAATTGCACGTCTATGATACAACCTCAAGATCAGGGAATATTGAGATCGCTAAAATGTAGATATCGATCAGATTATATGAAGCAGTTCCTGACAGCCATTAATTCAGGGAAATTGGTGATTGAAGTGATGGAGTACAACCTAAAAGATGTAAGATGGGCACTTTCACGAGCATGGAAGAGTATCCCACAATCAATTTTAAAACACACGTGGTTTCATTTGTGGCCAGCTTTACGGTTTGATGGAGACGAAGAACGTATTGATTTCAAAGGTTTTCAAGTTTCCGAGGAAAAACATATGATGCTAGAGTTAGTTGAATATGCAAACAGCATTAATAACCCGGAGTTTAAGGAAATGGAAGAGGGAAATGTACAAGAATGGATCGGAATTGATCACGACACTCCCACCGTAAAACATTTCACGGACCAGGAAATAGTTGAAATGGTCGTCAATGATGATAAATCGGAGAGTGAGGATGATGACAATGAGCCAGAAATCGCTCAAGAAAGAGTGAAAATTGATGAATGTATTCACCATACTACCAGGCTCATAAAAGGTTTGGAGCAGCAAAGTTTTATCAGTGATCAGCAGATCATGAACCTTTATATACTGTATAGCCAACTCATCCGTGAAAAGTCAAGCCGACTAAAGCAAATGACCATTGTAGATATGTTCAAAAAGGCAACCAAGGATGGACAAGAATCTTTCTCCTCAGTCACTCCTGATGTATCGATGGATAGCCGCACGGATGGAAGCACCGGTAGCACTGAGCATTGATGGCGCGACGTGGACAGCATGAGACAGCTCATTGAATTGTATTAAACACAGTGGAATAAGGATTGCAAGGAAAATTGGAAGCAATGAAAAATTTTTATTTATCTATTTTATATACTCTTTGATGTGCAGCAATATGTTTATATGTTATACGCATTCCTTTCTCTCAGCCGTTTTGCGATACTACTGGTTGACTGATTTTGTTTTTATGAATTTAGAGGAGTTTATTTCTTATTTTTTTCAAATTACTTGTTGTATTATACAGAATTTATTCAAACTTGATTGAATGACATATCGAATTCCCTCATTAAAAATATCGCGGACCCCATAATTATGCTGGTAACTACCACAGCTCCTGTAGTCCGGCAAAATCCCTAATCCGGCATCGCTCGAGTCCTGACGGTGCCGGATTAAAGGTGCTCAACTTTAATCCATTACTTTAGATCTGTATAATACACTGAGAAATGTTAGGATATAATTGTTCTTGCATCTTTGCTGTGATAAAACATTCATTCTTGCAACTGCCATAAATTCATTCACATTGTTGGTGGGTAAGATACTTAAACAATAAGTTACTCTCCGGTGGAGCTGATCTAATTTTTCCGAGTTGGTAAAAAAGGCTCTATAATGACTAATGAAACCCATAATGTAAACCATCTTAGACCCTGACTGTTAAAAATGCTGTGCTATCTCATTAGAGTTGTTGGCAGTAGTGCTAATCATTACAACTGTTTATGTCTACAGCAAGGGGGCCAATAGGATGACGGGAATAAGACACCATGTATGTCCACTCATGTCCATGGCTGGCTTGCAGCTGCCAGTCATTCCTTTAATAACATGGTGCCATCTCTCGGCTACGCCGTCAACTACATGAATACACTTCATTAGAATCATGAATACACTACCAAAAAAAATAATATATGTTCCACAAAACAAGAAAGTTCACCCCAAGAAAAATGTCACAAAGAAAAAAATCACTATCTACATTTATATTTGCTGCTTTCACAGTTTGAGGTAGCAACTGACACATGTTTAATGTCAAGCAGAGTCACAGTAGCGGGCCGGGCACTTCCACTCTTGAACTGACTGGCTAATCTGCGATGGGGGTGGACTCTTTAATCTAGGGGTTGGGGGGTCACTATGTGGCTGAGTCTGTTCCCCTGGCACCACTGAATCTGGTCGCTGGCGCATTGACTCATCATCAGGAGGTAGTGATGGCACATGTTTTGGCATTACAAAGGAGCTGTTGCACATGACGTGCTTCCCATCAGGAGTCTTCATAACAACTGCATTCCCATACTTGGAGAGCACCTGAAAAGGACTGGGAGAAAAATTAGTGGAAAACCTATCTCCCCTCTCCTGCCTCATGAGGACTGTCCCCCCTGGTTGGATTTCCCTTTCCGAAGCCCTTCTTGCTGCATCTGAATAGGCTTTCATCCTCGCCTTCTTTATACAGTCCTGATCACGCACCTTAGTATCGTACCCTCCCCCACGAAGTATGCTTGGGACCTTGTCTCGCAGCTCCCGCCCGTACATCATCTTTGCTGGTGAAACCCAGGTAGTTGAGTGACTACTGTAGGTGCAAAAATTATGTGGACTCAAGTTTGGACACTGATTAAAAATGAGCCGTGGTACCCCCATGAATGCAATTTACACCAAATTTTAGCTTGTTTTATTTTACGTTTAACTGTGGTTGCCGATTAGTTTTACATTACACTCTCGATTTTTTATTCAGGTGAGAACTAAAAAAGTGCCGCTTTTGTGCTGTTTTCAAACTGAGTGCTCTCTTTGACATTTAATAGTGAAGAAACTGTGAAGATTAATCATAATGAACCTGTAACGTTCAGTTCTTTCTTTCGTGCCATTAAATAGTTATTAACATGTTTATGAAACAACTTTTTCTTGGCAATGAAAAGTATTAGAAGCAAGATCTTGGTTTTGTTTTGAAGCTCTTTTCAGCAGTATTTAATGTCCATTACCATCCTAAACTCACATTGTGATATTGATTATTAACGAGTTAATAAACAACCGAGTATTTTAGCGGGCTCAAGCTAGCGATGGACACTTTCACCACCCCTTTAGCCTTCTTTGCTTGAGGGGTGGTGAAAGTTTGAGCACTGTTGCTATTTGCCGGTTGTGGACCGACTATGTATTGGAATTTCTTTGGGTGCATTGAAGAAATTCAGTACCTCAAGAAAAGGCCCTTATGAGCAAAAGGTGATGGAAAATGGTTGGATACTAAAAAGACAACAATTGCTACCTAATATAAAATTCATGAAAAGAGCGTGTGCAGGGATTGTTTTCGCCATTCGAGGCAATGCACAGAAGGAGCATATGAGTAACGGGTTCGGCCCGCAACCTGCAAGTGGCAACAGGTTTCTTCACTATTAAATGTCAGAGAGAGCACTCTGTTCGAGAATTGCAAAAAACTGGCACTTTTTTTGTTCTCACCGGAATAAAAAATTGAGTGTGTAATGTAAAAATAATCGGCAACCACAGTTAAACGGAAAATAAAACAAGCTAAAATTTGGTGGAACTTGCATTCATGTGGGTACCATGGCTCATTTTTAATCAGTGTCCAAACTCGAGTCAACATAATTTTTGTACCGATAGTAGTGGTCCTATAGGAGAACAGATACTCCCGCAATGCCTGTTTGATGTTCATGCCTTGAGAGTGAGCTATCTTCACTCTTTGCATTATAGATCTATTCTGCCTCTCTACTTCGCCATTTGCTTGTGGCCACCTAGGTGTGGTAAGCAAATGATATATAGCATTTTGGTCACATAAATCTCGGAACACCAGCCCACAAAATGGCTGTTCCCTGTCCGTGCGCAATGTATCCAGAAGACCAAAGCATGAAAACATTTCATTGAGGATCTCTATGGTGCCGTCCATCATGGTTACCTTAGTGATTTAAGCTTTCAACCCAACGGCTGCAGTAATCAATGGCTACTCACATGTACTCGCCGGTTGGCAGGGGCCCCAAGTAATCTATTGCTATATCCCTCCTAGTACCCTCCGGCAGATCGGTTGGTGTTATTGGCTCAGGTGGGTCGAATCTACTATAAAGCTGACATTCTTCACACTGTTTGTAACTTTTCTCAACATCACAGTCCATGTTTGGCCACCATACCTGTGAGAATAGTCATTGTTTTGTTTTCACTATTCCAGGGTACCTTTCGTGAGCTAATTCCATACCTTGATCTCGAAGACATCCAGGTATGAGTAGTCTTGTGTGCCTCAATACAACCTGATCATACACGTACAATTCATTTTTAACCCCTCCGCGCGGTTCTCAGTATGTGGTACATCATCGGGTAGTCGGCCCGATATGCGGTTCTCAGTACGCCGTCATTCACGCTGCATTCCCTCAGGTTATATTTTTTTGTTGATACAATCAACGTGATTTCTGCTTATCTGTGGTAGCCCTTGGCCTCTTGGAAGATGATTCTTCCTAATCACTGCTTTGGATGACACAAGAAGGCCCTCTGTAAGCAAAACAAACCTAATAAGTCTGTCCTAACGGACTCAAATGGTCCGCTTATGTGTGCTTTGTCGTCTGACTTCTGTCCATCTTGCTTTCATGAGATGAGCCCTATATCTCACTTCTCTGGAGCCATGCATTCATCCTCCTCCCCCTTTGTTTAGTCTTGTGAGATGGGTGGTGAAAAGACATCGAGGCCCTTCTCTCTCAGTTTCTAGCTTTCTTTCGTGAGAAGGATAAGAGGCCTTGTGAAAAACTCCCAATGAATTGGAAGGGGAGTAAGTTATTTTTGAGTGAATTAGAAATAGAACTAGTTCAACAGCTCCTTGAGAAATATGGAACTATTCCCAACCCTTTGACTGCCCGGAGACGGCCCATAAAACCGTCACCACGCCGTTTATTCGAGCGGCACTTCATTGAAAATTACTGCCGACCTCAAAGAAGCCCAGGCCTCAAAGGAGATGCTAAGTGTGTTCTGCTATCGAGAAAAGGAGAGATACTGTTTACTGGTGCCCAGACTGCAATGTGGGTCTGTGTTTAGAGGATTGTTTTAAAAAAATATCACACTAAACTCAGCTTCTAGAGCACAAGTTCAGAACTAAGAAGGAAATGCAGGAGTGAAAAATTAAAATATGACAAAAGTAATTTTTTTAATGCATGAACTAAACATATAACTATGACATATATTTTTTTCTCAATTTTAAAAATAAAAGCAAGGCAGTTGTTACTTATTTTGACAGAGATATGCAAAAGGAGAAATTTTAAAAATTTAAATACCGCAAGTAGGGCATAGGCATTTAAATTTGTGCTCCGGCTTGAAGTTCATATGTTCTCAAATCAGCAGACCACCTGTCTCACAAGATGGATACCCTCAACCTACACCCTTCAACAACATTTGCTTTAATTGCACGAACAGCTCATTGTTATATTAATCATTACATGTGTAATTGCTTTTGTGATAAAACTACTGCCAGTGTGCAAATAAGGTGTCGAATACATTACAAATTATAGGTGTAATAGATGGTAGAAATGGGTAATTTTAAAGTGTGTAGACAAAATAGGTGCCATTTTAATTTTCTTGCATGCTAATCTCAAAGTGAATCCATTGATTGTAAATTGAACCCATCATAAAGCGGGGGTCTACTCTATGGGTCAACCATGATGCCTGAGCAATGTGTGTGTGCTCACACTTAGAAAGTGGGTTTTCATGCAATGGCCACCATGACCTGCTCGATTAATCTAAGGATGTAATAAATTGGAAGCAGGCATAATAGAAGTAGATATCAGCTGTCAGTAGCAGGTTATCTGTGCCTTTGATTTAACTGGAGTGAGGTGATAGTTCACTCAAGTTGACTGAGTGAACTACCTGGTCAGGTAACAGGTTACTCCATCCGTGGTGAACTAACTGGCAACTTCTCCCTTGCTAATTCAGAGGGCATGCAGAGGAAATTCAGACCTATTTCTCATTGAGTGTGCTAATGGCACAAGTGAAAAGAATAAGCTTAAAAAATAATGGTGTCCACACAACGTGACAGAAATGCCTTTTTTCGGCAGAGTTACACCATATAAAAGTTTTTTGTTGTTATCAAAATTCTTGCATTTTGTTAATAATTCAAAAGCGAATGGAAATGATTGGCTGAAAAAGATATCGCCAGTGATTGACTGTGTAAATAAAAAATTTAGAACCATGTACAGTGGCGGAAGAAATTAACGCAAAATTTTTCGCGTGCCAGAATGCGGCATTTTTGGGAACTTCTAGGAGCAGTACACACTCCAAAGACTGGCAACACTGAGGAAAACATCGTCTACCGCAAATATTTGAAATCCGCAACGGAACTCACATTTGCCGGAGCCTAGAACTTAATCATCAGTCGCCTTATTTTTGAGCTTTCGTCTCATATTATTCGCACATTCAGTCGCGGTGCATCGCTGTGTTTGTTTCAGCATGGTTCTTACGTCGAATGATATCATTTATACAGAAAGACTGATTATAAAAATTATTCACTATCCCACCCAATTCAGTATACTATATGCTAAAACCTTCATCTTCTACCACAAAGGGATATTTATTGTGGTCGACTTTCCGTGGATCTTTTTGAATGACGCGTACTGCATCTGTTTCTCCGAAATGATATAACTCGAGATTTATCCGCACCAAATGTCGATACAAAAAAGATTTAATTGAAATAAGTATAGCCTACGTGATGTAATTTTGCACGATTTTCCATTTGTAGACTGACGAAGTTCCTTTAACGGATATTTATTAAATTCAAAATGGATATTTATTAATGAATCGTTCTTGTCCCAATATAAATCCGTCCTTAGTTCGTCAGAATGGGATTAAACTATGAAAACATACGTAAATATATATAATTTCAAGAAATAAAAATAAATGTGCTCGCATCGATACCGAATAATCTAGGCATATTTTCCCGATATTTCTTTCATCTTATCACAGGAAGCTTGATGACGAGCTGTCCACTGTGAAGCTTTATCTAGTAAATGCAGGATATACGAATAAACATTCAGAAAAGTTTACCCAAATTAGGTGTAGTTATGGATAACATATGGATGATTGCATAATATCTTATATGCTTAGCTATAAATTCACCGCACATATGAAATTAACAAAAAGCCTTCTAATAGACTTTGGTTTGGAGTAAATATCATTAATGAAATAAATTAACAGGTAACGTTAATGTTGTAGCTGTCAGATGTATTTGGATAGCTTAAGAGTGGTCCGTGTTCGATTTTTAATGAATGCAAATGAGTTTTTATATTAATTTCCTCATATTGGCGATATGAATGAATGTAATGTGTAATAATAATATGAAATTTTTTAAATACAAAAGAGATAAAATTTGCCGAATAAAAATAATTTTACTTGACCAGAAATTGAATGAAAAACTCAAAAATGTCTCGACCAGGGGTGGGATTATGGTTCTTTTCTTCTTATGGTAATTGTTGTCATCCAAAAGGCAAGCCGCATTGGTAGGGCAATGCGCAAGGTCCTGGGAGCGCACTCCACTGCTATGTAGCACCCGATCTTTCTTGATGATGATCACGTTTTCGAGATCATGAGCGAACTCGAACAAAGTTATTATGAAGAAACATGATTGCGATTCAGGTTTGCAACCCAGTAACAACTACTGAGCTTTCTTATGTCAAGGCGACTTTAAGATGATGTTTCGTATCCTTTCGGTGAATTTTTTTGCGTCCATATGCGTTACTGTGAACTAAGTTACTTTTAAAATGAGTGGTGGTATTGTCTACGAACGTTTAAAATAACTAAAGGATAGGAAAAAGCATACTATTCTCTCGGGAATACAAACAGAAAGAAGTAATTCTTGGATTTCACCTCATCAGCCCAGACCATTCCAATCAAACGCCATTAGTTCCCATCATGCATGGGTTTGGAGGCCAGCTACCTTAAATCTGAGTTAAAGCAAAGAGCAATCTTGGAGGACTCTTGAGGATCCCTAGAGGTTTCCCCGTGTCGATACAAAGCTCCACCAATACTAATCCATTCAAAATCGGAATGTATGAAGGCGCATTATACTGATTTGGGAAATAGTATGCCTTTAATAAGAGCTTACTTTCCCCTTGTGTTGCGGGCGATACCTTTTCTGCTATAGATAATGTTTCGGACGCCAGGCGTTTAACTCACAGGAAAGAAGTGGTATTTGACTTCTCTTACGCCCTTAAAAGTATTCGACGGGGGCTTCCAATTTTTTTGAAACGCGACGAGCCTTTTCTTTCTGGTGCAGCGAGTATTTGAAACCTATGCGTTATTCACAACAACAAACCACCCCGACCATCACCACCCGGAACTTGGCCAAGGTTTACTGATGACTACTTCATTGAGACGAGCGACGATAGACGAACAAGCAGAGCGGACAGCGCAAGCCGAGATATTGTTCAAAGTTTTAGTGGCCTCTCCCAAAATTCTTGGAGGAAAGAAAGATCTTATTAGCCTTTAAGTATGCCTCATTTTTCTCCCAGGCGGAGGAATCGGATAGTAGGTTTGTAAAAGACAAAAACATCCGTCGAAAAATTACCCGAAGAGGTGTTGCGCCTTCAACTTTCACCCACTGATCTTTTATTTGGTGTTTAAAAGTAAAAAAACCTATTCGTTACTACTATCAAACGAAATTCATCAAATTCATATCCGCTATAATAAGAACTATGATTAATCAAATGTATATCAAAATTCATTTTTCGCCCGCAACTAGGAATACTTACGAGTTCACAAATGTCAAAAATCTAGGAGATAGTTCAAAACAAATCATGTAACATAGATGGAGCGGGCTGTACGGAGCGCAGAGTTCATTATGAGAAAAATGCGAGAAACAAACGTTTTTCGACCCCCTCAAACGAAACAACCCCAAATTAAGATGCAATGAGGAAAATCGTGGAGGAAGAATGGAAAATGAACCCAGTAAGATGATACCAAAATGTGGACAACTCCATGTCACAGAGACTTAGTCAGGAAATCGAGAATGGAGGGGGATGGATTGATTATAAGGCTAATTAACATCCACATTCTTTATGTAAATACCAGCATATTTCTTGATGATCAATTGCTGTGATCATGTGCACACACAACTCAAATTGAGAGAATTACGCATACATTTTAACCTTTTCCACTCGTTCTAAATAAAGCATTATAGTGTCCCTTTTCAACATCCGTTAAAATACATTACCACTAAGAGATGAAATTTATGATTCTGTAAAAAGTCTGTTAATATCTTCATGTGGGAGCACTCACAACTTTAACTTCTATTGAAGCAATAATATTACGACACATTTGAAGAGGAATAGATTCTTTAGGAACGTAGCAATCGTATAATCTTTGATGGTGCACATTCCTAATTTGCACTCCATTGACTACTCTTCGGATTTATGAGGAGTATACAAATGACCATAGGGAAAATATCTAATCACTGCTTAGTCGCTACATGAAAAAGATGATTTTTAGTATTTTATCACTTTCACAGGGGAAGATACGCGATGAATTTTTGTCTGAGTATTACTTACGCATGGGTATAAAATGCTCCTCATAAAATTTAACTGCGTAATTTTAGCCAAACATTTTTCACTGCGAATGTCAGATGATATTTAAGTGATTCATTAATTTACCTTATCCTTTAAGTATTATCCTCCATCCTATAAGTTGAACTGTTGAACTACACGGTTAATGTATTGCTCATAGCAAACCTAGAAAAAAATACTGGGAAAGCTTCAAATACCGTTTTAAAGATATTTTGAAGAATATTCCACCCTTGTTTGGTCTCTCTTTCAGATAAGTAATCGGTATGAACAAGTTTGGCAGATAGAACCAAACTCTAATTCCTAATAAAAATAATTTCCCTCTTTACTAAATCATTTCAAAGTAATTTAAAGGTGAATTTAGCATCAGGTAAGTTCACTAAATCGAGTAACTGACACAATCAAAGATCCGGTCTATTCCCTCCTTCATGAATAGCTTTTCATTGAGTGGTGAATTGGCGAATAAGTGGATATGAGCATCATACGACAGACAGGACGTAGAAATCAAGTGGGGCCGAGTACCCGAGAATGGGAAGTAAACATCTCATTCGACGACCAAGGAGACCGCTCTGATTCTTTTACAAAGCTCGAATATGTGTAAAACTCACACACTCATGGATGAGGTCAATGTCCATTCCCTGGGCCTTCCGCAGATTCCTGCGAAGTTTTGGCTGCAATAAAGTCACATCGCGTAGGTTAATTATAAAGGCACTAAAAGAGGCCACGCCAGGATTTGAACCCCAGGCATTCTTGGCCGCAGACGAACGCTCTCCCTCTAGGCTACTTCATCGATCATGAGGAATCCGCGTCCAGTGGTTCTTACTACAAAACGAAAATAGGGAATTCTAATGTTTCCTGTAAAAACTGGATCAAATAAAATGTTCTGGATTTTTGAAAGTAGTTTTCAGAAAGTAAATAATATTACGTTAGGAGGAATTTAGAAATTTAAATGTTTGAGACGACCTGTATGAACGAGGGCGGAAACTTACGTAGGGTTTTAAGGTATTGGAAATACTTTTAGAGAAAATTTTTCTCCACATGGAAACCATTCTATTCAACCAGATTTTCTATACTTTAACTTGAAATTCTCAGGATATTACGCCAAAATGTTAATTGTAATGCATCATTATTCTCGGAAGTAGTTTAAGGCCTATTAAAACTATGTGCATTAACAGCTATTCCCTGCATGCGGAAATACGTTTTATTGTGAGTGAATTTGATCGGGAGAATAAAAAAATTTTATGTCCCAACGAATAATGCTTTCATCGTAATATTTCTTAAGTTCAATCAAGAAAATTTTTTTCAACGGTCCAAAGCTCTAAAAATAATATGGTAAGCGTCTCTACATAATCAACTACGACTTCGGAACCTCGACTGAGTGCGGGTCGAAGCAAGCTTATCACGTTTATAACTCCTAGACGATGTCGCGAACGTAAACCTTATTAGTATGACTATTTACATGACGCGTAAAATCAATATCCATTCATAGAGAGTTTGAATATTCCCGGTTTCCATATGCTGTCTCATTGTTGTCAAGTTGTCGAAGGAAAAGCGATTTCAATTAGTTTCCGTGTGCGCCGCATTCAGACGCCAATGAGTTTTGCGTTAATTTTTTCCGCCACTGTACATTCGGGAGAGAAATCTTGCATGGATGAAAGCCTGATGAAATTTTGTGGCAGGCTCTGCTATGTCCAGTGTAACCCCAGTAAACGGGCTTGATTTGGTATTACATTTTACAAGATATGTGAAAGCTCATCACGGTACTGCCTACAACATTCTATTTACACTGGGCAAAAACCATCTGGAGCAAAGGAAATTCCTTGCATTCCTACTTTATTCCTCCATCCTTCCTCTATTGCAGCTATAGTATTAGAACTTATACATCCCTACTTTCGTAAGGGTTACACTGCAGCGTTAGATAAATGTTACTCATCACCTACTCTATTTCTCAAGTTGATTGATGAGAAAACTAATGCCTCCAGCACAGCTAGAATAAATAGGAGTATTTATTAATTAAGGAATTAATTTACCAATTATGGAATTAAAAAATATACAGTTGAAGAAAGGGGAGGCAAAAATAGTTTATAGCAATGGAATTGCTGCTGTGAAATGGAGAGAGATAAAAGACGGGCATGCACTAACAACATACCACAAGACCTTGGAAATGATCGATTCTGGAAAGAAATCAGTAAGAACTAAAGAATCCATCTTAAAATCAAAAGTCATTCTTGATTGCAATGCAATACTAATGGATGCCATTGACAGGCAGGATCAGCAATTAGCATAGTTTCCAGTTATGTGTCATTAAATGAAAGGTTCGAAAAAGATTTTTTAATGTCATGAATATGGTTTTATTCAATACTTAATGTATTATATATGAAAACAACAGGCTTCAATTTGATGACTTGGAAGAAAATTTGCCTGAGAAACTTCTAGAAAATGTGAATACACTGGACTATAAAGACATGGGCCACCAGTATCACCACCCATGAGATTCCAGGCGGCAAATTGTGGGCATTTCCCAATTCATATTCCGCCAAATCCAGTGAAGAAGAATCCATCACGTAAATGTGTGGTGTGCAAAATAAATAAAAAATTTGATATTCTATCGCAATTATCGGCTTAAAACCACTCACCTTTATTAGAACTTGAAATTAGAGATGGGTCGAATGGCATTTTTCTCGAACTTGAATATAGAGTTCGAATATCTAATATTTTTTCGAATATCTCACTCGAATATCGAATACCTCATGGGTGTTTTTTTAAAGAAGATTGTAAGAATGTGGCAAATTTAAAGATTTAATTATTATTAGTATTTTACTACGTTAATCACAAACCTTTAATTAAATGAAGAAATCATAATTAATTAAAAAATTGAATTTGTAAAATGTGTCATCATGCAACGAGGGATCAAAAAAGGACCAACCAACCTGGCGAGCATTTGAATATTCACTCATTTGCTTTTTCATGTAATTCCCCTGTAGGTATTGTGGATTATGTATATTTATACTTAACGTGAAAGATGAAATTTTGTTTGAAATATTAATTAATGAATTTGTGCCAGCCAAATATGTAGCTTTGTAGCATGTCAGACCCAACCGATGACCGCGAATTTTAAAAACATTACAGTTGATTTGTGTAATGTATTGGAGAGGGTGAAATTATATTTTGTGTTCTCGAATGTCGAATACTACAAATAGCTCATTATTCGGGGTATTCGAGAATTGGACTATTCAAACGTTCCATCCCTACTTGAAATAGCTTCCTCATTACTTTGAGGTTCATCATTTAACATGGATACTAAGTGAGACATATCATAATCTTCCATCCATTTTGGATATTGACATTTCGTAATTGGTCTACCATCTTCCACAATAGGTTCCTGTACTACATGCTCTTGGCTTTGAGCACTTGAAGCATTAATAGGCATTTCACAATAATGTTCTGTTGACCATCAGAGAGACATTCATTTTCAGGTTTTGAACTGGATTGTAAATTTTCACTAGCCATATCTGTCTCCAAACAAAAATCATGCTTGTTATCTACCCTTCCTGGTTTTTTAGGATCAGCAAGTCTATACCCTTTTGAACTTTGAGAGTATCCAACCATAACGTACTCTTTAGATTTAACATGTAATGAGTTCATTAGGAATGCAACCATATGCCTTGCACTAAATGCTCGTAAATGACTTACATCTATGGGAGTGCCTGACCACATTCCCTCAGGTTTCTGTGGTCTGCAATCAGAGATGATATGTCTCCTTCCCAAGCTCTTCTGAGTGTACTCTTTTCCAGATAAGAAATTGAAGAATTCTATGGGATCAGTGGAATTAGTTAAGGCTAATTATATTCAGGATACATTTTAGCTATTAGTGATCATATAATCAATGTTTTTATTTATAAAGTTAAGTCCTCTGCAAGAGGTGGATTGAAAAAGTTTTAGATGATAATGATCACTTCTTATCATCACAGAATGAAGGAAAGTGATGCATCTTGGGAACACAATCAGGAGCCTCCAGAGCACTGCAATAAATCTTCCCATGATATCAAAGAACAGGAAACAGAAAGGAAAGAGAAAAATGTGAGTATGATTTGCCATTAATTTAAAATGCATTTGTTATGCCCACTGTTATATTCATCCTTCCCATGGAAGTAGTTTAGCATCAGTAGAGGGTAGAGGCCTGCAGGCAGGCAAGTTCATTACAAATGTAGGGCATGATAACACATTTTTTTCTTTCCCTTATCATGTCTATTGTACCCCTATGAGTTTCACTATTCATTCATGGCATTATATGGCATTATTTTAAATTATTTTCATGGGCATGTAATACAAAAAATGGCACCACAATAAGCACATTTCTAAACGAACACTGTTGGTGTGAATAACATAACATAGGACCATTTTTGTATGTTGACGAACATTAAGGTCTTCTGGGTCATTAAGGTCTTCAGAAACCCAGGCCATCAGGAGGTGATGAATAATCATTCAGCACTCTTATTTAATTGAAAATGGTGAAATGCTATGAAGTTTTATATTTAAAACAAGCACCGAGTCAAAAGCTAAGATCAAACAGGTAGTACCTACCTACCTGTAAGAAGTTGATATTACTAACCTTTGTAGCTGTGTGTATAAGTCCTCCCACTAATTACTATGACTCCCTAATATGGTCTAATTTTCTCAGTGATTATTAGCTCTAGATAACTTGAAGTTGTTAATTTACAGGTAAGTCGGAAGAAGAAAAATTGGAGAAGAGCCAGTGGTAATGGACCAACAAATTCAGCTGCAATAGATAATGAGCCAGCATCAGTTGGACCTTTGTCCTTCGTGCAGGACATTCAACAGTCAGCAGGGCTCTGCTCAGGAGAATTGTCTCACCTGCGAAATGTAAGTTGGACATCAAAATCCACCAATTACTCAGGCATTTATGGGCTAGATGCCCTGCCGAAGCCTATGGTGCCAGTTGATGTAAACCATCCTTCAAACACATGTTCGATCCCCTCCAAGTGGAGGTCGTCATTTCACCCACCAGGCCATCCTCCTATCCCAAACTGTGGTAATCAGAAGGCGATGAATAACGAGTCAGCACTCAGGGCAGTTAGAAGGGACAGCCTAATTCTCAGTAGATCTCACTCTGTGTACTCTCATGTTTTGGCGTGTCCTTATACCTTCCTAGAGTACCAGTCATAGCTGTCTCCCAAAAGAACCAGGCTTCTACTACCCAGTCCCAGGTACAGAGCTCTAAATTTCCTCAAGTCCCACCTTAGACCTCAAAGATGCACCCTGAAGAATTGAACAACTTTCAGTGACATACTACCCTCCTAGAGTACCAGTTTTAGTTCCAGCCATATTGCAAACAAGCCATCCTTCTCTCAGAAACCCAGGCAATCAGGAGATGATGAATAACAAGTCAGCACTTTTTTTATTTTTAAAGGAGCAATGCTATGAATTTTGATATTTAAAAGAAGCACCGACACTAAACCTAAGATCAAACCGGTAGAACCTTACCTCCTGAATAAGTTGATATTCATAACCTATAGCTGTGTGTATAAGTCCTCCCCTTTAGTAATTAGACTCCCTAATATGGCATAATTTTCTGGGTGATTTTCAATTACTCTGGGTAACTCTAAGGTGTTAATTTACAGGGATGCCGGAAGAAAAATAATTGGAGAAGAGACAGTGGTCATGGACCAAGGAATTCATCTGCAATTGAAGATGAGCGAGCATCTGTTGGACCTATGTCCTTGGTGTCGGACATTCAACAGGCAGCACAGCCCTGTTCAGGAGAATTGTCACACCTACAAAGTGTAAGTTGGACATCAAAACCGCCAATTACTCAGGCATTCACCATTGAGATGCCCTGCCATAGCCGATGGTGCCAGTGGCCGTATACCATCCTTGAAACACATGTTTGACCCCCTCTGAGTCGAGGTTGTCCCTTCACCCACCATGACATCCTCCTCTTAGAAACTGAGGCAATCAGGAGGTGGTGAATAACAAGTCAGCACTCAGGGCAAATAGAAGGGACAGCCTAATTCTCATTAGAACTCACCCTGTGTACTCTCATGTTTTGGCATGTCCTTATGCCTTCCTAGAGTACCAGTCATAGCTGTCTCCCAAAAGAACCAGGCTTCTACTACCCAGTCCCAGGTATAGAGCTCTAAATTTCCTCAAGTCCCACCTTAGACCTCATAGCTGCACCCTGAAGAAGTGAACAATTTTCAGTGACATACTACCCTCCTAGAGTACCAGTTTCAGCTCCAGCCATGTTGCAAACAAGCCATCCTCCTCTCAGAAACCCAGGCAATCAGGAGGTGATAAATAACAAGTCAGCCCTTTTTTTATGTTACATGGAATATGCTATGAAGGTTGATACATAAAACCAGCACTGAGACTAAAGATAAGATCAAACTGGTATAACCTACCCACCTCAAGAAGTTGATATTCATAACCTTTTAAGCAATGTGTGTGAGTCTTCCCCTGTACTAATAAGACTCCATAAAATGGCATAATTTTCTGGGTGATTATCAATTACTCTGGATAACTAAATGTTGTTAATTTACAGGGAAGCCGGAAGAAAAAAAATGGGAGAGGAGCCAGTGGTCACGGACCAAGGAATTCATCGGCAATAGAAGCTGAGCGAGCATCTATTGGACCTATGTCGTTGGTGTTGTACATTCAGCAGGCAGCACGACCCTGCTCAGGAGAATTGTCTCACCTTCAAAGTGTAAGTTAGACACCAAAATCCACCAATTACTCAGGCATTCATGGGCGAGACGCCCTGCCGAAGCCTATGGTGCCAGTTGCTGTAAATTATCCTGAAAACACATGTTGGATCATCTCCAAGTGGAGGTCGTCCCTTCACCACCATTCCATCCTCTTCTCAGAAACTGAGGCGATCGGGAGGCGATGAATAATTAGTCAGCACTAATGGCTGCTAGATGGTCAACCTAAATCTCTATAGAAGTCACCTTGTGTACCCTCATGTGTTGGCATGGACGTATCCCCTCCTAGAGTGCCAGTCAAAGCTGTCTCCTGGAAGTACCAGGGCTCTACCATCCCGCCCGAGACACAGAGCCCTAAATCTCCTCAAGTACCACTTAGGACCCCTCAACTGTCTTAAAGTTTCCCCCTCCTCGAGTACCAGTCCCAGCTCCAGCTTTGTTGCAGACAAGCCATATTCCTCTCAGAAACCTAGGTAGTCAGGAGGTGATGAATAACGAGTCAGCACACTTTTTTTTATTTTAAATGGAGCAATGCTGTGAAGTTTGATTTTAAAATTCGGCACTAAGGATAATGCTAAGATCAAACTGGTAGAACCTACCCACCTCAAGAAGTTTATAATCATAACCTTTGTAGGTGTGCGTATAAGTCCTCCCCTATAGTAATTAGACTCCCTAATATCGCATATTTTTCTGGGTATTTTTAATTTCTCTGGATAACTTAAAATTGTTAATTTACAGGGAAGTCGGAAGAAAAAAAATTGGAGAAGAGCCAGTGGTCATGGACCAAGATATTCATCTGCAATAGAAGATGAGCGAGCATCTGTTGGACCTATGTCCGTGGTGTCGGACATTCAACAGGCAGCAAGGCCCTGCTCAGGAGAATTGTCTCACCTGCGAAGTGTAAGTTGGACAACAAAATCTGCCAATTACTCAGGCATTAATGGGTGAGATACCCTGCTGAAGCCGATGTTGGCAGTTGCTGTAAACCATCCTTAAAATACATGTTCGATCCCCTCCAAGTCGAGGTCGTCCCTTCACCCACCAGACCATCCTCTACTCCGAAACTGAGGCGATCGGGAGGCGATGAATAATTAGTCAGCAATCTTTTTTTATTTTAAATGAAGCAATGCTATGAAGTCTGATATTTAATACCACCACCGATACTAAAGTAGAGATTAAACAGGTAGAACCTACCCACCTCAATATGTTGATATTCATAACATACGTAGCTCTGATTATAAATCCTCCCATTTAGTAATTGGACTTCCTAATATGGCATAATTTTCTGGGTGATTTTTAATTACTCTGGATAACTTGAAGTTGTTAATTTGCAGGGAGGCCGGAAGAAAAAAAATGGGAGAAGAGCCAGTGGTCATGGACCAAGGAATTCATCTGCAATAGAAGATGAGCGAGCATCTATTGGACCTATCTCGTTGGTGTTGGACATTCAACAGGCAGCAAGGCCCTGCTCAGGAGAATTGTCTCGCCTACAAAATGTAAGTAGGTCATCAAAATCTGCCAATTACTCAGGCATTCATGGGCGAGATGACATGCCAAAGCCAATGGTGCCAGTGGCCGTATACCATCCGTCAAACACATGTTAGACCCCCTCCCAGTCAAGGTCGTCCCTTCATTCATCATGCGACCCACTTTTCAGAAACTGAGGCAATCAGGTGACAATGAATTACGAGTCAGCACTCAGGGATGCTAGAATGGTGAACTTGAATCTCTCTAGAAATCACTCTGTCTACCCTTGTGTGCTGGCTTAAACGTATCCCCTCCTAATGTACCAGTCACAGCTTCTCCCAAAAGAACCAGGCCTCTACCATCCAGTCACAGGCATAGTGCCCTAAATCTCCTCAAGTCCCACCTGAGACTCCACAGCTGTATTCTAAAGTTTTGTCAGGGACGTTTCCCCTTCCTAGAGTACCAGTTTCAGCTGCAGCCATGTTGCAAACAAGCTATCCTCTTCTCTGAAACCCAGGCGATCAGGAGGTGATAAAAAACAAGTCAGCCTTTTTTTATGTTATATGGAATATGCTATGAAGATTGATACATAAAACCAGCTCTGAGACTAAAGATAAGATCAAACAGGTAGTACCTACCCACCTCAAGAAGTTGATATTCATAACCTTTGAAGCAGTGTGTGTAAGTCCTCCCCTATAGTAATAAGACTCCCTAATATGGCATATTTTTCTGGGTATTTTTAATTTCTCTGGATAACTTAAAGTTGTTGATTTACAGGGAAGTCGGAAGAAAAAAAATTGGAGAAGAGCCAGTGGTCATGGACCAAGATATTCATCTGCAATAGAAGATGAGCGAGCATCTGTTGGACCTATGTCCGTGGTGTCGGACATTCAACAGGCAGCAAGGCCCTGCTCAGGAGAATTGTCTCACCTGCAAAGTGTAAGTTGGACAACAAAATCCGTCAAATAACTCGGGCATTCATGGGCAAGATGCCCTGCTGAAGCCGATGGTGGCAGATGCTCTAAACCATCCTTCAAACACATGTTCGATCCCCTCCATGTCAAGGTCGTCCCTTCACCCACCAGACCATCCTCTACTCCGAAACTGAGGCTATCAGGGGGCGATGAATAACGAGTCAGCACTCAGGGCTAATAGAAGCGTGAACCTACATTTCAGTAGAAGTCACCTTGTGTACCCTCATGTGTTGGCATGGACGTATCCCCTCCTAGAGTACCAGTTATAGCTGTCTCCCAAAATAAGCAGGCCTCTACTACCCAGTCCCAAGTACAGAGCACTAAATTTCATTAAGTCCCACCTGAGACCCCACAGCTGTGCCCTGAAGTTTTGTCATGGACGTATCCTCCTCCTAGAGTACCAGTCACAGCTCCAGCTTTGTCGCAAACAAACCATCCTCCTCTCAGAAACTCAGAGAATCAGGTGGTGATGAATAATGAGTCAGCACTATTTTCATTTTGAAAGGAGCCATGCTATGAAGTTTGATGTATAAAACCAGCACAGAGGCTAAAGCTATGATCAAACAGGTAGAACCTACCCACCTCAAGAAGTTTATAATCATAACCTTTGTAGCTGTGTGTATAAGTCCTCCCTTTTAGTAATTAGACTCCCTAATATGGCATAATTTTCTGGGTGATTTATAATTACTCTGGATAACTTGAAGGTGGTAATTGCGTGATGCCCTGCCAAAGCCGATGGTGCCAGTTTCCCTAAACCATTCTTCAAACTCTGGTTTTATCCCCTCCTAGTCGAGGTCATCCTTCTCCCACCAGGCCATCCTCCATTAGGAAAATGAGGTAAACAGGAGGCAGTGAATAACGAGTCAGCACTCAGGGCTGCTAGAAGGGTGAACCTACATCTCTGGGGAAATCACCCTGTGTACACTCATGTGTTGGCCTCCTAGAGTACCAGTCAAAGCTGTTTCCCAAAAGAACCAGGCCTTTACTACCAAGTCCCAGGCACAGAGCCCTAAATTTCCTCAAGTCCCACCTTAGACCTCATAGCTGCACCCTGAGGATTTGAACATTATTTAGTGACGTACCCCCATCCTAGAGTACTAGTCTCATCTCGATGTATGTCGCAAACAAGCCATCCTCCTACCAGATACCCAGGCAATCAGGAGGTGATAAATATGGAGTCAGCACTATTCTTTTATTGTAAATGGAGCAATGGTATGGAGTTTTTTATGTATAGAATTCATAACCTTAGTAGCTGTGTGTATTAGACCTCTCCTTTAATAATTCGACTCCCTTATGTGGCATTATTTTTTGGGTGATTTTTATTTATCCTGGATAATTTGAAGTTGTTAATTTACAGGGAAACCAGAAAAAGAAAAATTGGACGAGAGTCAGTGGTCATGGACCAAGGAATTCATCTGCAGTAGAAGATGAGCCAGCATCTGTTGGACCTAGGTCCTTCGTGTCACACATTCATCAGGCAGCAGGGCCCTCAGGAGACTTGTCTCACCTTCCAAGTGTAAGATGGACATCAAAATCCACCATTTACTCAGAAATTCACGGGCGAGATGCCCTGCTGAAGCGAATGGTTCCAGCGGCCGTAATGCATCTTTCAAACACATGTTCGACCCCCTCCCAGTCAAGGTCTGCCCTTCACCCACCAGGCCATTATCCTGTCAGAGATGGAGGAAATGAGGAGTCATTGAATAACACTTCAGCACTCAGGGCTGCTAGAAGGGTGAACCTACATCTCTATAGAAATCACCCAATGAACCCGCAAGTGTTGACAGGGACATATCCCACTCCTAGAGTACCTGTCACACCTGTCTCCCAAGAGAGCCAGGCCTCTTCCAGCCAGGCCCAGGCAGAGAGCTGTAATTCTCCTCAAGTCTCACCTGAGACCCCACAGCTGCGCCCTGAAGTTTTGTCAGGGACGTATTCCCCTCCTACAGTACCAGTCCCTGCTCCAGCTATGTCCCAAACAAACCAACCTCCTCTGGGAAACCGAGGCAATCATTAGGCGATGAATAATGAGTCAGCACTCAGGGCTGCTAGAAGGGTGAAACTACACCTCTATAGAAATCTCCATTTGAACCCCTAAATGTTGGCTGCAATGTATCCCCCTCCTAGGGTACCAGTCACAGCTGTCTTCCAAGAGAACCAGCCCTCTACCAGCCAGTCCCAGGCACTGAGTATCAGAATCATTTAGTCATGCCATTTTTATAATGCCATGTGAATGGCAGTCTTCCTCTTAAAATCAGTGTTACACAAAGGACTTCTGATGCTTTTTTATCTTATGACTACTGTATCCCTGGAATTCTTAATTATTGCATAAAACATGGTGCTCTCTGTAATAGAAATTTTCAGCTAATCTTCTCTGTGGAAGCCATATATAAATAATTCAAGTTTCATTCATTTTTTTAATTGTGTAATTTAAAGTGTCCAACTGTTCATGAATGATGCATGTAAAGCTAAATATTTTTGTTAAAGCTAATAATTTGTAAAAATATTAATAGAGAAATATAGTTTCTCCCCATGACTCCAAATGTATTTGTTTTAATTGGTAACCTTAATTTTTATGGTATTTGATGTGAAAATTTTGCTGTATTGTCTACTCTATTTTTCCATCTGATCTGATCCAAAAGCTTTCTTTCCTCCCCCACCATACCAAGCGCTTCTACATGTTGTATGGCACTTGTCTTTGAGGGGGATATTGGCAACAATAACCATCTTCCCGGAGGGAGGGATCAGCTCAGGAAATGAGACTTATAGAGTTTTCCTAATACAGTGATATTTATTAACCCCACCACGCAGTTCTCAGTACGTGGTACATCATCGGGTAGTCGGCCCAATATGCGGTTCTCAGTATGCCATAATTCACGCTGCACTCCCTCGGGCTCGGGTTTTTGATACCATCAACGTGATTTCTGCTTATCTGTGGCTGCCCTTGGCCTCTTGAAAGACGGTTCTTCCTAATCACTGCTTTGGATGACACAAAAAGGCCCTCTGTAAGCAAAACAAACCTAATAAGTCTGTCCTAACGGACTCAAATGGTCCGCTTATGTGTGCTTTGTCATCTGGCTTCTGTCCATCTTGCTTTCATGAGATGAGCCCTATATCTCACCTCTCTGGAGCCATGCATTCATCCTCCTTCCCCTTTGTTTAGTCTTGTGAGATGGGTGGTGAAAAGACATCGAGGCCCTTCTCTCTCAGTTTCTAGCTTTCTTTCGTGAGAAGGATAAGGGGCCTTGTGAAAAACTCCCAATGAATTGGAAGGGGAGTAAGTTATTTTTGAGTGAAATAGAAATAGAAAATTTAGTGGAAAATGTGGATGAAGAAAGTGTAGGGAGCATAGAATCTGGTAGTGCAAGTTCAAGTGAGGAAGATACTGATTTTTCTGTGGACATTCACGAAGATAGTGATAGTGAAGGCGAAGGTGACGGTGAGATGCCAAAAAGTAGTGACGATTGTCATTCCTCTTGGGTATGGGCTGATCTTGATGAGGACAGCGTTCCTAAAAAAATTCCATTTTGTGGCCAAATTGGACCAAAAGTATTTGTGAATAATATTCTTGAGTCCTTAACAAATATTTTTGATAGAAATCTAATTGATAAAATTATTCTCAAGACCAACAGATATGCAGGTACATACTTAGAAAGTCATGCACTGACTTCGCGATCACGACTGAATCAATGGGAATCTGTAGATGTTGGAGAGATTTATGTTTATTTAGGACTGATATTGTTGATGGGTGTTGTGCAAAAACCGAGTATTTGCTCGTATTTTTCATGAAATCCACTTCTGGAAACTGATTTTTCCCCAAAACTATGTCTCAGGACAGGTTTGAAAGTATATCTAAATTTTTGCATTTTGTTGATAATGCTGAACTTCATCATTATTGTGGAAATGGAAAGATTTTCAAAATTCAACCCATTATTGATCATTTGAAGAAAAAATTTCAGAGTATATATTCTCCAAAGGAAAATATTGCAGTTGAATCCCTCACATTATGGAAAGGACGGTTGTCATTCAAACAATACATCCCTTTGAAGGCATCAAAATTTGGCATAAAAACCTTTGAACTTAGTGAATCAGATACCGTCTATTTGTGGAGTTTTATTATTTATTCAGGTGCTGATTCAACATTATCAGTTACTTAAACTCCTGATGGACTCAAAACATCTGCAATAGTAATAAAGTTAGTGCAACCTTTATTTGGAGAAGGCTATTCATTGTGGTCAGACTATTATAATTCACCTGCATTAGCAAAATTTTTATTGAATCACGGAACAAATGTTGCCAGAACTTTGCTGTTGTCTAGAAAAAACATTCCATAAGAGGTGAAAGCTGCAAAATTGAGGAATGGAGAGCATATTTCAAAAGTATGTGACAATATTATGGTCATGAAATGGAAGGATAAAAACCAGTGTCTTTTATTTCAACCTTTCATAGCAATGCCTTTCGTGTAAAGGATGGAAAATACAAACCGGCGTGCATTCTAGAATACAATACGGTGATGGGAGGAGTAGATTTGAAAGACCAAAAGCTTCATCCGTCCTTATTAGAACATAAAAAAGTAAGAAGTGGAATGTAAAATTATTCAGGCTTCAGTTATTGAATTATTCAGTTATTGAATGTTTCCGTACATAATGCACTAATAATATACATTAGCTGTCAAAATAAGGTAGACCATCTGAACTTTCACCTTGGACTAGTTCAAAAGCTCCTGGAAAAATTTGGAACTATTCCCAACCCTTTGACTGCCCGGAGACCGCCCATAAACCTGTCACCACGCAGTTTAGTCGAGCAGCACTTCATTGAAAAGATACCTCCGACCTCAAAGTCCAGGCCTCAAAGGAGGTGCCAAGTGTGTTCCGCTATCGGGGAAAGGAGAGATACTGTTTACTGGTGCCCAGACTGCAATGTGGGTCTGTGTTTAGAGGATTGTTTTAAAAAATATCTCGCTAAACTCAGCTTCTAGAGCACAAGTTCGGAACTAAGAAGCAAATGCAGGAGTGAAAAAGTAAAATATGACTTAATATGAAAAGTAATTTTTTTAATGCATGAACTAAACATATAACTATAACATTTTTTTTCAATTTTATAAATAAAACCAAGGTAGGTAGTTATTAATTGTTTTCGACAGAGATATGCAAAATGAGAAATTTTTAAAATGTAAATACCGCGAGTAGGGCATATTCATTTAAATTTGTGCTCTGGCTTGAAGGGTTAACCCTTTGGTACAACCATTGGCACAGCCCCCTGGCTGTGCCTCTCTTGGCCTCCACCTAGGCACACTGCCTCCTGCCATCTCTGCACAATATATAGTTTAATATTGTTTTGCCACAGAGGTCATTGCCTTTGTAGCATCACCCAGTCATCGTGTCTGACAGGTTCATTCATGGTCATGGGTGTGCCTCCCACTCTCGGGGGTTGCAAGTCTACCCCATGCTCTGTTTTGGCCAAGGGTCCACTCATTCACACAACTCCCTTATAGCAGCATGGAGTCATTGCCAATGCGCTGACGTATGCCGCATGCTACATCTCCCCGGCCAATTAGAGGGAAACAGGAGAACTGATTCTCTTGATATCATGACAGGCAAAATCACCCCAGCACAAATTATCAATGCTTCTACCCCATTCAGCACTTTAGATCTCTTCACATGATGTCTCACTATATCACCAGTTTCAATGATATTATTATCTCAAGTATGTGTATTATTACACAATTGTGTATTACATTTGATGCACACATAACAAAAATGACTTCAAGTTTACTGCTACAAGCATAGGATTCTAGGCATATTTGATATAACTACAATATTTAGCACATTCACGAGCATTATTTCTATCATTGGTCCAAACAGGAAACAGTTCACTTATCTTTTACCTTTTGACACATTACTCTGCTCATTAATACTCCCTTCCGTTTGTGTCAGCATTTCTGTACATTCATCACTTGCCGTCTCATCAGTCCTGCTTGAGGTAGTGACCCGTTGCACTGATCCACGAATGTAACTTACAGTTTTAGGTTTGAAGATTATACACAAGTCCCTGCAACTATTGCAATTCCATCCTGTAGCATTTGGGAAACTCTTTTTGAAACAACATTCATACAAACAACAGTATATAAATATGGAAAATATTAAGCTTAAACATAAATAACTGAGCAGTGAAAGATAAGAGTGATGTTTCATGCGGTTACTTTTGAGACTTTGGCCCTTTATTAAAATTTCAAGGTCCTTTACTTTTGCACTCGCATAATTCAAGTCATCTGCGTGGTGTATTTACCCATTCAATGTGGGTCTGTATGAAGATACTGGTTCCAGTGTCGGGATTCAATATTTTCTGTCATCATATCTATTGCATTTTAAGTTATCACCAATATTAAAATTTCTCTGTAGTCCACTTTACCTCATTTTTCGTAATAAAAAAAATGTCATTCATGAATGATATCCGCTCCGCATAAAATCCATGGTTATGCAATCTGCATAGCTTTTTCTTTCGCTGCTATGTTTCTCATTAATCTTCCATGAAATTATTACTTTTTGATGTCTGAAAATTTGTAATTTTTATTTATTTGATTTGTCTACATACAGCATAAATGCCAATTTACGGCAGCACAATATAACAAACACAAAAGATAGACACATACATTCAAACAAAACTAAGATCAATAACAATTTGGTAACAATTTTTTTTATGGACTAGCAGAGAGAAGTGATTAAGTATTGCTAGCGAAATGAGAAAGAGTGTGTTGAGTTAAAGTGTTGGATGAAAGTTAAATCAGATCAATGTGGATAGGAAGAGAATTTATCAGCGAGGAGAGACAGAAGTGGAGGGAGCGTTTGGTCAAGGATAATCTGGGAATGGGCAGGTGGAGTAGAGAGTGCGTGTCGGTGGGTCTAGATGGGATTCGAAAATTGATGGAGATCAGTTCAGGGCAGTCAGTAGTTGAGTTGAGAATGCTACGAATGAGCTTATGGTCAGTTTTGAGCATTAGTTTTGGGATCAGGTAAGGAGGGCGTAGATATAATGGTATCAGTTGCCGTATTGTGAAAATGGGGCACTCTGTATTTTACTATCTTGTAGAAAAAAATTAGTAACACTCTTAAAAGTTAAAATATAAGATGGAGCAGAGATGGACCATATGGGGGAGCAATAATTATAATTGATGAGTGGAAGGACAATAGTTGAAAAATATGAGCGTAACGCTAGTGGATCTGTAATTTCTCTGTAGTGGTAGAGGCGGCCAAGGAGAGACATAGCTTTGTTTTTAACTGCCAGAATATGGTTGCAGTAGTTGAGTTTTTGGTCCATCAAAACACCTAGGTCTTTCACGGAGGAGACACGATTGATAATCTGGGAATTTACACTGTAGTTGAATTTTTTTTAAGGAAAATTGACATGGTATTGAATTTTCTTGAGTTTTTTTGAATTCCCAGACATTGTACCATTCAGCAATCATTTCTAAGGCATCCTGGAGGTCACAACAGGCCGAGACATTGTTGATTTGCTTAAATATCTTACAGTGATCTTCATAAAAAAGGGTTTGAGCTTGTGAAACAAGGGAGGTTAATTCATCGATGAAAAGATTAAAAAGATATGGTCCGAGGACACCTCCCTGAGGAACCCCAGATGCTACAGGTGACCAATGGGATGAGGAGCCGGAAAGTATGACCCATTGGGCTCTATCACTGAGGAAGGAGTTAATTTGGATTAGAAAATTACCGTCCAGGGTAAAGCAAAGAGAGAGTTTGTGAGGAAGGAGAGTATGATTGAGAGAGTCGAAGGCTTCAGAGAAATCTAGGAAGATAGCATCAAGTTTAATTTTTTCGGTAATGGAATTGACTGCATGGTGCTGAAAAACTACTAAGTTGGTGAGGCAGGAGCGGCCTGGAAGGGAACCATGTTGATTCTGAGAGAAAAGGAGATGTGAAGTAGTAGAGCCTATTAAGAATAATTCTTTCACTAACAGATGATAGTATTGGTAGTAAAGAGGTCGGGCGCTAGCTAGAAACTTTGTGTTTTGGACTATTTTTATATATAGGAATAATGTTAGCCACTTTCCATGAGTAGGAAAAGTGCTGAGGGAAAAGCAATGGTTTAAAAGGAGGCTCTAGGGGAGAGAGAGGGAGGAGGCAGAGTTTCTTATGAGAATGGGACTGAGGCTGTCAGGGCCAGGGGCACAATGAAGGGGGATTTTACAAAGGTACTCAAATACCTCTTGGGGATATGTCTGCAAATTAGATAAACAAAGATCACGGATTGGAGGGAGGGAGTGATCGTGGTTTAAGGGGAGATTTGATAAAGGGACCAGGCAATTGGTGAAGAATTTGTTAAATAAGTTTGGCCTATATTGACCCACAACTTTGAACTTTTCATAGGACACTTAAGCAGGGATGTGTGGGTGTTTTCGGCAACTGTTTATGAAGGACCAGAATTTTTTGCATTGGAGGAAATGGATGAGTATAGACCCTTTACAGATTCTTTATGATCACTGTGGATAAGCTTTTTTGAATAACGATGAAGTTCAGCAAATGTATGACGGGTGTTCTCATTTGGGAAAGCTTGTACAGATACCAAGCATGATTTTTGTTCTGAGAGTGAGTAGTATCTGATTTGAACCAGGAGGGGAACCTTTTTATTTTGGGCTTGACCATGGGTACAAAATCTTTAACTGGACTCTCGAAGATGGTGCACAGGTAGTCCACACCTTTTTGGGAGACAAAGAGGAAAGCATGCTCCAGGGGATGAGGTTGAGGGAGTGATTTAAGTTGTCCCAGCATACCTTCGACCAAGTAGGGAAAGGCTTGGGGGTGAGGGTAGGCGCCCCGCAGTGTTTTTTGGTTCCTCGGACGTGGAAAACTGCATCAAGGGACTTGTGGTCTGAGGTGAAAATATTTCACCAGGGGGTGATTGTCTCAGGGGCAATGGTCGAGAGAAGAAAGTCCAGTGTTGCCGCGTTTCTGGTTCCTTTGACAGTATTAAGAAAGGAGACAGTATTAAGAAAGGCAAAGAGCACATATGAAATTTTGAATAAGAAAGTCATCATGGATGTCTTAGGGACAGCACTTGTTGGTGAGTCCCAGTGAATTGATGAATAACAATCACCCGCAACAATAACAGGACCAAGATTAACCCTTCCAGCGTGTGCAACGCCGTATAGGCGTCAACTCAACCCCATGCCTCAAGCATGTTTTTAATTGGAGGGATTTAAATCGCTCAGGGTGGTTTTTTTTGCAAGCATAGAATATTTTGTGCAGGCATTAACTTAAATATTTATATCATTGTAATCGCAATTTTAAAAATTGCCATAAAAATAAATTAGGTTTAAAATTGTTTATGCTTTATTATTATAAGTTTATACTTACATTTTTTCAAGCCTTTTTATTTTATTCTCTCCGTAACCAGTGATTAGTAGTTGACCTGTGTGTGGTATTGCTCAAAATAGGGGCCTAGGCAGAGAGATGGTGTCCCTGGACAGTTTTTACACCTGTATCTAGTTTCTTTTCTTTTTCTGTTTTTTGTACACACCACATTCTTTCTTCTTCCAACTTTATAAGTTTTGGTTTTCGGATTTTCTTGAATGAAATGCTGACCTGTCAATCGCTTACATTCCGTGTCAGTATCTGAGGGCCATCCTTTGCGCTTTTCTAAATTCTGCCCATGGTACATGGCTATGGTCTTGTTCACTAACTCTATTCTGAATGATAGATGATCTTTCTTGTTTCCAGCCTTGCAATATAGAATGTAAGCATTCAACACAGCCATATTTACTAAGTGGTTGAATAATTTTTTTACCACACTTTTGTCCTTTTCCTTTCTAGCAAGAATGATTCTAAAAGCTGATCTTTCAAGTCTACGCCTCCCATGTGTTTATTATACTCTATTACACACATAGGTTTATTTATAAATTCTAACCCACTCTTTCGACTTACGTGTTGCATTTCATCTGAATGTTTGGCAGTCAGCATTGCGCATATCCTTCCACTTCAACGCCACCAATTTCCCACACTTTGCACTAACCACTTCTCCTTTCTTCCATTTCTTTTTTAGATGCATTGGTGTACCTTAGCGTGTGATTCTAACTGTCCCAACAGTATCTGTTGTCCTCTGAACCAACCTTTGGAAAAGATCAGGACTACTATAATAATTGTCCATATATACACTAATTCTTCCTGAATCTAATAGTTGCTCACGCAAACTTAGAACAACTTTTGTTGAGAAAAGATCTGTCTTTTTGGTGATTACACAGTCTAATCTTGTCCCTGAGCCAATGTAAATTATAAAATTCCATAAATATCCTGCGGAATCACAAAGTTCAAACATTTTTATGCCAAACCGGGAAGCTTTCATGGGAATATACTGTTTCCATGAAAGCCTACTTTTCCACAACAACAAAGATTCATCGACAATGACTTCTTTACCTGGTATATACACTTTCTGGAACTTATTTTTCAAATATTCACTAATGGGCAGAATTTTATACAGTTTAGGATCTTGTTTTGAAATATCCTTATTGGTCTTATCGACAAAATGGAGAAATTTGGTCAGCAAAGAAAACCTTTCTTCGCTTATTACATTGGGAAATAACGGTGCTTCTAATATATGTTTCCTACTAAAATATATTCTGAGGCTTGGCTTCTGCATTATTCCCATCAACATAAGCAAACCTAGGAATACCCTAAATTCATTCGTAGTTGTGGGAACCCACTTTTGAAAGCGCAATTTTTTTGCACCAAGATTTTTTTCTTTCTCATGAGCTAGAAACTGTTCTGCGTAACGATTTCTTTAAGTCACTATGATTTTAATTAGATCGTCATCTAAAAATAGCTCAAAGTAGTCCAGGGGATTATCTGTGCACCTAACTGGCACTATTTGCTTCCTAACTAAATCACATGCAAAAGGCATAGGAGGATCAGCACTGTTGATCTCTTCCCTAGTATTCCATTGAATATTCACCAAAATAGAGGAGATTCTTCTACTTCCTCTTCGGAACTGGAGTCCAGAGTGTATCCAGTTGAATTCTCAGAAATTGTATCTGAACTTACTGCAATATTTTCTTCCAAAACATGATGCACTTGCTGGGCAGACAACTCACGAGAGTTAGACCTAAATAATAATAATAATAATTTATTTAACTCTTACAGGTTTCCCCAATTACAAGTGTTTTAATATATCATGAGACGAACACAAACACCCATATCCTGGGCAGGCATATTACCCAGGCGGGATTCGAACCCGCGACCCTCGGGTTGGAAGGCGAGGACTTTACCCCGCCGACACCGGGGCCGACAAAGGTGAACTAAAGAGGGGTTGGCCAAGGGACGGTCCCAGGGTAGAAAAAGATATTAAAAAACCACAATACGGCTAAGGTCATTCAGCAGTAGGCGTCAGGAAACCTCGACCCTCAGCTTCAAATATCTTAAATAAGATACCACATGATGACAGATCTTACAAGGCTGCGAGCAGCATTATGTGACCATGCCTGGAGGGACCATGCCTACCTGAGCATTGCCATGATGAAAGAGAAGGGAGAAATGATTACTCAGAAATGAAGATACCAAGGAACCACAGAACGAAAGCAGTCAGCATCAACACGCACATATGAGCTCTCTGAAAGCAATGAATCAGAGCATGAGTGGAGATATCTGTTCGAATCCATTTCACCATACGCTGTGTCACGAGTAAGCATTTTCTTTACCAGGCATGACTTAGGGAAAAAAAGTTTTAAAAATACGGGCACATCGATAAAGGCAATCAAAAAGCAGAGAACAAAAGCAGGCAGAATCAAGCCACATATATACTCAGTGAAAGTACAAATATAAGAACGAGAACGATAAGATTTCTTAATGAAATGTTTGGACACAGACGTTGCGTCACACACGCTGAGGGATTAAATACCTTCATTGAAAGTCACGCTTGAGGGGTTAATAGCCCTGAACACAAAATCCAGACAATTTTTCAGCACTGAAATGTCACTGTTGGGAGGATGATAGAAGCATCCTGTGAAAATTTTACATGGCGTCAAAAGTTCACCTGAGGGTTGTGAGACTTCAGTCCATACAATTTCACAGGCCGTTTCAAGGTCCAGGTGGCACTTTGATGCGTAGAGTGTATTGATAGCCAGAAGCACTCCACCACCTCTGGATGGTCGATCACATCAATAAACATTGTGGGAATTTAGAAAAGATGATTCACCATCGGAGACCGAGGGGTTTAGCTAGGTATCGGAGATAGCAATAATATCAAGTTGGGAAAGCTCATTGGCATGGGTGTCATGAGTTACTTGTTTGTTCTTTATGCTTCTCACATTTTGATAGTATATATGCATTTGGGGGACAGAAGATGGGCCAAGGTTGAGACTGATGTCACCAGAGAGTAAAACGAGGAGCAGGATAATCGTTCTACACTGGGGGTAGCGCGTGAGATTCACCCAAGAGGGCCGAGGCTGTCACCGGGACCCAGGCGATAAGTCTCTGGGAAAAGGAAGATCATGTCGGGAAAAGCCACAGGATGAGAAGGCAGAAAATTTCTTCCATAGCTGAAAATGTCTTGTTGAAATTGACTCACTACACCATGGGAGTATTCACCACACAAAAGGGCACAAGCACGCAAGGACAAATCCAGGAAGAGAAACGAAGCAACCACAGAAACACTGTAAGATACAAGGGCGTAGATAAACATGTCGTCCTACCGGTGGCCGTGTTGGACAGTCCAATTGAAATAAATTTGTAAATTGTAATTTGTAATTGAAATAAATTTGCATTAACCAGGGTAAATTTGAAATAAACAAGGTATTATAGGTTTGGGTATCATATTTATGTGTATTTTGATTTTACATAGGGAAATATATCTTTGATTCCTCCTCCTTTGTTGTAACATTTTTGTCTAGAGCAATTTCTGCCTCAAAATGTATTCATGTTTTCTGAACTCACTACAGACTCATCAGACGTTTATATAAATTTTTAAGAGGATGAATGGCATTTTGAATAAATTATGCACCTTTTTTATTTGAAAAGTCATCCCCAAAATTTGGATGCTTTATTACTTGACTGTCGAAAATATTTCTCGTGCATGTGATGAACGGTATTTCCCTTCCTTTAAACTAGAGCAACTTTATTCCTTACCTACTCGGCTCTTGGCCCTGATCGGCATTTTGCCCCGTGGTTTTTCCTTCCGATAGTCATTAGCCAGCAGTCGCCAGCAAGCACCCACCCCCTCCATGGTCAGCATATTTTTATGGTAGGCTCAGTGCGTCACACCATTGTCCTCTCTCTGCAGAAGCGCCTTCCCCAAATCCCTTCTTGCCCACCCATCAGCATTCCTACCTGCTCCCTATCCAAGCCCACCCCCTGCATTTCCTTTTCTCAGCCCTCACCTCTGAAAATATTTCAAAAATTTCCCTTTCTGTGTTTTCCCAATGTCAACGCCTTTAGCATTTTTACCCTTGCGTGTACTCACCATATTTTGTCTTCTCTTTAACATTTCCTTTTTATTTATTTATGCAGTAATTTTAGTATTATGTTTTACACACCACAATGTTTTGAATGCCAGAAAAATATTCTTCTTCCATGTGTTACGTTACTTTTCTAAAACATGTACATTTGGCCATTACTCAAGATAAATATTACACATGTAAACTGCAGTTTTAACTCATTATTATTTTGCCATATTTCATAAATGAGGGTGAACTGCAGTAAGCATTCTTGACATATTTCATCTATGAATGCTTACTGTAATGTAAACATATGGGAATTATAGAAGTAATATCAGAGCAAATATTTATTTATCTCTATCTCTAAAAAATTTCAGTAAAAAATCCAAACTATTTTTTAAATAATGTACTGATTACAGAATCACAGAATAAGTTCAATAACATGGTGGAAAAAGGAACTCGGTATGTAGTAAGAAATAAACTATTGCTAAATAGTTAAGGATAAAGCACTTGTCAAATCAAAACAAATGTTCAACATTAACATATTTCTTCAAAGATAATAAAAACCTCACATGCTACGCACTTCATATCTTTTTTTTTTAACATTTTAGTTTTTCACCCTCACAGGTATAATACAAAAGAAGCTGGTTGCAATGATCTACTACACCCATTTATTTATTATATGCAACCACTGCCTCTGTTGTCTTCCTGCCTGGTCAGGTGGTGGCAACTAAGCTACTTCCAAATTTGTAGTCTCCAAAATTCTACTTTAATCAATTTGGGGCGAAAAGCCTTTTTTGGATTGTCCTTTCTGTGGGGTCTCAATGGGTATACTGGTGCAATAAGTTTTGTCACAAGACGGTCTCTTGTCAAAGCTACATTGTTGTAATAATTGCTCAAGAATACACTGTGGCCACGATTTTCAAAACTTTCCAAAAGTTTTATCACCACTTAATCGCCATGTTTGCCTAATTCGTTGTCCCCACAGCCTGTATAAGTTACCAATCATTGGACTAAGTGAGATGGCTCACAAAGCATACACATCTTAATACCATGATGGTGCTTCTTACCCTGCAGGTAATGCTGAAAAATAGGTCGGCCTCTCCAGAATAACAATTACTCATCTATTGATAGTTCCTGTTCCGAGAAGACAGAAGTTTCCATCCCATATCATAAGGGTTTTATTTTTGAAGGCAATCTCAAGAAACTGAATCCTTTTCCCTGGGATTTTTTGCAAAATGTAATGCTTGTCAAAAACGATCTCTTGCCATTGATTCTCGAAATTATCAATTTACCGTACCATCACGTGGGTTTGCGTGTGCCTTTTACCACTCCTGCTGAAAATAATGTCTCCATGTATTAAAAAAGTTTAACAACTGTCACCCCATAAAGAAAACATTTTTTTAAATGTTCACTGAACCTTGAAAACATTCAGACCTTGATAAGTGGAATTTACCTTTAAAACCATGGAAATACACTCTAGTACTCTGCTAACTTGATATATTGGCCCCCTTGGAAATGGCCGGACCCACTCTTGTCTTCATTTTAATTAATATAAAAATGAAGTCCTATAGAAGTGACATAATAATTAGTTATAGTGTTATGAATGAAATAATTTAGAGCAATTGAAGGTAGGTTTATGAAGCACTTTGGTGATGAAGAAAAGAATACCGGAATTAAAATATTTAAGTTTGGACTAACCTTCATTGAAATGAAAAGTAGAATCTTGATTAAAGAAGCTCAGTGTTCGCCAGGAAGAACTGAAGCAGAATCCTGCATGTGCAAAATATATTGCTCGCCAAAATCTAATGGCAATTGCAATAAAACCATGAACTAGAAAAATCTTCTGCTAATAAGAGCAATAGGAAAAGGACTATAAATGGATGCCTATTCTAATAGAAACTGACTAAACCACTTTTAAATAATAACTTGTTCACCAAAATCCTCAAAAAACATGCAAAAATAAAATATGGCATAGCTAGAAATGGAGAACACAAGACAGAAGCTAGGAACCAACTGAAGAGCGGACAAGTGGCAGCCACCCAAAGGAGCTGTGCATAGTTCATTTATACTGCGTGGGAAAAGTCTGAAGGCCATGTCATTTATGAGTGACACCTGCATTGAATGGATTTGAGTGCAGTGATCAGGCCAGCAGGCTCAGCAAAACTATATCAGGAAGTGAGCATCAGATGGAACACTGTCCTTTCACTGCTTGATTCACTCAATTTCCAGTATGGGGAAGTAAGAGCTATACTGGAAGAAAAGAAAGAAGGGGACAAAGCCAATGGATACAATCAGGAATGGTTGAGAAATTGATTCCTTACAACCTTTTAAAGATGCTACTGATGACATAGAGGGAGATGGAAAACCAATTATTCATCTTGTACTGCCATGGTTTATGCATTTCCTTAAACATTGTGAGATCGACGAGGATGATTCTGAGGTAACAGTAAGATTGAAATTTCTTTGAACAGTTCGTTTTATCATATTATGAAAGTCTGTTGACAAAAGAAAACGTGCGGCTAATGCAATTATACGTAGTGCACCATATTATAATATCTCACTAAGTATGACTCTCATTATTATAATTAAAAACTGTTAATTGTAAAATATTTCAGGGACAAAAAAGGTGAAATTGAGAGCCAAGAAATTTATCAAGGAGAAGATAAAAATTTTTCCAATAAACCATATTGGTACATTCTTGGAGCCGAATTTCCGTCACCTAAAATTTCTGACTCCGTCTGAGAGGATAATATTTATGGCGAAGTGAGAAAAATGTGCAATGAACAAAATGGTGGGTATTTTATGATTATAACTATCTTATTCCTAATAATTCCCATTGTTTTATGAATGTACCTCTAACATTGCCAATAATTTTATCTGTACGGAATATCAACCATGCCATCTGTTGTTTAGAGATAGTTACGTTACAAAGAGGTTTGTTTATATTTAGAACTAGTCATTTGCATAGCATTGATCACAGCTAAAATGTGCTGAAGGGACTAAAAATAAAGAAAATATGCTTTTGCGAATGCTAGACGATGCAGAGGAAGCAGACAAAGTATCACTTTACCTTGCAGTGGGAATGTGTTGCTCGGAGACTGACGACTTGCTTGAGTGGTGGAAAAAAGAGAAAATACCTTGCCTCGGCTGACAAAAGTACCTAAGCAGATACTTAGTATTCCCACAAGTATTGCACCATCAGAAAGAGGTGGCTGGCAAGGGTGGCAGTTGTATTGAAAATTTAAGTTTTTGGGAGATGAAATGGTGACATCTATTATAAGTGTTTTTAGTGGAGCTCAATTTTTATATTGGTCGCTTATTGTTTGTGGAAAGAACAAGTTTCTGCACCCATCTGTCCAGCAATGTATCTCTTATTTTATCACATATTTCAGTCCTGGAGATATAGTGAGGAGTCTTGTTAATATTCTCTGTGCCGTCTTGTCTTGGTAATACTCTCTGAAAAATATCAGTCCTGAACTTCTCAAGCAACCTAAGCCTAGCTTGTAGCCTCCGATTCGCTAGAGGCTCCCACCTTAATCCCTCTGAAAGTTGTGAGACACACTATGTAGGCTTGTAGCAGTTTTTAACAAAGTGCACTGCTTTCATTTGTATTTTATTAATTTTTTCGGTTAAATCTATTTGACTAGGGTCCAAAATGTTCGCGGCATATTTGAGATGTGCCTTAACCAGAGGGAAGTAGAATCTTTCTTTGAATTTTTCATCCAAGGACCTTCCTACTATACTTTAAACAAAGCCTAGTTTCTTTAATGCTGTGCCACATATGTTCTGTATGTGTAGTCCCCACAACATATCAGAAGTAAGGTAATTCCAATATTTTACTGTATTTGAAGATTTCTTGTTTACTCCGCCTACAGTATATGTATGGTATATTTGTGATGACTAATGCAGGAAGTGAACTCTGGTGCATTTGTTGATATTAATTCTAACCCCGACTCCTGGAACCACAACTGAATGTTGTTAAGGTCTGATGACAGAGCTTCAAAGTTTTTGCTTTCAAACTATTTGTTTCTTATTTGTATCTTATTATCAAACTATTTGTACTTCAAAGTTTCAAACTATTTGCTCATTTCAGGGTAGATAACTGTACCGATTGCAAATAATCTTAATATACTGCCAACTCTAGAACTTAGATCATTAATATAAATAATGAATAAAAGAAAGCAGATTTCACTCCATTGAGATAGATTGAATTTCGGTGGAGGTCCCCTGAGGAGGACCTGAGGCACCTAGACCTATTAGTCCTTTGTGCTGACCACCATGTTTGTATCACACAAAGAGACTGATGGCCATGCTGAAGGCCAGCATGTCCTCTATGGGGATACCCCTAACTTCAGCTGGTTCCAGAAAGGGAGATCCCAGATGCCTAATTCTAGTCCTCATCAGGGCCGGACAGTCACCAAGAACGTGAGATGTCGTCTCGTCCTCTTCTTTGCACCATCTGCATCTGGCAGAGTCCACGAGCTGCAGAAGATGGAGGTGCCTCATGACATGATAGTGTCCGGTTAAGAGTCCCACTATCATACGCAGTTGACTTATGTTTTCAGCAAAATGAGTCTTCTTGCCAGTCCTGCTTTGGGTCCTTCAATCAGGAGCTTGGCTTGTCTGAGCCTCTGTATGTTCTGCCAGATCTGAGAATGATGGGCAAAGCCCCACTTCTTGATCTCTGTTATCCCTGTTGAGGGTGCAATTGGGATGAAAGGCTCAGGTCCCATTGGTGTGTGGTATGAGCCTTCTTTGGCGAGTTGATCTGCTATCTCATTTCCAGTTATGCCCATATGTCCTGGGACCCAGAAGAGTTCTGCCTTTCCAAGACTATTCAGTGAATTGAGCATATTGCAACATTCAAGAAGTAGTCTTGACTTGCACCATGGTGACACCAATGCCTTTAGTGCAGCTTGGCTGTCAGTGCATATGTAAATAAGTCTGCCTTTGAGACCTGTTTCCTTTACAGCATGGGCACAGGTCAGCAGAGCATAGACCTCTACCTGAAAGACTGTTTCGTATGCTCTCAATGAGATGGCAAGCCTTTTGTGTGAGCACTGACAATAAATGCCAGTTCCTGCTTTCCCTTCCTTCCTGGAGCCATTGGTAAACCATAGTTGGGCCCCATTATGGAGGTCTTTGTCCCCTTCCTTTGTCCACCACTCCCTTTCCAGGCAGTGGATTTTGAAAAGTGGGGGTGAATTGATGAGTGAAGCTGTTGTTGTGTCTGAGCCCATCTTGAAGATAGGGCTTGACTCCCTGAGCTCCAGCCATATTTCCCTGTGTCCGAATGGGTTTCCCCTGTCATTCCACTGTCCCAGTCTCTTGAGACGATATGCTGCTGCCCAGGCCTGGGTTTCTACTTCCACGTTCAGTGGAGCAAGACCCAGTAGGGTTTCCAGAGCCAAAGTGGGGGGTAGTCTTCATTGCCCCCGTGATGCCCATGCAGGCCATTCTTTGCAGGTGGTTGAGTTTTTTCTTGGCATTGCATTGCCTTGTTTTCCTCCACCAGACTATTGAGCAGTGTAGAAAGCTAGGTTTCACTACTGTAGAATAGATCCAACTGATCGCCTTTGGTTGAAGTCCCCAGGTTTTGCCTAGAGCTCTCCTGCATGTCCATAGGGAGGCACATGTTTTCTTTTCTCCTCAGGGTGTGCTCTCCAGTTGTGTATGATGAAGTCCAGGAGGACTCCCAGGTACTTTACTGTTATTAAAGGTGGTAGGAGCCTTCCTTGTAGTGGAGGAAGTATGAGTCCTTTTCTTTTCCTCTTATTGGTAAACAATACAAGTTTCCTTTTTCCTGGGTTCAAAGTCAGCCCTGTCTCATTGCAGCAGCCCATCGTTTTATCCAGGGCTTTCTGCGTAAGTGTCGAAACGGTATCGAGGTACTTGCCAGTGATGAGATTTACTACGTCATCTGCGTATCCCTGGGTGTAGGCTCCAGTCTTATTCAATGTTGATATAAGGCCATCGGCCACCATGTTCCATAGTAGTGGGGTCAGAACTCCCCCCTGAGGGCATCCACGAGTCACAGCCACCTCCGTTGTACTCTCTCTTAGAGTTGCCTTGATGGTTCTTTCTTCAAGCATTAGCCTGATCCAGTTGACAATGTGTGCGTGAACGCCATGTCTTCTGGCTGCAAGGCAGATTTGATCAAAGGATGTATTGTTAAAGACTCCTTCCACGTCAAGGAAAGTGCCAAAACCATACATCCCATGTTCCAGTACCCCTCCTACCCTGGTAACTAGATTATGGAGTGCTGTCTCAACTAATTAGCCCTTTTGATAGGCATGTTGGCTCAGGTGTAAGGGATTTTCTTTTAGTGGTCCTTCCCTAATGTGCCTGTCTACTATTTACTCCAGTTCTTTCAGCATGAAGGATGTAAGGCTGATGCCACGGAAGGAGTCAGCCTTTGAATAGCCTGTCTTTCCTGGTTTGGGTATGAAGACGACTTTAGTGATCCTCCATATTTTAGGGACATACCCGTAGGCCAGGCAGGATTGAAAGATTCTGACAATTGGTAACAGCACCAGATTCTGTCCCTCTTGTAGAAGTGCAGAGAAGACACCATCTTCACCAGCTGATTTGTAAGGGCTAAAGCTTGTTATCACCCATCGTGTGGCATTGTATGTAATGATGCTGGAGGCCAATCTCCATAGAGCCTGGAAAGTTGGTCTCCAGCATGAGCTTTAGTGCTTCCTTGTCTGATGACGTGAATTCACCAGAGGGAAGCAGAAGAGACCCTACCCCTGCTTCTGGGTCCTTTGCAATGATCTTATGAAATCTTGCAAGCTGTGGAACATTTTCCATTCTCTCGCAGAAGTTCTTCCAAGATTCTCTTTTGGAGTGCTTGATTGTCTGTCTGAATCTCCACTGGGCTGATCTATAGTTATCCCAGTCCCTAGTCAAAGTTTCTTCTCTTCGGTTTGTTGAAGAGTTTTCTAGTCTCCTTCCAGAGATACTCTAGTTCCGTGCCCCACCAGGGTAGCTTGCAGCCTTCCTTCCTGGTTTTTAAAGGACAACTGGCTTCATAGGATGGGGTGATGCTTTCCTGGAGAAACTCCATGGAAAAACATCTATCTTGTTCACTTTCCTGAATTCAAAAGTGGGAGCTTCCGAAAGCATCCCCTCCAGTATTTTCCTGTACTTCCCCCAGTCTGTTGATCTGGAGTTCCTGTATGTTGTCAGCCTATTGCTGGCTTCCAGAAGGGTTTAATGTACATGCCGGTGGTCAGAGAGACTTCACTCGACACTTTCCACCCTACTACGCTATTCACCATTGAGTTGGTGCAGAGAGTAATATCAATAACCTCTTCCCTTAATCTATTAGAAAGTGTGGGTCTTGATCGTTTATTGAGTATGGTCAGATCCGTAGAGATGAGATACTTAAGCAATGCCTCCCCTCTGTTATTGGTGTCTCTGCTTCCCCACACGAAATGGTGGGAGTTGGCATCGCACGCAACAAGGAGGTCCCTATTTTTGGCTAGACAAAATCTTACCAATCTCTCCAGTTCCTCTGATGGTGGTGGTCCTGGCGCATCATATGGGAGGTATGTTGAGCTGATCACCAACCGCCTTTTGTTCTCACTGTCCCCAAGACTCAGCACAGCTGCTGCTTGGTCCCTGGTGGGAAATTCGGGTAAATGTATAGCATTTAGCCCATTAACAAAGATACAAGCTCTTGGTCTGTCGACCGAGGTACAACAAAATACTTTACCCTTGGTCGTGTTCAAGCCTCTGACTCAGCCCTGCAAAGCCCAGGGTTCTTGAATCATGGAAATTTTGACCTTACCTTCCGAGAGAATCCTTTTTAGGACCCCCGAGGCGGCCTTAGTGTGTTGCAGGTTGGCTTGGAGGCAGTGGATGCCCGCCATGCTGATCATCCTCCTTCATGTCAACTTCTTCCACCTCTGGGGTCTTTTGGAGCTCCTCGGGTCCGCCCGTCTTTCCTAGGAAAGTTATCTCGACCCTCTGCATGCCGCCGTTTCCCCGGAATTCTGGGTTTTATATGAAGGTGGCAGTTGGCTCATCAACACCAAGGATGAACCTCGTCCCGTGGTCTACCTCCCTCTCGTATGGTCTCCAGAGAGTTGTCTGGAGCCCCGGGTTAGAATTCTTCTGTTTATACAGGAGAGTCTTGATGTTGGGTTTGCTGAGCCCAGTAACCCACACCATAATACTTCTCTTCCTGATGAGACTGTCAGAATCAACAGCCTTAACGTCAGTCTCGCTGAAGGGTCCCATGCGTTTTGCTGCCTCTGTCAGCCAATTGGCAGCGTACTCATTTGTGCAAGAAAATACCACTGCCCCGTTTATAAGCCTGTTGGATTCAATAAGTGGGACCTCCTGGTCCGCTGGGACTGTGTCCCACAGCTCTCAAGCCTTTCTACGGCCAGCTTGTGCCACTCCTCATTCATCACCTCCGGATAGGAGATAGGCACAATCGCCATCTTCTAGAGGTTTCTGGTGGCCTGCGCATAAGTCGTAGTCGTCTTTGGTTTCTTGGCATCCCGTGCCAAGTTGGTAGAGGTATCCCCTGGGGCCCTCGCTCTTATTTGAGGTGCACCTCTTGAGTTCCCAGCGAAACCTGCCCCCGACCTAGGAGGTCTGCCACTGATGTTGCCATCACCGGTTTTTCCTCCAGTGGGAGGGACCGCAGGATCCCCCGAGGTTGTAGCCATGTTGGCTTGCAGTCTATCTCTCTCTCTTCTCCGCCGTCTCCTGGCTGGGCCGCTTTCTTTTTGTTTAGTGATAACCTTTTCTATTTTATTGGAGATGCTCCCCAGCGTAATAATGGAGGCTTGCGAGTCCGACTTGGGGGACCCGGGTGCTGCCTTCGAAGTGGACTCAGAGGAGTCCGACAGTGTCTCCCCCTGCTCCGCAGCTCCGGAGGGGTGACCTGAAAATTTGGGATCCCTCGAGGGGACACCTTGGGTAGGGGTTCCCTGGGTATTTCCATAAGCTCAATGCTTCCCCCAACGCGGATTCGCGCAATGCAGCATAGTCGCGGAACGTAATCCCCGCGTTCGAGGAAGTTTCACTGCTAATACTAGTAGTAGAGAAGTAGTGGTACCATGGTTCACGTGACGTCACATAATCGACCACAGCGGTATATCGTATCGACGATGATGCGCAAAGACCTGGCTGTTATTCGTATCTTCGTACTCCTAGTGTGACTCCGGTTCAAGCGAGGCAAGAATTTCTGTAATAGGTTACTTGAACAGTAGGAAATCATATCATCAAGGTTACCAGATGAAAAACGGGAAATTATCATATGATCGCCAGTGGAAAAGGTATGTAGAATAATGTAGTTTTCCCTCAGATGTGCTTGAGTTGGACATCAGTGAAATTTCGTCATCTTATGTCTCGTCTTTTGCTTGCATTTTAGAGCAACAACTTTTTGTGACAATTAATGTTTTTTGTTCGTCGGGTATTTCGATTTGAAGTTTGTGGTATATCGCTGAATTACGAAGTCATGCAAACTAGTTGATTGCGTCATTTTTCGCCGATAATTTTAGACGCCTGTTAGTGGCTCTGAAATGAAATTGAGGTCGCGGCCGGAAGATGGTCACACGGAACAATTTTTGAGTTAGAAAATAAAATCGTGATCTCAGAAAGGTCGCAGGAAATAAAGGTGCCCTAGTCGATGTAAGGGTTAACGGATCCATTTGCCAATCCCAGAACTCGTAAGGTAGGTAATGCTGAAGTCAAGGGTCATTGGGTTGTGGGCATTGAGGTAGGAGCAACAAAATGTCCATACGTAGGTTTATTGGTGTGAAAAGGTTGGTAGTAAGGTCGATGGATCCCTCCGGGCATTCTTCGTCCATCTGTGGTTATTTTGAGGTCAAAGGTCATGGGATGTGGACATTCAGATAGGGGCTAAAAATGCGTTAAATTGTGCGTTTTTATGAGTTCCGTAGTCGATGTTAAGGTCTAGAGATCCTCGCATAATTTCTTACCTCCTGTGGTAATGCGGAGGTCAAAGGTCATAGGGTGGTGGGCGTTCAGAGAGGTGTATCAAGGATTGTGACTAATATGTTAATCATCGTGCCTAGGTATGTAGCATGGTTGATCCCTTCTGGCATTCTGTGACTTGTGGTAAAGTTGAGGTCAAAGGTCAAGTGGTGTAAGATTTCAAAAAGGTCCAAGCATATTATTATTGTTCGCTTTATTTGTTTATTCAAGGAGGTAGTAAGGTCTACCGATTACCACAGGTATTTCTTTACTTCTCGTGGGTACATTGTGGTCAAAGGTGAGGCGATATCAGAATTAAAAAGGAGCCATAAAAGTATGGCATTATAAGTTTTTAAGGGTGCCCAAGTACTGCAATGTCGATAGATACCTCTATGATTTTATTGACCTCCCAGGGTTATGTTGAGGTCAAAGGTCGAATGATGTGGGAATTCAAATAGGGACAACGAATTCGATGTTTTATGGGTATAAAAATGTGGCCTAGTTTATAGTAAGTTCTACAGATCCACCATTGACTTCCTTGACCACTTGTTGTAATGCCTAGGTCAACGGTCATGGGGTGGTGGTCATTCTTGTAGTTGCAACAAATGTGTCCAATAATAGATTTATTGTGGTGTAAAAGCTAGTATTAAGATTGATAGATCACTGAGGGCAATTGTTGACCACTCGTGGTAGTGCTGAGGTCAAAGGTCATGTGCTGGTGGTCATTTGGGTAGGTGCTAGAAATGTGTGGAGTCCATCTGTGGTCAAAGGTCATGGGATTTATGAAATGGGAAAATTATGAAAATTTATTAGAGTGACAAAGTTGGTAATAAGGTTGATGGAACACTTAAGTCACTTCTTGACTTCCTGTGGTTGTGCAGCGGTCAAAGGTCATGCGTTGGTTGGTATTTAAGTAGGGTGAACAAATATGTTGATTATAGGTTCATTAGTTTGACAAAGTTGGTAATAAGGTTGATGGATCACTTTCGAGGGCATTTCTTGACCTCGTGTGGTGACACTGAGGTAAAAGTTCATGGAGAGTGGGTATTCAGAAAGAAGTGACTAATGTGGTGGACAATAGGTTTATATGTGTGCCTTAATTTGGCATTTGGCAGGACCAATAGTATTTGTTGGTTCATGGGAATGATTCGATTGGCGTGATGTGATACCATAGTGGTTTTTAAAGTTCAGGTGGAAGTACATGTTAGTTTGCATTTATGATGTTGAAATAATTTGCAATGAGATTGCCTTCATGTTTTAATTAATAATTCTCTCCACAGTGCCAGCATGGAGGATAAGAGTGTTAAAGGACGATTATTCAATGCTGCGCCCATAAGTACCCTGGAAACCAATGTGTTTAACTCCTATTCAAGCGAGGCAGAAATTTCTGTGATAGGTGAATTGGACAGTGGGAGGTTCCAGCCTGTAGGTTCCCACATGGAAAATTGGAATTTGATGTCATCGGGCCACCAGTCCGAAAGGTGTGTAGATGATGGTATTTGTTCCTCAGATGTGCATGAGTTGGACATGAGTGAGAATTACTTGAACCTAACCACATTTGGGAAAATATGTGGTAATAATCTCACTGCACAGAATAGGAATTTTACCATTTGAGTGTGGCGGGACATGATATCACATCATGGTTGTCTTTGCATTGGTGCTGATGACGTGATATCACATCATGGATAGATTGTTAGTTAGTAGGGGGAGCCTTTGACAGGAGCTCTGGCATCTAGACCCTGACTGGTCCATTGTGCCAACCCCATGTTTAACCTACCTGCCATATGCAGAAAGGGGACAAGAGCACCATGGTGAAGGTTTGAATGGTCACCCATCCAACCTTCATCCGGGCCCAACATTGCTTAACTTCTGTAACCTTGTGGGAACTGGTGTTTCAATGAGGCTAGGCCCTTGCCCTCACATCATGGGTACCGTGAGTGTTCCAGATTTCACTAGGGGGCCTAGTGAAAGTTTCTATTCATCATGTCATCACCACCACCCTAAAGACAACCATGATGTGATATCATGTCATACTGCATTCAAAGGGTTTGAGCTGCAGAGGATGACTTTAGTTGCTCTCTCCATATGGGGAGCAATATCCATTTATGACAGTAGTCTCTTACCCTAATTCACGTGTCAATGCTGGGCCAGAAATTTTTGTGACATTACTTAGTGGGGTAATGGGAAAGTTTTGCAAGTGTACATAATAATTTTCTATGATACAATAGGAATTGAATAGAGTACATAGGTGGTGGTGATGATGAGGTAATTCAAGTGGACTGTGAGGCTCTATCTGGAAAAAAGTTGCATGAATGAAGTACCACCAGAGAAAGTACATGTGTGTCCTGTAATCTTCTACGCAACCATTACAAGGACTTATATAATTTAAAAAAATGGTAAATTCAAAGGTTTTGGATCATGGTAGATGGATAGATATAAATGAAAGTTACTGTGTGTCACACTCAATGGTGTAATGTGTACCACTGCTTCTTTTTTTGAGGACTTTGAGTTTATTCCACCTTGGTTCATCTTTCTGGTGATGAAGTTATGAATCCATTGCTAGATGAATCTTTAAATGAGGATATGATTTTGATATGAACTTTCTTCCATTGGACCCTGGTCAGTGTATGCATCCTGCAATGGTTGTGAAATGCCAATGCCAGATAGATGAACCAACATCGGCTGAACCTAGAATTATTCCAACCAGAAGCAATTCAATGCTGTGAAATCTTCTTATAGAAATGAATCACTGCTTTGCTGAAAATCCCTTTTTGTTATAAAGTAAGGAATTTTTTTCTGATATAATTTATTTGGACTTTCTTCCACAATCGCGTCACCAATGGGAGGATTTCACCTGTATGCTAAGACAAATCCACTCTCCTTCTCACTGTTATACACTCCGGAACTCATGATTGAAGTTGCTACTTGAAAGATGATCCATAATTCCCTGCTCTTCAGTTGCTCAGCTCACTCCTACTACAGAGCCGTGATGTTATGATCATGTCAGTGAATGAGTGAACATGCTCATTTCTTGAAGGAATTCAAATTTTTTGGGTAAACTCTTGACTTAAATCTGTCTGTTCTGTCTATGCTGGTAATGCTTTTTGAAAAAAAGGTTTTTTTTATGCTTGTCATGATGTAATAGCTAAACTTAAATTGGAGCTTAAAGAAATTTTGAAGGGGTTACAGCACTCAACACAATCTAGCTTTATCCCTTACCTTCCCGCGAAATCCACCCCTTAAATAGTTTAAATCAGCTGGTAATGCAAGACCAAAAATTATTTTCCCATGTAAAATCGTAAATTTTTAGTCAGTGATACCTGCTTATCACCTTAGCATTCTTCTGACTGAAACCCACAACACTTGACCCTTGCCCATCTTTTGGAGCCTCTGCATTATTTCGTTTCTCTAGGCCCCCATCATTACCTCCCTTTCTGTTGGGTTGATCTAAAACTTCTTCCTTGAATACACTGTCAGGTGTAGTCAGTTAGGACTCTGTTGGATGTAGGTTCTGTCAGGGTCCAGATGGTTTTATTAATAATAATAATATTTTTATTAGTTCCTAATAGGCAAGTTTTTTTCACAAGTATGGAACACGTCATTATGCCTATATACTAAAGTTGTTATTTGCGATATTTGTTCATCTGCATATTACCATAACTACAAACGTGAGTGATTTATCGTTAAAAGCCATTCTTGATTGCCGTGATATTTATTGGAAGTGTTTTTCGTGTCGCTTGCACGAGCCTAGCATTTCCAATATGGCTGACGGCATTGAATTCCTTAAAACGGAATTAAATGCTCTTAAGGCCCTTAATGTCCATGGTACGAAAAAAAGTGTATCGTTTTCCAAGTCAGTTGATTCGGGTGATAAAAATCATTTTGGACTCTCACAAGGGAAGACCTTGGAACAAGGCTCATGTTCTAACACAACCCAAGCTAGGAAAGTTACAGACAAGCACTCGGCACTTTCGGCACCTGACGCTGTTTGTCTTTGCCTCCATGCCTACCATGGACAAAAGGAGCCTGAAGCAATAGGAAAAGCTGCATCAGCAACAAATCAAGAGGGAAAACTTCTTGTGGATGGAGTCCATAATGACGAAGATGGCTTTGTAAAGTGGGTGTCTAAGAGGAGTGAGCGCAAGCGTAAGGTTATGTATGGCAGTAATACCATGTCTAGTGATATGTGCAACTTTTCTGGAATTCCTTGTCGTACTTTTCTTTATGTGAGACGTGTCCAGTCCGATACAAAGCCTGATGGCATTGTTAAACATCTATCGTCACCATTTAAGGGTGACTTAATGCGAAAGTTTGAAGGTTGGTGAGCACTATCGCTCTTTTAAAGTAAATGCCCCTTTCAGCCTCCGGGAAAAACTTTTTGAAAGTGATATCTGGCCAGAAGGTTTGTGTAGGACAATTTTTCCCATCCAAAATGTTAAAACGTCTCCATGTGCATCGAGAGGATAAGAAAGACACCGCCAATGTTGACACTTTGTGAATAGGGTCGAATAACTCTATTTTTTCTCTCTTGCATCTCAATGGTCAGTGCATTAGAAACGAAGTTAATGAGTTTGGAATCCTCTTAGACTGGCATAAGCCTGAAATAACATGTTTGTGAACACTGGCTCACTACCGGTGAGTTGCCATTCCTGCAGGACCATGGTTATTATGTGGCAGACTGTTACTGCTGCAATATGTTTAAAAATGGTGGAGTGGCAATTTCTCTAAGTAATCATCTCGTATCTAACAGTTGTCAGCACCCCTTTAAACATCCTATTGAGGACAAAATTTTTGAGTGTGCATTTGTTAATCTCACAATTAGTGGTGTTGAATTTTGTATTGTCTCTATCTATAGGTCACCAACTGGTGACTTCAACTCTTTCTTGATAAACTTGATTGTTTGCTTAGTATAATTTGTAATAAGTACCACAGTAAGCGCTTGGTGATCACTGGTGATTTAAATTGTGATCTACTGAACAGCTGCAGTAAACAACGTGACTTAGTTAACCTCATGAAGTCTTTCAATTAATCATTTCATGTGTCTGAACCCACTAGAGTCACCAGTCACTCCATGACTCTGTTAGATAATATTGCCTCTAACGTGGAACCTTCTGAAATATCCACAGTGGTCCTAAACTCTGATATCTCTGGCCATCTTGCTTTGCTGGCCACAATACCTTGTAATTTCATACCTTCTTCTATTCGCTTTCCAGCCAGATCTTTCTCTAAAGCTAATGTATCTTACTTTTTTAGTCTGCTTGAAACTGAGGACAGGTCTTGTGTATTTTCCCCTGCTGACTTTGAGAAAAGATTTACTCTTTTCTTGACACATTTTTACATTATTTTAACATAGCCTTTACAATTGTCTACAAGAAGACTATCGGAAAACAGAAGGAGTGGATCACAGATGAAATTCGTGGTCTCTCTACATATCTCAAACAAATTGCCCTTCTTGTCCGGTCAACCAATGATCACACACTACAATATGAGTACAAATCTCTAGAATCGTATTATCGAAAAACTATAAGTGCAGCAAAGCATTCTTTCAATGACAGAAGGATCTTGAATGCCAACAATAAATCTAAAGAAGTATGGAAGATTATTAATTCATCCAAAGGCAGCACCCCTCTCTCTTCCTTTTCTCAAATTGTTGATGCATCAGGTGTTCCTTTCTCCAGTCCTCATTCTCTTGCCTCTTTTATTAATGATCACTTCACTCATCATGACACACACCCAAAACTGTCTGTTAACTATGATTACTCTGGTGTTCCTCCTGCACAAAATTCCTTCTTTTTAACTCCTTGTACAGAATCTGAACTTAAACTCTCTCTTCAAAATCTTGGTTCTAAAAGCAGCTCTGACCTCGATGAAATTCCCAATTGGATACTTAATGACTGTGTGGATTCTTTCAAAGTCCCTCTTCTCCACCTTGTAAATGATTCTTTATGATTAGGAATTTTTCCAAGTCCACTATAAATCTCAAAATTAGTTCCTCTCTACAAGAATAAAGGAAATCCCCAAGATATTCATTCTTATCGCCCAATAAGCATTCAAAATCAATTTTCAAAACTGTTTGAAAAGATCTTTTACAAACGCTTGATTTCTTTTCTAGAGTCAAATGAGCTTTCATCTAACAGCCAACATGGTTACCGTTGTCACAGATCCACGGCCTCAGCCACCAATGACATAATTGACCTTATTCTTTCTTCCCTTGACAAAGGATTAGAAACGATTGGTTTGATGTTTGACTTCACTAAAGCTTTCCATAATATCTGTCATGATTTACTCTTGTTGAAACTTAATCACATGAGTGGTAGAGGTATTGCAAACCAGTGGGTTAAATCTTATCTTCAAGATAGGTATCAGTCTGTTATACTTTCCCGTCATGGTGTCAAATGCAAATCTGAAATGAAAAAGGTTTCTCATGGGGTGCCACAAGGATCAATCCTTGGTCCTATTCTTTTTGTTATTTACATTAACGATCTCCCAATTAGGCTATGTAAAGTGAATGGGGCTACACCTGTGCTTTATGCCGATGACACCAATGTAATAGTGTCTGCAAATAACCAGGATTTTGCAATTTCAAATGGAGAACTCATCTCCCTACACTTAGCTGAATGGCGTTTGCAGAACCAATTAGCTTTGAACATCAGTAAATCGCAGGTTGTCCATTTTGGGTATAAGAAGAGAGCTTGCAACAGCATTTAAATTGATGTAAAAATGGCACTCCTATACCTCAAGTGTGTAATGTTAAATTTCTCGGTATTCATATCGATGCATCCATAGGTTGGGAGATTCATGTTAATCAACTGTTAAGCAAATTAAGTTCCAATTGCTATCTAATTAGATTTTTAAGAGATACTGTTTCATTAAATGTTCTTATTACTTTTTACTATAGGTTATTCCATTCCCAAATATTATTCAGTATTCTTTTCTGGGGCTCTTCCCATCAGGCTAAGAACATTTTTAAAATCCAAAAGAGAACTATACATCTGATGGCGAAAGAGCCTTAAAATGCCCCATGCCGTCCAATTTTTAGGAGGTTGAATCTTCTCCCTATTCCATGCATCTACATTTTAACAGCTGTGATGCACATGCACAGTAACCTATCGTCTTTTTCAAAAAACAAAGACATTCACAACCATCGGCCCAGCCACTTAAAATCCATGAGTGGTGATGCTTTCAAAAGACAAGTGAAAGCTCTTTTAAGAGCAAAACTGTACTATGATGTAAATGAGTATATGACTGATCTCTTATTAGTTCAATGTAATTCCATTGCTCACTTTCATATGTTTAGTATTTGAGTATTTTCATGTGTGTCATAATTTTTGTAGTGCTATAATTTGTTTATTTTATGTATACATCTTGTACTCTTTTTCAATCTGACGTGCCTTATATTGTGTGCTAACTTTGTAACACAGTCTGCTGGGCAAATAAAAATTAATTAAATTATTATGCCTACTTACAGGCAGCACAATAGACTGAATTTGTAGTCAGCATCGATAAAAATATATAACTGCAAATTATCATATAAGAACTGAACAAATAATATATATATGTACATACATTAGACACACAGAGATTAATGAAATATTACATCACAAGTAACATAAATAACAGCACATCAAAGTAATAAAATATGAAATTCATTTTTCTAGTGAAAGTGCCATAAATTCATCAATGGTGTAGCATTGAAGGCCACAAAGAAATTGTAGGAGTTTAGTTTTGAATGGGCCAAAACCATGTATTTCCTTCAAGTTTCTAGGCAAAGCATTCATAAATTTAGCATCAGCATAACCAGGGCTCTTTGCAAACATGGCTGAGTTGTGAGCAGTTATTCTCATGTCATTACAGCCTCTACTACTATACTGATGAAAATCAGCATTAGTGTTCAGGTTAAACAGGGCTTTATTTTGATTCACAACGATTACCGTATGGAAAATGTTCAAACAGGGAAGAGTCGTAATTTTTAAATTTTTGAAACGAGGTCAACTGCTTGTCCTTGGAATTATAACCATGATTCTAATTGCCCATTTTTGAAGTCTAAATTGCCGAAAAAGATAATGTGAGTGCCCCCAAACTTTAATTCCATATTTTAGCCAACTGTGAATAAATGCATGGTAAACTGTGAGGGCAGTAGTAGTATCAACCACAGTCACAATTTTTCTAAGGAGGTAGCAATCTGAGGCAACTTGAGCACATATTTTTTCCACCTTAGTTTCCCAGGATAGCAACTCATGAACATGTATCACTAAGAATTTTGTCACTGAGGAGGGCATAAGAGAAAAACCATTTAGCTTTAGTAATGGAGAGGAGGTAATCTTTTTTGGTGGTGGTGGAACTGAATGAACGTAGTTTTTTCACTGTTGATGAAAACCAAGTTGTCATTGCACCATTTTCTCATGCAGTCGTATTTTTCTGCACCCCAGCATGATTTAGGGTTATGGAAGAGATCAAGTGCGTTGTATTATCAGCATACATATATACGGAGCCATTGACAAAATAACTGGGGAGATTGTTTATGCAAATGAGGAACAATAGGGGACCCAGTATTGATCCTTGGGTGGACTTTCAACCACTTCAACATGGCTATAATAAGCTCATGTGAAGTTGTGTCCAATACCTTCTTATAGTCCACCCAGGCCATTGATAGGTTATGCTTTTGCTGGTTGGCATCCTGGCATATGCATCTACCAATGAGCAGGTTGTCCTTACATCCCGTGACTCCACACTTTGAGACCCTGCTCGTACACCACTTCCCAAACCAGCTGGATGTGGTGGAGGACAAGGTCGCTCAAGATGGAGGTAAGCACCTTGTCTACAGCATTGAGGCAGGTTACAGGGTGGTAGTTCTAGGATCAGACAAGTCTCCCTTCTCAGCTATTAGAACCGTGCATCTCTTAGTTAGCTGTGGTGGAATTTCTTCTCTACCTGAGAGAAAGGATGGGAAGATTCTGGCGAGGTGTTGGTGGGTGGAAGTGAACTTCTTCCACCAGAAGTTATTCATGGCATCCATTCCTGGAGTAGAGAAATTTTTCTTGCCAGAGAAGGCCTTCTTCGCATCACTCTCTGTGACTGAAAGAGGTCTATCCATTTCATGTAGGTGGCAGTCGCAAAACATGTTAAACAGGCCTATGGCCAGAGTGTTTCCGTTGAATGGCTTCGACGTTTCATATCTATCCTTCCAGAAATGTTCCACCTCTTGGACGGGTGGCGGATATTCGACGACAGACTGAGGTGGTCGAAAGAGATGGGACGGGTGAAGGATGAAGGTTGAGTTCTCCCTCATGGCCTTACTCCTCTTCAGGAGCTTTTTCTGGGCCATGTTGAGTGCCTGAACTCTATCAACCACGTGCTGCTTAGCAGTGAGCAGCATGTTCATGTTCAGTGTGTGATGGTGAAATTTGAGGCTGCGTGCTATGCACTGGACTTAGGGTGTGAAAGCCCACCCAGATGTGATGTACTCCATCACACACTGAATCCTTGAAGCCTGCCGTCTTGCCAGCGTGATCTTGGCCTCCAATTGTTTAAGCCGATTGGCCTCTTTGTCCTCCCAAGCAGTGGGCATTTGGGAGTTGGCCCTTATTTTGGCAGCAGACCACGCAGTTCACCGTCCAGAGGTCCAACGTCTCTGTTAAGATTTCGTTGATAAAGCCATTCAACCTGGTCAGGACGTTAGTCCGCAGAGAGATCTTCAGATGGATATCGCTCTGCCTGGTTTGTCTTACATCATAAGTGATTTTGTGGGGTAAAGAAGGCAATGAGTGGACTGTTATAAGGGTTACAAAAGGATTACTTCCACTGTATTTCGTGACAGTTACACAAGTTTCATAAAGTGTGCCGAGTAAAAGGCACAAACAAAAAAGCGACAGCGAAAGGCATGCAGCGGGCATGGTGCGAGCGATGGTAACAGCGTGCAGCAAAGCGGGCGTGGAGTGGGCGGTGATAACGGCATGCAGCAAACAAGGCAAGGTGCGGGCAAGCAAGCAAGTCGAGGTGCAGGAAAGCGAGTGAACAGCAGCGGCGGTGCGAGCGGGCCAGTTGGGCCAGCTAGGCGAGGTGCGGGTGAGAGGGTGAATGACAGCCTGCAGCAGTGCCCGCGAACCAGCAGAGAGAGAGAGAGAGAGAGAGAGAGTGCCGAACACAGGAGTATTCTTTCAGCACCTACACCGGAAAATAAGAACCCTCGTCAGTAGACGACAAAACAAAAGAAAAACAAAATGAGTTTTCCGAAACGCAACAGATTTCGTTTAACAACCACGTTCAGAGTTCAGAGTCGGCCTGATATACTTCCTCCCTACTTGTCGGTGGTACCAACAGTGCAGTGGCTGTCAAAACAGCCTGTGGAGAGACTGCTTGTGTCCGGGAGTGTGGTCTGGCCGGTGGTGTATTCCTCTGAACATATGGTTGTTGGGGAGTTTCCTTTTTATGCAGGTGGTGGGCATAGTCGCGCAGATTCTGCTGCGACAGGCAGTTATGTTCAGGATGCATCTCACACCACAAAGAGTGCATCCTTGCCATATACCCCCTGCGATTGGGCTTGCTGGCAGCATAGCATGTGAGGAGGTCGCTCCTTAGGGTTTCCGTCCACTCCATACGAGCTCCCTTTTTGGTCTTATTAGTATTACTGCCACACCCAACTCCACTAGGGCCCCCATCCGGTTGTGGGTGGCATTTCTGGTTATTTTCCTCGGAACCAGTTTTACTATGTTATGGTTAGCCCCACACACAGACGTCCACCATTGGCTGGCAGAGCCTGTACCAGGTACACCACAAGGAGGCTGGTGGTCTGCTTTCCTACCCTTATCATTATTATCAGTTGCTGATTTTTGCTTTTGACCATTTTGGTTATGTAATTGAGGAAATTTTCATTGAGTAGATTGGTAATATTATGTTGGTTGGTTACAAGAGCATTATTATGAGAGACAGCATCTATACAAGGTTTCAGAGATTATGAGCCCTGGGTGGTATTTTAAATGAGATCCCATGAGGTTTTACTAGGATTGTTTGAGGATTTAATGATATGCATGTTGTATTTTTTTCTAGTCTCATTTACCAACTTATTGTGCTTCTTTTTCATATCTTTGTAGTATTCTCTCAGTGGCACTGAGTCATTTGGTTTCAGACCATTGAAAACTTGTTTTAATCTAGTGGGAGAAGCCCTTATCTCATGGGTTACCCACTTACAGTTCGTTTTATGGTGGACTGGTGATTTTACAGGCATTAGAGGGAAGCTAAAATTGAAATAATGTAAAAATATATCATGGAAGATGTTAAATTTAGCATCAAAACCATTATTAGTAAACACACAATCCCAGGATTGTTCCTCAAGTAAGTATTGGAAAGATAGTAGGGCTGGTGTAGAAAAAACCTTTTATACTTGACTCTATTGTGGGAAAAGCTAGCATCACCATCAAAATGAAACTTAGAAAACTGAGCTTTATGGTCAAAGAAGTGTAGAAGAAGTATTGTCTGTAGTAAGCATGAAGTCAGTACGGTGAGAGATGTGTAGAAGAAGTACTATTTGTCAGACAGCCTAGGGCTTGATCTGGTACTGGTTTCAGGTCTGGGAAACTGGAATCTGCCTTGGGAGCCATAGGTTGGTGAGAAAATAGCACGAGGACTTTCTGCAAAGAAAGTAGTCCTCCACCGAATCTCCACAATGTTAAAGCCAATGTGAAAGAATAAATGGTACTGTGTGAAACCCCTTTAGGAATGGAAGAGCAACAGAAGAGAAACACCATTGACGATTGGTGGTCCCTTGGGACTGCTACAGAATGCATCATTTTTTAAAGGGGATCTTCAGAGTCGCAAAGGGTTTTCTAGTATTTTAAAATTATATAGACTGTGGTAAATGTAAGCGATTTTGGCCTTAAAGACAATGTAGTGAAATTCATGATGGCAGATATTCTGTTCCATCCATGGTAAAGAGTTATGGATGATTTTTTTTAATGGTCTGGTTTACTCTTTTCTTTTCAGTGATATTGAAATTGAAGAAATCTTCCGGAAGGGTCTTCATCTGAATAGTCCCAAAGGAAGGACTATCCAGGAAGAACTGACTATGAACAACGAACCACGTATGGAAGACCTGAAAATAAGTGTCCCTGAGAGAGAATGCTTCAAAGTTGGCACAGTGAACAGGTTAATCAGCGACTTGGGTAATTATTTAGTCCTGTGTTTGATTAGGAGGCCATAGATTTGGTGTCCACTTCGCCCTTCGTGAATAAATTTTTTTTAACTTTCATAGATGTTAAGACATTGAGTAATTGAGGCTCCAACTGGGTGCTAGTGTTGAACTGTACCAAAAGTTTGCTGATGTAGTCAGTTTCCATTGCCTTCTGAGTGAAATGGAAAAGGAAACCTTGAATTTAAAATTCATAGATGTTAATTATTTATTGATTCACACTAATACATAATGAAGAATGACATCCATAAGGATACAGTGATTACATGAGTGAGAAACTTTGTAGTTTCCTTATCAGGTCTGGAACTTAGGCAAGGAGAGGAGTGGTTTGATGGGAGAAGAAAAAGCGTGCCAAAGAATATGTGGTTATGGGTGCGTTAGGTTTCTAGAAAGAGAGCTAATGGTCTCTTGGTGGACGATTCTGTTGTGGAAAGGGGGGAGTTAAAAATCCAAGTGAATTGGCATGCCCCATCACATAATGAGGTATTGTGAGGGACGGAAGGTAGTTGGGAGACAAAGACTGGGTAGGCATTCGTACAGGTGATGAAAGTGGGAGGGTATTTGGGTGAAAAAAAGGGTTTGGATGGGTGAGGTTTTGTAACTAGAGTGTGCCAAGGGATGGTTCAAGTTACAAGATTGGGGTGATGTTAGCTCATGGGAGCTTAAAGTGATGTTAGCGCATGGGGATTGAATGCTCCTGTGGCAGTAAACTGGAAGGGGGAAAGCTCAAAGTGGGAAGTTGATGATGGAATTGGTTCGAAGATGCTTATCAAAAGGAGTGGGGATAGAGTTTATAATATGCATGCAGAATACTTATTGTTTGTGTACATTTTAAGGGTCTAAAATTCTACTTGTTCAAGTATGTCCACAGGTCTGTATGTCTTCCCACACCATGCATCCCAATTTCCCACATACCTCTTCTGAATAAAGCTGTCACACTAGCTACTTAGCATTTAGTTTCAGAATCAATAATTATGAGATCCATTAAGTTATGGACCTCATACCATTATTTGGGTTGCAAAAATACATCTATCTGTTACATAAGTTATCTACCAATAGCTAATCACTTCGAATGTTCAATGTAATCTCCACCACTGTATAAAATTTATAAAGTTTACCTTATGTATGATTGCTGATGCATAAAATAATTAGTGAGGAAGCGTAAACAAACTGGTCACAACAACTCTTTTTCCATGTAATTAAATCTTCAAGCGGTTCATTGCACTTCTACCATCTTGGCTACTTCTGGAACTTACAACTCAGTTTCATAAATTATGAAACCAATAAATTCATCAACTATTTCTGCAACACTAATAGAATGGTTTTCATGGCTTAATGGCTCCCATAACTCATTTGAATATATAAGTGGCATTCCTGCAACTGGTCATTAGTCATATTAACTCTATTCATTATGCACTCATGAGAAAATAAATTTCTAACAAAGTCTTGTCTTTTTGGTGTGCACAGTAAAATACATGTAATAAATGTACTTTACATGAAACACCAGAGAAGTATTTCAGTAGTGTGACCAAATCTTTGAGAAATGATAAGAAAAGCAATGAATTAGTGAAACATGAGTAAGGTAAAGGCATCAGTAGTCAGCACATTAAGGAACAAATCCATTATTTCAATCACTATTGACCCACCTTTTATTACTTTTGTATGGTTTCTTAAACAGAACACATCTTTAAAGCTTCCTTTGTTAACTGTTACAGTAGCATCTTGATAATATGAAGTTGGTGGGACAGAAAAATTGGCACTTTGTATTTTCGAGTTTCGTATTTCAGAACCTTTTTAGTAAATTGCAGAAAATATATCCCCTTCCCCCTGACTTCTCTGATCTTTGGGAATATTGTAAAACAATTTATAGTCATCATGCATGAAAGCATTCAAAATAATGCCTTTATATCATAAGCTAATTGGTCACAAATGTTCATGAAACAACTATCACCTGTTAGTTCCATGTCCAAATGATTTTTAGTTGGTCATCATTTTCTTTGCAAAATTTATGCCTAGCTTAGATGGCATATATAAAGCAAGTTCCTCATTTTGAATGAGACTCTAGCTTTCCTTATCTGCAGCTAATCAGGACGTGAAACTAGAAAGGACATTTAAAAGAGGCATTTGTTTCTAAAATCTATGCAGTTAAGACAGTAGCTGATCTGACCTCGCTTCCAATCACCCTTTCTTTATTGCTCAATCATAGGTGTAATAAGCTAAGGACTCAGTCCATTTAAAAAATCCTTCACAGGTCATCATTTGTGGTTTCTTCCACATCGCCTCCTGGCTATACGAATTTGAGAATAAATATAACTTCATTCCAATAACAGATCGCTCAACGACAAATTGGGTATGATCCAGACATTTTCCATGCCTTTATCAACTCGCAGTATACTAAGTTTTGGTGCTAAATAGTGAGTTTTGTTGGACTGATGGAATATTAATGTGGAGGGTGTGGAGAATGATACAGAAGAAAATAGAACATCAGATCATGGTTCGTGGAGAACGAGTGAACACTTCAACTGCCGCCCAGGAAATTCCTTCGCTTGCAATGACGGCGCTTCACCAATCCAATTCTTATTAATGTTCTCTATCCAGTTATCCATCCAATCTAGTTCTTATCCCAGTTTAGGCGGTAGCTGGCCCGACGGTGTTTCCATTTGCTCTTTCTTTGTTGCTCAATAATAGGTGAAAAGACCATAGGACTCAGTCCATTTAAAAAAACCCTTCTCAGGTCATCATCTGTGGTTTCTTCCATATTGCCTGCAGGATATCTGAACTTGGGAAGAAGTGTTGTTTTGTTCCAAGCCAAACAGTTTCACCACTCAATGAAGTTGGAGTAAGAAACACTAACTCATGACCAAGGTCCTTTTCACATTGATGATTCTTGCTTATAATTCTATCCTGCAAAACATTAATCCAGGAAATAAATCATCCAATTATTTTTTTATCCTTCTATGCATTATCTCTTAGCATCGTGAGTGTTATGCTCAATGTCATGTTATCCAATGGTGGCCTGATATGCCAACTACGGTAAGCTAAAACATAAGGGATAATGAAATTTTACAAATTTATATTTGAATCACTCCATGATTTTTTGAAATTTGTATTTACAATAGTATGAAAGAGGAGCTAATTCCTTAATGGGCATCTCAGAGATATTCCCGATCCAGCATTCTCCATTCCATTAAATAGTTATTTTCTTTCCCCTCTATGATTAAGGCCTTCTATACTTGACTGCACTGTGGAGCATAAAACATGAAAACGAAATAGGACTAACTGTTTGAAGCGTAACTTTGTAAAATTAACTCAAGGGGAACTTAGGAAGAGTTAGGGGTCATGTAAAAAATCTGCTGCAGCTGAGGCTGAAACTTAATTCCACTCTGTGGTAAAATCCTGATAACGACAAAGAGTTTCTCGCAGAGTAGTACTTCCGTACTTGGATCCTTCTACATGTCGGGTGATTTTGAAATAGAGTGCATCAGGATCCAATTCATGCTCATGCTTTGTCATATCTGTGTATTGAAATGTGTAGGATCAAGTTACTCTAGCCATCACAAAGAAATCTGATTCAAGGAGCAAAATCTGGGACTGAGGAGCAAAATCTTTCTGTAGGTCAATCACCATTACTGGTTATTCTCCTCTCTTGAACTGTCTCTCGCCAGTAAGTTTTTAGGGTGTGAAACACTACTACATCCATGGGTTGCATGATGTGTGTGGAGTTGTGGTGGAGTTCCACTAACTGAATGTCATTATCTTTGCGCATTGTGCTCAAAGGCAATGAAAGATGGGAACTGTGACCATCCATGAAAAACAAAATTGGAGTCTTAATTAACTTTTCCCTTAACCAAGGCAAGAAGATTTTGGCCATGTATCCGTAAAATAATTCATGGGTCATCCAGCCATTAATGTTTCTCCCCATTCCTCACCCTTCTGGCATTCACTCAGTAATGGCCTTGGGTATTCGAGCATATCTGTATACACACATGGGAGGAGATATCTCCGTAAGCATTTGCTGTTATTAGGGCTGTTATATAAAATTTCTCATTATTAGCAGCCACAGTGTAAACATTTTTTGAGCCTTTTGGGGCTAGAACTTTTTCCCAGTTTGGGGTTAAGGAAAAAAGCTGTTTCATTGCATTAAATACTTGGCTGGGCTCTGTTAAAATTTCCTCCAAATTGTTTGTTTTTATATGATTTCTGACTTAATCAAGCCATTCATTTATATTTACTTGGGTGCCATTTTTTTCTCCCAGGATGTCTCCCAATAACATGTCTTAAAATGGCAAGCGATACCCTTGACTTCAATCATATTGCATAACTTAAATATGTGCATAAATATTGTATGCCTTAAATATTTCAATGTACATTATAATATTACAACATTTTTAATATATCTCTGCGAAAGTTTCCAGCAAATATCACTTATAGTAAATTCATGGCGTGTTTTTCAAAATAACTTACCCCTTAAGGTGACCAACTACAGAACGCGAAGTTTTCAATGTTCATGACAGCACTACAAAAATTGACCTATCTCAATGAACATTAGAGACAGACTACAAATATTTTAGAGATGAATACATTTAAATGGCCCTCTCTTATGGTTCCATTTGATTTTTTACTGATAATCCCGCTCCTTTCCTTATTAAGCGTAATTTCATTCCAGAGGTGCTGACTACTGATGCCTTTACCTTAATAGCAGAAATAAACTTAATTTTATTTCTGAATTTCTGTGGAATAGTACTCAACTGATAAATTGAAATGCAGGGAAACAAGTTGCTTTTTATGTTCAGCCTGGAGATTCCCTCCTCTTGCATTAACAACATTTCCTGCAGCTGATTAGAGCCTTTCACTAGCTACTTCTCTGGCTGGTGTTAATAAATAACATCATGCAATGAACTGAAGATAGAGAAAATCATTATCTCATGAGTGTGATTGAGACTGGATTCATGTTTCTAAGTGGCAGTTAACCTAGACGAGTTCCTGACATTACTCCCAATCCAATGCAGCTTGCAGATTATACCACAATGGTGTTTATGCTATGTACTGTCAAATTTAGGTAAATTGTAGCATAAAGGTGTGATTAATATTACTTAAGGAATATTATCCTCCAAGTCATCGGCAAGCATTGGGTTTAATTGCTGTCATAATGGCCTAGGGCTAGAGGGGTTGGGCAATACTAGCAGCCACCTGCTCTTTGACTTTGGCAAATGTACCTAGGACACACTGTTATGTCCAACGCCCATCGAATGTGTGGCTATGCTGTGGTTGGGTCGTGTGTATGGAGTACATGGAGGGACCCAAGTAATACGGCCTATTGCATGTAGGCTGCAAGTGACACCCTCCGCTTGTGCCATGCAGGGCGGGATGCACCTTGATGTTCTCAACAAGCGAGCTCTTAACTCCATTGAAAACACCTATGATGAGGACAACTAGGTTAACAGAGAGTACTAGGTACATTTGCCAAATCTCAAAAAGCAGGTCTTGATATTTCACCCATTTCTCCACCTCCTTTGCATCCATGTTCAATCCACCCAGAAACTCTTTCATGAACATGGAGCGTGAGAGGTGGTCAAGGAGAACGATATCAGGCTCCGTCACATCAACTGCCTAGTAGTGGAAGAGGAGTAATTCCACCAGATGGTGCTTTTACCATTATCCATGACAGACTCAATATCTCCAGGGGTTTAGGGTAGCACAGAAGTATCATTGATGCCAAAATGGTGTTGTAGATGATAATATAACACCCGTAGGGCCGCATTTTGCCTATCAATGTACGCTGACTTGGCATAATAGCTACAGCCAGAAAGAAGGTGGCTCCAAGTCTCTGGCTGGGTTCGGCATGCCCTGCTTCTCGTGTCTGCAACTTTCGTCTTGAATAATGCAGTTGTGCATGACTGTTTTTTGACACCATCCTGGCATATGAGGAAGAAACCCTCCGTCTCCGACTTTAAACCACCAGAGCGGAGGAAGGCAAACATCAGCTCCTTCAATAGCCCATGCTTTTCCATGTTTAAATATAAACATCCATGCTCGGGCTTGCTCGGCGCCTTGAGCAAGGTTTTATATTCGACCTTTTTTATATCTGAGCTTGAGGACGTCTGCCTTCAATTACAAAATGGGATTGTCATCATTGCTACTGTCTGATGTCAGGTCAAAGTCCATACTGGTTTTGTACACTGCCCTCTTGGCCACCTGAAAAGGACACGCCCCTACTCTAGCACTTCCGTGTTCTTTTACGAGACTGAGCGGAGGGTCCCTGCTTTTGAGCACACAGTATGTTGTACCCAGGAGGACTCTGTTATGAATACACTCCAGGTTCAAGAGACCTCTACCTACTATACCACAATGGAGATGCAGTGTGGCAACGGAAGATTTTGGATGAAGACTTTTGCAGGTACTCATCATCTTCCTTGTTCCCCTATTGAAGGTGTGAATCTTGTTCATGTTCCATTACATGCTTCCAAAGGTGTACAGCAGTGTGGGAACCACAAACATGTTCATGGCAAGAACCTTGTTCTTGCCAGGCAGCTCAGAACTCCAGATTTTCCTGAGAGTTGGTCTGTACTTGATGGTGACTCTTTCCTGCACTGCTGCAACCTCCTGCATTTGGCTTTGGGGGACGCCCAGATTTTCATAGCTGTCATCGCCCTCTAGGTGGCGAACTGTCCCGTCAACGAGGTGCACATCTTCCTTGTTCTCCAAAAATCTTCCTCTCATCAGGTGGATGGATGCACACTTGTCCAATCCAAACTCTATCCCTATAGTCTCACTGTACTCCAGTATGGTGTCCAGGGCCACGCGAAGGTCTTTTGCATTGGAAGCGTAGAGCTTTAGGTCATCCATATGTAATAAATGGGTGACCTTATGCTTCCTGTCACCTAGCACACCGAACATGTATCCTTTCCCTTGTCACAGCCTTAGCAAGAGAGGTAGGAGGGAAATACAGAACGGTAAGGGGCTCAAGCTATTGCCTTGGAAAATGTTACAGTGGTATGTTACTAACTCTGTCAAAACCGAGCGCTTGCGGTCAGGACAAAGTGCGTTCTCCAGAGTGGTAATAGGCATTGGAGGCAGGACACAACCCCTGGGTGGACTTTCATCAACTTCAACATGGCTATAATAAGCTCATGCGAAGTTGTGTCCAATACCTTCTCATAGTCCACCCAGGCCATTGATAGGTTATGCTTTTGCTGGTTGGCATCCTGGCATATGCATCTACCAATGAGCAGGTTGACTTACATCCCGTGACTCCACACTTTGAGACCCTCTGCTCGTACACCACCTCCCAAACCGGCTGGATGTGGTGGAGGACAAGGTCGCTCAAGATGGAGGAGAGCACCTTGTCTACAGCATTGAGGCAGGTTACAGGGTGGTAGTTCTAGGATCAGACAAGTCTCCCTTCTCAGCTATTAGAACCGTGCATCCCTTAGTAGCTGTGGTGGAATTTCTTCTCTACCTGAGAGAAAGGATGGGAAGATTCTGGTGAGGTGTTGGTGGGAGGAAGTGAACTTCTTCCACCAGAAGTTATTCACGGCAACCATTCCTGGAGTAGAGAAATTTTTCTTGCCAGAGAAGGCCTTCTTCACGTCACTCTCTGTGACTGAAAGAGGTCCATCCTCGTCATGTAGGTGGCGGTCACAAAACTTTTCAGAGGCCTGTGGCCAGAGTGTCTCCGTTGAATGGCTTTGACGTTTCATATATATTCTTCCAGAAAAGTTCAACCTCTTGGACAGGTGACAGAGATTTGACGACAGACTGACAGACTGAGGTGGTCGAAAGAGATGTGACGGGTGAAGGAGGAAGGTTGAGCTCTCCCTCATGGCCTTACTTTTCTTAAGGATTTTTTTCTGGGCCGTGACAAGAGCCTGAACTCTATGAACTGCATGTTGCTTAATGGTAAGCAGCACCTTTTTATTCATGGTGAAATCTGAGGCTGTGTGCTGCACGCCGGACTTAATGTATAAAGGCCCACCTAGATGTGATGTATTCCATCACACACTGAATCCTCGAAGCCTGACATCTCGCCAGCGTGATCTTGGCCTCCAACTGTTACAGCTGTTTTGCAGGTGCAGCAGCATGCCAAAAGTGATATGCATAGAACCGTGTGTGGTTGATAAATTCAAGATTGTTGTAGGTATTGAATGCTGAATACATTTTTTATTGAATGATCTTGGGTCAAGCATTGGGTCATTGGCAGTACCCTCTAAGAAGGCATTGGTTTTGGTGTAGCTGGCAACTAGCGACGATTAACTGTTGTATATCACATTTGTGGCACGTCACAATAGAGCTGCCGGGATGCTCCTCATTGTTTCAAAAGCTGTGGCCTGTGTGCATGTTGAGAAGATTATCAATTACCACAGTTAGAATGCATACTAAATTGATCACAGAGCTCACAGTTTGACTTCACCTCCTCCAAGATAGTGACGCAGATCCCATCCAGATTTATTTTCACTGTCATGTATGTAGGTACAAATAAAGTGGACAGAAATGTGGAGGAAACATATGAAGGATGGCTTTAATGCATGTTGCGGCTTTAATGCATTTTACAATGTAACTTAGGTAAATTGTACTGATGAGGGTGTGATCATTATTGTACTGACCTATGTAAATGGTGGAAAACCATGATATTTTGGTAGTGATGCTCTGAATCAAAAGCACAAACATTGTTGGGGTGTATACTGTGATGGAAGAGATACTCTCTGCAATCTAATACAGGTAAATTGTATCTAGTGAGATGAACATTTTGTGAGTTGGGATCAGTTTGGGAACTCGAGCAGAATTTTACAAAGTGTTTACATACTCTCATAAGTGAACATATTTAAGTTATGCAATACGATTGAAGTCGAGGGTATCGCTTTCTATTTTAAGACGAACCTACTTTTAATTTGGAAGTCCAGAATGGAAAAACCATAGGCTTTATTTGGCGATAATATGATATACTGTTTTTCCTACACAATGAAAAATCATAATTGAAAAATAATTTGACTCGGCTCAAGCATTTTTATTAAGCTCACAAATTGATTTTTTTTACTTGATATGAATATTTTATTGCTTGGTCATCTTTAATTTTTAGCTTACTTCATGGGTATCTTGAAAGGAAAGCCATAAATCTAGACACTTCTTTGTCTCCCTTCAAGACACGTTCCCATCTGTTTTTGGAGATAACTGATTTGGGGAAGTTCACTTATAATTCATTGAGAGTTTAACCTGGAGGTGTATTTTTGTTTTATAATCCTTCAGCAGTCAAAAAGTATGTCGTCAAATCAAAAGACGAGTATAATCCCCTGGAGAGAGGTGAAGTTTGTACTCTATCCTACAATGTGTGTGAAGTGGGACTTATGGGACAAATGAACAGAAGAAATGAGTAAATGAGGATTGTGTGTGCGGAAAAATGTGACATTTTCCAAGTTTACAAATCATGTGTTGTAATGTTGATAGTTTTGCACTGATATAGTAGCCATAATCAATTCTTATAATGATGGGTGTATCTACAAACTGTAATGTTTTCAAATGAGTGATTAAATTTTGAATATGGTGATAGATCTACTGTAATTGAATAATTATGAAACAAGAAGAAATATTCTATTGATTGTACCATATGAATGGTGCTGGAAAACTTCTTACAAATTACTTTATTGTGAGTCATTGAAATTTTAAGTGCTACACCAGAAGCCTGAGGCAGCATATGCATTTCATTGGCCCATTAAGTTTCTTATGGACTGCCTACCTACTGCAAGATGCAGTGTGTCACTTGGTGAACCATATCTTTGGAAGCTTGCTGTCAGGTAAAATTAGCCGGCAACTTGTTAAGGGGAATAATTATGCATGGGTGATATCTTGCTTTGTGTGCATTAGCCCTTTTATATTCATATCATAAAACGATAAAATGTCTATGTATCCATTGATATTGAGTTCTTGTGCCTCTCCTAGGTGTGACATCTATTTTGTGTCACATACCGTGTGTAAATGTCACAAAATTCCTTATTTGGTCTGTTTCCTTTACCGGAAACCTGTCTTCTGGTCCAACTATCACTCATTCTGGCCACTAATTTGTGGTAAGGTGCTGGCAGTTTTTTCCATGGCCTTCTCCCACCCTTTTCCTTCCCCCCATCAGGATCACCAGGTTAAGTTTAATTACGGGCAACGGCTTGATGGCCACCCTGGTGCTAGTTGACACCCGATTGAATTAAATTCCATATCTGAACATGCTTAGTTTTGCTGATTAATGGCAGGGGTTATAGTCAAGAACCTCATAGTTACCACCTCAGGCCTAGTCATGCATATCAATAAATGTGAAAATATTCTTACATGATGTTTTCTTTTGTTTCAGTTATGGTTCAGGCCCTGCCAAACATCCCTCCTCTTGACTTGGGGACTGTCCTGTTTCTGGAATCCGGGAAAGCAACTTTAGGCGAAGTTTTTGAGATCTTTCGCCCTGTGAGAGAGATTTATTACTTTGTGAGATTCAGCTCTGCAGATGAAGCCCGTAACATGGGAGTAACAGAAGGAGCCGAAGTATTTTGTGAGCCAAAGACAAAATACTTGTCATCTATGGCCGTGTATGAAATGGTGGGGTAAGTCAATTTCTGTCTTAGATATGATTGAAAAGCCTTACCAATTCTGTCTGCTCATACATACATAGATACATACACATACCTACCCATCACGCCGTTCCCTTCCAGGGTAGGCACAGTCAAAATGTTTCACTCATTAATACATATTTGTACACCTTCCTCTGCTTCAATAATTTCCTCCATACTGACCTCTCCTTGCAAACCTCCTTTGCCTCATTTACCCCATACACTGTTTCATACACGCTGTCTTGTTTTTAAAACTCCTAATATTCCTCCTCCTATGAATTTCCTCAACCACATTCAACCACAACTTTCTCGGCCTACCTCTACCTCTCACACCATTTATTCTACTGTCATATATCTGTTTCGTTATTCGACTCTCATCCATTCTCTCAACATGACCAAACCAACGAAGACTTTCCTTTCATACACGTCCATTACTGGAGCATTTAACCCACATTTATTCATGACCCACTCATTCCTGACACTATCCATCCTACTTTTGCCGAAAATACTCCTCAGATAACTCATACCCATGATATGCTCCACATACTACCTACCACTTTCCTTCCAGCATTTGCACATCTCTTTATCTCCTCATCTATTCTTCCATCTTTCGAAAACATCTAACCTAAGTCTGCTCATTCATGTAAATTTTCAATGGTGCTTATGCAAGTTGGGTGAAAAAAATCTATGTTGCTTGATGGAATGTAATTTAGACCCCTGCTTAAGATGTTGATCCATTTCATGGAGTCACTCGTAAAGTAAATTCCTTCATTAAGTAAACCAGCATAATACTGGAGGAGAGATCAGATTGTATACATCAGCACCAGTGTGTTATGTGGTACACAATTGAGTACACAATCTGAGGGCATGGTTTGTTTAAGTGTATATAGATGAAGTCGTTTTAAGGGCCCAATAAATTTATTTTCATCGCTGACTGAAGTTCAGCCCATTCTACGTCAGGATGTTTTTTAACCACCCTTTTGACATTGTCCCATGCAGTAAGTAATTGTTTTATTTGCCTAGATATCACTGAATTTCCTTTGTTGGAAGTATCCTATGCGTAGATACTTCTTTTAACCATTTTCTCACATTCTTGGAGTCCCTTTGTGGTCAGTACTCTCCTATGGTTGTTACTGACCTGAGCTCCTAGATATCATTTCCATCAACCTCAAGCCCTGTGGTTCTATTGAAGTCACCAACCTGTGGCAATTTTAGTTATCAAAATTGTTGATTAGGTTGGAAGAGAGATGGTTCATAGCATGAGCAATGCCCTTGGCTGGCAATACCGCTTCACAAGAAAGACACTTGAAAATATGATCTTTTTTTTCATACGATGCAGAAGTGCATCAGTGGCCCCAGATAGCATTGCGATAAAGATTCTCTTGATATCTAGGCGTGTAGTCATAGGGGGCATGAATTTTGATGCAAATTTATGTAATCCATTACTTTAGGTCTGTATAATACACTGAGAAATGTTAGGATATAATTGTTCTTGCGTCTTTGCTGTGATAAAACATTCATTCTTGCAATTGCTGAAATTCATTGACATTGTTGGTGGGTAACATACTTAAACAATAAGTTACTCTTTGGTGGAGCTGATCTAATTTTTCCAAGTTGGTAAAAAAAGTCTCTATATTGACTAATGAAAGCCATAATGTAAACCATCTTAGACCCTGACTTTGTTAAAAATGCTGTGCTATCTCATTAGACTTGATTGGCAGTAGTGCTAATCATTACAACTGTTATGTCTACAGCAAGGGGGCCAATAGGATGACGGGAATAAGACACCATGTATGTCCACTCATGTCCATGGCTGGCTTGCAGCTGCCAGTCATTCCTTTAATAACATGGTGCCATCTCTCGGCTACGCCGTCAACTACATGAATACACTACATTAGAATCATGAATACACTACCAAAAAAAATAATATATGTTCCACAAAACAAGAAAGTTCACCCCAAGAAAAATGTCACAAAGAAAAAAATCACTATCTACATTTATATTTGCTGCTTTCACACTTTGAGGTAGCAACTGACACATGTTTAATGTCAAGCAGAGTCACAGTAGCGGGCCGGGCACTTCCACTCACGAACTGACTGGCTAATCTGCGATGGGGGTGGACTCTTTAATCTAGGGGATGGGGGGTCACTATGTGGTAGAGTCCGTTCCTCTGGCACCACCGGATCTGGTTGCTGGCTCCTTGACTCATCAGTGGCAGGTAGTGATGTCACATGTTTTGGTGTCACAAAGGAGCTGTTGCGCATGACGTGCTTCCCATCAGGAGACTTCATAACAACTGCATTCCCATAATTGGAGAGCACCTGAAAAGGACTTGGGGAAAAATTTGCGTAAAACTTATCTCCCCCCTCCTGCCTCACGAGGACTGTCCCCCCTGGTTGGATTTCCCTTTCCCCAGCCTTTCTTGCTGCATCTGAATAGGCTTTCATCCTTGCCTCCTTTATACAGTCCTGATCACGCACCTTAGTATCGCACTCTCCCCCATGAAATATGCTTGGGACCTTGTCTCGCAACTCCCGCCCAAACATCATCTTTGCCGGTGAAACCCAGGTAGTGGAGTGGCTAGTGGTCCTATAGGAGAACAGATACTCCCGTAATGCCTGTTTGATGTTCATGCCTTGAGAATGAGCTATTTTCACTTTTTACGTTATACATCTATTCTGCCTCTCTACTTCGCCATTTGCTTGTGGCCACCTAGGTGTAGTAAGCAAATGATATATAGCGTTTTGGTCTCAATAATCTCGGAACGCCACCCCACAAAATTGCTGTGCCTTGTCCATGCGCAATGTCTCCAGAAGACCAAAGCATGAAAACATTTAATTGAGGATCTCTATGGCGCCATCCATCGTGGTTACCTTAGTGATATAAGCTTCAACCCAATGGCTGCAGTAATCAATGTCTACTCACATGTACTGTACTGGAAGCGGACCCAAGTAATCTATTGCTATATCGCTCCTAGCACCTTCCGGCAGATCGGTTCGTGTCATTGGCTCGGGTGGGTTGAATCTACTATAAAGCTGATATCCTTCACACTGTTTGCACCTTCTCTCAACATCGCGGTCCATGTGTGGCCACCATACGCGTGAATGTAGTCATTGTTTTGTTTTCGCTATTCCAGGGTACCCTTCGTGAGCTAATTCTTTACCTTGATCTTAAAGACATCCAGGTATGAGTAGTCTTGTGTGCCTCAACATGACCTGATCATACACACACAATTTATTTTTAATTAGCTCATATGTTCTCAAATCAACAGGCCACCTGTCTGACAAGATGGATTCCCTCAACCTAAACACTTCAACAACATTTGCTTTAATTGCACGAGCAGCTCATTGTTATATTTATCGTTACATGTGTAATTGCTGCTGTGATAAAACTACTGCCAGTGGGCAAATAAGTTGTCATGTACATTACAAATTATGGGTGTAATAGATGATAGAAATGGGTAATTTTAAAGTGTGAAGACCAAATTAGTGCCATTTTTATTCTCTTGCATGCTAATCTCTAAGTGAATCCATTGATTGTAAATTGAACCCATCATAAAGCGGGGGTCTACTGTATGGGTCAACCATGATGCCTGAGCAATGTGAGTGTGCTCACACTTAGAAAGTGGGTTTTCATGCAATGGCCACCATGACCTGCTCGATTAATCTAAGGATGTAATAATTGGAGGCAGGCATAATAAAAGTAGATATCAGCTGCCAATAGCAGGTTATCTGTGCCTTTGATATCACTGGAATGAGGTGATAGTTCACTCAAGTTGACTGAGTGAACTACCTGGTCAGGTAACAGGTTACTCAATCCCCGGTGAACTAACAGGCAACTTCTCCCTTGCTAATTCAGAGGGCATGCAGAGGAAATTCAGACCTATTTCTCATTGAGTGTGCTAATGGCACAAGTGAAAAGAATAAGCTTAAAAAATAATGGAGTCCACACAACGTGACAGAAATGCCTTTTTTCGGCATTTTCGGCATTTCGGCATTTCGGAGTTATACCATATAAAAATTTTTTGTTATCAAAATTCTTGCATTTTGTTAATAAATCAAAAGCGAATGGGAATGATTGGCTGAAAAAGATATGGCCAGTGATTGACTATGTAAATAAAAAATTTAGAACCATGTACATTCCGGAGAGAAATCTTGCATGGATGAAAGCCTGATGAAATTTTGTGGCAGGCTCTGCTATGTCCAGTATAACTCCAGTAAACGGGCTTGATTTGGAATCACATTTTACAAGATATGTGAAAGCTCATCACAGTACTGCCTACAACATTCTATTTACACTGGGCAAAAAAATTCTGGAGCAAAGGAAATTCCTTACATTCCTACTTTATTCCTCCATCCTTCCTCTATTGCAGCTATAGTATTAGAACTTTTACATCCCTACTTTCGTAAGGGTTACACTGCAGCGTTACGTAAATGTTACTCATCACCTGCTCTATTTCTCAAGTTGATTGATGAGAAAACTAATGCCTCAAGCACAGCTAGAATAAATAGAAGGAATATTTATTAATTAAGGAATTAATTTACCAATTAAGGAATTAAAAAATATACGGTTGAAGAAAGGGGAGGCAAAAATAGTTTATAGCAATGGAATCGCTGCTGTGAAATGGAGAGATATAAAAGACTGGCATGCACTAACAACATACCACAAGACCTTGTAAATGATCGATTCTGGAAAGAAATCAGCAAGAACTAAAGAATCCATCTTAAAATCAAAAGTCATTCTTGATTACAATGCAATACTAATGGATGCCATTGATATGCAGGATCAGCAATTAGCATCATTTCCAGTTATGTGTCATTAAATGAAAGGTTTGAAAAAGATTTTTTAATGTCATGAATATGGTTTTATTCAATACTTATGTATTATATAAGTGATGACTTCAGAGAAAATTTAGCCGAGAAATTTCTAGAAAATGTGAATGCACTAGACTATCAAAGATACAGGCAAACAGTATCAGGCCCCTCACCCATGAGATTCCAGGCGGCAAATTGTGGGCATTTCCCAATTCATATTCCGCCAAATCCAGTGAAGAAGAATCCATCACGTAAACGTATGGTGTGCAAAATAAATAAAAAATTTGATATTTTATCGCCATGGCTTTAAACCACTCACCTTTATTAGAACTTGAAATTAAAAATGGGTCGAATGGCATTGTTCTCAAATTTGAATATCGAGTTCGAATACCTAATATTTTTTCGAATATCGAATATTACGTGGGTGTTTTTTTTAAGAAGAATATAAGAATGTTGAAGATTTAATGATTTAATTATTATTAGTATTTTACTACATTAATCACTAACCTTTAATTAAATGAAGAAATCATAATTAATTAAAAAATTGAATTTGTAGAATGTGTCATCATGCAACGAGGGATCAAAAAAGGACCAACCAACCTGGCGAGGATTTGAATATTCACCCATTTGCTTTTTCATGTAATTCCCCTGAAGATATTGTGGATCATATATATTTATACTTATAACTTGAAAGATGAAATTTTGAACTTTGACAGTATCCAACCATAATGTACTGTTTAGATTAAACCTGTAATTTCTTACTAAGTTCATTAGGAATGCAACCATATGCCTTGCATCCAAATGCTCGTAAATGACTTACATCTATGGGAGTGCCTGACCACATTCCCTCAGGTACATTATCAGGTAGAGCTACAGTGGGACATCTATTTTTGACATAAATTGCTGTCATTATTGCTTCACCCCAATATTTTTTCTCCAAACCTGAATCTGAAAGCATAGATCTAGTCATTTCTATAAGAGTTCTATTATATCTTTCACTTAAATCATTTTGTTGTGGCATATAAGGAATAGTGGTCTCATGTATAATGCCATGATGAGTAAGAAATGACTCAAATGCCTTACAACAATATTCTTTCCCATTGCCTGTTCTAAGTTTTTTAATCATCAGATCAGTTTGGTTTTCTACAAAACTTTTAAAATCAATGAACTTTTGCTATACTTCACTTTTAATTTCAGCAAATATCCAAAGCACTTTCTCAAAAAATCATTAATAAATTTTTAAACCACTCTTCTAGTACCATCTTTGGGAAAAATAGCCTGTTCATGCTTCCCCTCAATACAGGATACACAAATTTTTTAATTACATTCTAGCTGAAAATTTAAGCCTGTAACAAAACCATTTCTCGACTGCCTCATACTTTTCTGACATATATGCCCTAATTGTTTGTGCCAGATTTCCTGCGTTACAGCTGTTTCAGCAATATCAACTTGATCAAAATTATTAGCAGAGCACCTTTCTAATATAGGTGGTGAATTGATATTTACCTGATCTAATTTGTACATGCCATTGACATTAGTTGCAGTACCATTGCAAAGACATTTAATCTCACAGTTTTTCTTATTATATAAGTAGCATTTGTTGTGATCAAAAGCAACAATCAACCCTTTTTCAGTTAACTTATTAACAGATAAAAGATTTGCTGCAATATCAGGCACATACAATGCATCAACAATAGTTTTATCAACTGCTCCTTTTAAATTTATTTTAATGTTGCCCATACCCTGGGAATTCAATTTTTATTATTTGCTTTTCTTACCTCTGAAGAATGTCCTTTAGAGTTATCAAAAAAACCAATAATTATGTTTTGTCATATGGGAAGTACATCCCGAATCAACAGACCAATCAGTGTTACTGAAAGAAGACTAAGCACTATAAGCAGTGATCAGCTACAAATTTTCAGTATATTGTCTTCTCGTCTGTTGGATTCTTCACTTTTCTTGTTCTTGATAATTTCATTTTTTTTAACTTCCTTAACTAAGAATATTTTGGTCTGATGTGACTATTTTTACAATAGTTATGACAAATTACTTCATTTTTCTTTGATTGTGAAGAAACGTTAATATTCAACACACCTTTTATTTTGAAAGTAGACTTACTGAAGCAAATGAACTTTCACTAGTACCACTATTGCCTTCTTCCCAGAAATAGTCTTCCTGAAGCTACCTTGTTTTCACCATTTTACTCATCACTTTGGAATACATTGCTTCAATTGCCATCACTAGGGGATCATATTCTACTAGGAGGCCACTAAAGAGTATCACGCCAACTTCTTCATCATTGACCTTGTACCTAATATCAGCCAACTGCAGAACAAGTGAGAGAATTCCATTCACATTTTCATTCATGGATTTGTAATCTTTATACCTGTTTCACAGCAACTGATGCAATAGATTAAGCCTTTGCCCAATGCCTTTGTCCTTGAACATAGTATGAAGTTGGGTCCAAGCAGCTTTGGCAGTTTTTGCCTCTCAAATGTGAGGAAAACAAGACAGTTGAACACTTAGGCTTATTTGGCCTATTGCCCGCTGATCTTGATTTGTATCTTCATCAGTCTCAAGAACAAAGTCCCAGAGACCATCCATGATCAACGACATCTTCATCATGAACTTCCAATTATTATAATTGCTAGTTCCTTGGAGCTATTCTATTGTCTGCCCACTGCCGTCAATTATAATCAGTGATCGTGGTTCTGTCATCTTACTTAAACGCAAAATATCTATGTCATAAGTAGAAACATGAGTCAACGCCACTAGGCCAGCTAACCGAGAATGAAATTAATTTTTTCAGTTCAGAAAAAATGCATATTATAACATGTCATGATGAACTTGAAAAATATCTGGTAAACATGAATGTCCTAAAATCGCCTGGGCCCATTACCTGTTAGGATTAACGCCATTCAGCAGTAAAAAATTGGACATTACTACAGTGCCACAACCGCTTTAGTGGGTTACACCGGAACATGTGGTTACCAATCATGTGTCATACAAGAAAAAAAAACTTAACAAAAGAATGACTTCCGGAAATGTAACTAAAAATATCTCATGAAATGTATGAAAAATATGCAAGTACACATTTCACAACATACATTGATGCCTATCTTTGTATTCCCAAGTTTTGATATCAGGCAACTTAGTGGAGAGAAGAACACTGCTTAGACACTGACGAGGTATTCTGCTGTCCCATTGCTTCCCTAGACAATTGGTCATTGGTGTGCTCCACATGCTACCTACATCTTTTCTACCCACATTTACACATTCAAGTACAACTACTTAAGTCCTATATGCCGTGACATTGTAATCCTTGCGGGCTCTCAAACAGCACCACAGTGTCTTCAGCATACAGAAGGAATGGCACATTTACATTCCCAACCATTATAAAAACATCATCTCTTTCATATTTATCCATAAAACATTGAAGGGTCTGAATTTAATTTATCATCTATTGCTGAAAGCATCTATTTTAAGATCCAGTCTTGGTTTTATTCACTATTTGGTCTTTCTTTGGCTGCCTGAAAAGCTGGTATGAAGGAGTGATTTATTGTGGTGAGTTACAATTTGCTTGGTTCTGTTTATTTATTCTTGAGGTTGTTCAGTGAAATATTGCAATCGTTGAGTCAGAGCTGGAGGTTTATGCGGAGCATACAAACTTTTTTATGCTGGCTGTAGTGTCTGTGGTCTGCAATCAGAGATTATATGTCTCCTTCCCAAGCGTTCCTGCATGCACTGTTTTCTAGATAAGATCTTGAAGAGTTCTATGGGATTAGTGGAATTAGTTTAGGCTAATTATATTCAGGATATATTTTACCTATTAGTGGTCATATAATCAATGTTTTTATTTATAAAGTTAAGTCCTCTGCAAGAGGTGGATTGGAAAAGTTTTAGATGATAATGATCACTTCTTATCATCACAGAATGAAGGGAAGTGATGCATCTTGGGAACACAATCAGGAGCCTCCAGTGCACTGCAATAAATCTTCCCATGATATCAAAGAACAGGAAACAGAAAGGAAACAGACAAATGTGAGTATGATTTGCCATTAATTTAAAATGCATTTGTTATTCTTTACACTCCTAAATCATTATACAACGGAGAACTTGTAAGGTTTTTTACAGCTATTTTAAATTATGCATTGTGGACATAAAATAGCTCCTGTTATAATACCAATAATTTGTCCATGCATCTATCTACCAACGTATGTACTTGCAGGGACATACATCATGTGAACATGTCCTAATGCAAAGTATTGAAGAGGAGCGATATTCTATAGTTACTATTTTCTTGCGAACCCGGGCCTAGGGGAGAGAAAGCAGTGACCCTTTTTCTAATTCTCTCCCCAGTGAAAAAAATTGAATCCTTGGCATCTTCAACGTAGGTCTTGCAATGTGTCCTTGTTTTAATGTTTGTTGATCACAAAGCTAGACTCACAATTTTTTGCCATTACTTTCTGTTCCGGGAATATTATGCACTTCGCTGCACATAAATTTTGCAATATTTTGTATCGCATGCATTCTCTTGCATCATTGATGTAATCTTTCCTCAGGAAACTGCAATCAAGTTTTCAAATCAAACTTTTCAAAAATAACACACCAGGGCTTTACAATGCTAAGAATGTCAAAATATGTACTGCAAGAGAAGTTGCAAACTTTTAAAATATTCATTTATCGGGTATATCATGGTAAATACTGAACAAAGTGATTGAACAGTTTGTATTTCAGACTGTGTGTACATGTTGCATCTCATTAAAAGTACTCCATCATCACAAGAATGTCAACTTCAGGTAGATTATCTGATTTGGCACAAACTTCCATGCAGATGAAACACACAGAAATTGTTCAACTATTAGAAAATGATGATCTCCAAAATACATTTAACTTTCTGAAAAACAGATGAAATATTTAAATGAAATTTCATGGGGCTAAAGATAAATAAACAGTAAGTGAACTATGATACTTGCTGAACTATTCGCAGGTATCTCGTGTAGTAGATGGCAGGTGTGACATCACTCCTATAACTTCCAAATTAGCACAAAAAAAGCTGCACTCATAGTGACGTCATCTTTTCAATCACTGTAGTTCAATAAATATGGTTAGCTCAAATGAAAGGAAAAGATATGAATGAAATCGTTTTGGTTATTCATATGATGCATAATTTAAAATAGCTGTAAAAACCTGACAAGTTCTCTGTTGTATAATGATTTAGGAGTGCAAAGAACAGGTCCTGTAAAATAATACAAAATACCCTCCGGTTTTCAAATAAGTAGAATATTTAAAATGATATTTTTTTTTAAGAATGGCTGAAGAGCATAAAGATTCAACAAAATGTGGTATGTGTCTAAGTATACACTTATGTGAGTGAAGATATCTTTGCAGCATATTGGATGAAATATATTCATAACTAGGAGTCTGGCTGAGGCCCTGCTTGGGTATTAAGTTACATGCTACACCCCTTATTCCCAACTTCCCACTTTTTTCCAGGAGTAAACTGTGATTCACCTCATCAAAAGCTTTGGTGAAGTAAAAGAATTAACCCAAAGAAGAGTTTTGTGCGTCTTTACAATTTAAGATAGAATTGACTACTTGAAAGAGTGCAGCTGTTGTTGATCTCTTTTTCCTGTATCCCCATTGTGATTCAGATAGCAAATAGTTTTGCTCTAAATATGGTATTAATCAATTTAGGTATATTCTCTCAAAGAGTTAAGAAAATTGAGATAGCAATGAAATGGGTGTATAGTTCCTAAGATTATTTGGTTCCCCTTTATCTTTATACACAGGCATCGTTTTACTGGTTTTTAATGCATCAGGAAAAATACCCTCATCTAATGACCAGTTTAATAAAATCAAAGTGGGGACAGCTGTAGCCTCTCTCCAGTAAGACAAAAGGTAGCCAGGAACCCCATCTAAACCTTGGGAAGAATTTTTTCCTAGATTCTGTATTGGAGTGAATAATTCATTTTGTTGCAAAGGTAGAGGAAGAGGCTATTAGTTGGATCATTTCTAGTTAAGATGGAATGATTACATGGGATTGTATTGTTTTTTGAATTTTCAGTAAGCCCCAAAAATTCCCTATTTATTGCATTAATTAAAGCTCTAGGTTCCATGATTGTTGCTCCCTGGTTATCGAATACCGAAGGTAAATGCTGATATCTATCTCTACCAAGTTCTCTATTTAAAATCCTCCACGCCATCTTTGTCTTGTCGTAGGCAGTTGGTAGTAGGTGACTATTATAAGATTTATTCAACTTATTTATAAAATATCTGTGAGATTTTTTGAGTTTAGCTAAAGTGGCAGTAGTTTCTGGGTTCCTGTTTTGTTTGTTGACATAGGATAACATTTTTAATTGTTCTGATAGTTGAACTACTTCATCAGAGACACATTTTTTTCTTGCATTACTTTTACACGGTTTTTTCTTTCTGATGGTTTGAATAGCACAGTCTAGAAAAAAGAAAAACTTGGAGTAAAAGTTTTTAAAGGCCACATCAAATATCTTAGCATTAAAGACTTCAGTCCAGTCTTGATTTTTTGACAATAATTTTGACAATAATTTTAACAGTTTTTAAAGGCCACATCAAATATCTTAGCATTAAAGACTTCAGTCCAGTCTTGATTTTTTGACAAGAAGGAAAAGTACGACATATTGTCCTCATTAAAAGTTCTACTATTGTAATAGATTGATTGACATTTTGACGCAATTGGATTGAGCTTAGAATCCTCGATTATAGAGCAGTAATTGGAGAGTCCCTACTCCACAACCTTGGCACTAATAGTATGCGTATCAATATTGGTGAATGTATTGTCAATTAAGGTGGATGAGTGAGAAGTGATCCTGGTTGGCTCTGAAATTAAAGAGACCATACCATAAGAGAATATAACATTTTAAGTTGACACCCTCTTCCATTGACCGATGCAATATCACAGTTGAAGTCTCTAGTTAGGATTACTTAGCCCTGATTTTTACAAATTTTTTCCATTTTTAGTTCTAACTTTTCAAGGAAAATATCAAAATCGCCATCTGGTGGACAATAAATAGTCTAAGTGAAATCATTTTCAAGTCTCACTAAACAGCTGACACATTCAAAGACTTTTCCACTCAGAAATTTCAGTTGAGGCTACATGATTGTTGTGGGCATATATGTCCACACCACCACCTCTGTAATTTACCCCAAGAGTGTGAGGTTATTACCTTATAGCTCACAATATTACACTCTTTCAGTTGGAATTAATTGAGCCAGTGTTCTGTGGCATACAAAAAATCCGGCACTATTTTGCCCAAATTCACTTGTTGAATTGTCTTAGGTTTTTAGGACTGCACATTTGCGTATAAGAGTCCAAGTTTTATTGCATCATGATCCTCATGCCATATCCCTGTTCGCTGGCCTGGTGAGCAATCCAAAAAGAATACCCTTTAACTAGCACATGCTCCGGCCAGAAAGCATCATCAAGTAGCATGTTTTCCTACGTGAACAGCACTGATATTTTGAAAGACGCGTATTTCTCTTTGGTCAATACTTTCAACACGCACTTCACTTTTTAATTTTCCACTTACATATTCCTTGACCTCATCCGTGGTCATTTCTTGACAAAAACACCACACATGCAGATGTACCTCTCTTGGGACCCTGCAGAGATAGTTGTCCAAATCCACAGTTTTGGCACTTCCAATCACAGGTTGGGTCCTGCGTCATGTCTTCTTATGGGCAACCTTTACGTAGCCATTCTCTTCTCCAACCTCGAGGTTTTTTGTGGAAAGTTTTTCTCGTTCATCAAACTTGGTTGCTTCCAGCATATTCTCCTTGCTCTCTGCCATTTTCTGTTTCTGATTGAAGCTGTTTGTAGCCACATTTCTTTTACTCTGTTCCTTGTTGTCTTCGATTTTCCATGTCGATGATTTCAAACTCTTGGTATTCACTGGAGCAGTTTTTTTACTGGCTGAAACCACATTGGCTTGTATTTTCTCCTTCAAAACTTCACTAAGATTATCCACACGTCTGCATAGAGATATAACATCAACACTTAATGTGTTTATTCTAGCTGCCCAATTGAAGATGCAGTTAACACATGCCAAAAGTATTGACGAATTCTCACTTACAACTTTATATTCTATCTCATTCAAATTGGAACATTTTCAATGAGAGGTCAAGTTATGGAAGCTACAATGACTGAACTTTTTTCATTTATTATGGAATCATCACAAGATGCACAATTTCGCAACTGGCAATGGTCCGCCATCTTGTAACCCCTCTTAAATCATTATATCAGTAACTGGGAAAATTACATCTAAATTTACTTGTGCTATTGAATATCCTCACTATTTCCTCGAAAGAGGGAAAATATTTAATGGTAGATGCAGGTAGACTTACATGAAGTGTAATGTTTGCCCTTCCCTGATATCCAGAGTTGCATGTAATTCCAACTACCCTTAAAAAACATGTGCAAAAGAATCATCATAGTAATTTTTCTCGAAGAGTCCAATAGTCTCCTGAACAAATGGGTTGTTTCCCAAAATACCATGTAAATGTTTGTTACCACACATCTTAAGCCAAATGCCATGAGCCAGGAGGAATTTGTTCCTTTCAAGATAATTAATGGTATGGATTCTCAAAGATTTAGAAATACGTCATGTTATATGCATCATAACATTGCCAGGGTTGTGACCCAACAAATGCAGTTAGGTAAAGATAAGTTGATATGCCATTTTAGACATGTACATCTACATAATACCCAGGGAGCCGCCACTTGGGCATGTAGCAGGAGGTGTTAGGTCACCAGCCGTGTAAAGGTGTAAGTTTTTTGGAGATGAAATGGTGACATGAATTGTAGGAGTATATTTAGTGAGCTTAATTTTTATTGTGATTGCTTATTGTTCGCGGAAAGAACAAGTTCCTGATATCTATTTGTTCGGCAGTGTATCTCTCTTATTTTATCGCATCTGTCAGACCTAGAGACGTAGTGAGGAGTCATGATAATATTCTCAATGTCGCTCTGAAAAATATCAGTTCTGAATTTATCAAGCAACCTAAGCCTAGCGTGTAGCCTCAGAGTCTCTAGGGGCCCCCACCTTAAACCCTCTAAAAGTTGTGAGACACTATATGTATGCTCGTAGCAGTTTTTAACAAAGCATGCTGCTTTTCTTTGTATTGTATTCATTTTTTTGTTTAATCTGGTAATTTGACCAGGGTCCCAAATGCTCGCAGCGTATTCGAGGTGTGGCCTAAACAGAGCAAAGTATCATCTCTTTTTGACTTTTTCATCCGAGAACCCTCCTGTTATGCATTTAACAAAACATAGTTTCTGTAATGCTACACCATATATGTTTTGTATGTGTAATCCCCACAATATATCAGAAGTTAAGGTCATTCCAAGATGATTTACTGTATCTGAAGATTTTATGTTTACTCTTCCAACAGCATAGGTATGACATTTTTCTCATGACCTCCGCAAGAAGTGAACTGTGGTGCATTTGCTGATATTTATTTCTAACCCCCACTCCTGGCACCAAGAATGTACGTTGTTAAGGTCCGATAACAGAGCTTGAAAGTCCACGTCTTTGTTCATTTCACAGTAGATAAATATATCATCTGCTAATAATCTTAATCTACTGCTAACTCTAGAACTTATGTAATTAATATAGATAATGAATAAAAGAGGGCCGGTCACACTTTCCTGAGGAACACCGAATGTGATTTCGACCATATCAGAGCTAAAACCATCAATAACTACTTTTTGTTTTTGATCACTGAGAAAGTCACTTATACAATTCACTATTTTTCTATTATCTCAGCATGATTTCAATTTATATACGAGTTTTATGTGAGGAACCTTGTCGAATGCCTTTTTGAAATTGAGGAATATCGCGTCAACTTAATTGATTCACCTGACATTCAAACAATCAAATGAAAAAGTTTTTTTTTACCTTGAGCAATGTTAAGAAGTTTGAGATTTAAAATCAGCACTGAGACTTAAGCTACGATAAAACAGGTAGAACCTACCCACCTCTAAGAAATTGATAATTGTAACAGTTGTAGCTGTGTGTATAAGTTCTCCCCTTTAGTAATTTGACTCCCTAATATGACATAATTTTCTCAGTTATTTTTATTTACCCAGCATAACTTGAAGTTGTTAATTTACAGGGAAGCCGGAAGAAAAAAAATGGGAGAAGAGCCAGTGGTCATGGACCAAGGAACTCATCTGCAGTAGACGAAGAGACAGCATATGTTGGACATAGGTCCTTGGTGTCGGACATTCAAGAGGCCGCAGGGCCCTGCTCAGGAGAATCATCTCACCTGACAAATTCGAGATCGACATCAAAATCTGCAAATTACTCAGGCATTCACTGCCTCCTGCCGAAGCCAATGGTGCCAGCGGCCGAAAACGATCCTTCTAACTCATGTTCGACCCCCTCCCAGTCAAGGTTGGCCCTTCACCCTCCAGGCCATCCTCCTCTGAGAAACAGAGGCATTCCGGAGTGGATGAACAGTGAGTCAGCACGCAGGTCTAGGAGGAGGGTGAACCTACACTTGTATAGGAATCACCCACGCTATCAAGAAGTGCTGGCGGGGACGTATCCCCCTCCAGACCCAGCTGTCTCCAAAGAGAACCAGGCCTCGACCACCCAGTCCCAGCCACAGAGCCCTAAATCTCCCCAAGTGCCATGTGAGACCCCACAGCTGTGCCCTGAAGATTTGTTAGGGACCTATCCCTCTCTAAGACTACCAGTTCCTGCTCCAGCGATGCCCGAAATTAATATTCCTCCTGTGAGAAACAGAGGCATTCCGGAGTGGATGAACAGTGAGTCAGCGCGCAGGTCTAGGAGGAGGGTGAACCTACACTTGTATAGAAATCACCCACGCTATCAAGAAGTGCTGGCGGGGACGTATCCCCCTCCAGACCCAGCTGTCTCCAAAGAGAACTAGGGCTCTACCACCCAGTCCCAGGCACAGAGTATCCGAATCATCTAGTCATGCCAATTTTATTGCTATGGGAATGGTAGTCTTCCTATTAAAATCAGTGTTACACCAAGGACATCTGATGATTTTTTATCTTGTAACTACTATCCCTTGCATTGTTAATTGATACTCAAACATGATGCTCTCTGTTATTGAAGATGTGCTAAGTTTTCAGGTAATCCTCTCTAAGGAGGCCATGTATAAAAATTTCAAACTCATTTTTTGCTAAGTTCTGCTCAAGCTCAGTTTTGCTTATTTTTTAAAGTTATGTAATGTAATGTGTCTAACTATGCATGAATGGTGAATGTAAAGATAAATATTTTTGTTAAAGTTAATAATTTTAAAAAAATTTAATAGAGAAATATAATTTCTCCCCATGACTCAAAAAGTAATGCATTTGTTTTAATTGGTGACCTTAATTCTTATAGTATTTGATGTGAAAATTTTGCTATATTATGTACTCTTTTTATCTCTCTGATCTGATCCAAAAGCTTCCCTTCCTCCTCAACCATACCAAGCGTTTCCATATGACGTATCCCACTCATCTTTGAGGGGGATATTGGTGACAAAGCCATCTTCCCAGATGGATGGATGGAGGGATGGAAAATGAGACTTAGATTTTTCCTAATACAGTGAGATTTATTAACCCTTTGGTACAAACCTTTCCCACAGCCCCCTGGCTGTGCCTCTCTTGGCCCCCATCAGGGCATATTGTCTCCTCCTATCTCTGCCCAATACTTTTATTGTTTTGCCATAGAGGTAGGTGCCTTTGTAGCATCACCTAGTCATCGTGTCTGAAGGGTCCATTCATGGTCATGGGTGTGCCTCCCACTCTCAGGAGTCGCAAGTCAACCCTGCGCTCTGTTTTGGCCAAGCGTCCACCCATTGCATGCAACTCCCTTATTGCAGCATGGAGTCATCGCCAAAGCTTTGACGTATGCCACATGCTACATCTCCCCGGCCAATTAGAGAGAAACAGGGGAACTGATTCTCTTGATATCATGACAGGCAAAATCACCCCAGCACAAATTATCAATGCTTCTACCCCATTCAGCACTTTAGATCTCTTCACATGATGTCTCACTATATCACCAGTTTCAATGATATTATTATCTCAAGTATGTGTATTATTACACAATTGTGTATTACATTTGACGTACACAACAAAAATGACTCAAAGTTCACTGCTACAAGCATAGGATTCTAGGCTATTTTATATAACTACAACATTTAGCACACTGACGAGCATTATTTCAAGCCATGTTAAGAATGAAACTACTTAGTTTTTTCCACCAATATATTTAAACCATAAATCAACCGGTTTCGGCCTTATCAGGCCATTATCAAGATTACAGAATAAAAAACTAAGTAGTTTCATTCTTAACATGAATCGTAATTTCCACAAAGTGAATTCGCCAACCATTGATTTTATTATTTCAATCATTGGTCCAAACAGGAAACAGTACACTTATCTTTTACCTTTTGCACATTAATACTCCCTTCTACTGTTACTGTCACTAGTGTTACAATACTGTTAGTGTCACATTTCGGTACTTTCACCATTTGCACTGTCATCAGTACTACTTGAGGTAGTGACCTGTTCCACTGATCCACGAATGTTGCTTACAATCATAGATTTGAAAATTATACACAAGGCCTCGCAACTATTGCTATTCCGTCCTCTAGCATTTGGGAAACACTTTTTGAAGCAACATTCATACAAACAAAAGTATATAAATATGCAAAATATTAAGCTTAAAAATAAGTAACTCAGCAGTGAAAGATAAGAGTGATGTTTCGTGCGGTTACTTTTGAGACTTTGGTCCTTTATTAAAATTTCAAGGTCCTTTACTTCTGCACTCGCATAATTCAAGTCATCCATGTGGTGTATTTACCCTTTTCAATTTGGGTCTATATGAAGTGGTCCCAGTGTCAGGATTCAATATTTTGTGTTATCATGTCTGTTATTGCATTGTAAGTTATCACCAATATTAAAAATTTCCCTGTAAGTCCACTGTTCCTCATTTTTCGTAATTTAAAAAAATGTCAATCTTGAATGACATCTGCTCAGCCTTAAACATTTTTTGTACTTGAAAAAAAAAGTCATATGTGAACGACATCTGCTCTGTTTAAAACCCATGGTAATGCAATCCGCGTGGCTTTTTTTTCTGCTATGCTTCTCCATAATCTTCCACGAAATTATTAGTTTTTTATGTCTGAAAATTTGACATTTTTATTTATTTAATTTGTCCACATGCAGCTTACTTGTCAATTTACAGCAGCACAATATAACAAACACAAAATATAGACATACATTCGAACAAATCTAAGATCAATAACAATTTAGTAACAATTTTTTTAGGGAATATTGGAGAGAAGCGATGAAGTATTGCTAGCGAAATGAGAAAGAGCATGTTGTGTTAAAGTGTTTGACAAAAGTTAAAACAGATCAAGGTTGATAGGAAGAGAATTTATCAGGGAGGAGAGACAGAAGTGGAGGGAGCGTTTGGTCAAGGATAATCTGGGAATGGGCAGGTGGGGTAGAGAGTGCGTGCGGGTGGGTCTAGATGGGATTCGAAAACTGATTCTGGAGATCAGTTGAGGGCGGTCTGTAGATGAGTTGAGAATACTATCTATGAATGAGCTTAAGGTCAGTTTTGACCATTAGTTTTGGGAGATCAGGTAAGGAGATCGTAGACATATTGGTATCAGTTGCCATATTGTGAAAATGGAGCACTCTGTATTTTACTATCTTGCAGAAAAAAATTAGTAACTCTCTTAAGAGTTAAACACACCTTTAGTACCTACACACACACACTTGAGACTCCGGGGATGACTGACGTGTCTTGAGCGCACTCTCAGCCACCTTACTTTTTCAAGTGTTTCGCGTACCACTTGGTTTTTCTAACTTTCTGTGTTACGCAACGTGTTTCCTTACTGCTCGTGTGCACAGCTCGCGTAGTAGACGATACATTTATTATAATTTACAGTTTGCTGCCAACTTTACGGAATCACTTTCCACGACCGCTGGAGTGGACGGCGAAACAACGCTTTCTACCGGCACCTACGCTGAGGAAATGGAGGACATCCGGTCACCAATGGAAAAGTTAGCACCGCAGTCATCAACAACATTGTACTTACCGCAGAATCGACCATCAACACCACCGCCAACTCCAGTGGCTCCGCCGAAAAGACGACCCGATACAGAAATGGAGGAATCCGTGGTAAGAAGTCCTCCTTCGTCACCACGTACACACATTGATACATCACATACTTTACACATACATTGATACATCACATACACATACATACTTTCAGGAAGATAACCCGTTCTTTCGCCACGAAAACTTAACTTTTCGATCGAAAGTGATAATTCACATGACGTTTCACCTCGAACTATCTTGCGTTGAATATCTAGTTTTTCACCACCACGACGATCACCATTTCATTCCACAATCACTGCCACAAATGCAACGAACGAAATATTATGTACGAGAATATTCTAACTCCCGACTGGAAGAACCGTAGCAATAGCGACCGTTACTTGCCCACGTAACACTTCCCCCCACTCTCGGGAAAGGCAAGGACGGGGTTTGGGGTAGCCCGCCTCGCTCACAACCGCCAACGGAGAGGGAGAAGTGGTGAGCGCGAACAATAATTTCCGCACGACTAACGAACCGACCTTGCAAGGCCAACGAAAAGGCTTATGCTGGCGTTACGGGGGGGAGGGAAGAGAGAACTGCGCGAGGACGAGGGGACGCGAACGCTATGAGCGTTCTTCAATTTAAAGTCAAAAAGATCATCCCGCTTGACAAAGGACCTACGAGGAAAACTGGAATCATGTTTAATGCAGTGAACGACGTTCCTATTGCCGACTACAATAATACACTCCCCGGCATGGTAGGCGGCGGAGAAATAACGCATGCCTCGAAATTGCCCGGACAAAAGATATCCATTTATCTCAAAACGGAACAAACGCTAAACGACTTCAAGCTAAACCACGGGAGAATAACGATCAACGGATCTTTCGTTGTTACTTACCGCATGATGAGGCACGTGGAGAGCTGATAGTCTCTGATGTACCCTCGGAATTCCTTGAATCGGACCTTATAGAAATAATTAGCCAGTTCGGGAGGACGTAGCGATTCTTAAAGTGTCCATTGTATGCGGACATGCATTTCTAATAAATAAATAATTAAAAGCTTTAAAGCCGAAATAGATAGATAAAAAGGTAGATGAGACGGCTTAGGTAAAAATCCTTGATAAAAGCGTTAAAAGGAAAAGATAAATATGTAAATAAATAAATAATATTAGTAATAATTCTATTTTATATAAATGACCTGAAGCTCTACGCATCCAATGCAGAAGATGTTCGCGTGTCCCTGGACACCGTACTGGAGTACAGTGAGGCTATGTGGATGGATTTCAGATTGGACAAGTGTGCATCCATCCACCTGGCGAGAGGAAGATTTTCGGATAACAAGGAAGACGTGCACCTCGTTGACAGGAGCGTCATTCGCCACCTCGAGGGCGATGACAGCTATGAATATCTCGGCGTCCCCCAAAGCCGAATGCAGAAGGGTGCAGTAGTGAAGGAGAGAGACCCCGCCAAGTACAGACTCTCAGGAAAGTCTGGAGTTCTGAGCTGACTGGCAAGAACAAGGTTCTTGCCACGAACATGTTCGCGGTTCCCACACCGCTTTACACCTTCGCATGCATGTAATGGAACGTCAATGAGTTGCGGAACCTCGACAGGGGAACGAGGAAGATGATGACCATCAATAGAAGTCTTCATCCGAAATCTTCCGTCGCCAGACTGTATTTCCCTTGCAGTGTAGGTGGTAGAGGTCTGCCGAGCCTGGAGTGTCTCCACAGCAGAGTTGTTGGAACAGCATGCCGAGTGCTCAAAAGCAGAGACACCCTGCTCAGTCTCGTAAGAGAATACGAAAGTGCCGGAGTTTCTCTTCCAGGCGGCCAAGAGGGCAGTGGACGAAACCGGAACAGACTTTGACCCAAAATCAGACAGTAGCGACGACAGCAAGTCCATCTTATCGTTGAAGGCAATCGTCCTTAAGCTTGAAATTAAAAGGGCTGAGCAGAGCACATTGCTCAAGGCACACACCGATAAGCCCATGCATGGATGCTTCTATCGAAACATGGCGAAGCATAGGCTATCGAGGGAGCTGACGTATTCCTTCCTCCGCTCCCCTGGTCTAAAGTTAGAGACCGAGGATTTCGTCCTCGCATGCCAGGATGGTGTCATAAACACTCGTGTACCGCCGCATAACATTCAAGACGGAGGTTGCGGACACGAGATGCAGGGCGTGCCGAGCCCTGCCGGAGACTTTGAGCCACCTACAGCCAGACAGAAGGTGGCTCCAAGACTCTGGCCGGGCTCTGCATGCCCTGCATTTCGTGTCTGCAACCTCCGTCTTGAATAATGCAGTTGTACATGACTGTTTTTTGACACCATCCTGGCATATGAGGAAGAAACCCTCAGTGTCCGACGTTAGAACACCGGAGCGGAGGAAGGCAAATGTCATCTCCTTGAATAGCCCATGCTTCTCCATGTTTCAATATAAACATCCATGCACGGGCTTACTCGGCGCCTTGAGCAAGGTTTTATATTCAACCTTTTTCATCTCTGAGCCATGTCTGAGCTTGATAGCGTCTGCCTTGAATTACAAGATGGGCTTGTCAACGTTGCGTCTGTCTGATGTCAGGTCAAAGTCCATACTGCCCAAGGGCCCATAACAATCAATTTACATGAACTATCTCTGTATTTTATTTCACGTATACACATTGAGGAAAACTATAGTCCTGAAAAACTGATGAAAATAAATGCTCTTATTTCGGAGTAATGGTAATGCAAGTTAGAAAAAAATAAAAATGCAGTGTCTTAGAAGTAATTATTACAGCTCACGGACCCTTAACCGTTAATTTACATGAACTTTTTCTACGCTAGATTTTAAGTTACATTCAAAGGTACGTTCCTGGAACTAGTACTATTCCTGGAACATTGATGAAAATGAATGCTCTAGTATCGGAGTATTTGTACTTTAAGTTAGAAACATTGAACATTCAATGTCTTCGAAGTACTTTTTCCAGCCTATGAGTCCTTAGCCTCCAATTTACATAAACTATCGCCACGGTTTATTATAATTTACAATGAGGAAAAATAGTACAGAAAAATAAAAAAAGATGAATGCTGTTGACACGGAATCATTGAACTTATGGTTCTAAAATATTAATAACTCACGGATTTCGAAAAAATTTTCACTGTCCAGGGGCCGTTAACCTTCAATTCACATGATGCTTTCCTACGCTTTATTTTCCGTTACTTTGAGAAGTTCTAGTACTGAGAAAGTGATGAAAATAGTTTTTCTAGTTTCGGAGTACCTACTTGTAATTGAAGTTCGAAAAATAAGAAAACTTCTGTGACTTAGAAGTATTTTAACCAGACCACGGGCCCTTATCTATTATTTTACTTGTAATTTCTCTATTCAATGTTTTACGTTAGATTGAGGAGTATTAGTCCTGAAAAATGGATGAAAACCAAATCTCTAGTTTCGGAGTGCTTGTAATTTAATTGCGAACAAAAATGAAAATTCTGTATTTTCGAAGAAACTTTTCTAGTCTACGGGCCCTTAACCGTCAATTTACATGAGGTTTCCTCTACGTTATGATATACATTAAATTGAAAAGTACTAATTCTGAAAATATTATGAAAATTAATGTTCTTGTTTTGAAGTACATGCACTTTAATTTTGAAAAAAAAAAAGAAAAATTCTTTCTCCTTGCAGTACTTTTTAAAGGCCCCGAGCCCCTAACCGTCAATGCCCTAGGCGTCAATGTACATGAAGTTCCTCTACGCAATACTTGAAGTAACATTACGAAGTACTAGCCCCGATAAATTTATGAAAATTAATGCTTTATAGCCTCGGAGTAATTGTACTTAAAGTTAGAAAATAATTGAAAGTTCAGTGTCTTCGAAGTATTCTTAAGAACACTTCCATCCCACGGGCCCTTAACCGTCGATTAACTTGAAATTTCACAGTACCAAATCTTACGTTAATGTGAGATTTACTTGTCCTAAAAAAAATTGAGAAAATGATTGGTCTAGTTTCGGAGTACTTGTACTTAAAGTTTTAATTGACACTTTGTAGTACTTTTTCAGTCATACTCTGAAAAATATAATGTTGAATCATTTTTTTTATTTGCAGTTGGTACCGGGGACTTAAATGGCCGATTTCTTATATTTGGGTTGTTGGCTTCTTACGGTGGGCTATGGGGTGTGGGCTAGGGTGGCGACGTCACTCCGGCAACCATTGTTTGTAATTCCGGTTCAAGCGAGGCAGACATTTCTATGATAGGTGAATTGGACGTTGGGAAGTAGAAGCCTCAAGTTTCCCAGATGGAAAATCGGAATTTAATGCCATACGACCGGCAGTCCAAAAGGTTTGTAGAATAATGTAGTTTTTCCTCGGATGTGCTTGAGTTGGACCTGAGTGAAATTGTCGTTATCTTATGTTCTCGTATTTTCCTTGCATTTAACAGCAACAAGTTTTTGTGACAATTAATATCATTTGTTCGTCTGGTATTTCGATTTGAAGTTAGTGGTATATCGCTGAATTACGAAATCATGCAGTCTAGTTGATTGCGTCATTTGTCGCCGATAATTTTAGACGCCTGTTAGTGGCTCTGAAATGAAATTGAGGTCGCGGCCGGAAGATGGTCACATGGAACAATTTTTGAGTTAGAAAATAAAATCGTGATCTTAGAAAGGTCGCAGGGAATAAAGGTACCCAAGTGGATGTAAGGGTTAACGGATCCATTCGCCAATCGCAGAACTCGCGAGGTAATGCTGAGGTCAAGGGTCATTGGGTTGTGGGCATTGAGGTAGGAGCAACAAAATGTCCATACGTAGGTTAATTGGTGTGAAAAGGTTGGTAGTAAGGTCGATGGATCCCTCCGGGCATTCTTCGTCCAGCTGTGGTTATATTGAGGTCAAAGGTCATGGGATGTGGACATTCAGATAGGAGCTAAAGGTGTGTTGAATCGTGCGTTGTTATGAGTGCCGTAGTCGATGTTAAGGTCTAGAGATCCTCGTATCATTTCTTACCTCCTGTGGTAATGCGGAGGTCAAAGGTCATAGGGTGGTGGGCGTTTAGACAGGTGCATCAAGGACTGTGTCTAATATGTTAATCATCGTGCCTAGGTATGTCTCATGGTTGATCCCTTCTGGCATTTTGTGACATGGGGTAATGCTGAGGTCAAGGGTCAGGTGGTGTAAGAATTCAAAAAGGTCCAAGCATATCATTAATGTAAGCTTTATTTGGTCATTTAAGGAGGTGGTAAGGTCTACAGATTACCACGGTTACTTATTGACTTCTTAGGCATCTGCTGAGGTGAAAGGTCAGGGTAAATTGTAATTAAAAAAGAAGCCATAAAAGTGTGGCATTATAAGTTTTTAAGGATACCCAAGTAATGGTGATGTCGATAGATCCCTCTATGAATTTCTTGACCTCCTACGGTTATGTTGAGGTCAAAGATCGAATGATTTGGGAATTCAGATAGGGGTAACAAATGTGATGTTTAATGGGTCTATAAGGGTGGCCTAGGTTAAAGTATGTTCTACAGATCCACCCTTGACTTTCTTGTCCACTTGTGGAAATGTCAAAGGTCATGGGGTGGTGGGCATTATTGTAGTTGAAACAATAGGTTTCCAATAATGGCTTTATTGTGGTGTAAAAGCTGGTATTAAGGTTGATGGATCACTGAGGGGAATTGCTGACCACTCGTGGTAGTGCTGGGGTCAGAGGTCATGTGCTGGTGCCATTAGGGTAGGTGCTAGAAATGTGTTGAGTAATTGATTTATTACAGTGACAAAGTTGGTTATGAGGTTGATGGAACACTTGAGTCACTTCTTGACTTCCTGACACAACGGTCTAATGCATACCACTCTGCTTCTTTTATTTTGAGGACTTTAAGGTTCTTCCACCTTGGTTCATCTTTCTGGTGATGAAGTTTTGAATCCATTGTAAGATTAATCTTCAACCGAGTGGTTGATTTGAATATGATGATTCTTCCATTGGACCCTGGTCAGAATATGTATCCTGCAATATTTGTGAAAAACCATCACCAGAAAGCTGAACCAACATCGGTTGAACCCAGAAGTATTCCAACCAGAAGCAATTCAGTGCTGAGAATTCTTCCCATAAAAATGAATGTATTGCTGTGATGGAAATGCTCTTTTTGCTGTAGAGTAAGGAATTGATTTTTCTGATACAATTAATTTTGACTTAAAAAGCAAATGCTTGTATCATTGTCCTGTATATCATTTGCTGAATAATGAAAACTGTTTTACTTTATTGTTCAGCATGCAGGAGTGGTGATAGACATCCTATTGTTCTATAATTATCTTTTCTTATGTATTATACTCTCCGTTGTAAGTTTCAGGAGGGCTCCCTTCCATCTGAATAGGGAAATAGGATGAATGCAATGCACTATAGGCAAATGTTCATTAGTGCAGTCTTGGATCCTGTTTGTTGGCTGGATAAATTTGGTTGAATTGATTATCACAAGATCTATTATTCTGTTTTAGAGTTCCTGAGGAGATGTCTTCATCAGGAGGCAATACTGATACCAATACTGGAGTGTCGACTGGGCAAAGGTTTTTAGCAAGGTAATGTGTATGATAATTATATTTTTGATGTATTGTGTTTGGTTCATGATTTTAGCCTTAGTGGTGGATTTCAGTTCTACAAATGTATGTGGTGATGTTTGGTTCTTAGCTTAGTTCTTAACTTTGATTCTCAGCTCTAGGTCTTAGTTACGAAAACATATTCCTCTTGCTTTCCTTGGGAAAGTATTGTGAATGAAATTTGTTGTTGACGTGCCCTTTTTCAATTAAAGCCTGCAGCATTTAGTCTTTATTGGACTTCCATACTCGTTTATTCGGGATTTTATCATGAAAGTCTGGTCGTGCAAAAATTTTTTCCCTCAGCGCACATTCTGCTCCTGCCTATTCTGACTCTCCTTCCGAACATTTGCCAGCATGATATATGGTGGTAATCTATGACTGTCCGGTGTACATGCCAACATCACTATGATTCGCTGCTTTTCATTGCCACCTGACCGTACCAGTCCTTGCTTTTCTCCTTTCGGGTGAACAGTCGTATTGCCTGGCATATCAAAATAAATTGGCATCTGCATTCCCACTTTGTCCTATGAAGAATTCTGTCTGCTTTCTTAGATCGTTGACATGCCTTTGAAATTGGATCAGCTTGGCTTCGTAGTCATCAGGTAACTTCTGAACAATGGAGGTCGGTTGTCGTATGGAGAATCCTGCTCTTTTCATGAAGCGGGATGCCCAACCATGACTAACTTTGAATTCCTGTCATGGAATTCTGCATTCTGTCGTGAGATCACTGGATTTCGCTTGAAGAACTTCCACTACCACAGGCATGTGCATGTTGCGCATGTGTCTCACAAAGTTTTTTAGCTCTTCTTCAATCTTAGGATGTTTGCCAATTTTTGGTCCACGAAATGATTTTCTTTTACTATTACTGATTACGCCACTTCCGTACACACACTTCTGATACACCGTGCTCACGTCCTGCTCTGCAGTTTTAGCTCTTTTCTGCGTACAAAATAACTTTTCTCTTGAAAGAAGCAGTTGACTGTGTTTTCCACACTTTCTCCATTTTCTATTCCCACGGTATAGCAATGCACAAGTACACAGTACGGTAGAAACGAAGGGTGATCAGTCACTAAACCAGCTTTTGGAATGAGTTGTTGCGACGTGAGGAGAAGAGAAACTACGTTTTGCTTGGGGCAATGTATTCATCACTCAAAAGGATACCCGGAGCCGACATGCAAAGCTTCGCGGTCGCCCAGGTGAGACAATCCACTCTAGACTCTTCTGCTCGTCGTTGGCACCCACCGGCTGAAATGGATGCCCCTGTTCTCGCCGGTGGGATAAGCGCCTTGATATCAGATGATACGGCCGCTGCACCGGTCTCATCTATACATTTGCTTCCGAAGCTCATGTAGCATGGCGTCGTCTGCCACCGCGGATTCAAAAATAGTGACAGGTCACCAATCATCCAATGTTCTTTCCGAACCATCCAACAAAGGTGCCGTTGTTTTCGACCTGCACACTAACCCAAGAAAAAAACAGCTAAGAATCCCTCGCTCGCGCACATAAGATGACCCCAATTAATTAACAGATAAAATTAAAAAATACCTTGTACTATATGCAAGTAAATACAGTATATTTCAAAGTTGTACCCTCGAAATATAAGTGTTTAAATAGAAAACTTAAACAGACCAGTCTCGTGACTTCCCTGCTCCTGGTGGCTGGGAATGTTCACTTGCACAGTGGGTATTCATGGGCACACAACTATGGGAGAACTCACGAGGGTGTTTGTGACCCCAAGCGACCCATAGCACTCACTGCCACTGACAAAACTAGATTTTAGTATGCACGTTTTACTTGTCTACCTGCACATCCCAGTGGCAGCCAGCCTAACCCCAGAAATGCAAGATTTACGAAACATACCGGCCCCCTTGGTCCATTGAGACCAATAAATTAACAAGGGGTTTGAGCTGAGGTTTTGACTAAGATAGAGTAAGGGGGAATTTGCTGGTAGGGCGAGAAAAAGTAAAGTCTTGCGTACGTAGTTTCACCACACGAAGGAAGCCATCCTTTCCCGGGAAGGAGTCAGTTATGCGGGCGAGGCACCAGCACAGGGGTGGTTCTTGAGGGTTGTGGACTAGCAGCAAATCTTCTGTCTTCAAACCCCTCCTACGTAAGGTCCATCTTGATTGCTGTTGATGGGTGGGAAGATATTCTTGACGCCAGCGCTTCCAGATAGGTTGGGATAGGCTTTGTAGCATCTGCCATGGAGAAAGCCGATTTTGGGGATCATCAGTAGTATCATCTTTCAGAACAGTTAATAGTGAGCTTCCTATTAGAAAATAGCCAGGGCTAAGAGCTTAATTTTCGGAGGGGTCCATAGACAGCGATGTCATTGGGTATGAATTCAATATTGTTTCCACTTCTGTCGAGAGAGATATGAAGTCGTCTTACGTCAGAATTTCTCTTCCTATTACTCTTACAAGGTGATGCTTTGTACTTTTAATTGCACTTTCCTACAAACTTCCCTGCTGTGGAGACGCCGGAGGAAGAAAATGAAAACTTATCGAGCACTGTCATGTGAAATGAGTTTCTTTATGCTGGAAGTCCTTTGACAAAAAATTCTCCTTCATTACTGGTGCTAATTTACTTGAAGGCCCCTTAAAATTTGATCTGCCTTCAGAATGCAAATCGGTGCACAGTCCTCTAATGGAGACAAAAGGAGTCACGGCAGTGATAAATGCAAATGCTGAGAGTCCATTGACTACATATACGTGAACAGCTTTGGTCGAGAAACATTAATATACCTTGATTAATTATGCGCTTTTTACAGTATGAATCTTAACTTGGAAGGGATGTATTGAAGGTATATAAATATATAGTGAGGGCTCTTGGGACCTGAAAAATCACTCGCTTAGTGAAACTCTCGTTTCCAAAGATGATGAAATAATCTTTCCAAAGCCAATTCCTCCAACTTAATGCTAATTTAGCCATTACATTTGATGAATTTGGTGAGTAGTGAAATCATTCTAATGAGATAGCGACTAAAACTCATATTTACGAACATTTCCATTACTTAAGATCGTATTCACTTACAATGACATCAAATTCCATGTTCTGGAATATAAAATCTCGAATTCTGACTCTTCAGGACATTAGTACTGTACTGTGCATTGCCGATTAGTCATTAGCCCGATGTATTGGGTGTACATCTATGTCGCGGCTGCAAGTAATGACAATGGAACGGACTCTAAACATCAAACACTTCGGAAAGGAGAAATAAATTCATGACTCCTACCTCTAAAAAGTTTATAAAAGAGATATATGGTTCGGAGAAAGTTCTATTAGTTAACATTTGCAAAAACACTGGATAATTATGGGACCAAGATAATGCCTTTGGGGAAATAGCTCCACGCAAGCACTGATCTGCTATCTAATCCAATTAAAAGGTAAACATAAAGGAGAGCTCTTCAACATCTGTAACATCGCCTGAGAAACCAGCTGATTTCTGCTTGTCGGTATCATAGAGACCAATATCACCAGCATTTACCTATCCATTGTACTGGACAGTAATAATTAAGCGTGGAATACTCTCTTGAATTAATGGAAAAATATTTGTCACAAGCCAGTTGAAAGTGTCTTAACCCTTAAAGGACCAAGCTTTTTTAGGTAGCACCGAGGATCAAGTGAGTGTCCAAAAATGTCCACACACTAATGTTGTTTTCAATAGTTTATAAAAACATTTTTATTGGTAGAAACTTCTTTCTTTCCATTAATAAAATGTATTGTCCTAATTTGCACTATAATAATTCATTATAATTTTAAATAATGCTATATTCCTTTTTAGTATAATATTTGAAAAGAATTCATCATCTTAAAAATATCATGTTTACTAAGAGCATGTTGAAATGGTAGTATCTGTGAAGAAGAAACTTGTTCTACCATAGATATGAATATTATGCTTCAAGTATGATCAATTTTCATTAAATTGGAAAAAATGAACATTTTTGACCACTTTGAATTAATTATTAACATGACTCCTCAAATAAGTCTTGTTGTTTACAATTTTCACATACATTTGATTTAACACTGATTTTTCCACAAACATATTTATTGCCTGTTGCACAAACAATTATTGTTTTTAATAATTTATTTGACTTCTCCTTTAAAGATGTATTACTGCTATAAGTGGGACACCTTCCTTTGCCAGATATCATTTTATCCAAATCTTTCCGCTGATTGATTTTTTTCTTCTAAGACACTTTCCAATGCGGACACAATATTTCTTTGCTTGCCAAAAATGTTGCATGACCAATTTTCTGTACAGTAGAACCTCAATCTATCGTTCTCGCATTGATTGTTGTCCCGCTTTATCATTGGCCGTATTTGGTCCCGAATGTAGTTCCATGCTGGTAACATTAATAATTCCTGCATCCATTGTTACCCGGAGTATCGTTTTCCTGCTTCGATCGTTTCCAAATCACGGTCCCCTTATCGCAATTCCTGCATTCATTGTTTGAAAAAGCCGAAACCAAAAATTTACACCGAAGTAAGATTTTGGAATTTTTGCGGCGCCCCTCAGCGGGAAAGGAGGGGGGGGAGGGAGTTTGGCAACGCGCCACTCAGGATGGATGGATTGCCCTTGCCGTCCGAGTCCTTTCTCATCTTAATGGCCCAACCTCCTTCCTAGAGGACAATTGGCATCCTCCTTTCCTAACCAAACGAGTCAGTACCTCGCTAGTTAGCGGCCGCATTCCTTCGCCATGAGCTTATAACCTTTCTTCTTATTATCCTCTTAACACTTTCTTACCAGTAGTTGTCATACGCTTGCTCTCGGCACCATATCGAGATCTGATATAACCCATGTGGGTAAATATCAACGGATTTCCTTGGTGTTTGGTATCAAATGTAACAAAGTAATGGACAAACTTCTTATTATACTTGTTCTGTAGATTTATGCCGATTAAAAACTTTGGCAAAATTAAAGTACGTTCCACTTCAGTGGGTGGGGTCCTTTGGGCGGAATGGGTCCGGAGGGTCAAAGGTCTTCCACCTGCCCTGCCCCGCCCGGTGGAAAACAGGGTCCCCAAATTACCTCTCTCACCCAATTCTTGTATGTAACCAGTGCATTATTTCCAATGATGTGGGCCACATGGGCTTAAATTGGGGAGTGGCGGAGGGAAGGGAGGGAGGTGGGGTTTCTCATCATGTGAATCTCGGGGATCCAACCAGAGGACAGCAGGCGTGGCTTGTAACCTCGGCAATTTATTCACTCCCTGACCTTCGTCATGGTCACTTCTCGGGCCTCTAGTGCGGCCAAACCCCACGTGCTCTATGCTTTTTCCTTTTTCTATTTTTTTCATGTTTAGCCAGTTGAAGTAGGTATTTATGTCTATTCATTTTCCTGAAGTATTTATTTCTGAGCCTAAAGCCGAAACTGTTCAAAATAGGTGTTTTAAGACTGCTGAAGGTAACGCAGATGTTTCACCATTAGTTTGTCATAGTGGAAGTCCTGCGATTGTGGGCTAAGTTCCTTCTCGTCCATTGTCTGACATGGGCTTGCATATCCAGAAATGCTTTGTTTTTTAGGCACCGTGACCCATCAAAATGATTTATTCTTTTGAAATTGGTGTTTATTTAGTAATGCCAAGCCGAACTCTAACCGCCAATATCGGAATTCCTCATTTCAACCTGATTGCCCGCTAAGTTTTGCCTTTCTGAACCAGATGGCGATAACCTGCTACACCTCTCTTGCTCTATGCCTCGTTGGTTACGCGATTACTCCAGATAAACAAGAGTACGCTTGGTAGCATCAAGCTCACTCCATCTTTAATGGGTGGCACTCTTCCATCGGCGGAGCACAATGGAAACGCGACAAAAGATTACATCCAACCAGTAAATTTTAGGCGTGCTTCTCACCCTCAAGGATATTTGAAATGAATATGTTTCTATGCATGGATAGGTCAGTGCGCGGGCTTGAGGATCATCCAATAACATGCTAATGGAACTTGTTTATTTACTTTTATTACCCGAGACACCATTGGGATATGTAATACTAATAAAATATTTTAAACAGTTAGTAGTCAAATGAAAAATTAGAGATGCACGAAGTATTTTCATTAAATTTAAAAATTCTCCCTCTTATAAGAGAAATTCTTTTCAGATTCCCCTCTACTGTGAATAGTTACCATAAAATTCTCGCTTTTTCATCTAATTTTTTGCTCCCAGGAAATGTTTTCCCGCATCCACCTTTTTTTTCCCATCCTCTTGAAAAGTGATAGTTGTGGTTCTACTGTATTTGGTTTCACTAGATCAAGACCGAGCTCCTGTAAATATGGTCTCTGTTGGCTGCTCCTACCCTGATTCCAATGAGGAAAATTTTGCGATGTCAGCGAATAGCCATTTAGAGCAGCTATATCTATTTGAGTGAAGAAAACGGACATGGGCCACCTTTTTTTTGATCTCTTTGTTGAACATTTCCTTGCCATTTGGTCAGTGGTATCAACCCCTCCCTTAGTGCTTTTATAAAACATCATCATATCTGATTTCATCTTAGGACAGTTACCTATTGTTTAATCCGCATGTTGTGCTGAAAGCAAGATTAAGATTTTCTTTGGCTTTTCTCTCGTAACATACGATACTAATGTAAACGATGGATTTCCTGTGTTCTGACTGTAAATGCAAAGAAGCTTGACAAAAGTTCTCTATTTCTTACTGTTTTCAATTCTTCTAGACGTGTTTTCAATTTATTTGTGTAGTCCCAACCATAGTGAGTCCATAACCACGGAAAAGGTCCTCTGCTAGCTCTACAGATGTGTAATACATGTCCATTGTCACATGTCTCCCGGAATGTTTTATGTCACTGACTAGCCATTTTACTCTGTCTCTGAGACCCCACTCATATGATGTTTGTTACTTTCTTTTACCTGCATATACTTCCATTCCAAGCAAATAGTGTTCACTTCTATCTATCATTTTCATTTGAATACCATATTTTCCTGGCTTATCCTTCATGAACCCCTTGAATGGACACCTAATACGTAACAATATTCATCTACTACCACACTTTCCCCGGGTGTATAATATTTCTGTAAAGTGTCATTCACCATCTAAAATATGGTGTCTTCTGTATCTTTCTGGTTGATTTATCGTCGAATCTAACGATGGCCATCAATTCCTGAAATCTATTACGGCTCATTGCAGCTATGTATGATGGCCTTCCAAATTTATTTGACCAGAGATTATGATAATTTAATTTTCTGTAATGGTTAGCACCCATCAAAATCAAGACCCCCACAAATATTTTCAGTTCTTGCAAATCAGTTTTTGATATTTGTGCATGCTCTGCTTCTTTATTTGTGTGTTCGAGAATAATATAGAAATAATCAATGGTTTGAAACTTTTCCAAAGACATTCATTTATCCATTACTTTCCTAGCTGAAAGTAGGCCTGGCCGTTCTCTCAGTATATTTTGTGATGTTCTTCTCTTCTTGCGTGAGTAGGTTCCAATATGTGTTCCCTTCCAGCTTTTGCTCTGTATATCACACTTCGTGCGTTGCTGTGTTCCTTCTCACATTCACCTCCTTCTTCAACCTGTTTCGCGCAGAAACCTTCAACTGTCATCATCTTCGCTGAATTCACTCACATGATCTTGAATCTCTCTCCACTCGAATTTCTGACTCTCCCTCAACTTCACTCTTGGTTAAATTATTAGTAATTATAATTAATATTTATCAACAGAGTCACAGAAAATAAGAGAGATATAGTTTCGGCATACAGTTCCAGCATACTGTTCAACCATCCACCATCCCAAATCAACAAACTGGCTAGAATAGAAAAAGAAATTTATAAAATAAATATTACTAGTTAAGAAAGTATTTTAAAAAATTCACTGGGAGTCACTATATATTCGATTCAACTACAGAAACAATTCTTGTACTTAGCTGTTTGAAAGAAAATGCAGATGTCCTACTTGAAAATCCTGCTATTATTGTTGGGTGCCTTCAGTAAAATTTCATAACTAATACCTGTTGCACACAGGGCAGATTTTTTCCGTCAAGGAGAATTTCCGTTGCCGTTCACAGAAATGAGGGCACTTACCCGTGTGCAGTGGATGCAAGACCACACAGTTTCAGTCTGCACCAAATAGCGAAGTCTTCAGTCTAAGGACCAATGAAGTCTTATGGAAGCTACCTACAACGACAGTGAATCACTTCAGCATGAGAGTAAACATTTTGGTTTTGCGTGTTCATTATATAGAGAATATTCATTGGGCGGGGAAGTGGAATGGGTCTTACTAACGCCATTATGGGAGAGCTGTCATTGAAGGAGCTGGAAAAGAAGGGGGGAATAGGCAGAGCAGTAACAAAGGCATAGGGTGAAGTGCGTCATGGGGATACTGCTGTGTTCAGGTATGCAGGTAGTAAGAGAGGGGAATGATTGGGAATGCAGTGATTAGCTAATGGGCACTTAGAGTGGAAGGGAAGGGCAACGGTCATTATGAGGGAAGGGGAGCTCAGCGGGGGACGACGTATAGTATCTTTGCTATCGAGAAATTTGCTCATTGCAAGGGAAGAGGAGTAGATAAAGAATATGACTCGTTGTATGTCGCTAATTTTCCCACAAACCTTTTTCTAAAAGCATATAAACAACATCCCTGATTCTCATGCGGGAGGCATGATTTGGTGTAGGTAGCAGAATTTTATATATCTACTCCCAAGATATTACTCTTTTTTATATTAAATATTTTCAATAACATTTACATAATTATTAAATTTTTTCCATTTTCCAATCCATATGAATAAAATGCCTCTGACATACAAATTGTTATTCTAATTTGACTTAAACATACATGATTTGCATAAAAGAATATTTGTATGAAATTGAATTTATTAATTTAAATTACTTAATTAACAAAGAAAGAGTAAATTTATCATGATAGATAGAGATAACTTTGTTAAAACAAACAAATAAAGGTATATGATGATGACATCCTAGATATAATCAGAATGAAAAAAAAGACAAGCAGTATAGAAAGGTGTCAGGTTGCACGAAGGGAGGGTCATTTTGTGTCCATCACCAGTTTCGCACCCTGTAATATTATTTTGTGACAAGATACCAAAGTACTAATACAAGGATTACAAAGTACAATTAAAGGTAGACAATATCAATTTTTTACTGAATTTTTCGAAGGAAAAAAATAAATGAAAAATTAGATACAGAGTGTGGTGGACATTTTCTGACCTTCCCTTGGTCCTTAAAGGGTTAAGCCCCGAATTGAATACCATCAAGTTCAACGCGGCGGTTGATCAAGGTACTCGCAATATCTTCTACCGTACCTACATCTAGCGACAGTAATGGTAACTTGTCGATAGTGAACAGTGTGATGAGCACCAGCTACGATTCCTGCTGCGAGATAGGCATGATTTAGACTACATACCATTTGTGACAATCAAAATGAATCATCCACGACCTTCTTCCAAAATATATATACTCTTTGAAACAATTACAAAGACAATACAATACGTTAACAACAAAAAATACGAGGCATCTGAATTCATAACAATATACATGTTCAACATCAAGTGATGCAAATGGAGGTAAAATGGAAAATAGGAAATGGAATCGCTACAATCACACTTGGTCTTAACAGCCCCCAAACATCAACTCCAAAGTGAAATAAAATTCTGCCAGTTTTTTTTTTTAAAGTAAAGCAAGTATATGTATATATTTACCCCTGTAGCACTTAACGAAATAATATCGGTATTTATGCAATGCATAGTTTTATATCGCATTGTACATAGAGTAGCTCTCATATATATATTCATAAAGATTCCTAAATACTTATATTTATTACTCAAAATGATTTAACTTTTTAAATTATTTTCAAATTACTAAGTTAAGTTATGATAAATAAATAATAGTTCTTCCAACTTCCCTCTTTTTATGTAGTAAATATTCCAATAAATTAATACCCTTATGGAATTTTCAGATCACACCTGATCTGAAATTTCCATATTTCAGATCAGGTCTGATCTGAAAATTCCAGATCAGGAAATGAGCTGATTAAAATCCTGATCAGATCTGATCTGGAAAACCAGATCAGGTCTATACTTCATCTTCTAAAATACTTCTAAATAACATGATTCTATACTTATACGTATTTTGATAGACTTTCTTAGAACAGTTATACTGTCCGAAGATCACCTGTGAAAAAATTTATTTACTATACGAGGTGTGTTCAAAAAATACCCGGAATGTTTAAATTTCGCGCGTTTGGAGAGTCCGATTGTCAAAATTTTTATTTATTGTGTTGGTATACATGCCCCTGAAGTATGACACAATTTTCAGCTGTATTCATTGTTTACGTTATCTGTGGCAACCGCTAAGGTTAGACGTGTTTTCATGAGCTTGGCGATTTTCGATTGTTAAAAAAAATGGATCAAAGAATTTGTATTAAGTTTTGCGTAAAAAATGAAATAAAGTGTAACAAAGTTTCGTCACCTGTTATAACTCTTTTGAGCAAATCTGAGTCGACGTTGACTTCATTTAGTGATTCCTGAGCAACTTCCATTCGCCGCTGTTTTTGTTAAAAATTCAACAATTTTGGGACAAATTTTGCTGTCACGCGTTTAATACCCAAAATGTTCGCAAAATTGTCATGGCATGAGCCAATCGATATGCCAACATCATCAGCGACTTCTCTGATTGTGATTAGGCTATCATTCATAACCACTGCTTTCACTTTTTCCACGTTTTCATCGGTTGTTGATGTGCTGGGGCGTTCGTCATCTTCAACGTCTTCACGGCCATCTTGGAAACGCTTATACCACTCGTAAACACTTGTCTTTTTCATAGCAGACTCACCATAGGCCTTTGTTAACATTTTGCACACTTTGTTACACTTTATTTCATTTTTTACGCAAAACTTAATACAAATTCTTTGATCCATTTTTTTTAACAATCGAAAATCGCCGAGCTCATGAAAACACAACTAACCTTAGCGGTTGCCACAGATAAAGTAAACAATGAATACAGCTGAAAATTGTGTCATACTTCAGGGGCATGTATACCAACACAATAAAATTTTTTTTTAACAATCGGACTCTCCAAACGCGCGAAATTTAAACATTCCGGGTATTTTTTGAACACACCTCGTACATAGCTCCTATTTAGAATTTAATATCGTAATTTGGATTAAAGGTGTCATTATAGGTCAGATTGGAACTTATTTACTTTAATTATAAATTGATATGCTGAGTTGGATCAAACTGAAGTTGAGATTTATATCAATTACCTGTCCTGATTCTCAGGACATATCTGATTGTTTAGTTCATGGACCAGTGACCGATCCTCATATCAGACCTGAAGTTGTTCAGATCAGACATGATCTAGCTCAGATCAGATGCCTCATCTGATCCAGATCAGTCCTGAAGTGGTTCAGATCAGATCTGATCTGGATCAGATCAGGCCTGATCTGAAATTTCCAAAAGGGTACCGCGCTCGCTCCGAGTAGCTATAGCATTTCCAATGTTCCCCGCAGTGCATTATTGTTACGGTTATTTTTTGAGATGACCGAAAAATAATCGTGTACTCGCGCAGAAAAATGTAGACATCAGGGGCGGGTGGTGCAATATTCCCTACGAGTACTCCTGCGTACGGTTATTTCGCTCTGGCTGGTAATCGGTTACATAACAAAGTACTCGTCACTACGGTTATAACTTGCGCAGAGGCCGGCAGAGGCGCAGGAAAATGCTGCCTCAATCATCAGAGGCAAGTAGTAAGGCCGTAATTCGAATGATCATGCGAATGAACATCATTCACTGCGGCGTCCATCTTGTCCACTGCCACTACCTCGGAATTTTAAGATCATATATAACAAATTTGAAAGCACTTTAATCCAAATGATCACTCAAATAATTAATATATGCTTTGGGAGAACGCAAATTCACACACATCAATTCTCTAGGGTGGGTCATTCGGTAAAACCATATGGGATTTTTAATGAACAAAAATGTCGTTTTTCTTCCAGCATGCATCGATATTTTGTTTAATTTGCAATTTTAGAAGTATGAAATGTTAAGCGAACACCTAATCTTGGAGTACAAGGTGAAATTATTTGTTGAATCTCGTTTTCTCGGAGGGCAGATTTTGGGGATTTAATTTTGGCTGCGTGAAGCCGTTGGCTGGCTGCTGGCTGTTATGTTGCCTATCTTCAGACAAATCAGGGGTTCAACAACCACATTTAGTTGTCACTCTTAAATGAAAATATTGACTTTCCGTCACGCTCCGATGCTAATTAATTATATGTATAGGGAAATGAAAATGCTTTAAAATAGAAAGTTATCGCCAAAGTCAAGAAACTAGTTGTCTTTCAAAGATGGAATATTTTCGCAGCAGCATTTCAAAGAAGCTGGAGGAATGCGAGACAAGTGAGCGACAATATTCACCTTCCGGGACATCAGGGAATGCCGTTATCCGACGCCAAGCCAAGTGAGAAGTGGAGCGAAATTTTATTCACATCATTCTCTTGAAGATAGCCGGACGTCCACTTTTGTGAATTTTTGACAATGTCTTCGTGGAGCAGAGCTCAGGTTGAGATGCTGATAGGCCTTGTGAGGGAGAGGCCTCGGCTTTATAATCCGAAGGATCGGAACTATAAAAATAAATATTCCCGGCAGCAGGACTTTGAAGATATTGCTGCCGCATTGTCCAGCATCAGGTGAGTGTACAAACACAATGTTCCTATCTTTAACATTATTCCGGTGGTTTGACTTTAAGGCAAAATTGTTGCAATGTTATTCAATGAAGCTAAAGCCGTCCAACCTGTTAACTGTGATAAATTATGACACCTGCATCAATACTCTACTATTTTGTGCTTAAATAATTTGAAATTGCTTGAGTATTTATTTTCAGTGTTTAACCTTAGCGTTATTTTCCAGGCCCGGAACCACTGCGGAAGATTGCCGCAAAAAATGGCATTCCCTCAGGTCTAATTATATGGCCGAGAGGAGAAAAGTGCTTGAAAGTAGGAGAAGTGGAGCCGGGGCAGATGAGGTAATTATGCGCAAAACTACTTTAACCATGTTAAAGCGGTCCCTTGCCAATGCACTGATACTGTATTTTCTCCACACTTAACATGTAAATTAATGTTTCAGTTGAGGTCTCCATCCCTATTTTATTTTGCTGAGATGGGCTTCTTGTCCGATACGGTGGAGGTACGGCCTCATACCTCAAATTTGGATGTAGGAGAGGTAAGTGTGTTGCGTATGTAAACTCGTAACCTACTTGTTGTTCTTTGAATACATTAGCCTTGACATGTTGCTCCCTGGTTATGTTCATCATTACTATTTTGGACTGTATTCCATGCATGGTATGTCTACCTTTGGTTTCTATTATCAGGAATAACTTAAACTAATAATTAAAGACTCTGGTCATTAAACTTCATGTGAGTTGGAGAGTTGAAGTGGGAGGGGACAGAGGACCTGACAATTTCTTGCAAATTAAAGAAGCAATATTGGTATTTATGAGTGTACTATCATATTAATACCTTGAAATTAGCCTTGTAACAGTAGGGAAATGCCCCCCTTGCCTCCCTCTTTTTCCCAACTAGTTAACAAAGGAGTGTCAGATCTATAAATTTGGTCAACTCCTCTTGATGAGGATGGTTACCCGACTGTATTGCAAAGTGAAGGAAAAGTTGGGGGTTGTGTCATACCCCTTACGTTTTTCTCTTTGTTTGAAAGGAGGGCAATGATTCAACCCTTGGCATTGGCAGTACGCATGTACTCCAGTCAAATTTAAATTGTTGATTAATTTTTCCCTCCATTTCCACTGCCACAATTTATAGTGAAGCTGAAACAAATATTGCAGTCATAATATTTCTATTGTTTCATTCATGAATGCTACCACATTTATCCAGTTTTTCAGCCCATTATGAGACTCAAATTAGAATCATTAATCAGTGGCTACTCAGATTTCATTTGTTTTGTATTTGCTCGCTGCATTCTATTCACATATAACCTTCATATACTCTAGAGAATATCTAATACATGACTTTGAATTGTGACAAGAAATTAAGATTGATAAGAATATAAGTATACCTACTTTTGTTGATGTGTTTTTATATAAATAATGATGTGATTAAAAGGCTATAGCACCTCATTGAACTCAGTGTACATGTGAACCTGCTGGTTTGAAATAATTGAAATTCTAATAACATTCTCCATTTACAGGGACCTAGTGCCATCTTTGAGGAGGAGGAATGGAAGGCCTTCCTCTTAGAGGACGTGCCTGTAGAATTATTGCAGTCACCAGGTGCAATAGAGCGACCTGTTAATGACACCCAGGGGCTTGGGGCCACAAGGTCGAGGCAAGAAGAGGCGTCTCCAGCCCCCAATGAGAGAACCCTGTGAGCAGCTGCTGGAGGCTGCTACATCAGCTTTGGGGACCCTCCAGCAGTCAATATTGGCAAGCGAGAAAGGGGAGGATGCTGAGGAAGATACGTTTGGGAAGCTAGTGGCCCAAAGGCTTAAGTCAGTGGCCAACCACAATGAAAAGAGCAATTTAATGTTCCAAATTGAAAAATTGTTCTTTGATTTTAGAAATAAAATATTAGAGAAGTGACATACGTGAAGTTATTTCCATTCTGCCTCAGTACTTGAGCGAATGGCAAATATGTACTTTTCCACTGGTGATTTCCTTTGTCAAATTTAGTTTTCTTTTTCTTCTAACTTTTCCATGGTATTTTAGGATAATTAGTTGGTAGAAAATGATTACACCATTTATTACTTGATCATTTCTTTAGGCACCTCTTTCATGTAATGTGTTTTCTAGAATCATTTCATAATAGGTACGATGATTCACTAGTTTCTTTACTGATAAATTACCATTTACTTGCTGTTGTTAGAGTGATCTTCATTTTCTAGGACTTGTACTGTAGTGGATTGTGAGCTGACTTCCTTAGTCCTTGTTCTGTATAGTTTTTCCTTGATTATCTATAGAACAATTATTTTGTTTAATATAGCATCAACCCTTAGGCTGCGGGAACGTTTTTCTACGTTCTGCATGGTGACTGCGGGAAAAACGTTTTTCTACGTTTGACCAGATTTCTTACCTCTGAGAGCCTTCCTTTAAGATTTTATTGCCACCCATTCCGCGGTTGCTAGCACTGGGCCGGACCTAACGGCAGGGAGGCGTCTTTCTAACAAAGGCATTTTTCGAGGACTGGATACACTGGGCCAACCCTCACCATGGGGAGCGCTACCCAGATTATCCCTTCTCTGAGAGAGAGAGCTCCCAGCTCTCCGCAGCGCATTCACGATGAAAATAATTCCAGTGAATCCTTGCATTTCCTAGAAATCGATTTTATTTGGCCACTGTCCATTAGCCTGGGAAACTTTTTTGAAAGAATTGGTCTCTCTTTCTTATACTTTGGCAGATGGGTCTTCCGTCCCTGCGTAATTATCAAAGACATTTCTTTGATTTGAGTATCATAATCTCTTCCTGCCTTTTCCACATGCTCTTTAGATTTTTGCTCAGTTTTTTCAGTTTCCGTGGTGTTCGTTTGCCTCTACTCAAGTATTTGAGTGATATTTTGTGAATCTCTTAATTTATTTACACTATGGATAGTGAAAATTTGCCACTTCAGTCAAAACGGAGGAGGGTTGTTCCCGAGGAAGAGGTTCTCGATATATTGTTTAACTCTGATTGTAAGAGTGAGGACGGAAATTTTTCCGATGTGTCTGTATCTACCAGTGATACTGAGACGGATGCGGATGAAGAAAATCATTCCGGCGATGGCGGTCCGTCTAATTTGGCTGAAGATAGTGCGACTGCATCATCCTCATGGTCTAGGACTGTTGATTGTATTCCTCAGATTTTCCAGTTTGATAGCTCCTCATCTGGTGTGATATCGGACCAACTTCATGAGAACAGTAGTGAGGTAGATTATTTCCTGTTGTTTTTTGGCACTGATTTGGTGTCACATGTTGTGGACGAAACAAATAGATATGGCAATGCTTTCGCAAATTCCACTAACCTGTCACCAAAAAGCCGAATGAAATCCTGGGACAATGTGAGTTGTAATGAGTTTTATGTATTTCTTGCCCTTAGTTTTCTCATGCCAAACGTAAAAAAAAAACATTCAATTCAGGAGTATTGGTCCCGAGATCCTCTAATTCGCACTATGATTTTTGGAAAGTGTATGCCGAGAGACAGATTTCTTTTGATTTTGCGCTGTATTCCTTTTGTGGACAACAACAATCCAGTAATGAGTGACCTTCATGGAAAATTAGTCATGTGTTTTTCCACCTAAAATTGAAATTTTCGGAGGTGTTTCACCCATTCCGTAAATTAGTGATCGACGAGTCATTAGTTTTATCCAAAGGACGCCTGGGCTTCAAGCAATATATTCCGTCAAAAAGGCACAGGTTCGGAATGAAGATTTTTGTTTTATGTGACTGTGAAACTGGGTTTATTTTGAACATGATAGTGTATGCAGGAGCCAAAACTGAGATTAATCGCTGTGGTGATTTGGGATTGTCTGGTGAAGTGGTTAAAAAGTTCAAGGAAACTTATCTTGGTAAAGGGCATGTATTGTACACGGATAATTACTACACCAGTCCTATGTTGTGTGAATTTATTTTAAAAAATAAAACTGGTTTATGTGGTACGGTCAGGATGAATAGTAAGAATATGCCAAAATTTGAGAAACAAAAAATGGTTAGAGGTGATTTTGAAATGCAGTGCAATGGAAATATACTCGCCATGAAATGGCGTGACAAACGCTATGTTTCCTTACTATCCACTATTCATACAGGCCAAATGCTTGATAGTGGAAAAAAATGCCATAGGACAAACAACGTTATTTTCAAACCAGACGCTGTTGTTGATTTTGTCAAAAATATGAGGTTGGTTGACAAATGAGATATGATGATTGGATCAGTGGAGTGCATGAGGAAGTCGTACAAAAAACTGTTTTTCCACCTGCTCGACGTAACAATGTTAAACGCATTTTATTTATTCAAATTGAAAACTAAAAAGACAGTTTCTTATAGGAAATTTGTACGGACTGTTGTAGATCAGCTTCTAAAAAAATATAGTGTTTTAGGAAAAGATAATTCCATATTGCAAGAAAACTTCCAGGTTGGTGCGAACGTTCCTGAAAGAATAAATGCTAGGCTTTTTTTTTAAAAAATACCAGATTCTGAGGGCAGAAAAAAACCCCAAAGAGTATGCTTTGTGTGTAAGAATACTACAAAAAGGGATCAAAAGAGAAAAGACACACGCTTTTGGTGCAGAGAATGTCAAAAAGCACTATGTATTGATTGTTTTAAAGATTATCATTCAAGTATTGATTTCTAAGTGACAAAAATATAATATCTTCAAATCAAATGCCTTGCATAAACTTTATTATACCTTACCTTTACCTGCAGCATCCAAAGATATGAACGAAATTTTTCGTTACATTCAAATTGGCTAAAATCTCGTCGAGCAATATGGTTGAAAATCAATGGGTTTTATTACTGTTTGGTATCAAATCGCTCGTTAATATGCCATCATGGCCAAATTTGAGAAAAATAACCAAGTTAAATTTGAATTACAAAAGGTTACGTTTGAATATTTAAACTCCAGTTCTGATTCTTCGAAAGGACTCAAATGTATTCATGGTCTATGGTGAGGGGGAAAGGCAGGTAGTCCCAGATTATAAGGGTCCACTACCTGCTAGACCCACGCCCGGGCTCCAAGGGAAAATACCTTCCTCGCTCATGTCCCGCACACGGTGGCGACAAAATTCAGACGCTCCCGCAGCTAAAGGGTTAACATTACATGATCACCTATTCCTGCCATTCAAATTTAATGCTATCCATAACCATCATGCGATTTAGGGAAAATAAATAACTTCATCCTCATAGATGTAATGTAATGAATGTATTGATATATTTTGTCCTACTCATTTAGGCTTTATTGTTATTAATTGTCATTGATATTTATTTTTAAAGAATGGGTGCATAGTCATCATTAGAAAATTTTTATCCTTAGATCAAAGCCATCTGCTATACTTAATAAGTATATACTTCCATGCTTCCCTAATAATGTATGTATATGATGTTGGCCCACGGAAAAGAACAGGTCTCCCTACCCTGCGAGTTGTTCATATGCTGGCGACCTGGACTGGGGTTAGGTCTACCCTATCCAAACCAACCTTTATGTTGAATCGCTCTGAAATCATCATAAGTTGTAAGGGTTACGTGGTTGGCCCACCTCTTTTGCCTCATACCTGTTAGTCAGTAAACCTGTAGAAAGGCAACAATTCTATTTGCAGATGAATTCTTTCATTGGCTCACTTATGATTTTTAAGTCAGAATATATGAGTGACACCGCAGATTGCATTGCAAACCAGCAACATTGATTAACCAGCCAGCAACATTAGGATTGTATTCCTAAATATGCTATTGAGTTTTTAAACCACAGTTTTGCATGGAAACTTTTAGTGAGGCCATATTTCAATTGAAAACAATTTTTTCATGATCTTATTTTTGTTGGAGAAGAATTACTGTCATTGCCACATCCAAAGATAACTATCACTATCATATTTAGTTTACAGCAGTAGACATATGCTAGTTACACTAAATTTTCTAAAATATTACAACATTATCTGAACATATGTAATATTTTACTGCTAGAGCTGAACCATTCAATGGCAATTCCTAAAGCTAAGTTAAAATTTGAGAGACAAATTTTCAATAGTTCTTATGTCCATGCTGCCATGAACTGCCAAGATGCTGTTCCACCTTCAAGCTGTATGCAAAAATGTGCATCCTTAAACGAAAGATTAGGTATTAAGTAATGTAGTAAGGTACATGAAATCTGATGGTAAATGAAAATTAATAATGACAGGAAAAAATATAATTTCATACTCATAGCAATACAGCGAAGCAGGGCAAGTTTCAAGGGATTGAAGACATAAAGGGACTAGAGAAAGGGAGGAGAGAGTTAAAGGACATAGTGGGAGTTAAAAAAGATGAGAAAAGATCTTCACACAGAGTTGAAATAATCACAATATTGATTGCGGATGTTCACAGCAGAGTTTGTTGGGCGGTTTCCTCCTTGCAGAGGTAACCCTGGAAGCACAGTCACTTCATTGCCATCTTCAACATTCGTGTAGGCATTATTATTGTGCACGCACAGGAAATTATGCAATGCCACCGCTGCCAAGGTGATGGACTCCACCTTTTCCGGAGCCAGATTAATTACAGTGAGAAACACTAAATCTATTGCTCAGTATGCCAAAGGCATTCTCTACAACCCTACGGGCCCTTGACAAACAAAAGTTATAGGTCCTCTTGTCAGGATTGAGGTCCCTGAATGGGTAGGGCTTCAAGATTCGTGTGGTAAGGGGGAAGGCATCATCAGCAATGAACACACATGGCACAGGGATTACCTTCCCAGGGAATGGCCTGGATGCTGGGAAGTTTAGCCTATCTCCATGTATTGCCGCCGCAAGTGTGCTCTCCCTAAATACCCCACCGTCGCTCACTCTGCCATTGACACCAACGTCCACATAAATGAATTTGTATTTGGCGTCAACCAATGCCAACAGAACAATAGAATGACCGCCTTTGTAATTAAAATAAAATGATCCAGCGCTTGCTGGGGGACGAAAAGCTATGTGCTTGCCATTGATAGCTCCCAGACACATAGGAAAACCCCAGAGTGACTGAAACTCACTGGCAATTCTCTCCCATTCTTCAACGTTGCGTGGCACCTGGTACAGCAAGAAATAGAATTGAAAAGGCCGTTACTACACCTTCAATTCAGGAGTAGGCAAATGCTAATCTACAGAAACTCTCAACACGTTTGCAATTACACATTAGGTCACCTTTTCAACTATCACCAAAAGAATTTGTCCTCAAAATGATTATATTAAGAAGCTCTCACAGCATCGAGGGCTTCTTTATTTCGTGTATCAATATAGTTATTAATTTCAGTTGCTATTGCTACAACCATGAACACGGAAATCTAACTCACCTGCAAGTATTCCGATTTTAAGTTGTTGTAAATACTCCTACAGACTTCAGGGATAATGAAGCTTATCGTGCTTTCGTGTATTCTCGTGGAATACATCAGCGAACGGTAGGATTCTCTCGTTGCCAAAAATCGTAACGTTAGAGCCAGCCTAAATAGGAAGAATTAGAGGATTTATCTTTCTAAATAATACACTTTTTAATTAAAGTTAATACATTTAATACTACAAAATATCATTTTACCTTTGCTCAGCAGTAATTGCTACTCTCATGATGGTGTCCGACCGCTCATAGTCCTTCCTCGTTAAACTAAGAATGGCAAGGAATTGCTCCTCCGACATTCTGAGGAAATTGCGGTACGCATCAGGGTCTTCCGGCAGTAGTTCATTTTCTTCCATAGTAAGAAGCCGTCGGCCCCGATTCCTCCTTTCCAGCCACGGTCGTGTCCACATACTTCGTCTCCTTCTGCCGCCCTCACGACGACGGACAGCAATAGCCGCAGCCATAATTGTGCAGACTACAGCCGCGGTCGCAAGGTTTGCGTGATTACGATCCATTACCTCCGAAACTATATTTAGGTAAATCAACTAAGAGAACTTCGCCACAACACGAACTTCGAACAACACAAGCAGACGCTAGTAAACAAAGCAGCTGGTCGGAAATGCTGCGCGATTCGATATGTACTATCGATAGTCGCACCTCTGCGCCGAAAGTTCGCCGAATTCATTCACCGTGTAAAGCAGACGTTTCAAGCGATCATGCGAATGAATGAATTTCATTCGCATGATCATTCGAATGACATTGCGCACGATCATTCATCGTGTAAAACGGCCTGTACTACCGTTGCCCGCGAGAGTGCAGGCAGCAGCAAGGTTATTTCAGGTTATTTTGCGCGTTTCACTCAGGTTATTTTTCGGTTAAGCCAAAGAATAACCGAGTACTCAGGCTAACATGTGCTAAAAATAACCGGTTAACCTAAGGCAAAAAAAAACTTATGAATATAACCGGTTATTTTTGCCCATCCCTACAGTCGCCTGTGCCAACACCATGCCATCACGATACCTCGCGGAGAGCCGTGGAACTACAGAGGATTTGTAGAATAAAATTTTAATATTATGCGCACATAATCAGATGAATATTTAATCTGTTGCTCATGAGAATAAAGGCATGATCAGTCGATGGGAGTTAAATACCATGCATATTTTATTCTCTTTAATGTTGAATATATTCCACATGTACGCACTTATACGTATAAGACTGCGAATAAAGTAGGCATAATATATTAAGTCTACTTTATTATCAGTCTTATACGATCGAATAGTCGCATATTATTAGCATAATATTCAAATAATATGCACGTATTCGACGGAATATTATTTATGATTTATACCGGTAGATTTATTCATCTTTTATACAGTATAAATTTTGTGTGTGCTGTATGGGAAAGTTCTAGTTGGGAGTACATGTATTTGAATTTCGAACAAAATAAGAAAAATTCATTGTCTTCGAATTAATTTTAAAGCCCACGGGCACTTAACGTACAGTATACATGAACTTTCTCAACGATATACTTGATGAAACCATAATATGTACTGCACGTGAATGAGTGATTAAATTGAATGTTTTACTTATTCCTGCCTACGGGCCAATTTAACTGTAAATTTACATGATCTTTCTCGTCGTTATATTTTTAGTAACAATAAAAAGTACTAACCCTGATACATTGATGAAAATGATAGGTTTATTGTCGGGTATTATTATAGGGTACTTGAAGTTCGAAGAATATTAAAAAATCATGACCTAAGAAGTAGTTTTTAAAGCGCCTACTGGCCCTTTCCAGTCAATTTCATTATGTTTCTCCTCGCTTTATTTTATGTTACCATAAAAATTTCAAGTCCTGAAAATTGATGAAAATGAAATGTTCTAGTTTCGTAGTACATGTACTTTAGGTCCGAAATGGAAGAAAGATTCTGTCTTCGAAGTTGTTTATCCAGCCCACGGGCACTTAACCGTCAATTTACATGATCTTTCTCTTCGATACGTTTTACGTTAAATTAGGAAGTACTACTGCTGAAAAATTTACGAAAAGTAGTGAACTAGTTTTCGGAGTATAAGTACTTTAGTTTCGAACAAAAGGTACAAATTCAGTGTCTTGGAAGTAATTTTTCCCGCCCACGTGCACTTAACTGACAATTTACATGGACGTTTTCTTCTCAGTGATTTACGGTAAATTGAGATGTACTAAGCCATAAAAAATGATGAAAATAAGTGTTATAGTTTCGGAGTATGTGTACTTTAAGTTCGAAATGGATGAGAAATTCATTGTGTTCGAAGTACCTACTTTATACAGCCCAAGGGCCCATAACCATCAATTTACATGAACTATCTGTATATTTTATTTTACGTATACACATTGAGAAAAACTAAAGTCCTGAAAAACTGATGAAAATAAATGCTCTTATTTCGGAGAAATAGTAGTGTAAGTTAGAAAAAAATAAAAATGTAGTGTCTTCGAAGTAATTATTAGAGCTCACGAAACCTTAACCGGTAATTTACATTAACTTTTTCTACGCTACATTTAAAGTTCCATTCTAAAGTACGTTCCTGGAACATCGGTGAAAATGAATGCGCTGGCTGGATACTTTGTCTGACGGTTACCATAGTTCTGCGGCCATCTTGGGGAATGACGTCAGCGACAACAGCGCCGCCATCGGTCATAGGAGTCTCCGATACTTTGGCTGATGTTTATCAAATTATTGGCGGCCATCTTGGGGAATGACGCCAGCGACAACAGCGCCGCCATCGGTCGTTGGTCTCTCGGATTTTATTATAATTTCTTCTGCTCGGTTGCTCAGTCATATCCTGAAAAATAAATTTTAGATTCATTTTTATTAATTGCAGTTGTTACCGGGGACTTAACTAAACGATTTCTTATATTTCGGTTGTGGGCTGCGTACGGTGGGCTATGGGGTGTGGGCTAGGGTGGTGACGTTACTCCGGCAACCATTGTTTGTAATTCCGGTTCGAGCGAGGCAGAGATATCTATGATAGGTGAATTGGACGTTGGGAAGTAGAAGCCTCAAGTTTCCCAGATGGAAAATCGGAATTTAATGCCATACGACCGTCAGTCCAAAAGGTTAGTAGAATAATGTAGTTTTTCCTCGGATGTGCTTGAGTTGGACCTGAGTGAAATTGCCGTAATCTTATAATCTCGTGTTTTCCTTGCATTTAACAGCAACAAGTTTTTGTGGCAATTAATGTCATTTGTTCGTCTGGTATTTCGATTTGAAGTATGTGTTATATCGCTGAGTTACGAAATCATGCAGACTAGTTGATTGCGTAATTTTCAGATTGCCACGGATACGTATTGACTTCTTAGGCCTCTGCTGAGGTCAATGGTCAGGGTATATTATAATTTAAAAAGTATCCATAAAAGTGTGGCATTGTAATTTTTTAAGGATACCCAAGTATGATGATGTCGAAAGATCCTTGTATGAATTTCTTGACCTATGGTTATGTTGAGGTCAAAGGTCGAATGATTTGAGAATTCAGAAAGGGACAACAAATGTGATGTTTAATGGGTCTATAAGGGTGGCCTAGGTTAAAGTATGTTCTACAGGTCCACCGTTGACTTTCTTGTCCACTTGTGGTAATGCCTAGGTCAAAGGTCATGGGGTGGTGGACATTCATGTAGTAGATACAAAAGGTTTCCAATAATAGCTTACTTGTGGTGTAAAAGCTGGTGTTAATGTTGATAGGGGAATTCCTTGACCACTCTCGGTAGTGCTGAGGTGAAAGGTCGTGTGCCTGTGGACATTTGGGTAAGTGCCAGAAATGTGTCGAGTAATTGATTTATTATAGTGACAAAGTTGGTTATGAGGTTGATGGAACACTTGAGTCACTTCTTGACTTCCTGTGGTTGGGCAGTGGTCAAAGGTCATGCTTTGGTTGGTATTTAGTTAGGGTGAACAAATTTGTTGATTATGGGTTCGTTAGTGTGACAAAGTTGGTAAGAAGGTTGATGGATCACTTTCGAGGGCATTTCTTGACCTCGTGTGGTGACACTGAGGTAAAAGTTCATGGGAATTGGGTATTCAGAAAGAAGTGGCTTATGTGGTGGACAATAGGTTTATATGTGTGCCTTAATTTGGCATTTGGTTGGACCAATAGGATTTGTTGGTTCATGGGAATGATTCGATTGGCGTGATTTGATACCATAGTGGTTTTTAAAGTTCAGGTGGAAGTACATGTTAGTTTGCATTTATGATGTTGAAATAATTTGCAATGAGATTGCCTTCATGCTTTAATTAATAATTCTCTCCACAGTACCAGCATGGAGGTCAGGAGTGTTGGTGGGCGATTAGTCAATGCTGAGCCTATAAGTACTCTGGAAATCATTGACTGTGACTCAGATTCAAGCGATGCAGAGATTTCTGTGATAGGTGAATTGGACAGTCGGAAGTTACAGCCTGTAGGTTCCCATATGGAAAATAGGAATTTGATGTCATCGGGCCACCAGTCCGAAAGGTGTGTAGATAAATGTATTTTTTCCTCAGGTGTGCATGAGTTGGACATGAGTGAGAATTACTTGAACCTAACAATGTTTGGGAAAATGTGTTGTAATAATCTGCACAGAATAGGAATTTATCCCTTTTAGTGCGGCATGACGTGATATCACATCATGGTTGTCTTAACGCTGGTTCTGATGACGTGATATCAAGTCATGGGTACTGTGAGTGTTCCAGATTTCACTAGGGGGCGTATTGAAACTTCCTCAGAGAAAGCTGGAACACTCACTGTACCATTGACGTGATATCATTTCATCAGCACCAGTGTAGAGACAACCATGATGTGATATCACTCATGCTGCACTCAAAGGGGTAAAATTGCAGAGGATGACTTTAGTTGCACTCTCCATATGAGGAGGGATATCAAATTGCGCCAATAGTCTCTTACCCTAATTCACGTGTTAATGCTGGGCCAGAAATTTTTGTATTGGGAAAGTTTTGCAAGTGTACATTATAATTTTCCATGCTACAATATGAATTGAATGGAGTGCATAGGTGGTGGTGATGAGGTTATTCAAGTGAACTGTGAGGCTCTACCGGGAAAATAGTTGCATGAATGAAATACCACCAGAGAAAGTACATGTGTGTCCTGTTATCATTTACGCAGACATTACAAGGCCTTATATAATATAAAAAATGGCACATTCAAAGGTTATGGATCATGGTAGATGGATAGATGCATATGAAAGTTACTGTGTGTCACACTCAACGGTGTAATGCATACCACTCTGCTTCTTTTATTTTGATGACTTTAAGGTTCTTCCACCTTGGTTCATCTTTCTGGTGATGAAGTTTTGAATCCATTGTAAGATTAATCTTCAACCGAGTGGTTGATTTGAATATGATGATTCTTCCATTGGACCCTGGTCAGAATATGTATCCTGCAATATTTGTGAAACACAATCACCAGAAAGCTGAACCAACATCGGTTGAACCCAGAAGTATTCCAACCAGAAGCAATTCAGTGCTGAGAATTCTACCCATAAAATTGAATGTACTGCTGTGATGGAAATGCTTTATTTACTGTAATGTCAGGAATTGATTTTTCTGATACAATTAATTTTGACTTAAGAAGCAAATGCCTATATCATCGTCCTGTATATCATTTGCTGAATAATGAAAACTTTTATTTTTTTGTTCAGCATGCAGGAGTGGTGATAGACATCCCATTGTTCTATAATTGTCTTTTCTTATGTATTATACTCTCCAGTGTAAGTTTCATGAGTGCTCCCTGCCATTTAAATATTGAAATAGGATGAATGCAATGCACTAGAGGCAAATGTTGATTAGGGCAGTATTTGATCCTGTTTAATGGGTGGATGAATTTGGTTGAATTAATTATCACAAGGTCTATTATTCTGTTTTAGAGTTCCTGAGGAGATGTCTTCATCAGGAGGCAATACTGATGATGGAGTGTCGACTGGGCAAAGGCTTTTAACAAGGTAATGTGTATGATAATTATATTTTTGATGTCTTGTGTTTGGTTCATGATTTTAGCCTTAGTGGTGGATTTCAGTTCTACAAATGTATGTGGTGATGTTTGGTTCTTGGTTTAGTTCTTAACTTTGATTCTCTGCTCTAGGTCTTAGTTACGAAAACATATTACTCTTGCTTTCCTTGGGAAAAGAATGTAAATGAAATTTGTTGTTGACGTGCCATTTTTCAATTAAAGCGTGCAGCATTTAGTCTTTATTGGACTTCCATACTCGTTTATTCGGTATTTTATCATGAAAGTCTGGTCGTGCAAAAATTGTTTCCCTCAGCGCACATTCTGCTCCTGTCTATTCTGATTCTCCTTCCGAACATTTGCCAGCATGATATATGGTGGTACCTATGGCCGTCTGGTGTACATGCCAACATCACTATGATTCGCTGCTTTTCATTGCCACCTGACCGTACCAGTACTTGCTTTTCTCCTTTCGGGTGAACAGTCGTATTGCCTGGAATATCGAAGTAAATAGGCATCTCATCTGCGTTCCCAATTTGTCCTATAAAGAATTCTGTCTGCTTTCTTAGATCGTTGACATGCCTTTGAAATCGGATCAGCTTGGCTTCGTAGTCATCAGGTAACTTCTGAACAATGGAGGTCGGTTGTCGTATGGAGAATCCTGCTCTTTTCATGAAGCGGGATGCCCAACCATGACTAACTTTGAATTCCTGTCATGGAATTCTGCATTCTGTCGTGAGATCTCTGGATTTCGCTTGAAGAACTTCCACTGCCACAGGCATGTGCATGTTGCGCATGTGTCTCACAAAATTTTTTAGCTCTTCTTCAATCTAAGGATGTTTGCCAATTTTTTGTCCACGAAATGATTTTCTTTTACTATTACTGATTACGCTACTTCCGTACACACACTTGTGATACACTGTGCTCACGTCCTGCCCTGCAGTTTTAGCTCTTTTCTGCATACAAAATAACTCTTCTCTTGAAAGAAGCAGTTTACTGTGTTTTCCACACTTTCTCCATTTTCTATTCCCACGGTATAGCAATGCACAAGTACACAGTACGGTAGTAACTAAGGGTGATCAGTCACTAAACCAGCTTTTAGAATGAGTTGTTGCGACGTGGGGAGAAGAGGAACTACGTTTTTCTTGGGGCAATGTATTCATCACGCAAAAGGATACCCGGAGCCGACATGCAAAGCTTCGTGGTCGCCCAGGAGAGACAATCCACTCTAGACTCTTCTGCTCGTCGTTGGCGCCCACCGGCTGAAGTGGATGCCCCTGTTTTCGCCAGTGGGATAAGCGCCTTGATATCAGATGATACGGCCGTTGCACCGGTCTCATCTATACGTTTGCTTCCGAAACTCATGTAGCGTGGCGTCGTCTGCCACCGCAGATTCAAAAATAGTGACAGGTCACCCATCATACAAGTTTCTTATCGAACCATCCAACAAAGGTGCCGTTGTTTTCGACCTTCACACTAACCCAAGAAAAATACAGCTAAGAATCCCTCGCTCGCTCACATGGGACGATCCCAATTAATTAACAGATAAAATGAAAAAAAACATCGTCCTATATGCGAGTGAATACAGTGTATTTCGAAGTGGTACCAACGAAATATAAGTGTTTAAATAGAAAACTTAAACAGACCAGTCCAGTAACTTCCCTGCTCCTGGTGGCTGGGAATGTTCACTTGCACAGTGGGCATTCATGGGCACACACACTATGGGAGAACTCACGAGGGCCTTTGTGACCCCAAGCGACCCATAGTACTCACTGCCACTGACAAAACTAGATTTTAGTTTGCACGTTTTACTTGTCTACCTGCACATCCCAGTGGCAGCCAGCCTAACCCCAGAAATTCATGATTTATGAAACATACCGGTCCCCTTTGTCCATTGAGTCCAATAAATTAACAAGGATGTAAGCTGAGGTTTTGACTAAGATAGAGTAGGGGGGAATTTGTTGGTAGGGCGAGAAAAAGTAAAGTCTTGCGTACGTAGTTTCACCACACGAAGGAAGCCATCCTTTCCCGGGAAGGAGTCAGTTATGTGGGTGAGGCACCAGCACAGGGATGGAGCTTGAGGGTTGTGGACTAGCAGCAAATCTTCTGTCTTCAAACCCTTCCTACCTAAGGTCCATCTTGATTGCTGTTGAAGGGTGGGAAGATATTCTTGATGCCAGCGCTTCCAGATGAGTTAGGATAGGCTTTGTAGCATCTGCCATGGAGAAAGCCGATTTTGGGGATCATCAGTAGTATCATCTTTCAGAACAGTTAATCCTTCAACTTAATGCTAATTTAGCCATTACATTTGATGAATTTGGTGAGTAGTGAAATCATTCTAATGAGATAGCGACTAAAACTCATATTTACGAACATTTCCATTACTTAAGATCGTATTCACTTACAATGACATCAAATTCCATGTTCTGGAATATAAAATCTCGAATTCTGACTCTTCAGGACACTAGTACTGTACTGTGCACTGCCGATTAGTCATTAGCCCGATGTATTAGGTGTACTGTGTATGTCGCGGCTGCAAGTAATGACAATGGAACGGACTCTAAACAGCAAACACTTCGGAAAGGAGAAATAAATTCATGACTACTACCTTTAAAAAGTTTATAAAAGAGGTATACGGTTCGGAGAAGTTGTATTAGTTAATATTTGCAAAAACACTGGATAATTACGGAACCAAGATTATTCCTTTGGGGGAATAGCTCCACGCAGGCACTGATCTGCTATCTAATCCAATTAAAAGGTAAACATAAAGGAGAGCTCTTCAACATCTGTAACATCGCCTGAGAGCCAGCTGATTTCGGCTTGTCGGTATCATAGAGACCAATATCACCAGCATTTACCTATCCATTGTACTGGACGGTAATAATTAAGTGTGGAATACTCTCTTGAATTAATGGAAAAATATTTGTTGCAAGCCAGTTAAAAGTGTCTTAACCCTTAAACACCAAGCTTTTTTAGGTAACACCGAGGATCAAGTGAGGGTCAAATTATGTCCACACAATGTCCAATGGATGGGTTGCCCTTGCCGTCCGAGTCCCTTCTCATCTTAATGGCCCAACCTCCTTCCCAGAGAACAATTGGCATCCTTCTTTCCTACCCAAACTAGTCACTACCTCGCTCGTTAGCGGCCGTATTCCATCGCCATGAGCTTCTAACCTTTCTTCCTATTATCCTCTCAACGCTCTCTTAACCAGTAGTTGTCATATGCTCGCTCTCCGTGCCATGTCAAGATCTGATATAACTGATGTGGGTAAATATCTATGGTAGGGTTGGCGCGAGTACACGATTAATTTTCAGTCATCTCAAAAAATAACCGTAACAACAATGCACTGTGGGGAACATTGGAAATGCTATAGCTACTCGGAACGAGGGCGGTACCCTTATGGAAATTTCAGATCAGGCCTGATCTGATCTAGATCAAGTCTGATCTGACCTGATCAGATCTGATCTGATCCAGATCAGGTCTGATCTGACCTGATATGAACCACATCAGGTCTGATGTGGACCAGATGAGGTCTGATCTGATCCAGATCAGGTCTGATCTGAACCACTTCAGGACTGATCTGGACCAGATGAGGCGTCTGATCTGAGCCAGATCATGTCTGATCTGAACCACCTTAGGTCCGATATGAGGATCGGTCACCGGTCCATGAAGTAACAATCAGATATGTCCTGAGAATCAGGACAGGTAATTGATATAAATCTCAACTTCAGTTTGATCCAACTCAGCATATCAATTTATAAATAAAGTAAATAGGTTCCAATCTGACCTATAATGACACCTTTAATCCAAATTACGATATTACATTCTAAATAGGAGCTATGGTTAGTAAATAAATTGTTTCACTGGTGATCTTCAGACAGTATAACTGTTCCAAGGAAGTCTATGAAAATACGTTTAAGTATAGAATCATGTTATTTAGAAGTATTTTATAAGATGAGTAGAGACCTGATCTGGTATTCCAGATCAGACCTGATCAGGAATTTAATCAGCTCATTTCCTGATCTGGAATTTTCAGATCAGTCCTGATCTGAAATTTCCATAAGGGTATTAATTTATTGGAATATTTACTACATAAAAATAGGGAAGTTGGAAGAACTATTATTTATTTATCATAACTTAACTTAGTAATTTGAAAATAATTTAAAAAGTTAAATCATTTTGAGTAATAAATATAAGTATTTAGGAATCTTTATGAATATATATATGAGAGCTACTCTATGTACAATGCGATATAAAACTATGCATTGCATAAATACCGATATTATTTCGTTAAGTGCTACAGGGGTAAATATATACATATACTTGCTTTACTTTAAAAAAAAAAACTGGCAGAATTTTATTTCACTTTGGAGTTGATGTTTGGGGGCTGTTAAGACCAAGTGTGATTGTAGCGATTCCATTTCCTATTTTCCATTTTACCTCCATTTGCATCACTTGATGTTGAACACATATATTGTTATGAATTCAGATGCCTCGTATTTTTTGTTGTTAACGTATTGTATTGTCTTTGTAATTGTTTCAAAGAGTATATATAATTTGGAAGAAGGTCGCGGATGATTCATTTTGATTGTCACAAATGGTATGTAGTCTAAATCATGTCTATCTCACAGCAGGAATCGTAGCTGGTGCTCATCACACTATTCACTATCGACAAGTTCCCACTACTGCCGCTAGATGTAGGTAGGGTAGACGATATTACGAGTACCTTGATCAATCACCGCGTTGAACTTGATGGTATTCAATTCGGGGCTTAACCCTTTAACCCTTTCCTGCCGGTGCCTACGAGTGGAAAATGTTTTCCGTGCTACGGGTAGCTTGAGAAAATTTTAAACCTCTCTCTACGGAGCACTTTTTAGGGGTGGAGTTGCCCAGGTATCCTCGTCCCTCCGATTTGGGACCCAGCTCAACGGGGCGCCCAGTTATTACCCTGGCCACCGGACTCGACCGTCCAACCCTTTCTTAGCGGGGGTCCACGGTCAACTAATTGCATTAGCAGCGTTTTTTTAAATAAATATTTTTTATGATTTTCAATTATTTACATTCATATAAGAATAGCTAACAATTTTTTAGGCATTGTAGAATTTTAAACGGATTTCTAGCGTTGATAATAACAAAGTTAGGACTTTTTCAATTTTTACAGCAAGTTTCAACATCTCATCTCAAAATTTTCTTTGAATAAACCTTCAAATAATACTTCCCATCCTTATTTTTCATTCGGGCTTTGGACCGACATTGGCGAAGGTGGAAGGGAAGGTTTTTCCAAGTAGATTATAACAGACATCGCAAGCAGCCAAACAAATGTTCCACCCAGAATGAGTAGCTAACATTACAGCACCAGCGTAAGAACAGCTTTTGCTATTCAAGATACATTACCTAAAAATAATGGCATATGAGTAATTACTAAGGGGATCAATGAAGAAATTGGAAAATAGAGGTTTTATAGTGCAGGTAAGCATTCTGATAATAACAAACACGAACGATATAGAAAATGAAACGACAAAAATTTCTCTTTTTACGTATATTTCATCGCATGTGAACGCACAAGGTACTTTGGATTACACACAAGAAATCCGTTAATAATAACACTAAAATTTCGTTTAAAAATTGCCTATGCACAGAACAAAACAAAGAATTTATTTCAAATAATAAAAAATTGGAGTATGCAATAAGTTTTTCTTTGCAAAAATCATTGACAATTCAACCAGTTTACCACGGATTCCTGCTGTGATGAGGATCATAAATGAGTAGAAGGGTCGGGCCTAATTGCCAAGGACTGGCTCAAGGGTCTCGCTAAGCTCGGTTTCAGGCAGGGCATGAATACCTCCGACCATTGCTACCTCAGCGGTCACTTCCCATCCCCCACGACAATCATGGCCTACGTCAGGTCATTTGCGTTAAAAAATCCACGCCAGCACTGTCCGATGTCAGGTGGTTTGCGTATGAAAATGCTCGTCGGCTCGGGCCAACGTCCGGCACGGAAGGGTTAAGGATCAAGGGAAGGTCAGAAAATGTCCACCACTTTCTATATCTAATTTTTTATTTATTTTTATCCTTCGAAAAATTCTGTACAAAATTGATATTATCTATCTTTAATTGTACTTTTTAATCCTTGTATTAGTACTTTGGTATCTTGTCACAAAATAATATTATAGGGTGCGAAACTGGTGATGGACACAAAATGACATTCCCTTGGTGCAACCTACCACCTTTTTCTTCTGCTCGTCTTCTTTTTCATTCTGATTATATCTAGGATGTCATCATCATATACCTTTATTTGTTTGTTTTAACAAAGTTATCTCTATCTATCATGATAAATTTAATCTTTCTTTGTTTATTAAGTAATATAAATTAATAAATTCCATTTAATACAAATATTCTTTTATGCAACACATATATGTTTAAGTCAAATTAGAATAACAATTTGTTTGTGAGAGGCATTTTATTCATATGGATTGGAGAATGGAAAAAATTTAACAATTAGGTAAATGTTATTGAAATTATTTAATATAAAAAAGAGTAATATCTTGGGAGTAGATATATAAAATTCTGCTACCCACACAAAACCATGCAACCCACATGACGCATGAGAATCAGGGATGCTGTTTATATGCTTTTAGAAAAAGGTTTGTGGGAAAATTAGCGACATACAATGAGTCATATTCTTTATCTACTCCTCTTCCCTTGCAATGAGCAAATTTCTTGATAGCAAAGATACTATACGTCGTCCCCCGTTGAGCTCCCCTTCCCGCATAATAACCGTTGCACTTCCCTTCCACTCTAAGAGCCCGTTAGCTAATCGCTCCATTCCCAATCATTCCCCTCTCTTACTACCTGCATACCTGAACACAGCAGTATCCCCATGACGCACTTCACCCTATGCCTTTGTTACTGCTGCCTATACCCCCTTCTTTTCCAGCTCCTTCAATGACAGCTCTCCCATAATGTCATTAGAAAGACCCATTCCACTTCCCCGCCCAATGAATATTCTCTATATAATGAACACGCAAAGCCAAAATGTTTACTCTAATGCTGAAGTGATTCACTGTCGTTGCGAGTTGTAGGTAGCTTCCATAAGACTTCATCGGTCCTTAGACTGAAGACTTCGCTATTTGGTGCAGACTGAAACTGTGTGGTTTTGCATCTGTTAAACACCGGTAAGTGCCCTCATTTCTGTGAACGGCAATGGAAATTCTCCTTGATGGAAAAAATCTGCCCTGTGTGCAGCGGGTGTTAGCTATGAAATTTCACTGAAGGCACCCAACAGTAATAGGAGGATTTTCAAGTAGGACATCTGCATTTTCTTTCAAACAGCTAAGTACAAGAATTGTTTCTGTAGTTGAATCGAATATATAGTGTCTCCCAGTGATAATTTTTAAATACTTTCTTAAGTAGTAATATTTATTTTTTTAATTTCTTTTTCTTTTCTAGCCAGTTTTTTGATTTTGGATGTTAGATGGTTGAACAGTATGCTGGAACTGTATGCCGAAACTATATCTCTTTTATTTTCTGTGACTCTGTTGATAAATATTAATTATAATTACTAATAATTTAACCGAGAGTGAAGTTAAGGGAGAGTTAGAAAATTCGAATGGAGAGAGCTTTGCTGAAGAAGTGAGTGAAATTCAAGATCATGTGAGTGAATTCAGCGCAGATGATGACAGTGAGGTTGACCAAGGAGGTGAATGTGAGAAGGAACACAGCAACGCACGAAGTGTGATATACAGAGCAAAAGCTGGAAGGGAATACATATCAGAACCTCCTCGTGTAAGAAGAGAAGAACATCACAAAATATACGGAGAGAATGGCCAGGCCTACTTCCAGCTAGGAAAGTAATGGATAAATGAAAGTCTTTGGAAAAGTTTCAAACCATTGATTATTTCAACATTATTCTCGAACACACAAATAAAGAAGCAGAACGTTCACAAATTACAAAAACTGATATGCAAAACTGAAAATATTTGTGGGGGTCTTGATTTTGATGGGTGCTAACCATTACAGCAAATTAAATTATCATAATCTCTGGTCAAATAAATCTGGAAGGCCATCATACATAGCTGCAATGAACCGTAATAGATTTCAGGAATTGATGGCCATTGTTAGATTCGACGATAAATCAACCATAAAGATACAGAAGACACCATATTTCAGATGGTAAATGAGACTTTACAGAAATATTATACACCTGGGGAGTGTGTGGTAGTAGATGAATATTTTTTTGTATTAGGTGTACGTACATTCAAAGGGTTCGTGAAGGATAAGCCAGGAAAATATGGTATTCAAATGAAAATGATAGATAGAAGTGAACACTATTTGCTTGGAATGGAAGTATATGCAGGTAAAAGAAAGGAACAAACATCATATGAGTGGGGTCTCAGAGACACAGTAAAATGGCTAGTCAGTGACATAAAACATTCCGAGAGAAATGTGACAATGGACATGTATTACACATCTGTAGAGCTAGCAGAGGACCTTTTCCATGATTATGGACTCACTATGGTTGGGACTACACAAATAAATTGAAAACACGTCCAGAAGAATTGAAAACAATAAGAAATAGAGAACTTTTTTCAAGCTTGTTTGCATTTACAGACCAGAATATGGAAATCCACCGGTTACATTATTATCATATGTTAAGAGAGAAAAGCCAAAGAAAATCTTAATCTTGCTTTCAACACAACATGCGGATTAAACAATAAGTACCATTCACCAAATGGCAAGGAAATATTCAACAAAGAGATCAAAAAGAAGGTGGCCCATGTCCGTTTTCTTCACTCGAATAGATATAGCTACTCTAAATGTATACTCCCTGACTACGCAAAATTTTCCTCAATGGAAACAGGGTAGGAGCAGCACAAAGAAACCATATTTACAGGAGCTTAGTCTTGATCTAGTGAAACCAAACACAGTAGAACCTCGATCTATCATTTTTCAAAGGGATGGGAAAAAAAGGTGGATGCGGGAAAGCGAACAATGCGGGAAAAGATTTCCTAGGAGAAAAAACTAGATGAAAATGTGAGAATTTTATGGTAACTCTTCACAGTAGAGGGGAATCTTAAAAGAATTTCTCATATAAGCGGGAGACTTATTAAATTTAATGAAAATTCTTCGTGCATCTCTAATTTTTTGTTTGACAACTAACTGTTTAAAATATTTTATTAGTATTACAGATCCCATTGGTGTCTCGGATAATAAAATTAAATAAATAGGGTCCAATATCACGTTATTGGATGATCCTCAAGCCCGCGCACCGACCTATCCATGCAAAGAAATTTATTCGTTTCAAATATCCTTGAGGGTGAGAAGCGGGTCTAAAATTTGTTGGGGAGGATGTAATCTTTTGTCGCGTTTCCATTGTGTTCCACTGATGGACGAGTGCCACCCATTAAAGATGGAGCAAGCTTGATGCTACCAAGTGTACTCTTGTTTATTTGGAATAATCGCCTAACCAATGAGGCATAGAGCAAGAGAGGTGTAGCAGGTTATTGCCATCTGGTTCAGAGAGGCAAAACTTAGCGGGCAATCAGGTTGAAATGAGGAAGTACGATATTGGCCGTCAGAGTTTGGCTTGGCATTACTAAATAAACACCGATTTCAAAAGAATAAATCATTATGATGGGTCACGGTGCCTAAAAAACAAAAAAAGCATTTCTGGCAATGGAAGCCAATGTCAGACAACGGACGAGAAGGAATTTAGCCCACAATCGCAGGACTTCCACTACGACAAACTAATGGTGAAACATCTGCGTTACCTTCAGCTGTCTTGTAACACCGTTTTTGAACAGTTTTGGCTTTAGGCTTAGAAATAAATACTTCTGGATAATGATTATACTTAAATACCTACCTATAGAAATGGAGGATAGTTCTGCGGCCATATTGGGGAATGACGTCAGCGACAACAGCGCCGCCATCGGTCATTGAAGTCTCGGATACTTTGCCTGATGTTTATCATATATCTGGCAGCCATCTTGGAGAATGACGTCAGCGAGAACAGCGCCGCCATCGGTCGTTGGACTTTTGGATTTTATAATGCTTTTTTCCGCTCAGTTGCTCAGTCATACCCTGAAAAATGAATTTTTGATTCATTTTTATTAATTGCAGTTGGTACCGGGGACTTAACAATCCGATTTCTTATATTTGGGTTGTGGGCTGCGTACGGTGGGCTATGGGTTGTGGGCTATGGTGGTGACGTCACTCCGGCAACCATTGTTTGTAATTCCGCTTCAGGGGAGGCAGAGATTTCTATGATAGGTGAATTGGACGTTGGGAAGTAGAAGCCTCAAGTTTCCAAGATGGAAAATCGGAATTTAACGCCATACGACCGTCAGTCTAAAAGGTTAGTAGATTGATGTAGTTTTTCCTCGGATGTGCTTGAGTTGGACCTGAGTGAAATTGCCGTAATCTTATGATCTCGTGTTTTCCTTGCATTTAACAGTAACAAGTTTTTGTGACAATTAATGTCATTTATTCTTCTGGTATTTCGATTTGAAGTATGTGGTATATCGCTGAATTACGAAATCTTGAAGACTAGTTGATTGCGTAATTTTTCGCCGATAATGTTAGACGCCTGTTAGTGGCCGTGAAATGAAATTGAGGTCGGAAATGTTGAGGCCGGAAGATGGCCACATGGAACAATGTTTGAGTTAGAAAATAAAATCGTGATCTCAGAAAGGTCGCAGGGAATAAAGGTGCCCAAGTCGATGTAAGGGTTAAGGGATCCATTTGCCAATCGCAGAACTCGCGAGGTAATGCAGAGGTCAAGGGTCATTGGGTTGTGGGCATTGAGGTAGGAGCAACAAAATGTCCATACGTAGGTTAATTGGTGTGAAAAGGTTGGTAGTAAGGTCGATAGATACCTCCGGGGATTCTTCGTCCAGCTGTTGTTATATTGAGGTCAAAGGTCATGGGATGTGGACATTCAGATAGGAGCTGAAAGTGTGTTGAATCTTGCGTTGTTATGAGTGCCGTAGTCGATGTTAAGGTCTAGAGATCCTCGTATAATTTCTTACCTCCTGTGGTAATGCAGAGGTCAAAGGTCATAGGGTAGTGGGCGTTGAGAGAGGTGCATCAAGGACTGTGTCTAATATGTTTATCAGCGTGCCTAGGTATGTAGCATGGTTGATCATTCTGGCATTCAGTGATATGGGGTAATGCTGAGGTCAAAGGTCAGGTGATGTATGATTTCAAAAAGGTCCAAGTATATCATTGATGTAAGCTTTATTTGGTCATTTAAGGAGGAGGTAAGGTCTACAGATTACCACGGGTACTTATTGACTTCTTAAGCCTCTGCTTAGGTCGAAGGTCAGGGTATATTGTAATTTAAAAAGTAGCCATAAAAGTGTGTCATTGTAATTTTCTAAGGATACCCAAGTATGGTGATGTCGATAGATCCCTCTATGAATTTCTTGACCTCCTATGGTTATGTTGAGGTCAAAGGTCGAATGATTTGAGAATTCAGAAAGGGACAACAAATGTGATGTTTAATGGGTCTATAAGGGTGGCCTAGGTTAAAGTATGTTCTACAGGTCCACCGTTGACTTTCTTGTACACTTGTGGTAATGCCTAGGTCAAAGGTCATGGGGTGGTGGACATTCATGTAGTAGATACAAAAGGTTTCCAATAATAGCTTACTTGTGGTGTAAAAGCTGGTGTTAATGTTGATAGGGGAATTCCTTGACCACTCTCGGTAGTGCTGAGGTGAAAGGTCGTGTGCCTGTGGACATTTGGGTAAGTGCCAGAAATGTGTCGAGTAATTGATTTATTATAGTGACAAAGTTGGTTATGAGGTTGATGGAACACTTGAGTCACTTCTTGACTTCCTGTGGTTGGGCAGTGGTCAAAGGTCATGCTTTGGTTGGTATTTAGTTAGGGTGAACAAATTTGTTGATTATGGGTTCGTTAGTGTGACAAAGTTGGTAAGAAGGTTGATGGATCACTTTCGAGGGCATTTCTTGACCTCGTGTGGTGACACTGAGGTAAAAGTTCATGGGAATTGGGTATTCAGAAAGAAGTGGCTTATGTGGTGGACAATAGGTTTATATGTGTGCCTTAATTTGGCATTTGGTTGGACCAATAGGATTTGTTGGTTCATGGGAATGATTCGATTGGCGTGATTTGATACCATAGTGGTTTTTAAAGTTTAGGTGGAAGTACATGTTAGTTTGCATTTATGATGTTGAAATAATTTGCAATGAGATTGCCTTCATGCTTTAATTAATAATTCTCTCCACAGTACCAGCATGGAGGTCAGGAGTGTTGGTGGGCGATTAGTCAATGCTGAGCCTATAAGTACTCTGGAAATCATTGACTGTGACTCAGATTCATGCGATGCAGAGATTACTGTGATAGGTGAATTGGACAGTCGGAAGTTACAGCCTGTAGGTTCCCATATGGAAAATAGGAATTTGATGTCATCGGGCCAGCAGTCCGAAAGGTGTGTAGATAAATGTATTTTTCCTCAGGTGTGCATGAGTTGGACATGAGTGAGAATTACTTGAACCTAACAATGTTTGGGAAAATGTGTTGTAATAATCTGCACAGAATAGGAATTTATCTTTTTTAGTGCGGCATGACGTGATATCACATCATGGTTGTCTTAACGCTGGTTCTGATGACGTGATATCAAGTCATGGGTACTGTGAGTGTTCCAGATTTCACTAGGGGGCGTATTGAAACTTCCTCAGAGAAAGCTGGAACACTCACTGTACCATTGACGTGATATCACTTCATCAGCACTAGTGTAGAGACAACTATGATGTGATATCACTCATGCTGCACTCAAAGGGGTAAAATTGCAGAGGATGACTTTAGTTGCACTCTCCATATAAGGAGGGATATCAAATTGTGCCAATAGTCTCTTACCCTAATTCACGTGTTAATGCTGGGCCAGAAATTTTTGTATTGGGAAAGTTTTGCAAGTGTACATTATAATTTTCCATGCTACAATATGAATTGAATGGAGTGCATAGGTGGTGGTGATGAGGTTATTCAAGTGAACTGTGAGGCTCTACCGGGAAAATAGTTGCATGAATGAAATACCACCAGAGAAAGTACATGTGTGTCCTGTTATCATTTACGCAGACATTACAAGGCCTTATATAATATAAAAAATGGCACATTCAAAGGTTATGGATCATGGTAGATGGATAGATGCATATGAAAGTTACTGTGTGTCGCACTCAACGGTGTAATGCTTACCACTCTGCTTCTTTTATTTTGAGGACTTAAAGGTTCTTCCACCTTGGTTCATCTTTCTGGTGATGAAGTTTTGAATCCATTGTAAGATTAATCTTCAACCGAGTGGTTGATTTGAATATGATGATTCTTCCATTGGACCCTGGTCAGAATATGTATCCTGCAATATTTGTGAAACACAATCACCAGAAAGCTGAACCAATATCGGTTGAACCCAGAAGTATTCCAACCAGAAGCAATTCAGTACTGAGAATTCTACCCATAAAACTGAATGTACTGCTGTGATGGAAATGCTTTATTTACTGTAATGTCAGGAATTGATTTTTCTGATACAATTAATTTTGACTTAAGAAGCAAATGCCTATATCATCGTCCTGTATATCATTTGCTGAATAATGAAAACTTTTATTTTTTTGTTCAGCATGCAGGAGTGGTGATAGACATCCCATTGTTCTATAATTGTCTTTTCTTATGTATTATACTCTCCAGTGTATGTTTCATGAGTGCTCCCTGCCATTTAAATATTGAAATAGGATGAATGCAATGCACTAGAGGCAAATGTTGATTAGGGCAGTCTTTGATCCTGCTTAATGGGTGGATGAATTTGGTTGAATTAATTATCAAAAGGCCTATTATTCTGTTTTAGAGTTCCTGAGGAGATGTCTTCATCAGGAGGCAATACTGATGATGGAGTGTCGACTGGGCAAAGGCTTTTAACAAGGTAATGTGTATGATAATTATATTTTTGATGTCTTGTGTTTGGTTCATGATTTTAGCCTTAGTGGTGGATTTCAGTTCTACAAATGTATGTGGTGATGTTTGGTTCTTGGTTTAGTTCTTAACTTTGATTCTCTGCTCTAGGTCTTAGTTACGAAAACATATTACTCTTGCTTTCCTTGGGAAAAGAATGTAAATGAAATTTGTTGTTGACGTGCCATTTTTCAATTAAAGCGTGCAGCATTTAGTCTTTATTGGACTTCCATACTCGTTTATTCGGTATTTTATCATGAAAGTCTGGTCGTGCAAAAATTGTTTCCCTCAGCGCACATTCTGCTCCTGCCTATTCTGACTCTCCTTCCGAACATTTGCCAGCATGATATATGGTGGTAAACTATGACCGTCTGGTGTACATGCCAACATCACTATGATTCGCTGCTTTTCATTGCCACCTGACCGTACCAGTACTTGCTTTTCTCCTTTCGGGTGAACAGTCGTATTGCCTGGCATATCAAAATAAATTGGCATCTGCATTCCCACTTTGTCCTATGAAGAATTCTGTCTGCTTTCTTAGATCGTTGACATGCCTTTGAAATCGGATCAGCTTGGCTTCGTAGTCATCAGGTAACTTCTGAACAATGGAGGTCGGTTGTCGTATGGAGAATCCTGCTCTTTTCATGAAGCGGGATGCCCAACCATGACTAACTTTGAATTCCTGTCATGGAATTCTGCATTCTGTCGTGAGATCTCTGGATTTCGCTTGAAGAACTTCCACTGCCACAGGCATGTGCATGTTGCGCATGTGTCACAAAGTTTTTTAGCTCCTCTTCCATCTTAGGATGTTTGCCAGTTTTCGTTCCACGAACTGATTTTCTTTTACTTCCGCAATTAAACAGCAAATCTCGCTGATTACGCCACTTCCATACACACACTTCTGATAGGCCGTGCTTATGTGCTGCCGTGCAGTTTTAGCTCTTTTCTGTTCTCGCCGGCGAGATAAGCGCCTTGATATCAGATGATACAGCCACTGTGCCGGTCTCATCTATATGTTTGCTTCCGACGCTCATGTAGCATGGCAACGTCTGCCAGCACAGATTCAAAAATATTGACAGGTCACCCATCATACAAGGTTCTTTCCGAACCATCCAACAAAGGTTCCGTCGTTGTCAACCTTCACACTAACCCAAGAAAAAAATAGCTAAGAATCCCTCGCTCACTCACATAGGACAACCCCAATTAACAGAGAAAATGAAAAAAAACCTCATCCTATATGCGAGTGAATACAGTATATTTCGAAGTGGTACCAACGAAATATAAGTGTTGAAATAGAAAACTTAAACAGACCAGTCCAGTAACTTCTCTGCTCCTGGTGGCTGGGAATGTTCACTTGCACAGTGGGCATTCATGGGCACACACACTATGGGAGAACTCACGAGGGCCTTTGTGACCCCGAGCGACCCATTGCACTCACTCACTGCTACTGACAAAACTAGATTTTAGTGTGCACGTTTTACCTGTCTACCTGCACATCCCAGTGGCAGCCAGCCTAACCCCAGAAATTCATGATTTATGAAACATACCGGTCCCCTTTGTCCATTGAGTCCAATAAATTAACAAGGATGTAAGCTGAGGTTTTGACTAAGATAGAGTAGGGGGGAATTTGTTGGTAGGGCGAGAAAAAGTAAAGTCTTGCGTACGTAGTTTCACCACACGAAGGAAGCCATCCTTTCCCGGGTAGGAGTCAGTTATCCGGGCGAGGCACCAGCACAGGGATGGAGCTTGAGGGTTGTGGACTAGCAGCAAATCTTCTGTCTTCAAATTCCTCCTACATAAGGTCCATCTTGATTGCTGATGATGAGTGGGAAGATATTCTTGATGCCAGCGCTTCCAAATAGGTTGGGATAGGCTTTGTAGCATCTGCCATGGAGAAAGCCAATTTTGGGGATCATCAGTAGTATCATCTTTCAGAACAGTTATTAGTGACCTTCCTATTAGAAAATAGCCAGGGCTAAGAGCTTAATTTTTGGAGGGGTCCATATAGAGCGATGCTATTGGGTATGAATTCAATATTGTTTCCACTTCTGTCGAGAGAGATATAAAGTCTTCTTACGTCAGAATTTCTCTTCCTATTACTCTGACAAGGTGATGCTTTGTACTTTTAATTGCACTTTCCTACAAACCTCCCTGTTGTGGATACGCCGGAGGAAGAAAATGAAAACTTATCGAGCACTGTCATGTGAAATGAGTTTCTTTATGCTGGAAGGCCTCTGACAAAAAATTCTTCTTCATTACTGCTGCTAAATTACTTGAAGGCCCCTTAAAATTTGATCTGCAATCAGAATGCAAATCGGTGCACAGTCCTCTAATGGAGACAAAAGGAGTCACGGCAGTGATAAAGGCAAATGCTGAGAGTCCATTGACTACATATACGTGAACAGCTTTGGTCGAGAAACTTAAATATACCTTGATTAATTATGTGCTTTTTACGGTATGAATCTTAACTTGCAAGGCATGTATAGAAGGCATATAAATATAAAGTGAGGGCTCTCGGGACCTGAAAAATCACTCGCTTAGTGGAACTCTCGTTGTTTCGGAAGATGATGAAATAATCTTTCCAAAGCCAATTCCTTCAACTTAATGCTAAGTTAGCCATTACTGTGCACTGCCGATTAGTCATTAGCCCGATGTATTAGGTGTACTGTGTATGTCGCGCCATCAAGTAATGGCAATGGAATGGACTCTAAACAGCAAGCACTTCGGAAAGGAGAAATAAATTCATGACTACTATCTTTAAAAAGTTTATAAAAGAGGTATACCGTTCGGAGAAGTTGTATTAGTTAATATTTGCAAAAACACTGGATAATTACGGAACCAAGATTATTCCTTTGGGGGAATAGCTCCACGCAGGCACTGATCTGCTATCTAATCCAATTAAAAGGTAAATATAAAGGAGAGCTCTTCAACATCTGTAACATCGCCTGAGAAACCAGCTGATTTCGGCTTGTCGGTATCAAAGAGACCAATATCACCAGCATTTACCTATCCATTGTACTGGACAGTAATAATTAAGTGTGGAATACTCTCTTGAATTAATGGATAAATATTTGTTGCAAGCCAGTTGAAAGTGTTTTAACCCTTAAACACCAAGCTTTTTTAGGTAACACCGAGGATCAAGTGAGGGTCAAATAATGTCCACACAATGTCCAATGGATGGGTTGCCCTTGCCGTCCGAGTCCCTTCTCATCTTAATGGCCCAACCTCCTTCCCAGAGAACAATTGGCATCCTTCTTTCCTACCCAAACTAGTCACTACCTCGCTCGTTAGTGGCCGCATTCCTTCGCCATGAGCTTCTAACCTTTCTTCCTATTATCCTCTCAATGCTCTCTTTCCAGTAGTTGTCATACGCTCGCTCTCCGTGCCATGTCAAGATCTGATATAACTGATGTGGGTAAATATCAATGTATTTCCTTGGTTTTGGTATCATATGTAACAAAGTAGTGGGCAAACTTCCTATTATACTTGTTCTGTAGATTTATGCCGATAAAATCTCTAGCAAAATTAACGTACGTTCCACTTCAGTGGGTGGGGTCCTTTGGGCGGAATGGGTCCGGAGGGTCAAAGGTCTTCCACCTGTCCTGCCCCCCCCGGCGGAAAACAGGGTCCCCCAATTACCTTTCTCACCCAATTCTTGTATGTACCAGTGCATTATTTCCAATGACGTGGGCCACATGGGCTTAAATGGGTGAGTGGCGGAGGGAAGGGAGGGAGATGGGGTTTCTCGTCATGTTAATCTCGCAGAACCAACCAGAGGGCAGCAGGCGTGGCTAGTAATCTCGGCAATTCAGTCACTCCCTGACCTTCGTCATGGTCACTTCTCGGGACTCTAGTGCGGCCAAACCCCACGTGCTCTGTGCTTTTTCATTTTTCTATTTTTATCATGTTTAGCCAGTTGAAGTAGGTATTTATGTCTATTCATTTTCCTGAAGTATTTATTTCTGAGCCTAAAGTCGAAACTGTTCAAAATAGGTGTTATAAGACAGCTGAAGGTAACACAGATGTTTCACCGTTAGTTTGTTGTAATGGAAGTCCTGCGATTGTGGGCTAAGTTCCTTCTCGTCCGTTGTCTGACATTGGCTTCCATTGCCAGATATGCTTTTTTTGTTTTTTAGGCACCGTGACCCATCATAATGATTTATTCTTTTGAAATTGGTGTTTATTTAGTAATGCCAAGCCGAACTCTGACAGCCAATATCAGAATTCCTCATTTCAACACGATTGCCCGCTAAGTTTTGCCTCTCTGAACCAGATGGCAATAACCTGCTACACCTCTCTTGCTCTATGCCTCGTTGGTTACGCGATTATTCCAAATAAACAAGGGTACACTTGGTAGCATCAAGCTAGCTCCATCTTTAATGGGTGGCACTCGTCCATCAGCGGAACACAATGGAAACGCGACAAAAGATTACATCCTCCCCAACAAATTTTAGACCCGCTTCTCACCCTCAAGGATATTTGAAACGAATAAATTTCTATGCATGGATAGGTCGGTGCGCAGGCTTGAGGATCATCCAATAATTTGATATTGGACCCTATTTATTTACTTTTATTGTCTGAGACACCATTGGGATATGTGATACTAATAAAATATTTTAAGCAGTTAGTAGTCAAACAAAAAATTTGAGATGCACGAAGTATTTTCATTAAATTTAATAATTCTCCCACTTACAAGAGAAATTCTTTTCAGGATCCCCTCTACTGTGAAAAGTTACCATAAAATTCTCGCATTTTCATATCGTTTTTGCTCCCAGGAAATCTTTTCCCGCATTGTTCGCTTACCCGCATCCACTTTTTTTTCCCATCCCCTTGAAAATGATAGTTCTAGGTTCTACTGTATTTGGTTTCACTAGATCAAGACCGAGATCCTGTAAATATGGTCTCTGTTGGCTGCTCCTACCCTGATTCCATTGAGGAAAATTTTGCGTAATCAGTGAGTAGCCATTTAGAGCAGCTATATCTATTCGAGTGAAGAAAACGGACATGGGCCACCTTCTTTTTCATCTCTTTGTTGAATATTTCCTTGCTATTTGGTCAATGGTATCAACCCCTCCCTTAGTGCTGTTATAAAACATCATCACATCTGATTTCATCTTTGGACAGTTACCTATTGTTTAATCTGCATGTTGTGTTGGATGCAGGATTAAGATTTTCTTTGGCTTTTCTCTCGTAACATATGATAATAATGTAAGCGATGGATTTCCTGTGTTCTCTCTGTAAATGCAAAGAAGCTTGACAAAAGTTCTCTATTTCTTATTGTTTTCAATTCTTCTGGACGTATTTCAATTTATTTGTGTAGTCCCAACCATAGTGAGTACATAACCACGGAAAAGGTCCTCTGCTAGCTCTATAGATGAGTAATACATGTCCATTGTTACATGTCTCCCGGAATGTTTTATGTCACTAACTAGCCATTTTACTGTACACTTTTCCAAAGACTTTCATTTATCCATTACTTTCCTAGCTGGAAGTAGGCCTGGCCATTCTCTCCGTATATTTTGTGATGTTCTTCTCTTCTTACACGAGGAGGTTCTGATATGTATTCCCTTCCAGCTTTTGCTCTGTATATCACACTTCGTGCGTTGCTGTGTTCCTTCTCACATTCACCTCCTTGGTCAACCTCACTGTCATCATCTGCGCTGAATTCACTCACATGATCTTGAATTTCACTCACTTCTTCAGCAAAGCTCTCTCCATTCGAATTTTCTAACTCTCCCTTAACTTCACTCTCGGTTAAATTATTAGTAATTATAATTAATATTTATCAACAGAGTCACAGAAAATAAAAGAGATATATTTTCGGCATACAGTTCCAGCATACTGTTCAACCATCTAACATCCAAAATCAAAAAACTGGCTAGAAAAGAAAAAGAAATTAAAAAAATAAATATTACTACTTAAGAAAGTATTTAAAAATTATCACTGGGAGACACTATATATTCGATTCAACTACAGAAACAATTCTTGTACTTAGCTGTTTGAAAGAAAATGCAGATGTCCTACTTGAAAATCCTCCTATTACTGTTGGGTGCCTTCAGTGAAATTTCATAGCTAACACCCGCTGCACACAGGGCAGATTTTTTCCATCAAGGAGAATTTCCATTGCCGTTCACAGAAATGAGGGCACTTACCGGTGTTTAACAGATGCAAAACCACACAGTTTCAGTCTGCACCAAATAGCGAAGTCTTCAGTCTAAGGACCGATGAAGTCTTATGGAAGCTACCTACAACTCGCAACGACAGTGAATCACTTCAGCATTAGAGTAAACATTTTGGCTTTGCGTGTTCATTATATAGAGAATATTCATTGGGCGGGGAAGTGGAATGGGTCTTTCTAATGACATTATGGGAGAGCTGTCATTGAAGGAGCTGGAAAAGAAGGGGGTATAGGCAGCAGTAACAAAGGCATAGGGTGAAGTGCGTCATGGGGATACTGCTGTGTTCAGGTATGCAGGTAGTAAGAGAGGGGAATGATTGGGAATGGAGCGATTAGCTAACGGGCTCTTAGAGTGGAAGGGAAGTGCAACGGTTATTATGCGGGAAGGGGAGCTCAACGGGGGACGACGTATAGTATCTTTGCTATCAAGAAATTTGCTCATTGCAAGGGAAGAGGAGTAGATAAAGAATATGACTCATTGTATGTCGCTAATTTTCCCACAAACCTTTTTCTAAAAGCATATAAACAGCATCCCTGATTCTCATGCGTCATGTGGGTTGCATGGTTTTGTGTGGGTAGCAGAATTTTATATATCTACTCCCAAGATATTACTCTTTTTTATATTAAATAATTTCAATAACATTTACCTAATTGTTAAATTTTTTCCATTCTCCAATCCATATGAATAAAATGCCTCTCACAAACAAATTGTTATTCTAATTTGACTTAAACATATATGTGTTGCATAAAAGAATACTTGTATTAAATTGAATTTATTAATTTAAATTACTTAATAAACAAAGAAAGAGTAAATTTATCATGATAGATAGAGATAACTTTGTTAAAACAAACAAATAAAGGTATATGATGATGACATCCTAGATATAATCAGAATGAAAAAAAAGGCGAGCAGAGAGAAAGGTGTCAGGTTGCACCAAGGGAGGTTCATTTTGTGTCCATCACCAGTTTTGCACCCTATAATATTATTATGACAAGATACCAAAGTACTAATACAAGGATTAAAAAGTACAATTAAAGATAGATAATATCAATTTTGTACAGAATTTTTCGAAGGATAAAAATAAATAAAAAATTTGATATAGAAAGTGGTGGACAATTTCTGACCTTCCTTTGGTCCTTAAAGGGTTAAGCCCCGTATTTAATGCAATCAAGTTCCACGCGGTGATTGATCAAGGTACTCTCAATATGTTCTACCGTACCTACATCTAGCGGCAGTAATGGGAACTTGTCGATAGTGAACAGTGTGATGAGCACCAGCTACGATTCCTGCTGTGAGATAGACATGATTTAGACTACATACCATAAATGCCAATCAAAATGAATCATCCACGACCTTCTTCCAAAATATATATACTCTTTGAAACAATTACAAAGACAATACAATACGTTAACAACAAAAATAAGAGGCATCTGAATTCATAACAATATAAGTGTCCAACATCAAGTGATGCCTTATCAAGTGAAGATAAATTAAATAATACTCTCCAATTGCTTGTTGGGAGATACTTTGAAAAGAAGTAGTGTAGTAACAAACTAGAAATGGGGAAAGTTTAAAATATAATAAACAGGTTCTATCTGGAACAAAAAGTAATTAACAAGCTTTGTCTTGAAGATCTAGTTGCCTTGTTTCCACCAAAAATTGCCGTGAACTTTAGGAATCCTGTGTGGCGCAGTGGTCTGCGCATTGGTCCGGCAAACCAGAGGTCCGTGGTTTGATTGGATCCCGGTCCAGACAAAATTTTTCTCATCGCAATTTCTTCTGAAGTCTTGTGACAGAAAAAACAAGCATGAACATATTAATGCCAGTTGAGGAATATATTGATGAAAGAATATTATGTAATCATAGATTTATTTCCTCACAAAACAATTATCAATATTAATTTGCTTTAGCTTCAGCGCACTTGCTTTGATCATAAATCTTTGAACGTCATTTAGTTTCTGCAATTCTTATTGGGAGGCGTCACTCGCCTGGTAAACGTCACTAATTACTGCAAGGGCATGCTTTACTTCAGTCTTTGAAGGCAGTGACACCGTTTCTTCATCCGATTCGGACCTAACCTAGCGATTTTCTTTTTCTCCTGCAGTGGCAATCAACTCCTCCTCCGTTACATCTTCGCAAACAGTCACACATATTAATCTACGTCCACGTAGACTTCGTAATCACAATGGCCAAAATACTCATGAATGTCTTTCCAACTATCAGGTTAATCACTTTGCTCCATTTCCTTCTGTTTCTCTACCAGCTGTTCACCCGATGAATCCTCTCCATTGAATCGGGCATGGCGGAAACAAGCCGATATCTGAGTGGGAGATATTTTTTCCCAGCTAATAGATACCCCTCATATGGCATGGTTTTGTGTCACACTCCTCTTCAAGCTTTTCCTAACCCACTTCGACAGATCCTTGATTTCATTCAAGGACAAATGCAACCTGAAAGAGAAAAAGAAAATTAATGTGGCATTGTCTCTATAGTCATTTCAGCAAGATACATAGTTTTAAAATGTTACACAACTAAGTAGAGGAAACTTAAGTGATATTGAATAGAAAAACACAAAATGTGTTAGCATAGATACCACGAGGGCATCCCCCAGAAAAAACTGATGGGATAATTGTCAGGGAAGTCACATGAGATTTTAATCAAAAGTATGACAAAAAATTACAGACAATAAAATCAAAGACGCGGTGATATGTGCACCCCTAGATTTGAAATAGTATGAATTTTCACTAGCTGAAGTCGGTAAGGGCAATTGGAATTCACGCTGCAAAAATGTAAACAACACGATAAAATATAAGCAAGCACCCACACTTAATTGCAATTAGTGTATAATGTTATTAATAAAGAGGAATTTTGTAGGGTGATTCTGAATAAAAATAAAGAGTGAAGGGAAAATGTTCTATCTCTTACCGTTTTTCTTCCAAGATCTTGCAATGAAGTACGTCGTGTACCGGCATTTCAGGTACGTCTTTCTTTTCTTACCAATAACACTGTCGGCAAGGGATGGGCAGTATTGAGAAAAAACCTGCTTTAGGTTAACCAGTTATTTTCAGTGAGTAGAGTACTCGAGTATTAAAACCTGGTGAAAAAAACCGGTTATTTTCAGGTTAAATAACATGTCAGTTAAATACATGTATTTGAATTGCGAACAAAATAAGAAAAATTCATTGTTTTGGAACTAATTTTAAAGCCCACGGGCACTTAAGCTACAGTATACATGAACTTTCTCAACGATATACTTGATGAAACCATAATATGTACTGCACGTGAATGAGTGATTAAATTGAATGTTTTACTTATTCCTGCCTACGGGCCAATTTAACTGTAAATTTACATGATCTTTCTCGTCGTTATATTTTTAGTAACAATAAAAAGTACTAACCCTGATACATTGATGAAAATGATAGGTTTATTGTCGGGTATTATTATAGGGTACTTGAAGTTCGAAGAATATTAAAAAATCATGACCTAAGAAGTAGTTTTTAAAGCGCCTACTGGCCCTTTCCAGTCAATTTCATTATGTTTCTCCTCGCTTTATTTTATGTTACCATAAAAATTTCAAGTCCTGAAAATTGATGAAAATGAAATGTTCTAGTTTCGTAGTACATGTACTTTAGGTCCGAAATGGAAGAAAGATTCTGTCTTCGAAGTTGTTTATCCAGCCCACGGGCACTTAACCGTCAATTTACATGATCTTTCTCTTCGATACATTTTACGTTAAATTAAGAAGTACTACTGCTGAAAAGTTGACGAAAAGTTATGAATTAGTTTTCTTAGTTATTATTAGTTTCGAAGTAATTATTAGAGCTCACGGACCCTTAACCGTTAATTTACATGAACTTTTTCTACGCTACATTTTAAGTTACATTGAAAAGTACGTTCATGGAACTAGTACTATTCTTGGAACATTGGTGAAAATGAATGCGCTGGCTGGATACGTTGTCTGATGTTTATCAAAGTTCTGCGGCCATCTTGGGGAATGACGTCAGCGACAACAGCGCCGCCATCGGTCATTGGGGTCTCGGATACTTTGGCTGATGTTTATCATATATCTGGCAGCCATCTTGGGGAATGACGTCAGCGACAACAGCGCCGCCATCGGTCGTTGGAGACTCGGATTATATAATGCTTTTTTCCGCTCAGTTGCTCAGTCATACCCTGAAAAATGAATTTTTGATTCATTTTTATTAATTGCAGATGGTACCGGGGACTTAACAATCCGATTTCTTATATTTGGGTTGTGGGCTGCGTACGGTGGGCTATGGGTTGTGGGCTATGGTGGTGACGTCACTCCGGCAACCATTGTTTGTAATTCCGCTTCAGGGGAGGCAGAGATTTCTATGATAGGTGAATTGGACGTTGGGAAGTAGAAGCCTCAAGTTTCCAAGATGGAAAATCGGAATTTAACGCCATACGACCGTCAGTCTAAAAGGTTAGTAGATTGATGTAGTTTTTCCTCGGATGTGCTTGAGTTGGACCTGAGTGAAATTGCCGTAATCTTATGATCTCGTGTTTTCCTTGCATTTAACAGTAACAAGTTTTTGTGACAATTAATGTCATTTATTCTTCTGGTATTTCGATTTGAAGTATGTGGTATATCGCTGAATTACGAAATCTTGAAGACTAGTTGATTGCGTAATTTTTCGCCGATAATGTTAGACGCCTGTTAGTGGCCGTGAAATGAAATTGAGGTCGGAAATGTTGAGGCCGGAAGATGGCCACATGGAACAATGTTTGAGTTAGAAAATAAAATCGTGATCTCAGAAAGGTCGCAGGGAATAAAGGTGCCCAAGTCGATGTAAGGGTTAAGGGATCCATTTGCCAATCGCAGAACTCGCGAGGTAATGCAGAGGTCAAGGGTCATTGGGTTGTGGGCATTGAGGTAGGAGCAACAAAATGTCCATACGTAGGTTAATTGGTGTGAAAAGGTTGGTAGTAAGGTCGATGGATACCTCCGGGGATTCTTCGTCCAGCTGTTGTTATATTGAGGTCAAAGGTCATGGGATGTGGACATTCAGATAGGAGCTGAAAGTGTGTTGAATCTTGCGTTGTTATGAGTGCCGTAGTCGATGTTAAGGTCTAGAGATCCTCGTATAATTTCTTACCTCCTGTGGTAATGCAGAGGTCAAAGGTCATAGGGTAGTGGGCGTTGAGAGAGGTGCATCAAGGACTGTGTCTAATATGTTTATCAGCGTGCCTAGGTATGTAGCATGGTTGATCATTCTGGCATTCAGTGATATGGGGTAATGCTGAGGTCAAAGGTCAGGTGATGTATGATTTCAAAAAGGTCCAAGTATATCATTGATGTAAGCTTTATTTGGTCATTTAAGGAGGAGGTAAGGTCTACAGATTACCACGGGTACTTATTGACTTCTTAAGCCTCTGCTTAGGTCGAAGGTCAGGGTATATTGTAATTTAAAAAGTAGCCATAAAAGTGTGTCATTGTAATTTTCTAAGGATACCCAAGTATGGTGATGTCGATAGATCCCTCTATGAATTTCTTGACCTCCTATGGTTATGTTTAGGTCAAAGGTCGAATAATTTGGGAATTCAGAAAGGGAAAACAAATGTTATGTTTACTGGGTTTATAAGGGTGGCCTAGGTTAAAGTATGTTCTACAGGTCCACCGTTGACTTTCTTGTACACTTGTGGTAATGCCTAGGTCAAAGGTCATGGTGTGGTGGACATTCTTGTAGTTGAAACAAAAGGTTTCCAATAATAGCTTAATTGTGGTGTAAAAGCTGGTATTAATGTTGATAGGGGAATTCCTTGACCACTCGCGGTAGTGCTGAGGTCAAAGGTGTGCTGGTGGACATTTGGATAAGTGCCAGAAATGTGTCGAGTAATTGATTTTTTAGAGTGACAAAGTTGGTTATGAAGTTCATTAAAGACTTAGGTCACTTCTTGACTTCCTGTGGGATAACAAATATGTTGATTATGGGTTCATTAGTGTGACAAAGTTGGTAAGAAGGTTGATGGATCACTTTCGAGGGCATTTCTTGACCTCGTGTGGTGACACTGAGGTAAAAGTTCATGGGAATTGGGTATTCAGAAAGAAGTGGCTTATGTGGTGGACAATAGGTTTATATGTGTGCCTTAATTTGGCATTTGGTTGGACCAATAGGATTTGTTGGTTCATGGGAATGATTCGATTGGCGTGATTTGATACCATAGTGGTTTTTAAAGTTCAGGTGGAAGTACATGTTAGTTTGCATTTATGATGTTGAAATAATTTGCAATGAGATTGCCTTCATGCTTTAATTAATAATTCTCTCCACAGTACCAGCATGGAGGTCAGGAGTGTTGGTGGGCGATTAGTCAATGCTGAGCCTATAAGTACTCTGGAAATCATTGACTGTGACTCAGATTCAAGCGATGCAGAGATTACTGTGATAGGTGAATTGGACAGTCGGAAGTTACAGCCTGTAGGTTCCCATATGGAAAATAGGAATTTGATGTCATCGGGCCAGCAGTCCGAAAGGTGTGTAGATAAATGTATTTTTCCTCAGGTGTGCATGAGTTGGACATGAGTGAGAATTACTTGAACCTAACAATGTTTGGGAAAATGTGTTGTAATAATCTGCACAGAATAGGAATTTATCTTTTTTAGTGCGGCATGACGTGATATCACATCATGGTTGTCTTAACGCTGGTTCTGATGACGTGATATCAAGTCATGGGTACTGTGAGTGTTCCAGATTTCTCTAGGGGGACTAGTGAAACTTCCTTACTTATTGACTTCTTAAGCCTCTGCTGAGGTCAAAGGTCAGGGTATATTGTAATTTAAAAAGCAGCCATAAAAGTATGAATTTCATGTCCTCCTATGGTTATATTGAGGTCAAAGGTCGAATGATTTGGGAATTCGGAAAGGGACTACAAATGTGATGTTTAATGGGTCTATAAGGGTGGCCTAGGTTATAGTATGTTCTTCAGATCCAATCTTGACTTCCTTGACCACTTGTGGTAGTGCCTAAGTCAAGGTCATGGGGTGGTGGGCATTTTTGTAGTTGCAACTAATGTGTCCAATAATAGCTTTATTGGAGTGTAAAAGCTGTTATTAATGTTGATAGATCTCTAGGGGAATACCTTGACCACTCGTGGTAGTGCTGAGGTCAAAGGATGTGTGCTGTTGGACATTTGGGTTAGTGCTAGAAATGTGTCGAGTAATTGATTTATTATAGTGACAAAGTTGGTTATGAGGTTCATTAAAGACTTAGGTCACATCTTAACTTCCTGTGGTTGTGCAGCGGTCAAAGGTCATGCGTTGGTTGGTATTTAAGTAGGGTGAACAAATATATTGATTATGGGCTCATTAGTTTGACAAAGTTGGTAAGACTGTTGATGGATCACTTTCGATGGTATTTCTTGGCCTCGTGTGGTGACACTGATGTAAAAGTTCATGGGAAGTGGTTATTCAGAAAGAAGTGAGTAATGTGGTGGAAAATAGGTTTATATGAGTGCCTAAATTTGGCATTTGGTTGGACCAATAGGATTTGTTGGTTCATGGGAATGATTCGATTGGCTTGATTTGATACCATAGTGGTTTTTAGAGTTCAGGTGGAAGTATATGTTAGTTTGCATTTATGATGTTGAAATAATTTGCAATGAGATTGCCGTCATGTTTTAATTAATAATTCTCTCCACAGTACCAGCATGGAGGGCGGGAGAGGTGGTGGGCAATTAGTCAATGCTGAGCCCATAAGTACCCTGGAAACCATTGTGTGTGACTCAAATTCAAGCGATGCAGAGATTACTGTGATAGGTGAATTGGACAGTCGGAAGTTACAGCCTGTAGGTTCCCACATGGAAAATAGGAATTTGATGTCATCGGGCCACCAGTCCGAAAGGTGTGTAGATGAATGTATTTGTTCCTCAGATGTGCATGAGTTGGACATGAGTGAGAATTACTTGAACCTAACCACATTTGGGAAAATGTATGGTAATAATCTCACTGCACAGAATGGGAATTTATCCCTTTAAGTGCGGCATGACGTGACATTTAGTCATGGGTACTGTGAGTGTTCTAGATTTCACTAGTGGACCTAGTGACACACACTTAGAGAAAGCAGGAACACTCACTGTACCATTGACGTGACATCACTTTATCAGCACCAGTGTAAAGACAGCCATGACGTGATATCTGGTCATGCTGCACTCAAAGGGGTAAAATTGCAGAGGATGCCAATTCACGTGTTAATGCTGGGCCAGAAATTTTCGTGTTGGGAATGTTTTACAATTGTACATAATAATTTTCCATGATACAATAGGAATTGAATGGAGTACATAGGTGGTGGTGATGAGGTTATTCAAGTGGACTGTGTGGCTCTACTGGGAAAATAGTTGCATGAATGAAATACCACCAGAAAAAGTACATGTCTTGTTATCATTTACGCAGACATTACTAGGACACATATAGTAAAAAAATGGTAAATTCAAAGGTTATGGATCATGGTAGATGGATAGATGCATATGAAAGTTCCTGTGTGTTGCACTCAACGGTCTAATGCATACCACTCTGCTTCTTTTATTTTGAGGACTTTAAGGTTCTTCCACCTTGGTTCATCTTTCTGGTGATGAAGTTTTGAATCCATTATAAGATTAATCTTCAACCGAGTGGTTGATTTGAATATGATGATTCTTCCATTGGACCCTGGTCAGAATATGCATCCTGCAATATTTGTGAAACACAATCACCAGAAAGCTGAACCAATATCGGCTGAACCGAGAAGTATTCCAACCAGAAGCAATTCAGTGCTGAGAATTCTTCCCATAAAAATGAATGTATTGCTGTGATGGAAATGCTCTTTTTACTGTAATGTCAGGGATTGATTTTTCTGATACAATTAATTTTGACTTAAAATGCAAATGCCTATATCATCGTGCTGTTTATCATTTGCTGAATGATAAAAACTGTTTTATTTTATTGTTCAGCATGCAGGAGTGGTGATAGACAACCCATTGTTCTATAATTGTCTTTTCTTATGTATTATACTCTCCAGTGTGTTTCATGAGTGCTCCCTGCCATCTGAATAGGGAAATAGGATGAATGCAATGCACTAGAGGCAAATGTTCATTAGTGCAGTCTTGGATCCTGTTTGTTGGCTGGATAAATTTGGTTGAATTGATTATCACAAGGTCTATTATTCTGTTTTAGAGTTCCGGAGGAGATGTCTTCATCAGGAGGCAATACTGATGATGGAATGTCGACTGCGCAAAGGTTTTTTGCAAGGTAATGTGTATGATGATTATATTTTTGATGTATTGTGTTTGGTTCATGATTTTAGCCTTAGTGGTGGATTTCAGTTCTACAAATGTATGTGGTGATGTTTGGTTCTTAGCTTAGTTCTTAACTTTGATTCTCTGCTCTAGGTCTTAGTTACGAAAGCATATTACTCTTGGTCTTTTCTTTTTTATCATGCAGTATGTTCTATCTTAATTCATGTATATGCATATCTGGTAAATTACATGAAGTAAACCCTGCTATGTCATGCCCTTAAAACATAAATTGTCCAAAAACAGATACTTGTGAGTATGCCATATTTATAAATATCATTGAGAAGATTTTTAATTGGTGATTGAAATTGTCTTGTAAAAAAATAATTTTCTTGATGTGTGTAAAGTATAGAGATTGTTGAGAAATACTGTCTTAAAGAATTTAAGAACCAGGTATAATCGAAGACGCATCTTGAGTCCGGGAAAAGGATGTCAATTAAATTTGTTTTTGACCATTTTTCAATTAAAGCCTGCAGCATTTAGTCTTTTTTGGATTTCCTAACTCGTTTTGAGATTTCATCATGAAAGTCAGGTCGTGCGATATTGTTTCCCTCAGCGCACATTCTGCTTTGTCGCCACCGCTCCATAAAGCTTCGTCTTCCGATCCGTCGAGTGAATTGGAAATGCATTTCTTGAAGGATTTCGGTATTATCTCTTGAGGAATGCTCTTCCAAGCAACTGACACCCATGAAGCAAGCTGGCCCATTTGATGTGGCCAGTTGCAGTCATTTCTCGATCTTCAGCAGCAAGCCATTCCGTGTACAGTTTCCTCACTTGGTTTTTAAATGGCTTGTTGATGCACACGTCCAGTGGTTGTAATAATGAGGTAATTTCCCCAGGAATTGTCACCAGAGTGCTCGTATTCTCCCGTAACAAGGTTTTTACGTCGTCTGTGAGGCGTCCCCTGAATGCGTCCATCACTAAAGTCGACGGTAGACTTAGTAATGCCCCTGGGCAGCGAAGCCATACTGTTTTCAGCCAGTCAATCATCAACTCATTGTTTATCCAGCCTTTTTCGTTGCATCAAATGACAACGTCTCTTGGGAAGATTTCATTCTTCGGGATTGACTTCCTTTTCAGTATGATATTTGGTGGTAACCGATGACACTCTGCTACACATGCCAACATCACTATGATTCGCTGCTTTTCATTGCCACCTGACCGTACCAGTACTTTCTTTTCTCCTTTCGGGTGAACAGTCGTATTGCCTGGAATATCGAAGTAAATAGGCATCTCATCTGCGTTCCCAATTTGTCCTATAAAGAATTATGTCTGCTTTCTTAGATCGTTGACATGCCTTTGAAATCAGATCAGCTTGGCTTTGTAGTCATCAGGTAACTTCTGAACAATGGAGGTCGGTCGTCTAATGGAGAATCCTGCTCTTTTCATGACGTGGTATGCCCAACCACAACTGGCTTTGAATTCTTGTCATGGAATTCCGCATTCTCTCGTGAGATCTCTGGATTTCGCTTGAAGACCTTTTTACTGAGACAGGCATGTGTATCACAAAGTTTTGTAGCTCTTCTTCCATCTTAGGATGTTTGCCAGGTTTCGGTCCACGAAATGATTTTCTTTTACTTCCGCAATTAAACAGCAAATCTCGCTGATTACTCCACTTCGATACACACACTTCTGATACACTGTGCTCACGTCCTGCAGTGCAGTTGTTGCTCTTTTCTGCGTACAAAATAACTTTTGACTTGAAAGAAGCAGTTTACTTTTTTTCCGCACTTTCTCCATTTTCTATTCCCACGGTATAGAAATTCTCACGTAAACAGTACGGTGGTAACGAAGGGTGATCTGTCACTAAACCACATTTTGGAATGAGTTGTTGCGAAGTGGGGTGAAGAGAAACTACGTTTTGCTAGGGACAATGTATTTATCACTCAAAAGGATGCCCAGAGCCAATATTCATAGCTTCGCGGTCGCCCGAGAAAGACACTCCGCTCTAGACTCTTCTGCTCGTCATGGCGCCCACCAGCTGAAGTGGATGCCCCTGTTCTTGCCGGCTGGATTTGCGCCTTGATATCAGATGATACGGCTGCTGCGCTGGTCTCATCTATACATTTGCTTCCAAAGCACATGTAGCGGGGCGTCGTCTGCCACCGCAGATTCAAAAATAGTGACAGGTCACCCATCATACAAGGTTCTTATCGCACCATCCAACAAAGGTGCCTTTGATTTCGACCTTGACACTAACCCAAAAAAAAAAACAGCAAAGAATCCCTTGCTCGCACGCATAGGACGACCCTGATTAATTTAGCAGATAAAATGAAAAAAATACCTCATCCTATATGCGAGTAAATTCATTATATTTCAGAGTGGTACCAACGAAATAGAAGTGTTTAAATAGAAAACTTAAACAGACCAGTCCAGTGACTTTCCTGCTCCTGGTGGCTGGGAATGTTCACTTGCACAGTGGGTATTCATGGGTGCACACACTATGGGGGAACTCACAAGGGGTTTTGTGACCCCAAGCGACCCATAGCACTCACTGCCACTGATAAAACTTGATTTTCGTGTGCACATTTTACTAATCTACCTGTGCATCCCAGTGGCAGCCAGCCTAACCCCAGAAATGCAAGATTTACGAAACATACCGGCCCCCTTGGTCTATTAAGACCAATAAATTAACAAGGGTGTAAGCTGAGGTTTTGACTAAGATAGAGCAAGGGGGAATTTGTTGGTAGGGCGAGAAAAAGTAAAGTCTTGCGTACGTAGTTGCACCACACGGAGGAAGCCATCCTTTCCCGGGAAGGAGTCAGTTATGCGGGCGAGGCACCAGCAGCCAATCTTCTGTCTTCAAACCCCTCCTACGTAAGGTCCATCTTGATTGCTGTTCAAGGGTGGGAAGATATTCTTGATGCCAGCGCTTCCAGATAGGTTGGGATAGGCTTTGTAGCATCTGCCATTGAGAAAGCCGATTTTGTGGAACATCAGTAGTATCATACTCCAGAACAGTTAACACTGAGCTTCCTATTAGAAAATGGCCAGGGCTAAGAGCTGAATTTTTGGAGGGGTCCATAGACAGCGGTGTCAGTGTGTATGAATTCAATATTGTTTCCACTTTTGTCAAGAGAGTTATGAAGATGAAATTATCTTTCCAAAGCCAATTCCTTTAACTTAACTCTAATTTAACCATTACATTTGATGAATTTGGTGAGTTGTGAAATCATTCTAATGAGATAGCGATTGAAATCATATTTACGAACATTTCCATTACTTAAGATCGTATTCACTTTCAGTCACATCAAACTCCATGTTCTGGAAATAAAATCTCGAATTCTGACTCTGCCCTTTTTACCGTATGAATCTTAACTTGGAAGGCATGTATAGAAGGCATATAAATATAAAGTGAGGGCTCTCGGGACCTGAAAAATCTTTCGCTTAGTGGAACTCTCCTTGTTTCGGAAGATGATGAAATAATCTTTCCAAAGCCAATTCCCTCAACTTAATGCTAATTTAGCCATTACATTTGATGAATTTGGTGAGTTGTGAAATCATTATAATGAGATAGCGATTGAAAATCATATTTACGAACATTTCCGTTACTTAAGATCGTAATCACTTACAATGACATCAACTTCCATGTTCTGGAAATAAAATCTCGAATTCTGACTCTTCAGGACACTAGTAATGTACTGTGCATGGCCGATTAGTCATTAGCCCGATGTATTGGGTGTACTCTATATGTCGCGGCTGCAAGTAATAGCAATGGAACGGACTCTAAACAGGAAACACTTCGGAAAGGAGAAATAAATTCATGACTCCTCCCTCTAAAAAGTTTATGCCTTTGGGGAAATAGCTCCACGCAAGCACTGATCTGCTATCTAATCCATTTAAAAGGTAAACTTAAAGGAGAGCTCTTTAACATCTGTAACATCGCCTCAGAAACCCGCTGATTTTGGCTTGTCGGTATCATAGAGACCAATGTCACCAGCATTTAGCTATCCATTGTACTGGACAGTAATAATTAAGCGTGGAATACTCTCTTGAATTAATGGAAAAATATTTGTCACAAGCCAGTTGAAAGTGTCTTAACCGTTAAAGGACCAAGCTTTTTTAGGTAACACCAAGGATCAAGTGAGGGTCCAAAAATGTCCACACACTAAAGTTGTTTTCAATAGTTTATAAAAACTTTTTTATTGGTAGAATATTCTTTCTTTGCATTAATACAATGTATTGTCCTAATTTGCACTATAATAATTCATTATAATTTAAATAATGGTATATTCCTTTTTAGTATAATATTTGAAAATAATTCATCATCTTTAAAGTATCATGTTTACTAAGAGCATATTGAAATGGTCATATCTGTGAAGAAAAAAACTTGTTCTACACTAGATATGAATATTATGCTTCAAGTATGAACAATTTTCATTAAGTTGGATAATTGAACATTTTTGAGCACTTTGAATTAATTAACATGACTCCTCAAATAAGTCTTGGTGTCGACAATTTTCACATACATTTGATTTTACACTGATTTTTCCACAAACATATTTATTGCCTGTTGCACAAACAATTATTGTTTTTAATAATTTATTTGACTTCTCCTTTAAAGGTGTATTACCGCTACAAATGTGACACCTTCCTTTGCCAGATATCGTTTTATCCAAATCTTTCCGCTGCGTGATTTTTTCCTCTAAGACACTTTCCGACGGGGACTCAATGTATCTTTGCCAGGCAAAAATGTTTTGTGACCGATTTTCTATACAGTAGAAGCTCGATCTATCGTTCTCGCATTGATCGTTTTCCCGCTTCCATCGTTGGCTGTATTTGGTCCCGAATGTAGTTCCATGCTGATAACGTTTATAATTCCTGCATTCATTGTTCACCGAAGTATCGTTTTCCTGCTTCGATAGTTTCCAAATCACGGTCCCCACATCACAATTCTCACATTCATTGTTTGAAAAAGGCGAAACCAAAAATTTACACCGAAGTAAGATTTTGGGGTTTTTGCGGCGCTTCTCAGTGGAAAAGGAGGAGGGGGAGGGAGTTTTGCGATGGGCCACGCAGGACGGATGGGTTGCGCTTGCCGTCCGAGTCATTTCTCGTCTTAATGCCCCAAACTCCTTCCCAGAGGACAGTTGGCATTCCTCCTTTCCTACCCAAACTAGTCTGTACCTCGCTTGTTTGCGGCCGCATTCCTTCGCCATGAGGTTCTAACCTTTCTTCCTGATATCCTCTCAATGCTCTCTTTCCAGTAGTTGTCATACGCTCGCTCTCCGTGCCATATCAAGATCTGATATAACTGATGTGGGTAAAGATCAATGGATTTCCTTGGTTTTGGTATCATATGTAACAAAGTAGTGGGCAAACTTCATATTATACTTGTTCTGTAGATTTATGCCGATTAAATACTTAAGCAAAATTAACTGATGTTCCACTAATCCGCCCCCCAGTGGATGGGGCCCTTTCCGCAGAAAGGTTCCGGAGGGTCAAAGGTCTTCCACCTGCCCTGCCCCTCTCGGTGGAAAACAGGGTCCCCCAATTACTTGTCTCACCCAATTCTTGTATGTAACCAGTGCATTATTTCCAATGACGTGGGCCACATGAGCTTAAACGGGGGAGTGGCGGAGGGAAGGGAGGGAGGTGGGGTTTCTCATGATGTGAATCTCGCGGAACCAACCAGTGGGCAGCGGGCATGGCTAGTAACCTCGGCAATTCAGTCACTCCCTGACCTTCGCCATGGTCGCTTCTCGGGCCTGTAGTGCGGCCAAACCCCACGTGCTCTGTGCTCTTTCCTTTTTCTATTTTTTTCTTGTTTAGCCAGTTGAAGTAGGTATTTATGTCTATTCATTATCCTGAAGTATTTTTTTCTGAGCCTATAGCCGAAACTGTTCAAAATAGGTTTAAGGTGGCTGAAGGTAACGCAGATGTTTCCACCATTAGTGTGTCATAGTGGAAGTCCTGCGAGTGTTGTCTTAGTTCCTTTTCGTCCATTGTGTGACATGGGCTTGCATTGACAGAAATTGTTTTTTAGTTTTTTAGGCACCGTGACCCATCAATTTGATTTATTCTTTTGAAATTGGTGTTCATTTAGTAATGCCAAGCCGAACTTCAACCGCCAATATCGGAATTCCTCATTTCAACCCGATTGCCCGCTGAGTTTTCTCTCTGAACCAGATGGCGTTAACCTGCTACACCTCTGTTGCTCTATGCCTCTGTTGGTTACGCGATTACTCTAGATAAACAAGAGTACACTTGGTACTCCTCCATCAGTGGAGCACAATGGAAATGCGACAACAGATTAGATCCTCCCCAACAAATTTTAGGCGCGCTTTTCACCCTCATGGATATTTGAAACGAATAAATTTCTATGCATGGATAGGTCGGAGCGCAGGCTTGTGGATCATCCAATAACTTGATAATGGACCTTGTTTATTTACTTTTATTATCCGAGACACCATTATGATATGTAATATTAATAAAATATTTTAAACAGTTAGTAGTCAAACGAAAAATTAGAGATGCATGAAGTATTTTCATGAAATTGAAAAATTCGCCCGCTTTTAAGAGATATTCTTTTAAGATTCCCCTCTACTGTGAAGAGTTACCATAAAATTCTCGCATTTTCATCTCGTTTTGGCTCCCAGGAAGTCTTGTCCCACATTGTTCGTTTTCCCACATCCATCGTTTTTTTTGCCCATCCCCTTGAAAAATGATAGATCGAGGTTGTACTGTATTTGGTTTCACTAGTTCAAGACCGAGCTCCTGTAAATATGGTCTCCGTTGGTTGCTCCTACCCTGATTCCAATGAGGAAAATTTTGCTTAATCAGCGAGTAGCCATTTAGAGCAGCTATATCTATTCGAGTGAAGAAAACGGACATGGGCCACCTTCTTTTTGATCTCTTTGTTGAATATTTCCTTGCCATTTGGTGAATGGTATCAACCTCTCCTTTAGTACTGTTATAAAACATCATCACATCTGATTTCATCTTTTGACAGTTACCTATTTTTTTATCCGCATGTTGTGTTGAATGCAAGATTATGATTTTCTTTGGCTTTTCTCTCATAACATATGATACTAATGTAACCGGTGGATTTCCTGTGTTCTGGTCTTTAAATGCAAAGAGGCTTGACAAAAGTTCTCTATTTCTTATTGTTTTCAATTCTTCTGGACGTGTTTTCAATTTTTTTGTATAGTCACTACCATAGTTAGTCCATAATCGCGGAAAAGGTCCTCTGCTAGCTCTACAGATGTATAATACATGTCAATTGTCACATTTCTCCAGGAATGTTTTATGTCACTAACTAGCCATTTTACTGTGTCTCTGAGACCCCACTCATATGATGTTTGTTCCTTTCTTTTACCTGCATATACTTCCATTCCAAGCAAATAGTGTTCACTGCAATCTAACATTCTCATTAGAATACCATATTTTCCTGGCTTATCCGTCATGAAAACCTTGAATGGACACCTACTAAGATATTTATTTCTAACAATATTCATCTACTACCACACTTTCCCTGGGTGCCTTATATTTCTGCAGTGTCTCATTCACCATCTGAAATATGGTGTCTTCTGTATATTTCTTGTTGATTTATCATCGAATCTAATGATGGCCATCAATTCCCGAAATCTATTATGGCTCATTGCAGCTATGTATGATGGCCTTCCAAATTTATTTGACCAGAGATTATGATAATTTAATTTGCTGTCATGGTTAGCACCCATCAAAATCAAGACCCCCACAAATATTTTCAGTTCTTGCAAATCAGTTTTTGATATTTGTGCATGCTCTGCTTCTTTATTTGTGTGTTCGAGAATAATGTTGAAATAATCAATGGTTTGAAACTTTTCCTAAGACTCTCACTTATCCATTATTTGCCTAGCTGGAAGTAGGCCTGGCCGTTCTCTCAGTATATTTTGTGATGTTCTTCTCTTCTTGCATGAGGAGGTTCCAATGTGTGTTCCCTTCCAGCTTTTGCTCTGTATATCACACTCCGTGCGTTGCTGTGTTCCTCCTCACATTCACCTCCTTCGTCAACCTCACTGTCATCATCTTCGCTGAATTCACTCACATGATCTTGAATTTCACTCACTTCTTCAGCAAAGCTATCTCCACCAGAATTTTCTAACTCTTGCTTAACTTCACTCTCAGTTAAATTATTAGTCATTATAATTAATAGTTATCCACAGAGTCACAGAAAATAAAAGAGATATAGTTTTGGCATACAGTTCCAGCATACAGTTCAACCATCCACCATCCCAAATCAACAAACTGGCTGGAATAGAAAAAGAAATTTATAAAATAAATATTACTTCTTAAAAAATTAATTAATTTAATTTAACTGGTATTGAACAAATATAAAAAGATATTGAATTCTCCATCATCAAATTGTTGCAATCAAAGTTATTTATTGTATGTTTATATAGATCTCCAGATGGCAACTTTAATACTTGTATTGATAATCTAACAATTTTACTGGATAAACTGTTCAAAAATGGAAACCCTATTGTTATATGTGATCTTAATGTTAACTTTCTCTAACAACATTGTGGAGAAGTTGCACAAATCAACTCAGTTTTGGATTAATTTCATATGTGGGCCATAATAAGTGAACCTACGAGAGTTACCAAAACTAGTGTGACCATTATTGACCAAATAATTACTAATATTGGCAAGGAAAATGGTCACGCTACTACCTTTAATACTGGCTTTTCAGAACGTAAAGGTATTTTAGTTAATGTAAGAGTAAATGAAACTTTTATCCACAACTCATATTTTATGTATAAAAGGTTCTTTCATACAAGTGAAATGCAGCTACTGGCTTAATACTTGAAATATGAAACATGGGATGAAGCTCACGCAGCTAACTAATTTAATGAAAAAATGGATGCTTTTCTGGAAAAATTCATATCTTATTTTGACGCAAACTTCCCTATCAAGAAATGTAAAGTTTCAAATACACCGACAAAAAAGCAAACCTGGCTAACAAATGAAATCATTAATATGAGTAGGTATAAAAGGGAACTGTTTGAGCTTGCTAAATCATCTGACGATGAAAGACCTAGAACAGATTATAATAACTTCAGTAAATATTTTAAAGATTTTGTTAGAAAAGCAAAATCAGCATGCAATGGTCAGTTTATTGCTAACTCAAAGAATGTTTCAAAAGCTGCTCTGCAAGTTATCAAAAGGGAAACATGCAATAAAGCTACTGTTAAAAACTTTGAACTATTTTCAGGTAGCAATGTCCGAATGAGTCCAAATGAAATGGCAAAGACTTTCAATTTTTCAAGGCAATGATTATTTTGTTGAAACTCCAGGAAAAATAATTTCAGCAGTTATCCAAAAGAATTGTGTTAGCAGAGCTGATTTCCCCTAAAGTACCCCACAATCAATTTTCTTATACCCCGTAACTCTTGATGCAATTATCGATATAGCTCATACTTTTAAAAATAAGTCATCCTCAGGAGTTGATGAAATACCTGATAAGTTAATCAAATTTGTTATCCCTTTTATCAGCAAACCTCTAGTTTATCTTTCTAACCTATCATTAACTGATGGTGTTTTCCCAAATCGCTTCAAATTAAATAAAGTCATTCCACTCCATAAAAATGGAAATGAAAGTGATGTAAGGAATTACCAGCCAATAAGTTTAATATCAGGATTCTCAAAAATACTTGAAAGTGTTATGTTAAACCGTGTAATGAAATACTTAAAAATAAATTCTGTACTCTCCAGGCATCAGCATGGTTTTAGAAAAGGTTGTTCAACATCCTTCATGAATTCATCAGAAAAGCATTAAATGCAATTGATAATAAACATCTATCTGTGTAGATACAGATATTTTTTCTCCTATCCTAGCATGGAACGCGTGTAACCACTGCTAGAATAAATTTGATGTCATCCAAGCATTTTTATTGGATTCGTATGTGCATGGTTATGTTTTTATTCCTTTGAAGCATCGGGGATGTGCAAATTTCCCCACTACAAATGGTTTTACCTTTTCAGAGCCATCCATATTTGCACACAAAAGAGCAGTCAACCGTTCTTCACTTTTTTTCTCTTTTCTGCAAGGGTCCCCTCGAGTGGCGAGAGTTTTGTCCGGTAGGAGGTTATAGAATAGGCCTGTCTCATCCGCATTGTAAATATCACATGGGCTGTAGTTCCTCATATAACTCTTTAGGACAGGTACTCAGCCTTCCACAGCACTTACATTGACACTCGCAGAATCTCAGGATAATTTATGTAGAGATATTCCCATCCTCTGCTCGCAACGGGAAAACCAGCCGTTGGAACATTTTAAGTTGTCGATACCGAGCCTCTCACTAAGACACTCCGCTTTTTCCTTCATTAACCCAGCAATGCCTGGAAAACTTTTTTTCTTAGAATTCAGTAATAACCTAACATTTCAATGTAGGTCATTTTCTGAGTTATTGCATCCAACTTTTATACTTAAAACATTGGTATTTATGGAGATACAGCCTGGTACCAAAAGGTACCGCTAAGCGCTTCAGGGTATAAAATTTTGCCGATTTAGAGAATCTCCTGAAATTAAACTGTAGGTGTTGAAAATGCTTCATATTTTATTACCCAACTATTAATTTTTAATATAAAATGTCCATGAAAATTAATAAATATGTAAACAATTATTGCCATCGTAAAAAAATCAAAAATTCAAATATAAATTTTTTCAAGGTAAAAAAAATCATTTCAAGGCGCTAATAAATCACTGCCGTGCATGAAATGGTATAAAACAATCAATACATAATCCTACATTTTATTTCAAACATTCCGTTCGTGTCCTACTGGTGCAATTTTCATGGGCACACCTTCGCCGCTGGGGAGTGGATTTCACGAGGTGGTTGTACCCATCGTACCTTACTTCATCGGAGACACTGTGAAAAAGTTCGACTAATAGAAGTCAAATGCAATCTTTTGAAAGTTAATATATTATCTGATGATGAGTTCACTTATGTCAGTTTGACTTCCTCTGGAAGCAGGCGCATGTCCTATAGGTTTTGGGGGATCCTTGAATCTCTCCAGGTATGTCTGCACAACTCCCCGACAGAACTATAGTTCGGTAATACCTCTTCCTGATTTTCTCATCAACAACCATACATTGTGCATTATTGCATCCAGTATCCACGTAAAAATGGGCCACCACCATTTCTGTCCTCTAACACCTATACGATAAAGGGATATATTCCAGTTCATCCGATCGATGCCCCCCATAAATGCATTGTATTTCCAAAAAATATCAGGTCGTGGCACAAGGATTCTCTTTTTCTCACTTTTAGAGAATCTGCCAACACCAGATATCGGATTACTTCCGTGGCAGGATGATATTGCTGATACTACTGCATTGTGCGCCCACTTCACTATGGCAATGTTGTCATTCACGCATCTTCTAGCTTCAAAAGATCCTCGTTTCCTCTTGGCCAGTTCCTTATTGGACTTTCAGGAGAGGGCAGTCTTTAGGTATTCTATTTTCCCTCACTGTGCCAGTTGCAGTTGAAATTTTTCGGTACTAATATTTACTGCCAGTTTTCATTTCATACAAATGAAAGGCAATCAGTATTGACACATCGAGAAGATGAAAGAATAATTTCCTATACCATTTCAGTGACTTCCTCATACATTCACCGGAACCAGTCATTATATCTGATTTGTTTATTAGCCTCATATCCTTCACGTAATCCACAACTGCATCAGGTTTCGTAATAGCTCCGTAAGTCTTTTGGCATTTCTTACCACTGTCCACCATTCGACCTTCGTGCTCCATGGATAACACACATACATCACGCTTAGCATGCCATTTCATCGCTAATTAGCCATTAGATTGCTTTTCTAAATCCCCTCTGGCCACTTTTCTCTTAGAGAATCCTGGCCTGGTTTTTCTATAAATTCTCGCAGTGCCACTTGACCCAGTTTTGTTATCTTAAAGAAATTTACATAAATTCGGACTGGTATTGTCAGTAATTGTCAGTAAGCAAAACATGTCCTTTCCCTAAGTAGGTCTTCATCAGCTTTTCACCACCCCACCAGGAAATCCCAAGTCATAGCACCGACTTACTTCAGTCTTTGCCCCAATATAAACAATCATATCTAATATAACTGCTGTCAATCAGTCACATAGAACAAAAAATATTAAACAATATATATGCCTCTTAGAATGTATATATTGCTTAAATGCTAAGCGACCTTTAAAATTCACCAATGATTCAATTTTTTTTTATTTAATAATTTAAACAACATTTTTAAAAGGATAAAGAACACCAGAAACACATGATTTTAAATAGGAAAAAACATGCCTTATTTTCACAATGGGTCCTTGTCATCAAGTTTACTGTTGTCGGCAAAATATAAACTGTAAAATTAAAATAAATCTATCCCTTGGCATGCACCTGTTGAAAATTGGAGTTAGCACCAAAAGATCTCTTGACCACCACTCCTGAATTGAATTTTTTTCCGTGTGCGGCCTGAGAAAACATGGAGCCAGGATTTTGTTGAACTCTCATTTGTCTCTTTTCCCACGACTTCATTCGATTTTTAGTTGAGAGGATATTTTCACTCACAACACTATCACCATACGTGTTTGTTGTTGGGTTGGATCAGGATTGGCAAATAAAAGACGGATTTAGTTCAACACACGTCTATTCGCGTTCACGGATGGACAACAACAACGGAAATACAAGAAAAACAAAACACATACAAAAAGGAGTATAATTCACATTCATAACACTTGGTGTCTCTGGGTAAACATTCCAATTATGAGATTATAAACAACACACCCCCATAATCTAATAATGGCGCCAGCTCAACTATACCACAACCAAGAGTATGTTCAAAATGTCCAAGCTCAATAAAGGAGAAGCACAACAGCATTAGTTAATTCACTAATTCACACCAAGTCCTTGAACACAAAAAATGTGTTTTGGACTGTGAAGTCCCTTTGTCATTACATCGGCAATCATCTCACTTGTGGGTAGATACAGTAAATTTATCAGTTCATTTGTTACTACCTCCCTCACAAAATGATGCCTAACGTCTATATGTTTTGTTCTATTATGGAACACAGGATTTGAGGCAATCTTTTGGGCACTTTGGTTGTCATTATAAACATTTATGGCCTCACAGTTACCTAACAGTTCTCCAATCAGTCCCTTTAAGTATACTGCCTCCTTTGCAGCATCCGATATAGCCATGTACTCTGCCTCAGTGCTCGAGAGAGCAACAGTCCGCTGCTTTCTACACTCCCATGACACAGCAGCACCAGCGTACATGAACACATACCCAGTATACGATTTTCGATCACTCACATCACCTGCCCAGTCTGCATCAACATACCCAACTACTTCACTTTTGTTTTGCCTGTAAACAAGTCCGAGATCCATAGTCCCTTTTAAGTAACGTAACACTCTCTTGGCATATTCCCAGTGTTCTTTACCATAGGAAACATTGAATCTGCTCAAGAAATTCACAGCAAACATTATGTCAGGCCTTGAACACACAGATATGTACAACAGTGAACCAATGAGGTTCTGATAAGGAAAATTCGTCACATCATTGGAGGAAGAATCTAACTTCAAATTGGGTTCAATAGGGGTCGAGGCAGGTTTTGCATCTTCCATGCCAAACCTTTTAAGTAACTCGACCATGTACTGCCTCTGGTCGATTTTGATTGTATTTTTACATCTATCCCTGGTAACCCTCATGCCCAGGAAATGACTCACTTCCCCCAAGTCCTTCATTTTGAATTTCCCCATCAATTTCTCTTTAAGATGTGTCACCTCGGTTAAGTCATTAAAAAATACAAAAAAATCGTCAACATACACAGCAATTATTACAATTCTTTCACCTTCAATCTTGAAATACACACAAGACTCATAATCAGACTTGCAGTAACCCATTTCAATTAATGAAATATGAACTTTATCGTTCCAGTTACTGGAGGACTGTTTCAGCCCATACACCGCCCTTTTAAGTAGGCAAACTTTGTTTTCATTACCTTTAGCAACAAAACCCTCCGGTTGGTGCATGTACACTTCTTCCTTCAGATCCCCATTGAGAAATGCAGTCACTACATCCAAATGGTGCACTTCAAGGGTCATCTCAGCTGCCATGGCAAATAGCAGTCTGATGGTAGCATGCCTAACCACTGGAGAGAATGTGTCCGTAAAGTCAACCCCTTGCATTTGGGAGTAGCCTTTCGCAACTAATCTCGCCTTCCATCTCGAGACATTTCCATCAGAGTCTCTCTTTACCTTGAAAACCCATCCAGATTTGACAATATTTTTGTCTTGAGGCTTGTCCACAAGAGTCCATGCATTATTTTGAAGAAATGATTTAATTTCTTCCTCCATGGCACATCTCCACTTCTCACTGTCCTTACCTGACAGAGCTTGACTTACTGTCACAGGCTCATGAGGTTCCCCTGAGGCATAGTATAGGACAAAATCAGGGTAATCCTTTCTGTGCCGGTCCCTCTGTGGATACCTAGGTCCATCAGCACCCATCTCCTGGATCTCTCTCTCCGGGTCAGCCTGGGTTTGGACATCTGAGGTAGGCCCATGAGGTGGCTGGTAGTCATTTGGCAGCACTCTAACATCTTCAGGAGCCAATTCACCTACATTAGATGATAACAACTCACCCAACGACACAGTATTATGTACATTCATTACATCAGCATTCGACCTTTTCTTGGTCAACACACTTGATTCCATGTTAAAATTTGGATTTACATCAAGAAATTTGTCTTCAAGGAACACTACATCCCTGGCCCTTACAATCTTTCTGGGGTTTGCAACATCAAAGAGCCTATACCCCTTGCTCTCCTCACAATACCCAACAAATACATATTTCTTTGCTTTGGAATCAAGCTTCTTACGCTTTTCATCTGGTACATGGGCATACGCATCACAACCAAAAATTCTCAAGTGAGATAGATCAACCTTTTCCCCACTCCATTTTTCTTCAGGTGTCATATCAGTGATAACCTTGTGAGGGGACCTGTTCTTTAAATAAACAGCTGTGTTAGCAGCTTCTGCCCACATTCTCTTATCACATTTTGAGTCAAGAATCATGCACCTCACCTTTTCCATCACTGTTCTATTGACCCTTTCAGCCAATCCATTTTGTTGCGGATTGTAGGGAATAGTCAGCTGATGCTTGATACCATTCATTCTCAGGAAATTCTGAAAATCACCATTGACATACTCCGCCCCATTGTCAGAACGGATAGACTTAATTTTCAGGCCAGTCTCATTCTCCACTTGCAATTTAAATTCCTCAAAGATTTTTCTGACTAAACCTTTTGAATGCAAGAAAAAAGCAAAAATTTTTCGGGTGTAATCATCTACGAATGTGAGCATGTATTTCGCTCCATTCCAAGATGGTACATCCATAGGCCCACATAGATCCGAGTGCAACAACTCCAGTTTTTCCCTGGCCCTCTTATGCTTGGATGGCCTGAAGGGCTTTTTGCACATTTTACCCTCGACACATGGAACACACTGCGTTTGTTCATCATCAACAAAAGAGATACCAGAAGCCATCCCATTTCGTAAAAGACCCATACTAATCCTATTTAAGTGACCCAGTCTTTTATGCCACAAGGATTGAGAAGCATTGTTCATAGTGACATTGGCCTTTTCCTCTACTACATTAAGGCGATATATTCCACCAAATTGTGATGCCGTTACTGCAACACTGCCATCAATTGTACAATTATCATCTAATATTTTACAACCTCCACGATCAAAAACTACGACATACCCTTTCGAGACTAATTTGCTAACAGACAACAAATTAACATTCAAATCGGGGACATACATCACATCAGAAATTGTTGTAAAATCATCATTACCATGCAGTTTCACTTTCACATCACCAATGCCATTGGCAGATACTTTTTCATCATTAGCCACAGTCACTTGAACATTAACGTTGCCTTTAAAATTACACAGCCAATCTTTTCTTGCAGTCATGTGCGCGGTGGCACCAGAATCAACGTACCATTCATTTGACTTCGTACTAACCCCAAGAGCAAAGAACAATGCTCTGTCCTTAGTCTTCCAGCCAGATTTTGATGACTCGGGCGTTGATTTTTCACTGGTGTTAGCCCTCTTTGGGCACGCCGGCTTGACATGCCCAACTTCACCACAGCCCCAGCACTTCACTATCTTGGGCTTCGATTTCTTACTAGCCCTGGAAACTAAGGCAGATTGACTATTTTTGTTTTTCACTACCCCACTTATCATCTTGTAGTAACTTCGACTTCACGAAGTCACTAGATATTTCAGCCCCAGAGCTTTCCAGAGCCATCACCATCGGCTCATACTCTTCCGGGAGCCCCTGCAACATAATTGCACCCAGGAACTCGTCGTCCACAGCCTTGTCCACAGCAGCAAGCTTCTGTGATAGGGACATCACCTCGTTCACGTAGTCTTCCATTGAAGAGAAGTTCTGCAACTTCACTGAGCACAAGGATCGCAACAGTCGCAAACGTCGATTAAGGCCCTTGTCTTCAAAGGCTGCCGACAAGCTCTCCCAAGCCTCTAAGGCTGTTTTCGTGGACCTTACATGAGAGAAGGCACACGGCTTGACCATTAGGCAAATTTTAGCGTGGGCCTTCTGGTCTCGCCGCACTCTCATTTGTGGGCTGGTTTTGTCGTCCGCGCCATACCCTTCAATACAAGACCAAAGGTCCACATGTATCAGGTACATTTTCATCGCAAATTTCCAATCACAATAGTTTTCACGACCCTCAAGCTTTTCTATAGCCGGTAAACCACCACTCGCGCCATGTGACTCGGCCATCGCGTAACTGTTCACGTAAAAATAACGATAATTACACAACCGAGCTACACCATGCTATAATTACTCAAAGCGTTTCGTTAAAACTTATCGTCCTGGGCCCATAACCTGTTGGGTTGGATCAGGATTGGCAAATAAAAGACGGATTTAGTTCAACACACTCTATTCGCGTTCACGGATGGACAACAACAACGGAAATACAAGAAAAACAAAACACATACAAAAAGGAGTATAATTCACATTCATAACACTTGGTGTCTCTGGGTAAACATTCCAATTATGAGATTATAAACAACATTTGTTTCATTATCAATGTATGTCACCAATTCATGATCGAAATAATCACTCTCTGAGCTCCCTTTAGAAATTGTGTCATTTATGACGACTGATGAACTAGCATCAAACACAAAAGTATGAGCACTAAAATCAGTAACACTACTCCAAGATGTTTCCAACACTGGTGCATTGCTTTCTCTGGGTAGAGTAGATGAATCGTCATTGGAAGCACTATCTTTATTCTCTTCTTCAGTATCGCTCGAAGAATTTGATGATCCAGAAAAATTCTCATTCTCACCATCAGAATTAAATAATATATTGAGAATGTCTTCATCAGGAATAATTCTTCCCCGCTTAGCTTCAGGTAAATCACATTTATCAGCCATGACGATAATAAAATTTAAAAAATAATGCACAGACCACAACATGGAAGAGGCCAAATATCGAGATGGTGCCGGGCACGAGCATATGGCAACTACTGGTATGACTACCAGAGCGCATTTAGAGGATAATAGCAAGAAAGGTTAATAGCTCATGGCAATGTTATGCAACCGCTAACAAGCGAGGGAGGGACTCGTTCGGGCTGGAAATGAGGCTTTCCAATTGTCCCCCTCAAGAAAGAAAGAGTTTGGGCCTTAAAGATGAGAAGGGGCTCAGGGAGCAGGTAAGAAGAGAGGGCTGAACGTACCAGTATGTTATTTCCGCAAATGCTCTTACTCACATACAAGTACATTCCCCACAGCTGAAGGGTTAATGCCTGTGTATTTTCATAGAAGACATCCAAAAAGTTTCGGATGCTGTTCAGTGAACCGTTCACATTAGGTGAGTCAATAACATTGCTGACTTGGTAGCTCATCAAATGTCTAATAATACGATATCTTCTGTAAAGCAAGTCCCAGGCAATTATATAGTTGTTGGGGGAGATGGGCATCCCCTTAACAACATTTAAGGCTTCACCTCGAAGTGAGGAAAGAAGATACTGAGATCTTTCAATTTCCAAGAGACATTCATTTTGATTGATTGTATTTTCGAATAAATTTGAAAAATATATCCAACCATTAAGATCTTCAGAGAAGTGAGGCATATCAAATTTGGGTAATCTCAATGATGTAGTAGACCACGGCAAAGTGCCTGGAGGAGCAGCAGTACTTTGAACATCTGCATTTTCTTCTGATCTCAGCAGGTAGCATCCTAATTGCTGCCTTAACATCACCATTAAATATCTGATATTTCATCAGAATAAAGTCCAACAGCCTGATCATTGATTTTGGAGGTTTTATGGCCAATGTATAACTTTTCAACATGCTGCTGAAAATAAATATACTTATGTTCCACTTCCTCTTAAGTTGGATCGTAATTTTTCTCATTTTTGTTCAGGAAGTCGAGTGGCAGGAGGAGGAAGAAGTTGTTTGACATGATCTTTAATTTTAACAAACCTAACTTTTATGAGCCCTGCTTGGCAAGAGAAAGCAATGTAATACATGGCAATAGGTTTTAGGCAAAGACTAAAAAAACAGCTGTTTGTAGATGTACTGCGTAAGTGTGCGTAGCAGGTGGAGAGCAGTGGCTGACCTTGGAGATAAGAGTCGAATTTTGGGCGACGAGCGATGAACATGTATGCAAGAGGAAGAGTAAGGGAGGCTCAGGGCGTGGAGAGAATTGAATGGGCTGTGAGTTTCTCAGTAGGTAAGAAATTACCCTGACCAACTGCCAGCAGAATGCACATGTAACTATTAAATATTGTACTAGTAAAACATTTGGTAACATACCTTTCTTCATCCAAAGAGTGAGTATGCAATGCATTATCCTGTCCGCGCTGTCTGAAGTGGGACCTGCCAATTCCTTTTTGCCGTGATATCCTTACACCGCCATACACATGAAACACTCCTTCCGTCCGTCTTTTCAGGAGTACTGGTGGAATTTTGGATGACCGCCCCCCACCCACCCATGACACACCCCTACAGTGTCTACATCTATTACGCAATATGCGAACTATATAATTAACTTTCAACACTAGTAGCGCCTCTGGGAACTGCGCATTGAACTTTTTCCTTGTCAGATTCGAAACAGCCTACCATATTTCCCCATTACAGATGCCCTGGCCTGGGTAATGCTGAGGTCAATGGTCATTGGGTTGTGGGCATTGAGGTAGGAGCAACAAACATGTCAAGACGTAGGCTCATTGGTGTGAAAAGGATGGTAGTAAGGTCAATGGATCCCTCCAGGCATTCTTCAACCTGCTGTGGTTATTTTAAGGTCATAGGTAATGAGTGTGGACATTCAGATAGGAGCTAAAAATGTGTTGAATTGTGCGTTTTTATGAGTGCCATAGTTGATGTTAAGGTCTAGAAATACCTGTATAATTTCTTACCTCATGTGGTAATGCAGAGGTCAAAGGTCATAGGGTGGTGGGCGTTCAGAGAGGTGCATCAAGGACTGTGGTTGATCCCCTCTGGCATTGTGTGACATGGGGAAGCGCTGAGGTCAAAGGTCAAATGGTGTTAGATTTCAAAAAGGTCCAATAATAATTGATATAAGCTTGATTTGATTATTCAAGGAGGTAGTAAGGTCTACCGATTCCCACAGGTATTTAGTGACTTCTTAAGCCTATGCTGAGGTAAGGGATATTGTAATTTAAATAGGAGCCATAAAAGTGTGGCATCATTTGTTTTTAGGGGTGCCCAAGTATGGTGATGTCGATAGATCCCTCTGAATTTCTTGACCTCCTATGGTTATGTTGAGGTCAAAGGTCGAATGATTTGGGAATTCAGAAAGGGACAACAAATGTGATGTGTAATGGGTCTATAAGGGTGGCCTAGGTTATAGTATGTTCTTCAGATCCAATCTTGACTTCCTTGACCACTCGTGGTAATGCCTAAGTCAAAGGTCATGGGGTGGTGGGCATTTTTGTAGTTGCAACTAATGTGTCCAATAATAGCTTTATTGGAGTGTAAAAGCTGGTATTAATGTTGATAGATCTCTAGGGGAATAACTTGACCACTCGTGGTAGTGCTGAGGTCAAAGGTCGTGTGCTGGTGGACATTTGGGTAAGTGCCAGAAATGTGTCGAGTAATTGATTTATTATAGTGACAAAGTTGGTTATGAGGTTGATGGAACACTTGAGTCACTTCTTGACTTCCTGTGGTTGGGCAGTGGTCAAAGGTCATGCTTTGGTTGGTATTTAGTTAGGGTGAACAAATTTGTTGATTATGGGTTCATTAGTGTGACAAAGTTGGTAAGAAGGTTGATGGATCACTTTCGAGGGCATTTCTTGACCTCGTGTGGTGACACTGAGGTAAAAGTTCATGGGAATTGGGTATTCAGAAAGAAGTGGCTTATGTGGTGGACAATAGGTTTATATGTGTGCCTTAATTTGGCATTTGGTTGGACCAATAGGATTTGTTGGTTCATGGGAATGATTCGATTGGCGTGATTTGATACCATAGTGGTTTTTAAAGTTCAGGTGGAAGTACATGTTAGTTTGCATTTATGATGTTGAAATAATTTGCAATGAGATTGCCGTCATGTTTTAATTAATAATTCTCTCCACAGTACCAGCATGGAGGGCGGGAGAGGTGGTGGGCAATTAGTCAATGCTGAGCCCATAAGTACCCTGGAAACCATTGTGTGTGACTCAGATTCAAGCGATGCAGAGATTACTGTGATAGGTGAATTGGACAGTCGGAAGTTACAGCCTGTAGGTTCCCAGGTGGAAAATGAGAATTTGATGTCATCGGGACACCAGTCCGAAAGGTGTGTATGTGAATGTATTTGTTCCTCGGATGTGCTCGAGTTGGACATGAGTGAGAATTACTTGAACCTAACCACATTTGGGAAAATGTGTGGTAATAATCTCACTGCACAGAGTAGGAATTTTACCCTTTAAAATTAAATAAAAAAATTTGGGCATAAGAAAAGTATCAGCATCAGTACAAACATTATTCTATTCTCTTGCTATCCTGAGCATGGGCAATTAGTAAAGATAATTATAACTAATGTATAGGAGATAGAAAAACCTGTGAGATCTTGGGTGCAAGGAAGGAACTTTTATATTAATTAAAGATAACAGTTCTGAACATTGGACTAGATTATTTAATAAAGCATAAGAGAATATTTTACTCAATTGTTTTCTCTTATTTGATAGTGAACTAAGATTAAGCACATGTAACAATTTTGCATATGATCCTTTCTTTCAATGCTAAATATAAAAGCAATCAGTCTTTAAACTTTATTCTGGACCCTTTAAATAGCTGTATCATATTTCAAGTAGTAAGGGTTTCATACTAATGAGCAGTATTCAAGTACAAATCTGACTCAGGTGATGTACAGCAATCTTAACAACATACGTAAGGACTTTAATTTGTTACAGCACAAATCCATATAACTCAACCTGGAAGTATAATCAGCCGTCTTGTGATACAAAAAATTTAATTGGCACCCATGTATTGAAAAGGATTTAAAATGGAATAATTCAAGTGAAACATTGTCAATTTTAATAGTCTTTATTATTCAAAATGTGGATTGAGTTGTAGATTCCTATGTATACATTCACTTTCACACAAACTCAACAAAACTGAATAGTCTTGAGTGATGTGCAGCATAAAAATTACTCCATTATCAAAAGAAGTAGAAAAAATAATACAAACAATAGTTTCATATATCTTTGGCAGATATGCATAAAGTATACGCTAGCTTCAATAAAATTGAGTAATACGCAAAAAAGAATGTTACCTAACAACCTTCATCATCGAAGCGACGTTTATCACACTCATGTGTTGAGTTTTTTTGACAAATGCTATGGCCACAACTGTTGCAGGTCAGTTGAGTTATGTATTCTTTTTGGGGCCACAACTATGGCAATAATGTCGGTTTTGTTGGTATAACCTCATTTTGATTTCTCTCCTTCCCTTTTCCCCTTCTTCCCTTTGGTATTTACCTAGAAAAAAAAATCAAGTCTTCAGGAAGTGAATGGCTTTTCGCTAGTTTCCTTAAGTTTTCATCCATCAGTTTAATGGCCAGAGAGGTATTCCCATCTCACAAAAGTTTCCAAGAGGTTATTCATCTATTATATTCTCATGGAGTTTATCCCAGCAACATCCAGATATCGGAAGAAAATAGTCATTGGCCATCTTTTAGTTCTTCTGGAAGTCAAAATTCTTGAACACATAAGTATAACAATGTCCACTCCCCCTTATCTTTGCCAAGGAACCCTTGGCTTCTTGACCTTCTTACCGTCATTTCTCTTGAAATCTTGACTTCCAGTGAACAGCTCAGACTCATTAACAACATTTGCATGATTGTATGTTTGGTCTTGCAAAAGTTCAGTTTTAATGTAGTCACTCATGATTTCAACATTTAAATTTTCAAGAGCCATGATCATTGGCTTGTACTCGTCACTCAGTCCTTTTAACATCAAAACGCCCAGCATTTCATCATCAACAGGTTTCCCTACTGCACTGAGTTTGTGACGGACGTCGCAGAAAAACGAATTGACACAGTGGGAAAGGAGTCAAAATGACCAATGCAGATTGATTTCCAACAGTCACACTATATTTATTATGCTAAATTACAATTATTATTACACAACAATGAGGCCTGCAGGCTAGCTGCCGAAACTTGACGAAGGATGCCTGCTGACGAGGTACACACTTCGGTGGCTGGCAAAGGAGAGAGCCGCTATGATGAAACGTCTGGTCAGCGCAGTCAAAGGAGGTGAGGTAGCTCTGGATAAGCGGAGAAGGGGGAAGTAGGGGAACTGTTCGTCCAGCCATTGGTTGAGACGGCGGCATAGAGGAGCACTATTGCCACAAAGTTCCGAAAAGAGGACGCCAGATGCGAATTCACTATAAAAGTAGAGCACCTTGTTCTTGTCGCGCAATATCACAGACAACGCGCAATATCGCCGACAGTGCGCACTTTGAAATCTCACTACCACACTTAAAACATCTCGTGTTACGTCCGGCTCGCGACGATGTCCGCGAGCGAAAATGTCCGTGGCGAAACTATGGCTAAATTTGTGCCGTAAATGCGGCACAAGTTTTAATGAGATTGACATAAATGCATTATCATAATCTTCCATGGTTTTAAAGTCCTGGAGTTTAAGCGAGCACAATCTACACGTTAGGCTGATTCGACGATACACGCCTTTGTCCTCAAAAGCCTTTTCCAGGGTTTCCCAGGCTTCCTTTGCCATCCCACATAGTGTGATGTGTTGTTTTACAGCCAGTTCAACCATGAGGCAAATGAGAGCTTGAGCTTTGTTGTCCTGCTGAGTTCTCTGAACTGGCATCGTAGTGTCACCATCCGAGTAGCCTTCAATGCAGGTCCAGAAGTTCTCCCAAATAAGCTCATTCTGCATATCAAACTTCCAGTCTTGATAATAATCACGACCTTTTAGTTTATTAACCTGAGTGAATGCCTTACTGTGAGTTGCTTCAGCCATCTCGACTAGCGATTTCACGCGAAAATACTTCGACAACCAATTAACGGCACTCAATCACAATTACTTAGCTTTTCGAATCATCTAGGTGATCTGGGCCCATAACCTGTGTTGAGGTAGGGATTCTAAGATGTTTAAGAAGAAGCTAATCAAGCAGCATTGTTTAAACCACTTTATTTCACATGGTGAGAACGAAAAGGGCAACCAGAAGTTGTACAAAAGAAATGACATGTGTAATATACTGAAAACAAACACACAACCGAATTATAGGGATTACAAGAAATAAACAACAAATAGTGGAGAGAATCAAGAGATGTAATCCTATGCAATATGCAAGAAATTACTCATCTTTTTCTGTAAACATCCAATATTTTTATGCCTTATCTTAACATGGCACAGACCTATGTATATAGACCTCACGCTCAGCAGTTTTAATTCAATTGAGTTCCTATCTCGCAATTATTCTGCCCTGCAAGCCACCTCAGTGGTGTGTTAACTCAATGGCCTAGCTGAATTTGGTTCAAGTTCTTATCAATGATGTTGTTCACTCTTAAATAGCATTAAAATAATTAATGTTACAGTTACAGCATGAGATAATAGCTTGCTTGTGACTAAAGGACAAGACTAAATGAAATTATCCATTAAAACACAAGCTTGTGATATTTTTACTGAACTAAATGTTGACCTCGAGCAACTAGTTCTGGTACAATAACAGTGACATTGCGTAATAAGCAAACAGCTGAAAAATCAAAATTTGTACATGTGTATATCACAATTATTCTACTGTCCTGCTCATCATCAATTATTCTACTGTCCTGACCATCTTTAATCATCATTTCATTGTACTTTCCTCTACAAATAGCATTCCTCAATGCGAGGCTCATGCGTGACACCATATTTTCATCTGATGTTAGCAATTTCTTGACACAACTTGTAACAAGGAGTTGTATTACAACTGTTTCTCCCAAGGAATGAATCCAATGTATACCACAAGTATAGTACAGTAAAATGTATTGTAGCGGTCCACGGCCCGCCCGGATTAAAACTTTGGGCCGAAAGACGCACGTACAATACAATAAAGAAAAAAGTCCTCGCGGACCTCTCCCGCATGAGATCCGCGGGGCAAACCTGCGTCACCAAAGAAAAAAACACACAAATTGGTAGTCTCTTTAAGAGAGGATAAGCGGGTGGGGGGTCCCCGACCTTGCGTGATTAAACATGCTCCCTGGCTTTACCGCAGGGGCCGTGTGATGAGGGGTCGTGGGTATTGGGTTTACGGGTAATTTGGCTTGCCAGGTAAGAGGTTTCAAAAAATATGCCTGTTTCATTCAACAAAAATGAGCATGTACTAAAAAAACAACTTACAATGAACTCGAACACTAATACCCTTCTACTAACTAATGAATTGATGAGATGAATGGAAAAATGATGATCAACGCAAATGACACGTGAATTCCCTTTTTACAGCCACAAAGAAAAAAAAAAGCTTATGTTCGCACGCAGGCGATTTACTTAAATATTCCCCTTTCAAATCAACTGGGGGTTAGGGAGGTAATTATTAGTCCTTCCCTTTTCTATTGCCGTTATGATACAATTAACTATTTTTGGCGTAAATCACTCGCCGTGGTGAAGCACACTGTCGAAATGTGGGGGCTCATTGCTGGCTTGATGGCTAGGAGGTTGAAATAGGGGGGGGGGGTTTGTCAGGTCGGCAACCTTACGTGACCGTTGACACAGGATTCTCGGCACGGGACAGCAACCGTGGCAGGCACTTGGCTGTCCAAACTGGATCCTCTGGATTCTTACAGCAGACGCCGGGCTCAACACGCCAATCGTGGTCTCCGTGCACGTGGAGAATATTTTTTGGGGGTTGTGGTCCAATCAGTGGACGCGGTACTTCTTCTGCACCTTTTTACCTCCAGCACTTTCAAGTCGCTTTCAAGTCACAATTCGGGCAGCGCTTCCGTACCGTAACATTGCCTAGTGCATTCCTCCTTTTTTCTTCTTCCGCGATCCCTTTATGTATCACCCGTTTGTGGAGGGGAAGGATACGTTTCGGAGAGGGGCAACTGGGGAAAGGGGAACACAATGGGTGGATTTCACATAACACACTAAACTCAAAATCAACTATTCCCTATGGCTCATACTCCTCACTCCACTGCATTTTAACCCCATTCACTCGACCTTCCCAGTTACTCCAATATCTCACACACGCACACATTTACTCGAATTCCACACTCACACCTCCTCCCACCTTAGCAAGCCAAATAAAGGAAGACGAAGGAATAGGTAGGGGAAGGAGTGGTGGTTCGGGTAGAAAAAACAAAGTGTAACGGCTTGGACCGTTACATGGCCCCTCCCTAAACTGTGAAGGCCGCCTACAATCTATAAGTGGACTCCGCAGTTTACAGAAAAACAAAGCAAAACAGAGAACCGTTCTCCGGCTAGCTAAAAAAAACGCGTAACAAAACTTATAAATGAAAAAAAAAATATACGAAATTAACTTAACTTTAAAGGACATCCGGGTCATAATATAATTTTAAATTCCCGAAATTATATATTCCAATTTCTTTTCCTTCCCGATCAGATAGGTGACACAAGTTTGGTCCCGCATGTTTAGAAATGCGAAAGGGGCCCGTATACAAATGAAAAAATTTATGGAATAATTTTTGTTTTGAATCGGATGACCGAGGGGTCTTCAGGAGGACTTTTTCTCCCACCCTGAATTGATGTCCCTTGGCCTTTTGTTGTTCCTTTCTTTTTTGACCTGCCAATTCTAAATGAACTCTCGCGAGCTGCTGAATTTCGTAATTCGATGCTTGTTGCTGCGTTGGCAGTTTCACAATTTCGTCTTTGCGCCTGGGTTTCCGACCAAAGTGAGGCTCCGTCGGCGTCATTCTTGTGCTTTCATGAGTAACTTCGTTAAACCAACTATTAATATGTGGTATCATTTCCGGCCATTTGGTGTGCTCATTAGAGCAATATGCACGAAAAACTCTCGACAGTTCCCTCATGACTCTTTCACTAGGGTTTGTCTGAGGTCTTCTAATAGACTAATATACTAGGCGGACTCCAAGTCCTTGCAGTTCCGTTTTCCACTCATTACTTGTGAATTGAGTACTGTGGTCGGATAGTATGCTTTGCGGTTTACCACAGAGGGGAACATATTTACTTTTTAAGACGCGCAAACAGTTTCGCGTCGTCAGTTTGTTGATTGGATAAATTTGTACACATTTAGAAAATATGTCTAACACGACTAACACGTATTTATTTTTAAATTTTGCTTTCGGAAGGGGTCCGTACAAATCTATGGCCACCAACTCCCGAGGTGCTAGTGGGATTATGTTTTCAAGAGGCCCTTCATAGCTACGATTAGGGTATTTCGTTTTTTGACAAAGGTCGCATCTACGTATTTTTGCTCGTACTTCGCAGCCCATATTAGTCCAATAATATTTTTCCCGGAGCCAATTTTCCACTTTTCTTGCACCACAATGCCCGTATTGGGTGTGCGCATAATGGATAAGAGCATCTGTAACTCCTTCTGGGACCCATAATTTGAATTCCTCTCCTCCCCGTGTCGTTCTTATTTTCTTAATTAACGCGCCTTCATACAATTCGCGCATCGTTGCGAGGCTAGTAGCCCTCTTAAAATACGGGTCATTAGGGTGCAACTCACCCCTTAAATGCTGTCTAATTTTTCCTAATACGGGATCTTGCTCCTGTAAGTCAGCAATTCTCCTTATGTCCTGACCTGGAAATTCTCTGATATTTAATTCAATTACTGCCATGAGGAAATTCCCTTTCCTTTTATCCTCTGATTCCCCGTTGCCAAGGTCCTGCCGGCTTAGCCAGTCGGGGACTAAATTTTTCCTACCAGGTCGGTGTTCGATTCGAAAATTAAATTCTTGGATGGCAAGTATCTATCGAGTTAATCGGCTATTATTCAATTTACATTTGGTTAAGAATGTAAGAGCTTTATGATCCGACAGAATGATAAGATCCTGCCCAATGACTAGCGTTCTTAGTTTCTGCAGAGACCAGATTATTGCCAGAGCCTCTTTTTCAGTGGTTGTATAGAAAATCTCAGGTCCCTTCAGCGTCCGTCCAATAAAAGCAATCACCGCTTCACGGCCCTGATGATCATGTTGGAAAAGAACGGCCCCCAATCCATAATCGGAACTGTCCGTTTGCAGGAACATCTGCTGACTAAAGTTAAGATGTTTGAGCATTACTGCTTTTACGAAGGCCCTTTTTATCTTTTCAAAACTACGTTGGTGTTCCACCGTCCAAATCCACTTTTCGCCCTTTCTGAGTAGATTTGACAGTGGAATTTATAAGTGTGAATACCCTTCACAAAATCTCAAATAATAATTACACACCCCTAAGAACCCGCGTAATTGCCGAATACCCCGAGGGGGCTTTGTTTCTATTATTACTTTTACTTTCCCCGGATCAGCTCTAATACCGTCAGGTGTTAAAATGTGCCCTAAAAATGGGACCTGCGTCCGGCAAAATTGTGATTTCTCTTTATTAAGAGTTAATCTCGCCTCAATAACCTTTCGTAAAACAATTTTCAAATGATTTAAATGGTCTGTGAACATAGGGGAAGCAATCAATACATCGTCAATATACACCGTAGTGAACGGTTTTACTTCCTCCCCTAGTGCTTCGTTTAAACACCTTATCATGGCTGCACCACTATTTTTTAACCCATACGGTACTCTTTGGAATACGTATGTCCTTGAGTTGTATTGAAACGCGGTATATTTCGATCCTCTGGGTGTAACAACATCTGCCAATATGCCGACGTAAAATCGGTTGTTGAAAAATACCTCATCCCGCTAAACTTCGCAAAAAGGTCTTCTATCCTTGGGGCTCGTCTCGCTCGGGTATGGTGACGCTATTTAGTTTCCTCACGTCCACACATAAGCGCACGCGGCCGTCCTTCTTTTTAACTACTACCAGTGGATTCACAAAGGGACTGGGGGCTCGGACTATTATGCCCCCTTTTACCATCGTTTATATCTGCTCCTTGACTTTATCGGCAAACGCGTGTGGAATTGGATAAGATTTTTGCGCGAATGGCGTTTCGTCACTTAATTTAATGCGGTGTACGAAATTCTTTGCCAACCCCGGCGTCTGTGAGAAAGCAGCCTCTTGTTCAATTAATAACATACGAAGTTCGTTTTCCTCATTGGATGTTAACCGATTCTCCACGGAAACTGAATCCCCAACGTAAGTGCCTTCTTCGTTATTAGCCCAATTTGGCTCGAACTGTCTTTGGCTTCCTAATATTTCAGATGACTCCTCCCATTTACGTGGCTCATCTATTCCCAATTTTACTTCATTATTTTTAAAATCAATTATTACCTTATTCTCGGCTAGCCAGTCTGTTCCCAAAATTAATTTAGTGAGTAAGCCCTTAACCCCGGTACTTCTTCTGCACCTTTTTACCTCCAGCACTTTCAAGTCTCTTTCAAGTCACAATTCGGGCAGCGCTTCCGTACCGTAACATTGCCTAGTGCATTCCTCCTTTTTTCTTCTTCCGCGATCCCTTTATGTATCACCCGTTTGTGGAGGGGAAGGATACGTTTCGGAGAGGGGCAACTGGGGAAAGGGGAACACAATGGGTGGATTTCACATAACACACTAAACTCAAAATCAACTATTCCCTATGGCTCATACTCCTCACTCCACTGCATTTTAACCCCATTCACTCGACCTTCCCAGTTACTCCAATATCTCACACACGCACACATTTACTCGAATTCCACACTCACACCTCCTCCCACCTTAGCAAGCCAAATAAAGGAAGACGAAGGAATAGGTAGGGGAAGGAGTGGTGGTTCGGGTAGAAAAAACAAAGTGTAACGGCTTGGACCGTTACAGTATGGACTACTTTGGTACAAGTTCTCAGTTATGAAATTCACTCGCCCACTTACATTTGCACTTTCTTTTCTACATCAACATTCGTCTGTGATCTCATGATCCACACTTAATACACTCTTAGGGCATACTTAAAACCGAGAATAGCAAGGCTGCAGGGAACTTAAAATATACTTTGGTTCTTCACATTAATCAGAGAACTTCGATGCACTTCCAGAAATAAAAATACTCATCTGCTATTACACTCACGCCTTATTTATGCGTGTCATTGTTGCCTAAACTGAAAGATAGTTGGTTCAAGTCAAACAAGGAAAGTAAGCTAGAAGAAAACATATACGAGAGACTATTAGGAGGTATACAACAAATGCAACCTTAATATCAATTGAAGTCATTTCACCTGGTTTTTGAGATGCCATGAACACTCGTAGGAATGCTAATTGCTATCAAATAGGCTCATGCTGGGGACATTTATATCTATACATTATGCAAAACAATCATAACAGATTGTCTTCCTCTTCTCATCTCTAAGAAAATCATTCCTTTTGCATATTTAAAAATATCACACCAGTTCTCCTTTCTTAAAGATCACGAAACGTATATAACTGATGCTGAAAGCTGACCCCTCTGTAATCCTACATTAGTTGTTATTGATTGATGTTATTTTTCTTGAAAATTCACAGAATAGTTGTAGTTTTAGGAATTCATGTAACGATATGACTGATGATACGCTATATTAGATCACCTTCCTACTAATAGCTGTGGATATGGAGATAGTGTAACTGTGGTCAGTGAACAGTAAGATAATAGAAATAAGGTTAATAAGTGTGTTCTAATTGCTGATGAAACTCATGATCAGAGCTTGACTCCTGATTCTATAGCCACTCTTGATGGTGAAAATATAATGTCTGAGGGCAGATATCCCTTAAGGATATGTTACCCCAAGGTCATACATGACTTCCATATGTATCATACTGAATTGTGTGTTTTGATTATCCTACTTCTGTTTCTGAGGCACTTTCTCGGCCAGATGCCTGTAAGTGGAAGGAAGAAATGAATGACGAGTTAAAATCACTCCCAAGATGCTAAAACTTGGATTTTGATTGATAAACCTGCTTATTCACCTATTGTGAAATGTAAATGGGTATTCAAAATTAAGTGTGGGTCCAATGGAAAATCAGTGAAATATAAGGCCAGACTTGTAGCAAAAGCATTTCCTCAGCAACCTGGTGTAGTCTAGAGAGTGGTAACACCAAACAATCTCTGACTGGTTTTGTTGATGCTGATTGGGATGCTTTTGAAATGACCAGACATTTCTGTATAGGTTTTTTATTTACTCTTGGAGGTACTGCTGTGTAGTGGGGCAGTGAGAAACAAATAAATTTTGCATCTTCTAATGCTGAATCAGAATACATAGGGCTCACAGAAACCTCTAAAGAAGCATTATCCTAATTTTCCGTATATAGTATGCATTTTTTTCCGTGAAAATTCATCAAAAAAGTAATGTGCATATTATACATGGTTACCGACATATCGCGTTTTTATTCGGGTAATAGATCACAGTTGAAGTAATCTCAGCGTGCTAATAAGTACAGTAGAACCTCGATCGATCGTTTTTCAAGGGGATGGGCAAAAAAAACGATGGATGTGGGAAAACGAACAATGTGGGACAAGACTTCCTGGGAGCCAAAACGAGATGAAAATGCGAGAATTTTATGGTAACTCTTCACAGTAGAGGGGAATCTTAAAAGAATATCTCTTAAAAGCGGGCGAATTTTTCAATTTCATGAAAATACTTCGTGCATCTCTAATTTTTCGTTTGACTACTAACTGTTTAAAATATTTTATTAGTATTACATATCCCAATGGTGTCTCGGATGATAATAGCAAATAAACAAGGTCCATTATCATGTTATTGGATGATCCTCAAGCCCACGCACCGACCTATCCATGCATAGAAATTTATTCGTTTCAAATATCCATGAGGGTGAAAAGCGCTCCTAAAATTTGTTGGGGAGGATCTAATCTGTTGTCGCGTCTCCATTGTGCTCCGCTGATGGAGGAGTACCAAGTGTACTCTTGTTTATCTGGAGTAATCGCGTAACCAACAGAGGCATAGAGCAAGAGAGGTGTAGCAGGTTATCGCCATCTGGTTCAGAGAGGCAAAAGTTAGCGGGCAATCGGGATGAAATGAGGAATTCCGATATCGGCGGTTGGAGTTCGGCTTGGCATTACTAAATGAACACAAATTTCAAAAGAATAAATCATTTTGATGGGCCATGGTGCCTAAAAAAAACATTTTTGGCAATGCAAGCCCACGTCAGATAACGGACGAGGAACTTAGCCCACGCTCGCAGGACTTCCACTACGACAAACTAATGGTTGAAACATCTGCGTTACCTTCAGCCGTCTTAAAACACCTATTGTGAACAGTTTCAGCTTTAGGCTCAGAAATAAATACTTCAGGAAAATGAATAGACCTAAATACCTACTTTAACTGGCTAAACACGGAAAAAATAGAAAAAGGAAAGAGCACAGAGCACGTAGGGTTTGGCCGCACTTACTAGAGGCCCGAGAAGTGACCATGACGAAGGTCAGGGAGTGACTGAACTGCCGAGGTTACTAGCCACGCCCGCTGCCCTCTGGTTGGTTCCACGAGATTCACATGACGAGAAATCCCACCTCCCTCCCTTCCCTCCGCCACTCCCCCATTTAAGCCCATGTGGCCCACATCATTGGAAATAATGCACTGGTTACATACAAGAATTGGGTGAAACAGGTAATTGGGGGACGCTGTTTTCCGCCAGGAGGGGCAGGGCAGGTGGAAGACCTTTGACCTTCCAGACCCTTTCCGCCGAAAGGACCCCACCCACTGAAGTGGAACGTACGTTAATTTTGCTAAAGTTTTTAATCGGCATAAATCTACAGAACAAGTGTAATAACAAGTTTGTCCATTACTTTCTGTTACATTTGATACCAAACACCAAGGAAATCAGTTGATATTTACCCACATGGGTTATATCAGATCTCGATATGGTGCCGAGAGCAAGCATTTGACAACTACTGGTATGAGAGCGTTGAGAGGATAATAGGAAGTAAGGTTAGAAGCTCATGGCGAAGGAATGCGGCTGCTAAAGAGCGAGGTAGGGACTCGTTTGGGTAGGAAAGGAGGAATGCCAATTGTCTTATAGGAAGGAGGTTGGGCCATTAAGATGAGAAGGGATTCGGACGGCAAGGGTAACCCGTCCGTCCTGAGCGGCGCGTCACTTTACTCCCTCCCCCCCTCCTTTTCCGCTGCAGAGCGCCGCAAAAATCCCGAAATCTTACTTCGGTGTAAATTTTTGGTTTTGTCTTTTCTAAACAATGAATGCGGGAGTTGTGATGTGGGGACCATGATTTGGAAATGATCGAAGCAGGAAATCGATACTTCAGGGAACAATGGATGCGGGAATTATTAACGTTATCAGCACTGAATTACATTTGGGACCAAAGACGGCGAACGATAGATGCGGAAAATGATCAATGCGAGAACTATAGATCGAGGTACTATTGTATTCGTTTTTACAATTTTTGGTAAAAAAATGCAGGGAATCAATTTATTTTTTAAAACAAAAATTTACATGCAGTCCCTCTTGTCATTAACACTGTTAGCACTGTATCCTTCAAATTCAAAATCACTATCCTCGCTTGATTCGTACAGTTTGTGCGAAACACTGACATCACGCTCGCTGGCAGCATATATTGCGCCACCTAGAACATCATATTTGTCCTCATCATCGTCCACTAAGAATTCTTCATCCTTAAGCAAATCGTCATCGGACGCATATATTGCACTTCTGAGGTAGCATTTTTTAAAACCTCGCTTAATCACAGATGAATCGATGGCATCCCAGGATTCTTTATTCCTCTGACTACTTAGCGATAACTCCAGTTTCTTTGACTTTCTGAAGATGGCAAAAAATGTCCGGATTAAAGCAACTCATTCCACTTTTTACGCATCTGTGTCTAAAATGGATGGTAGCAACTAACATCCATCACCTGTAACTGGCTTGTCATCCCTCGAGGAATAATGACAAGATTTGTGCCATTGTCATACAATATATTCTTGATGCATGGCATTCGATGAAATCTAAATGCATCTAGAACCAACATACGATGTCTATAAATGGCATCTTTGCACCAAACCTTTCACAGCCAATCTTTGGTTGAATTTTCATCAGTTCAGCCTTTTTATTTGCACATACGAGCATATTCTGCAGTCATATAACATTCTTAGGGATAGTTTTTCTTTTAAATATTACACAGAAATGTACCATCTTCAAATTACAGAGTAACGTGTCTTCTGCTATGTAGTCGATCGGGCTGAATTCGAAACGAACGGTCATAAAGTGAGGCTAATTGAATACAAACATAGGTGTGCAAAATTCCACAGAGAAAAAATCATTCGCCTTGACCAGGATTCGAATCTTTGTCAAGGCAGATGATATTTTCTCTGTGGAATTTTGCACATTTGCGCATTGCGGGTGACTCCTTAAAAGTGGAACTCCATGGCTAGTCCCGGACAGCTTAAAATTAGACAAACATGGGTACTTTTTAGTGACAGTGTAGCAATTCTATCATTTATTGACAAATATTTCCATCGGCATGCATTAGAGTTTTGGGGGGAAAACCTACTACCAATAGATCGTCACGTTGAGAAACCAATAGGATATGTAAAAGCAAGGGGAAAAGCCATCCATAGGCAGCATTACCGCTTGCGCAGTGATCTTTCCGGCGCTGAACGGCAATGCGGACAATGGCATAGAACATGTAGAATGCTGTTCTCTAAAAGCAGAGTGCGTAGTTTACAGGGTATAAGCAAATTCTTACACTGCGCTCAGCATATTGATATAAGATTTCATTTTATATGTGATATGGTAAACAGTAAAAAGATAGACTTGCAGTATATGTCTACTGATGATATGGTGGCTTATATACTAACCAAAGGTACACCAAAAATGTCAAGTGTGTTAATTTACTGGGACTGTCTCATGTTTAACACTTTCAACGCGGCGGCATTTTTTTCGAGTTTTGCCGATGACTGAATTTTTTTTTTGCAGTTTCGGATAGTTTTTACCTCAGCAATAATTATTTGAACAATGAAAATTTTGAAAAAAAAAATTTTAATTTGAAATTGAAAATTTTAAAATTGACGACAATTGTCGTTCGCCGCCACCGGATAGAGCTAAGGAGCTTGTCGTGCGTGGTTGCATACTCACAAATAAATTCGCGAATTTTTCGAAATTACGACTTTTACTTTTTACGATCTATTTATTTCAAATATGATAAGTTATTTGATAAAATTCATACTTAAGACACTTTTACATCACCTAACCCGCCAATGAACATGAGTATACATTAATTATCTTCTTTCATCATGAGGTGACTGTATGTTATTTTGTACTAGAAATGAAAATTATGAAATCAATTTATATAATTTATAGTTTTACACCCATATCTTGAGTCACAAACAAACAATAAGAAACCCAAATCATTATGGAAAAAACCCAAAAAAATTATATTTCCATAGAATAAACATTAAATACACAATAGAAAACACACGATACACGATAGGAAAATATAAAATACACAATATAAAATATGAAATATACGGAAATATAAAATACACTATACAAAATATGAAATATACAATAAGGAATAATAAAATATACAATACAAAATATATAATATACAAGCCATAATATGCAATTTAAAATAGGTAGTACACAAAAGAATTATAAAATGCATGAAAGAAGTTAATTTTTATTAACATCGTACATTTTTATGGAATTCTACGAAACACGTCTTGAGACAAAGATAAGGGCATCCCTCACAGGCAGGGCAGAAATATTTTGTGTCCTTCCTAAACCCTCTAGATGCACAATACGTACAGCGTCGTTGGAGGACACGTTTTCTCTTTACGTCAACGTCATGTGTCTCAGGGAAGTGCCTAGACAATCCAAGGTTCCTTGAAGGCAGGCCGGGTGAGGAACGAGGGATGGGTTCAGAGTAGGAAGGACTGAGGAGGGGTCTGATAACACAAAGTCTGAAATCGTGAAGGGATACTTTGGGATGGGTTTTACGGAAGAGGAAGTAGCTATTTACTAAAACAAGGTGAAGTATGTGAATTCCCAGTTTCTTGTACCATTTTAGAGACTTACGCTCTATGGGATAATATGACATCATTTGATCATAGTGATCGATGCCACTCATTGACTCATTGTAGCGAGCAATGGCCTCCGGTTTGGAAGTGACACCACTACCTCGCCGTCGACGGACATCGACCATGTCACCCCCAAATTCGGAGCTGATCATCAGTACGTCCCGCTTATCCTTCCACTTCATTACACCGACTCCTTCGGTACTGGAAACACTCACTACCTCACCCCGTTTTAGTTTTTTTGCCAGGACGTTCGGTGGATTTCCCCTCCGGTTAGCTCTAAGAGTTCCAGTACAATAGGTTCTTCGCTCAAGTAAGCGGTGGGCCAGGTCAACACTGTTATAATAATTGTCCATGAAAAGAGATCGCCCAGAGTCTAATTTTCCTTCCATCAACTTCCACACAACATTGTTGACATGGCCAACCCCACCTACATCACAGTCAGAGGACCCAGTGTAAACAAGAAATCTTAGAACTAATCCGGATGGTTCGGTGAGCATATATAGTTTGATACCGTACCTGTGTCGCTTACCTTTCATATACATACGAAAGATAAGCCGACCCCTCCAATGAACCATGGATTCATCAATGCACAGTCGTTGTGTCGGAGTTACTATGTCGTCCATTGTCTGGTGGAATAAGTCAATAAGGGGCCTTATTTTATACAGTCTGTCAGACGGTTGCGGCTCACCGTGACCAGGATTACTTGCAAAATGCAGAGCTTGCATGATCGCGGCGAACCTGTCCCGACTAATACATTTCCTAAAGCAAGGAAAGTTGAATAAAGGGTCTTTATTCCAATATTCTGATATCCTGCTCAACGGGCATGAGCCCATATGATACAGAATGCCCAAAAACGTCAAAAATTCCACCGATGTGAGCGGCTTCCATTTACTTATCCTTGCCTTAGGAAATGCATTAGCAGAGACTAAAACGTCTGCTTGTTTATTCGTCTCAGTCACAATCAAGTCCATCATGTCTTCTGTCAAAATAAGATCAAAATATTTTCTAGCGTCATCTCCAGGGTCTTGTATTTTTAGTCCCGGGGAGTCAGTGAAGGGGAAAGCAGGGTTTTTTGGTCTTTTGTCAGTCCAAGTGTATGTTTTGGTCGCAGTCCTTGTCGTCAGGGGAGGGGGTTTAGTATTGTCTAGAGGGCTAGGAGAAGCATTTTCCGCCCCAGCTGAGGAGAGATCACCCACCTCTTGTGTTTCTTCCTCATCCTCCGAAGAAGAACCCCACTCAGTGTCGCCGAAGGATGAGCCCTCACTGTCCTCATCCTCCAGCGACAGAAGCTCTGCTAACAGTTCCGACTCAGAGGATAATATCCTTCGAGTAGCGGAACTTCTTTCTTCCACTCTTCTCTTCCTCTGTGTCGGTGGAGCGAGTGGCCGGGAGGTCGACGGCTGGGGACTTGGATCCCTTCGTAAAAGGCCCGGGGTCTGGCGGCAGCTACTCCTACTGCGTTTAGTGTTTCCTTCCAAGGCATGGAGAGTAGGGTGGGAGGAGACTTGGGACACCGGGGGTGTTGGGGCAATAACGGGTGTTTTACCACCCCTTATACCCTTTCTCGGAACACCCTTCCCCGGTAATCCCTTCCCCTTCCCTTCCTTTTTTCCATCTCCTCCGCGAGTGTTAACCATTTTCTGTGAAAAAATGTGAAGTCACTACTATAAGTAATATATTTGAGCAAATTTCCAGATAACTATTTGCATGAATAATAAGTAAAAAACATAGGTAAATTTTAACATCCACGCACCTTACTCCTGATGGACGAGATATGAATTCACGTACGAGATGAAATCCTTCAATCCTCGGGTTTCTACATAAAAACAATAATTGGCCATATTAAAATATAATCATGAAAAAATAATAAAAAATAGTCAAATGCCAAATTAGTGCATTTTCCGTCAGTCGATAATCGTGGATAATACAAACAAGAATGGCATCATGCGAAGGATGTATGCAATAACTAGGACGAATACATTCCACAGACAATTAGAAATTATAAATAATATATCAATTTTTCACGAATACATTATCACTAATTTAATTGTAATTAGCAAATATAAATATTTCATTTAAATTGTTTATTATTCAGAGAATTAGCCAACACCACATTTATGATAACTAAGGCAAATAAAATAAAATGTCATCAATCGCTAATGAAAATGATAGGCATAGTATCTGAAAATAAGGAAAACAATTGTTCCTTCACGCGCAAACAGTCATTTTAATGATTTATTTCTTTATTTATTTTTATTTTATCTTCACTTCCCCGAATACAGCACGTGCCAATTTACGTCGGGTGGATAACAGTAACAACGGACGAGACACAAACACCCATGTCCTGGGCAGATAATATTCTACCCAGGCGGGACTCGAACCCGCGACCCTAGGGCTATTGCACTCTTATTAAATAAACATTACGACAGAGACAGAGCTTACGTTTATGATAGAAAACTAATACAGCATCAAATAATAAGAGAAAGAATGTTTAAGGAAAAATACAAGAAATAGTAAAAATAAGAAAATCGTCATTGCAATTGTAGTGCGGGGGGAGGGGGTGGGGGGGATTGGAGGTGGTCCAATTAATGAATAAAAACTTCGAAAAGGCACGCAAAGTATTTCATGTTCATAAGAATGCTGAGTTGCTCATAAATGTTGGCTAAAACCCATAAAAATTATAACTACGCGGAGAATATACGTTAAAAAAAAACAAACTTACCTCGCAAAGTTAAACCACTGCAGCGTCGCTTCAAGACACAGGCAACTCGGGCTAAGGGTACTGCTTACGCTCCGATGTCTATCGAGTGACTGACGAGAAAAACGGAAGTGCTAGGGAGCGTCGCAGCTCCGAAACGGCCTTGAGAAGGCAATGCGAGGATGGACGACAATTGTCGTCCGCAGTCACCGCATAGCACCCGGCGGACGACAACTGTCGTCGGTCAGCGTTCAACGTGTTAAGGGGGAGTGTTGTGGAATTTAAATTCGACATGTAAACATGTGACCTTCGTTTGTCCTCTTCCCTTTACCCCCTTCTGTGTACCCTTTTTAGTTTGTGTTTTGTCTTATGATACTTCCGTTTATATTCTTTGCGTATGTATCATATCTTGTGCTACAATAAAATAGCAGTCCTATGGTTCCCTGCCTTTATTCACTCCCAACAGAAATGGCGTATTAAACCAAAGAAATAAATAAAATTACCATATGCTTGTCATGTTAATATGTTTCTACAAATCACCAGGGACATCCAAAATAAATTATGTAAATACTTTAGCCAATGTGCCATGGAAATACTGTTCACTCACCACTGTGTATGTTTTAGTATCTATCACATTTTGTTGAAGCCTCATGCTCTTCAGCCATGCCTGTAAAATTAAATGCTAATGTCAATTTTTATTCTAATTTGAAAACCAGGGGAGTTTTGTATAATTTTACAGGCCCTGATTTTTTACATTGGGAAATCATTAGACAATTTGTGAGAATTGACCAATCAATAAATTATATGATTAATAAAACACCTAATAATTAAAAAATAGGACACTTGACTAAAATGATGAATTAGTACAAGCATCGGGTATTACCTCATCCTGACAAGTTGACACATGCATGGCAAAATGTGTCACCCTTTTGCCGCTATATAGTCCTTGTAAGCAGCTCTTTAAGCAGCATTGTCATCCTCATTTACTTCTGGTTTAATATTGTGTAGCTATTGCCTAACCTTGTGTTCCAGTGTTACTTGAACAAGCATTTCTGGTGAAGTTTCTACTTTCTGCAATCCCTTATGACTTGCACTTATCCAATAGCAGAGTCATCCTGGGATAACTGGCCAGATTTGAGTGGGAAAATACACTGCTGTGTGTTCTCCATTACAGATGATTATTATTTGATGAATGCAGAAATACTAAAAGATATGATTCCATGTTTCTATTTGAGACATTGGTATCCTTTAGGTATCAGATGAAACTTGTGTTTCCACTTTTCTCATCCCTATCATAGTGCTCATACAGTCTTAGTCTCTGGAAAAATATTCATCCACAATCGCGTCGTAAATGGGAGGATTTCACCTGTATGCTAAGACAATTCCACTCTCCATCTCACTGTTACGCACTCCGGAACTCATGATTGAAGTTGCTACTTGCAAGATGATCCATAGTTCCCTGCTCTTCAGTCGCTCAGCTCACTACCACAACAGAGCCGTGATGTCTTGATCACATCAATGAATCAGCGAACATGTTCATTTCTTGAAGGAATTCAATTTTTTTTGGGTAGACTCTGACTTAAATCTGTCTGTTCTATCTATGCTGTTAATACTTGGTGAAAAAGGTTGTTTTGATGCCTGTCATGATATAATAGCTAAACTTAAATTGGGGCTTAAGGCGCTATGGTAGTGACAGCCGAGGCACTCCAACTCTGCGGCAAAGTCATAGGTGGTGGAGGGTGTGAGGGCTTTTGTCTTATGTACTTGGACACTTGTAATCTATTCCGTAGATCACTCCAATTGGACTTCTTTGGGGCCAATCATGTATTACATAAGACGTTTTTGGGGGGAGGGGGTCGGGATCATCTTACATCCGCTTAAGAATAGAAGGGGCAGATTGAAACATTATACTAGAATTGAGAAGGGTGACTCAACGTTGCTTGAGAGGCAGTGGAAGGAGTTCCTCAAGGGGGAAACAAATTCATCAGGGCATGGTTCGCCTCCATAGTGTCAGAAAATAGTTAGATTTTCAGCAAGGAAGGGTCCACCATTTTAACGATTGCAACCTCAAAAACAAGGAATGATGGATGTTCTTTATGTATCGTATAGAAGAAAGATGTCACCAGAGGTTGACTGTCTTCAGTTTTCAAATTTTTGGCTGAGAAGTGAGTTTTTGTTAGCCAAAGTTCAGGTAAGTTTCCTCACTAACCCAGAGGAATAAAAATATGTCTTTCACATCGCCTTTTGGAATGATACCTTTCAAACCAAATAAAGAAAACCCGAGGTCAATATCTTTAATAGTTAACCCATAGTTGAGTGATATGTAAACACAGGTAGAGTGAAAATGAGGCCTGAAATGCTCCCCTCGGCCGTCACTACCATAACGCCTTAATGAAATTTTGAAGGGGTCATTTGGAGGGGTTACTGCACTCAACACAATCTAGCTTCATCCCTGACTTTCCCATGAAATCCACCCCTTAAATAGTTTAAATCAGCTGGTATTGCTAGACCAATAATTATTCTTCTCATGTAAATCGTAAATTTTCAGTCATAGAGATACCTGTTTATCAGCTTAGCATTCTCCTGACTGAAACCCACAACACTTGACCCATACCCATCTTTTGGAGCCTCTTCATTAATTCATTACTCAAGGCCCCTGTCATTACCTCCCTTTCTGTTGGATTGATCCTAAGCTTCTTCCTTGAAGCACTGTCGGGTGTAGTCGGGTATGGCTCTGTTGGGTATAGGTTCTGTCAGGGTCAAATGGTCTTATTATTTGCCAAGACAGTGTAGTGCTTGATCTGGTACTGGTTTCAGACCTGGGGTAATTGGACTCTGCCTTGCGAGCCCTAGGTTGGTGAGAAAATAGCACAAGGAATTTCTGCAAAGAAAGTAGTCCACCACTGAATCTCCACATTGTTAGAGCCAATGTGAAAAAATTAATGGTACTGTTTGAACCCCTTTAGGAGTGGAAGAGCAACAGAAGAGAAACACCATTGACGATTGGTGGTCCCATGGGACTGCTACAGAATGCATCATTTTTTAAAGGGAATGTTCAGAGTTGTAAAGAGTTTTCTAGTATTTTAAAATTTTACGGACTGTGATAAATGTAAACGATTTTGGCCTTATAGACTATTAATTAGTGCATTATCTTTCTTTCTAGAAATTCCTGATGGTGGATATTCTGTTCCATCCATGTTAAAGAGTTATGGATGATTTTTTAATGGTCTGGTTTACTCTTTCTTTTCAGTGACATTGAAAATGAGGAAATCGTCGGCATGGGCCCTCATCTTAATAGTAACAACAGAGTGACTATACACAAAGAACTGACTCTGAAAGATTTACCACCAATCAAAGACCTCAATATAAGTGTCCCTGCGGAAGAATGCCTCAAAATTGGCATAGTGTCCAGTGTGGCCGATGACTTGGGTAATTATTTAGTCCTGTATTTGATTGGGAGGCCATATGTTTGGCGTCTGCTTTGCCCTTCTTGTATAAATTTTTTTTTAACTTTCATAGATGTTAAGATGTTGAGTTCTTGAGGTTCGAACAGGGTGTTAGTGTTGAACTGTACCAAAATTTTGTTGATCTAGTCAGTTTCCATTGCCTTCTGCGTAAAATGAAAAAGGAAACCTTGAATTTAAAATCCATATATGTTGATTATTTATTGATTCACGGTAATACATAATGAAGAATGACATCCATATGGATACAGTGATTACAAGAGTGAGAAACTTAGTAGTTTCCTTATCAGGTCTGGAACTTAGGCAAGGAGAGGAGTGGTATGATGGGAGAAGTAAAAGCGTGCCAAAGAATATGTGGTTTGGGTGCAGTAGGTTTCTAGAAAGAGAGCTAATGGTCTCTTGGTGGACGATTCTGTTGTGGAAAGGGGGGAGTTAAAAATCCAAGTGAATTGGTATGCCCCATCACATAATGAGGTATTGTGAGGGAAGGAGGGTAGTCGGGAGACGAAGACTATGGGTAGGCATTCATCATAGGTGATGAAAGTGGGAGGGTATTTGGGTAAAAAAAAATTGAATTGGATGGGTGATGTTTTGTAACTAGAATGTGCCAAGGGATGGTTCAAGTTATGAGATTGGGGTGATGTTAGCTCGAGGGAGAGGGATTAAATGCTCTTGGGGTAGTGAAGTGGGAGGAGGAAAGCTCAAAGTGGGAAGATATAATAATAAGAACTTTGTAATATTCCACACTGTTTTATTACTATTAAACAAGCCTAGCTGGTTTCAATGTATACACATCATCATCAGAGGCAGAATACCTCTGATGATGATGTGTATACATTGCCTCTTAATATTCTGTCTCTGATGATGATGTGTATACATTGAAACCGGTTAGGCTTGTTTAATAGTAATAAAATAGCGTGGAATATTACAAAGTTCATATTATTATATCATGTCGAAATTCCACCAAGTTAACGCTTCAACTATCTTGTATATTCCAAGTGGGAAGTTGAGGATAGAATTGGCTTGAAGATGCTAAGCAAAAGTAGTGGGGATAGAGTTGATAACATGCATGCAGACCGCTTATGGTTAGTGTACATTTTAAGAATCCAAAATTCTACTTGTTCAAGTATGTCTACCGTATGTCCTCCCACACCATGCATCTCACTTTCCCACATACCTCCTCCGAATGAAGCTGTCACACTAGCTGCTTTGCATATAGTTTTAGAATCAATAATTATGAGATCCATTTAGTTATGGACCTCAAAACAATATTTGGGTTGCAAAAATACTTCTATCAGTTTCATAAGTTATCTACCAATAGCTAATTGCTTCGGATGTTCAATGTAATCTCCACCATTGGATAAAATTTATAAAGTTTACCTTATGTATGATTGCTAATGCACACAACAGTTAGTGAGGAAGAGTAAACAAACTGGTCACAACAACTCTTTTTCCATGTAATTAAGTCTCCAAGCGGTTCATTGCGCTTCTGCCATATTGGCTACTAATGGCTGACATGGCTTATGGGTCCCATAACTCCATTGAATATATAAGTGGCGTTTCTGCAGCTGGTCATTAGTCATATTAACTCTATTCATTACGCACTCATGAGAAAATAAATTTCTTTTTGTTGTGCACAGTAATAATACTTGCAATATATGTACTTTATGTGAAACACCAGAGAAGTATTTCAGTAGTGTGACCAAATCTTTGAGAAATGATAAGAAAAGAAATGAATTAGTGAAACATGAGTTAAGGTAAAGGCATCAGTAGTCAGCACATTAAGGAAAAAATCCATAATTTCAATCACCATTGACCCAACTTTTATTACTTTTGTATGGTTTCTTAAACAGAACACATCTTTAAAGCTTCCTTTGTTAACTGGTGCAGTAGCAACTCGATAATATGAAGTAAGCAGGACAGAAAAATTGGTACTTCGTATTTTCGAGTTTCTTATTTCAGATCCTTTTTAATAAATTGCAAAAAAAATTTCCCCTTCCCCCTGACTTCTCTGGTCTTTGGAAATATTTTAAAACGATTTATAGTCATTATTCATGAAATAATTCGAAATAATGCTTTTATATCACAAGCTAAATGTCACAAATGTTCATGAAGTATGTAACTATCACTTCTTAGTTCCCTGTGTAAATGATATTTAGTTTGGTATCATTTTCTTTGCAAAATTTTCGCGCAGTTTAGAAGACTTATGTAAAGCAAGTTCTCCTTTTTGTATGAGACTCTAGCTATCTTATTCTGCGGCCAATAGGATGTGCAACTGGTATGGACGTTTAAGAGTCATTGGTTTCTAAAATCTATACAGATGGTATTGTTAAAACGGTAGCTGGCCCAACCACACTTCCAATTACCCTTTTTTTATTGCTTAATCATAGGTAACATGAGCAAAGAATTCAGTCCATTTAAAAAATCCTTCTCCGATCCTTTATGTGGTTTCTTCCACACCGCCTGCTGGATATATGAACTTGAGAAGGAATATTATTTCGTTCTAATTACTAATCGCTTGACGAAAAATTGGGCATGATCCAGACATTTTCCATACTTCTATCAGCTTGCAGTATACTAAGTTTTGGTGCTAAATGGTGAGTTTTGTTGGACAGATGGAATATTAATGTGGAGGTCGTGGAGAATGATACAGAAGAAAATAGAACATCAGATAACTGCGTGGAGAACAAGCGAACACTTCAACTGCCGCCCAGGAAATGCCTTTGCTTGCAATGATGGCACTTCTCCAATCCAATTCTTATTGAGTTTCTCCATCCAGTTCTCCATCCAATCCAATTCTTATTGCAGTTAAGACAGTAGTTGTCCTGACAATGTTTTCAAGTGCTCTTTCTTTATTCTCAATAATAGTTAGGAAGAGCAAAGGACTCAGTCCATTTTAAAAATCCTTCTCAGGTCGTTTTTTGTGGTTTCTTCCATATCACCTGCAGTATATATGAACTTAGGAAGATGTGATATTTCTTTCCAAGCCAAACAGTTTCACCACTCATTGAAGTTCGAGTAAGAAACATTAACTCATGACCAAGTCCATTTTCTATTTGATGATTCGTGCTTATAGATCTATTCTGCAAAACATTAATCTAGTGAATAAATTAAGGGATTATTTTTTATTTTTAATAAAACAATGGATAAGTAATAAAAACTTTTACTAAAACCACAGAATAAAAATTAAAATCTCAATTTTAAAAGCACAACTGGGGTTTCTGCGCTGAGCACCATCTGCAGGTGAAGAAGTCCCCCATGCGGCCTGTATATATACACACATCAGTGCCACGTCATATGGCTAAAAATTGGGGAGATGGGAGTAGGTGCTGGGTTAGGGGCAATGTTGGTAAGTAATCGAGTTAAAGTAATCGGATTACTTGTAATGAATACTTATGTAGTAATTGTTACTTGTAATGAATACGTTTTACGAAATGTAATTTTTACTTGTAATTTACTCCTTACGGTGAAAGAGGAATCGTTACTTTCGTCGTAATCATTACTTGCTTGTAATCGACCATTATTCGCGTCCATGTAAACTTTAATTATTTTCAGGCAGCTTCGCTGGCCGCTATACAAGCTTGAACAGGGAAGCGTACAAGGACGTATCTTGCAATCGCGTGAATTGTCAAGTAGAATCCCCTTGCTCTAGTGACCATATGCGCAGCATTGCCAAACGTACAATCTTGATAGCATAAACACGATAATTTCGTTCCTTGTACGATGTATGATCCAGTGGTAGGATCGTATGCAAATTGTACGATCTTAGTCCCTTTATAGTTTATTATTATTCTAACAATTTTTTTAACAGGAGAAACAATCTTAAATCTTTTAAAAATAGATCGATTAGAATGTACTGTTCTAGTACTACTTTATTATCTGTTATATGATGATAAATTAGGGACGTGTGGAGGAGTTCATCATCCCTCAGTTGCTATGTCGCAGACTCGCATCCAACAGTTTGCTGTAAGGTTGAGGTCGATCGTCCCACACGCTTCCTGTAAGAAAATGAAGATAGGTGTTCCCTAGTAAGGCAATTGCACGATCCTATCTAGTGTTAGAGTTGGCAATGCTGCTTCGGTGTTGTAACATTCTAGTTTGGTGTGATGTCGTTTGTGGTGCATGTTGCTGGAGTCGACGAGTAAACGAAGGTCCTTGCATTCGTTTCAGCAATAATAATTGTATGTATTGTTAGTGAAATTGCAGGCTATAGCAATTTCTACGACTCAATTTTTCCGCATTTCTACTGCACTATTCGACAGTTGCCGGGTGGTCTATAAAGTGGACGATCTTACAAGAAGTAATGGTAATTGTAACTGTAATTTTACTGATTACTTTTTAAAATCTTCAATTTGTACTTGTAATTGATTACTTTTTTTATAAAGTAACTGTAATTGAGCCCAGTTACTTTTTCTCAGTACTTTTACCAACACTGGTTAGGGGATGGGGTTTACTGTTGGGAGTGGTGGCGAATGTGGGAGGGGAGAGCGGTGACGCGAAGTGCTGGTGGAGGACCTTGGATGGGTGTGGGGAGTGGAGGCAATGACGGCATCAAGGATAGGGGAGGAGGCAGGGTACAAATATTCGTTAATTAGAGTGACCTTAGGGTCGAGCAAGCATTTTAAAATTTCTAGTGGTTCCACAGCATCCAACTCAGGTCTATCACTGGTCAAATGTAAAATACTAAAATCAAAATCACTGTGGTGGTCGGAAGTTAACAGGTGTTTGGCAAAGTTACTCTTTTCGTCTTTGCTGTTTATAAAAGCTTTAAAATGTTCTTTAATTCTTAAAAATTCCGGGAAGTTTGTCCAACAAACCCCATTACATTCACCACACTTTAAAACATACCCACCACTTTTCTTCTTAGAGTCTATTGAGTCTTTGCATTTCACGAATAGAGTTTTGAGAGTTGACAGGGGCCTGTAGGAAATGTTGTATTTATCTCTAAGGAGGGTTTTGGCTCTACTAGTTATGGTTGGTCCAATGTACCGAAGGGAACACCACTGCATTGTATCTTTTTGTTTTTGACCAGAGGGAAAAATGGAACTCTTAAGTGATTTTCTTTTGCTAGTTATGGATTAATTTATCAATTAGGCTGTGTGTGTAACCATTCTCCTTGGCTATCTGTTTTATGATAAGTACTTCTTTACGGAAATCTTTGGATAGTGGTATATTAATAAGGCGATGGATCAGTGAGTAAAATGCCAGTTATTTTTGTGGATACCATTGTCTTGAGTCAGCTGGGATAGCATGGTCTGTGTATGTGGGCTTGCGATAAATAGAAAAATGGTGTTGATTGTCTGAAACTGATTTTACATTTGGACTCTTTCTCGCAGGAGGAGGAGATTTTGGAATGGAAACTATTTAAAAACGAGTGAAAGTTTATGTCTGACAATTCATTTTATTCTATGACAGACGGCTTGTCTATGGGTTCACCGGTATCTCCGCTTATAGCGGAAATATTTATGGATAGATTCGAGAATAATCTTTTTAACTCCGGGAATAAGCTTTTAAATTCAGTTTTATACTGGCATTGTTACGTGCCAGCCAGCGTTATTGCTTTGGAACGGCACAGACCGACAATGGGACAACTTTGGTTGGTTCCAGTTACGTTTCATGGAGTTACCCCTACAACATCTTGGAATTAAGTTAAAGAGAAGGCTTCTGTGGTGATTTTATTTTAAAGATTTCAGTTTTCTGGTTTACTCATGGGATGAACTAGATTTCATGGGACGATATTTGGTGGATGATGGCTTCTTCAGGTTGAAGTGTCTGTGCTGTTTATCACAGGTCTTATACATTATAATGTTATATTGTTGAACCTCTCCCCTGATTGAGTCATCTGTTTCAAAATTTGAAATAATCTGTTTTAAATGCAAAATTATATCAATTGCGGGGATGGCTATACCCTCAAAAATTCATGAAAACATTTTCTTTCTATTGTCTCATGAAGTATGGACAATGGCGGGAGTAACCATGGGTTTATTCGTAGTGGAGCCATGGATTTATGGGATAGTGACCGCGACAGGTATCCCAGTCCTATTTCGTATCATTTAATTGTGTCATTTTTGTGTTTGAGCGCTTGATAAATTAAAATTGCCACTAATAGCGCATGGCAGTGAGTTGGTATGTGGCACCGCACATGAAGTATAGCCAAAAGAGAATTGTTTTCATTATGGAAATGTAGCTAGCAGTTTAAACACACATAAAATATGGGGAAAATTGCCTCAAGCCTCCATTTTTCCTATCACTCAAGGTCTAAATTATCCAAGACTTAAATTTGATAAATAACTGTGTGTCTCAGGCACTTGCAAGAGATGAATGCACATAAAATTCATGCATTTTACTCCATTGATGGATTATATTGGGCAGTGCTGACTTCTTAGGTGTGTAAGTAGGCAAATAGAGAGCTTTTCTTATGTGATTTCCACCCTAGGTTCGCAAAAACGAAATCAGTTTCTCTGTGGGGACTGGGTCGGAAGTTCATAATTTCGAAAATTTCACATTTTCAGTTGTGCCATGTATTTAGCATAGGCTCTTTGTCTGGATGGTATGCTGGCTCTCAAGGTAGTAGTTTCAGAAGGCATCCTAGCTTGCGTAGAATGGTGAAAGCAGGCCTAGGGTATTACTGTGATTTGTTTTCTCATGTGGCATACTGACAAAAATGTGCCAAAACTGACCAGTAGAGTGCCATAACCATTAGCAGGGAAGGACCCAGTGAATTTTCCAGACTAACCACCCCGGCCTCTGCCTGATCTTCTCCTTCGTCGCTTCCTTCTTCTCCGGACTCACAGTTGCTGGAATCGGAGTAGGCCAGTTCTTCGTACTCCTCATCCGAAGACCACACTTCCATCACCTTTGTTATATCCTCCAGCAAAAGTTTTTCTTTGGCTGCTTTCTATGGCCTCTTAATGCCAGAAAGGCCAGCTCCAGGGTCAGACATATCTCTGAGAAATGTTTGAGAAATTACTGAGTACACAAAGCATAGGTGAATGTACAAAATTTCATGAAATTCATGGCAGCAAAATTATTTGTCTGAAATTTACTGTTACTTCCACTTCAAAAAGAGTTATATACAAAATGCATTCAGTGCAGTAGCAGAAAATTACCAAAAGGTTACGTGAGCAACACGCATTAAGTGTAGCTAGTAATGGATGAGAGAAAAATATACGAGGCACAAATGACCCTGAAAGCTTCGACAATTAATGTATTTTGTGATTATCCATAGTCTGTTATTGTACATTTAGAGTAATTTAGAAAAAAAAATTATTTAGGCACTTTCAGATGAGCAAAGGACACTCTACAATTTCTAGAGTCACTATAATACAGTCAGACCAAAATAAAATTTTTTTCGTAAAAATCTCTATTCATATCTTTCCAAAACGGAACTAATCCTTTGAAATAAAACCCCCGCTTTTGCTACATTTTTGTTACCATGCAGAGTCTCATTATCACACATCTAAATTCTTCAAAATTAGCATGTAATAATCATTGAGATATAAAAAATATTACATGTTGCTTTTCATGATCACTAACATAATTGAGATATGTATTATTTAAATGTATATAAAAGTACACTTACATTAGGCATGATGCATATTCTTTGGAATGATGGTCTGTATTGCAGCTAAGTTGAGAGCAGACTGCAACATTAGAAAAGTATAATAGTGTGGAGGACAAATAAGCGAAAGAATATCATAATGCTTACTACAAAATTAAAATTATTTAAGACATTACCTTGATAATCCAAATTTTTTTGCCTAAAAAGCTTTCTTCGAATTAAAACAAGCTGAGGAACCTAAGGAAAATAACATATATTGCTGAATAAGGTATTCGATTAATGTAAAAGAAATCAATCTTAATAACAGAATACAGAAAAATTTACACTGACCGTAAAGTTGAGGTGTGCAAGAAAAAAATAACTAAGAAACAAATGAGAAGCCAGTGTGTCCTCTACAAAGGTTGAGCTTTCACTGAGGCCCACTGCAATTTTCAGCACTTTTCCGGCTCTCCATGTGCGCTGGGATACTGTTATAAACTGAGTGTGCTTAGACGCACACACTGCGTCGCCAGGCCCTGGTGGGCACATGCCAGGATGCAGGGTATGTGTCCTCAGTCCTGAACATATTAAAACTCATCAGTCATAGGGTTTTTTGATGGACGTATCTTCAAACTGCAATGTTCTCAAATGAGTGATTAACTTTTGAATATGATGATAGCTCTCCTGTAATTGAATAATTATGAAATAGGAAGAGATATTTTATTGATTACACCATATAAATGGCACTGGAAAACTTCTTACAAGGTACTTTATCATGAGTCATTGAAATTTTAAATGCTACACCTGAGGCCTGAGCCACCATATGCATTTCATTGGTCTGTTAAGTTTCTCAGGGACTGCCTAACTACTGCAAGATGCCGTGTGGCACTTGGTGAACCATATCTTTGGAAGCTTTCTGCCAGGTACAATTAGCAGGCAGCTTGTTAAGGAGAATGGTTAGGCTTGAGTGATTATCTCCCTTTGTGTGCATTACCCCTTTTAAATTCATAACATGAAAGGTCTATATATATATTCATTGATATTGAGTCCATCTGCCTCTCCTTGGTGTGACATCTATTTTATGTAACTTACCTGTGTGTAAACATCACAAAATTCCTCATTGGGTCTGTTTCTATTGCTGGAAACTTGTCTTCTGGTCCAACTACCACTCTTTCTGGCCCCTGTAATTTGCGGTAGGGTGCTGGTGGTTCTTTCCGCAGCCCTCTCCTACCCTTTTCCTTCCCCCCATCAGGGTCTCCAGGTTAAATTTAATTAAAGTCACCGACTTGATGGCCTACCTGGTACTGATAGACACCCTATTGAATTGTTTTTCATATATTTAATATCTGGACATGCTTAGTGTTGTGGATTAATGGCAAGGGTTATAGTGAAGAACCTCATAGTTACAACCTCAGGCCTAGTCTTGCATATCAATAAATGTGAAAATGTTCTTACATGATGTTTTCTTTTGTTTCAGTTGTGGTTAAGGCCTTTCCAAATACACCTGCTCTTAACGTGGGGACTGTCCTGTTCCTGGAATATGGAAAAATAACTTTAGGGGAAGTGTTTGACTTCTTTGGTTCATGGAAAGAACCCTGTTACACTGTGAGATTCAACTCTGCAGAGCATGCTCGTAACAGGGGAGTAACAGAAGGAGCAGAAGTGTTTTGTGCACCAAAGACCAAGTACACATCATATATATTCGTGCATGAAATGCTGAAGTAAGTCAATTTTCTGTCCTAAATATAATAGAAAAGCCTTACCAATTCTGTCTGCTTATTCATGAAAATTTTCAATTGTGCTTATGCAAATTGCGTGAAAAAATCTATGTTGCTTCATGGAATATACAGTAGAATCCTGCTTAAAATGTTGTAGCATTCCATGGGGATACTTGTGAAGTAAATTCCTTCATTAAGTGAATCAGCATAATTCCGGATGAGAGATCGGATTGTATACATCAGCACATGTGTTATGTGGTGCACAATTGAGTGCAGGTTTGAAATATACTGAAATCAAATTATTTCAAATATTAATTAACCAATATTTAAAGTTTAAATATTAAGTGATATTAGTAAATTGTCATCTACATCTATGTAATACCCTGCAAGCTGCCACATGGGCATGTGACAGGGGGTGGAAGGTCACCAGCTGTGTAAAGGTGTCAGTTTTTGCAGATGAAATGGTGACATGTGTAGTGTAGGAGTGTATTTAGTGGAGCTCAATATTTATTGTGGTCGCTTATTATTCATGGAAAGAACAAGTTTTTGAACCTGTGTGTTCGGCAGTGTATCTCTCTTATTTTATTGCATCTCTCAGACCTAGAGATGTAGTGAGGAGTCATGATAATATTCTCTATGTTGCTCTTAAAAATATAAGTTCTGAATTTATCAAGCCACCTAAGCCTAGCATGTAGCTCAAATACTCAGTGTATTCGAGATGTGGCCTAACCAGAGCGAAGTAGCATCTCTCTCTTACTTTTCATCCAAGGACCTTCCTATTTTACGTTTAATGAAACCTAGTTTCTTTAATGCTGCACCACATATGTTCTGTATGTGTAATCCCCATGATATATCAGAAGTTAAGGTAATTCCAAGATGTTTTACTGAATAATGAAAGGAATTTTTGTAATGTCCACTTAGTTTTTTTATTTGTACTACGCGTTTCATCGATTACATCGTCATCATCAGGTACAAACCTGTTATCCTCTGGTTTGTACCTAATGATGACGATGTGATCGTTTAAACATGTAGTACGATTAAAAAAAACTAAGTGGATATTACACAAATTCCTTTCAGTTTTCAGAAATTATGTTCCGCAACATCTCGCCAGATTCAGTTGAGTACATATTTTACTGTATCTGAAGATGTTATGTTTACTCCACCCACAGTATCGGTATGGTATTTTTGTAATGACTTTTGCAGGAAGTTGACCATGGTGCATTTGTTGATATTTAATTCTAACCCCCCACTCCTGGCACCACGAATGAACATTGTTAAGGCCGGATGACAGAGCTTCAAAGTCCACATCTTCACTCATTTCATGGTAGATAACTGTATCGTCTGCAAATAATCTTAATTTACTGCTAACTCTAGAAGTTGGTCATTAATATAAATAATGAATAAAAGAGGGCCGATCACACTTCCTTGAGGAACATCAGATGTGACTTCGACCATATAAGAGCTAAAACCATCAATAACTACTTTTTGTTTTCGATCACTGAGAAAGTCCCTTATCCAATTCACTATTCTATTAACTCCTCATGAATACAATTTATAAATGAGTTTCTTGTGAGGAACCTTGTTGAATGCCTCCTTAAAATCAAGGAATATCGCATCAATTTGTTTTATCAATTCACCTGATTTTAGGATATCATGAAGGAATTGCGCAAGCTGTGTTTCGCAGGACCTGCCCTTACGGAAGCCATGCTGACTGCTATGTAAGAAGTTACGATTATCCAGGAATGTCATAATATTATTAACGACAATATGTTTGAGGATCTTGCATAAAAGTGATGCTAACAATATAGGCCGGTAATTTCCTGGGTCACTTTTATTTCCTATTTTGAATATTGGAGTGGCATTGGCTATTTTCCAGTCTTATACTCTCTTATCCTATTTAGTATCCTATGTGTAGCTAATTCTTTTAACCATTTTCTCGCGTTCTTGAAGCCCCTTTGTTGTTCACTCTCCTATGGTTGTTGCTGAGCTGAGCTCCTAGATATCATTTCCATCAACCTCAAGCCCTGTGGTTCTATTGAAGTCACCAACCTGTAGCAATTTTCGTTATCAAAATTATTGATTAGGTTGAAAGAGAGATGGTTCACAGCATGAGCAACGCCCTTCTTTTTTTTTCATACAATGGGGAAGTGTATCAGTGGCCCCAGATAGCATTGCGATAAAGATTCTCTTGATATCTAGGTGTGTAGTCATAAGGGGCATGAATGTCGATGCAAATTTATGTAGTCCATTACCCTACATCTATATAATACACTGAGAAATATTAGGATATAATTGTTCTTGTTTCTTAGCTGTGATAAATCATTCAATCTTGCAACTGCTGAAATCCATTCACATTGTTGGTGGGTAACATACTTAAACAATAAGTCACTCTTTGGTGGAGCTGATCTAATTTTTCCAAGTTGGTAAAAAAAAGTCTCTATAATGACTAATGAAAGCCATCATGTAAACCATATTAGACCCTGACTAATCATTACAACATTTGCTTTAATTGCATGAGCAGCTCATTGTTATATTAATCATTACTTATGTAATAACTGTTGTGATTAAACTACTGTCAGTATGCAAATAAGGTGTCGATTGCATAACAAATTTGCATAACAAAAATTCGCGAATGAGGAAGGGAAGTGTATGAGAAGGCATAATAAGGGCAGTGGAATGAATTGTGAAGATGGGTAAAAGCAGGAGTGAAACAATTGTTCAATAATCATACATTTATACCGATGACATATTATGCGGTTAGGAATAACGTAATACAGGAGATATTAGTGTGGAAAGGCCACTCATCGACTGTTGTGCCATGGCAGGGTCAAAAGTGGAAATAGTACAATGGCGGCCGGGAAAAACCTCACCTAAAGGTTTGAAAATTTCCTATTACTCATAGATTTGTAATTCACCAAAAATAAAACCATCACAAGATACTGGCAAGTTTCTAGTTTGTTACATAAATTTTGTGGCCATACGCTAAGTGGAAAGAGTTGAAATATGTGTTTGAAAGGTGTGTGATGGAAGCGGAGATTTACCAAATAATTTTTCGTGTGCATATTTTTAAAATTTATTTTAATTTTTTCTTGTATTCTTATTGTACACCATATCTTCTTTCATTCGTGAAAGTTGCATTGAAATATACCTTAGGGGTCTGGAGATATTTTATAATGAATCTGGTAAAATTTTGATAAAAGTTTTTACTGTCATTAGCATTTTATCCCAAACTTGAATAGCTTCTTTCATTATTTTTTTCTATTTTTTCTTAATTTCACTCTTCCTGAATTCTTATTATTGGAAACCATATGACAATGTAATATAATTGCAAATTCTTTGTGAACAAATCCTAAGTTTTACCTTTAGGTTGATTTTGTATGATAGAGTTTGAAGCAATCTGGTAGATGAAGGGCGACACGGCATTCTTCGCACTCCCACATGGTTTTGCTCTTCTTTCCTTTTATTTTGCTCACCACACGTTTACGTGATGGACTTTTCTTCACTGGATTTGGCAGGATATGAATTTGGAAATGCCCCCAATATGCCGCCTGGAATCTCATGGGTGAGGGGCCTGATCCTGATCGCCTGCATCCTTTATAGTCCGGCATATTCACATATTCTAGAAAATTTTCAGCCAAATTTTCAGCCAAATTTTCCCTGAAGTATTCAAATTGAATCTTCTTGCCTGTTGTTTTCTTATGAAAAACATATGTATTGAATAAAACCATATCCATGACATAAAAGAAAATTTTCATAAACTTTCGCTTATCGACGCATAACTGGAAACGATGCTAATTGCTGATCCTGCCTGTCAACGGCATTCATTAATATTGCATTTTAATCAAGAATGACTTTTGGTTTCATGATGGATCCTCTAGTTCTTAATGATTTCTTTCCAGTATCAATCATTTCCAAGGCTTTGTGGTATGTTGTTAGTGCATGCTCGTTATTTTTATCTCCATTTCAGGGCTGTGATTCCATTGCTATAAATGATTATTACCTCACCTTTCTTCTACTGTATATTTTTTAAATCTGCCGGCATATCCCTTCAATTTATTCTAGCTGTGCTTAAGGCATTAGTTAAGTATGACACTTCACTTTTAAGACTGAGATATATGTTGCACTAGGCATGTGAGTATTTTTTGTTGATTTTGTTTATAAAATTTTCTTGTGGTCCTAAGAGTTTTTGAATCCATATAATGCAATCTTATCTTGCTCTTTAAACTTTCAAATTTTCAATATCCTATGATTTTGCCAATTGACAAGAAGAAAGAGTGTGGCTGGCACATTTAGGTGCATCAACTAACGACATGTAGTAGGTGTAAAATTATATGACCCTGAGTTTGAGGCCGAACATAAATAGAATGCTTGTGTTGATTTTATTGTAACATATGTCGACATATTGCCTGTTTTATTTTCTATTGAGTAGTTGTAATTACGATTTTTAACTTTTCTACTAAAATGCTGTTTCTCACTCAAAAATCAAAGAGGAGGCCATTTTTGAGCCATAAGCAGATGTTCCATCATAATTTTTGTTTCATCTGGATTGACAGGCTAAACATAACAATTGATTGTTAATATTCTTCAGTTTTATAAAGATATAATCATTCATATGATGGTAGTGCATATCATCACTAGCTTTCCTGAAAAATATATATTCCAAATATCATCTTGCTTGCAACTTGAATCGTGTTCAAATGGAACAATTTCCTTCAATAGTACATTTGCACTCCCCTCCAACAAATCTTACCACCTGGAAGCTGAAAAATTTCAAGTCCCGAGTTAACGTTGGTGTGACAATACAGTCGAACCATGCCCCCTACATAGGAAAGCAGTAAACAAATGGAATGAGATAAGGGTCTTCCTCCCCACTGAAAGAGGGATGGGAATGAGCGAGACTCATGAGCCCTCACGGGCAATACTTTTCATTCTTTAATTTTTAGGTTATTCGTCAATTCTCATTGACTGATGAGAAAGGAATGAAATAATTATTCGTCAGCCTATAATCCAGAAGGAAAAAAATAAGAACGGGTGCATTATTTGCGAAATAATACAACAAATGAAGCAGTTTAGTTAGTAGATGAGGTTGGTGTTGGGAGACAACTTGTCTAATCAGTAATGATGAATGATCTTTGTTCAAATAGCCATGAGCGATGTACTTTCTTCACACCTAAATGTGAGGAAAAACTTGCGCTAAAACATGAAGTGAGTATAGGGTAGGAAGAGAAAGGGTAAGGGATATTTGCCATTCACCTGCTCCTTCACCATTAATGCTTGTGTGAGAAAAGAGTAAGGCTTACTATCGGTGGACAGAACTTCATGGATCATTGGGGCAACAATGCACTGCTCTCAGCTTGACTAAAGATGACTCCAATGACTAGAGATAGCAAAATAAAAGCGAAGTTTTGTAACATATGCTATGCCAGGTGTATATTATTTAATATTTAAATGAAACTTGATGTGACTAAGGACTATAAAAATCTCTGCTGTTATTGATATTTTACAATGTAATGAATACTCACCCAAATAACCACATTTTCAAAGTACAAAGGCATTGAAATGATAACATCTGAGGTGAAATTTTGAACTAATTTATGATGGCTTACTAAGAGTTCACAGGGAGGTAGTTAAAATGCCACCCGAAATACTGGATTTGAATTCGATTGAACCTTCATGAATGGTTTGATTGATTGTTGACTTCATGGATTTGATTTGAGCCCTTGAATCCTGACCATATCACTCATTATCATCATCACCACTCTGAATATCTGATACTATCTGAAAGAATCTTATCCATTCATTTTCCTTTTCATAAGAGACATCAAGGTTGTGTTCCAATACAGATACACCCCTTTAGCACCACTTTACCACTTATACTTCATTCAGTGCTAGCCTGACTCTTATTTGAGAAATGGACAGAGAACTTATGCTTGTACATTGTATATGTCTTTGAAATATGTCTTGCAAATACCTATCAACTCCTGTACTGCATACACCAATATAAGACCTGTACACCACTTTAACCCAGACAGCACAGATTTCGATGTATCGCCTTTGCATTCGGATAACATGGCAATACGTACGAGAAGCCGTATCGTATCGTCGTGGATAGGACCCGTTGGCGAACAGTATACGTATGCGATATCATTGCGCGCGATGTCCGCTTCGAATAGGATTCTGTATACGGCCGTGTCAATGCGCGCAATAATACCGAACCACCACAGCTCGATGTATCGAATCTCGCGACTATCGATAATCGCAACATCCGACTTATAAATCGATAGGTCGTTGAGGACGACTTTTGGTAATCGATACACTGCTACTATCGTACCGGATTTTTAGGATACACGGGTTCTTGATGGAAATTGTTTTTCTCCCTATCTGGAGGAAAACGATAGGGTAAGCCAATAAGAAATTTATTCACATCATAAAACATAAATCGTAGTTATACATAAAAGATATCTCACGTCACTGGAAGGCGAAATTGGTATCCAACAATTCACTGGTAGGCTCTTGCCTCCATCAAAGATTGATTACAATGTAATATAACAAAATAATAAGCAAAAAAAATAACACAAAGTATGAGATCATACTAACATTCATGAAAAATAAATGCAACAAAAACACAACAAGATAAAAAACATAAACAGGATACTCCTCGTAAAATCAGCAGACCAAAACTCTTCAAACACGTCTGAAGTGGTGAAGTTAGTTCCTGAAGGAAGAGAAAATAAAATAAATTAGTAAATGCTAAGAAGAGGGATTTTATAATCATATCACACAAAACTGAGCACAAGCCACATGGACAAGAGAAGGAAGAGAAAATTAAGTTCATGGGTCACAGTGAATTAGAGGGGAATGGTTTTTACATCACTCTAACTTCGACAAATACTCACATGGAAAACATCTCACTCTCCTCCTTAGAAATACTTCAAATTCTCCAGCCTCTTAATAATTTCATAATCAATCAGATTCTCCCACCAGGATACAAGCAATTCATCTTACAGGGCAGCATAAAGAATCAATGCCAGTGGCTGAAGCACAGTCCAAAGTTTATCAACCACCTTTGCAATGGTGAACTGCTCACACCTCTCCTTCCTGAAGGAAGAGAAAATTAAGTTCATGGGTCACAGTGAATTAGAGGGGAATGGTTTTTACATCACTCTAACTTCGACAAATACTCACATGGAAAACATCTCACTCTCCTCCTTAGAAATACTTCAAATTCTCCAGCCTCTTAATAATTTCATAATCAATCAGATTCTCCCACCAGGATACAAGCAATTCATCTTACAGGGCAGCATAAAGAATCAATGCCAGTGGCTGAAGCACAGTCCAAAGTTTATCAACCACCTTTGCAATGGTGAACTGCTCACACCTCTCCTTCCTGAAGGAAGAGAAAATTAAGTTCATGGGTCACAGTGAATTAGAGGGGAATGGTTTTTACATCACTCTAACTTCGACAAATACTCACATGGAAAACATCTCACTCTCCTCCTTAGAAATACTTCAAATTCTCCAGCCTCTTAATAATTTCATAATCAATCAGATTCTCCCACCAGGATGCAAGCAGGGCAGCATAAAGAATCAATGCCAGTTGCTGAAGCACAGCCCAAAGTTTATCAACCACCTTTGCAATGGTGAACTGCTCACACCTCTCCTTCCTGAAGGAAGAGAAAATTAAGTTCATGGGTCACAGTGAATTAGAGGGGAATGGTTTTTACATCACTCTAACTTCGACAAATACTCACATGGAAAACATCTCACTCTCCTCCTTAGAAATACTTCAAATTCTCCAGCCTCTTAATAATTTCATAATCAATCAGATTCTCCCACCAGGATGCAAGCAGGGCAGCATAAAGAATCAATGCCAGTTGCTGAAGCACAGCCCAAAGTTTATCAACCACCTTTGCAATGGTGAACTGCTCACACCTCTCCTTCCTGAAGGAAGAGAAAATTAAGTTCATGGGTCACAGTGAATTAGAGGGGAATGGTTTTTACATCACTCTAACTTCGACAAATACTCACATGGACAACATCTCACTCTCCTCCTTAGAAATACTTCAAATTCTCCAGCCTCTTAATAATTTCATAATCAATCAGATTCTCCCACCAGGATACAAGCAATTCATCTTACAGGGTAGCAAAAAGAATCAATGCCAGTGGCTGAAGCACAGCCCAAAGTTTATCAACCACCTTTGCAATGGTGAACTGCTCACACCTCTCCTTCCTGAAGGAAGAGAAAATTAAGTTCATGGGTCACAGTGAACAAGAGGGCAAATGAGGGAAAATTGAGTAACTATAGCACTGTTGCAGGAAGAGTATAACAAAAAAACATGCAGAACATTACTATCAGAGTAAGCAATTTTCATGTATTGATATTAAATACTTTAAATATTCATTAACATTATGAACTGAGTTGTTATCACTACAGTGGGAAGTAAACCCTGGAAAATCACCGTATTCACCAATAAATATCAGCAGGAAAAACTGGAAATTAGTAGATAAGCATAGCATCTAGTTTTCTTTACAAGCTTTAATAGGACGCAGTGAAATTAAATAACACGGCGCATTGAAAGCAGTTCACTACTCTAGATGAGAAATTATTGAAATTTTTCGTACATGAATACGGCATGGCCAGACCATAGATAAAATGACACTATTGCGAAATGGATTGAATATGCACTTAAGACACGTTCACACTGAATGTAACTTGAGAGCTTAGCGTAACCTATCATGCCGTAACTAAGGCCGGAATCTGTAATTCTGACAAAATTCAATTAGCTATAGCTTTAAGACAACAAAAATAATGCTTCCATCAAGTTTCATCGCATTCTCTTAATTTGAACCACCCAATTCTTACGTTACATTGAATGTGAACGCGCCTTTACTCTCATTCTTGCACTTACGCAGTTAAATTTTCCAAAGTAAATACATCCACTTACCTCACACCTAGGAACTTCTTCACCGCCAATCCAAGTTCACACGACGTATTCAAATACGACGAACGACTCTAATAGAAATATAAAAAAAATATGACCATCGGGACAATTCTTCGCTGGGCACAGTAAATTACACTGCCAATTGAAGGCAGCTTGCTATTCTTAATGATAATGTTGTGTACGTGAAGGCGGCATGGCAACACCATAGTACAACATAATACCAAAATATGGCGAATTCGCGGAGGTATCCAACAGCCTTAAAGCCCGTTCACATTGTATTGAACTACAGAACTCATTTTAACTTGTTATGTTGTACCTAAGCCCGGAATCTACAAATAATTCTGAAAAAATTCCGGTAGCTTAAGGATAACATAAGTAATGCTTCCTACAAGTTTCATCGAGTTCTCTTAATTTGAGTTTAACATCCTTCAATTCTTACATTTAATTTAAACGCGCCTTAAGTCTTGTATTAACGCAGTTAAGTTTTGCAAATAAAATACATTCACTTACCTTAGATAAACGTGGTTCAAGCCTATTAGCTACTCGCGACCACGAAATACGTGGACACCACAAACGCAGCGATCCTTGGATGAAGAGCTGCGCGTCCGGTCTTATCACTCGATTCAAGTGTACACCTCCGCCGTCGCAAAATAGACCCTAGCCTTCGGGCGCATCCAGCTACGTGCAGCTACGTGCAGCATACGAGGATCTGGATACAAGGCGTATGCTGAATGTTGTGGAAATGTATTTCTTGCCTCTGGCATAAATACAAGTGAGTTCACGACCTGCATCGTAATATTAATCATTCGCATACTTTATTTTACAATACGCGCATAGTATTCAGTTCGCTGCGTTAAGTTTTTCCCCAAAAATCTTTCACAAACATCCGATGTGACATTCCTTGAGACTCGATCGTCGCTTTTTCGCATCCTTTCGCATCCGTATACGGAAACGTCTGTGCTGTCTGGGAATATACAGCAAAACAAAAAAAATCCTCAGCTTTCTTAATTATCCTAATGGGGATATAGGGAATCATAGTATATTTGGTCAGTTACTGTCTTTAGTTTACAAAATTCTCTTGTAATTTAAGCTGCACCTCTCTAAGCCAAGGGAATGGTGAAGCTGATTGGGAAGAATGAAATGGTGAGTTGTATATATTATGGGAGTGTACTCAATGGATCTCAGTGTTTATTGTGGTTGCTTATTGTGCAAAGAAAGAATGAGTTTTTGTACCTTTCTATTCAGCAATGTATCTTTCTTATTTTATCACTTCTGTTGGACCTAGAGATGAAGTATGACATCATGATAATATTCTCTGTGTTGCCTTGAAACACTCCATCTGAATTTCTCAAGCAAGCTTAGTCTTGCATGCTGCCTCCGAATATCTAGGGGCACTGCTATTTCACACTACAGTAGAGCGCCGATTATCCGTGGTACTAGAGGGGATGCCCAATCAGATAATAAAAAAAAATGGATAATCCGTTCATTTTCCTAGAAGTGTTTCCCTAAGTTTCAGCGCCACAGTTTCTTTGAGTCTTAACGTACATTCCATTGAAATACTAGTTTTCCAGCTATTTCTTTTTACGGCCAATCATTCATTCCATTTACTTCTCCACATTTCAGCAACTAAAATTATGCCTGTCGATTACATGCATTGAAGACGCTCTATCATTTCGCGGAAAATTCAGTGATGAATCTTAATCTCTGATGTGCAATGCGTCCCATTTTTATATGCCTGACTACAATTTGCCCTGCAAAACTGTTTATTACGCAATGTATTATGCTCATATCCAGGAATCTGAGACTACGCCGATTGTTAAAATTAGCCTCACATTTTTAACTTCCGAAATGAAGCCCGTCCCGATAGCTGACCCAAAGTTGGATGACTTCAGTTTGTCTGAGTTAAAGTCCTCCAAAGCTACAGCTCAACAAAGCACATGACTCTTCTGCAGAGATAAGGAGTCACTTCTCGGAGTTCCAACCCTTCCGCCTAGAGCGCGACCGGCTATGGAAGTAAACATGTCAAGGTCACAGACCAGCCCTTTTCCCAAACACATGATGGATGCTACTTACCTCCTTTACACGTGCACTCATGCCCACTCGTGCTATCTGATTTTGAAGCATAGTTCAACAACTTTGCTTGATTTTTTAAAAATATTGCGCACTGTAGTGATTCCTATGCTACAATCTGCCGCTAAATTAGCCAGTGACTCTCCCTTGGATGCCCTTTCAATAATTCTTAACTTCTCGGAAATATCTATCACCATGCACTTCGTCTTTCCCATGGAATTACTCATTTCAAATCAATAATTTTGCCAATGCAAACTTGCCAAATGTAAAACGTCTGCGGAAGCAATATAAACAGAATAAACTTGCACGCCCGGGTCGCGAATAAATTGAGCACTGAGCAGAGAGTCAGTGGACTTACCATAATGCAACAGTGTCATGTGCGTTGTCGAATTGCCTATTGCAGGAAAATCTTTTTTTTCAGCAAAAAGTAGCAAATTTGTTGACTTTAACACTGTATGTGACTCACTGTCTGTCTGCTTCTGTCTATGAGTGCGGTCAGAAGTGGTAGCAGGTGAGGGAGAGGGGAGGGTACGAAAGGGAGAGATGGATATAGAGAGGGGAACTTACTTGTTGAGTGACTGATCTTTGGATAATCTGATGGTCAGTTAATCGGACGTCGGATAATTGGCGCTCTACTGTATATACATTTTGTAAATGCAGAGCTTTAAGGGGTGAAGCTGACCTGGGGTTTTCTGGAAGGGCTGAGGGAGAAGGGACTTGTGTAAGACCTGTTTCTTCTGTGATTTCAGTGAAAAATGGTACAAGGGGTACCCTGAGTTATACAGGAATTGACACTGTCTCAGCTGTGGCCACCTTCGCATATCTTGTGAAAAAGTTGAGGAATGAAATTTTTATTGGAGAGGAAAGTTTGTTAACTCATGGAGAATTAATAACAGCCCTAAAACTTAATAATAGCAGATTTATTTTTAGATATATTTTCCTCACAATGTAGATAGCCTTTGCCAGACTGCGCAGGAAGGCAATGAACAATCAGAATGGGACAAAGATCTTCCTCCCTACAGTTAGAGAGGGAGAATGAGGGGGAATATGCTCGATGGGAAAATTTTGACCCGTGAAAGGAAATTCTTAATGGTGGGAGGAGGACCCAGGCTTCTGTTCGCTTAATGTGTGAGCGAGAGTGAAAGGGGGATAGCCCGTTTTGGTTGCTCCAAGAGACCAAGACCTCTCGTTGATGACGACTGCTGGAAGATCTGGAAAGCCCAACCTTCATCTTCATCATGTGTAATGGAAGTTCACGATGTTCACTTACTTGTCTATTTAAACTCACATACTACACAGTTACACGCTTAAATGGAATCTGAAGATGCAATTAACTACTCAAATTGACTATATTCTCAAAGAGAAAAATCGATGGCCTGGACTAAGATTTGATTTTTGTTTAAAAAAAAAAATTTTTTATTGTAGCCGGTATCATATCTGTTTCCTCCACCTGGTTTGAAACAATGGGATTACGCTTCTTTGAATTGTAATGTAATATTTTTTCCCACAAATAGCTTTACAGCTCCCTCTTAGAAAGATCTATAGATTTATTTTCTCTATTTTTTTCACATTATTCTTGTCGATGTCTATTGTGGTTTTAATACCATTTTTTTGACAAATAAAAGGTGATTATTATTTTTAAGATTACTTTAGTGACATTCCCCTCCGAGTCCTCGGCTAGTATCGGAGTTCATTGCCATCGTAATGGCCGAGGACTCGAGAGGGGTAATAATCGCAGCCATGTCCGACACCCATCAGATGTGTGGCTGTGCTGCAGTTGGGTTGTGCGTACGGAGTAGACGGAGGGACCCAGGTAACTCGGCCTTCTGCATGCGAGCTGTAAGTGACTCCACCTGTGCCACGCAGGACGGTATGCACTTGATGCTCTCCAGCAGCGAGGAAAACCAGTTGAACTGTCTCTCCTGGATACATTTGCTGAAGCTCAAAAATCAGCTCTTGATATTTTGCCCGTTTCTCCGCTTACTTTGCATCCATGTTCGTTTCAGCCGGAGCCGAAAACTCTATCACTATATATCATGGGGATTACACATACAGAACATATGAGGACCCCAGAAGTCAAGGGGTCTAAGTAACAAAATCGTTGTTTTGAGAAAACTTAAGTCTAAGTTGAAAATGTTTGGTACAACCCACTAAGTAAGTAGTTAAAAGGCATTACCCTAGATAGCATCACCTGTCAATAAAATCACTTGGATCCCTTTCCCACCTAAAAGATTTATATTTTCACATCCCATTCCTGTACCTAACTTTTATTTTAATGTCACTTAGACCCCTTGACTTCTGGGGTCCACATATGTGGTTCAGCATTAAAGAAACTAGGTTTTGTTAACCTTTATCTTCCGAGCGTGTCTCTCCGGCACAAAAATTGTGTCCCTAGACTGCCGAGCGTGTTCATTTGGCACATTGATGGACATTTAAAAAACACTGGTCATTTAAAAAACCCCGGCCAGCAAGGCTTACGACTACGGAAAAACTCAGGAAGATAAAGGTTAAACGTATAATAAGAAAGTCCTCGGATGAAAAAGCCAAAGAGAGATGCTACTTCACCCTGGTTAGGCCACAACACACCTCGAATATGCCGTGAGCATTTGAGACCCTGGTCAAATAGATTTAACCAACAAAATTAATAAAAAACAAAGGAAAGTGGCGCGCTTTGTTCAAAACTGCTACAAGTGTACATATAGTGTCTCACAACTTTTAGAGGGAAGGCAGGAGCCCCGAAAGATTCGGAGGCTACACTCTAGGCTTAGGTTGCTTGATAAATTCAGAACTGATACTTTTCAGAGCGACATAGAGAATATTATCGTGACTCCTCAATACATCTCTAGGTCTGACAGATGCAATAAAATAAGAGAGATACACTGCTGAACAGATAGATAAAAAAATCGTTCTTTCCGTGCACAATAAGCAACCATGATAAAAACTGAGCACCACTAACTACACTCCCATAGTAATTATCACTATTTCATCTCCCAAAAACTTACATCTTCACATGGCTGGTAACTTAACACCCCCTACCATACGCCCATGCAGCGGCTCCCAGGGTATTCTGTAGATGTAGAACATATATTTTACTATTTCCTTCTAAAAGTAGAAGAGGTATGGTGCCCCAATGTTCAATGTAACAGCCACCCCTGAGTGCGCTGTGTGTCCAGTCCCAGGAACTAGAGCCCTGCAAAAGCGTCAAAAAGCTCGCTCAAACTCGCTGGACTTAGCGAGCCAGGCAGATTTGACCCGAGCCTAGGCCAAGCTCCCTCAGCTAGCTCGATCCTCTGCCAAATACTCGAAAATCTCACCCTACGTCACAAGTCTCCTTCCCAAGCTTTTCTGCATGTACTGTTTTCTTGATAAGACATTAAACAATTCTATGGGATTAGTGGAATTAGTTTAGGCTAATTATATTCAGGATATATTTTACCTATTACTGGTCATATAATCAATGTTTTTATTTATGAAGTTAAGTCCTCTGCAAGAGGTGTATTCAAATAGTTTTAGATGGTCATGATCACTTCTTATCATCACAGAATGAAGAGAAGGGATGCATCTGGGGAATATAATCAGGAGTCTCCAGAGGACTGCGTTGACTTTTCCAATGACGAGGAAGAACGGGCAGCAAGGAAACAGAAAGATGTGAGTATGATTTGCCATTATTTTAAAATGCATTTGTTATGCCTACTGTTGTATGCATCCTTCCCATGGAAGTAGTTTAGCGTCAGTAGTGTGTGTATGAAATAGATGGTGTAGATCCAAAGTATTGACAAATAATGGAAGGCTTGCTTTTTTTTAAAAAAAAAGAGGGGTAATAGAGGATAATAAATATTTCTCAATGCAAAAAACCATAGGCCTGAGTAATGCTTAGTTCCAGAGTTATAAATTGTCATTGTCGTTGAAATTCCAGCAGTGCAAAAAATGGGTGAAAATGGGGGCATGGTCAGATTGGTCAGGTGTGACATCACACCTGTCACTCAAAGACCACAGTGGTGGCAGGCCCGGCGTCTTTCTCGGGCTGTGTCACCGGAGAACTGAGGGCGGGAGCTCTATGCCGAGAATGGTAGAGTACTCAATGGATGCAAGTGTGCAAACATCTGCACTGCTATCAGCGATGGAAATTCTGCTTCCAAAGTAATGGAACCAAAGTGAAATTTAACCATACATATTAAAGTCACATGTCAGTGGTATTTTCAGAACATTGTAGAGACTGGTTTTGTGAATGTCTTTGTATGTATAGTTTATTGAGAGCTCATCAATAGGTCTCTACTTACTAGGCAACATCACAAAACCTGTGTCGTGGCCGCTAACGACAATTTTTTTTCTGAAATGCGAGAGAAACATGGGAAAAGTGCAACAATTTTCTCACCCATACACCTGGGTTCTCAATAAAATTGCTACTATAGGATGTCTTTCCATTTTTTACCTGGCATTGCATTTATTTTGGTAACATTTTGAGGAAGCAAAGCAGGGATCTCAGGAGAGAGAAAGTTAATCCATTCCTGTTCTTTACAAATGTAGGGTATGATAATGCTGTATTTTCTTTCCCTTATCATGTGTATTGTAACCCTAGGAATTTCATTATTCATTCATGGTATTGTGCAGCATTATTTTAAATGATATTGCATTGGCATGTAAAGCAAAAAATGGCTCCACAATAAGCTCATTAGATAAAGTTATCACCCGAAGATTTGAACCTGCATGAACACTGTTAATGTGGGTAACATAACTTTACGACCATTTTTGTATGTTGGTGAACATTAAGGTCTTCCAGGTATTCCACCTCATTGGTTGATTGTGCAAGGAAAACACTCCCAAGATCCAACAATCCACATTTTGCATACATAAAATAAGCCATTTCAATTGACACTCTTCACAGACGTTTGCTTCTTCATACCATGGGCACCTGTTTTAATTTCTCTCCTATGACACAATTTTTCACAGTGAGCTAACAGATGATAAACAAATATTTGTCTATTGAAAATGTTCAGCCAAAAACTCACCTTAACCTGTTGCTTAAATCCAGGTGAAGAATAGAATCCAAAATTTGCTATTAGGAGCACACTCTTTAAAGGGTTAGTTGAAGATCCAGGTATTAGTGTGAAAGTTTAATATGATGCAGTTATGGCTGTACTTGATTAGGATTGGGAATCTTATGTTGTTTCTGGAACATATTCGACAAAACAAAAATATCGTTCAGAAGCCCCTCAATTCTGTATTATACTTGAGTTCTATGCACCCAATGCCGTAACTCACATCACCACGGCAAATGATTATAACACCAGCATAAAGCCATTGTTACTTATGCACGAGCAGATGCGTAAACAGTCGCTATTAGAATTGTATCGTATTTTCACCCAAAATTGTGCCAATGCATGAACTCGTGGCAATAAAATAGCTTCTGTTATAATACCGATAATTTGTCCATGCATCTATCTGCCAACGTATATACTTGCAGGGACATGCATCATGTGAACATGTCTTAATGCAAAGTATTGAAGAGGAGCGATATTCTAGAGTTACAATTTTCTTGCGAACCGGGACATTTAGGAGAGAAAGCAGTGACCCTTTTTGTACTTCTCTCCCCAGTGGAAAAAATTGAATCCTTGGCATCCTCAACCTAGGTCTCACAATTTCTCCTCGTTAGACTGTTTGTTGATCACAAGGCTAGACTCACAATTTTTTGCCGTTACTTTATGTTCCAGGAATATTTGCATTTCATTGTGCGTACATTTTGCAGTATTTTCTATCACACGCATCCTATTGCACTATCGATGTAATCTTTCCTCATGAAACTGCAAGAAAGTTTTCAAATCAAGCTTTTTGAAAAGGTCACACCTGGGCTTTACAATGCTAAGAATGTCAAAATACTGCAATAGAATTTGTAAACAAGCAATATATTCAGTTATCGGGTATATCACAGTAAATACTTAACGAAGTGAATTAACAGTTTGTATTTTGGACTGTGTGTACATGTTGTGTCCCATTAAAAGTACTCCATCATCACAAGAATGTCAACTTCAGGCAGATTATCTGATTCGGCACAAACTTCCATGCAGATGAAACACAGAAATTGTTCAACTATTAGGAAATGATGCACTCCAAAGTACAAATTAACTTTCTGAAACTCAGATGAAATATTTCAATGAAGAGAAATAGATAAATAAATGGTAAGTGAACTGTGATACTCACCAAACTGTTCTCAGGTATCTTGTACAGTAGATGGCAAGTGTGAAGTCACTCTTATAACTTCCAAAATGGCACACAAAAAGCTGCATTTGAAACAACATCTTTTCAATTCACTGTAGTTCAATAAATATGGGTCGCTCAAATGAAAGGAAAGGATATGAATGAAATATTTTTGGTTGATGCATAAGTTAAAATAGCTGTAAACAAAACCTTACGAGTTCTCCATAGTATAATGATTTAGGAGTACAAAAAAACAGGACCTGTTACATAATACAAAATTCCCACAGTTTTCAAATGAGTAGAAATATTTACAATGGTATTTTTTTGAAGAATGGCTGAAGAGCATGAGGATTCAACGTAATGTGGTATGTATCTAAGTATGCACATATGTGAGTGAAGAGTATCTTTGCGGCATATTGGATGAAATATATTCATAACAATGAGTCTGGCCGGGCCCTGCTTTGGGGTTGGTGTTGGCTCAATGGGGATGTAATATGTATTGTTAGTTTGTGATAGAAATACATATTGATCTTGGTATAAACTGATACAAAAACCCACAATCCTGAGGAAATTGACTCAGGATGAAAACCAAGCTAGACATACATCTAGCTTGCTCAAATTGGTGATCATTGGGTCGAGGTACACTGATAATGTATCCCATCCAAAACCCAAGTGGTAAATCATATATTGCATAATTTATGTGGTGTATACAAATGTTATTTATTAACATTTGCATGCATCTCACACAAGGCCCTTATTCAAGCATATCAATCCAGATGTTAATCCTAATAGATGTTGTACAATAATATCTAGACCAGTTGAATTAGAAACTAAGGAGTTGTCTACTCAACTTTGAGATACACAAAAATGTTTTCCCAGCTTCTCCAACGTAAGGTCAAGGAATTCTCTGGTACTGATAGGTACACGGAAATGTGTGCCCTCCAAAACCCCAACTTTTCCCTCATTTTACCATGGATTGATGTCTCACTAAAGATACACTGTAAATATATGCCTTCTAATCGCAAGTGGTTACCTATGTATTGCACATTTTTTATGTGTTACCTGTTAACTCATAGAAAAAATCCTACACTTCATAAACATACGAATGGGCCGTTCCAATATTTAATTTACCATTAAATTCGTCCATCCTTCAACAGTTTATTTTACTAATACAAACTTATCATCACATGGGTACTATATTTATACATAGTTTGTATGTTGTGCATCAAGGATGTGGGGTAAAAAGGGCAATGAGTGGATTGTATTAACCCTGCAGGACTCGCGCCCCTTTTCGGAACGCGAGTACTTGCGCTGAGCCTGTCAGGCTCTATTTTATTGTTGAGGTCTCAGCCTATGAAAGTCGATTATTTTTCTTTTTCTGTTTGTTTAAATGAAATTAATAATACTTAAATGGTCCATTTAATTAAAACCAAGCCCATTTACGTCTGATAAAATATTTAATTAACACTTCATTTCGGCAGGGATATAAAATACATTGCCATTACTTGTCAATGATTTATTGACTCGTAAAACCACCACACGGTGTTAATATCAGGATAGAAAGAACATTATGAGAAAAAATTAGCAATGAACATTATTATGCAAGCACGCACTACATAAGAAATGTGCATGCTCGAGACAGATACACTTTCCACAATTTTCGCAGACATATCTGGTAAATCTATTTTTCCTGTATCCACAGTCCGCACACCTTTTTCTAATTCCAGTGCTCTTTGGGTTCTCTATATTTTTAGATGCCTTTGGCTCGTCTATTCTCCTAGAGTCTTGATAGGCTCGTCTAATATTTTCCCCTAACTCTTTGGGGAGTGTTTTTATAGTTCCCCTTCTTTTCACATGTTCATCTATGAGCTCAACTGACAATTGCCTCAGATACGCTCTCCGAGATTTTACTTATAAGTTTTTGTTTCCGAGGTAAACAATGTAGGAATTTACCCCAGCAATATTTAACATTGCATAAAGAACTGTCATAGGCCAACTAGGTATTTCTTGATACATTGCATGCCGCGCATAACTGATCTAGTGTATCTACTCCCGATTTTGTCATGTTATAAAAAGTTATCATTTCTGGCTTTCTTTCGTTGCCAGTACATTCATCAATTTTTTTATCATGGTGCATGGTTGAAATCATAATCACATTCTTATTCTTTCTTGGAATGTACGACGCCAAAGTACAATCCTTATGGAAAGCAAATAAACTGGATTTTTCAGGGCGATTTTTTGTTTCAACGAAACAAGGAGGCAATTCCCGCTTATTTTTGCGAATTGTTCCAACCATGGTTAGACGGCATTTCAAGAGATCATTTGCTAAACCAAAACTGGTGAACCAGTTGTCAATCGTTATATTTCGACCAGTACTGCTGATAGGGGAGCGGGTCATTCCACGTCAGTTCAACCAGACCATTTCACCCACCACCTCAGATTTTAATGAAACTTAGTATGTTTGTTCTATATGTAGAGGTAAGTAACCTCATCAAATTTCATTTTTTTATCTCACTTGGTTTTTGAGTTATGGCACTTTAAAGTTTACACTTTTTTCAATCCCCGTGCCTAGGATAATGCCAAGCAAAATGTGTTGGAGAAAAGAAAATAATTTCTCATTTACCTTTATGACACCCTATCTTGATGAAACTGTGACAGTAGATTCTTATAACCATAAGGAATTCAGGAAAAAATATATCAGTAACCTAAGTTAAACCTAAAATGTTTTTTAAAAATACATTTTATAGATTTTTTTAAGTTTTAAAAATGCGAACATGACTTAGCGTTAAATTCAATATCTCAAAAAGGGAAAGAGTTAATCAAGAAATTTTTTTGCCCTAAATTATCTGCATGAAATGGGCTTTAATTTGGTAAAATAAAATTTCTGTGTATTTTATTCCTTCTATTTACTAAGTCCATTGCAAGATTCGATATATTATTTATAAGCAATGTGAGGTTTATTCAATTTTAATGAATAGCCACAGTTTTTTGAAAAAAGGTATAAACTACAGTTTAATACTTGGAAAACATATTTAACAATTAACTGTATTGTTATAAAATATGAATATATAAGTTCAGATATGATTTTTAAATTCATCTTTAAAATACATAATCACTAATATATACATACATACTAATTCTACCAAACAGTAACGTACTTAAACTCACCAAGCATATATTTCAATAGGGCCAGTTCACTTTAATTGGAGGTTTTGGAAGCTAATGAACTAATTTATTTTTGAAACTAGATTTTCAATCATTTTGGTGCACTTTGTTGAGAATTGATATATTCTTCCCGTTGAGGTATGTGGAGGTTCAACCACTGCATGGATATTTGGAATCGGCACGTCACATATGTCATCTTGTTTTGGCTAGTAAAATGAAGGGGATGGTCCAGCTGGATGGAGAAACTTTACTGTCACATCTCCATCTCCTTTGGCAACATTTGTTATTATTCCAAAGTACCAGAGATTATCATATGTACAAGCAATGTAGAGAGAGGGGTACAAATCTTCTTCTTTCACATTTAAAATCAACCCTCTTTGTATGTTATAAGTTAGACAAGGCTTCTCATCATAACTGACTTGCCTTGCTTCCAGAGTTCCAAAACAGTCCACGGGTTTGTAGTTATGAAAACTCCTTGTTCCTGGAAGGGTATTCAGATCTTTGAAACGTCTTACAAGCTTACAACGAATCTCATTTACTGACTCTTTTGAAATGAAGTGAAAATTAATTTTTGCAATGTTTGATTTACAAAACTGAAAAAAAGTAGTTGCATTCAGTATTTGATCTTGAGGCCTTTGGAGACTTGCATTCCTCATGAACACACATGTTAATGATTACTGGATGAACAGTACAGGAGTCGGAGGTCTAGTGGTAACCCTGGACCTCATCTTGTATCATAAAGGAGTAATTTTCACTGAAGTCCATTGATATGACAGCTACATTTGAAGCACAGGTATCTTTGAGGCTTTTAAAATAGCTTGATTGGCTTTTGGCAATGTAAGAGTGAGAAATTAATTTTTCTATTTTTGTTGTAAGTTCATCAATAAATTCATCAATAGTTGATGTTTGTGTTACCATTTGTGTCCTATCTGTAGCAAGCCACTTCTTGTATTCAATTCTATCTTCTTATTCATAGTTTTCATACTTTGTTTGTAAGAATGTGGTTAGATTGTCTTTTGATGGACATTTTTCACATCTCCTAAAAAAGCAGTTTTGAGTTGGATTTTCACACAAAAGCAGTTTTTGTAGATCTTTGTAACTCTCTTCTAGTTGTGCTGCATGTATTAGCAATATGACATTTTGGTGGATGGTACATACACAGACATGGGGAGTTCCACTAGCACCAGCCAAAACACACCATTTGGGACGAAGAGTACAAAACTTTGAGAATCCAATTTTTATTTCAGAATACTCCCATTTGAAGTTAGCAAACATTTTATTGAGATTACTTAAAATTAATCTTTTCTTCTCATAAGTTTTTTTTCCCTAAGCTTACTACATCATTCATACCTGGAAAAACTCTTAACTGCTCATCACTTTGATAGAAATTTACAACTAACTCCTCAACCTCAGGACTGAGTTTCTTTCCTTTCCTTGGTTCAGGTTCAGCCAAAAGACCTTTTTCTTTCTACAATTTCTGTGCTTGTCTAGCTGAGTAATCGGACACTTCAAAAGTATCTTTGATTTTTTTCCTTGACCAATTCAGTGATGTTGGAATTGTCAATAGTTGTATTTTCTTCTTTGATGAAAGTTTAGTCACTTCACTTTTTATGTTCTCAACAAGTAAGTCCATTTCTGCTGCTTTTTGTTCAGTTGTTTTTTCCAATTTAGGTACTTTTGGTGGCACTTCAACATCTAAAATTGTTTCAATTTTATTTTTTACTTTATGATTTAGTTTTTCTAGTTTATTTTGTGCATAGCCAATTTTTGAGTTTTCGTTTAGAGCATGTAATTTAAAGGGTGAACACCCAACATCTGTCAAAGAAGCATTTTCTTCTTTTTGTAACTGAGTTCCAGTTTCAATCGAAAGTTTAAAATCATCATCTTGTGATTCTTCTGCACAGTTACTAGGAGTTGAGAATATAGTTTTGTAGCAATTAGTACATAACTTTTCCCCTGGTTTCACTTTAAGACCTTTTGTGTCACAGACCTCACTCTGCTGAAAATTTACTATTCTTAAACTATTTTTTATGGGTTTCTTAGGTTTTCTATAAGGGTCACAGCACACCTTTTGGAGGAATTCATATTTTGTCAAAAGCAAACTCTTGTGATGAAAACAAATGTTAATTATTTCATTACTATCTAATTCACTTCTTTGTAATTGTAATCTTAATCAAGTTAAGCTCTTCTTCAGACAAATCACTAACGTTTTCCAATCCTCTTTTTGTGACATACATCACACATCACTTCACACACAGTACAATGAACTCAAAGTAACAACACTGATTCAAGGAGCACTAGCAACAGACTGCCTTGAGTTCTGGTAGAGTGCTGTAACTGCCTGTTACCTACGATACATCATAGCTACTTTGTCTAAGCACTGATTACATCAGTAGACAAAGTATTAAAGTCGATTGCCCTTGTGCCTTTGTAGCGTTTTTGATTTCATTTTGGTGTTTTTAATCATCATTATTCTGTCCCCCTCAAGCTTCTCCAGTTTTTGAACTCGTGTTCTCTACACTCTGCCTTTATATGCCACCCGTTATGATACATTGTAGCTAATTTGTCTAAGCACTGATTAAATCAATAGACAATGTATTGAAATCAATTGCCCATGTGTTTTCGTTAGCCTTTATACCTAAACTAGATAGAGATGGCTTCTTCATTGCTAGGGTGTAAAGTCAAAATAAATTGAATATTGCAATGCACTTAGTAAATAGAAGGAATAAAATACACAGAAATTTTATTTTACCAAATTAAAGCCCATTTCATGCAGATAATTTAGGGCAAAAAAAATTCTTGATTAACTCTTTCCCTTTTTGAGATATTGAATTTAACGCTAAGTCATGTTCGAATTTTTAAAACTTAAAAAAATCTATAAAATGTATTTTTAAAAAACATTTTAGGTTTAACTTAGGTTACTGATATATTTTTTCCTGAATTCCTTATGGTTATAAGAATCTACTGTCACAGTTTCATCAAGATAGGGTGTCATAAAGGTAAATGAGAAATTATTTTCTTTTCTCCAACACATTTTGCTTGGCATTATCCTAGGCACGGGGATTGAAAAAAGTGTAAACTTTAAAGTGCCATAACTCAAAAACCAAGTGAGATAAAAAAATGAAATTTGATGAGGTTACTTACCTCTACATATAGAACAAACATACCAAGTTTCATTAAAATCTGAGGTGGTGGGTGAAAAAATTATTTTTTCTTGGTTGAACTGATATGGAATGACCCGAGCATAACCTCTTCACGACATCAGAAGGACTGTTGCTGACTGAATACGGTCCATTGGGTTGTTTGCCAGCATAAATTTCTAAGTTATAAGCATAAAAAACTCTAGCATCTACCAAAGCAAGAAATTTTATCCCGTATTTGTTAGGCTTACTTGGGATGTATTGCCGGAATGCGCAATGGCCTCGAAAACCCTCAAGTTTCTCATCAATAGTTGTGTATTCACCAATAGTGTAAGCACTCTCACAATTGCTGACAAATTTTTCAAATATCTCTCGAATCAGAGCTAGCCTATCAATTTTTTTTCTGTCTTCCCTGGTGTTTTTTTCGTCAAAACGTAAACATTGCAGCAAAAAATGGAAACGTTTTCTTGACATAACCACTGGAAACATCTCAATCCCAGTCTTATCAGAAGCCCAAATGTCAGCAGAGTTTAGGCGATTCATTTTACGGACACCAGCTAAATAAAGAAGGCCAAATAATGCCCTAATCTCAATAGCATCTGTCTCCTTAGCATCTCGATCTCGGATATACTGATCTCCAACGGATTGAATTTGGATATTTGTATTTTCTGTAATTGTTCTAAGCATTTCATTATCAAAAAAACACTCCCAGGAAGTTGTGAAAATATATTATGCGCTCTTGTTCGAACGTTTTTAGGTGGTGAATCTGTTACCCACTTTGTTACTTTGTCTTTACCGAGTAGTCGAGCTGAAGCACTAGTTTGAGTCACTGTCACTATAGTTCTCCTCACTGCTGTCCATTTCCTGCTCAGTCTCTGAGCTGCCTTCCCTTTCCTCAATGTTGTCCTCTTCATCTTCCAACTCCCCTTCGGACGACTCTGGTTCAGATGAGTCAAGACACTGAGTAAGCAATCGCGTAATTTCTTCTACGTCTGATGGCTTATTTGGATCGTACTTCATTTTCTTTGCCATTATTGAAAGATGAAAAAAATACCAAAGTGAATATAGTTGTGCCTTGAAAGTAAAGAATTATTGTATGGTAAATGTAAAAAAAATTGTATTGAAAAAGTATAACATGCTGAGTAATAGAAATTTTTTAATTACAAGTATGATTTATCAATTAATTTTTAGATGAAAGGATACTCGCAGTTCTGTGGCGGAAACTCTGGCGCAGTTGAAACTTCAGCTAGGAGAGCACCTCCAATTACTGTAGACTCTCTAGTCAGAATGACCGTGTCCTTATAGCCTCCGGGTGTCGAAGTGATTTCTTGGCTGCCGAGTTGTGAAGTGAATACACTTTTCGAGAAGAGGTCTATTTATACAAGCCATCACTGCTAACTTAGTGTCAAACCATAACATGTAGCTTACATTGTGTCAATTCAAGCGCGCTTGAAATTATAGCAGGAAGAGTAACAATGACTTCTCCAACATACTCCTATGTGAATAGTTATGAATTTCAAAATATTAAGCCGATTAGGCAGAAGAAGACCCTTTATGAAAAGTAGAGTGTTTGAAGTTAGCGAAAAAATATTACATTGTGTCTATACACGCAATAAGCGGAAAAGAAAAGGCTAAGAGTGAGAATCAAAAATGTAACACGAGCGCTCGCGTTGAGCCTGAGGGGCTCAGACCACGTGCATATGAAGCAAAAGTATCCTATTACAACCTGGCGATAGTTTGATCGGGATATTCTGCGCATGTAAAACGTTACCAAAAGAGTAAGGAAAAGGTAGAGAAAATCTGAGCGCATTGTTGAGAATCGCTCGGGAATTATAGCGAAAATGTTAACAATGTGAGCCTAGCAGGCTCAGCGCGAGTTCCACAGGGTTAAGGGTTACAAAAAAATTACTTCCACATGTATTTTGTGATAGTAACACAAGTTTCATAAAGGTACAAACAAAAAAGTGACAGCAAACAGCATGCAGCAAAGCTGGCGTGTAGTGAGTGGTGATAATGGCATGCAGCGACCAAGGCGAAGTGTGGGCAAGCTAGCAAGGCGAGGTGTGGGCAAGCGAGCGAACAACAACAGCGGTGGTGCAAACGGGCCAGCAGAGAAAAAGTGTGTGTGCCAAGCACAGAAGTATCCCGCCAGCACTTCCACCGGTACACAAGAAAACTTGTCAGCAGATGACAAAAACAAAAGAAAAATGAAATGAGTCCTCACAAAATGCAACATCCTCGCCCACCTTGAACTAAGTAGTTCAACAAACTCACATTCAAAGAGAAATATAAAAATAAGAAACAAAACAGATTCTTACAGATATTAGGGTAAGGTGGAGGAATAAAGGATGTAAATTGGGGTTAAGGAGTGGATAGGATTAGGAATTAAGGGGCAAGGGAAATACTTTGACAGTGGGTCTAGTGAGGGTTCCCTTGGCAGTGCAGAGCCCATCTGGTCCTGGAGAGGTTTTTGTGATGCGTGCTATACACCACATGAGCAGAGGAATATTGGGCTCCTGCACTAAGACCGACTCTCCTTCCTTAAGTCCACCCTTGGATAATATCCACTTGGAGCGCTGTTGCAATGTATGCAGATATTCCAGGTGCCATCTTTTCCATAGATGTTGAGTCAGGGCTTGGACTAACTTCCATTGGTGAATTCAGTTAAGGGGAATCCCTGATTGATCTTCTGGCAGTGCCCTTAACGGTCTTCTGATCAAAAAGTGGGCAGTTGTTAAGGCTTCTAATTCAGAGGGATCAGAAGGCAATGGAGTAAGGGGACGAGAGTTAAGCATGGCTTCCACTTGAACTGTTAGCGTAATGAACTTCTGTAAGGTAAATATCTGCTCCCCTATGACTCTTGACAGGTGATACTTCGCTCTTTTTATAGCACTCTCCCATAATCCCCCTTGATGAGGTGCTGATGGAGGGATAAAGTGGAAATTAATTGAGTTTTGAGCAGTAAAATAAGTAAGTTCTTTCTCTAAAGTTCTAAAAAATATTTTGAACACCTTACTAATTTTAGAAGATGCTCCAACAAAATTAGTGCCGCACTCAGAGTATAAGTTCATGCACAATCCTCTGAGTGAAATAAAGCGAGTCAAAGCTGCAATGAAGGTATCTGACATGAGATCAGTTACCACTTCGAGGTGTACAGCCTTTGTACAATAACACATAAGTACACTTTAATAACATGAGAGTGTTTCATTAGGAGTTTTCTTACTCTAAAATGGCCGACCATAGTCCATTCCTGTCGTACTGAATGCTTGTGCTTGGGTGACCCTTAATTTTGGCAGATCTCCCATTAAAGGTGCTATATTTGAAGGCTTACATCTGAAGCACCGAATACATTTGAAAATGCAGGAACGAATGATTGAGCGAGCTGATATAATCCAAAACTCTTGAGATAAAATTATTGCAATTGTTGCGGTCCAGCATGCAAATATTTCACATGATAATGATCAATGATCAATGAAGTTGTAATGTGATGAGACTTAGGCAGGAGAATGGGATGATTAGCACTTTGTGGTAAGGTTGAGTGACGAAGTCTTCCTCCGACGCAGATGAGGCCATATTTGTCCAAAAAGGAAGAGAGACATTGAAGTTGAGTGCTGCATGGATTTTTCTTTGAAAGAGCTATCAATTCAGACTGAAAACAAGCCTTGAACTAATTTACATACAGAGATAGTTGCTTGCAATAAATTTTTGCCAGTAATTGGACCTTGTAGGTTGGTGGAATGCCGGCATTTACTCACAAATCTCCGTACATAACATAAAACATTGCAGTTTAGACCAAGAGGAAAATTTAAAATGTAAATCCCACTCCAGTGGATTGGCAGAAAGGAGAGCACTGACTACTGTAGACTTACATTCAGGTAGGTCATGAGAGGATTTTGGATACTTATTGTGTGGCCACTGTTCAGAAGGGAGATAGAGCCACTGCGGTCCACTCCACTATAGTGAATGTTCTTGGAGCTGGGAGGGCATCAGACCGTGAAGCACAGTCAGCAGGGTTGTGGCTGGAAGCAATATGTCTCCCGTGATGAGAGGGTATCTATTCTTGAATTTCAGCCACCTGATTGGCCACAAAGGTTTTGAGACGGTGAGGTGATATCTTAATCCAGGACAAAACATTACAGGAATCACTCCAGGCAGAGATGGAGTCTATGCTGCAATGAGGAGATAACAGAGCATGAGAGTATTTCAGAAGTTTAGCCAACATGTGGGCTCTACATAACTCTAATCATGGAAGAGAAATACGTTTTAGGGGCGAGACTCTTGCTTGGCGATTAACAAAGCAAGTTTCACTTCACCCTGGTAGGTAATTGATCTCGGGTATACATTGGCTGCATAACCTTGTTCTGAAGCATCAGGAAACCCGTGCAGCTGGAGGCTGGATGCTTGAGACAGAAACAGTGGGCGTGTTATTGTGATCTTACCAATTAGAGGCAATTCTTACAAAAATATAGTCCACTTTGGTGAGAGATGAATAGGTATGGGTTCATCCCACTGCAATCCTAAAGTCCATTATATTTGAATAAAACCTTTAGCCCAAATAACAATAGGTGTCAGCCACCCACAAGGGTCATAAATGTTTGCAATTGTGGAGAGGATAAAGCATTTAGTAGGAAAACCATCACATATATTTACCGAGTATGAGTAGTGATCATCCATGGCATTCCACTGTAGTCCTAAAAGACAATATAATGGCTGGCCCGGTTACTGGAAGGTGAAGGGTGTTTCCTTGTCTTCATCTTCAATGTAAGAGAGCAAAATGGATGAGTTACTGCACCACTTTTGTAGTAAAAAAAATCTTTCTTAAAAAGTATGTGCAAAAGAAGCATCGTAGTAATTTTTGCTCTCAGAGTCCCACAGTCTCCTGAACAAATGCGTTGTTTCCCAAAATGCCATGTATCTGTTTGTGACCACACATCTTAAGCCAGATGCCATCAATCAGGAGGAACTCGTTCCTTTTATGAGAATTAATAGTATGAATTCTCAAAGTTTTTAGAAATATGTCATATTATATACCTCATAACATTGCCATTGTTGTGACCCAACAAATGCAGTTGGGTAGAGATATGTTGATATACCATTCTAGGCATTCAAACAATCAAAAGAAAAAGTTTCTTTTCCTATTCAAAATGGAGCAATACCCTGAAGTTTGAGGTTTAGAACCAGCACCAAGACTAAAGCTAGGATCAAACAAGTAGAACCAACCCACCCCTAAGAAGTTGATATTCATAATCTTGGTAGATGTGTGTAAGTCCTCCCCTTTAGTAATTTGACTCCCTAATATGGCGTAATTTTCTCTGTGATTTTTATTCATCCTGAATAATTTGAAGTTGTTAATTTTCCAGGGAATCCAGAAGAGGGAAAATGGGAGAGGAGTCGGTGATCATGGACCAAGGATTTCATCTGCGATAGAAGATGAGCCAGCATCTGTTGGGCCTAGGTCCGTCATGTCGGACATTCAACCAGCAGCAGGGTTCTGCTCAGGAGAATGGTCTCACCAGCTAGGTGTAAGATGGACATCAAATTCCTCCAATTACTCAGGCATTCACAGGCGAGATGCCCTGCTGATACCAATGGTGCCAGCGGCTGTAAACCATCCTTCCAACACACATTTGACCCCCTCCCATTTGAGGTCATCCCTTCGCCAACCAGTTGATCCTCCTCCCAGAAACCAAGGCAATGAAGAGTGGATGAGGAGTGAGTCAGCACTCAGGGCTGCTAGAAGGGTGAAACTACATCTCTATAGAAATCTTGACATGTACCCGCAAATCTTGGCAGGGACGTATCCCCCTCCTACAGTACCAGTCGCAGCTCCAGCTATGTCCCAAGAGAACCGGGCTGCTTCCACCCAGGAACAGAGCCCTAGATCATCTCTTCTAATCCCACCTGAGAACCTACAGCTGCACCCTCAAGTTTTGGTAGGGCCATATCCCCCTCCTAGAGTACCAGTCCCAGCTCCAGCTTTGTCTCAAGAGAACCAGGCCTCTACCACACCTGCACAGAGCCCTAGATCATCTCTTCTAATCCCACCTGAGAACCTACAGCTGCACCCTCAAGTTTTGGTAGGGCCATATCCCCCTCCTAGAGTGCCATTCCCAGCTCCAGCTATGTCTCAAGAGAACGAGGCCTCTACCACACCTGCACAGAGCCCTAGATCATCTTATGTAGTCCCACCTGGGACCCCACAGCTGCACCCTCAAGTTTTGGTAGGGCCATATCCCCCTCCTAGAGTGCCATTCCCAGCTCCAGCTATGTCTCAAGAGAACCAGGCCTCTACCACACAGGCGCAGAGCCCTAGATCATCTCTTCTAATCCCACCTGAGACCCTACAGCTGCACCCTCAAGTTTTGGTAGGGCCGTATCCCCCTCCTGGAGTACCAGTCCCAGCTCCAGCTAGGTCTCAGATGACCCAGGCCTCTACCTCTCTGTCTCAGGCACAGATCCCAAGATCATCTTATGTAGTCCCACCTGGGACCCCACAGCTGCACCCTCAAGTTTTGGTAGGGCCATATCCCCCTCCTAGAGAACCAGAACCAGCTCCAGCTATGTTCCGAACGAACCAGACCTATATGACCCAGTCCCAGGCACAGAGCCCTAGATCATCTCTTCTAATCCCACCTGAGACCCTACAGCTGCACCGTCAAGTTTTAGTAGGGCCGTATCCCCCTCCTAGAGTACCAGTCCGAGCTCCAGTTATGTTCCAAACAAACCAGACCCCTCTCACCCAGTCCCAGGCACAGAGCCCTAGATCATTTCTTCTAGTCCCAACTGAGACCGTACAGATGCACCCCCCTCTGCTGCGGTCATCTCTGCCAAACCATTGGCCTATTGTCTCAGGCCCATTGAATCCCTTTTCACCCACACCACCGTATCCTGCCCAAAGTGCCTCACAGCGTCTCCCTTGGGCAGAGTCTTGCTCACGCCCACCCCCAACCCCTCCCAGTCATATACGGCCCCTGATAGGCCTTGAACATCCAATACGCCGGTTCTATCTGGAACGTCGAGCCGCCAATAGGCCTGCTCCCATGGTTTCAGTCAGGCCACCCCTCACCTCCTCCCCCATCGGTGGACTGTCATATGCCACTAGGTTGTATCCCGACCCTAATGCAATTACCTTATCCCCGTTAGGAAACCCTGACGAGGGGAGAAACTCAGTTCCTCCCTCCTTTCCTCCTCCCAGTCAGCCTCCATTTATATCGTCGGGGCAGATGAGGCCATTCATGTTACGGCCCGGTTCCCTTTTCCCTCGCTTCCCACCAAACAATGGGACTTAAAAAGTCATGTTTTTGTAATCGTCTGGGTACCTCAATGGTATCCAAATGTCCAGTCTTGGAATTTTTTATTGCCATGTGACTGGCAGTCTTACTTTTAAAATCATGTTAACACAAAAGACTTCTGATGCTTTTTTTATCTTATAATTACTATGTTCCTCATATTGTTCATTGATATTTTAAACATGGTGCACGATTTAAACACGTCTGGGTACCTCAATGGTATCCAAATGTTCAGTCTTGGAATTTTTTCAGTGCCATGTGACTGGCAGTCTTCCTTTTAAAATCATGTTAACACAAAAGACTTCTGATGCTTTTTTTATCCTATAGTTACTATGTTCCTCATATTGTTCATTGATATTTTAATCATGGTGCACGATTTAAACACGTCTGGGTACCTCAATGGTATCCAAATGTCCAGTCTTGGAATTTTTTCATTGCCATGTGACTGGCAGTCTTCCTTTTAAAATCATGTTAACACAAAAGACTTCTGATGCTTTTTTTATCTTATAATTACTATTTTCCTCTTATTGTTCATTGATATTTTAAACATGGTGCACGTTTTAAACACATCTGAGTTCCTCAATGGTATCCAAATGTCTAGTCTTGGCATTTTTTCTATGCCATGTGACTGACAGTCTTCCTTTGAAAGTCATATTATCAGAAAAGACTTCTAATGCTTTTTTATCCTGTAATTACAATATACGTCATATTGTTCATTGATATTTTAAACGTGGTGCACGTTTTAAACACGTCTGAGTACCTCAATGGTATCCAAATGTCTAGTCTTGGCATTTTTTCTATGCCATGTGACTGACAGTCTTCCTTTGAAAGTCATATTATCAGAAGAGACTTCTAATGCTTTTTTTATCCTGTAATTACTATATTCCTCTTATTGTTCATTGATATTTTAAACATAGTGCTCTCTTTAATTGAAGATGTGCTAAGTTTTCAGCTAATCCTCTCCAAAGGGGCCATTTATCTAAAATTTGTCTTTCACTAATTTTTGAAATTATGTAAAGTGTCTAACTATGCATGAATGATGCATGTAAAGATAAATATTTTTGTTAAAGTTAATAATTTGTAAAAAAATTAATAGAGAAATATGGTGATTTCTCTCCATGACCTATGAGAGTCAAGTGATTTTTTGTATTTTTGGGAAAATTAAAAATGAAAATTTAATGTATTTGTTTTAATTGGTAATCTTAATTTTTATGGTATTTGATGTGAAAATTTGGCAATATTATCTACTCTATTTATCCATCTGATCTGATCCAAAAGCTTCCTTTCCTCCCCCACCATAGCAAGCACTTCCACATGTCGTATCCCTCTCGTCTTCGAGGGGGATATTGGCGACAATAACTGTCTTCCTGGAGGGAGGCATCAGCTCAGGAAATGAGACTTTTAGATTTTTCCTAATACAGTGAGATTTATTAACCCTTTGGTACAGCCCTTTCGCACAGCCCCCAGGCTGTGCCCCTCTTATTGTTTCGCCACAGAGGTAAGACCTTTGTAACATCACCCAGTCATTTTGTCTGACAGGTTCACTCATGGTCACAGGTGTGCCTCCTACTCCCAGGGGTCGCAAGTCTACCCCGTGCTCTGTTTTGGCCAAGCGTCCACTCATTGCACACAACTCCCTTATCGCAGCATGGAGTCATTGCCAATGCGCTCACGTATGCCACATGCTACATCTCCCCGGCCAATTAGAGAGAAACAGGGGAACTGATTATATCGATATCACAACAGGAAAAATCACCCCAGCACACAAAGCACAAATTATCAATGTTAATACCCCATTCAGCACTTAAGATCTCTTCACATGACGTCTCACTATATCACCAGTTTCAATGACATTATTACCACAAGTATGTGTGAGTATTATTACACAATTGTGTAATACATTTGACGTGCACATAACGAAAATGACTCAAAGTTCACTGCTTCAAGCATAGGATTCTAGGCATATTTTATATAACTACAACATTTAGCACACTGACTAGCATTATTTCCGTCATTGGTCCAAACAGGAAACAGTATAATTATCTTTTACCTTTTGACACATTACTCTGCACATTAATATTCTGTTCCGTTCGTGTCAGCATTTCTGTACTTACACCACTTGCACTGTCATCAGTCCTACTTGAGGTAATGGCCTGTTCCACTGGTCCACGAATGTTACTTACAATCTTAGGTTTGAAGATTATACACAAGTTCTCGCAACTGTTGCTACTCCATCCTCCAGCATTTGGGAAACACTTTTTGAAACAACATTCACACAAACAACAGTATATAAATATGCAAAATATTAAGCTCAAACATAAATAACTCAGCAGTGAAAGATAAGAGTGATGTTTCATGTGGTTATTTTTTGAGACTTTGGTCCTTTATTAAAATTTCAAGGTCCTTTACTTTTGCACTCATATAATTCAAGTCATCTACATGGTGTATTAACCGATTCAGTGTGGGTCAGTATGAAGATGCCGGTCCCGGTATTGGGATTCAATACCATATTTACTCGTGTAAGCCGCGCACCTTTTTTCTGGAAATGCCAGTGAATAAATAGGGGTGTACGGCTTACACGAATCCTCCAGATTTTCATGTAAGCCGTGCACCATTTTACCTCAAATTCCTGTCGTTCTCCAAAGTTGTTAGTTTTTCCGAAGGTAATATATTGATGTGAATTGGTAAGTATGGTGTGGTAGTAAACCCGCTAAGTATTTTGAAGTAATTAGAAATAAAGATCATAGTTTATCAAAGTCCGAGCGTACAACAATACTTGAAGAAAGGCTATATTAGAAACACCATGTGACAAAGCACTAACCGTGTATAGATCGTATGTAAGATAACATATTTTAGGACTGATATGTATTAAAATCTGTATCTACATTGTATCCTGTGAGCTGCCGCAAGGGGGTGTGGCACCTTAAAGTCTTTTCAAAGTCGTAATCAGAGTTTGTTTCGGTATCACGTATCTGTAGCAACATTTCTCTCGTAATACATAGCTACTTTTGTGTGCACATTAAAGCTACATTGTAAAACACTACAAAGTATTTGTTACGTAGTGGCAAGACTCGAATGCTCAGAGATTGTACCTTCTACTATACGTGCTTTTCTGTCCGTGCTATCCGTTCAATGCGAGAGAGGAGTAACCGAGTCTGAGTCATTTGGCATTTTAAAATAATTTGCAGTTACCACCCTAAAAATGAATTCTGAAGTGAAATTGCAATCATATCCTGTGTGTACAAAACTACATATTATAAGCGATGCCGAAAAAATAGGAAATTGAGCTGCAGGAAGGAAATATGGTGAATCTGAATCGTGCATCAGAGACTGGAGGAAGATGTAGGAAAAACTGCAATCTGCAAAAAAAAGTATGAGAGCTTTTAGGGGTAAAAGTACAAAGCAAAATACCCTGAACTAGAAAAGCGACTGGCTTCATACATCTTTGATCGACGACAGTATGCGTATGCAGTGTCAACAGAAATGTGCCAGGTGAAAGCAAGAGAAATAGCGAGAGAATTAGGTGTTGCTCCGGTAGACTTTAAGGTGAGCAGAGGATAGTTACTACGATATTTTATCAGAAACAGACTATCAATTAGGAGGATGACAATTTCCCAGCATTTACCTGATGCATATGAAGTTAAGATGGAGAGCTTTCAGAGGTATGTAATTCAGCCGAGGAAAAAACATTGCTACTTATTGGGACAAATTGGAAATGCAGACCAAACACGAGTGTACTTTGAGATGCCGTCAGAAACAACTGTGAATGAAATTGGCCAGATGTCTGTGCAAGTACGAAGTGGTGGTTATAAAAAACAGCATTGTACAGTGATGTTGATAGTACTGGCAGATGGGGCAAAAACTCCAACTTTATGTTATTTTTAAACTAAAAACTCTACCCAAGAAATTGATATTTCCAGCCGGTATAATAGTTAGGGCGCAAGAAAATGGTTGGATGGACAGTAACATGGTCTTAGATTGGATTAAATGTGTGTGGGAATCCCGTCCTGGTGCCTTACTACGGCTGTGGAGCATGTTAGTACTCGATAGTTTTTGTGGGCATCTTAAAGACCCTGTAAAACAAAGGCTGCAAGAGGGAATGACTGACCAGGTGGCATGACGCAGCCATTAGACGTTTGTATAAATAGACCATTCAAAGCGAACATGAAGAGCCTGTACACAGTGGATGGCAAGCACTATACATGAAGAAACTCCCACAGGAAAAAAAAAACAGTTGACGCAGATTTGTCAATGGATTTTGGCATCATGGAAGATGATTCCAGAGGATTTAGTCGTAAAAAGCTTCAAGAAATGTTGCATTTCAAATGACATGGACGGCAACAAAGACAGTGAGGTGTGGGACAGTGAAAGTGAGGACGTGATTTTCTCAGATCTTAGTAGCAGTGACAAAAACTACAAATGAGAACTATTATGATATAAATATTCATTAGCGATTCACGATTCTATTTCCACGAATGTGTTTTTCTTTAGTTTTATAATAATAATAACTGCTATTACATTGAGTTTACTTTTTCCGTGTGTTTCCAAGACGTTCCGGTGTTGCTAAATTGTCCCAGCCCACAGCTACTGCGCAGAAAGCAGACGAGTCTACCGCTATCATGTATCTATCACGTACGGATGGCATTCTGCTTTTATTTGTTGATTTGCCGACGGATTTCCGTAATCGAATGATCATGGGTTGAAATTGTGTATAGTTCTGCAATTATTTTAGTTGGATATTTCATTTCGAACAGATGCCATTTTTATAGCTGAATGATGTGATTGTATACAACTGTGATTACTGTGTGATGCTGGGAGAAAAAGATGCACAATAAAACGGGCTGTGCATTGTGATGATATTAAAAGGTGATGCGATAAATTCATTAGAGAGATGTACATCAACTCTTAACTTTGGCACAGAATTTCTATTAAAGATTGTGCATTCATGTTATGACAAAATGATGCAGGCTCAAGGGCATAAAATTGATTTTTTCATAAAAATAATTTTTTTCCTCACGAGCCTGCCCAAAAATGGGGGTGCGCAGGATACATGAGGGCGCAGCTTACACGAGTAAATACAGCATTTCACGTTATCATGTCTGTTATTGCATTGGAAGATATCACCGATATTAAAAATTTCTTTGTAAGTCCACTTTACCTCATTTTTTGTGATTTGAAAAGTAAGTTAAAGTAAGTAAGTAATTAAAGTTCATGAATGACATCCGCTCCACTTAAAATCCATGATTATGCAACCTGTGATGCCTTTTCTTTCGCTGCTATGTTTCTCCGTAATCTTCCACAAAAATATTTCTTTTTGGCATCTGAAAATTTGTAATTGAAATAAATTTGCATTTACCAGGATAAATATGAAAGAAATAATGTATTATCAGGTTTGGGTATCATATTCATGTACATTTTTATTTTACATCAGTAAATATATCTTTGGTTCCTCCTCCTTTGTTGTAACATTTTGTCTAGAGCAATTTCCACCTCAAAAAGTATTAATGTTTTCTGAACTGACTCGTCAGATGTTTATATAAATTCTTATGAGGATGAATGGCATTTTTAACAAATTACCCAACTTTTTTATTTGAAAAGTCATCCCCAAAATTTTGATGTGTTACTACTTGGCTGTCGAAAATATTTCTCGTGCTTGTGTGGATCAGTATTTCCCTTCCTTCAAACTAGAGCGACTTTATTCCTCACATACTTGGCTCTTGGCCCTGGGCGACATATTGTTAAGTGGGTTTTCATTCCGACAGCCATTAGCCTGCAGTTTCCTGCAAGTACCCACTCCCTTCCTGGTCAATATATTTTTATGGGCAGCTCAGTGTGTCACACCATTGTCCTCTCTCTGCAGAAGCGCCTTCCCCAAATCCCATCTTGCCCAACCACAGGCATTCCTACCTGCTCCCTATCCCAGCCTACCCCCTGTAGTTCCTTTTCTCAGCCTTCACCTCTGGAAATTTCAAAAATTTCCCTTTCTGTGTTTTCCCAATGTCAACACACTTAGCTATTTTACCCATGCGCGATGCCCACCACGTTTTGTCTTCTTCTCTTTAACATTTCCTTTTTATTTATTTATGCAGTAATTTCAGTATTATGTTTTGCACATCACAATGTTTTGAATGCAGGAAAAATATTCAGCTTCCGTGTGTTACATTACTCACTCTCTCCAAGACTTCCTTGTTCTTCTCCCTGTTTGTCCACTTGATATCAACCCTTTGGCCGCAGGAATGTTTTTCTACATTTTGCACGGTGACTGCGGGAAAAAGGTTTTTCTGTTTGACCACCACTTTACTTCCTATGGCTGTCCTCTAAAATTTTATTGCTACCCTTTCCCGGACGTCTTGTACTCAGCCAGCCCTCACCAACCACCTCAGCCAGCACTAAGGTATCCAGCATTCAGAGACCGTATGCTCTGGGCCAACCCCTATGGCAGGGGTTGCTTCCTGGGATTTTCATCTCGTACTGAGAGCTTCCAGGTCTATGGTGTTTTCATGATGAAAATAATTTGTATGGACCTTTGTTATTCCTAGGAATAGATTTTATTTGGCCAGTGTCCATCATCCTCAGAAAGGGTGTTGAAAGCATTGGTCTCCTCTTTTTATTCTTAGGCAAATGAGACTTCTGTTCCCACATTATAACAATAACCAGGCGTGGCACTGAGTTTTATTATCTCATCCATTTACCTGGGTTTTCCAAATATTCTTTCCTCTCACTCACCAGATTTTCTCTTCAGTTTCCTGAGATTTCTGGTAGTGTGCATTTGCTTTTTATTAAGTACTTGATCAGTGATTTAGATATTTTGTGAAACTTAATTTCCCTTCATCATGGCTAGTGGGAATTTTCCTTGTAAGTGAAGGAGAAGGAAGATTGTGTTCAAGAAAAGTTCTCAATTTATTGTTTGATTCCAATAGTGAGAGTGAGGAGGAAGATTTTTCCAATGTGTCTATTTCCTCAGGTGACACAGATACGGATTTAGATCATGTATGATATATTCTGGCAAAGGCATTCTTTCAAATTTTGCTGCAGACAGTGTACATAGAGCGCCTATATCATCATTTTGGTCCACGACTGATGATTTTACTCCAAAAACTTTCCAGTTTAATAATGCTTCATTTGGTATAAAATTGGACAGCCTTCAGGAGAGCAGAATGGTGGCTGATTTTTTTCTGTTGTTTTTTGGTATTGATCTTGTGACACATTTTGAATGAAAAAAAAAACAGATTTGGTGATGTGATTGCGGATACAACCAACAGATCACTGTCTTGTGGTTCCCTACTCTCATTGCTACCATCGAATATAATGTGCTTATCAATCTTTATCTCCAATCCACCCCTTTCTTCAGTATCTCCAGTTGTCTGTTCCATAGAAAAAACTCAAAAACCTTCTTCAGATCTATAAAGCAAAGGTTAAGTTCTCTTCCCTTTTCCTAATACCATTCCACCTCTGATTTTACTGCACCTGTGGCATCTCTAGTGTTCTTTCCTATCCTAAACCTGAATTTATCTTTAGCCAAACTCTCTTCCATCACCTTCACCATTTCCCTGTTAACAGCCCTGAAAAGGATTTTAGCAGCATGAATGACCAAACTGACTCTCTCCACATTTCTTAGTTCCATATGCTCTCCACATTTCTTAGTTCCTTGTTTCTTTGCCAGTGGTAAAATTTCAGACTTTAGGAAGTCCTCTGTCCATTTTCCACTTTGGCAAATGACATTGGGTAATGATATTACTTCTTTCAACCTATCTCCTGGAAAGCATTTCAACAACTCCACTGGTATCCCATCCATACCAGCTGCTTTTCTGTTCTTCATCCTTTTTCATTCTTTCCCTACTTCTTCTACCAATATGCTACCTCCTTTTCCATCCACTGGCACCTCTTGCTCTTTTTCCACATCTAGGTAATGAAGTTTGGTCTTTGTCTTGTGTATTTTCCTCCATATATTCCTACTATCATCCATGTATGTCTTATCCTTCACATAACATCTTTTCATGCTTGACTTGCATGTCAACATGGAGAATTTCCAGTTCTTCTCCATTTCGCTATACTCCTTACATTATTATACATATATAAGATCATGTCTACCTATTTTATCCAATGGCTCTATGTCATAACTTTCAGCTTTTAACCAGTCTTCTCGTACTTTATCAATTTTGCCTTCTCAACTCAGTATTTAGTTCTCTGTAAGTTCTTCTACCTCATCCTGTGCTTTGTCTTTTGCCTTTCCTTCTTTCCTCCATTTTATCAATCATACTTTGGGTAATCCATGGTCTTTTAGATCTCTTTCCTTTTCTTTAACCTAGGTTCTCCTCACACACTTTTGTTGTTCTCACTTTTATTCAATTCAACCTTTTTTCTCTGTTTCCCTACAGCAGGAGAGTCACTCTTTCTATTTATTGTTCAATTTTTAGGCCCAGCTCTTCACTATCTATTCCATTCTTTAACTTTTCTAGATGCTTTCTCTTGAAGAATGCTGTTACCTTCACCTTTTTCAGCCTGACTTGCAGTATGGTTAACAGAAGCTCATGGTCAGAGTCTATGTCAGCTCCTGGTAGCCCATATGATTTCTTTGTACTGTCCGTTTACCTCTCATCCACTAAAATGAAATATATATTGTTTTCTAATGAGATCTCGTGACTTCCTAGTGTAAATTTTCCTACTGTAATTTTCAAACCAAGTGTTGGTAATAATACACTACCCAATTAGTTTCTCTCCTGTCTCATTTGTCTAACCTAAACCTTACTTTCCCACCATTCCTGACTCTCCTCCTACCCCTATACTTGCCCTCCAGTCTCCCATCACAACATGACCATGACTTCTTCTTTCAATACTTCATCCATCTTTTCATAAACTTCTACTGCCTAGGCATCATCATGCTTGTCTGTGGGTATATAAGACTGTATGACTGGAAAATTATTTGGTAATCCATCTGGCTTTAAAGCCATCTCTCTATCCCACCCATGCTGTACTGAACTAGAGCAATTCTTTGTTCCTTTATTGTAGGGATGAGTCGATTCCACTTTTTTTTCTTCCGATTCTTTCAAATCGATTCTGATTCCATCGATTCTTATTCCTAATAACAGGTGGGATATTGATATACTGGTAGCGTACGACTATTATTTAAATTCTATTGCAATGAACTTGGATTACTGACTGGGAGACTGTTTCTTTAGTGCTAAGTCATTGCCCTTAAAGGATTATGACATGACTGCTAACGCTCTTATTGGTAATGTGAGTGATTGCATGGATTACCATAGTAACCCACAACTTCAATTTCACAAGTATTGGCTGAAATAAAATAAAGATAATTAAGTCGCTCAAAAAGTAGGTATATTTATTAAGAAGTGGCAAATATATCCTCAGCTTATTGAGGTAGATAAAAAGTACGAATTGATGGCCTACACCCAAAATTACTGAGACAAATTTGATGTGATGAATGATATTTGATTAGAATATTTATCTATCTGGAATCGATAGAATCGGAATCGACTTTAGGCGATCGATTCTCGATACGGATTCTAATCCTGAGAATCGATGGAATCGAGAATCGACATTTGGATTCTACTCATCCTTACTTTGTTGCCATAAAACCAACTCTGTTTTTACCTCTTTTCTTCCAGCTGAAATAGAATGTATGGCTCTCGTCTGATGTGATTCTCGATACGGATTCTAATCCTGAGACTCGATGGAATCGAGAATCGACATTTAGATTCTACTCATCCTTACTTTGTTGCCATAAAACCAACTCTGTTTTAACCTCTTTTCTTCCCGCTGAAATAGAATGTATGGCTCTCGTCTGATGTTCTCCAACTTCTCTTCCTTTAAGAGGCTCCTTTCTTCTTTTAAAAGAGGTTTCCCACTGCCTTCTCCATCCTATGCTGTGGACCATGTTGTGGCTCTTCTGCCTTTGGGAGTAGTTTCTTGCTCCCTGGGCAAGATGGTACCTTGCCCTCTACCCCCTCATCCACCCTTCAGAAGCAGTTGGCTCTTGACATGGGGGAACTCCTTATCCTAGGAGATGCTCAGTCCCTGTATTTGTTTTCTGTCATATGACATTGCCCCCTCTCGACCACTCAGTGGTGAATGTAAGGATTTTTCCTTCAAATAATTTCTCACGTTGTACATTCCACACTTTTCACTGACCATGGTTTCAACATGTCATTTTCTCCTTGAAAATGACAGTGTCGACACCGTGGTCGGTGAAAATAAAAAAGTGTGGAATGTACAAAATGATTAATTATTTCATTTGTCACATTTCAACAAAGTTAAGCTTGAAACTATTACTTATATTTTCCTTCATTGTGTAGAGCCCTAATGCATTTCCATCATCATCCAGTACTTAAAGAGGGATGTAGATACCACTCTACCTACTGCAATTCTCTGCTTCCATTTGAATGAATTCTTTGAATGTGAAAAAGATGGTGAATTTATTGGATCTACAATGATTATTGGGTGTAAATGAAGAGATGAAAGGTCCTTTTGCAAAAATCTTTGCGTTAATGGTCATCCCCAAGCTGTATTTCTGAATTGAAAGAAAACATAAAAAATAGGTTGATTGTTGATAACATATTTGCACCTGGCTAGAAAATGATGCACCAAAATAAATACATACATAAAAATCTGTTCCATACTATGTTCATGAGATTAAATTCGACTTGCATATATTTTCCTGGACATCTGAAGTATGTAGATGAAAGCCAAGTTCTAGCCACCCTGGAGTTAATTTTATTTCCATTTAGAGTTCCTCAGCATATTCATCAAAACTGAGTTGTGAAATGTTTCATGCTAAAAACAGTGGACTAGTTGAGACCAGTCTTTCTTCTGAGCTGGTGAGGTGAGCATTTTGATATTATAAAATGAAATTTGCCATAACTAGTTGTACTTTTTTATCAAATTTATTGTGGTAGAATAATTATCACTTTCATTTTATAGAAATTGTGAATAAATACCTTTCTTAAAAATTAAGAATTTACAGAATGTGCTCCATGTTGGAGTTACATCGAGGCATAGAGACATAATTTTCATGGACACATAAAAAATAAGAAAATGTTATTCCGATGTTCATTTTTTTAATTCCAGCTGAAAACTGACAGCACTAATATAAAACCATGAATGGCCAATGACAGCAATGTAGCCAATGGGAACTGTCAACTTGTCTTAATAACTTTCCCCACAGTTTTCAGTCTTTAATGGGGAGAAAATTGGATGGGTTTTCGGAAGTGGAAAGGGAACTTTGAAGTTTGGAAAGTGCTCTCTAGTGGTCCCTAACACTGGAATCAACCTCCAACCACTCATTCATAATTGATACATGTAAGTGCACAGCTCTTCCCAGAACTGGAAGTGCAGAATGTACAATATTTATCTGGGGATTTCACTTTTCTACATTTTCAAACAACTGTTTTAGACCATTTAATCATTGAGAAGACACGTACACAATGGTATGCATTCTTTGGTGTATTTGTCGCCCAGCATTTCCCGCATAACTCTTGCAATACATATTCAATGATTTTTCTTCAAGTGAAATTTTTCCAACCCCCTGAAGGTGGTCACTTTTGACTTAACAGCACCTTAGTGGTTAACTGTTTTTGTGCTGTACATTTTTTTATGGAATGAGATCTTGGCGTTAATGCATCAGCTTTTACTTTTTTCTAAAAAAATGATGATAATGGAGTACTGAACACTCAGAAACAACTTATTAATGAAGTTAATATTAAATTTTCCTCATGCAGTACTAACTATACTCTGCAATGATGAATGATGCGATCATTGAGAAATACAATATACGACTCATATCTCCCTCGTAAGTTTGCACGGAGAGAAAGCTCTGTGTAAACTTCAGTAGTGTATTGTAACTCTCTAGAAATATGAAGTTGGCTTTTTCAATCAGTTCTCCAATCTAATGCAAATACACTTTAATTTATGTTTATAAAAATATTTTTTTTTGCACAGGAAGGTTGTATGAGCAGCTAAGTAGGTTTTCTTATGAACTAGGTCTATTATAAACCTCCTGCATTTTTATTATTCAGTATAACAAGGTACTGACTTCTAAGGGATACACATCTCTTCAAATATTTTTTCTTGCAGCTTATAAAGATGTGTATGGGTGTATTCTTTAAGGTACCACTAGGCCTTTATAGAATGAGGGCTTTAATGGTATCAATGCATGAAACCTCTTCCGTAGGATACATGAGATGTTGACATAAAACTCATTATTCATTGCACAAGTCTACAAATTTTATGGTTCTTGTACTCAATGCCCATCAATTGGGCTGCATCGGCACACACAACAAGATGGAAACAGAAACCAATCCATAAATATCCCTTTGCAGTCATTATCGGGGTCATAGGCCAGCAATCGATGCCACTTATACTTCTGCTCGCAACCACAATCTCCTGAGCAGCGAATTGTTTGCACTTTCCTAGAAAATAAGAATTGCAGATTTAATTAACAATGAAACCATTGCAAGAACAGAGCCATAATACTCGTATTAAACTTGCTGGGTAACATGCATTATTGATTGCTCGTAAATGGTAAAGATTGTCCAATTTCCAGTTCCAACTAGAAAATTTACACTGTTTGTAGTATGATCTATCTTGAGATTTATTAATGACAATGGTATGAGTTCATTTTAAAACAATAGAATACTCTGAAGGATATTTATTGATAGTGCATTTTGCCTTGTCATAAGTTTATGTATGCATACAAATATTGAAAAAAAAATGTCCCCAGGAAATATTATGATGCCATTCTAGGTTAGCAATTATTTATGATGAATCTCGTGCATCTTTTATAACTTCATTGATTGAAAACACCATATACTGGATGATAACACATAATCAACACATTGGGAATGAGACACTTTGTTAAAAAATCCATAATATACTTACGAACAAACTTCTTGATGTATAGCTTGCTCAAAGTGCTGTGTATTTACAATTGCTCTAATTTTTCCCGCACTATTTGAAGCCCAATATGGAGTAACTATTTCCACTTTTGATTCACAAGCATCCACTCTGAAAAACAGAACAGGAAATAATATAAAAAATGTGAAGATGTAGGACAAGAATGAGTATGATTTTTTATTTAAACAAAACAAGGCTATATTTATCAAATTCTGTAAATAGTAGCCAAATCGGTAACTTGACCACTGAATAACTGCAGGAAGGTGCATAACATACTAATTAACTAGGATCAGAATGAATGGACTTGGTGGTAAAAGGGGTGACCTTGTAGAATAGCAGTGTTGTAGTGGAAAACAATTGGGGAGGTAAAAGCATTCATTGGGGTTGTCAACCTTGTCAATGCTGCAGAGGATGTGAGGATTGGAGGAAAATGGTTGGTAGCAAATCACTTTGGGGTGAAACATTAACCAGTACTTTATACTGCAATACTGCAAGCACAGAAAAACTTTATAATTTCCAACCCATCAGGGACATAACTGGTAGCCAACAAAATCATTAATTTATGGGTGAGAGAAGAGCTAAATTTGTGCTCTGCTGGATTGTGTGTGGAAAGAATGAGTTTTTGTACCATCTGTTCAGCAATGTATCTCTCTTATTTTATCACTTCTGTCAGACCTAGAGATGTAGTGAGGCATCATGATAATATTCTGTGTGTCGCTGTGAAACACACCAGCTCTGAATTCCTCAAGCAACCTAAGCTTAGCGTGTAGCCTCTAGGTCTCTAGGGGCTCCCACCTCAATCCCTCCAAAAATGGTGAGACTATATGTTCGCTCGTAGCAATTTTTAAGGCTTTTCTTTGTATTTCATTAATTTTTTTGGTTAAATCTTTATGACCAGGGTCCCAAATGCTCGCGGCGTATTTGAGGTGAGGCCTAACCAGAGAGAAGTAGCATCTCTCTTTTACTTTCTCATCCGAGGACCTCCCAATTATAAGCTTAACACAACCTAGTTTCTTTAATGCTGTGCTGCCTATATTTTGTAGGTTTGTTCCCCACGATATATCAGAAGTTAAGGTAATTCCAAGATATTTTACTGCACCTGGAGATTTTGTTTACTCCACCCACAGTATAGGTATGACATTTGTGTGATGTCTTTCGCAGGAAGTGAAATGTGCTTAATGAATGTTAACGAAAAGACCAGTTTAATTGCGAATATGGTCGAGGCATCCATTGGACCACTTTCCGACGTTTACAGTGTAACATTTCAACAAGCGCCTTCACAATTCGGGCTCGACGAGTGACGGCACGCACCTTCCAGTCTCCCGCGACTGATTTCCTCCTCGACCGAACGAAGACTGGCGGGGGAGCCTTGCGGAGGAGGCGCGCTCCCCTTCGTCTTCCGCGCTCGGGTCGGGCGCCTCCCTCTTCGCCGCCGACCTTCGCTTCAAAGGTCCGTTTCGATGCGGAGACTCGAACACTTCCTGGGCGGGCGGCCCGTACTCCTCATTCATTTGGAATTCGCCGTACATTCGTTTCATCAATGCTTTGTTCTCATCAATGAAGAGTTCTATGCGATCTCTGAAAAGAAAAGAAAAGGTTCAATTATACAAGGCTTAATAATACGTTGTCGTGGGGTAGGAAACAATCTAGCGCAATAGAATTCTTCCATGGAATAGGCTTCACTCTATGAATGAATAACTGGAGAAAGACAATCAGGCTATCATTGATTTAGTGTATTGCTTACGTTTTCCACTGGACCGCTTTCATTTGGCAGGAGAATCACTGTACTCATCTGCGGAGGGGAGTGTAAAAGATTTTGCCGATGAAGGTTATAGTGGAATGATGGCAGCCCACTAGAACGGCACTTGACTGAAGTGGTTGTGTCTTATGCAGCTACTACTGATATTATCATACTATTAACCTTTCCCATATGTATTCAGGACTCTGTCGCCAAACGATATCACTACATCTCTAGGTCTGTAAAAAGGGACTAAATATGAGGGACACATTGCCGAACAATTAGGCATAAAAACTCGTTCTTTCCGCGCACAATAAACGATCACGATAAAAACAGCTTCACCAAATATACTCCCATAATACACATCCCCATTTCACCTCCCAAAACCTTATGTCACGTCTTTACATGGCTGGTTTCCTAACACCCCTATGCGGTGGCTCGCAGGGTAGCATGCAGATGGAGATATATTTGGCGATTTCTTGACCTGACACATGGATCGACTCGAGTTAGACCTCAATAAGTCATTAATGAACAGAACCATTAAGTGATTCATATACATTGATCATCGCTGCGTCGCTTTACTAGTATTTTACTTATTTATGGAAAAATTAATTGATGGCAGCGATAAAAATACCCGGACGTTTTTATGAAGGTAATTGCAATATAAAACTAAGGTAAGTATGTGGAAATTGAATTAGGAAAAAGTCCGCCTGGGCCGGGAATTGGTCCACGGATATGTAGTTTTTGAACTAATGCTAGATGAGGGTTTGATTCACTGGCGTGGAAGAAAATGTTTTAGCCATCCGCCAAGGTTTTATCATGATAAAATTTGGTAATGATCATTTTCGTCACGGATCGTAAGGGGGAGATACTTTTTTACGAGAATTGAGCCCCACGCATCTCGCAGCCTGAATATTGCTCACTTTGATTTCCGGGAGTAAGAATGTTTGATTTGCGTAAATTTGCGCGTGGAATACTACTATTCTTGTATGTAATATTGAATGGGACTGGTTCGCGTGTTTCACGATATGAGGTACTACGAAACACGGAACACGAGTGCGATTTTTTCACTCGCTCACCATGCGGCGTTGTCGACTTCTCTGAGCTGTCCCGTTGTTCGGTGACAGTGATCGGAAAGATAATTTATACTCTACGGTAAGTATACCCGTCAACTAGTCTCACATCTGAGTTTGAATATTTCTAGAAGAACCATAAAAGATACAAAATTAATACATTTAATCGGAAAGTGTTCGGCTTCCGCATATGATCAAATTAATGATGATAAATGTTGTAGATTTCGTACTTGTGTTACTATATGTTTTCTCCCAAAAATCTTCGGAAAAAATATGAACGTGTTTTAAACAAGGATATATGGGAAATATTGTGCCCGTTTCGCCGAGCGCAATGCTCCCTGAAAGTAAACATACCTGCGTACATTATATTGGATAACGTGATAAAAGAAACAAGTTCACCGCAACAGCTGTTTACACCGTTGTCTTACTCCAACCTCTACCGCTTTCTAGAAGCAATGTATGTGGAATTATTTTGCGATTCCTTTCGTCAAAATAACGACGTGCCTCTTCCACGAACGCGTGTGGCGAAGTAGTTAATACGTTTGTCTTGAAATAAGCGATCACGGGCACCTCTATCGGGGATGAGGAGGAAAAGGTCAGGTGAAATGAGAGCAGTTTATGTTGAGAGAAAAAGGTAAAACTTGTGCGAGGCACAGGGGTTACTTTTGGTGGCACTCGTATGTGAAAGGCATGAAGTCGGGGAGATGAAATCATTCTAGAGTAATGGGACATTGAGGCTGAGGGCTCCTTCGGCAGTCCCCTCGGGAGTCCTTCGGCAGTCCCCTCGGGAGTCCTTCGGCAGTCCCCTCGGGAGTCCTTCGGCAGTCCCCTCGGGAGTCCTCCGGTGCCTTTGCCCGCTCATTAAGCCTAGATTCACCCTCATAGACCTTAAGTTTGTATGCCTATGCAGACCCACACTTTCGATAATTTAGGAAAAAAATAATGTAACCGTGCATATTAGCAAATAGAAACACGACAGCTTTTCTGGCTGAGAAAAAAATATAATTTGAATGCTGGACTGCAGAGAAACAATGAAGAAATACAGAATCGAAGATTATACGAAAACAAAAAAGATAGTTTGCGGAAGAAATTCAAAAGATAAAGTGACTTGGATGACAGAAAATCCAGCGAGGTGGGGAAAAGTTTGCCCTAAGAAGTAAGATAATTGGTGATGGCAAAAGTAGGAAAGATGTAGAGAGCTGAGTGTCGCAAGCCAAGAAAGCATTCCCGCTGGAAAAATTCAACAAATTTCTATTTGCCAGAGTCCAAAGTACAACAATATTGTTGTCCAAAGTACAACAATATTTCCATTTGCACCGCTTTCTTCCCAGGCGTAGTCCCTAAAACATCTCCTCAAAGAATTATTCCCTATGCTTTCTAGCAATCCTGCCACTACTCATTCCCTAAATGCCCCTCTGTTGTCTGTAAACGTCCCCTGAACCTGTCTGTTATATTTAGAGCCACCAACCCCCTTCATAAATCTTTGAATATTTCTAAAACTCCAGCCACCCGTTGTAACCGGCCAAGATGCAAAACTTGTTTAATTTTAATAACAGACCGACTACACCAAAAAATTCGTTAATCTTTATCTTCCTTCAATTATTTGACAAATTAACATGTATTAAGAAAAGTTTAAAATCTTGGTGGTGGATGGATTCATCTTTGCTTTCCTAACTATCGGTTTCCTCGTCCTTATTTTTCCGAATGTGTTCCGGACCAATCCCAATGGAAAAAATCATGAAATATCATAAAACCTACAAATAAATGCATTATAATTAGGTTGGAGGAAAATTAAGTTTTCCGGGCACATGAGACCACCGGAAAATATTAAAGCTACGTTTCACACAAAAATAAAAAGAAGAAAACGAGATATAGAGAAATTTCACGGATTACACTAGTCTTAGATCATTAGATAAGTAACTCTTTACATAAGTCAGCTGTTCATGTGCGACACATTCAGGAGCCTGACATTTTTGCCTTCATTGTTACATCTTCTCGGGTTAGTTCGTTTAAAATTTGCGTGTATCATATCGCACACTTTCAGTGGCAGCCTATCTTACTAATCTTCTTCGCTAACACTGGAAAGGTTACATTGGTCCTTCTACACTTTGGTCGCCATTTTCCCCCTCGTACAACTGTACTGTCAAAATCGCTGAAGAGGTGGACTCCGGTCGCACCGTTGCACGGATATGCTCATCCGGGCCTGCCTAGGACCCTCACATCTACGGCGATACGGTACTGAACGCCTTGACACTTCAGACCTGAAGACGCCATCAAGATGGCTGGAAAAACTGTCGTCGTAAAAAGACCAAGCGCAGAGGGACACTCGAAAGCTGTCATTCATCAGACCATTTTTACTACCGATATTTTTGGGCCAAGTCAAGTAAGGTACATTGTTTTAACCATTTACCAATGTTTTAGATATTTCTCCTTGAAATGCGTGGGTAACCAATGCATATCAGAGTGTACGAGAGGTGTTTTTAAAGTAAGTACCGTTTTGAAATTCGGATACTGCGGTGCTGCGGTCAGCACTTGGTGCGGGCGCGCTGTGTACCTAGGCCTCAGGCCGGCAGATTAAACAAATTCTGAAGCACCTTAGTTTTGCCTACTATCGGCAAAAGATGTATTGCATTGTCTCATTTATAAATGGAAATAATTATGGATCAAGTTGTCTATGCCCAAGTTTGAATTATGAAGTCGTAAACATTGTTTACCACTTTCCTGGAGTCAAACGGGAGGTGACAGACCAAAAGTACAAATAAATCCTAAAGCCACTTAGTATTGTCTGTCAGCTCAAACATTTTCATGTCATTATCAAAATTATTCTGGGAAATAGACGTGGAACTTTGTCCCTATGACCATATTTGAATTATGGAGTCGGAACCATCGTTTACCACTTTCCTGGAGTCGAACTGGAGGCGTCAAACCAATAGTCCAAATAAATGCTAAAGCCGCTTAGTATTTTCTGTCAGCGCAAAAAATTAATGGCATTATCTTTATTATATAGGGAAATATGTGGTTCTTTGTCTCCATGTCACCCATTGATTTGCATGCAGAATTTGAACTCCGCCAAAAATTGGACCCAAGATGGCGGATTACATTGGACAATTGCGTGTCATGACATGGGTATAAGGACCTTGATATAGCCTATCAAACTCACATTAACGCAAAAATATCCCAATAAACAGGATTCGGAAATACCTTAATTTGCGGTCTTTATTTATTAATCTCTGTTTTTAATAGCCAAAGCATACTTTATAAAATAGAGTCATCGAGTGTACCTAGCCACTATACATATCCACGAACAGCTTACCGAACGATCCCCTTTGAAATTCCACCTTAACTCGCTCGTTCATTGCAGCAGACATTAGTTTACAGGGGATCGTCCTGAGCGTGACGGGACCGCGAGTAGGCACAGTGAATAAAAGGATTCTTCTAGTGCTGGAGGGACGTTAAACAGATTGAATGGTCGGATGGTTCAATTAATCAACCTAATTTAACCATTTTTAGGTGACCCTTTGTTTATATGGGTCCAAAAGTTTATAATGGGTTGCCTGATACCATAAAAAATACGAAGAGTTATAAAGTATTTCTACAGTTGACCAAGTTTTGGATATTGGCTGAGGAAGATATTTAGATTTTTTTCGATGTAATTGTTAGAATTTTCTGAAATATTATATACTATTCATTTCTTAAACTTAGTGCTACATTGTAAATTTAATGGCACTATCATTATTGTATTATTTATTCAATTGCCTTTTATGATATGTACGAGAATTTTTCTAAATATTATATACCGCATCATGTTTTATGTTGGCAATGTATATGTTTTTGATGAGGGTTGCCTCAGCACAGGTATTCCTTTGAGGCAACATAGCTTTCGTGTGGATAAAATCTAAATTCAAAGTTTTAAGCTATTGTTGTTGAAAGCAATAAATTTACTTTACTACAGCGTTGAGGATATAAAGTGTTGACGCCGTGTGTAACGTCTTCACCTCTACCTGAGCGCTCCGGAGCTCTTCCTGGACCGCTTGGGAGATCGCTCGGGAGTGTTTGGAGCGTTCAACGGAACGCACCCTCCGATATTTACCTTGGTGGTGGGCTACTCGGGACATTCGACCCATCCGGTATGGGCCCGGATGAATGGGGGGACGGGCTCGGGCGGAATGGGCAGGTATGAATGGGGGAATGAATGGGGAGGGAATGAATGGGGATGGAATGAATGGGGATGGAATGAATGGGGAGGGAATGGATGAAGAGAGGGATGCTTGGGCCTATCCCTCGCCTCGCCACGCTCGTTAGATGGAGTTCCATGTGTTCCATGTTCCGATTTCACGCCGATTGCTCTGACCTGTAATTTACCCAGGCGTCCTCTAGTTGGGCTTTACCCTTTAGCGCTCGCATACGGGTACCTCTGGCATTACATACACGGTACCTGTGAGGACAGCTCGCTCCTTAAAGCCCCCTTGAGATTCTCTGTGGAAAATTAACTGGTTAGAGCCCTCGGCGCGAAATCGAGGGATCTGGGTTCGATTCCCAGTTCAAGCGAATGATTTTTCCATTGTGAATTTCACTCAATTGAAGCTCAATCTGTACTTATGTGGAACTAGATCAGCCGATTGGCGGTATAATTCTCACAACACATAATATTCTGCTCCACCCTGACATAGTAGGATATTGACGCACAATTCCATACGTGTCTCACAGAGGGCAGTAAAGCATTTTTATTCGATGCAAAGTACCGCACATCACAATATTTGTTTCAATTGAGACAAAAAAGTTTTTCTCTTTATTTTTGATTTTGCAACTTGAACTGATTAACAAAAATAGTAGTCACCCTCCCATGCAATCAAGTCCAATTCTTCAAGCATCTATGAAGTTTTAAGCACTAGGGTGTATGGGTATCATCCCAAGTAAAGTGATTGTGCTATTAGAACAGAGACGTTTGGAATCATTAATTATATTACTCATCAGTATTGTGAAGACCAAGACTCTTACTGGGAAAAATAAAGTTGTATAAAAAGAGTGCTAAAAACCGCATCGACGTTTAAAGCCTGTTCGGCGACATGATAAATAGAAGATAAGATTAACATCAATGCTGTTGTTGTTATTTTAAATAGATAAATCCTACGGAGGCACAGACGATTCACAATAGAGTCAGATTTAAGCCATCGCTGACAGTTCTTCGAAATGACCTCTCTTATATATGCACCACCTTTGATGGTACTCAATCAGGTATCCAGTATGTGATGACGTCGTGAAATAGGGTTCACCGAGACGAGATCGATGTTATTAAATTTCTGATTAACAATTCGGCATCAGAGTAAAATCTTCTGTAAAAGCTCGAAACTTATTGAAACCTGAGAGTAATACAGAATAATCGGCCAATTCAAAGTACCATGCGCAAAGTTCAATGGGAGGACTTAATTTTTGATCTCAAAGTAGTTCGAGCGAGATAATTCCCTAGTCATAATAGAGACCATATTCTAATTATACGTTTTAATATTCCCAGCTATGGGGCACATGAATTAAATATTGCACAATTAATGGTGTCGTAATGTAGTTTTATATGACAGTAATATTGGCTAATTAAATTAAAATGTCTAAATAAGTCTATAACTTGACTTATTTTTTTGCGCGGTACCTACGTTTAAAACTCCTTCAAAAGGGAAGGTTTTTCTTGAACCCGCAGAAATTATTGCGGTGACAACATGATTTATTTTCAAAAATAGTTGAGAAAACGTGCTAACTACGCACTGTAAATTTTTTACGAGCTCAAGATGTTACTAATTCCTCATTTTTTTTAAAATATGGTCTTTGTGGAGTGCATACACGTGCCATTTCCCAGGTAGGACTGGTAATTCTCGTCAAAAATCTCGGAAATTATTTCGGTAAGGGGCTGATATTTTGGTACTTTTGGAAGGGTGGGATTTTTGTCTTTAAAATGAGACCAAATTCATTGAATTCTAGGTGAACTGATATTTCACTCGAAATACCTAAATCAGGCAGAATCACGCAGCGGAGTATGTAAGCCTCAATGAGTTTTTTATGACCGTACTTACATTGGGTAACTGTTTCCGGCTGTGGGACAGAACAATTGGTGAAATCGCTTGATGCACGGGACTCCTCGAATGACTTCTCCTCGGATTTCCAGTCCTAAGGCAAGGGAGAGCGCCGTCCATAAAATCTGTCGAAAAAGAAAGAAAGCATTAGGTCTCACAAATGTCGAAGCCAATCGCACTGAACCTTTTCCCCCAAAAGGGGAGAAATGAAAAACTAAACGGCTTACTGTTCATATTTTATTCAATAAGTTAATAGCACGAATTAATATATTGCGGGTAAATAATTAATAAAATAACTTCGCTAGGAATCGTATGTTCACGAGTCCACGACTGGTTGCTTGGTGCTCGTGTTTCACAAGAATAGATCCCATGCTTCCAGTGGAGGACAACCAGGCGTATGCCCCCAGTTCCGCAGTACAGGGGCTCCGCATCGGGATTTCTTCCATCCACTTTTGGACATAAAAAGTACGAAATAAGACGGAAATCCTTAAGAGCAATCCCCTCCTAGTCCAAAAACTATTTAAATATGAATTAATGTTGTCCTTTTGACTCAAGCGCCATTGTTTATGTATAATCTACGTTGATAACTTAGGAAAAAAGATGCAGTGCTCCCCTCAGTAATGTCACTCTCATTGGTTCACATTAACCGCACCCAGGCAACAAGCATGGGATTCTTTCCTCAAGGCGTTGTTTTCTAGACGTACTCTGAGCACTTATATCCGCCATTTGCAAGTCACTTCTGTTGCTGCGTGCAATTCAAAAAGGCTGACTTGGGTTTTACACATTTCATCTCCTAAAGCTACATACATGTACGGTCAATCACAAGACAATGGCAAAAGTGAACAATGTAGGAGTCGGATCCCTGGTCTATTGTTTGTGAGGCTGTCGCGTAACCAAGTGCCGTACACACCGCTCCATGGTTCATAATCATCACCCTCCACCCCCTCACGATGGATAACCGAATAATTTATCTCGGTTATCCGCCGAGATGCACCAAATCATTGCATTTGCTGAAACGCTAACCGAATGATTTCATTGTGTCGTCATTACTCACATATCTTTATCAAACACTACTGCTACGTTATCGAATGCATTTATTCTTGACGTCATTATTTACATCAACTCACCTAAGTCATTCGGTAGCATTTGGCCACCAATGTCGTATTCTTGACCGCACTCGTGGACGTCTCTGACTGCCCCCTCCTTTATCTGTATTCCTCTTCCTCACTCAGGTCCATGAAAGAATCGAAAGCCTCGCCGATATTTCATATCATATTTTTACATTCATTTCCTTCTGGAAGCGTGAAGTGAGGAAGAAATCCTTTCCTCACTTCACGCTTGAATCTTCCATTGATTCAATTCTTCCCTCTTTCATCGCCTTTTATTTTCACCCGCTCCAAAGAATCTTTTTCTTGATTTCTAAGTAATGCAGCTTTATCCTACCCTTTGCCTTGCACATTATGTTCGTAGCACACACTTAGGGTGCTTTCGATTTGCGGCTATAGCCGGCGATAGACGGCGATCGCCACGCCACGGTGCTTTCGATTGAGCGGAATAGCCATCTATCGCCGGCTATCCGCTATGAGAAGAGGCGAACAAAGCAAGATCGATTTGCGCAACTGCCGTCTATTGCCGGCGATCGCCATTCTAAATCGAAAGCACCCTTTGTGGCCCATGATGAATCATTCTCCTTCGTGTATACACTAATTGGCTATTCATGAAATATTCCAGTGTCTCCCGGTGAATTGTATTCAAGGTTTTTTGGGATTTCAATCAGGTTGCTGGGTCCATGACCGATGTTTCAGTCAGAAAAAAGCACGGAAAAACCAAGGTGGCACTTGACTTTCCTGGCAACCACTTAGTACGGTCATTTCCTGCCAATGTAATCTCATTGTCCTGAGGACGGTAGCAGTGTAAGCAGCCGAAGTGTCGGTCATGGACCCAACTGCCTGGTTGGAATCCCGAGAAACCTTCTTAATTTGTTGTTTTTTGCTCTGTCTTAATTATAGCCACAATCACGACCTGATGTGCTTCTTCCATGCCAGTTATAGTTACAATACGAAGGAACTTATCGGTGTTAATGAAATTACGGACGTCGTGATAGGGCTGCCGAAATTGTGTGTGAAGGTGCTCGCACAAAAATCCTTCTACAAAGTCTCTCGTCGTATGTAGGTAATGGAGTTTTATTTTTAATCATAGCATTTGGATATACAAGGACAAATTAGTTGGTATGAGAAATGAACATGCGTAGGTTATGGGCGTACGTTTTGATGCGGGTGAAAGCTGTAGCAGAGGAGGGAATTCGGTGGGCGCGGGCGGCGGGAAGTACGAAGGTCGGGGATTTGTCCTCAGAGGAGAGGGAGAGATGGGGAGAAAGAACTCGAAAGTGCTCCGGGTCCCTCATAATAACGTATCTTAAACGCATTGCCAACTTAGCCGAAAGGAAATTTTCAATTTTACAGCTGTTAGTATATACCTTGGGAAGAGATTGTATGTAATGATTTACATATTTCCGAAAATAAGGCGATGAAACACGCGAAAATAGCGAGGAAAAAAGGTGGCCATTGCGGGACTGCCGACAGAAGTGGAAGCCTTCGTTGAAGTCAAATATTTGGCTTGTATTGGTTTGATAGGTTTACAGATCTCAAAAATTGAATTAGTGGGCAGTTATTTTTGTTTTATAATTCTCAGATTATATTACTTATCTTACAGCAAATGTGATGATTAACAACTGATATTTTAAAAAATTCCTAACGTTCTGTCTCAGTTTTCCGTAAATAGATTAGGCAACAATTCCGGGTGTAAAAATTACAATTCCGAGTCGCATTAAAAAAATAATTGGATAGCATGGTACAACCCAACGCTATTGTCTAGTCGCCTAAATTATTATCATTCATTCAACCACATTCCACGTCTCTGTTTTCCATGAGAGAGTATAAAAATATTTTTCCATCGGTGAGGTAATGCTTTCCATATGGTGAGAGCTACTCATCATTCCCGATTGATTCGTTATAGGCCAATATTTTCGATATGCATTCTAATGAAAATCGGCTTCGACAAATCTATCGATCATCAAGGGGACGGTTCACAAAAAATACGTAATCTCGAGTAATTTTACGAATGATTTTTTTTAAATTTCACGAATTCGAAAATAAAATGAAATTCAGTTGAAAGAATAAGAATCTTCATTATATTTTTTCTCGTTTGGCGATAGTTTTTACTTGGAGCGACCAGTATTTTTAATTTAATATTGTAAAAGAATAGAAGACTTCAAGCCAACATGCGATATTAGAACCACATGAAGTATGGACTAATGTGTACGGCGATATTAAAACCACGTGAAGTATGGACTAATGTGTACGGGTATAGCGTGACGAATTCCCAAAGCTATCACAAGTTACTACATTTTTCTCCGCACAAAATTTGTTTGGTCAGGCCCTGCCGAAGAAGTTCACTCTTCAATAAGTGCCCGAACCGGAGATTGAGACATGGCATTTGGCTTTCCGGGCCAATGCACCGACTACCACACAAACCAGGCTCAAGGCAGTTCCAATGGAAGTTATGGAATTTCAAGAGAAGCAAATGATCCTCTTGCGATGCGATCTTTGATAGACCGTTATCGCTCATAACATAAATAACATATATTTACGAAAATATTTTACGTAGAAGAACGAGGCGGAGTACGGATATTATTTCCTGTTAACAATCAGTGTTAATGTCAACTTCAATCGCAAATTCGATGCATTTGTTTAAGGAGGCCTTTGCGATCGTATAAAAACTTCAACGGTAAACGTCAACCGTCAACTACGGTGACTTCAATGCTCTCCCTGGCCCAACTTTACCTTTCACTGTTCACGGAATACGCTAGCACCTGTGCAGTATGCAGCTTGAATGTTGTAATTCATTCGTTAGATTAGTCTCCTTGAATTCCTCACGTTTTCGTGGTTAGTGCAATACTATCTCCATCTATTATGCTGAATGATCTGTAGATGAAAGAAGTGTGCTTTGTTGGTTTATCCATATCGAGAGAACTGGAGAGAGTCGAATAACGAAATGGATATATGAAAGTGGTGTGAATGGCGCAGGAGGAACGGGTAAACTACGGAATCATGGGTAAATTTGGAAGAAGAGACTCTGAAGGGGAGATTTATTCATCTGTCTGTAGGTCTTTCACACTCCCCTTCATGTGTGGGTGTTTCCCTATAGTGGGTTTTTTTTTCTCCAAGGATATCACCGTACTTCCTTACGTTTTTCCCGCAAAAATGTATATATTTTTCTTCACACTTATGTCATGTATTTTTCCAAAGAGGGGTGAGATGGAAGAAGGGACTGCTTTAGTCTCAATCTCGCCCCAATAAAGACGAATTATTATTATTAAGGCCGCTTTACACCGTACATTAGTACAATAAAATGAATGGAATTAGAGCAGGTTTTATTTCCCGTTCAGTCGTTCAGACAATCATACAATTTGCCGCTTTACACGGTACAATTTTCCTCATGAAAGAGTCATAAATTCGTTTGTACAATTAATTGTGCCGTGTAAAGTGACCTTTAGGGATGTTAAGAATGGGACGGCGAAAGTGAAGCAATGCACGAGTGTAAAGCCCGCTCTACACGGTACATTTTATTGAACAAGAAAATGAATGGAATAACAGCAGACTTTACGCGGTACAATTTTTCTCATGAAAGAATTCATACATTCGTTTGTACAATAAAATGTACCGTGTAAAGCGACCTTAAGATAAGCTAAAGAGATATGCTAAATAAGGGAATCACGGAGGAAATTATTAATAGGTAGTAGTTTTCTTAGGTTGATGGCGATAATTAACTTCTTTGACTTTGCCTACCCCGAAAGGTAATGGCCTAAGGCAGGGGTAGGCAAAATTTTGAACAATTGGGCCATATTTATAAATATTAACAACTTGGCGGGCCGGTGTGTTTGTAATGGTTATAATACAATAATCCACTTCCACATTTTAGTAGAAATACCTTTTATTTGATGAACTTTTAATACAGTTTAGTAAACAAAACTCAAGAATATGCAATTAAAACTAAATTTTAAGTTACAATTGTTACTGCATACAAACTAAAACGTCCATAATGGGATTTGTGAAACTGCATTCCATTCCAAATTTCAACCCATTTTGGTTCAAATTTCGTTCCACCAACTTTCAAAATAGATTTTAATTAGAATTGTCGTACTTTCGGGTAAAATTATCGTACTTATATTTACATTAGGATTAGAACAAACTTTTTTTGGCGAGGGAACGTCTTTATTTGAAACCATACTTTACCACGTCAGTACCGTCTTCGAATGTAACCGCGGGCAGGATAAAAATCCCTCGCGGGCCGCTTTTGGCCCGCGGGCCGTAGTTTGCCGACCCCTGGCCTAAGGGGATGTATGCATATATATATATATATATATATATATATATATATATATATATATATATATATATATATATATATATATATATATATATATATATATATATATATATATATATATATATATATATGCTGAATGTAAATAAGTTTATCGTCATCCATGAAAAAAGTTTATGGTCTCCATGTTAATATTCACTGCCATGGGCGTTTAAAAGAGTGCAGCCAAAGTTTTAAAGAGATGGATGACAATTGTCGCCGCAAGTTTCAATAGTCATCCGATCGTTAACCCAGTGCGAGAACATGATTCCAATTCACGGCTCTTTCAGGTTGACGCCAATCGTAAACTAGGCTCTACGCTTCCACGGGAGAATACTGGAACGAGAGGAATCCTTCGCTTGCCTTGGAAGCTTAGTGGAAGACATTCAATGAGCATTCAGCGCAGAATTACTCAAGGTAAAACGCCATTTATGACGAAAAAAATACTGCTCTGTTCGTAGAAAACACGACTACCATTAAGGAAGTCATACGTAATAATATTCGCGTTGAGTGCGGCGCTGTTCTGATCAGAGGCAAGGACATTCATACTGAAGGTAGAGAGAGGTGTTCCGCGTGGAAATTCGAGGGGTAAAGGAACACCATTAATGGTATTACATACAAACTAATTAATACACAGAATGGGACATGTGAGCTCTCGGGGTATCTACATCTACATACTAGCCTGCAAGGCGCCGCATTGGGGTGTGGCAGGGGGTGTTAGGTCACCAGCCGTGTAAAGATTTAAGGGACATGGTTTTGAGAGGTGACGTGTATTATGGGAGTGTATTTAATGGAGCTCAGTTTTTATTGTAGTCGCTTATTGTGCGCGGAAAGAGCGAGTTTATGTACCTATCTGTTTAGCAATTTATCTCTCTTTTTTTATGGCTTCTGTCAGACCTATAAATGTAGTGAGGCGCCATGATAATATTCTCTATGTCGCTTTGAAATACACTGGTTCTGAATTTCTCAAGCAGCCTCAGCCTAGCGTGTAGCCTCCGAGCCTCTAGGGGTTGGGTAAGGTTTTGGGAGGTGAAGTGGTGACGTGTATTTTGGGAGTGTATTGAGTGGAGCTCAGTTTTTATTGTGGTCGCTTATTGTGCGCGGAAAGAACGAGTTTTTGTACCTATCTGCTCAGCAGTGTATCTCTCTAATTTTATCGCATCCGTCAGACTTAGAGATGTAGTGAGGCGTCATGATCATATTCTGTGCGTCGCTCTGAAACACACCAGCTCTGAATTTCTCAAGCAACCCAAGCCTAGCTTGTAGCCTCCGAGTCTCTAGGGGCTCCCACCTTAATCCCTCTAAAAGTTGAGAGACACGTTATGTTTGCTCGTGGCAGTTTCTCACGAAGCGTGCTGCTTTTCTTTGTATTTCATTCATTTTTTTGGTAAATCTTTTCGACCAGAGTCCAAAATGCTCGCGGCGTATTCGAGATGTGGCCTAACCAGAGCGAAGTAGCATCTCTCTTTTACTTTTTCATCCGAGGTCAAATGAAGTAAGGAGGCAGGGAGGAGAGGAGAGGTAGTAAGAGAGGGTGGTCCAGAAACAGGATTGATTTAAGTATGATGGCGTTGAGAAGACTCGGCGTTCGTTGTGAGGGAGTAGTATATTTTATCAACAGGATCGGCGAGTTGAATTCTGCAAAAAAATATAAAACGCCACATGTATGGAATGAATTGTGGAACCTTCCACAGACTTTCCTTAGAATCATAGTGACATGCTCGTGCAAACTCAATTTTAGTCACCATTCGATACATTGAGGTTTCCTCTCTTCTTTGAGGTTGGATGCATAAATTGCCTGCCTCAATGGCTGGCTGAATAATGTAATATACGGTTCTCCGCAAATTTAACGGGGCGCCGTTTTCCGTAGAAATAGCTTCAGGAAATCCTATATCAAGCTCAAATTCTTGGTATTCGTTAGTGGTGGTGGAAGGTTGACGCAGCGGCCTCCACGAAACGAGCCGGATATTATTTTGCTTCATTCGCACTCAGATCCGGGTCGCTTAAGTTAAGGAGTTGAGTTTAGACTGCAATACAGTATTCTGGGAATCGTTAAACGCGTCCTCTGCCCGAAAAAATACGTATCTATTTACCTGATTCATCAAATTCATTGATTTCTAAGTAAAATGATATTTCGCTCAAACTACCTTAAGGACCCGCACTAACACTCCACGAAGGAGTTTTCGCAAGGAGCAATTGCTTGTCGTTAAAGCCTGAATCACACGATCGTTTTTTCCCTCCCTTTTAAGGGATAGCTCCAATGATAGCTTTTCAGGGACCATGACAATGATAGCTCGAGCTATCATTTTCTGAATCACAAGGTCATTTTGGCCGTCCCTTTTTCCATCGTTTTTTCCATCATTTTTTCCGTCCCTTTTCGCATCATTTCTATGTTAACTACTCTCATTCCAATGAAAGCCGAACGTGGCGTTAGAGTCGCTCTTTGCGGCCGAGCACTCTGATTGGCTAAATGGTGGAGTCAGCGATGCCTCCAGGGACGGAAAAAGGGACGTGCCCAGGGATGGAAAAAGCTATAGGGATCCCTATCGCTGAAGTCATCCCTGACTTTGTTCGCGTCACACGATCATTTTCGAGCGATCATTTGAGCTATCATTGGAGCTATCCCTTAAAAGGGACGGAAAAAATGATCGTGTGATTCAGGCTTTAGGGTCGTAAAAGGAAGGGAAAGGCAGCGTACTCTGATTTTGATATTTATTTTAGATACAATTCTTTTTATGCATTATTAAATCCATGATTTTTTATGCCCTGAAACCGCGTTTCCCAACCTAATTTGCGCACCCCTTCGTAATCCATGTATCCTTCGGCGTACCTCTTGGCACCCCATCAGTTGGACCCCTCGCGGTCAGGAAGCATGTTTGCCACACTTTCTTCAGTACTCAACTTTTCTCCTATGACCATTAACGCTAAGCGCCAACCCCTTAGGGACAGGGGCGGCTCCAGACCAGAGGTGCTGGGTCGGGCAGCTCAGGGAGTGTGGTATATCACTCGGAAAATGCGGGTCGGAGTCTCATCCGGAAAATTAGTAAAACTCTGTGAAAAATGACGTACTTAAAGAGGTTTTGGAAACAAAATTTTCCTTTTTAACTGAGCAATTTTATTACTGAAATCATCTTTCCTCTTAGTTACTACTAAGTTTGACTTATAAAATCATTTATTTTCAACATCATTTAGACTTAAAATCTCATAAAATATGTACAGAAACTTTCATTAATCTCATTACCTATTTTTAACAGTGTAATTCCCAGAAAATAAATATTTAGAATTTTAGTTTCAAGCATATTAAAAAAAAAACTACGCCGGGTTATGGGGTCGGGAATTGCCCCCCTCTCTTTGGGCCGCCATTGCTTATGGGTAATCATACAAGGAGTTGGAAACCTCTGTTCAAAACGATGTCTTTGAGCGCATTTGCACTGCCATAAGGAAAGAATAGGGGTAGACCAACACTAAGAAAGGAACGATTGAGCAGCAGAGGACCCGAGGGAGAAGAGACGGTGCCGGAATGGTGCATTGCATCTGAAGAAATGGAGGAAAGGGTTATGGATGAAGATGCCCTCTAACGCATGATATGGCTCTGTGAAAGAACTTTTCAGCAGTTTTCATCCATTGTACATACTTTGTCAGATCCACTTCTGGCAATAATCTTTTTATGTCCAAGGGAGTTGACGATAATATTTCACCTACTCACGTAACAATAAATAAGTTTGATTCTCTTAATCACGAGGTCGTAGGTCGTTTGAAGTGCAGCTATAAATTGTGAAAATTTTCCCACTTTCTTTTATTTTTGCAAATTAATTAAGTGCAATAATGGCTGGAACTATCTTTTGTGGAAGATCTCCGACATTTTACCGATAACGTATAGCCTGAGATTTCGTTACCCGTAGGTTTTGACTGAGGAAACCATAGGCAAATTTCATGCCATAGATAACAGTGATCTCCGCGAGTCAATTTCTTTCTCGTCGGCTACTGGCTGGAATAATTGGAATTCAAGCCGCCCTCTTAAACGGAAAGTAAAGCTAACGGGAAATAAGCCCTAATCTGGAGCACATATCCTTTCGCTTTCTAAACCCTCACCTTTGGATCGCATCGCTTCACCTCATTTCGTATTCTTGAAGCCTTGCCAAAAAAAACGCCTCGTAAGCAATGGCTTATCTTACTCCAAAAAAGTTTTCCAAGGAACGAGGAATACGATATTTAATTTAGGTATTGAACGTGGCTAGCTTTCACGTGAACCAGGAAAGGAGAAATGCATTGATATGAGAGTCAACCTGTAAGATACAATCTCATTAAAGCACAATCACACGTTTTAACCAGCTTTGGAGGGACTATTTAAAAATATATAGAAAAAAACTGCGATGGTTCTATAACGAATTGTAAATAATAGTGGTTTGAACAACCAAACAATAATGACTTGAACGACTAAAACGACTCTTACATTAGAATATGTTCTCGATGGTGTTTGCCTGCGCAGGAGACCTAAAACTGAGGTCATTTGAATCATGCGTGAGTGAGAGTGATTGAGGGAACAAAGGATAAATGAAGAGAAACTAGGCGTTTGTAGTAATCTACTCAAAACAAAAAATGCCAAGAGAATCACAGCTTAACTTGCTATCCAACTGACGGAGTCCTGTTCTTGAACCAAAAACAGTTGATAAGTACCCACTACCAACAGTAAGCGAATACGGGTCCTCGGGATGAGAAATCTCTAGTCTCTAGATGAAAAATCTCTTATCTCTCTCCAGTCACTACAATAATCGTTACACTTTTTTTGCCTGGAATTGGACTGGACGGTGGAATCAATCAACTATAAATGCCACAGTTACCTGTTACAGCAGTAATCAATTATTTATTTTTACTTTAATGCTACCGTTATTTGTGACCATATAATTGTTGTCTGTTTTTATGCAAATTCTGTATTAGGTTTTTAATTTTAATATATTTAAAAATAATTTAAAATGTTGTTGATTGGAACTGGATTGTAATATGGAATCATTTTAATTCATTTCCTTCACTTCATCATCAATTGTAAATGTTATAGTTACCTGTTACAGCAGTAATAAAATTATTTATTTTTACTTTAATGCTACCGTTATTTTATGAGCATTTCATTAATATGTCTGCTTTTATGCAAATTTAGAATTAGGTATTCATTTTGTATTTATTTTATAACAATTCAAAATGTTACGTACATTATATTTTTTGTTGCTTTTCGGGGTATGTACGCAGAGCATTGAATAAATCCATTCAATTCAATAATCCGCTTCATACTGGAGTGTAGTCATGTTCATTTCAGCGTATCCTTACACTACACCTTGCTGAATACAATTACTTTCTCTCTAAAGTTCAGCTGTTTAGACATTTTTCCGCCTCTTACCAAGTGACACAACCAGACAGTTGGAATACGTTCCCAGTTTGTGTTTGATTCGTTGATAGCAGTATTTTGTTCATTTTCTGTCACTTTTTACTGCCTACCCGCCTCAGAAATAACTGGCTATGCCTAGAGCATTTTTTTCAGTCAAAATGACTAGGTGGAGGGTATCTCTGCACAAAGCACTTCGACAAAACCGACTCTATTGCAGGGCCGTGCGGTTGTCATTCTGGCAACTTGCTGCGGATTCTCGAACGCGCTCTGCGTGCGGCTAGCCACTGCTACTACCACCTTGAGGTGGTTGGAGCGATTTTTGTTTACGCACAGATCTGCGTGAAACTTTGTAAATGTGTACTAATTAGTAATATGTAGAGACAAAAGTGAAAGAAATGCATGTTTCCCGTTTGGATTCCTGGCAATTAAATGCTATTTTAACATGTGGCATCTGTCACATACCTATGTCGAAATAATTTGATTCTATACTCACTAATTTTCCCATAAACGCAAAACAATACGTTTCATAGTATTATAATGATAGCAAATGAATACCAAGGTATAGTGCCGAGTATAAAGCACGTACATATATACTCATGACTTTTCTGTAAATTTCGTATTCCCCGCCGGAAAACCAACTCCTAGAAAAACTTCAATTATGACGAAATGTGTAAAATCGAATTCTCGTATATAATAATCGAAATATTAGCACACGTGTGGTTATTTGCACCGCAACAACAGATGTACTTGAGTTAAAAGTTTCCACAATTTTTTCAGGTACTTGAAAGGTATTGAACTTTACACTCAGCGATTCACGATTAACGATCGAGCCACCTTAACTGCAACTGCCTATTTCTTTTCAAATCCTTCCTCTCCTCGTGGTTGCCTTATCGGTTGAGGTGCATCATGGAAACCTATCGGCTCATTTCCGCGACATCTGCACGCATACTGAGGAAGTTTGAGCGAGACTTTTCTACAGTCACAATACAGGCTGCATTCTACATATTATTTAAAATTGGCTATTGTAAGAGGTATCAGGTAAATTTTGTCGTCTTATTTGCATTAAGGCTTTTGTTTTTGGCTATTGGACCTCTCAGTGAATCGTATACGTACAAATTAAGATTTTTACTTTCACATATTTGTTACACACCTTCGCTGGAAAAGCCTTGCAATCGCAACCGCCAAAGGATTTTTTCGCATTTTTACAGCATGCTTAGCCGCGAGTAACGATCCAATTTCATTAATTGAGGAAGCATACGAACTACACACTGGTAAATTAATGACGGATCTGTGCGTCAGGAATTCCCAATTTAAAAAAAATAATATGTAAGTTACAGTTTCAGGTTAAACTTTGTGGAAACGCGACACATGTACCTAGTAATTTCTCACTTCGTGCATTCCACACTTTTATTTTCACCGAGCATTGAATCGACCTGTAATGTCATTTTCAAGGTGGATATCCCTTATTTTAGTGTCCTTATTTACTCAAAATGTTTGAGTATATATTTCAGAGCACTAAAATCAGAGATGTCCACCTTGAAAGTTACCATTATGTCCTTGGTAATGACAGAAAGTGTCGATACCATGGTCGATTTTCATTTTAAAAAGTGTTCAATTTATTATCGTTATTTCATTCTTACCATCATAGATGTACTGATAATATGGGGAAGAAATTGTTTGTAGCATCCACCGGAAAGTATACGCGTGAGAAAATCCACTAAACGTTATTCGCGAGTATACGAGACATTCAGAAGAAATATCTCGGCAGAAGTCGTCTTTATGCCATAAAATCGATCACACACGCATTCACTTGCTCTATTAACAGCTCAGAGGTTAAGATGTCTCCAGACTTGTTCCGGTTGCCCTTGTTGAGCCCCCTGCTAAAAAAATTCTGTATATTTTCCTTATAAATACTTTTACAGAATTTCTTAAAAAATTCTGTTGATATTCCTTAAAGTATTGAAACGCCATTTTACGGAATTCCCTACGACGTTCGGCAGAATACCTTAGAACGTTCTGCAGAATACCTTTGGGAAATCTGCAGAATTCCTTAGGACGTTCTGTGGAATTCCTTAGGACGCTCTGTGGAATTCCGTAGGACCTTCTGCAGAATTCCCCGTTCTGCAGAATATTTCCGTAGAGTTGCTGAAGTTCTATAGAACAGCTTGTAAGGAGTTCTTTAGCTCTGAGGAAAATAACTCCACAGAACATATGCTCTGTAGAGTCAGGCTTTCATGTTCTGCACAGATCCTTAGAAATGGAACTAGTTCTGAAGAAAAGGAATCAATTTTAGTAGAATTCCTTACGTTCTACTGAACAGCTTCTAAGGAATATTTTAGCAGGGCCAAGAAAAGGTTTAGCGCACCTGAGTAAGCATTGTTCACAGTACATTACCGAGTCACTGACTCAATGAGTGGAAGGCACAGGCAACATAATTAGCGATTCACGCCTACTTTGATAGTTGTCTCATGAACACGTGATTCACGTCTAAATGGAGAGAAATTAATATAATTCTTTCCTCATTAATTATTTAAATATTAATGTTATGCAGTGAGTCCAACTTATCTTTTGAAAAATACAGGTTAGAAAATAAAAAGTGGAAAGGTTTGCAAGTTTTCCTTGATTTTGTGATGCGATCAAAGTGTGCTTCGAGATGATGCCAAAAACGCCATTCATAATTAATTTGGCCGTAGCGCCACGCAGTGTCCGGAGGGGCGATATACATTTCGCAGGTAGTGACAGCAAGCCACCAATCAAGCCCGAATTTATGGGGAATATGTTTTATTTCGGCGACATTTCGTGTTCATTGCATTCACCATTTGCTTCCTAATCAGGTCCAATTACACACCCCTCACGTCATCCTGATAAGCACAAATTTCACTAATCTCCTTGGCTACGCTTGCTTCTGGTAATAAGAGTTCTTTCTCACTGCTCTTGTCAATCAGAATTTGTTACAATTGACTTGCTCAAAAATCAAAAACCAGGACTAAAGGCCTTTACCAACGCCCAAGCAGTCGCCTCTGTTTTCATAATTTGTTTCGTTTTTCAACTATTTCCTTGTGGTTTTTTTCACAGACAGCGAATCCTTTTCCGTTTTGTAATTTTAGGTAGATCTCATGCTTTCTTTCCTTCGTTGTGTCTCGTTCTCCAAGCGTACTGCAGTGTATTTTAGTTTCACCTTATTACCGGGCCATTTTTATATATTCATTCGGTTTAAAATTTCCCGGACCACAGGTCTGTGGTTATCTTTACTTTCAACTGAAGGGTTTTCGACGTTGGTTGCGAGTCCATTATTACCAGCTTGCGGCTTTGAGGCTTGCTATGAATAGCAACTCGGGTATTGAAGGTTGGGTTGGGCTTCAACATCGCATCAATACCTCATCTACAATATAAAATTCCAGTGGTGAGTGATGTCACTTGGTGGAACTCCTTCAAGATGAATCGTTATAAGGATAGGGGTAAAAAATGGTACTTTGTATCGAAATCTATTGCAAGTAATAAATATAATTTTGAAACGAACAAAGTTCATCGTTCTTGGATACATATTGATATGAAGTTAGTTTTCTTCAAGCTTCACAAACATCGTGGCTCACTAAATTATCCTATTCATTCCGATTTATTAATGTACTGGGAAGTTTAAATATTATTTGAGTAAATAGGGATGTCTACAATATATAGGGACAGCTCGGTGCCACAAATGACCCAGAAACGTTAAGTTATGAGGAAATCAAGGATTAAGTCAACCATAGTGAAAAACTATGGCAGTTCTAAAATACCTCGAATGGAGAGTACTTTGCAGACACATTAAAACCGTCAGTCATGTTTGGTATAGAATAGGATACGATCTTCACTGTTCATTACACTAATGACTTGCGATGGCGCTTAATCACCTATTAGACTGATCCATCCATGAGCTGTAACCGGAAAATTAATAAGTGATGAGGCGGAAAATCAAAGCAACAAATTGTTGTTGGAACGATCTAGAGATATAATTACGTCACGGAAGTAGTGAGAGGAATGGGGCATAGATGCAATCATAATGAATGCACATCCACGTACTAAGCGGGGGCATCGGCTGTGCTCTGGAGCAAGGTTGTGTAAAGAAATATTTCGGCTTAAAAAAATGAAGGCATCAAAAAATGTACGAAATCGTGTTAGCGAGGGACGCACTGATAACTTCCTTAAACGTTTGTTAGGGCGAAAAAATAAAAAGAATTAATGGGTCAACGGTGAGAAAACCATGATTGATGGGGGTGTAGCGGATGAAAGCGGTAAGAAATTCAGAGAAAGAAGCGATTCACCAGAAGATGAAACGCGCTTACGAAACCAGTCGCTTTTTTATAATATCATAATAGTATTGCAAAGTTTTATTTAAAATTATTACATGATGAAACAATTCCATTACGTAGAGGCAGATCCGGTGTCATATATGACGATAAAGAAGTAGATAATAGAAGCAAATAAATTACTAACATTAAAAAAATGTGATATCCCGCTCTGAAATGGTGTGCCGTTGATTTCCCGCGGACCTAAAATTCAATGGCAGTTGTTTTTAATACCTTGTTTTGCCTCGAGCCTTCCGAAAAAATAATTCGGAGAGCGATAAAAGTATGATCTTCCATGGGCAGAAATTCACGGTGCAGTCAAGTACTAAAATTTGCGTACGTGATTGGAATCGCATCCGGTGCGAAGTGGCTCATATCCTAGTCGAATTAAATCTCCTGCCAGAGCACTTTTGCTTAGCCATGACACTAGGGTGTGAAGTGAGCTGTTTTTCTAACATCATTAGTACGCTACCGACAGACTGCCGATTAGTTGCCCAACCGATATCCTCTTCTCTCATACGGCGTCAGGCTTCATAATAAGTTAACGCATACATTTCCTTCTCAGTAAGAATAACTGACGGATATTGTCACGCGGTCTTCATATTCCTAGGGTGGCACAAATGGCACGTGTATGCACTCCAGCGAGATCTTATTAAAAAATGAGGAAATTCTAACAGTTTGTATGTTTTATCGACTATTTTGTAAAATAAATCATCATGTCACGGCAGTAATTTTTCAGAGTCACAAAAGAACCTTCCGTTGTGGAATTTTATACGTACCGCGTGAAGAAAATGAGTCAAGTAAAAGACTTCTATAGATATTTTTATTTAATTAGAATTTCAGTCATATCAAAGTATATTATTGCTCTATTAATGATGTAATATTTAATTCATGTATAGGTAATTAAGTTGAAAACATATTACATTTACTCTAATGGTTTATTGTTCCCCTTCTTAGATTCAGTGAAAACCTCTCCAATGCTCAACGTTATTAACAATTATGATGTTCGTTAGCTAGAAATAATGCTGCCAATGAAATTATGGCTTCCTGATAGTACTTTCCATCGGACCATAATACTTTTAACGAGATCATTTTTTTCCTTCCAGAGCAAGGAAGAGAGAATTTGTGGGTTCAATGAAGTAAACAAGGACGGATCATCAACAATGTATGGAATTATTCACATAACTATTAGGTACCAAATCTTTTATCAGTATATTCACATTTGAAAAGCCTTTAAATATAGCGAATTCATCGATTTTCCGCAAAAAATAAATAAATATGGCACAAATATATGTAGTAATGATAAAATAGTATCATTTGAAAGTTTCTTCACTTCTATTATCCATACAATCCCATATTATCACACCCCGATTTCTAACTTAAAACCTAGCAAGCATAACAAGTCTGCTTTTTCATTTCCTTGGTATCTTGACTAGGTATCTAGACAATATGGCGTCAGCGGCCACTTGAATTTGACGTCATATCCGCCCAATTCGTACTAGGTTTCAAGGGAAGATTGCTTGATTTGCCAAGTTCGAAAACGGCCATAGCAGCCACTTCCCCAGAGCTCCTCTCCTTCGCCAGCGTCGTTATTTCCCGTCCCTTCTTCCTCCTACCTGTCAACCCTCACCGGGGGCATGGACTCCTTGAAGACTATTAAAATGGGGCTCAGCTGAAAAATGGGGGAGGTAGGAGCGGTTATCCTGTGTCAATGAAAACACATTTGAATATTTTTTTTAAGTGGGACGGAAAACTTACACCACATCTCAATTAATTGGGTCTGTTTATTCGTTGGAACTCACCGTACGGGCTGTGATGGAAATACTGCAAGAATCGCCTTTTATATTTTTCCTTATGGTAGAGCGAGCGAGACAATTCCCTAATCATAATAGAGACCATATCAATAGTTAAGTTTTAATTTCACCAGCTGTGAGACACACGAATTATATATTGCATTATCAATGGTGCAATAATATAGCTTTACTTGACAGAAACTGTAAGTAATCAAATGAAAATATCTAAATAAGCCTTTAACTTGACTCACGTTTCTCACGCGATATGTTTGCAACTCCATCAAAACGGAAGGTTTGTTGTGATCCCGAAGAATTTGCTGCGGTAACAATATGATTAATTTTCAAAAATAGTTGAGAAAACACACAAACTACACACTGTTGATTTTTTGATCCTGGGCCACAGCATCCCTCGTGGTATCATGCCAGTAGATTACAAAATACTATATTCACGTTGGTAGAATCGTTGTTTAAAATATGGAGCAAGCGATTGTTCGTTAAGTCAACAAATATCAAAATTGTGTTGCAAAAAATCGCCAATTTCACTAAAAATAGAGCATTTTCAACGAAGCAGTAGGCGCCAACTGGGGGAGAAACAAAATATATAGCGTAGCCCTCATGAAGTAATCCTTCACCTTTAACTTCAGGCATTTCGCAAGAATATTCGCTTCAAAGAATTTTCGTATTCGTTATAAAGGAGATGGATTTCAGACAACTTCATCGGCGGGCTGCCGTGCATATTTTCACATTGGCAAATCGTTGTTTATAGTATGGTGCCAGCGATTCTTTGTTAAGTTAACGAAAATCAAAATTTTAAAGTAAAAAATCGCAAATTTCAGCACTGAGTTCATTTTACCAGCAGTAATGTGGCTCGCTTGTTCATTCGGCCTTTACCACAAGACGTGGAGGTTATTACTTAAACCTCGAACCGTATCGCCAGAACTCATATGGGCGTGAAAATTAGAGGTTCATTTCCAAACAGATTTGTGCCAATACTTCATCTTCCCGCGTATCCGTGGGAGAACACATCTACAGCTACATATTACCCTGCGGGCCGCCGCATGGGCGTGTGGCAGGGGGCGTTAGGTCACCAGCCGTGTAAAGATATAACGTTTTGGGAGGTGAAATGGTGACATGTATTATGGGAATGTATTTAGTGGAGCTGTTTTTATTGTGATCCCATTATGTACGCGGAAAGAACGAGTTTTTGTACCTATCTGTTCGGCAGAGTCTCTCTTATTTTATCGCATCTATCAGACCTAGAAATGTAGTGAGACTTCATGATAATATTCTCTGTGTCGCTCCAAAAAACATCAGTTCTGAATTTTTCAAGCAACCTGAGCCTGGAATATAGCCTCCGAGTCTCTAGGGGCTTCCACTTCAATCCCTCTAAAAGTTGTGAGACACTATTTGTTCGCTCTTAGCAGTTTTTAACTAAGCGCTTTGTATTTTATTATTTTTTTGGCTAAATCTTTATGACGAGGGTCCCAAATTTTCGCGGCGTATTCGAGGTTAGGCCTGACCAGAGCGAAGTAGCCTCTCTCTTTAATTTTTCATCCAAGGACCTTCCTATTATACGCTTAACAAAACCTAGTTTCTTTAATGCTGTGCCGCATATGTTTTGAATGTGTGTGGCCCACGATATATAGAATAGAATAGAGAGTAGAAAATAGAAAATAGTCTTTATTGTTCTGGGACTTTAAGTCCCCTGGAACATAGAAAATAAATAGTTACATGCCATAACATAAAAGATTTCGAAAAACTAAGCAATTTTACATAGGTAATCAGTCATGTTTCTCTTGAACATTGAAATTGTCATAGAGGTTCTAACATTTACAGGTAAACAATTCCATAACTTACAGGAGGAAATTAGGAAAGAGTGCTAAAATAATAAGGTATGGAATTTAGGGACTAAAAATAACTCAGTGACACGAGTTGATCTTTTTCCTGTATCTACATTTAAAATTTTCATACAAATAGGTGGGGTTTTTGGATTTCAGGACCTTGAACACGTATAAAGCCTTTTGCAATTTTCGGCGTTCATCCAATTTCAGACATTTAATTTTTTCGTAATTAGGCGTGACGTGTTCATCATAGCGGATGTTGAAAACAAAACGCAGACAGGAGTTTTGAAGACGCTGCAGCTTAATGCACAGTTCTGAGTTAACATCTGAGAAAATTATTGGACAATAGTCAAAATATGGGAATACCAGAGTTTGAACTAGCTTCTGGCGAAGTGAAATTGGGAGCAGATGCTTGAAGTGCTTCAATTGGTACATAGTCTTATACACATTGTTAGATATAGCTTTAACGTGCTCCCGCCAGCTCAAGGTGTTATTTAAATGAACCCCGAGACTTTTCACTGAAGTCGAGTAATCAATGAGGATATTCTGTACTCTTATTTTGGGAGGGCCACTCACTGAGATGAAGTTCAGATAGGAAGGACTACCAAATATTATTGACTTAGTCTTGTCAGGATTCAGCTTCAGCCGATTAACAGCTAACCATTTAAAGATAGATTGGATATCTTTATTGATCAATTCAACAGCATTTTCTATTTCCTTTGGGTGGGATTCGAGATAAATCTGCAAGTCGTCTGCATAAAGATGGTATTTGCAATGAGATATGGTGCTAGTGAGGTCTTTGATATACATAGTGAACAATAGGGATCCAAGAATTGAGCCTTGCGGGACTCCCCGGGGAACAGGTAGAAAACTTGATTCTTTACATTCACCGTATTTAACAGCCTGTTGCCGATTGGATAGGTAGGAATGAAACCAGAACAGAACGGAGGGAGATAACTGAAGTTGAGCCATGCGTCGTAGTAGAATATCATGATCTACGGAATCGAAGGCTTTGCTAAGATCAAATTGAACTAGAATTGTGATTTTTCTTTCGTCTATTGATCGACGAAAGTCATCTGTTATTTAAATTAGTGCAGACTGAGTGCTGTGGTTTTCACGAAAGCCCGATTGATATTTGTCAAAAAAGTTTAGCCGAGATAGATGATCTACCGTAGAGTTGTACACCAAGCGCTCAAGGGGTTTTGAGAGAGCATACAACACAGCAATGGGCCTAAAATCAGACATATCTTTAGGCGCTGGAATTTTATTGATAGGACGGATTATTGCAGATTTCCAGAGAGTTGAAAATGTAGAGTAATTTATGGAACAATTATAAATATCTAGGATAAGAGGCATTACTGCGGGAATTATGAGTTTAATTATTTTCGCATTGATTCCATCTACACCTGAGGAGTTCGATTTCAATGATTTAACCGAGCGCATGAGAATTTCGGGAGTGTAATGCGGTAAGTACATCCTTTCACTGTCAAACGGGGAGATTAGTGAAGAATCGTAAAACTTAAGGCTATAACCAGTTAAAGTAGAGTCATTGAGTCTTTCATTTTGGTTATCTTTCTTGAAAACAGGAGTGAGAAAGTAACCGTTTAAGTCGTTCGGGGAGAATGTTGTATTAGGTATATACGAGGGAAACGGAGTGAGAAACTAAGACACTCGAACGTCATGCATTCATTCCTCGCCCTTCTTCCCCTTCCTACGACTCCATTCCCCATTCTCTTCCTTTCTTTACGGCTCGTGTCCCTCCCGCCACTCGCACCCACGGCGGACGACTCGAATGTTGACGCGGAATCAAACCGCTCGATCTCTGCACATCTCCCGCCATTAACGACGAATCCGGCGGTGAACAACCGCCGGTGCGGATCAAACCCCCGCGCGACCTTTTGGGTGATGCCCTCGGGGAGGTGACGTCGTGGCGGCGGCCCGTGGCGTCACCGGGGACCACACATTCGCCCGTTCGCCAACCGCCACGTCACTCCCGCGTGATTCACCCCTTTTCGCGGAACGTTCACCGGCGGCGCGGCGACGCGTCGCCTTTGCGGATTCCGGGCACTCTCGGCGCAGGGCGGCCCACTGACCTTCAGCCATCACATCGGATCCGCAGCTATTGGTTTGTTTCCCGACGTGTGCTCTTGGTGAAGTCCTCTTGGGTCTTCCTCCTGACTAAGATAACCTCCTAACTAATAAACTATGACCCTATTTTCTAGCATGTCTACATTATATATCCTACTTACATGGCAATAGTGCATGTTTGGTGATCTTCACCCCCTGCCACACACCCTCGTGGTGGCTCGCAGGGTATTACGTAGATGTAGATGTAGATGTAAGATATGTGGCTGCTGACGTTTTGATTGATGCCAACAGTGTACCCAGGATTTTTGTCGGGAGAGGGGAGAGGATAGGACCCACGTAGTAGTCCTTTCAGGCTCCGTGGAACACAGGTGAAATGAAATATTTCGTCAAAGGGGGGGGAAGCTGCCCCCCTACTGGTTACGACCACGATGACTGCTCCTGCCATCGTCTTCAGGGCTGAATAAATATATAGCCCAGAACATGAATATTAGACGATGTTTCAATAGCTGTTTCTCCCATCATCTTCAGGGCCTTATGAATTTATAGTACTGAATACCAATACACAGCCTTGAATACGATGGTGTAGGCGGCTATCAAGATGTCGAGAGATGAAAGAGAGAGAGAGAGATGAAAAATCTGACCTGGAAAAAACCCGAGAGGACTTGACCATTATATGATACGGTCTGAAAGTGCCTTTGTGCCTCTTGGCGACTTTTCTCTTTAAGGGTGACTGTTTGGATTCAAAGTACTATTTTTATAGGATCAGAAAAGCTTTCCGAAAGTTGACCCTTATACCTCTAAGATTTGCCTTAACCCATTGAGTGCGGCATGACGTGATATCACGTCATGGTTGTCTTTACGCTGGTGCTGTTGACGTCATATCACGTCATGGGTACCGTGAGTGTTCCAGCTTTCACTAGGGAACTTTTACTAGGCCCTAGTGAAAGCTGGAACACTCACGGTACTCTTGACGTGATAGCACGTCATCAGCACTAGCGTAAAGACAGCCATGACGTGATATCACGTCATTCCGCACTGAATGTATTAATGGGGGTCTATGTGGGGGGGGGCGAAAATGCGTTTTCAAATCACTGGGTTTTTAATTCGGGTTCGGTATCATGATTCATACGTTCAATCCAAAGATTTGTTTACTGCAGCCCTCCAACCTCCTCAACCTAACGCCAATTTTTGTACTCCCAAGTAGTTCTTATAAATTCTACAGTTTCCTGCTCTCCCCAATAGATCTCGAATTCCATTTCTATATCCAGCATTCGTCCGCTCTGACCGATGTTCCCCACAGAGAGGTCGCCACCCGGAGATCCGATAGAGGGACTATTTTACCTCCGGTATAAGTCACCCGAAGGAATGCCATCACGTCTTATAAGGGTAAATTCCAGGCTAAATCTTCTGGGGAGACTAATGTGATGGTTTCCTGTCGCCTTTTATATCGCATTACTCTGACCAATTTCTTCAATTTCAATACCGTCCAAAGTTGTGGCAGGTGATTCCGGATCGATTTTCTTGATCTCTGCCATCAGTGCCTTCTGCTGAGACGGCTAGAAACAGTTGAGCCGAGTATTTACGGGTGTATTCTCATGGTCTTATCATGTATACATTAGTATATTTTCCAAAATCAGGAAAATATTTTCCGCCTATTGATCTCAAACCTGCGATCCTCTAATCAAAAGACGAGCACGCCACCCCTGAGCCACACCAGCCCTCGCGGTATCATGCAAGTAGATTGCAAAATACTATTTTCACATTGGTCAAATCGTTGTTTAAAATATGGAGAAAGCGTTTGTTTGTTAAGTTAACGAAAATCAAAATCGTATAGTAAAAAGTCGCCAATTTCACTAAAAATTTTTTCATTTCAACATTTTCAACGAAGCAGTGGGCACCAACAGGGGGAGAAACAAAATATCCAGCGTAGCCCTCATGAAGTAATCCTTCACCTTTAAATTCAGGCATTTCTCGAGAATATTAGCTACGAAGATTTTCGTCGTCGTGATAACGGAGATGGATTTCAGACGCCTTCATCGGCGGGCTGCCGCACAGTTGTCTTATTCTCCTTGAGGCCATTGCAGTTCACATGAATATCCTCCCCCCTCCCCATCCATTACCATCGGGTACGTTGGCAAATTTCCCTTCGAATTTTCAAATGGTATCCACCCCCATTAAAACGACGTTGATATTAATAAACCGTGTTCTCTATCATTCAACATGGTCAGATGGAATAAGAGTTTTTTTCTAAATGAAGTACTTCCGAGCCATGAAGATGGACTTTTGAAAGTTGGGAGTCGTTGAAACACGTTGAACTTCGAAGATGGTGGTTTATGCTTTCCAGCGATTGTGAAAACCGTTGGGCTGAACTCACAGAGGAAGATGAAGTTGAAGCATATGTAATTCCACTTTCATTCCCAGACAAACATAAAACCGACGTCCGAGGCAGGATTCAAACACCCACCTTTGGGTTGCAAGGCTGGCACATTGTCGACCTTTCTGCCGCGGTCAGCCTTAGTTTATCTCGGCTGAGAATTGTCAATGAAACCATCACTATTGAGCATGAATACAATTTTTACTTTGTCATTTCACGAAATCCCAAGTGAAACTACACGAACTAGCGTCGTAAGGTGGCCCAGAAAACCTCCAACGACTCTCACGACGGACAGATCATTTGGATTCATATATTAGGCAAACATTTCTCAATACATGATCCTTTTCGTTCTCATACAGTTCAGAGTGGAGTTATGTTTTGCGCAAAGGGACGGCATAGGAGGGGGTTCGGGCTAAGGGAGGGCAAATAAAGACTGCCAATCGTGAGGTTAGTGAATTTTATAAAAGGTTGATGTGTGTTTTCCCAACCTTAGGTTCTTTAAAATACGCCTTTTATGGATACACTGTGCTGATAAATTGTTGCTCTCGATTAAGTGGCCAAATGAGAAATCCATGAACTCGTTCTAAGGAGGAGCGCTCGTGATAAGGGCTGTATAGAAAGATCCTGCGGCGTATCTGGTAACCTTTACTAAACTTACCTAAGGTTAGGGTTCATAGCCATCTCAAAAGACGCATGCATGTTTTATTAGGCCGAATTATTTAGACTCCACGGCCTACCGGGAAAATGGAGCACCACCTGAATTGCGTCCAAGAACATCTTTTGTTTTAATGACTTACCCGCATCGCAATTTGGAATCTTGACGCGGAGAGTCAATCTCATGCTTGACGTAAAACATAATGCTTATGGAAAAATTTCCTTAGTTAAAATGAACAATGTAGAGGCTTGTGGCAAGGTTAGGCGTGAGGCTAATAGAGTTAACACCAGGGTAAACAAATATTTTACTGAATCAGTAAAATAACTTATCGATTTTCGTTATAAGATTTATTATTTGCCGACCGGTTTCAATGTAAAGGCGACATCAATGGGTAAAGTTTTAGGTCAAGTACAGCTTACTGAAAACATGATGATGTTGCCTTTCCGATGAATACCATGCACTGACAAAATACTGTAAATTGACGAAAGAATACTAAGTGTCTGATTATGTTGCCTTTCCTGTGGAACGGGCCGATAACTAATAAATCTGTTGAGGGAATCACTTCATTTAATTAAGTCATTATAATGATTCAGTCAGCATAACTCTTTGTCATATTAAACCAATAAACAGAGTTCATCATAAACGGTGAAAAAGCCACTGGATTTTAAGTTACACTTCCTAATTTTCCTGGTTCTGTTCATTTTAAATCATTCAAAAAGGGGTTAAAATAATTTATATTTTTGGTGTCGACACACCACTATTTCCACAAGCAACCATATATTGAGTTTATTTTCCAGAATTACTTCTTTTAGTATTTCTCCTTAACTTTTACCTTCCACCAAGAGAGGTCAGCATCATAGTGTCATACTTCGTTGTCTCGGGCGTGACTTCATGGAATCGACTTAACATAATGAAAAGTAAAGAAAACTTTGTAATTCCACATAAATATTTATTGTACGACCTAGGTTTCGACGTGGCACGTCATCATCTGGTACAATTTGCATAGAAGGTGGCATATATTCTCCACCTTCTATGCAAATTGTACCAGATGATGACGTGTCACGTCGAAACCTAGGTCGTACAATAAATATTTATGTGGAATTACAAAGTTTTCTTTACTTTTCATTATCATAGTGTCAGCCCTGCTTGGCTGTTCTCAGAGACAATATCCATTCCCATGAATCACAATGGCATGAGCTGTATCTGAGACTTTTTAAACCGCTAATAATGTAGGCGCAACATTTCTGATTTTTAGATTGCACTATTGAAAGACTTAAGTACAGTTTGTTATCAGCTGAGAGCGACCAGTTGGAATTATTTCGTGAGAAAGCAGCTCCTGTGTTTAAGCAATGCGGTGCAAAAATACCTCAAATGCAACTCCTTTTTCATGATACTCAAAAAAATCCACACGCCTCAATAACGATCAATTAAAATATCTCATTTTTTTCAATTTATTTGCTAAGAAGCGCGTATCATCAATAAGCACTAAGGTAACCGTGAATACTGGAGTAAGGGCACCTTATATTTAGTCTCAGAACACTCGAACATCGGCACCACTAATCGTGAATCCGAATCCATTTGAGCCCCGGAGCTAGGTGCACTTAGCCTGCTAACGCATGCCTAAGGGATGAAGCATCAGGTGACCGTACATTCCATAACAGCTCGACTCGTATTCTTCCTTTGAATCTTTTGATGTGTGCCTCCCGAGCCTTGCCGTCGGTATCCGCCCGCCAGTTAACTCGGCAATTAGTCTGAGCTGAAGAACAATTACGTCGCAGACACATGAATTTATTCTCCGCGCCGTGCAATTATGTGCCACTTATCTTTGCTGCATGAGTGTTGCAAGGTATTAATCGACATGAGACCCTTGAACTGTTTGATGACTCTCCAAGGATAGGTAAGTTTGGGGTGCTCGAGCAAACAAAGGCGTTTGTTGAATATAAAACATCTATTTTAAGGCGGGATGTTCGGTGTTTCTTTGACGGTTTAGCACTGGAGGTAGATTTGTGTTTCATTCCGCACTTCTTTCACGCCAATGTACCCCTAAGTCAGTCAAGTAATATCACATTCTTCACGTAGATAAAGTTAAGGAGATATGGGCGAGCATAGTATTTCCTTGGAACGAAATTTATTCCGATTAAAGAGTAAAATTCTTAATCAAGTATTTATTTATTTATTTATTTATTTATTTATCTATACTACCCCGAATACAGCACAATGGGCCAGTTTACGTCGGGTGAATAACAGTAACAACGTACGAGACACAAACACCCATGTCCTGGGCAGAAAATATTTTACCGAGACTCGAACCCGCGACCCTCGGGTTGGCAGGCGAGGACTTTACCCCGCCGCCACCGGGACCGACACGTATTTACCGTGCATAATTTTATGACATTACGGTACCATCGTCATTCCATGCAATACCTTTGAGTTAATAGAACGAAAGCTTAATTCATCCACCACCCCATTTTCTGGGCTGTATTCTCATTTTTCCTAACTCTAACTTTTCCAGGTTTGCTACACTCAATTTCAATTTCCCTGACTTATCCAGGTTTTTCAGGTCTGAAGCAACCCTGATTAAACAACGTTCGGGCAACCATTATCAAACTCCCAAAAAAATTACATAAATTTCCCCTCAAATCCTATAAAATTAGCATGGGACATTTTAAAGTGCAATACTGAATCAGATAAAGGCACATCTTTGCATAATGAATACGCCTCTAATGAAGACAAACTACTGATCCCATAGACATTGCCTCTAATGCCGTCATGCACATATACCCGTTGCGCCATTTCCATTCAGAAAAGACATAGCCAAAGAACTTATCTATAGCTGTTAGGCTTAAAAACTGGCTCTCTTAATATTTTCCTTCATCAGACTTCATCCTTGAATACCTCTGTCAAAATTCTTATCTTACACTCGAGCACTTCCTGGAAGAGAATTGTGACTATTTTGAGCTATTCGAGTGAATGGACTCGATATTCATCCATAATGACTACTTGAAATGGGTAATGAGGCGGTTGAATGATAGAAATAACTAAAGAGAAAAGGAGTACTTTTTGTGCAAAATACGACGCAGTCTCGCATGGTTTGCATGCGAGAATATGTTTTCTCATTCCGTTCCAGCCCTATTTCTACATCTGCAACCTCTACTAAGTGAGGCGACCTTTTGGAAAACAGCCAAGAAATAAGGAGGGAGTAGAGAAAGGTAAATGGATGAGGGGAAAGTATGAAAAGAGGTTGGTCTAAGTGTCTCGCTCAGCTTTTACTTCGTTCCCAAACGGCGTGAGGGAAGAAGTAATTTTTGTACTTATCCCCTCGGAGATATACCTCTGTTATTTTGTCCCTTCCGTCAGATTATAGATGTGTAGACTGAGTATGGCGTTAAAATTATGTTCATCGTGTCACTCTGAAACTCACGAGATGTGGAATTTGCGGGTCATTGTGGTATTTCAAGCTGGCTGGAGAGGTAACCATGAGTCATTGAGTGCACATTTTAATAATTTTTAAGTCGGAAAAAAAGAACCGCGCTTCACTCAAGTACACCTATTTTTAAAATGGAAATCATGACACGGGAAGTGATAGAAATTATTGACGCATTTTTATCTTCACTATCCCGAAGACAGCGAATTTTGCCAATTTATATCGGGTAAATTACAACAACGACAGACAAATACAAACGCCCATTCCCTGAGTGATGATAATTCCACCCAGGCGGAATTCGAACCCGCGACCCTTGGGTCAGCAGGCGAGTCGTTAAAATGCTAAAGCATTGTTTTGACTCGGGTATACGGCGCGGAATTCGAAATTTATCCGAAAATAAATGGTAAATACATGTTTTTGACCCGGTATTATCACATTTGATTGATATTTGTTAGCAATTATTACAGTGATATGTAAAGTAATATTTCACGTTTGGAGTAAAACATGTGCGGGTAAAAAGAAATTATTTCGAAATATGTGTCAAGTGCCTTAAGGATACGTTTTTAAATAGCATTAAATTTTCAAGAAACCAAATCGGAAACTTGTGTTTTTTCAGTTTCGTCGTCTCATATTATTCTTAAGTACACTTACTATGCAATACTATGCTATGTTTCAAGCAAATCTGTTCGTAAATAAATACCGCTCCAACCACCTCATACTAGGAGTGCATAGTCTCTAGCGGCCGCCAACCTTGTCTTTACGTTAGCTACGTTTGGCGCATAGTTCGCTCGTAGATGTTTTCAACGAAGTGTGCGGCGTTCAAAGAGATAGTGAACTACTTGAGTTTTAAACCTACCTACTGTGACTCGATAGATTGCCATAATTTCTAGCATTTGTGGAGCTTCGATATTCATTTTTCTCCCACCATTATAGCCATAGGCACCAAGGTGCTTGGAATAAGCACAATCTTCTTCTTGATAAATAAATAATACATCTATCATTGAGTTGGATTATTAGCTTGAACTTCACCTCTAAGTTTCACATCGTGATCTCAAGGGGTGGCTGTTACTACCTGAAAGACTCTAAAGGATATTTTAAATTCAGCCTTATTTTTTATGGTGGGTGGTACAGGGGCATAAAACAGTTTGATAAAGAAAGGTGTTGTTGAAGGGCATCACGAAGCTAAGCAAAACCTATCGACTAATCATGATCTTAAAAAGGCCTCTTGGAGAGACTAGCCATCTATCTCGAATTTGATGAGTAAATAATAAGAAATTTGGGATGACACGAATGTCATGGGCTCAAAGTTTTGTCCGATAATTCGTCCCAGTAAAGTTTTCTTTTTTCTACGCGACACCAAATATTTTCCAGGGCCCGAGTGGGGGCCTGGAAAATACTTTGCTCTTCAGATATTAGGAAATGCCCTAACGTAGGAGAGGACCTTTTAAACGCGACTTTCTCATCACCCCAAATCACGTTTCAGATTACTCGTTACAAGGTTTCCTTGATTAATTCTGAATCATCGTTATGAATAGTCTGAAAATTGATTCTCCTCCGGCCACATCAGAACTGGAAGCTGAGAGGCCGGGCTCGAGGAGCTCAAGCGAAGTATTTTTAGATCTCTGGCCGGACTCCGAAGATTGCCATCATGCTTTTCTCCATTGATATTGCACCACCAATCCTCTTCATTAGCTGTTAGTTTCACCAGACCCCTCACCCCCTTCCAACTCATACGGCCATGCGTCACCCCTGACATATCCCGGATGGAGCAGGCGTTTCTCCTGTCTTTGCTTGTATTGTCTATTTACATCTCGGGTTTTGTGTCAAGTACTTTTGGTGCTATCATTGCCACTAGTATTGAATTATTTCCTGTCCTTGAGTTCACTCTGGTATCAATCATATGTGTTAATATCGGCCTGATTGCTAAATTGTAAAGGTTTGAACGATTAAGAAGTTACATATCTTTCATTTCCACATTAGATTTCGCTGAAACCAATGTACTTTAAATGCTACATTATAAGAGGTATCCCTCCAGTTAATATTTCTTAAGCTACATATTACTGTATTTAAATATCGGTATTTCTTAGACTGCTTTTTTATATCAATTTCTTCCGTACTTCAAAATTGTATTTTATCAAATCTTAGCTTCTTAGATTCGGTAGCAATTACTTAATGTATTTAGTTTTGTCTCGTTATTCCCATATGAGGCGCCATAAAACAAATATTTTCCCCTGAATTGGTAAATTTCGATAATTAGGCACATCTTTATGCTGGGTAATAGAATTTTGACTGGGTTACAGAATGTTCAGGGATTACAAATCTAACTGAGCAATTTTATGATGAAGAGCCTAAACCAGCAACTGCTGACCGCAAAAAAATACTGCCCGAGTGCTTAATAATTAACCCGCGATACCTAAGAGGGGTGACTTCAACGCTGAAGACGAGGACAGTTATTATATGTTGAGACGTCATATAAATGGAAAGATATGCGGTTGAGCAAGCTCTCATCAAGGGAATCGAATAGGTGTGGATGTTTAAGTTAGGTACCACCTAGCTTCTCATCTTCAGAAACGTGTTCGATTTTCGAGAGCGGATGATAATTTTAGTAGATGGATGTCTACCAGGGTAACTCTGAGGTGAGTACTTCCAACACAATTATACCAATGCCGGGTTTCTCTCCATCTTTCCTACATACTCCAATTAGTCCTGCGGATATGAGCCCTCTCTCCCTCCCATAACGTGCCAATGGTTTCATCGGTCGGTAGCCCCCTAAGATTTATAATTTTATCCGGTTTATGTTAAGAGTAATGTCACAATTGGTTGATACCACGAGTTTTGCCGTGGGAAAATAGTTGTCTTTACGGTTGTCTTAAGAGTATCAAGTACCTCATTGCTGGATACAAGCAGTTGAAAAACAGGCGCGATTAAAAAAGTGTACTATGTAACGATATCCATTGATTGGCTTCATTTAAAAACGAAATCGTTGCGTAAAATGCGTGTTTTTTGTTTCTGCGTAAGATGCGAAATTTTCAGGTGTGGAGTATCATCCAATTCCTATGCCTCGTACCAACACAGCTCTCCTTTCTCACTTATATCTTGGCTCCATAATTTTTCTCCATCTCCTTTGAGTGACGTTCCATGTTTTGACTATCTCCGATGAACCCAAAGGTTCATTCTCCAAGTGAGGGTGGAGCTCATTTATTAGCCTTAGGATTTAAGATCAAATGATCTGGGTGAGGCATTAATTCCTTCGGTTCAGTCAAACGTGGTGACTCGGCAAAGATCATAAATATTGCTTTGTAAAAAAAGTTCTCGTGGCAAAAAAAAACGCTCACCGCAATTGTGTCAACTCGGAGTGCTGTAAGACACCTTATAAGACCCCGGGACCCTTCTGATTTAAGATGAGTGCGCTGTTGAAGGATTAATCGATCGTCATTCACACTCACACAGCGCAGGATTGGGAAATCTATATTTTTGGAATCAGGAATTAATTAGAGACATAAGTATGATCAAAACCCATGTCCAACTTATTGATGATGATTTTCTTTTACATTTTCTCAGAAGTTCCACTACTGAGATACGGAAAAATTTCCTCTTTCTATTGATTCCCTCGTATTCATCTAGATACGTAAGATGCCAGTGATGCCGCTAATCTAAAACATGTGGTTGCTGGCGTAACTTTATTGAATCTATTCATACTATAAAGAAAACCAGCAACTTTGTGATAGCACATGTAAATCTTTACCTAAAGATGAAGCACTGAACGTCGAATCCCGAGTCGTCTTTAAATTAAATAATGTAGAATCACAATGTTACTGGTTTTCACTGTATCATGCGAGACTAATTAAAATTAACTTACTCCTATTGAGTTAGTCTTAAGTCTAACTTCACATACTTCTTTAAAACAAAGACGTGTCTAAAACGTTCACGGAGTTAAATGTAATTAAATTTTACGTTAAGAAATGACAAATACATGGCATTACAAGGTAATAATTTTATTTATATGCATGTGCGTAATTATTTGATTGGCCAGGATAGCATATTTTAGTATTTTATGTAGTCTATTATCTTTATCAGGCCGCAATTGCCAGGTTGGTAACTTCCTTCCCTGGTAGCCTTATCTACCTAGTGGAGCGAAATCTTATCTCAAGAATATATGTTGTGCTATGCTGCTATGTGCTTACGTAATTATGTTGTCTAAAGTATATATGTTATGCGAGGATTAAGGTCTAAGGCTAGACGATGCGGTTTTGGGCTCTTAGAGCGAGAAATTTCTTAGGCCATTATAGAGATTGTACTTGAATATGTTGTGAGAAGCATTGATGTCGTTAAAAAAACTGTTTATATAGCTGAACTTCTCGGTAATTACCATAAATTACATATTTGGAGCTTTATCTTGACTTAATTGTTTAACACCAGGAGGTTTTTCGTAATATGAACAAAACTATAACTGTAAATGATGACTGTATTTCTTTAATTATTCAAAAACTTGCAAACAATAAACCGCTACATTTTTTGCAAGACTAGAGCTTCCAAACTTCACTTTATTCAGCAATGTCTCACGAGCGCTCAATCGTGCATGGAAAACCGTTTCCATTTTTACGTGGTTATTTCAAGAAGTAGTGCATTAAGAGGCAGACAATTTAATATCGTTTGAAAGATGAAATATTTCTTTATCGTAAGACCAAATTGATCGAAATATACGAGTACTTATACAACTACCTGGAGTTAACAATTGAAATACCGAATATAAGACACTTCCTCTGGCGTTACTCGGTGGAACGACTTCATAATGAATGAGAAACAACTACTCGGTTATGATTCCACACTTTATTTAAAGGAACACGACCTAGGTTTCGACATATCATGCCATCATCAGGTATAAGTAGTTCAATATTCAATAATACATTTATTCCACACTCAAAACAAGGTACAGAAATAACCATTAACAAAGACAACAATTCAGGACCCCGTTCCAGGCTGGCGCCTCTTTAGGATGTGTATAGCATACGTTCGCTGGAATTTTATAGCACTGGTACGGGAAGATACTGGCGTGGCATTCGCCCTTGTACGCTGGAAAACCCGTAAAACCACTGTCAGGCCACCGGGTGTCTTACACTAATACTGTAAATGGTGGGTAAGTGGAATATGAACGTATATTCCCCCTCTCTCTTCCGTATACCTATTTAAGTGTAAGCCACCCAACTGCTTGTACCTAATGATGGCATGATATGCCGAAACCTAGGTCTTTACTTAAACTTTAAATAAAGTGTGGAATCATAACCGAGCACTTGTTTCTCATTCATTATGAAGGAGTTCCATCGAGTAACGCCCGAGGAAGTGACTTATATTGGGTATTCCAATTGCCAATCTCCAGGTAGTTTTATCAGCACTCGTACATATCGATGAATTTCGTCTTACGATAAAGAAATATTTCATCTTTCAAATGATACTAAATTATCTGCCTCTTAATTCACTACTTCTTGAATAAAATCCGCGTAAAAATTGAAGCCCTTTTCCATTCACGATTGTACGCTCCAGTGAGACATTTTTAAATAAAGTGATGTCTACAAGCTCTAATCTCGTAAAAAATGTAGCTGTTTATGGTTCGAATGTTTTCTGTATTATTAAAAGAAATACAGTTATCATTAGCAGCAAAAATTTTAAAAAAATAACGAAAAAACCTCCTGGTGTAAAACAATTAAGTCAAGATTAAGCTTCAAATATGTAATTTATAGCAATTACCGAGAAGTTCAGCCATATGAACAATTTTTTTACGATATTAATGCTTCTAACAATAGCTCAAATAAAAAATTCGAATATAATCTCTTTCATAGCTAAAAAAATATTTTGAGATTACCTGAGCACATAGCTGCATAGCACAACATCTATACTTGAGGTAAGATTTGGCTCCAATGGATTAACTTGAGGTTACCAGGGACGGCAGTTACCAACCTGGCAATTGTGGCCTGATAAATATGCGTTATATAGAGTGTAGAATCATAACCGAGTACTTGTTTTTCATTCGTTGGAATGCCCAAATCCATTGCCTTACATTTCACGCATGGAGGCCACTGCATCACATGCCTCCTCGTCGTTGAGATGATACTGGCATGAACATGTCGTGGGATTCTGTCACTCACGGCACCGAAACGCTTATCAGCCCGAGTGGACAAGGAAAAAATCCATTCAGCCTTTATTCAGCTTTTGTCGTCCTTGGTTGGGAATGAAAAAAAAACGCCCCTCGAAGCGAGCGCGTCCTTGGTGCCTTCTGCGGCCGGATTCTGTGGAGGTCTTTCGCCGCGCATCACCTTTTGACCTCCTCCCCGAAAATCACGCGAAAATCTTTTTTTAAGTTCTGTTCACAGGTTTCGCAGCCGCGTCCATCCCAGGTCTTCCGCCCCCCCCCCACCCTCCCTCCAAAATTTCCCCCCTCAGTTCTCGATGGCGGGCAGCCCACTCTCAAATTACATCAACTTCATATGTTTCATTCCTCGTTGATTATTTTATTCTCTCCGCATTTTGTTGTTTAGCTCATTTCTAGTTGTCTATTTGTTTATTGGTGGCCTGGAGGTGGTTATATGTGTTTCCCACCGTTCATGGGGAGAATTCCTGGGTCTAAACCGCTCCTTACTTACACGCACTTACACGCGTTGAGTTTGTTCTTTCCGTGCAGAATAAGTGATCATGATAAAAAAATGAGCTCAACTCAAAACACACCCGTTATACACTTCACCATTTCACCCCCCAGAACCTCATTTCTTACACCTTTGCAGAGCTGGTGTCCTAACACCCCTGCTTCACGCCCATGCGCGGCTCGGAGGGCAGTATATAGATCTAGATGACCACATATTGTAATTCCAAAGACAGATGAACTTGAAGAGCTAGGTGTCAATAGCGAGGACCACAGTTGCTGCCGTTGTTGCCGTTTTGTTGTACGTGTCCTCCCTTTTCTCGGTATAGCAATTGTGGAAATGAAAATTTTCGACTTGACCAGCGGGATTTGTCCTTCATTTCGCCAGTAAGTCTTTCAAGTCGTCAGCCGTTCAGTCTGCCAATGTGGTCTTCACCGTTCTTCATCGGCTGCGAGGGTTTGTTTTATTCACATTTCTACCAGATTTTTATGACACGTCACACCCATATCAAGTTATTTTCATTTTATATGATTCATTGGTTTCTTCAATCGCTTCGTACAGTTTAGGCTCGTGTTTCCTTACGTGTTACTTCCTCGTAACGTGATTTCTTTATTTTCCTCACAGTTCATTCTGTGTGTACAGCTGCTAATGCCGGCGATATGCCGACCGAGGAAAAATCATTCGTAGTGACCGGGACTCGAATCTAGCTTCCTCGATATCGCGAGAAGTGCTTTCACTAGCGCTGTAGAGCCTCAAGTTAATATTGAAACGACCAGTGGGGTTAGTCCTTGGAGTACTGTCTGCATCGTTATACGTCTTGCCAGTGGAGCCAGAACTTTGAACCAGGGTTTGATCCTAGCGTCCATATGTTGTAAGTTTCGCTACTAAATGTTGTAAGTAAAGAGCTACGAGTATAAAGGCAAATTTAATTTGCCGAGAGGAATTAAGTTACTTTTTATATCATCATGAGAGTGGACATGTATGATACATCAGAGTGAAAGATGTCATCATTCTACGAAAACAACTACCGAGGCATCAGTAGGACAGTAGGTAGGGTTCGAAACCCGGTTTAGACGGATGATTCAGAATTATCGAACTTAAGTACATTTGCGGGTGATGCCTTAAAGATAATACCACAATATCCAAAATACTGCATTCCTGGGTCCCATCGCTCCTTTTCCTCCAAATTTGCAGCTAACTACGAAGGATGAGGGGCCGCACTACTCGTTCTCAGCTGATGTGCTCGCCCTAGTACTCTTAATTTGGATTCGCCCGTCAGTGTCTCTTATTTTCGTTCCTCCTCTTCTTTGAGCAAGTGACGAAAGGTACGACTGGAATTGCTTACTCCCATCCTTTTTCTTTTCCCCACTCGTTAATATTTACGACGCATACTCTATATCAACCTCATTATCGTAACAGAGGTCGCGGACGATTCTTCCATCTCTTCTAGGAACCGAACGAGTGAGTGCTTTCAATTTCTCTATTTCAATAAAATTAGAAATGAGAGCGATGACGAGCGAGAGCGAATGGATAAACATTCGTTGATGGAATCTCACTTCACTCTGGAATATTACGTTTCCCAATGATTACAATGACTTAAGAGTACGAATACTTTGGATAGATTTATTTGCCTTTTCTCTCGAGGCTTTTGATTAAGCGGAGAGTAAAGTGAACATTCGGACGCTGGAATAGACGTCCTTTGTTCCACAATCGCGATATTTAACGATAGGATAAATACATAACTCACTCAACCAGTCATTTATCAATTACGTACGAACATTAACGAATCGAAGCACTTCAGACCATGAAAAATGTTTTGAGTGAGGCAAATTTCGAGTCATGGAAAAGTTACTTACGTGCAACTAAAATAAAATTTCTTTCGAGCAAGGTAATATTCGACTTTTAAAAAAACTCTATTTATTCCATAATTTTGGGATTTCCGATGCTAATTTTTCTTCCAAATTTGTTGTACTGCTGTTCACGTGGATGGTAAACAAAATTAAGGATCGCCTCGGGCCCAGCTTCCTCCTCCGTTTTTCGGAGTTTACCCTCTGGTTTACACAGCTGAGTCTTCAGGATGATCGAATATTGAGCACAATGAGTGTCGAATGTTACTTCGGCTCGTGTTGATGCTTTGCCGTGCGCCGTGGATTGCTCTGCCCAACCAAGCTTCACCTGAGTTTTCTCGCCATATCATGCACCTGCGACTCTTTGATCGTCCTATCAGCCGCAGCTTCTTCCGATATTATTGTCACCATATTATCCACTAATTCTGTGAGCAAAAAGTAATACAAAGGTAGAATGTTAAAAAGTATGAATTTTGCGAAAATATCTGGACGTCCAAGTGTTCCAAGTGGGTAGCCAGAGGGTATGCGAAAGAATACTCTAAGGGAACAGGATGGTCATGAAAATATGTCAAAACATGTACTTTCAGCAACTTCACCAAGGATGGCCAAGCTTTTTGTTGAAGTTATTCCCAGCCTTTGTTACTTCCTCTACCGTGAGCCTCCTTGACATTGGAGCAACGAACTGCCACGGCAGAAACCTCGGTTCACCCTCTTAGTTCATCATCGTTGGGTTCACCTTGACTTTGGATGAGTGATCGTCCTATCCGTAATGTGTGCTATCATCTGGTACTGGTTCATTCCTTCAGCAAGTGGCGAACGGTAACGCTTAGTCCACATTTGCTACAAGTGTCAACTTCAACTAACGCTCACCGCGTGCATTCGAAGGTGAGCGTCCACAGCCGCAGTAGCGTCAGGGCGATCGTTCAAGGGTCTTAAGTCGCCAAAGAGAATATTTCCCGCCATCAAAACGGCCCCGAAATGTCTTTTTAACTTACTTAATTTGAAAAGAAAGGAGCCATATACGTGTACGTGTAGAGAAGCAGGAGAATCGACCATTAATCCAAACTTTGATCGCCATCCGATTCCTTTGGCTATCCCCGGTAATTCATCCCTGCTACTTCGTCGCTCAGTCTTACTTTTGCTAGTTCACGGCGTTGCTGTCTCTTTGTCTCCTTTGCTCAGCTTCTCTTCTCCAATTGCTGTCTGCGATATATTTAGCGCGTGATAAAATGTGCTCACCCAGCGGAAAATTGTAATTATGACATAAATAACATTTGGCAAAGGTTAAAGTTAACTTGCGTTCATCTAGCGTCATAAGATCTCCACTATTTTAATTGAATTCAATTTTCTCATTTATTCGCCCGCTCTTCGGAGTTTACTTTTTCCCATCGTCATCATCACACGCGGCAGCTATCAATCCGCAGACTGTTTGTCTGCAGCTCTCCTTGTCCACTCTGTTAGCTAATAGTTTCATCCCCACATTGTTTATTTTGACGTCCCTAGTGCTTTGCCTGATATTTTCCTACGATCTTAAGTTCAGCCGGACTCCTGCTGTAATATATATAGCTAAATGCTTTCTCTAGGTCTAAGGTTCAAGTGCTGATATTTTTGAGCGCTCTTCCCAGCAAGTGTGACGTCTAAAATTACTTTTCTCGTTCCCCCTTTATCCCGGAACCCAAATTGGAATTGACACAGGTTTCATTTCATGTTCTTTCTCTTCCCTTGATAGGTAATTTATGGAAAATCCCCTTTCAAAGCAAATACTTTTTGGATCGCCAGGATTCATCATCAAAGTAGATTGCGTTCATATTCACTCAAAATCATTTCTAAGCGAATGGCTGCGTTTCACCTGGCAGTGACGCACTATGAGGGTTTACAATTTTAAATCTTTAGTCTTCTCCGAATTTGGCTCTTGGTCAATAACTTCGTCATTTTCTTTCAAATCAATAAACTGAGACGGCGAAAATCAGTCGCTGAAGCCGTTGGTGGTTGAACTAGGGGATTTCCTATGACAGTATTGTTGTACAACAGTGCGTGACCGATGGTATGCAGCGTGGTTAATGACCACTTTACTTTTGCATAGCATAAGAAAAATGCTAACTTTATAGATGCAACTAGCCGGGGTCCATATGGAATGGAGATGTTTTATCACGATGATTTTACAAGACTATGTGAATAAGTGGTGGGGAGGAAAAGGCTCAAGTATGAGTGTATACGTGAAAACCTTGCAATAGTGAATGCATACGCTATTGCAGGGTTTTTATTACGTGTGATTCAATGAAAAATGCCGTGAATGACTCAATTTACTTGTACATGATTCACTAATTTGGAAAAAAGTTCAAAGGAGATCAGAAAATACCGTGACAGGGAACTGTTATCTTGTGAATTGTATTCTTGTACTTATTATCTGCAATTGCACCATAAACAGAAATTTTTAATGCAGTACCTAATAAATGAAAGAGATTTTTGTTTTGAGGTTACTCTTTGATAGGAGAGTCGCTGGCACTGCCTTAAGTGATGAAGATCGTGTGTCCTTCATAGCAAATGGGGACTAAAGGCATTGCATTGCATACTATTTTTTGCTCCATTATCACCGGATTTAATCCTGCGTTACGAGCAAGAGAGTAAGATGAGCAAGAAGATTCGGCTAAATTTTATGCCGACAAGTAATTACCTACCATGTTCAGAGAGAGATACCGCATTTGGAAGTGGTTCCCCGGATCATTATGTACAAAAAATGATTCCAGCAGGGCTCATAAAAGCAATTCATTTGCGCGACGGCGAGAAAGGTTTAAAAAGTGATGTTTGAAATCAATTATCTCGTTAAAATGAATAAAAGTTTAAGCTTAGTTAAATTGTTTCTTTAATTGCAAGAGGTAGGAGAGAGAATGCGTTTGAACTTACTTGCATGCGAAAGGCTAAGAAATTTCCCCGAAGCATTTTTCTCGGCTTCCAAGTAACGGAAGCCGGGTCTCAAGGCTCAGCCTTACCTCCTCGCACACGGCGAGGTGGAGACTCATACCTGACAAAGGTAGTCGTTCTCGTTTCAGCCTTGAGAGAATTAAATGAGTTATATTTTATGGGAGACTCATCTCGGGATCTCCAACGGGTGACATTCAGCGCAGCTGCCGAAGTTTCGATGGACGAGTCGTGTCGATGGACGAGTCGTGTCGATGACTCGCCGGAAGCAGCACTGATTTTAAACCGGAAGGGACCCGTGGGGAGCTCACCACAATATACATCAGGAAATCATCAGCTTTGAAATTGAGTTCATTTTTATCAGGCGATGTCATACTCTTCTCCTGAAATCTTTTACAGATTTGATGATATTTAATTTTTGTCCCTCGTCAAATATACCTTTTTCAGCTGCAACCTCAATGGACATTATACATGTTTATTTCATTTTAGAAGAAAGTGAACTATGATTTAAATAAATTTTGCATTTTCAGTACTCGTCATTGAATACCTTACAGCTTTGCTCGAGCCACTCCAGACAGTTGTGAGGCTTGGACTGAATTTTTTTCCCTAATGACCAGGTGGCGAGTCGTTGCGACATTTCCGAGGGATTTTCCACAAGGTGACAGCCGAGTTTTACAGCGGGACCTTAATTAAGGTGGTAATTACATGCCATTAAATGGGCACGTTCATCAAAACCGTGTTAATCACACCTTGTGGGAAAATTCGGCCACATTTTCTTGCACCAAAGTGTGCATTAGTTTGTATTTTATAAGCTAACAGAGAAAAATATTTCATAATTTGTCATAGTGCAATGACATTGAGACAAGGATAGCTTTAAAGAAGCCCTTTTACTTCCCATGACTTACGTTACAATTCGGGCGGGAAATGAATGAGAGATAGCAATCAAGGCATAATAATTTTATCCTCAAATTTAAATGAGTACCGGTTACATAACTGTCTTAACATGGGGTTTAGAGCAAGTCCCATGACTTCCAATACTCGAGTGCCTATGGTGAATGTGCCTACTTACTGCGATAATTGGCGATTTGGTCATTTATTGTAAAGACAAGCTGCGATTCTGATCGGTTTAAGGTATGAAAAACGTGTAGTAAACACGAATTGGCTCTATTTGCCTGAAAACAAAAAAAATGTTTAACTTATTTAAAGTTTTCAATTTCGTATAATATGAAAACAGTTTTTTTTAAGGATAGGAATGAGTGGAGACATTATTTTTTTATTTTCAGGTAATAATTAATAATTAAATAAAGCATCTCTTATGTAAAACTCTCGATACGACGTATTCATTCTAGTCTTGAAGCGTGGAGGTATTCAGGATATGAAACAGTGCAATGAAGAGACCTGCAAAAATGGTGCTAGAATAATGGAATAAAGTAGTCCAGTGTTACCACGTTAACGCTAACAGTCGATTCGTTTTAGATTTTTCTTCGCTTTGGAATGATTTTCGCGAAATTCGAGAACCGTGATTTTCATCCAATTTAATTTTGGCTTCCAATGAGAAATCCAGTGTAAGAGTACATCAAGTCTAGAGAGCGGTTGATTCCGATTTCTGGTTGCCTCGTGTGGGACGTTATTGTTTGATGGGGAGATTTTTGGAGAGGCTCAAGCAGACGGCCGACTTGAATAAACCGCTGGCCATTCGTCAACCGTTGTCAGCGCCGTGCTAGAACCAGTGATAGTCCTCCAATCGAGGTGCACGAGTTCGTTGAGCGGTTCGCTCGGAGGCACTGCAGAGCTATTCTGGTGCTCATTAAGACGTGATAATGACTTGTGCCCTTTATTAACTCCATAACGACATTATCAGTGGTTTTTTTCATGCATAGCTGATCAGATTTCTGATCATGTACTCGGGGACTAACTGGCGATTCTCCTTAAGCACAGGCAGTGTTCCAGACATGTTACTCTAATCAAGTGAAGCATGGTAAAACTTGTTACTGTTAGGTCCTACACGACTCAGCTTATCTTTACCTCAGATGGTACAACTTTTCTCAGAGCTTAAGATAACAAAATGCAAGGAGAAATACATGTATAATAATCATTCAAGGAGGATGAAAAAGATTTTTTTTTATTTTAATGTGTGCTGCAAATATTTTCAGACGTAAATATTTAATCATACACTGCACATGTACCAGGCATTAGGTCCAATTTGATGATACATGAAGACGAGGTAGAAATAATTCCGTTTAGTATCGGTAGTTCGTTCAGTCCATCTTTGGCTTATCTCTTCGGTCGATTTCCTTTGTCCTCAAACTTCCATTAATAATTTCATCCAAACTTTTTAAGTAATTTCCTGGAGACGGGTACAAATAAGTAACATTTTAACCTTTCGTGTGTCGGGCTAAAGAGCCTACCACCGGTACTGACTCGGATAAACTAGTAAACATGGTCATCATATGCTAAGCTCATTAACAACAGTCTCACGATTGTCCAACCAACTACTATGCCCAGCATATAAATCGTCGACTATAGCCTGATTAGTTGCTCTAGAAAATCGTTTGGAGAGAACGCGAAACGACAGATGTTGCTGGAGTATCTTGGCGTGTTACAGAGTGGCTGCCCTGGGCGGACGTGCTCGGCTCGGGACAGGTGAAGCCTCACGGGAGTCGCTGGATGCGGGAGCGAGGTGCGCCCTGACCTCCCTCCGCCCATCTCCTCATTTGAACAGGTGTCGGCATCGCGGAGGTGGAGCAGAATTCAAGGGCGGGCCATCGCGATATGGCCAGGGAGCCCAGGCATTGTCCCGGTGATTGAAACCACAGTTCCATCCCGGATTACCACCCATCGATGTTCCATGAATGTTTAAAAAAAATCCTTTGGCTGGTCTGTCATTCTGGAGGGGTGATCGAGGGCTGAGGCCATTTTCATCATTGCGGACGGATCGGTTGATGATCGAGGGATAATTTTGGGAACGGAGGTAGAGTAGAGGGAAACCTGACGTCGGCATTAGCTCGATCTTGATCAAAGACACCAAAGGAACATCAGTTTATCATTCCACCCGACGGACAAAGATCTGCCCTTGTGTGTTCTTTACGTGTCACTGAAGTGGGGTTTCGGATTCCGCTGGAAATCATCGGCCACCTGGATTCGAACCGGAGCTCTTAGGGAGGGAATCAGACTACCTAGCTACCACATCAACCCGATACGCGGTATACATCCTCAGATTACAACAGTAGAGGTAATGATTTTCACGTAACATACGTTATGAATCCCTATGGGTCATGTCAGATGATCTCAGGCTGAGTAACTCTTAGATTCCGCCCTTTTCTGTGCAACATACAGCGAGAAGCATAAGGCAAGGATCTGTAACCCCTGACTTCAGCGTTCTCTTTTCCTTAACACGAGGCATCATAATTTCTCAAAAATTAACGTTTTAGATGCATCGGTAAGAGTATCACGAGTCATGACACACGACACCATATCACCAAAGAGTTCCATCCTCACCACATTACTTATCATTTCAATTGATGGCCTGGAATTGACATAAGTTATTCCTGTGAGCAGATTTTCCAAATCACTATTCGAGGAATCTCCTTTGATTGTAGCTGCACTCTTTCCGTCTCTTCTTTATGATTTATTTTTTTATTATTTTCCGCTTTGAAACTTCGCCTAATGGAGTTTCAAAAGGTAGTTACTGGCCCGGTGGCTCGTATTAAACGCCCCCTGTAAATGAGTACCTGAAACAACCAGCAACTCGACGACAGCTCAAGTCGAGGTAATTGCGATTGGCACACAGCATCATGCGTGCAATTTTAGAGGTAATTGGACACAAAAATGAGAAACCAACCTTGAACCGAAAATACGAAACGAGGAAGAAAGATTTGGTGATTCCCCGGCAATTCTCCTGAGTCAGCGCTTCCGGGGCTTCCCACTGCTCTTCATTTCTTCCGATGTTTCAGTGAATACGGAATTTTTCACCGTCCATAGGGATGGATGATAGAAGGAGGATTTCATCCTTTACCCATGAAGACGACGAAAGAGTCGTTCATCGAAACGTTGGAAGAAATAGGAGACCTCGATGAAAGGGGAAAGCCCGGGAAACGCCGACTGATACGAAAATAGGCTGTTTGAAGCAATTTTGCAAACTTTTTCCCATACACTCTTCCCTCTCACATGTTGAATGCACTGTGACTAATGTGGTTGATCCACATTTGTACTCAGTCTGGAGGTGACATCTGATGATGACACCAATGTGTTGAAACAGGTCGTACCTGAATAAAAATTGTGCCGAAAACCATTTCGTTCATATGATATTATATTAAATCGTACTAAAGAAGGAAAAAAACAACATCGACTTATATTTCCTGCGAATTGCGCGGGCTCTGAGCTCAGTAGTACTCCATATTTCTCTTACTTTGAGCTTTTGAAAAAGCCGAATATTGTAATTCGGGGAACCATTATATGGCCTCTGAGAAAAAGGCTGAGAACAATGCATCCAGCATCAACTATCCGTTGAGCAGTTACTGAATCATAGAGCCTCGGTTTCCCTTCATACATTCAAACTTCCCTTAAGCTAGCGCCATTCCACCTTTCCATTATGTAATAGCTTAGTATCACCGTTGTATTTCTTAGCGTAAGCAACTCGCTACCTGTAGAGGATTGTCCGTTGTGTATGAGCGCTTACCGTTATGCTTGAGATGAATGACAAATAAAATATGTTTCCATCAAGAAACTTCATATAACCTTTCCATTAGCTCCCCTTGGTTTCCTTTCCATTTTATTCCTCAGATCACTTTCACGTTTGCCTTTCTTTGATTGTTGTCCTTCAAGTTTTCAATCCCATCCCCAGAGCCCTTCACACCAGTCTACACACTTAAACCCGTTCAGCGTTCACATTTGCGTTCCGGTAGACTCACGCTCGCAGGATAACTCACTATCCTACCGTCCATTTCCTTGACTTTTTGAAAAGCTAAGCAGGGAGTGTGAAAATTAAAACAGACTTGGTGAGAATAAATTAAAAAAATCATTGGAAATAAATACTATACACGCAGAAACGTGATGAACTGTCACTTAATCATGAATGGTAGAAATCGAAGTAGCGATTCAGAATAAAAATATGTTGTTGTTGTTGTTATAACAGTAAGGCGTCAAATTAGTTTAGAGGCAAGTTTCATTTGAAATATTCCACGCACTACTGTTTATATTAAGTTGCGCAAGTTTCCAAACGATTTCCTCAGTGATCGCCGACTGAGGATTCGCAAGATTGACAGCCACTCGGACCGATGACAAATTGAAAGGTTTGCGCTTGAGTTGCTGTCATGGTGAATGATTTTTCACGGCCAAGGTGTTGACTTATTTTCTTAAGTTTGGCCACGCTCGGGGATATCTCACTTTGGTTGTCACTATCCGCTCGTTTTTCTGGTCTATAATGTCAATCTGTTAACGAGCCACTTGAGTGACTCAAACGAAACCATTCTTACCCACAAAGACCCTCAAAAAGACTTTTGTCCACTAAATGCATTATATTTGATTCCCAGACTCGTCAATTATGTATTTTTTCCAGGTTTGCTGGAATTTCGGGAGATAAATTGTACTGCCTAAGAAATATCTGACAGCTTAAGTAGAAATTGTAGAAAAACTGATTTTTATCCCACACCACGATTGTAATTTATGAGGAGATTTTGGGAGGTATTCGGCGCATTAATACGTAATAAGACTATAAAGTATATATATATGAGAATTCTGCGAAATAATTCTTGTTTCTTATCATGGAACAAGAATTATTTCGTGGTACACTGAAATAGACGTCCTAAAAAGCAATGGCAAAAGTTGCGGAACTATCGGTGGTGGTATTGAAACCGCCAGCAGACTTTTCAGGAGGAGGTTGAGTCTTGTCAGCATTGGGTGAAAATATTGGCCGATATGAACTTGAATATGGACTTGAATGTTTATTGGCTGTAAACTATAAAATAAACTACTGCGCATGAATGACATCAGCTGGTCATCGTTCGTCAATTTATAGAGCAGTCATTTCACTCAGTTATTCATTAACTAGACACTGATCCCTCAACATGGCGCAGCGAATAGAAACCATGCAGTTTCTAAGACAAAATACTGAACATATGAGGGTTCTAACTACGCTAATATTTCGATAGTCTAAGGATAAAATGCCACTGGGTCAATTAGACGACTGAGTTGAAATACAGTTCTAAGAAGTAATGATGATTGGAGAGGGAATTTCCTTCACGAAGCCCAGATCGAGTTCTCCAGCGAGGCCGAACGTTTGAGGGACGAGCGAGGAAGAGGTGACCAATTAAGAGGCCGGGAACTTTATGATCTGCCCATCACTTAAGGAATCCGAGTGGCGAGACGGCCAATGGGGGTGCGGCTTATGCTCAGCTTTCAATCCCGATCACACGTTGATTCCATCCTTCACTCGCATACCGAAAGGCTTCCAGAGATGTGATTGGGAAAGAGGAGGCAACAGAGTTGCCAGCCAAGTGTTGCGTTTAGACCGCCTAAAGAAAATTATACATATATGATACAATATATAACTTGGCCAGCTCCAAGTCAGCAGTTGCAAAACGCTTTTACAAATCTGCTGAGCCCAATGGAAGTATGCGACTGCTCGTTTGTTAATGGTAGGGTGGAGAAAAACGACCATAAGGGTACTGGTAGGATAGAAATAACTGCGATTCTACTCCCAACTTTAATATCGCTCAATTTGGAATTGAAGACTCATTGCTCCGCCATGTGCCCTCGAGATGCAAGAATGCAACCTGAATAAATTCTTATATTCTAACATTTGTACTCATGTGGTCACAAAAAAAGTTCCGGGACTACCGCTAGCCAACTTTTCAGGAGGAAAGTATACAACTTTTTGCTATTTACAAACACCTCATAAGAAATATTAACGTTAGAAACAGGAACTTATGGTAGTGTGCATTTGTTAAATATTATTAATCTGTATAATTAAGTGTTCACTCGTAATTTTTGTAGAATCTCATCTAAACCTTGTCGTCTCAAATATTTTAATTTCTTTCATGGATTGCAGAAGGTGACGGATGAAAGTTGAAATATACTGATCTGGAGTTAACCCCATTAGGACCCCAGACTTCCTGGACACTAATGAATACTGATTATTTTATCAATAAAATAAAAGTTTATTCATCCCTCATTTGGCAGCATTTCGCGAAGACCTTGGAGGTCTCAGACATGCGGCAACCTGAAGTCCCAACTTGATCATTCTAAAGCTTTTTCAGCAGTGCTGCTCGTTGGGAGACGGAGTTCACGGAAAAGATGTGGTATTGAATTTGGCGAAGTTCTCGGGACAAGTAGCAAGAAATATCGAGGTGCTGCCGGGTCTCTCGACGTCGACCGAAACGCGCGCGCCCCGCGTGGGATGGTCTTCGTTGGGCCGGCAGCGGTCCCTCGAGACTGCTCTTCTGCCCTACCACAACGGTGAAAGCACGCCCTTGACCCAAAATAACAAAAAAGTAGTACCGAATATTTTCTCCGTCCATCCCCGATGGACATAATCGGGATGGAATAGGACAAAGTAAATCCCTGGATACACAGGGCTGTGGGATAAGGGCCAACGAGCGCCTCTGGACGGGATTTCAGAAAACTAAAGATTTCGCGCCGTGGAAAGACAAGCAAGCCGCGACGGCGAAGCATTGGTGCCGCCGTGTATCGCGCGAGACCCATCCTTCTCCTCCCCCCCCCCGTCGCCTCTTCTCTCCAGCACGTACCTGCCCGAGCCATCGTCGTGCGCGTGAAAGGAAAGCGGCGAGCGAAGGGACGGCCCGCCGACGGCGAGCGAGGAGGAAGACGCTCCCTCGTGGGAGCGCCCCGGGAGGACGGGGCGACGGGGATGGGGAGACGGGGTGCGGGCGGGCTTACCGCGGCCAGGTGGAGGCAGCGGCGGGGCAGCGTGCTGGATGCGGCGCGGTGCTCGGCGGAATCCATGTGGCGGCGGTGCTCGCGATCCCTCCGGCAGAGCGTGTCCCCCTTGGTGCGCGAAGATCCGGCCGCCGCACGTCCAACTCACGCACTGAGTGTGTCGGCGATGAGCCGTGTGAAGCGAGCCGAAGCGGCGAGCGTAGGGGGGGAAGGAGACGGAGCGGGCGGCGGGTGGGAGCGGCCGAGGTGGGTGGCAGGGGGCGTGAGTCGAGGGGCGGAGGGTCTCTCGTCCGCGGGGGCGCCGCCGGTGTGTGTCGACCCCTCCGCGGGCTTGACCCCTCGCCCCCCGCGACCCCTCACCCTCGCCGGGGCCGACCGAAAAAGCCACTTCGCCCCCGGTGGCGTCGCCGCCCGCGTGGGTTGTTTGCGAGTGCGACACTCATCCTTTCCCCCCCTATTCCCCCCCCCCACCAGCCCTCCTCGATTCGGCCGAGAGCGTCGGGCGGCAGATTCACTTTCGTTTTCGCCGCAAACCGCACGGGCGCGCGAGTGGCCGAGCGGGTGACCTTAGCAGCGAGCGAATGAGGGCATCGTGCCCATCACTTCCCGAGCCCAGTGGAAGGTGCTACCGGCGCTCAAATGTAAAAACAATTGCGGAGAAGAGGCACTCGAATAGAATAGTCTAGTGACGGCAAACAAAACCAGTTCGAAAGTAAGGACGCACTTGACAAAATTTCCTAATATTCTGAGAATGCAGTTATATGGTTTTAAAAGCTTGGACCGTAATAACTGTAGAGGAAAAGAGATTGGAGGTAATAGACATATGGTGTAATCAAAGAAATACGAAGACCATGCAGACGGAGAGTGTCACTAATGGACAAGTCCTACGAAGAGTTAGAGCGAAAAAATGTAGCAGTAAACAAAACTCAGGAAAAAAGATGGGACAAATTTTTACGAATTGTACGCATTTTTCATCAAAGCACAGTCTTGAAGAATAACGGAAGTAGAAATGACTGACCGACCGACGAGGCAAAATCATGAAGGGCGTCAAGGTGAATAAGTGTTTGAAAGTATAGGAGACAGGAGTGGAGAGTCGTGGCAAACTAATCCCACGGTTGATGGCTGCCGAGTCTATGAGTGTCGGCATGACATGTTTTTGAAATTAGACTTCCTTTCCCACGATGCGTTGCTTAAAAGCGAAACAAGATCGATATATTCGTTGAACTATTTCGAGGCTCGGCTCCAATCTCAGTAAAAATCGCATAATCACCCATATGTTAGCTGTGATTTCGTCAAATAATAAGTTACGCTATTCAATCACAAAATTCTTGTTCATTTTCGCGCAATTTTTATTCCATATCCCGTTGATGTTATTCCTGCGACCGGTGCGGACTAAATTTCAGGTACTGGCTGCCGTAGAGTTGCTCAGATGTGAATTCTGGGTATTCCGGGTTTTCCGGTTCTTTTAGGCGAAAAGTCGAAGGGTCGAGCAATCATATTCCAATCAATTCTGGATTCTTAAGATGAATGTTGCAATGAACTGGAAATGTCTTCAGTTGCGGCTGTAGTTCACCACATGAAAAATGTAACAATTTTAATTTCTCGCAAACCGTTCTCTTTCGCGAGGACGGAGTAAATTAAGATATGCGGTGGTCCATTTGACTATTATGTGCTCTTCAAACCATTATTGGCTCTTATTGATCGTCATTTATTTTATATGGTGTCACGTAGTGCGGTTCTAATCCGCAGCGCGAACGTTGAGCAGAGTGCAAGGGCATAAGGCAGGAATGAATTCCACCACGCTCCCTTTTCTGCCCTAAGCCATTGAGCTACCGGCTGTAATCACGAGTTTTTTTTTTAAACTTGTGCCGCGGAATGGAATGCAGAGAAGGAGTTTATTTCTTAGCATTATTACTAACCAATTCACTTCGTAAACACTTCAAAACAGTTTTACTTTTCATTATATGATGAAAATAAAAATGCTAGGATATTGTGGGAAGTTGAATCATGGTATTGTCAAAGTCAACGAATTTTTTTCGTAGCACGTTAGTTTCTTTAGTTAGGTGAAGTGGGAATGAATTCATTGTAAAGTGGATATTTTTTTTATTTTAAAAGGTCCTTCCTTGGTAACTATTTTGTGCTCACGGGTTTCCGTTACTTTTTTGACGTTTAGTGAGCGAATCATATCTTTTTTGTGATGTAGGTTTTACGGTATCATAGGACTTCATGATAGATAGATAGCTTTAAAATTTAAATTCAACACGACTATCTGTCATTCCACTGGCTTTAGCTTGTGTTTCAGAAAACCGGGAAATGCTTGGATTAAACGCTAAATTCAATTACTATACGCGAAGGAAGCATAAAAATCGTGAATATTGAGAGTATATTTATTTTTTGTTTGATATTTCATTGTACGGGGATAAGTGAATCTTACCGTGATATACTTGACGTGGATGTTCCTGACCTAAATTTGCATTTATCTCCACAGTTGATTAATTAAAGTGGGCTTTTTCATTGACCTATCGCCAAAGAATTGATCTGAATCTGTAGATACTATCGTTTTATGTTTAAGTATACCTTCACTGATTAGAGATGAAAAAAATAGCTGGAGTTAAATTTTATGAGTTATCATGCACTTTATAACCACAAATTAAATGCCAATATGGTCATTACTTTGAAAAATAGTAATGATGATATCGCGACAAATCTTCTCCTCGTTTACGGCAGTAAAGCACTTGTGTCTCGGTTACGGCGCTCAGCACTAATGCATCCAGGTGATGGAGAGAAAAATCTCTTTTGACTGTATCCAACAGACGTATCACCTTCTCCGTTATCATCTAAACTACTCTCTCCAAGACAATTATTCTACAATACGTGTCATATTCCACGTGTAAATCAAATCATCTTACCATGTTATTACTTTGACAAAAAGACTTTGACATCACCTGAAGAAAAGAGCAGGGTAAACCCACGATCTCTGCCGTAAACTGGTTCACTCTATGAACAGTCGATCCCAACGGGAATACTGAAAATGCTCCATTAAATATGTTGCTGGGCACAATGTTCTAGAAATTAATGAAGCTATCTCATAAAACAAATGCCGAATATCGAGGTCTTGAAATGAGCTCAAATATGGATTGATAAGGCTATTCTGGGGTCGACTGTCGTTGTTTCGACCAGAACGAGGTGGCTCTCTGGGTGTGTGTTGCTCTCAGCAGGGACAATCGATTTCCACGCATGTCTCGGCAGATGTTTCGCATGAATAAAAGAAGTCGATGTTGGGGCTCACGTTTTTTGCCTCGTCTGCGTACATAATGCCCGAATTAAGCGTCGATGTATCATGGCGCTTGTATCTGCCGTCTGCAAACAATCTATTTGAGCTTGGAGTCTCGGTTAAAATTTCTAAACACAAAGCAAATCACAAATGTAAGGGAGCAGTCCATCGACGTGGTTGATTATAAACCTTTAAACTTCGCTTGATTTCTTTTCCCCGAAGTACCGTAGAGGCGAGATGACAATTATTCAAAGCAAGCAGTGAAATATGGATGGTGATGCGGAAAATGACACTCTGGTTCGTAATTGTCGTGGAATAGCTGGCAGAGAATCAAAAACTGTTCCCTGTGTTCGTCTTCACGGATGGGCTGCCATAGCACACCTTTCATTGCTCCACTTCTGGAGGTCGTCAATTCATGCTCCTCGTTGATGGGTTGCATCACCCGGAAACGTTCATCCTCGGGGTTCACATTCCAGGCATTACTTGCCACCTCAGTCACTACAGCCAATCTGTATTTGATTTTCCTCTCACGAGTACACTAGCGAGCCTCTTGAAACAATAATGGTAATATGTTCGTTCACTCAATTAATGGCGGCGGCCTTGGTGGCGTTATTGCTAGTGTTTCCATAACCCTCCACTCTATATCTGAAACCCAGCTTAGGTTATCTAAGGTTTAAAAAAAAAAACTTTTAACTTTATAACTTTCCGTGATACTCGGCGATTTCCGTCAGTGGTAGAATCAACATTCGGAATTAGATTTTGTAAAAACAATTCGTGAAAACATGCTGTAACATACATTATCTCGTCGTCTATTCCTTCTTTCATGCTCTTCAAAGAACTGGGTCTGACAGGCGGACTTTTTCCGAGAACAGAGCTAGTTGTGATGAATGTTTCTGGGCCTTTGAACGATGTTTGATGATTCCTTGAAACGATGTTTCACGCGAAAGGACTGCCCGTTATTTTATAGCACTGGAGCACTCACGGATTTCAGAGAGAATTGATTAATATTTCCATTTTGTACGTTTCCCTATTTTGATAGAGGATATCCATACAATGGGACAATCTTTGGGTTGCCCAGTTGGCATACGGCCAACCTTGCTACCGCCATCGGAAGAATTCGTAAGCTGCCTGTCGAAAAGCAAAAGCATAATTAAGAGAAGTAGCGAGCATAATGGTGACTTTGGTAGATATTCTTCTGTCTAAATACTGCTGAAAATAGTTTTTAATATCGAAATATTATTATTTTCACTGTGGTGATTAAAGATAACATCTGTGAAGTACTGTGATAGGAGTCGGACGGGTGGACTCTTCAAATTATGATAATTCTTCAAAAGCATTGTTCGTGTTGGCGAACGTGCTTTGATATTTTGACCTCTGTCATTTTATGAGCTTTTCCTCAAAAACCTTAATTGAGGCTGGACGTTAAGGCGTAAAATTTACGCCATTACTGCAATTTACCTGGGCTTCGACTGGATACTTATTTCGAATTAGGACAAAAAGTCATCCGTTTTGTATTATCAAGGGCAAGTTCCGCTATGAAACCTAAAACGCTCGTCTCCTTGCCACTCTCTTCAAATGGAAACTATTTTTAAAGTGTTGCCCACAGTTAAGACTCCGGAATATTTTGACCTAAGAGTTATTTAGCTCCTCGTGGCAGGGAAAGTTCCTTCTGTTACTTTTGTTTGCTTTCGCCTCCCGCATGCGTCGAGCCGAGCTCGTAATCTTGAGGTATTTGCAGGGAAGAGTAATGCGTTCAGCCATATAATAGTTTCAGGCGCTGATTTTAGCTCTTTCGGCGAAATTTTCAAGTTTGAACGAGAGCGTTTCAAGTGATTCACGCTCGAGCGTCCAAAGATAGGCGAAATCGAAAGGGCGGATTGTGCCTCTGCCCACAGCCCGAGTCACCTCTCACTCCGTGTCGACCTAGTTAGGGCGAGTGGCAAGGTGAGCTCTCGCCTGGGCTGTGCGGGGATCCTCCTCTCGGAAACGGACGCTCCATGTGGCAGCTTCACGTTCATTCGCTCGCATCGTACGATATAGCGCTCGCCTATAGACCACAAACTGCCGTTCACCCGTTTTCTTCTTTTTTGAGCACCACTTCCGAGGCCAAAACCCTTTTATGCTTTGCATAAATAAGCTGGGAAAAAATAAACAATAAGGTCATAAATCAGATGGAAACAAAGGCGAAAAACTCGCTTTCCTCTCACGTATCCGTGACGGGAGCCCTCTGAGGGGAAAACGACGGCTTGAATCTAATTGTAGGGAAGAAATACCGCACCGCACGTTTCAATTTTCTTCTATTATACACTTTTCCCCGCCAAGTAAATCCTCTAATTAGTTTCTTGGTAATTATTTTATTACAGATAAAATCCTTTAAAATACATTACATAAAAAAATTGACTGGCCATTGTAATATCAAAAATTTGCAATATTGTACAGCTTTCTGGGATAGCATAACTGTAGTTCTGCACATTGAAGGCTACTTTTGTTTCTCTACCGGGTCAATTTCTCCATTTTGCCAACGTTTCTGTGAACGAGACGTCCATTGTCATCTGTTCGTTCGTTTATCGAAACGTCGGCTAAGGTGGAGAGTTTGACCCGGTGGGGAAACGCGTGTAACCTTCAATACCATAATACGCCGTGAAAACCTAGGATCTTTCTGCAGTTTTGCAGTCTTCATATTAATATGTGTGTTATCATTAAGAGCTATCGTATGAAATGGTGGCAACATTACGTGTTTCTAGTTTAGGGTGCTTGGAGGGAATTCTAGAGTTTATCTCTCTTGCTTTTTTACCAATAATTTGAACTTTCTGGAATCAAGTGAATCTTCACGCAATGGTTCATTTTTTGAGTAGAGGTTCTAAAATTAAAATTCCAATTTTAAGACAAATTCACATCCATGAGGGACAATTATGCCAAAGTATTTATATTGGCACAACCCCTGTCGTTGGTTTTATTTTCAAGAAAATAAAATATTTTTTCCCTCGTTTCCGCAAAGCGCGCCCAAATGGAATGTCAGCACTTGCCGAGCACGAATTTCAAGTTGCGAAATGCGAATTTCTTGCAAAAGATGATAAGCATTGAGTAACCACGCATCAACCTCATTAAAAGAGCACTTCCTCGGTTGAAAAAGCCGCTCAAGGAAGTGGAAATCCTCTTGTGTGCTCACGACGACACATTAAGCGTTCCACTCCACTCCTCCCCCCCCTCCCTCGTCATCCCTTAAGAGTTAACTCCGGAGATAAAAATACGTTTCTTACAGCGTTGAAAGCAAAACAATGTCGCGAAAAATCACCTCTAGATGAAATGTAAAATTTACCTGTGGCAATAATGCAAACTGCGATCGTAGTTGAGATGCCTACGTAAAAAGAGATGACAAATGAAAATGGAGTGCTCAGGAATTAACAAAACTTTTTCAGTTTTACGTAGAATATTTATCGCGCTACCGGCTTCGTTAAGTAGTCGACATCATGTTGACCTGACATCAGGCGATGTTGACCTGATTATGTCGACTATTCGACGAAACCAGTCGTGCGATAAATATTCTACATAAAACCTATAAAGTTATGTACGTAAAATATTTAAAACGTTAAAACATTTTACTTTAAGAATCCGGATGTGTTCCTTCCAATTAAGCTTGGAATCGAACACCATCCCGAGAAAACGAACCACCGATTCAGCGTTTGGTAAAACCCTACCACCGAGACGTTTAATTCCTGAGTATTATGGAAAAGTTTTAAAATGTTAAGGCTGTAACTATTGACTCAAAATGAAGCTCCTATATTTGCAATATGTTGCTTTAGAGTATGCTAATGTAAAGAAGTGAACACCGGAAGGACGTTTTCAAGCGCGATCTTCCTTTTTTCGCATTATTGTTCCAGTCTCTCATGATATTAAGTATCAATAGAGGCCAGAGATAAGATCTATTTATTAGCGTTAAACATTATGATCAAGTTGAGACTATGAACGTTTTGGTCATGCGGAGAGATGCTCAGGGCAAATACCAGAGGAAGGGAGCTTGTGATCTTTAAGCAACTAATTATACTCGCAGTCCATTGGCAACGTGTTAAAAGACGACACAAAATAATTTTTACAGTTCACTATCCACCACTGTTATCATATAACTTTACAGCTCTCTAGTTATATCAATTAATTGGGACGCTGTAAAAGCCGCTTTACACGGTACATTTAATTACTCAAACGAATGTATCATAGAATGTACAAGAAAATGAATGGAATTTGAGCAGGTTCTATTTCCCGTCCAGTCATTCAGACGATCATTCAAGTTGCTGCTTCTCACGGCACAATCTTCCTCATGAATGAGTTCATACATTCGTTTGTGCAATAAAATGTACCGTGTAACGCGGCCTTAAGATTCAAGATGGCTGGGATAACATGAGAAATATCTTTCTTGTTATAGCAATGTAGCGCAATATTGCTAATTCGGATAGAATTATTGGATTTAAACGGAATTTGTTCATGACCTTTTGGATTAACAATCTTTTCAATGCAATCATGCCACAAATGAGTAATTCCGTAGTTATCAGAACAGCACAGTCACAATCATGAGCTAGATGTAGCCAATATTTACTGCTTAAAATTCGAATGTCATGGCACATATCAGTGCTTCTGCCGGTGAAAATTCTTATTTTTGAGTGATTATATTGGTATGTAATAGAGAATTTTTGTGACTGGTGTTAAAACGTGAGTAGTACCGCTACATATGAGGATTTACTGAAAAATTTTTATAATAGTATCATTAATTTTATCAGTGACGAACATTTTGATTCTTCATTCCATGGTATCCACTAAGTCATACTAACGATCATTTTCACGCATAATATCAATTAAAGATTACAATAATTGAAAAAGGACCATCAAAGATTAGCCCTTCAGGTGGTTCTATTTCCCTGTGGGGTGATTGAGGAGATTGATGGGTGGAGTCCCCTTCTAACGCAGGCAGTGGATCCTTAAAATTGGGATCGATCTTTTTCCACGGGCTAGGAAGTGGTCATTGTCGAGTGCAAAGTATTAATTTAGGTGTATTGGAATTTTTTTTTTAATTTGCACCATGTATTTACTATCTTGATGTTTCCTGTTAATTATTAAAACCAAGAAGTGCGTATATTTCCTAATTTTTAGCCATAAGTTCTAGTGATTACTAAGAGTAAGCCAGATGGTCCCTGTAGAGGAGGATGTTTCTTCAGAGGAAACCCGATCTCTTCTTGAGAGTCTAGTGGAGGTCGCATCAAGCACAGTACTCCGTCTGTCAGATGAGACGTTAAACAATGGTCCTCTCGGCGCCTTTCGTTAATATCAGGCTAATGCCGACGCCGGGTTTCTATCCACCCTTCCTCCCTTACCTGTCCCCAATGGCGCAAATGACCTTAACTGTCTGTCGACTCCCCGAATATCCAATCCAATCCAAGACACACGGTCATAAACCTCGTCAGATGAGCTCGCGCTATTCCACAGTTGAATGGGTGGACCCTCTCCGGAATAATAAGATTGGGTGAACATTTGGACATCTCTTGAGATGGTCGGGTCAAAACATTTGAAGAGGGACGGAAAAAGAGGGAAGGAGATGACACGATCGAACGTCCACGGGTGCCTCCCCGGAGTCACCCGAGATAACTCTGCATTACGTTTCGTTCAGCTCAACGGTATTGGAAAACATTGTGGATGTTGGAAGTGCACATGGACTTCATGCTACCGAATGCTGCTGCTCTTTCGTCCAGCAACTCTCACAAGTTTGAGCGCCTGTGCCCTCAACAGCGACATCCCTCTGAGCCTATCCGCATGCAAGCACTTATTTTTTTAGGTGGCTGGAGCGCTTATCGTGAGTCATTGAGTGCACATTTTAATAACTTTTCATGCTAGTTGAAAAAATTCTTGGACCGCACTTAACTTGATTACATCTGTTTATACGGTGGAAATACCCTTGCATGTAGTAATGCAATTCATAACTAAATTTAAATTTCTTCTTAATTAATGCATTTTTTGACTTGGGTTTACTGTGCAGAGCTCGAATTGTGAGCAAAAATTATATGTGATTGCGTGTTTTTTACCCGACATTGTACCTTAGTATTATTTGTTTGCAAATATTATAGTATTGTGAAACGTTTTATTTCGCGTTTTTGGAAATGAATGTCAGTGAGTCTAGAAGAATCGAATTATTTCGAAATATATGTCCATGTGCCATTTCAAACTACTTGTGAAAATAGCGTTAATTGGCCAAGAAGCTAAATCGGCAACATGCAATTTTTTTCCACATTCATCCGTGCATGTTGCTGATGAGTACATTAATGCAAAATTTCACGCAAATCTTTACGTGAGTAAAAGTCGTTCCGACCACTTAACATGGTTTAGCGCACGGACGAGGGATGTTCCGTACAATTTATTATAGGCTCTGCTCTGAAAATTTCCGAATATAAATTTCTTGCTAACCTCCGTATCCTAATTTAATTTTGTCTGTATCACGGCAGTATCAATTTTGCCAAATTGTGGGTATTTATGCCTCATTTCGTTTCGAAAATCACTTAAAATGGCTGAAATGAGAGGCATGTACACCGACATATATTATCACGTAAATCAGTCAAATATATGACAATTGGTGACCAAATCTTGGATAAGAGGAGGACAACAATCTTTAAAACAACTGATTTTTGATACTCTGTGTCATCAAGTATCCTGAAACTCGAAAAACAATCCTATTCTTCACCGCGTTTGTATACTTGTATAGACTATTCTGGGGCTTAAAATTTCCTATGATGCTGGGAAACTCTTAACTTCGATCGGTTAATAGACAGGTTCTTGGTAAATCTCTATCTGAGTTTCCCTTATTCAAAATAATCATTCAGAAGTTCCCAATCATGTAGTTTCTCACCAGCAAGCCTATCTCTAGTTCTTCATACTCTCTACCTCCCTTTATCATGCCAAAAAGCTTGGTCTTCTTTTTCATCCTCCACGGTTTACCCGGCGTCATTTCCTCACATGACCCGCATCAGCAATAATGCACCCCTCGACTTTATCGCCTCTCAATTCGCCCAACAACTCCACTTTTCCTGTCTCGTTCGTATCTCTACCACTAATTTTCTTCCTCCCAGACCATCTCTAAAGCCCATTTTACACGGGGCACGAACTTGCACGATTTTAAACTGAAAATTTTCCTCAATCTGGCGTGCAATGATAATTGAAGATAGAGCAGGGGCTATTTTGCCATCTCGCGTTCATGCATTTGCACATGCATTCTTGCAATTCTTCGCTTTACACGATGCAGTATGAAATACACGTTCGTTCCTACATCAGCTTGTGCAATTTCGCGCCCCGTGTAAAACGGGCTTAACAATTGCTTGTTTGCCCTCCTCCTAACCTAACTAATCTATCCCTTATCCATACCTACATCTCGAAAATCTCGAAGTCTATGCGAATTCCCTTTTCCTCGGAGCCTCCGAACCGAATTACGCTACGATACGCAGGAAATATTAACTTATCAATGCCTTTACTCAGTGTCTCCCGCATTGATACCTTTGTTCCCGTAAGTGATTCCTTGTACAATGCGATCCTATGCCTTGCGTCGTTGCAATAATCCCGTTCCCTTCCAAAATACTCGACGCGTACGTGAATTGTTTCACCTGGTCTATTTTATGTATTACCCAGTCATATTCTTCCCAAGCCGAAGTGGCCGCGCCGAAATATCTCATTCCTTCATGGAATGCTGCCCTTTGTCGGATTTTTGGCTCTCTTATGCTTCGTCGTTTGCGAATCGCGCTGATTTTACCAGGTACCATTCCAATTCCATACAAATATTGATTTTATTCTTATTGCACATATAGTTTATCCCGAAGAATATCCTCTGATTGGTGATAGTAGACGCCCTTTCCACACTCCACTCGCATACGTTCGCTTATTCTTATTCGCAAAGCTACCTCCCCTTTTCTGTGTCGTTTGACTCATCTCGAGATACTTAATTGACCATCTAACGCTCCGGTCAACTCCTAATCACTTTAGTCCTTCCATTAATTTCATCCGAATCCACAATCGTATGCCAGGTTGAAGTCTGCATCTGACTCAGCTGTTGTTATATTGAAAATATTTAGCACGATGACGACCTCGGATGCCTTGCTTCCCGAGTGGCCGGGCATGACGCCTACAATAGTCGGCTGAGTTCAGCTTATTTATTCCGTTCCGCAGAATTTATTTCCTAATAAGCACGGACTATTTCATGAAGAGAGTATTTGAAGTGGTCAACAGTCGTTTTTCCAATTGGAAGTTTTTCTCTCTTCAGTTTTCACTTAGCCCTCAGTCCTCAGCCCTTAGCACTAAATCCGCTGAAATCAGACACCTTTTTGTATCCACCTCACTGAGCCGTCTGGAATCAACCTTTAGACTCATTGATAGTTCTATCAGAAGTAGACATTATTACTCCAACCAAAACATCTCCAGAAAATTTTAGAACGCCCATCTACAACTTCGTCAAGGTCGTAATCCATGGGCTAGGCCTCGGAAGTTAACAACTAGTAAAAATGAGCTATCAAATTTACATACTATTTTTGCTCAGTTAGTCGATTGAAAATTATTCTCAGCCAATCTACCGTCTATGCTAAACTCGACGGTTATGCTCAAATATCTTGCGCGCACCCTCCTGCGATGCCTCTTACGTGTAGTGGACACCCGAGCGATATATTGGCACCCGAATTTCATCCAGCGCCGGCCTAAGGTCCAAGAACTCAGCTCTCTCGCTCCCGCAGACATCACTGAGTCTCCGGTTTATGCCTTCCACTCGGCTCCAAACCGTCCAACCCCGATCCCTCCTTGGTAACAAGCCTATAGTGCTGCCTAAGCTGCCTATAGTGAGCCTCATCAAAGGTACCATTGATTAATACGGGCGTATGTTCATTTAATTGACATCGATTATTCAATAATTTTGAATTTGTTATATTGTTATCATATCGAAGGTAAGTCAAATTTAAAATTCAATTTTTTTTCTTTCCCGACATCTCGTTATATACTCTGTTCCATCACCAGGGCTAAAATAATACCACACAGGACAGGGAAAAAATAGTAATTTATATTTGACCTACCCTACCCTTGCTAAAAACTCATAAAAACCTTTTGCCCTCTCATACCCGCAAGCAACTTGTATCCTCGCTAATATTCCCCCGTATTGATTATTGCCGTCTTGTTTTTATGACCTAACTGAAGAGATCAATACCATGATCCAACGGCAGTTAAATATGCGTGTCAGGTTCATTAATGATCTAAAAAAAGATGATCACACATCCCCTTATTTTACTAGATTAAAATGGCTTAAAGTCAAAGCGAGGAGGGAATACATGCTTGCCGCTTTTTTATATAAACTCTTCAAATGTAAACAGCCTGAATATATTATGCAATTTTTCCAGCCTAAGGAGAAAAACCGAAATGTAGCAACCCGGATGTCACCAGACATTTTAATTGCCCCACTTCATCGAACCACTACATTCAAAAAATATTTGTCTGTTGTAGGGGCAAGGATATGGAAGAGTACTCCCGAATCAATCAAAAATTCTAATTCGCTTATGGCTTTCAAAAACAGATTGTGTAACAAAATTGCAGGAAAAATGTAATTCGATTCACAAATATGCTTGTTTTATTGCTTTCTTTGTTGCCATTATTATTTCATTTATTGCTTGTACCCACTTTTTCTGTGTATATCTCTCTTTACTCGAGGTCTAATGCCAATGTATATTTTTTTTGTTCTTACTGTACCAAGTGGTCCAAGAACTATGGTAGTCTGTAGTGCATGATGCATGTAACAACAACCATTAGTCTCTTCCTTATTATGTAGATACTAACCATCTAGCTCCATGTGACCCTATTTTCTAGCATGTCTCATTTAAATATCCTAGTTGCATGTCAATAGTGCATGTTTGGTGATCTTCACCCCCTGCCATACACCCTCGTGGTGGCTCGCAGGGTATTACGTAGATGTAGATGTAGAAGAACAATAAATATTTCTTTATCTTCACCCTTGATATGAACTAATAACACTTGTTACATCAATCTTCTCTGCGCGCCACTATTCACGATGCTCACTCGCGTAATTTTTGCTGTGAATTATTCGATGAACGTCGGTCATTCTGAAGCGTCGCGACTGGGCAATTCATTTTAACCATATGGCGCTTGATAGATATATCTAAATAATTCGATTCTCCTATACTCAATGATACTCATTCAAAAACCGAGGATTAGAAAGCTTCACTAAGTTACTGGTACAAAAATGTTAAGGGAATCCCAGATCTGTAATCTCGCATTGACTCGGGGGAAATTCGCGGTGGGTATTAGAGGGTTATTGGTGTGACAGTCCAACAAATTTCGCCCACAGCGATCCTGGTGAACGCATAGTCCAGTAGAGTGATTTCTAAGGCGAATTTCCACATGTTGGACGCAACGATGCTTCTGTAAACGTGATTCGGGATCGGGGCTGTTAGAGAGAATAAATAATCAGAGGTCAAGGATGATGTCAAGGTTACCCATGACACGCTACAATATCCGCCACGGTAGCCACCGCCAAATAGAGAGCCGATGACCTCATGAGGGTAAACACGTCTGCCATCGCTTATGAGATCGTCCATCGGGTAAATGCCTTTCGGCTCCAGAAAATGAGATTCGTGAACCAGCCCTCATGATTCTTTAACTTTTAAAAAGACGTGCTATCATCATTTCCTTGATTAGCTGCTTTGCGGAGGGGAAACGGCCGCGGCTTCGGAAGAGCCAGTTAGTTGGAGAGGCGTCCGACATTTGAGGCCAGTGTATACGTTTGGAGGGATCTACATCTACATACTACCTCGCAAGCCGCCGCATGGGCTTGTGGAAGGGGGTGTTAGGACGCCAGCCGTGTAAAGATGTAAGAGATAAGGTTTTGGATGGTGAGGTTGTTACGTGTGTTAAGGGAGTGTATTTAGTAGAGCTCAGTTTTTATCGTGGTCTCGTATTGTGCGCGGAAACATTGAGTTTTGTTCCTATCTGTTCGGAAATGTATCTTTCTTATTTTATCGCTTCTGTCAGGCCTAGGGATGTACTGAGGCATCATGATAATATTCTCTGCGTCGCTCTGAAACACCAGTTCTGAATTTCTCCAGCAACCTAAGCCTAACATGTAGCCTCCGAGTCTCTATGGGCTCCCACCATAATCCCTCCTAAAGTTGTGAGACACTATACGTTCGCTCGTAGTAGCTTTTATGAAGCGTGCTGCTTTCCTTTGTATTTTATTAATTTTTGGGTTAAATCTTTATGATCAGGGTCCCAAATTCTCGCGACGTATTTGAGGTGTGGCCTAACCAGAGCAAAGTAGCATCTCTCTTCTACTTTTTCATCCGAGGACCTTCCTATTATACGATTTACAAAACTTAGTTTATTTAATTCTATGCCATATATGTTTTGCATGTGTGCTCCGCACGATACATCCGATATTAAGGTAATTCCATGATATTTCACTGTATCTGAAGATTTTATGTTTTATGTTGATATAAGAAGGGATGGAGGAAGGGTGGATAGAAACCCTATGTCGACATTTGCCCACTCGTAACGCGAGGCGTGTATGGGTCCGCATATTGATGTCACATCACACGGATCGTGTGCTACGCTCCAAGCACTTTCCAAATAGCATCCAAGGGATTCCCCTGGAAAATCTCCATCAATTCTGACACTCGACCCTGAGCCTTTGCGATGGAACCTGCAGCTTGCACACCAACCCCGCCCGCCTTCGTAAAGCCCGTTTTATACGGGGCACGTAATTACACAACCTGATGTATGTCTAGACATACATGCATTTAAAATTGCGTCGTGTAAAGCGGTGAATTGCAAGAAAGCATGCGAGACTGCATGAACGCAAGATGGAAAAATAGCCCCTGCTCTAATTCAGTAAATATTGCACGGCAGATTGAGAAAAACATACATTGTTTAATTGTGCAGTTTCAAACCCCGTGTAAAACAGGCCTAAGAGATTTTCGCCGAGTAGTCACGTATTCCACTCACGTACGATCTTTAATGGCGTCGCACAGAGGGCTAAAAATTAATAAAAGCTGGCCAAAGTTCAAAGCCTCCATAGTTTTCAACTAAGACCAACGAAATCTTCCCAGTAAGATATGTGTTAGCTCCCAAATATGAATTTGATTATATCGAGGCAACAGATTCATTCAGGGCCTTTAAAAAAATTGGGTAGATGATTGTAATTCGAAACTTCGCCACACTCTTAGAGCACGGAAAGCTAATATTACTTTAAGGATAGTAGTTTAATTGTAACATGAACGGCTTCAAATATTTTTAAATGCTAAATAGATGATATATAAAATAAAGTGCATAAAATAAATCATTATAAATAATTTGAATACGCTGAACTACTGATACTATTTATCTAAATCAATTCTAGCGCTGTATTCATGAGAAGTTGTTGGTTACTCCACCAGTAAACGGGAAAATATTTTCCCCCAAATCTGCTGAAATTCAGCAAGGTTTCTATAACTGAGTTATACCAACGTTTAAATTAATCTGAAAAGCTTAAAATTTTAACGAAGGAGATCTTGCTGGAATTTGACAAATTTTAAAACTGAAAATAGTGCTTGAAAATAATTAACCTAAATATCGGATGGAGTTATGCTCGCGATGACAAGGCTACAACATAACTTGATACTCATTGACAAATTAAAAATATACGCGATTCAGCTTTGATTAAAAATTTAGAAGCAAATGTAAAAGAGTACTGTATCAATTACATATCAAGATAAAAAATAATTCTCTTGTACTTAGGTTTAATAGTGGTTCAAAGAACAATGACCAAGTACACATTTGCCCAAAGACTTATTAATTTTAAAACATGGGGGAGTGAATAAACTGACAAAAATGGTTTTTAAATTAAGGTAACTGTATCCAGCGAGACGTAGTGTAAGGGTATCATAATATTATTTCATCCTGATTTTTTGAGACAAATAATGTATAGTTTTGCTAATGCCAAAGACTAACTTCAATTCAGGCATTCTGCTGAATTTCAGCAAGTTTTTTTTACTGAAGTAAGTCTGGAATCTAAGTAAGTTTAAGTCTGGAATGTTTAATTACGAGAACTTGCTGAATTTAAGACATTTTGCCGGATTTCAGCAAGTTTGGTATGAACTGAAAATTTCTAGGTTTAGCACTGTTGGAGAGCCCTAGCTTCTTTTGATACGCTTCATCCTAACAGTCCAAAGGCCGACACTCTATACTAAGTGCTTGATTGATACTACTGACTTTCAAGTAGCGCCGAAACGTTAAGCATGTGTTTCTCCCACTTCCCCCAATATATATTTTTGGGAAGACATTGGCTGATATTAATTAAGGGGCAGCTGCCGGAAAAGTCTTGACCACGAAATTTTTCGCGCCCGTTGATTCCGAATATCTCGATTCCAGGACTTCCTCTCCGAGTTCCCCTCGGCCTCTGCTCTTCGGCTCGCTCGGCCAATCGTCAGTGGGTCACGCGTCGCTCCGCGGCCCGCTTCCCACCGCCTTTCCCAACCCGGGGCGACAACTCTCGCCGCCCGCGGACGGGCGGTGGCCGGCCGCTTTCCTTGTTTTGAGATTCCGGAACTAACGAAAGTGTTGACGGCGCGCTCCATCCCCGCGCGGATATCAAAAGGTGGGGCACCCCAGGGGCGTCGATGCCGTGAACACGCCGCCCTCAGCCGTGGTGCTGAGCGCGCTCTCCGCCACCAATGTACTTACGGCCTAGCCTGCGAGCCGACGGCTTACGGCTTATTGCTTATTAGGACACCAGCCATGAAAAAGGAAGCGAATAGGGAACGGTACTTAGAGGAGGGAAAGGAGGTAAGTAGAGCCGTAGAACAGGTTGCATAGTCTCTGGTTAAATATTTTTCGGCGTGAGAACTTTCTCCCATCGACAACTCTCACGTCAACTTTCCGACAGCGTGATGCAATAACTAAACCTGAACTCTCAGTTGACATCATGTTAGAGAAATGTTAACCTCATGTCTCGGTTAATGTTTACCGGATAGTGTGAAACCGTGTCTCAGTGTCTCGCCCTGTTTCTGTAGCAGTCACAGTGTATGGGAAGAAGGCATATTGGTACCTATTGGTTCGGCAGTGAGCCTCCCTTATTTTGTCATTTTATCTCTATCAGTTATAGAAACGTAATTAGTCGAGTGTAATGTAATAATATCCTACATATCACCATGGAACTCGCAAAGCTAAAGTTTTCCAAGTCATGCCAGAAAAGCATATAGTCTCCGAGTCTCCAGCGGCTGCCAGTTCCTCCGTCAGATATATCATACTCCGCTCCCTCTCAGTGATGTTTAATTAAACGCACGGTTGTCAATTGTGTTTTGATTATTTTGCCCATTAAGTCTTCTCGTGCATTGTCCTTGATGGTCGCGGTGTAGTTCCCGTGGCCTATCGAGAGAGAAGTAGCATTTCTCCTTTAACATTTTCATCCAAAGGCCGACACTCTATACTAAGTGCTTGATTGATACTACTGACTTTCAAGTAGCGCCGAAACGTTAAGCATGTGTTTCTCTCACTTCCCCCAATCTCGGGCCTGGACCTGTTTGAGAGTGCCCGCAAGCGTTCATAGGTTCGGAAAATTCGCTCCTTCCCAAGACACTCGAATTCCCGTGTCCTAGCCAAGGTCAGAGGATTCGTGTTTGACATTTAGCCAGCTAATGAATTTATGAGTCACAAACTAGCGCGGTCCCGAGAAAAATACTTCTGGACTCAGCTCAATGTAAGAGGTCATTTGAGAATTCAATCCTACGACTAATCCGCCTTGCATGAGCCTTTTGGCGAGGCAGAAGTGACACGGTCGCGACGCTTTCTGCCAAGGGTAGCACCCAATGCGATATTTATCTCCAGACGAATTCTATTGCTATTGAAATTTTTTTTTGACAAAATTCTGGGTTAGTATTAACCAATGGCACTTGTAAACGGTTAGAAACTCAACAATGAAATCCAGAACGAGACCAGAGAAACTTGTACGGATATTAACAGATACTAGTTAAAATCCCAAGTCCAGCAATACGTACTGTTCATCAAAATATCGAAGCAGCGTCAACATGGCGGCAAACATACGCCTGCTCATTTATGACGCAACTAGTTAATAATTTAATTACCACATTTCGATGAAATATACTGACTTGGAAAAGAAAGAAATGAGAAGTAAACTTTTATTCACGATCATATGATTTAAACAAAAGCCACCATATTGGATCATTCGGTCAAAAGATTCCCTTCCCCTGACGGGATTGAAAGTGTTTACTGAATGGATACGTTTCTAACTGTTAATTGCGCTCTTATCTTGGACAGGAATGTATTCTTTCGATAATTTTTACCCGACTTTTGTAGATCAGATCATGAGAATAAAATAAGGGAAATAGATTGTATAACCGAAAGGTTTAAAATCCCGTTTTTCCCGAGATCGATTAGTGTCCATCGTGGCTTCGTTTAGACTTTGATGTTAGTTAACAGGTAGTGTAGCTGATTAATTCATATGCTCCCAAAGCATGTTTCTAAATCTGCCAAGTTGTGCTAACACCATGTTTTGCATGTTCCCTGCTTGACTCTTGTGTCACGTTTACACATTTACACTATAGGTTATTTCAGTTGTTTCTGTAGCATTTGTAGCATACCGATAGTGTGGCGCTTGTAGGTGAAAGTAAATTTCTTCACTGTAGTTCATGTTGACGATGAGTCACCCCCTATTAAATACCCTTGTGGTGGCTATCCGGGTAATTAGTAGATGTAGATGTACTTAGCGACGACTAGCGTTATTCATGGCCTGGATGTATCAAATGGTCCAACCTTTTTTCCGATGAAAACCGGACTGAAATGAGATTTCAAGCGATTTAAATCAAGAAGTGATAAAAACATGATTCCAAAATTCGTTACTCCACTTTGCACTTCCTCTCCTGTTGTCACTAAACCGATGTCCCACAGTCAAATTTAGATGCAACATTTCACATTTAAATTGTTCATCCAAACCTATTTCTTCCGCATTTTTTATGAAACAACATTTGATTTCCCGTTATGCCCCATAATTGTCCTAAAATAAGAAAACGAATGAGAGGCGATATTATATCATATGTAAACGAAAGCTATGGATTATGGAAAAGACGCGTTCATGGCGATTTTTAAAGTGGGAATTGGCTGCGTTTTGTTTTATTTAAAGAGGCGAAGATAAGAATAGGAAGACAATGCCTTAGTGTTGACCTTATCTTGTTATGATAACATATGGTTTACGTGATAAACGTGCATTCATTTTTGGCATGTACTCAATAAGTAGAATAAATGCTTAGGAATCCTACATTTACAATGAAGAGTCTCTAAATCTCCCCACACCAAAACTCCTAATCGCAGCCCTCCAAAAGAGCGGATAGCGATGCTCCTTCTTTTGGAAGTCTCTGATTGGTTGGTTTCATGCTTTTCGACTGAAATTTAGATCATTTTCAATTCTAATGGTCACTAGGGAATGGTATAAAAAACTTTGAACCAAATGGATATCGATAAAATTTTACCATATCACACTCAAGCATTAAATTAATGAAAATTAATAACTTAAGCATTAAACTTGCGCACAAAAATTGACGGTGGGACATCGGCGTTAAGCCTCACCAACAACAACAACCGCCAATTCGCCTTTTGTCAATGGTTTTCTATGGTTTTCAACTGCTCAACAAATTAGGTCAATCCACAAACGTTCTCGTCCATACCATATTCCATTGAATCCAGATCAAATTTGTTGGAATTGGTAATCTCAATTCTATTGCATTTATTGCATTATATGTATATCGTTATTCACTTGTGGCAACCTTTTGTTGCTTGTGATGTTTCTTTTGTTTTTTTCTCTTGCCTGTAAGAGTTAGTTCCCATTGTAAATGCCTTGGGGAATAAACGTGTTTTTCATTATCCGTAGCGATCTGATTTCTGCAAACATAAATAAGCCGTAATTCCGCTAAATTCTAATATGATTGTTGATCACCAAATTTTATCACCACCAAATTAGAGATCACCAACATCAAACTGGAGTGTCATCAATTTTTAAATTAAAATTATTGGAATATACGCGATTGTGTGAAGACTGGTACGAAAGGTGGATCAGCGACTACGGGCAGGTGGTGCCTCGGAAGAGCAGGGGATATCCGATCTTAAAGGCCCCTAAAAATGCTGCAGCGCACAGGGCATTCTCGAGGCGAACGAGGGGGAATTTGGTCGACACGCGTTCAGTGCCAAGATTCACGAAATACACTGCAAGAGCGTCAAGACTTTCAAGCTTTGTTTCATTAATAAGAGTACAAAAATACTTCTGAAGCCAGAAGAGGGCCATTTTGTTGAATTCGGTCATAATTTAGTGGTAGTTTTCATCTTTACTCGAACTATCAATGGTATTTCCTGCTACAAATTGCTATTTTTAATTGGTGTAGAATTCGAGGCACCAAATGAATAATGCTTTGCTTTGAAAATCATCGTCATTATTCAATTGGCTTACAGTAAATGTTTAAGGTGGTCCCAAGCATAACTTTCGATTTTTAAGGAAATCTTAAACTTCCCTACATGTAATTTCACTTGCTCATCACATAGTCAAATTTAGTCAATACTATTTATAAAAACGTTACCTTGCACTAGGTATATATATAGAAATATGTAATTCAAATACATATGAGAATATTTTCCCTTAGATGCGGAATAATTTGTTTCATATTATTATTATAATGAAGGTTAAAAAAATATCTAGGTACCATGCAGAGTAAAAGTACGTATTTGTATACGATTTTAGATTAAATTTCAAGTTTCGCGCTGTGAACCCCAGTCAAAACAATGCTTTTATTAAAGTGAAATTTAAAAAAATACTATTCCTGCTTCATTTATGCTGCTACATAGTGCATGGTGATTTCCTCATCATAAACTGATGAACTTGAGTGAACTGTGGTACAATAATTTTATTTCGACTTACTAGAAATGATAATAAGAAATGTGTTATGCAGCGGTATAGACCTAGAGCTGGGGAAGAGACTAGAGAAATGTTGTGTGGAGTGCTATGCTGTATGGATGCGAAACGTGGAAATAGGGAAGAAGAGAGAAGGATAGGATCAATGCTTTTTAGATGTGGGTGAGGAGGAGGCTTGAGAGAGTAAAAGGAGCGTATAGCGTAAGAAATGAGGAGGTGCTTGGAAGAGTTAGAGAGGAAAGAGCTCTGCTGAAAACAATACAGAAGAGAAAGGGAAACTGGATCGGACAAATTTTAAGAGGGAAGGGGATTTTAAATAAGGCAGTCGAGGGAACAGCGGAGGGAGAAAAGAGAAGAGGAAGAAGAAGGCTGAAAATAACTGGCGAAGTGAAGATAAAAGAAGTTACAAGGAGACCAAGGAAAAGGCCCGGGACGGGACAAATTGGAGACAGCTTTGGTGTTTGGGACCAGCCAGTAGGCAGAATACCAGTCGATGATGACTACTAGAAAAGTTCGAAATTTTTAGTAAACGGTAAAGACAAAGTTTGTAAATTATTCAGATCGGGTATTTACAAAATTAACTGTAATTGTTGGAATATAGCTGACAAATAGGACGAAATTTTAAGACACGGATCAAAGAACACTCACAAAGTTACTTAAATATGGATACCAACTCACAATTAGCTAAGCATCTGCTGAATAATAATCACGCAAGTGATTTTATCCCCGAAATTCTACATGTTTAAAAAGGTTTAAAGATGGATGCATTGGAGCAAATGGAAATTATCAGAGAGTCAAGCAACCTTTGCAACGAGTTTCTTTTTCCGCACCCCTCCCCACTCCTTCCCGTAAAAATTTCCCTTTTTACAAGGCCCTAACCTATGTTCCCCTGCCTTTCCACCCAAAAATTAGTTTTTTCTCCAAACCCCCCCTCCTCCAGCTTATTGGCGTTGGTTACTTTCGTAACTATCAATAAATAACATGTAAACAATTGTACCTGAGAATGCAGCAAGCTACGAAACGCGTAGTACATTTATAAATATTAGTGGAAAAGTACAATGATTGTTTTAATATGGATTCAAGTACTAGAAAGGTTATTGAAATGTGCGCTCAATGACTAACGATTAGCGCTCCAGCCACTTAAACTTCCTCATTCCTGTAAACGATGGTTTCAGACCTCACTTGGTGGAATTCCTTGATATCAGGGATAGAAGGATTAACTTTGCAATTCCACATTGTAAAAGATTTATTACGGCCGGTTTCGCCGCAGTGCAGCATCATCAGGTGCTAATGATGCTGCACTGCGGCGAAACCGGTCGTAAAAAATCTTTTACAATGTGGAATTGCAAAGTTAATCCTTCTATCCCTGATTCCTCATTCCTTCTGCATTCCCAAAATTCGTCCAAAATTTCCGTTTTTTCCTCATCCGCCCTCTCTAAGCGTTCTCCCTTCTATCAATCTTCATACCGCAACGACTCAGTTACCCTTACAGTGCCATGCTGTGTACTAGTCTTCGTCAATCTTTTCTCAGTACCCCTGCTTGAATCCCCTCCACTTGTACCCTTCCGTTCGATAATGGTTACCCGGCCAATGCATAGATACGATGTCCATAGTGCTAAACCTATTCGCTATCGTACTCATCAGATACGCCTTCCATTCCATGCCCTCTTCCAGAATCCATAATTATAGAGGACGCATGATTATATGAACTACTTGGTACCCCTGTATTCCAAGAAACTGAAACTACCTACGGGTACTGGGAGAAGTTTGAGAATAGCGGTTAAGATATGCCAGAAACCTTCAAATCTTGGTAAAACGGAATAAACGTTTTCGTGCTCTCGAATTGAAAGTAGTCTGAACTGAGAGCAGCCTAGCACAAGCCGCAGGGATAGCGATGGTAGAGCACTATTATTTGACAAATAAAATCTGCGCAACCAAAATTTTTGTTTCACATTTTAGAGAAGGTCTTTTAATTCCTCATTTATCTTCCCTGAATTCGAAATTAATGCTGAAAAAGCTCACAAATGAAAAAACGACTTCGTTTTCTTCCACTGATATATTTTTTTGGTACGACATGTTTCGACACATAGGGGTCATTTTCAAGTACAAAAAATTTTAAAATTCAAGCAAATATATACCTGGAAGGGTCTTGGCGGAGGTTGGAGAGGGGTGGAAGAATGGGTGTTAGGAGGGGGGGGGGAATATATCAGTGGAAGAAAACGAAGTCGTTTTTTCATTTGTGAATATCAACTTCCACATAGTTGAGCCTGATACCATTGAACTGAAACAGCTGTTACGCGGGAGTGTGTTTGTTGTAAGAACCCGTAATTGAAAAATAGTATATAGCCATTTTATTTTTAAACCGATATTTTTAGGTGAAATTGACCCAGAGCTACACATAATTTGCGTGTATTAATCATACACGATTGATTTTAGTCACTTAGATTGTATGAAAATAAGTTAAAAATTAACTGTTAGTGATTTTTTTCACTTAAAACTTCAATTTTTTCTCTTGCGTGCAGTGGCACCTTCTTCCTTCAAAACCACCTGTAGTCCCCCAACATCGCTGGAGCCCAAAGTCCTTGCTTGCGAAATTTCATTGCTTTAAATTCTTGATGAAACCTTTCCCCCTGCTCATCACTCTCTGCGTCAAGATTCTTAGGAAAGAAGTCGCAGGGGGAAGGTAGAAAGTAGAGTTTTAGAGGCATTTGGCACCCCAATTTATGGTAAGCAATCAGCAATATTTTCATGAGAGATTTTAGTTCTTCTCTTTCATGTTTCCTAGAAACCCTTTCACAACATCAAAATATGTCCTCCATGCATCTAGTTCATTTGAATTAAGCTTTGCCTCAAAATCTGAAATTTTTAAAACTTTTTCTAATGCGTGGTCCGATGAAGATTCCTGCTATAAGTTTGGCTTCACTCAGTTATTGAAATAAATCTCTCAAAAGCTGGAGTCTCTGACCATTATGATATTTAGCCTTCACAAATTCTTTTATCAAACCTAACTTATAATGTAAAGGAGGTAACAAAATTTATTTGGAGCGACTAATGGCTTACATTCCACATTAGTAGAGGCAGGCTCATATGTTTTCCGAGTAGGCCACACTTTTCTGACGTAGTGGTGATGTGTCACTCGACCATCCCATAGGAAAAGAAAGCAGCAGTACTATTTAAATCTTCCTTGAAGCTCGACTGACACAGAAATTTCTTTAAAATCACCACGTGATTTACAAACTCGCACTGTGCTGAATTTAATATTGTAAATTTGTTATTGAACTCTTCATTCATTGAAACCGAGTTATCAAATGCAAATGAAGACTTTTCGCGCTCAATATGTATTTAAAGAGCATTGAAACGTATCTTGATGAATCAATAATTAGGCGCCACTCATCAGGATGGTGTTCAATATCTCATTCATTAAACCAGCAATATCTGAAGAAACACAAGCAGAACCTTCCATTTAAAGTAACATGAGTGTTTATCGTTTCTTTTTGTAAATGAAGTTATGCTCGTTTCTCTACGAAGTAGATTCCATTATTGCAGTCGCGAGCCTAAAAGTTCAGCTTTTCGTTCGGGCAATTACGAATCACTTACCAAGTAAATTGGTTCTTGCTGATTTGTGAAACGTGGTTCATTTGAGACACTAGGCTTGAACGTGGAGTCGTTACTTTCTTCTAATACGTCTGTCTATTGTTCACTCTAAGCTATTGCTATATATTCAGAAATATCGAAGTCCTCCAATTTCTGCGCTGGGTTAGGCATTGAAGTCTCCATTAGGAACTTTTCTCATTGAGTCTCTGTGATGACTGGTCGGGTAAAGCTTTCTCCATGAGGAACAGGCCTTTTTACTTAAAGCAAGTTTGGATTTTTCATTCTATGTTTCAGCTTTGCTGAATAGCCTCTTGTGTTTTTAGGAAAAAAGAGCAATCATGTGCGAGGTTTTTTGATTCACGCCAAATTAAAGGGACAGCAAATAGCATACTTTTTTCTTACCGTTCTTCCACTTTGAAAGGCCAACAGAACAACTGACACAATACGCATGAGGAACCCAATGAGAGTCATGATCACCAAACTGGCAGCCAAAATACAATTAGAATGATTTTTTATTAGTTTTGACGCTCATCTGGATTTCAATTTTTGTATGTAATGTCCACAAACAAGGCAAAAGCGATAAATTTGATTTTTACAAATTCTGCATGCTAAATTTGCCATTATTATGAAAAATATCACTTTAAACTGCGTAAACATACACTACACCAAGTCAGACTAAGCTGCTGAGAGGTTAGGAGGGATGGAAGAATGATGTTATAACATCAATGTTCCCCTCCCTTCTCCTGCAATGCTATCAACCTGGAAAAGATAAATTACCGTACTTTGGTCCATTTATTTGTAAACTGATAGCATTATATACTGCAAAAAATGAGACGCGTTATAGATTTTATAGCAAAAGATTTTTTAATGGTATGCAAAACAAAGAAAAATTAGGCAGTTTTGGGCAATGTTATCAAACATGTGTAAACCAGTGAAATTATAGTTCTCGTCTTCTGTTTGTTTAAACTATATTACCGATGTAGACCGTGACGCATCACAGTTAAGCGTTTAACCTTTTAGTCATAGTAGCATAGGATTAAAGAACCTTAGGACCATCGTTGAGGCCGTGTTTTCCTGGAAGGACTGTTCTTTTGGGATTACCCGCGTCAGTATTGAGAAAAAAACAGTGTTTTTCTTCCTTTGCCGTACACCTCCTCAAGGCTAAATGGCACTTAGCCCCTAGTTATTTTAGTTCTGAGGATGTCTCCAACAAAGAAGAAACTTTTTTTAAATCTTGACGCGGGTAATTCCGAAGGAATTGTCCTCTACGAACATGGATCGCGTTTGTTTTAATAATTTGTCGTGATTTTCTTTCAAAAAATCATAAATCGACTAAATTTCTTGTTCGAGTTACTCTGTTGCTGTCTATCTCATCAAAATTTGGAGCACTACATGGTATAATTCTTTTCAAATTTTCTTTCGAAGCATTTACCTGGGAACCGTGAGTTACAATTTCTAAGAATCTCCTTTCATGGCTAGAGCTCGCATTGCGTATATTCCATGTACTCTAATGACGTACTGATAAGATATTAATAGTCGCACAAGTTTTTTCTTATCTCCTACCGATTCATGTGAGTATTCCTCCGACTTATTTGTTCGAATACTTTCGAGTTTCGAGTTCGAATCGAGAGGAAATTGTTGGATTTTTTTCGCGGTGATGTAAGACGCTTACCCTGATTTGAACCAGAGACCGTATTTTCTGGCAGCAAACGGTCTACTTTATGGATACCATGATACCCTTATTTGCACGAAGGCAGCTAATAGAGTACTGATCGATAAAATTATTTTTTTTTTCTAAAATCTCCGGCTGCACCAGGATTAACATACATTAGGCCAAGTATATTGAGTTTGGGGTATCGGAGATGTGTTTCCGGTAAAAAAGGAATGGTTAGAAATGAGTCGGTCGTGAAATACTGTGGAATAGATGATCCGGACCAGCATATTAATGAAAGGAACCTGCATCTTTTTTTTGTCTTGGCAATGTTGATTGAAGAATTAGTCGTGTAACTAAGCATTTATGTTGGAGGACTGTAAGAGGAGGAGCAAACCGTGAAAGCCGTGGGTGAATGGGCTGGAAGATACTCATTAGGAATAATGTGAGTCCTAACAACAATAGTGTGGGCGTGTGAAATAGTGTACGAGAGTGGCAGAAGAACGGGAGGCATTTATGGATGGGGCAGTGTTTCATAAGTCAATAAAACAAACAAAAAAACAGTTTCCTTGGCATAACTAGAGCAAACAAACCATTATGAATGTGGGTATCTACATCTACATACTACCCTACGGTCAGCCGCATGGACGTATGTGAGAGGGTGTTAGGACACCAGCCGTGTAAAGATGTAAGGGATAAGTTTTTGAGAGGAGAAACGGTGATGTGTACTATGGGAGTGTATTTAGTGGAAATCAGTTTTTATTGTGATCGCATATGTTGTGCGGGAAGAACTAGTTTTTGTACCTATCTGTTCGGTAATGTATCTCTCTTATTTTGTCGCCTCTGTCAGACCTAGAGATGTAGTTAGGCATCATGATAATATTGTGTGTCGCTCTGAAACACACCAGTTCTGAATTTCTCAAACGAGCTAAGCCTAGCGTGAAGCCTCCGAGTCTCTGGGGCTCCCACCTTAATCCCTGTAAAAGTTATGAAACACTACATGTTCGCTCGTAGCAGTTTGTACGAAGCGTGAAGCTCTTATTTGTATTTTATTAATTTATTTGTTTAATTTTTATGGCCAGAGGCTCAAATGCTCGCGGCGTATTCAAGGTGTGGACTAACCAGAATCATATGGACCTGAGCCTGAGCCGAGATTAGCTGAATATGGAATGGAATAAAAGGAATAAAAGTCCGTTTTGACTCCAAAGCATGGTGGATTAAGCCCTATCTTCGTAAGTGAGCGCTTTTTCGGCGAAAGTACTTCATCTATAGATAGTAAACGAGGGTGTAATGCACTAGGCTCCACGGAAGATATTACCGTGGGTAGTCAAAATTGTATCCGTTTTCCTTTTGTTTTCCTTGCTGTCATGCATCGTTCCGTCCGAAGTTAAGCGGAAGCTTAGTTGGCGTAGGGGTTGGAGGGTGACCAGACCCCGGGTTATTCCTTCTACAAAACTGACTACATTCAGTATCATTCGCTGCTTATATGTTTGCTACATTTTTCTTATTTATCTGTCTACGTTAAAATTTAATCTGCGATCTTTAAGAAATTACGCTTGGAAATTATTAAATGATATTTGTGAGCATTGGTGAACCAATCGTCAGTGCTGTCGCATTGTAATTTTATACTTGAAAAGACTTAAGTAAAAGCAATTTCCGCCAACCTCGCAACAGTTATGGAACACCATTAATTAGGAGGAAATGCGCCTTTATAGGAATTAGACTCACGCATATTGTGATTGGTTCAGCAGTCATTGACCAAGGACTGAATATTTTGATACAAATTTCGTTTACTTAAGGTAGTGTGAGCGAGATAGTTCCCTAATCATTATAGAGACCATATTCGATATATACGTTTTAATTTCACCAACTGTAACACACACAAATTTAATATTGCATTATTAATGTTGCAATAATCTAGTTTTATATGACAGAAATTGTAAGTAATCAAATGAAAACACATATCTAAATAAGTCTTTAACTTGACTCATTTTTTCACGCGGTTTGTTTGAAACTCCATCAAAACGGAAGATTTATTGTGATCCCGAAGAATTTACTGCCGTGACAATGTAATTAATTTAATAAAAATAGTTGTAAAAACACTCAAACAACACACTCCGTTTTTTGACTAGATCTAAGCGTAGAAAATGCCTCATTTATCAAATAATATCTCTCTGGAGTGCGTACACTTCCATTTCCCGTATAAAAAGGCTGGTATTTTTTGGTAACTATCTCGGAAAGTAATGTGGTAAGGGGTTAAATTTTTTATGTCAATGGAATGGTGGTATATTTTTCTTTAAAATGAGACCAAGTTCATTGATTTATAGGTAAATTAAAATTTCGCTCAAACCACCTTAAGTAAAATGGTGCTCTTTTTCCTCCCATGTATAAGTGATGACGCTATGGCTCCAAATCTCTCCCGCAAATTCCATGTATACAAGCACTTTTAACTAACTTCCATCACCTTACAACGAACTGATGTCTTCTTGGTCAAATGGCTGAAACGCAGCCCAAATATATGAGTAGACGTCTCCAAAATAGTGCAAGTGGCCTCGGAGGAAAGAAAAAATTTCCATGGAAGGAGGAAATTCAGTAACCTGGCCGAAAGAAGCATTAGCAGAAAACATTCGTCCTTTCTGCGAAGCCGTATCTAGCTTTCTCGTAACCGCTCTTTGATCGATTAAATTGCTCCAGGGGTATTAACAAAAAAGTGGACTCGGCAGAAATGGGAACAAAGAATTCGCCATAATGATTTCATACTTTCACCTTCTGAATTGATTACAGTCCCAGAACCACTCGGGCAAAATTGCCTTTCGTCATAAAAGCGAAAAAAGAAATTTCTTGCTTCTTTTACCGCGCAAATGTGGCTTCCGTGTCTGCTCACAGGTGAATGTATATTGATTCAGAATATATATCCCATCTATGGTATTCCAGCCCCCTTTCTTTATTTCCATTACTTTTCGCAGTGCCTTCTATCAGTGTGTTCAGAATATTAGCACATGTTCATTTTCATGCCAATAAATTTCTCCGAAAGTTTTTTTCTGATTTTACGATATTTTTTGTCACAATTTCCCTCGATTGATACTTACAATGTGGATGGGAAATCAACAGATTGAAATTGATTGTGGGTGACTCCGAATTTTCAAAGTAGCATTCATCTGTCCTTTTTTATCACCACCGATGAACATAATTGACAGTTCGGAAACAGTGACCGTAAAGCAGAGGAGAAAATACTAGAATCATTCGAAACCGGGTGTTGCAAGAGAATGCTGAGGATGAAATAGACGGGTGAAGTAGGAAATTAGGAAGCATAGAGGGCAGAAGAGTAAAGGGCCATGCAAAATGTTATAGAGAAAAGAAGAGTCAGGTGGATTGAGACTCCATGAGGCACAATGGGTCTATTAAAATATACTTGACGGAAAAATAGTTGGAAAATCCCATGAGAAAGTCCAAGGGATAAATGTATACACTAAATAATGAGGAAAGCACCTAAGAAAAACTACCAGGGAGCGAGGGAACTCGCATAAAATAGGGAAGGATGGAGGGCTTCAGTTAGCCAATCATGAATGTCCAGTGAATGAAAATTTCCAGTATTCATCAGAATGCACATAGGCAAAGTATAGAACCTGCAGATATCCCAAAGAGGCGTATACCCAAAGTATATGACATCGCTAGCACGAACATACACCCATGTGGTTATATCTTGGTACAGTCAAGGCGTTAGATATAGTTGGATTGGATTTTTTGGGAAGGAGCCCGACAGCTAAGGTCATTTGCGCCATAGAGAACAGGTAAGGGAGGAAGGGTGGATAGAAACCCGGCGTCGACATTAGCCTGCTCTTAACGAAAGGCGTCAAGGGGACCACAGTCGATGCCTACAAAATGATGCCAGTGTAAAACTTAAAAACAAATCGAGGCTTAATGATAAATGATTAAGCAGCAAGAAGTGGTATTAGTCATTTATAAATTGTAGTAAAGAAGTTTTCTATTCAAGTCGAAGAAGCTTTTGCAAATCGAAACACATCAGCGACCTTCAGCGAACATGAACGACCATGAATGGAAAGCCAGGTAAAGGCGACACGTTGGTAGCCTGTCGGTGCACTTTGATGTCACTTAACAATCATGGTTCTGGAGACAAAACCTAGTCCTTAGAAATTCCTTACCAGCTGGAACTCTTGGAAGCCGAAGTCTAGGCAAACTGAAGGAATGAAGCTCTGAGGCGCAGACTTCTTTCCTAGATTCAAGGGCGACGAAAATAGACCTCAGGCTTTCGAGAGGTGGGTGTGGAGGAGGACGGAGAAGGTGCGGAGGACGGAAAGGAAGACAAACGAGGAAGTGCTTGGTATGGTGGTTGAGAAAAAGAAACAGTTGGATGAGATCAGGAAGAGGCAGGTTAAGTGGCTGGAAGGGGGATGAGAGGAGCTGGGTTGATTCAGGTCGTGATAGAGAGAAGGATGATGGGAAAGCGGAGGAGGAGAAAGAGAATAGGTTTTATATTTTATAGACAAGAGAATGAAGAGTAAATGGATTCTGGATTTTCAAGATTCCATGAAAGAGAATCAGCCTCTATAATGATGATATCGGGATTGCCATAAAAAATTATTTAATGCAATTTGATAAGAACACCCAATTTTAGAGGAGCCTCGGAGATATTATCCATGGGTATCCGCCCCGTGTCATATGAACGGAAACCAAAGTGCAGAAGTGAGTAAATATCCCACTAAATTCCGTTCAATTAAGGAAGTCATCCTGGTGATAATGCTAAGACCTTCCATGATATTCAAATAGCCCACGTTTAATAAAATATAATGCTTCGTCTCCTCACGTTTGAATATCAGTTTATTGGATTTTTCGATGGCTGAGGCTATTTCATGCCGATGCTGCCAATAAAATCAATTTGAAAAGCAACCTAAAATATTGGCATCACCACTAATTCAGCGCTTGCTGATAAGTGGCAGCATCATTCACAGCACCTTGATTCACAGAGATATTAACTCTACTGCTCAGCCTTGATAGTTGAAAGAGATGTTATCCAGCATTTTAAAGGTTGTTTTGCAAATGTTCAACTGAAATATGGGAAGACAGTGTATCTTCATGATATGAGAAAATTTTTCTATTATGAGAATCTGAATAAAGTGCAGAGAATGGTGATTGTTAAAATTTCATTGCCATAAGATGCCGGAAAGAAGAATACTAAAACTATGACCTCTGGGATTGCTGAAAAATATAGAATTTCCGTTCGTTTGAATTAATCTCATATGCTCTCCTGTCTTCCATTTGGGGAGACTAGAGTCTGACCAATCATTTTATTTCTCTTGACCCTGTTCCTGCTGTCTACAATCGACCTTGCCGCGTTTTTTCCTTCACGTTATTCTTTTGTCTAGATTAATCTACGAAAATATGGGCCTTTGAGTTCCACCCTACCGCAAAAATATTATTTCTTCCAACCTTTTCTCTGTGTTATCAGTGTCTCTCAAATCTCCGTACCCGCGCGGGTTGACGCCCTAAAGTTATCCGATAGTTATTTGATTTCAGTGCCGGAAACACCTGCTCCAATAAAAAACGTGGTGGGTGTATTCCGATCCCGCCGAACGTCTTTGGAAATACGTAGGTATACAACAAACGCAGATTGTCACTGAAAAATTGTCCTTAGCATTGTTTATCGGCCGACGGATGATGAAACCTGTCCGTGGTTAATACTCTCTTAGGTCTATTTCCGATGTTAAAGCGACGAGTCTTTCCAATTTACTGGTTTTTATCGCTAGAAAAAGACACAAAGCAAAAACTTTGTTGCTAAGGCCGTCATGGAATATTTCGGTGCAGCAAATGGTAATGTGCAACACAGTATATCTTTTAGCCTGGGAAAATTGAATTTTTTGGTTGTCCATCTTTCGTTGGAAGAAAATCTTCTATATTATTTCTACTGTATAGATACCTTTTTCTCAACTTATACGCAACCAAACTCTACAAATGAGGTACCAAAATGCACAGAATTTATCAGAGAACATGCGACGGCATATCTTACTTCCTAAATATTGCTATTGTTTCCTAAAATTGGTTTTAAAAAAATGGCCCTTGATATTTCTCTTAGGGGATGAGGCGATCCGCCATCTTGACGTCACGCACTTGCTCCATGGTGCAGAGCAAACCTTTATTATTTTTTTCAGAGGTTTTCCAGACTGATGTAATTAACGAGGAAAATGTTAACAATTACTTAGATCGAGCAATTTTGTGCCCGAAAAATGAGGATTGTGATGCCATTAACAACCATGTTGTCGAAAAGGTTGTTCACGGAGCGTGTAAAACTTATTTCAGTCATGATTCTATTCAGAGTGATAACAGCGACCCCAGTCTGTACCCAGATGAATTTCTCCACAGTATTACTCATTCCGGCCTACCCCATCACAAATTAGTGCTTAAGGAAAATACAACCGTAATGCTTATCAGAAATTTAAATGCTAAAGCTGGACTTCTTAACGGCACCAGAATGGTCATTACAAAATTGGGAGACTTTACAATTACCGCGAAAATAATCGATTCCGGCAAGATTGTCCTCATCCCAAGAATACAGTTAACGCCGTCGGATCCCACCATGCCTTTTCATTTGACTCGCGGACAATTTCCCATTAAGGTTTCCTATGCGATGACTATTAACAAGGCTCAGGGTCAGACTTTGCAAAGAGCTGGCTTATTCCTGCCTGACCCTGTATTCTCTCATGGCCAACTTTATGTACCATTCTCTAGGGTAAGATCTTTTCAAAATATTTTTGTAAATATTAAGGAAAACGCTAAACAAGTATTAACAGAGGATAGTGTAATTACTTCCAATGTTGTGTTTAAAGAGGTCCTCTGACCTCAATTTGTACATGAACATTCCAATTAAATTTGTACATAAGACCCTGCCTTTTTTTTCTACATTTTAAAATTAGAAACGCGCCTATCCCTCTGTGGACCTGAATTGAAAAGAGCGGGGGAAGCCCGCTGGGAGCGGGCGCATCACGCTCGTTGAAAAAAAAAATAAGTTGAAAAATATCGAATTTTCAATACTGAAAAGTATTGTACAGTATTGAATATTTAAAAATTGAATAAAAGTGACTTTAAGGGTGACGACTCTTTTTCTTTATTTCTTTAAATTGACTCACAACTTCTCATCTGAGAGAATTTTTTATTCTATAATCAACGTTATTCTTTGAATTTTTGAATCTTCCATATGCTTTTTATTAATTTTGATAATCCATTAAAACCACTTGAGTTTTTTAGCTAATGAAAAGTATCTTGCCTACAACCTCAATCTTCTTGCGGCCTCTTCGATGAAGTTGCTCCCTCTTCGGCGACGGTGTGCTTCCCGTTGCATCGTCGGGGATGTTTTCCCGATTCTTAGACGCTATTTTCTTCACAGCTTCAAGGGTTATGACAAGGCACTCAGAAACATTACGATAAGTGGGATATCTTTTGTCACCACATTTCTCGGCTTCTCGACGAAAGAAACAAATAGCGCTTAAAACCATCCTCACTTTTATCTCCGAAAATTTGGCGCGAGGAGGCATAGCAAATAGCATCTAAAATGACACTGATGACAATTCTGAAAAATTAGGACAACTGGTTTTCCCCCGCCGGTAAATGCTTGCATTATAATGTAGTGTGTTTTGTAGGCAATTCCTCGCGCGACTTACGGGCCCTTACCCTCTGACTGGGCAACAGCGCGCGCCTCTCCCTTTCTCTTCCGGGTGTGCTTCTGGCAGTTCAGCGCGCTCTTTTCTCCAAAATAAATGTTAATCGATATTGATTTACCAACAAATTCGTTTAAGATTTTGTAAGTGGATTCATGATGATGAACTCGATGGCTTGAAGAAGATCCGAACGGCCGTTTTCAGGGATGCGAGGAACGGAAAATAATAGTCTTGCAATTTCATCAATAACTAAAATACTAATGCACCTAATAATCTGAAAATTCGTATGATTGTTAAGAAAAATCTTTGATAGAATATTTGGAAAGGAAGTTTCGATATCTTGACCCGCGTTGTTATTACAAAGCCGTAAATGCGATCCATCCGTCCGGTACCCGGAAAAATGCGCTAAATTTCTGTTTTTAAGCACACACTGAAATCCATACAGACGGTAAATAGTTTTGTTTACCATCACTAAACGCAGAAATAAACAAGTTTTGATTTGATGTACTTCATTTTAAAATCGATTGAGCCGTGTTTGATATATTAGTCTTCAAACTCGTGTGACGGAATTTTGCAACGGATAGTAAGCTCGCATCACCTCTCTCAGCAGATGGACAGCTCTCCAAGACTCGAGTATCATAGAATATTCTCAGCTGTGTGTCCACTGGAGGTGAGAAAGTCGCGAAGACCTGTTACCAGTCCGTGTCCAATGTCTTATACAAGGTGTTGGTTGTGAGACTTCGCAATGGAAGATAAGCGTAAATTGTTGGATTTACTCACAGTACGATAAATTTTATAGGAAATGAAAATGGAAAACTTAAAGAAACTTTGGTTTGGAAAGTATAGTATTTCAATTCGGCTAGTGAGTCACGTAGTATTTAAACTGGAGGAATTGGTAACGTAGTGTTTCAATAGGAGGATGCTCAACTTTAGCCAACAAATTGAAATTAGAGGGTACTCAGCGACAAAAAAACTACATATTTATAATGCTGTCTGAAAACCGTAATTTTTTATTTAATTTAACGATAGGTAAAAATCGAAAAAAACACTAAAATTTCCCTCCCAGAATACACATTACACGCTAGGCTTACCTTGCTTGAGAAATTCAGAACTGGTGTGTTTCAGAGCGACACAGAGAATATTCTCATGATGCATCACTACATCTGTAGGTTTGAAAGAAGCGATATAACAATTGCCGAACAGATAGGAAAAAAACTCGTTCTTTCCGCGTACAATAAGTGACCACAATAAAAACTGAGCTCCACTAAATACACTCTCATAATAGAAGTCACCATTTCACCTCCCAAAATCTTACATCTTTACACGGCTAGAGTCAAAATCCCTCTGCCACACACCCATGCGGCGGCTCGCGGGGTAGTACGTAGATGTAGAAATTACACCTTTTATTTCATACCTCGCCAGGTTTCGACTCCATATATTCTCCGCTTCACTATCAAGAGGTTTCCAAGAAAGGATTTTCAAACAATAGCTTTAATATTATTTTTTTTCTTGACGTTCGGGGATGGATGGCTGTTTTGAGAGGAGAGTGAAGGATTATAAATGTCTACTTAGTAATTCTCGAAGTGTGCAAACAGAAACAAGGTCACGGTCGGGGAAAGCGTACCGAAGCGGGAGAAAAGGGCAGCGGAAGAGGGGTGAGAAGTTCAAAGAATTTGGCCGTCAAATAAATCTGACCGTAATATTCAAATAAGCTACCATTTTAACGTTTTCCATTCTACATCTACATAATACCCTGCGAGCCGCCGCTTGGGCGTGTGGCAGGGGTTATTAGGACACCAGCCGTGCAAAGATTTAAGGTTTTGACAGGTGAAATGGTGACGCGTATTATGGGAGTGTATTTAGTGGGGCTCAGTTTTTATTGTGGTCGCCTGTTGAGTGCGGAAAGAACAAGATTTTGTATTTATCTGTTCGGCAGTGTATCTTTCTTATTTTATCGCTTCTATCAGACCTAGGAATGTAGTGAGGCGTCATGATGCTATTCTCTGTGTCGCTCTGAAATACACCTGTTCTGAATTTCTCAAGCAACCTAATCCTGGAGTGTAGCCTCCAAGTCTCTTAGGGGCACCCGCCTTAATCCCTCTTTAAGTTGTAAAACACTATATGTTCTCTCGTAGCTGTTTTTAATGAAGCATGCAGCTTTTCTGTGTATTTTATTGCTATTTTTTTGTTAAATATTTATGACCAGGGTCCCAAATGCTTGCGGCGTATTCGAGGTATGGTCAAAGCAGAGCGAAGTAGCATCGCTCTTTTACTTTTTCATCCGAGGACCTTCCTGCTATACGCTGATCAAAACTAAGTCTCTTTATTGCTGTGCCGCATATGTTGTATGTGTGTTCCCTACGATATATCTGAAGTTAAGGTAATTCCAAGATATTTTACTGTATCTGAAGATTTTATGTTAACTCCACCCACAGTATAGGTAGGACATTTGTGTGATGACTTTCGCAGGGAGTGAACTGTGGTGCGTTTCCTGATATTCAATTTTAACCCCCTCTCCTGGCACCACGAATGAACCTTGTTAAGGTCCGATGACGGAACTTCTAAGTCCGCGTCTTCGCTTATTTCACGGTTAATAACACTATCGTCTGCAAATAGTCTTAATTTACTGCTAACTCGAGAGCTTAGGTCATTAATATAAATGATGAAGAAAAGATTAATTTCCATTGAGTTCAATTTGGTGCTCTTATCGGAGATGTTGCAAATTTTGGGGAGAAATATAACGGGACGAGTCAGTTCATTTAAATAGTTGGAAAAATTGCATACTTTTTATTTTAATAGATGTGTAATCCGCTGTCTCGGGAATGACTTTGTGGAATCGTGAAATGCTCAGCATTATATACTATTAGTAAGTTGGTTTTTCCACATTGATTTATTATTAAAAGACTACCTACGTTTCGACGAAACTCGTCATTATCAGGCACCTTGTACTTGATGATGACGAGCTTCGTCGAAACCTAGGTCGTCTTTTTCTAATAAATCTATGGAAAAACCAAGGTACTCATAATTTACAATGATAAGTAAAAGATGTGCATTATTCCATCACTCACGCTTCATTTTACCAGTTTGTCCAGCATAAAAATAATTATATTAGGGTTAATAACACTGTAGTAAGTGCACACCACTTTTGTCTTCAACTAATGTCTTTTGACTGATTGTGAGGATACCGGGATTGGCCACGGTATTACCTTCACCGAGTCTCCCGAAAGTGCACATGAGTGAACATTTCCACAGAGGGAAAATCATTCGTTTAACCAGGACCTGAACCTGGATCCCTGTGTATCGCGCCGAGTGCTTCAGCCAGTTAAGGCGGTTGGAGCGGTAATCGTGAGTCGTGTGCACGTTTCAGTAACTTTCCAAGTTAAAAAAAAAGTATTCTACCGGTTTAGGCAGGTTTTGCTGAATGTCAGAGAATCTCCCCCCGGTCCTCTACCCATTCAGAGGTCCATCCCCCTCCAGTTTGTCCTTTTTCGCCTCAGAATACGACCTACCCTTCTTCATCCCCTCCATGAAACCTTCTCTTTCTTCCCCTTCCCCGCTTGCCCAACATCCTTCTCTCTATCATACTCTTGAGCAACCAACCATAGCCCTTTATTACATCCTTCAGCCATCTACCCTGCCTATCCCGGATTTTATTGAGAAGTTTCCTATCCTCGCCCACCATCTCAAGCACTCCCTGTTAGTCCTCCTCTCCGTCCACCGCACCTTCTCCATCCTTCTTCACACCCACATCTCAAATGTCTGCCGCCTATCCTCGTCCTCCTTTCTGAGGGTCCACGTTTCTGCCCCATACGACGCTACGCTCCATATCAAGCTCTTTACCAGCCTCTTCTTCACAACCTTACCCAATGTCCCCGTCATCAGCTCCTTTCTTTACTAAACTTTCCGAGTAGGCCGACTAAAATGCGTGAACATTTCACGTTAGTACATTTGTTTATACAGAGGAAATAAATATACACATGGCATTACAAATGATGCAAGAATCATATTTCAAAATGTTCGTCTTAATCAAAACGGCTTGTTGTAACAGGTTTACGAGGAATCCGAAATATAAGCAAAAAATTCTCGTAAAGACCTGTTTTTACTCGGCGTGATACCTTGATGTTTGCTAGCCACCATTATAAAAATATAAAACGTGTTATTTCGCGATAATAAGAATATCTTTGCATAAGTAATCGAATTGTTTCGAGGTGTATGTCAGGTTCTATGGAGTTACGTGTAAAAGTGACAACAAACTGCCAAGAAACCAAATCGGTAGCACACAGTTTTTTTCACTTTCATTCCTCTGTATTACCAAGAAGTAAACACATGCAGTGTTTGACACAAATCTGCTCGCCGACGAAAATCGCTTTCACCACCTTAAGCTGCCGCGGCGTCCAGGACGTTCCAATCCCGATCCGTCCTAACCGTTTAGCTACCGAGGCGTCCAGGATGTTCAAATCCATAACCCTCTTGGTTTTACTGACTAAAGCACTCGGCACAATATTGAGAAATCCCTCCTCGACTCCTGGTCAAGACGAATGATTTTTCTCACTGTGGAATTTCACACTGTTATCTTTGCATTGACATTAGCCTCAGAATTAAAAAATGGTTTTCCCATTGGCACTGGGTTTTCTAAAACACTCACTGTCTAAATAGGTGGACGATATCATGTAGCTCGTATAATAATGCTCTCATGAAGGAAACTTCATCCATTTGGGTTTCTGGTTTGAGAAAAGTGAGAAAATGGTAAGCATAAAACTGGCTTCTTTTGGTGTCGTCTATTCAATAGTTTGTCCATTAGGGATGTGTTCTAACCGTTAAGGGTAGTTATTAGTTTTATATTGCTAAGGTCTTCAGAAATTTTTCAATTTGATAGAGAGATGGATGATGGTGATGTGGTAAATCATTGTTTGAAAGCTACATGCTTATGAGTTTGGCGATGGTACCTATAAAAGTGCAGTTCCAAAATATTGAAAAAGAATGGTTTTGATACTTGAGGCTAATGATGAGGCCTAAAAAGTTAGCTTGTTGTCCCTCACCTTCCACAGTACAGGATATTGACATATAAAGAGAGTAAAAAAAATCACAAACGGCTCCAGCTGTATTCGACATCCAGTCCAGATACAAATTATACAATCTCAGTATCAAAAATACCAAAAACAGTTTTGGTTGGGCGATGTTTTGAATTGAAAAGTTTTTCTCCTATATTAACTTAATCCCAAATTTGGTTAAAATTTGGTCTGTTAAAACTGGTCTCGTCAGGTGAAAACTGGGTCTCCATGGTTAGCCCGCGAGGTTGACAAAAATTTTCATTTGAAATGAAACTAATTTGCTAGTAGATGGAGGGGAAATTTAGGATAACTTTTCAGCATAGTCGATGGACCTTAAGTTTTTTTAGAGATTTGAAAAGAGCCAAAGGGAGAAGTAAACTTCTTGGCTATTCAGAGACATGGGAGTGAATTAAGGGCTGTGACAGGACGGATCGGAATATTTGGTTAATGATTTTCAGGTATGCCAATTATTTTGGGGGAAGTGGATTTATACGCATAAGCGTCAATTTTTCTTGATTCTTAAACATATTCATAACAGAATGACTCCCAGAATAGCTATTAAGTACGATTTTCTCAGCCTTGAACATTTTGGCGAGGTCTTTCTTTAAAACTTGAAATTTATCGTCATAGCTTATGAAGTTCTTACATTTACAGCTGTAGTCTTGTCCATCCATAATTAAAATACTATTGCTCTTTTCAGCCTTAGTAAAAATCAGGTTTTTATGTTGGATTAAAATTTTGATATTTGCGTTCTTCTTGTGCTCGTATTCTCGTTTCGCAATTGATCCTTACCTTATCAACCACCTCTCTCCGACCACGTCACCATCACAGCTACCATCAACCCCTGATGGCACCGCATCGACCTTACTAAAATCCCCGAAATTAATGGCCAAATTAAAAGTAACTTGAATTCAACAATGTTAAGATTTTTATACCCTCATTCACTCGTTTGTTAAGCGTAAAAGAATCGGGAAGTTCGTACATTAGATATTAACATTTACACGGACTATTTCTGTTTAGAAGCACATATTTGTAGAGCGTAATAATTTACGTGGACGCTACGAGCAGGGGAAGTGTCTGATTATGGTGTGTTTCATGACGACTTTATTTTTTTGGAAAGTAAACCTTGGCCATGATGGAAACCACTGCCACTATACCTCATTTTCGTGGATGATGCGTTTTCTATGAATTCGTACGTATTACGCTCTAACCGTTCCGTGGTCAGACCACACGGAATGGAATTTTTTCTACATGTTTAGTACAGCTTTTATCTCTCTTTTTTATCTTTTTTATGACGTGTATTTTGTAGTGTATATTGCTCTTTGTAAAGCTAGTGCTAGATGGCGAGTTTCATCATTCGTCCACTCCACCTTCTTTTTTCCTCCAGTTATGCGTTCGTTAAACCTGAGACCAGCATCAGTGCATCGAAATTGTTTGGAATCGTGAGACTAAGTATCCATCGATAAGTAAAATACGCGTGTACACTAAACAGACGGAGTCCCCGAGACTTATCGCTGGTTGCCTCCGAGAGCAGTCTCTCTTTCTAATCCACTCGTGACTTGAATCTCTGAAATTGAAAACTGATTTCCAAGACATCATGTTTCCAGTGGACACTAACCTTTGCCCACGACCCTGGTTTCGCGGCAAAGAAATACTATTAGGCGAGTAGTTTATAAATCCAAATTATGGGAGTGGAAGGGGAGAGAGAGAAAGAATTCATGTCAACGCAAGCGCATGAGCTATTGTAAACCCTCTTAGTGCTGACCCCTGCCAGCGGTATCTAGTGAGAAATGCGGAGGGTAACTAGAATGAAATGTATCACTCTAGGAAAAAAAATATTATAAAGTTATTGTTTAAAATATCCATATGCAGTTTTTCTTATTGCGTTTGCATTGAATTAGGTAATAATAAAAAAACGCTTATACTTCGTACAAAAAATAATTGTAATTATATCTGTGTGCAAAAGTTAAACAATATTTTGCCTATGAGCCGATATATCGGCCCGCCGCACTAAAAGGGTTAATGAACATTTGTATCCCTCTCGCTCCCCCCTCTACACTTTCTTTCCATCTCTAATCACTCACATCACCCCCCCCCCGCTATGGCCGCAGCTCTGAGTGCGTCTTTACTTTCTCCATTTCTCCCTCCACCTAACATCCATAATTCCTTTTCCCTCCCCCCATTCCCGTCTCTCCCCCTCCCATATCCTGAATACGTAAACGGCTTACCTTACGATAAACTCGATATTTCCCAGGCGTAACTCAGTGACATTTCATTGTGACTAAATCGATGTTGTGGAAAATATTTTATCGCATAGGCGAAATATTCAGGTATGTTTTCAAGTCAGGTGCAGAAGCATGTTCAGAGAATTGTCAACGGCAACTTTATATATAAATAGAAATCCATTAAATGTGGTGGTATGGCAGAAAACACAAAAAGAAAAACTTAGGAGAACACGTAAAAAAGAAGGCAGTTGAACTTCTGCCTCCGTCTGTAGAAGACGAGAGAGATGGTCAAAAATTCTAATATTTTTTCGCGCAAGTTTTTCTTTTGGTTCTCTATCACACCACCATACCTATTAGATTATAATTAATTGTGGGAGTTAAATGTACCTGAGGATGTCGCCTATGCGATGAAACCGGTCGTCTGCGAATTAAATCATTGAGAAAATAACAAACTTATTCAGGCTTACTTAAGTTATAAACTCACGCAATAATGCTGATTTTCAACGGAACAGTGGTCGTGACAATTAAATACAGAGTGTGAGTGGCAATGTTTCCGTTTCTCCTTTCATCTCTGCTAATCTTTGGATTTCTGCATAATTTTTTTCGACGACAAGGAACCATTTGATGTAAGGAAACGTGTCACTCTCCTCATGTGCTCAGCCGAATCTGTGATTCAGCCACGCATTGTTTTGGGCGCGCATCGGGAGATGTTATCCACCGCCAAAGGCATTCTAAAATTTAGGACTCACGTACGTTTCAAGGCTCAACATCCGTTAACCGTGAAAAGCGACTCTTGCCAAGCGGGCGGCTCAAGGGTCGAAAAAAATCACCATTGCAGCAGCACTACGGTGTTGAGTCCAATAAATGCATTTTGTCGCTAAATTACTGCATTTTACATTGCACAATTAAATTGCTCGTGAATTGATTCATTACATCTAGGCTAATACAGTGAAAACACTGAAGTTGTGAAAAATGAACGCAAAAACATATTTGTAAAGTGCATTACATGGGTAGACCAGACAGATGGTATTTATGAAGTATAAGGAACAAAGTGAATGAATGGTCAAAATTTGATGCACTTACGTCGCTGATAAAAGGCATCAACATAAGGGTGTAGCTCTGAACTTAAATCAAATAGAAAGAAAAATAGCCAAACTTACCAGCTAGACTTGCCAAGCGTTAACTGAGTAACATAAATCAACTGTCGTATATAAATGAATTTCGTCTACATAATGATTGAAATATACTGGGCACACTTTGTCAAAAATGCCGGTATCATCTCTTCTATCGTGATCATTGTACTGTACACTCATACGCTGGTATTTTATTAATTAGTCGCTTTTGTCGAATGAACAAAGTAATAATATAGCCGTCAGTATTGGAGCTCAATTGATTCATTTGGTTAGTTCAATCAGTGACCGCGATAAATCGCTGGAATTAGGTCCCTGAACAGGAATTAAATAATGTACTTTGAAAACATCTACATCACAGCCTTAAAATGAAATGAAAGATAGAGAGCATAGGATTCAGAGAAAACCGTTACAAGGTGCTGTTCTATCGTATCTTTACAGAACATATTGTATCTTACTTGGCTCTGGTTAGGCCACACCTCGAATACGCCGCAAGCATTTGGGACCCTGGTCATAAATACTTAACCAAAAAAAGTAAGAAAATACAAAGGAAAGCCGCGCACTTTGTAAAAAAACTGCTACGAGCGTATATATAGTGTATCACAACTTTTTAAGAGGGATTAAGGTGGGAGCCCCCGGAGACTCGGAGGCCACACGCTAGGCTTAGTTTACTTGAGAAATTCAGAACTGGTGTGTTTCTGCCTCACAGAGAATAGTGTCATTACTCCTCACTACATTTCCAGGTCTAACAGAAGCGATAAAATAAGAGAGATATTTACCAAACGGATATGCTCAAAAACTCCCGCGCACAATAAGGGACTACCATAAAAACTAAGCTCCACTAATTATTATTCGTATTATGGTAGTATGTAGATGCAGAGCAGTGGTAGCCCTTCGCTCATTAGTGGGGGCTCAAACTTTATCTGAGTAATTGCGCTGCAGTACACTACATACAAAAGAAACCTTACCAATATCATGCCTATTAAGTCGATGGAGTTAATATAAAGGTTTAGAAAGGATGAAGCTCTTGGGATCACCGTTGACTTCAGACGAAGCGCGGGCGAAACACGCACGAAAAATTTGCGGCGGTTCATTAAATCAGAGTTTCCCCGACAGGGGGTCTTGCACCCATTGGGGGAACGGGATAGGACTCCAGGGGGAGCGAGACGTAAATTCAGTTTTAAGTTCACGTTAGGTGTACTTTTTGTAGGATACATTCAAATTTTAATTTGTCGTCATACATTTTCTTTTGAATTCAATCCTTTCCGACGTAACCTTGTGGAAGTTCATTGTTGAATAAATAATGAAAATACCTACTATGTGTAAATCCATAGAGTGTTTTATTGGTACCTACAACTAGTTTCAACACTACTGCGTCACACTTCAGGTACCACAACGATAGGGTATAGTTAGGTACCTGAAGATGACGCAGTAGCGTTGAAACTAGTTGTACCAATAAAAAACTCAATGGATTTACTCATAGTTGGTATTGCCATTATATGTTCACATTTTCTTTTCGATATGTTTTGGTGTATGTATACAGACACGTATGTATATACAGAGTGCTGCAGAATAATTTGCTGATGTGAATTGTAGTACTGTAGTGCATGCTGTATGTGTGTATTGCATGCTGGATGTACCGCATGCTGTATGTATGTAATATTAATATGTTGTAGAATATGGAGAAAAAATAATAACAACTATACTTAAACATCTTTTGTTTTAATGACCCTGCAAATCAGCAAATTTTGCTGCCGCACCCTGCGTACGTGTGTATGTATATTTAGCTATTGGTTTATTTTTAAATTTAGACTTTCATAATACAAAGCTAATTTTTTTCACCTTCACTTAAAGTCGCAAATCCATTACAGCATGATTTTTTTCCATTCTGTGTAAATCGTGGGACTAGATAATGTTTAAATATTTTCGTTCATTAACAACAAAATTTGCCTTTTAATAATTTGCACTTATCATTTTGCGCATCTCTATCAATTCTCGCAACTTTTCCTGAAAAGTCAATGCTGTAGATCACGTAGTTTTTCCTAGGCTGAGTTACAAATTTGACGAAATTGTTAAATTTAGGGTGCGCGGTGTCAATTATTGCAATGTGTCTCTATTTTTGGTTTTATCGTATATTGAAAAATACTGCTGAAACTGCAATAAAATTCTTTAAATTGGTGTATAAAGTATTGCACTAATATGTACAGGGACCAAGATATAAATTTTCAAAGTACAGCGGCATATCATTTTAATGCCGACGGTAGTAAATGGATACATGAGCGTAATGATTTTTTGGGGGTGTGGAGCATTAAAAATGTTAGAAATAACTGCATGAACAAGAGAAGGACCGGGGTTGGATACCTACCTAGAAGGACCATTACCCGTCATTTAGACGGGTATGAAAAATTTAAATATTACCTCTTCTTTGGTCAAATTCATTGATAAAATCATTAAATATTGCACTTTTATTTATTTATTTATAAACACAATAGAGTAATACTGCAACAATTAATCAAGCAAAAAATATTCAGAAAAACGTGTGCCTTTTTCAAATTACGTCCCGCGAAATGTGATACATTTTGCGGTCAGTATGGCAGATGTGGGGGCTTCTTTTCAATCAAAATAGTTTGAGGAGTATAAAACCATTTCTTACGCAAACCAAAACATTGAAATTCCCAGAATTAACCATGGCTAGTGATGTCATGAAAAAATAAGCACGAGGAACTACAAAAATTAAAAAAATACAAAAATTTAAAAAAAAGGAAAAAAAACGTCATTTTGACGGGTTGCGTATTTTCCTCTATTTTTGTAGTTCCTCGTTTAAGGTAAAAAGTTTCATAATTTTATTTCTATTGGAAAAAATAATTTGTTTTCCTGCAGGATACGTATCATAAAATATCATTAAAATTCAGAAAATTTTTAGGTGATGCAAAAAGAAATATAGGAAATATGATGTAGTAAGTAGAGGTCAACCGTCAAAATAACGGGTTCGGTCCTTCTAGTGTTAAAGAGACTACGCAATGCGTAAAGTGAATGGTAGGAAGCCCTTGGGAAGAAAATGCGGAATAGAGATGCTGTTTCCCTCTGGTTATGCTTCATTTCTTATATTTCTTCAGCAATTATGACCCTACACTGAAAGATGCAATTCACGAAATAAACAGAATATAAACAAAAGCCGCACGCTTCGTTAAAATTTGCTACCAGCGAACAGAGTGTGTAACACAGCTGATAGAATGCCTGGGATGGGAGCCGCTGGAAAATTACAGGTTACACGAGAGATTACTTGGAAAATTTAGATCAGGTGAGTTTCAATGTAACATTGTGGGATATTATTTGGACCCAGTGTCATAGCTCAGCGATAAACTGAGATAGAAACGCTTACAAACTGATAGAAAAAGAAAATGTTTTTTTTCCACAAAAAATTAGTGGCAATAACAAATGTAGAGAACGACCCTGAGGCACGACCTCAGCACAAAATTCACATTCTTCCTCTTCCCCTTCATATTCCTTTACCCTATTTCCTTCCCTTTCGTGGCTGGTGTTTTAACACCCCTTGCCACACATCGCTGCGGCGGCTCGCAAATGTAGAGAACGACGCTGAGGCACGACCTCAGCACAAAATTCACATTCGTCCTCTTCCCCTTCCTATTCCTTTACCCTATTTCCTTCCCTTTCGTGGCTGGTGTTTTAACACCCCTTGCCACACATCGCTGCGGCGTCTCGCAGGGTAGTATGCAGAGGTCGATGGACAATCAGGTCTCCCTTATTTTTTAGTTGTCATTGAAACGCGAAGACAATGATTTACGTATTTCTCCCCATAATCCTATGCACGGGGATCAGAATTTCATGTACCAAGGATCCTTATCAGATATCATTATGAAATTTACATGGCGGTAAATTGCATTTCTATGGTATAGCCAGACTTCCTCGTGGCGTAAAGCTAGAAAATGAACAGACCTTTTGCTTTAGTTTATAGCGCAATGGATTAAGTGGATTATTTAAATGCCCAAGGCTAAATGAACTTCGTCCTATTTGGTTGCACAGATAGTGCCCATCCTAGATAATAGCTCGGTGGAAATATACTGATTTGGCATATAAAGAAATGAAAAGTAAACAATTTTATTTGCAAGCGTATGAATAAAACAAAGGTCACCATCATGGATTCTTCTGTCTTTACACGGATGGTGTCCTAACACCCCCCCACATTGAGCCCATGTGGTGGCTCGCAGGGTAGTATGTAGTTGTAATCACGGACTACATTGCGTTGGAGCGCGAGTGACTTGTTAGTTTTTCATGCAGAAATAGCGCGCTTGTTACTTTGACATCCAAGATAGATATTTTACGCATAGGCATCCTTATTTATCACCTATTACAAAGAATATTCCTCAATAATTCTCTAACAAGCCGTTTTGCAGTCTCGCCCCCATCCCTGTTATGCGCGCCTAGCAGACGAACTCTTTGTCTGCCGCCCGCTTTGCCAAGGAGAGTCCCGCTGCTATGCTATGGACTTCACGTACGAGATCAGCCGAACTTAAAGCCGTGTCCCATTTCGTTAGGCATTAGGGAGGATGCGGTTAGCTACCTAAAATTTAGAGGCCTTTCGCTAAGGGAGCTTGACTTGGGACATCCTTCGCTAGTGTTGCCGTCTACCGAGCTGGAGAGGAATGAAAAACATGTGAGTAATTAATAAAGGACTGAATGAAACAAATGAAACCTGAAATTAAGTCATTTTTGGCGCCTGTGGCTACCTTCGTATGCGTTGTGAGATTTGAAAGGTGAAATAACATTTTTTCATCCATTTTGTTGTTTGTAGATTCGTTAGTTTTTAGTTTTCGGGGTATTTAAGTTTGTGTCGGTGTTCTGGGATTTAAATTCGTTTTTTTTTAAGTGTACTAAGTAGAATTTTTCTTTTGTAGTCGGATGTTGGGTTGCGAAATATTAGAAAATTCTTTCAATTACAGACAAAATACTTGCCGGCCATGTTTGCCACTTTTCACCTACTTCCTTGTGTACGAGTTTCCTTGTACGACACATGCAGCGCTTTGCATGATGGGAAATTCAATATGGAGGCGGATTTAGGATAAACTCCATCTACCCTAAATTTCACCCCCGAGAAAGGCACCTAAATCCGCTCCCCCATGATGCCTAACGAACTGGGACACACTTCAAGATGGCGTCCTCCCTAAATCTGCCGATTTAGCTGCCTAAATGGCGAATTGGGACACAGCTTAAGTTTTGCTTTCACCCACACTTTTACGTCCTCGACGCTCGCTTTCAGACCGCTAGCTAGCGCCACAGGTACGCATTTGGATTACCGTGCCTAATTTCACTGCCATGGTGTCTGCGTGGGAGCCCATTCAAAGCATCTGCGCTGCCACGAGAGATAAACAGGCTGTAGAGATGAATGAGTGCTCATGCTGATACAGCTCATTAGCATCTTACTCTGTTTCAATCGAAAGCAACCTCTAGCCGCTAAACTTCAGGTTCGAAAAAGGCATTATCAATTCTGTCCTTCGTCGCTGCGAGGCAGAGTTATGGTCGCTTCATTTCTAAGGCCAGATTCCAGTTCTGGTGGTGATCTTTCAGTTGTTAAAAATGTTTGCATACCCTCTACGACAATTGTAGCGTAGCTACTTCTATCTCAATGTAGGAAACTTAAATTTGTTTCCAAGTGATGACCTCTTTTATTGCATTAAGATAAGATTACTAAGTTTTATTCACATTTCATTATTATCATCTCCAAATGAAAGCATCTCGAAATCGGCGAACGAATAATGTCTCATAATTGTATAGTATCAATAAACCCTAGGAAAAACCACTTCTGGTGCTATACGTCATTACTCTTCCAATATGGCTTACCATGTCTATGGATCTTATTTTTCACCTTTTACAAACCCTGGAACGATTGATCCAAGAGCCTTACTCATTCGCCTCCTGCCGATTGCTGTGAACTTGGTTTTTACCAAGGGTGCTTTACACAGGGTAAAAATGTTAACGTGTATGAAAGCGTACGGTATAGTTTTCTCTGGTAAAATATTCAACATTGCTTTAAAACGTACAACATTTTCTATCAAATTCATCGGAAAAATCTGTCATGAATATGTTTTTTGCGTAGGTGCGTCTGGTGCCAGGGTGTAAGTATTTTTATGCGCGCAATCAAGGCCAGCTAAGAGACATCACTGGTGCTGCGGAGGGTAAATTAATAGCAACAACTCTATTTCTGCATGTTTTCGTGTCTGAAATGAAATTTCAAATCAAAACCACGCCACCATCTTCCAAGGATGAATTGATTTGAATTTTGTTAAAGGTTTAGCCAGTTATAATGGGGTGAAAGTGATTCAATGATCCTCAATTTCTATTCAAATTACAGCTTCGAATCATTCCAAATAAGTTATTCATGTTTTCACGTGCTGTAGTCGGTTCAGTTAATCCTTTTTGGGGATGCTGAGGGATGCACCGCGACTCTCAATGTAGCCGCAAGGTTTGCAATCGAAAGCGGAGGCATTCCTCACTCATCACCCGTGCTCATCGCACGGTGTGGATGACGAGAGAGGAAGGGTAGAGTCGACGAGCCAGGGTCGAGCATGCGATGACGCGCGACGCCATTGGCAAAAATGAGGCCAGGGCAGCGCAGGGCCCGGCCCGGTACTTAGTTGATAGTCCATAATCGGAATCTTTGAACCTCGTGTCTCATGAATAAATGGAAAAAATCTTAATTCTTTTGTATCCTTCCATTCTCCCCCGCCTGTCATGAACGCTTTGAATATTTATCATTATTACCGCTCCTCGTCCATTTTTCGGTGCAGTATTCCCCCATCTCAAATCAAAGTCAGTACGATATTGGATAAACATTCCAAATGTAAAGTTAGCTTAGTGCCCAAAATTTGGATGGCTTCTGCACAAAAGGATGCTATGTCGTAGCGAAATAGAGGAAACGGCTTCAGGCTTCATTTGTGAAAGGTCTCCATCTCGGAGAATGAGAAAATAACCATCCGAACTCCACTCCTTGCATTTATTGAAACGACGCGGTAATCACATACGTCAAATCGAAATATTGAGTGAAAATTCCATATAAAAACTACTGTAGGGCCCAAAGTGTAAATGGCGCCCGAAGAAAGGGATGCTATATCGTAGTGAATCAGAGGAAACGGTTTCGAGCTGTACCTGATGCTCCCCCGGCGTATGATAGATAGATAGATATTGTTTATTCTTCCATCAAATAATGTACACAACTACATTAACATCGAATATGAAAGATTTAGGTAGTCTTTAAGGTTATTCCTGAGGTAAGACTACCTTCAAAAACAAAAACATGCGTTACCCAGACAACAAATTGAGCAAAGCACTCTGCGTACATGACATTATATAATACAGTCTCTAATGGACAGCAACATAAAACAAAAATACCACTATTCGTTTAGCAGATTATATATACTAGTCTCTAATAAACAGAAGCAGTCAATTTTTAATTCTTAGAATAGAGTATCAATGTTTTTTTGTGTAAACAGCCAAGTTTTAACTAAACGAAGAAACTTTGTGTAAACATTTTCTCTTTTTATAATTTCAGGCAGTGCATTGAAAACCTTTGCACCCATGTACAGAAAAGATCTTTTATACAATGTTAAATTAGGTTTACAGACATACACATTACATTCTCTTCTCAAGTGTATGAGAAGCGTGAGTGGAGAGACTGGCCGCACCATTGGGGCCAGAGTCGAGGAACATGAGCGCCATTTGCGGCTTGGTCAACCTGAAAAATCTACCATCGCCGAGCACGGCATGGCCACAGATCATACTATTAATCTTGCCAATACCAAATTGATTGCTCGCTCCCTTGGATACTGGGACCGCATATTCAAGGAGGCTATCGAAATTAGAATGCGTAATAACACGATTAATCGCCACATGGGGTACAACTTAGGAAACACTTGGAAGCCCATTTTAAGGGAACTGAGTAATGGCGCCGAAACCTTCCCACCAATGACCGCCTAATCTCGCGCCTGGCCTCTCCCACGGCATTTATAGACGGCCCTTCACCTGTCACGGCATTCACCTCTGCCCTAAGGACGATTCTCAGGGCGAGTATCGAAACGTTGGCCAACATGGACGAACTCACCTCGACGCAAGCCCGAGAAAACTGAAAAAATAAGGTTTCGAGCTATGTTTTGAAGAAATTATCTTTCACGGAGAAAATTAAAAATAACTTTGGAAATTTCAATATACAGTAGGGCGTCAATTATCCGGACGTTAAAAATCCGGACTGTCGATAATCCGGATTCACATCAGGCGAAAAATAAGTTGAAGTGAATACAGTATACATATTTCTAGTGTTGCCAATATAATGTTACATTAAAGTACTACTTAATCGTATATATTATTTCTCAAAGGTCTTTTTCTGTCATTCCGTATATGCTCCGTTAATACTGCACCTACAGTGATAAATGAGGTATCATTTTAAACGTTGAATCACCGGCTTCTGACGAAAACTACAATCTCAAGCTCAAATTTCACTATTTACCCATTAATTTGACTTAAAAGTTTTTCCATGTCGATTACTCGCTCGAGGCATATCGACTCCACACATTTTTTTATACTAAACTTCAAGAAAAGGTTTCAAATGAAAATAGTACGAAATGCACATAGTGATTTTACATGGGTGAATGGTCATCTGGTAAGTCAATGCAATTAAAACTTTTTGATTTCATATTTATCATCATCATATATATTATTTATCAAAGGTGTTTTTTTGTCGCAACGCCATAACTACCATAATTCTTCATCAAAATTAATGATTTAAACATCGTTTTAAAGCTTATGTTCCCCGCTATTGACAGAAAATAGACAAATGGTTTGAAATTAAAGTGTTTGTGAAAAACATTTAAAATTAAAGTTTTTGTTAAAAAATGATCGAAAATTAACAGTTCAATCTGTTGTCAATTAATCAACTAATATGTTGGCTATGGTTACGTGCTTAAAAGACGGTAGAAGACGCCATCTATTAACACATCGTTTAGTTTGATTGATTACATTCTACATGCAATCAGTGTGACCGTTTACGTGATGTATCTTAAACACGAACATAAATAACATATAATTGTCCATGGGAAGGAACAGGTAGAAGAACAGGAAGAAAGAAGAAATTAACAGGAAGAAGCGAAATATTCGACAGGTAGAAGAACAGGAAGAAAGAAGGAAGAAACAGGAAGAAGCTGCATACTGTGTGAAATATTCGACAGAAAGAAGAACAAGAAGAAAGAAGGAAGAAACAGGAAGAAGCTGCATACTGTGAAATATTCGACAGGTAGAAGAACAAGAAGAAAGAAGGAAGAAACAAAAAGAAGCTGCATACTGTGCAAAATATTCGACATGTAGATGAACAGGAAGAAAGAAGGAAGAAACAGGAAGAAGCTGCATACTGTGCGAAATATTCGCACGGGTCAGCTAGTTCATATTAGTTAATGGGTTTATTTATCTGCTCTAATTATTTAACTACAGTACTAAAGTGAATAACTTTCTTACGGTTTTTAGAAAAGATTCTTTATGCTTAAGGCATCAAACGGCCTTTTTTGGTTCTGTTCGAAAATCCGGACTTTTGGATAATCCGGACTGAGTCCGGTAACATTTGATCCGGATTATCGACGCTCTACTGTATGAAACTTTTTGAAACGACGCGAGTTTCGACACTTCGTGTCATCTTTAAACTGGTGGCATTCGCTTGTGAGGAGCGTGACGAAACCTAGGGGAAAGCATACTATAAAGAAGGGACTAAACGGCAGAGTGTCCCGTCAATGTCCCTCCAGTAGTCCTTCGGTATCTTTGCCCGATCATCAACACTTGATTCACCCTAAGTGACCTCTAATTCTCCACAGGTGAGTGCCACGAAGTTTCCATATACCTGTGTATGCATGGTGAATAAAAATCAACAAGATAGCGGCTAGAGCATAAAATAGGGATCTGCATTTCGCTATTCTTATTTCTTGGCAGGTTCAAAAAAGCCCCCCGTTCTTTGTCACAGGGATGGGAGTTCTTTATGAAAACCAATGTGCGTCGCGTGACTTATTCCATTGATAACGAATCCCCCATAAAACTATGCGGCTTACATCTCTAATCACTTGGCTGATAGGCATCCCTTATAGCCAGGAACTCCTTGCAGGGGTGGCGACTCATCCAGGGGCGGCGGTGGCCAAGCTAAATTAGGTTTACAGGCGTGGGAGGAGGGGAAGTGGGCGCTGAGCGGAGAGTTATCAAATGCTGAGTTAAGCAAGCTGCTACACCTGCTACCTTTCATTTCAGCGGCGTGGTAATTTTCAATACTAATGCCTCTAGTTGAATCACAACATGGTAATTTTCCTCACTTCATGATGTAATGTTTTATTGAGCTTCCGTACGAATTTTTAAGTTGTTTTAATGTATTAAACCTTAACCAAAATTGGAAAATTGTCACTTTTATCATGCAGCATGAAAAGGTTCTACCGCATCAAGCCCAGAATAGAGTCGCTTGGTTGGTTTATTTCTTTGTAACAATATCTGATACGTGTACTCGCTCTTACCCCGCACGCCGCTCCCTCATCTATCGATGCACATTGCCATACACTTTTTTCTCTGCATCTTCAAATTTTGCCTCACTTGATGAGGAAGAAACATGTAAAAATTTACAACATCTTGAAAATAGTTAATTTTATAGCAGCGAACATGCTCTATATATTTCAAACGGATTAATTTTTTCTCCGCCTGGTTATAAAATGAATGTTAACTCTGAATGCACTGCTCGCCATGTTCACTCATAATTTAGAACAGAGGTTATAAAAAATTAGCGAGTGGACCACATTTCTAAGATCAACGACGGCATTGAAATTTACACGTACTAAATCTCGTAAATTGTAAAAATTAGGCACACTTCTAATGTTTTAACTCTTTCCTTGAGATTATTGGTGGACATAACTGATACTATATAGAAAAAAGTGCGGAACTTCCGTTTCTTTGCATCTACAGCCATAGCGGAATACTGTTGAAATTTAAAGACATAACGTTTTTTCCCGCGTCAGGAAATTGAGAGTAAAACAAAAAATACCTTTCCATACGTGAAATTCAATGTCATCCTTTCATTTTTCAGTCAAGAAATTTAGAGTCTCTTCGGGATAATATCCACAGTTTTATCCTTCCAGTTTGGTTGGACTCGAGGGAAGAGTTAATTTCTCTCAGTCCGGCATATCATGAATAGATTCCTTATTCTTGTACTTTCTCTTGCGATAAAATCCTCTAAAGGATGCAAATGAAGTGTCATGCATGATAAGATCGGGGATCTCCATACTTTTTATCCATCGTGAGGCTCCGGCACGTACTGTCTGTTGTATGGTAGATTCACATTTGTGGTTCTTACGATCTCTTAATTCGATAGCCAAAGAGTTCTTTTCGTCAGTAGTTCTGGCGACGCTTGTAATGGAAATATATTCCACGGAACAGAACGGAATAGAACATTCCTGGACCAAAGGTTAGCCTCTCAAGAGTTAATGCTATGGGGAAATGTTAATTGGCGGACATGTGGCGGGAATACGTCTAGCCGAGTAAGAAATCTCGATAGATATGAACATAAATCACCCTCTCTGAATATGTATAAAAAAACGGAAAACAATTTCAAATATATAAGTTAGTTCTCAGCACTTTGAATACATCTTTAGAGGTACACATTTAGAAATAGTATTTTAGGCGCAATTTTTTTATTATAGTCCTTTGAATTTATTACGCGTTTCCTCCCTAGTATGTATTCCTTGCTGAGTAAGCATGGGATTTTAAAATGCATTGCTGATGTCGACACCTGGGATAACTCTTGACAGCTCCAATATCATTTGCGAGATCAGTAAAACTTTGAGAAAAACGGTGGTCTAAGTGACCTCCTTCTGACTCTCATTTTTCAGTGATTAAGTCTGCATTTAAAATGTGGATATTGACGACATAGGGGCAACTTAGGAGTCATATAACATCAGTTATTCCCCCAACATAATGACACTTGTCTTTTCGTTAGCTTTCCAAATGACTTGCCACTCCAATTTCTGTATACATTTGTGAAAGATTTCAATGCTCGGACAGTTGTTTGATGATAGTGAGTTGACAACCTTTGTAAGATAGCCGCTGAGGAGGAATGCATAAAAATCAACGGAAAATGACGATAAAATGGATATGACAGACTACCGGAGGAGCTAGCGTGTCTTAACGGGTATCAGAATGACTCTAAATGAGAGCTCTATGTATACCACAGAAGGATATCAATTGCTAATATCTCTGATGTCTATGTGATGACTTATTGGAAATGTGTGTGCTGTCAACATATATTCACAGTCTACGGGGAATTATCTTGAAGTAGATCGTTGATTATAAGATGCGGAAGTGGTTTCAGCCTTCTGCAGGCTTCTCTATTGAAGAAAGAATTCCCGAATACAAAAATACCGTTTGAGAACCTTTATATGGGCTATCGGCTCTTTGTCAGGAGCGGACTGATTTAGTCAAGCAGGATTAATCGTTTTTATGTGAAAATATTTGGAAAAGTATTACTGCATAGACGCTATCTCCCTTTCTAACATCAATAATGTCATCCTTGATATGAGCGAAATATTTTATGAGAATTAGCCGAATCTGAATAGGGCTAAAGAAAATTTATCATTCCTTCAGTCGATGTTATTTTGGAGATTTAGCACCGTTCGCCATGATAAATGACTTTATTTTTGCGGCCATGCTTGAATAAACACCGAAATCGTTTCTATCAGTATTGATGGATTCTTTTTTGTTACGGGTCTTCGACGACCCGAATAGCATTTCCAATCCCTAATCGCCCTTCGACTGGGTGAACGCATGAATGCTTCCCTCCGCCAGCTCGTCAAGTCAAATCCATATAAATGTCTTATTACCTTTTAAAGTAGTGTTGAATGAGGTTCCCTAGCCATTTGGTCTGTCCTTCACTGCATAATAATTATAATACGTCTTTGTTGAGGCGAGATTGAGTCTGTAACAGTCCCTTCTGCTATTTAATCCCCTAAGATAAGTAGCGTTTAGAATGTGCATCGACCATCTCAAGCAGAAACTAGGAATGAAGCATATTCTTTAGACGGCAGTTCTTGATTGCTTTTCGATGATGATAGAGTCGGCTTTAGCCGACCATCTGAAGGGAATACAAATAATGAATATCTCGTTAGGTGCACTTTTCTAAGCTTCAGTTGATAGATTATGCCTAAAAGCATGTGGAACTGCATGAAAGAGTTCTTAACGAGCAGTTAAAAATTAAATCGTGAATCTGTTGAACTTAACTCATAATGAAAAATATTATTCCTCCCGACACCACCGTGTCAATAGAATGATTAATTTCTGTTAATTAAATAATAATTATTCGAATTATAAAGGAGAAAACTCAATCTACAGGCTTGAAGCGGATTCGGTCGGCATTCCCTTCGGCAATGCTTCTGCAGACTATCCAAGTAATAGAGCCAAAGCGTAAAAAATGATAGTCGTCCTCAAAGTCATCGGGTTCGCAATTTCATTTCATTGACCACAATGTAGTCCCTACGAAACCCGAACTTACTGACCAAGCCTAGATTACTCCGGAAATAATCTTAGGTTTTTTTATCTTTCAAATACGCTTCTAAACGCATATATTTGCCAGAGTTTGCCATCTGATCAGAGAGAAAGACCACCTCATCCGATAACACTAACGGTTAGCATTTGCAAAGTGAAGTAATTCAATGTGGAGGCTTTCATGTTAATATATAGCTTATTATATTGATATGAAACTGATTCCTAAAGCCTTGTTTCTATTTTCTCGCTATGCAAAACACTTATGCTCTGCAAAAGGCCATCAAGATAAATCAGTAGACGTTTACAACACCGAGGAAAACCGAGAACCACAGTGAATACACAATTTGCGTTAATTGTCGTGTACTTATTTCTTATACTTTCATATTTATTGTGACTTATTCCAATTTAAAAGCGAGTTTCCTCGAAGAATCGGAAAAATTTTATGAACAACCCAGAGTAAAAATCCTTTCAGAAATATCTATGTGAAGGGCTGCGTCATTACTTGGCCAGTAATTTAGATATATGTGCCAAATAATAGACGTAGGATAGTTTTGTAATGATGCAGCGGAATCGTTGGTGGCGAGCGCTAGTCAGTACCAAAGCTGATAAGTCCGAGAAACCGCGTTAGGTCGTACAAAATTTTGCCGCGCGCCCGCCCAATAATTACATTCGTTTAGGACCTGACCAGAAAATGTACTCTCTACTCGGTGCCAGCTCTGTTTCTGTAGGCATCGCTATCTCATTCCAATATCATCTTGAACCAGAAAACACGAACATGTTTCGGTTCATCGAACCTAATTGTTCGTATACCAGTCTATCAATGATGCTAATGGCTTCTCGGAAGAAAATTGATCATGTGGTGTCATGAGGATTACCTGTGATATCACTTACATTTAACATATGTAGCATACAAATGATAATTTAATTTATTAAACTACAATGCTAATGGAAACTGTATTTCAAAATTTTTACGAGAATAAATTATCAAATGTGGCCATGAGACAGTCTAAGGGTATTAGTGGTGGCTTTCAGTGTGTTATAATGGCTCTAATATGTCGTAAAAGAAGGCAAAAACAGAGAGCGAATACAATTCTGTCACGCGCCCGCCCGATGGAGTCCAGAAAGCTCTCCCGCTAGGAGTTTAAGTGAAATAAAATTTGATTTCTTGAGCTTGGGACTAATTTTGTTAACTAACGACCTACGACGTAAACCACTTAGGTGTCACTTATAATTTGATTTTAAACGTTCAGGCTGGATGGAAAAAGTGTTTATGACCCCATTCTGTGAAGGCCCATTTCTGAGAGTTATTCTGGATTAGTAGGGGAAAATGACTGATTTCTTATCTTCTAAGTTGCTTTCGTATCTTTTATACATTTTATAATATCCCGGACACGTAGAAACTGTAACTGAAGGATAGCGAGATCATCCGCGCATCCATAGTCCTGAGCTATAGTACATCCTAGGCAATACCTCCTCGCGCTTATGAATTCACGAGCTCATGAGACAAAAACTTCTCAAAAAACTTCTTGTAAGTTTATTTGAGAAGTTTTCAATCAATCAAACCAAATTATAAGTAACACCTAAGTGGTTTACGTCGTAGGTCGTTAGTTAACAAAATTAGTCCCAAGCTCAAGAAATAAAATTATATTTCACTTAAACTCCTAGCGGGAGAGCTTTCTGGACTCCATCGGGCGGGCGCGCGACAGAACTGTATTCGCTCTCTGTTTTTCCTTCTTTTACGACATATTAGAGCCATTATGACACACTGTAAGCCACCACTAATTCCCTTAGACTATCCCATGGCCACATTTGATAATTTATTCTCGTAAACATTTTGAAATACAGTTTCCATTAGCATTGTAGTTTAATTAATTAAATTATCATTTGTATGCTACATATGTTAAATGTAAGTGATATCACAGGCATCAAGGCTTCAAGGAAATAATCATGTGAATCGCTTCGTATTTTAGGAGATTCAATTCGTTCAGAAAATAAATCGCAATTTTCCTCGTCAGACGTAAGGAACAGGAATATTTTAGAGGTAAACTACCATCAATATCAAATGGATACTATCAAGATGAAATTTCACCAAGTAATTGATTGCGAAAATACAATTTATGCCACACCAGAGATTCAGCCTTTCATCAGGCTGGTGGAAGGAAAACGAACTGGTCTTTGATTTAAGTTCTGCTCAGTCTTAATAAAAATTTTTCCAGCAGCGAAGGATTGAAGACGGAATGAGAAATTGTTCGGTTCTTACCTACTTATGGAACATGCTCCTAAAACTAGTCTTACTCGTCTAGAGAGATATTATGAGATTTTGATGGTCATTGAAGGATTCTTCATAGCGCAGGATAAAACCATATGAATGAATATATCACGAGACGTGATAGCGCTTGATCACCCATGTCACTTAGCCATCTAATTGCAGCACAGATTTCAGGCGTTTACAGCGCGTGACACTAACAAAATCTTCATTGACGGTTTTATTTATTTAACTATGTATAACGCTACATTAAAAATGGGGGTGACGGCGACTAAGTTCAAGGCAGTCAACATTAGTGGATTTCAATCCCGGAGTGGGAAAAACGATCTTTTTCAAGATAATGGCGGATATGACGGAGGACTCTAGTGGAAAGAAACCTTAAATATAGGATTAGATGTTTTTGCTTACTTAGTAGGTTTTGAAATGGCACTTGATAGGGTGGAATGGTGGACAGTAATTACATCTACATCTACAGAGTACCCCGCGAGCCACCGCATGGGCGTGTGGCAGGGGGTGTTAAGTCACCAGCCGTGTAAAGGTGCAAGTTTTTTGGAGATGAAATGGTGACATGAATTATAGGAGTGTATTAAGTGAACTTAATTTTTATTGCGATTGCTTTTTGTTCGCGGAGAGAACGAGTTCTTGTACCTATCTGGTCGGCAGTGTATCTCTCTTATTTTACCGCGCCTGTCAGACCAAGAGATATAGTGAGGAGTCATGATAATATTCTCTATGTCGCTCTGAAAAATATCAGTTCTGAATTTCTCAAGCTACCTAAGCCTAGCGTGTTGCCTCCGAGGCTCTAGGGGCTCCCAACTTAATTCCTCTAAAAGTTGTGACACACTGAATGTACGCTCGTAGCAGTTTTTAATGAAGCGCGCTGCTTTCCTTTGTATCTTATGAATATTTTTGGTGAAATTAAGTGCTTGGTGAAATTTTTCAAGATTTTCAAGATCCGTATTCGAGAGAAATCTTAATTTCGATTGATTCCCAATTTCACAAATTCTATTATCTCGCACTAATATGTGAGACGCTGTTTACGGGGATGTTTTGGCACTTTCTGACCATTTAACGGCATTGAATGTCTTCGATCTTTATTCAAAGCAATTTTAAAGACATAAGTACAGAAATCCAAGCGATGGAAAAGGAGTATAAAATGGAGGCGTGAATGGTAAGTTAAGAGCCAGAGATTATTGATTGTTGATTGTTGGCAAGTCAGCCACTCCCATTCGATCGCATGCGATCGCTTGAGATGTGGTGAATTACAATTGATGAGTCACGAAAGCGAATCATTTAAAGTTGCATTTGAAAGGCAAATCTTGAGTAGCTCGTGGAATGAAAGCCGTCCGCAGAGCCAGAAAGAACCCGAGTCAATTGCCAGCGATAGATTGAATGCGGGGAAGAAAGTAACGGATGCTTCACGGATGGGAAATCTTTATTAGCGTATGGGTTGCTGGTATATACAAACGTCACGACTCAGTGGACCGAGTGTTTTGTAGGAAGTAAATACTTGCCGGGTTAGTTAATAAAGACTTGCGAAGCATGCGAGGCTGGTTAAAGTAAATATTTCGTCGAGGCGTGTCCCACACGTGAACTGGTGTTACCCCGTCTCTGGTTCAAAACAAGAGGGTATGGATTCATCCCGAATGCCTAAAACTCAGACTTTCTGTGGTTTCTAACGTCGTGAAACTCCTACTTTGAACTTCTCTTGGATTATAAATACTATCATACGTCTCGTGACCCCCAAAGCAGATGTCACCGATAAGTTATTGATACTAAAGCTGTGCAATATCCCTTAAAACAACATAAATTAATATCGAGTACTTGTCAGAAAAATCTAAATGGTCGCCCCACCCTCAATGATATTTGACCATACTTTTTCATCAAAAATTGAAAAATATGTTAGGAAACATAATTTATAAATTCTAGTAAACGGCATATTAGATATCTGTTGGAATTTCAACAATAGTAAATGCAGGTATTTGGCTCTTTCCAGATTAGGTATTCAGGTTATCAGTTAGATGTTAGATACCAGATGCATAACAGATAGAAGCATTTGCCCACGATGTAACTTTATGGGTTATAGCTGTTATTTGCCACGAAAATAAAAAAATATTAGCATTTTTTTATATCTTTCTGAGCTGACCACTATAATCAAATGAAGGTCAGACAGGGAAAAAAAAGTAAAGAGAGGAAAAGAACTAGGTATTTTTAATTCCCGTGATAAGTTATGGGTACACAGGGAATGAAATGCCTGAAAAACTTATGCCTGCTTATCCGGTATGAAAACCACAATTTCTCCTGCGTCGACGTAGATGATTTCTCCGATATTTCGAAGAAACCTTTGGCAAGCCACCAAAAAAGTAAAAGCAAAGCATAGACTGTTTATTTGATTGAGACCGGAGATTTGTGATAGACGCTCATTCGACTTTGAGTAAGATATTAATGGGTTTCTTCACCCGAGATAGCTTTCCCATATCAAGGATTTTGGCACCAACGAATGTAATAAAATATTCCAAATTCCTTATATCGTATGGAATATAATTACCAGATAAATTAAATGAGCAGTAAAATAAAAATGAATCATCCAACCCTGAAGTTTCTCACTTTCTAGAAAAAACTTTAAACGAAGATTCCCTGAATTTTCAAATTATGTTCAGGCGATAATGAATCCATATTTTTTATATTTTCATTTTAATGTACAATCACAAAATTAATACCAACATACGCAATTTATATTCACTAGGCTCGTAAAACATCCCGCATTTTTATCAAGTCAAAAAATATTTCAAGATAGATTGAATGCGCTTAGGATTATAATATTAATGCGTTCATAGTAAAATATGTATTGTATCAATTTTTTGTATCGGTATGGAGGCTTCACCCGGTCAGTAAGTGGAGATTTTTACTTTATGTTGCCAGGCATGGGCGATTATAGTGGCTTTATAAATAGCTTAAATATTTTGAAAGTTCAAGGATGTGGTCTAGTATGAGAGTAGAGAGAATGGCTCGCATCAATATTTGGATCCGCTGCGTTGAATCGCAAGGGTTGCAAAGAGACTAAGTATTACAGAAATTTAGAGCGTGGAGGAAGTACCCGTTGTTGAATTTCTGAGAGTTAAAGTCAGCTGGTCGTTTAACTTGGTTGAGAAAAACTGGGATCGTAAAAGACTGTCTACATAACACAGGTGTGCTTTGACTGACGAAAGTAGTCCACTCTATCGTAAGATTGAACATAGGTCATTAATTTGTTGATGCCGATAGTCATTTGGACTCTTGAAGATATGGATTATGACCAAAGACAAACGAGGGATAGAGTTTCCAAAATCTATTCATGACTTCCATAGCGGATGAATTCTTCTTTAGGGGTTCCACGTGTCTTAGTTTACCAGAACCAAAGTTTCCTCTCTTTTTCCATGGAACTCTTTATCATTGAGGGTTATTAAGAGGCTTCTAATGATAGGTAAGGGGTCATAGATTAATCCTGAGAGAAGTCCCTGGCAAATGAGTAGAAACGTCGGCTTTTCAAACCGAGACTAGAGGAATCCTAAGGGAAGAATCCATTAATATTGCAAAAAATGTTCACTTTTAAAATCCACAGATATCAAAAAAAGAAGTGAATACTCCGGATTCCAATGCCTTTGTAAAAGTTAGCATTTTTAAAATATGAAGTGGAATTCATTTTTTATTGTAAAACCGAAATTAATTTCATTCATACAAATGCATCATTTTCGAATACGTATCGCAAAAAAAAACTTTTTATCAATGTTTCCATAGCACCACTAACATTTTCCTACCTTTAAAGTTTGAATGAAGAGAGAAAATATTCCAGAAATGAAACAGAAATTCACGCATAATTTGCATGAACGATTTCACTAAAAATCTTTCCCCCTGCTATATGCGAGGCTTTTGCGCTCCACGATAGTATTCTCGGCGAGAGAGCGCTTGAGCTCAGCTGGAAGAAATCGTCGTTTCTAGAGAGTTTATCCTTGGCATTAAAGACATATTCGCCCTCCAGCCTGTTGCAAGTTACTTAGCCATCTGGTAAGAAGAATTTCAGATCGGTATATACAATTGTGGAACATGCCATTTCGTTAGAATCTTGTATTAATTTACGCACATAGCCGTTGATAAACGGTGGAGATGATATTAAAATAGAGCGTTAAAAATGTTTTTAAGCTTCATTGCCAGTAGGAAATCAATTAGAATTGATAAATACCGACCGCTGAATTCCATTGAAATATTATCGAATAGGTATTTTCATATCACAATTCAATTTCCGGTTAAAATTCCTGTAAAAACAAATCTTGAACTGTAAAGAAGACAAAAATCAAAAATTATTCACTGAATTTCATTCTCCCGAATATTTATTAATATAAACTTTTTAAGTATGAACATTTTTGACTTTGAATTAAAATCTCACACACGTATAATTTCTACGAATAAATATCTTTCTGACTTTTCATGTCCGCTAATATGAGAAATTTTACGTATGTGGACATTAATAGACACTGCTGGTGTTTTCAAGGGAAAATATTGCTTTTCCTTAAGTGTCAAATGGAGTAAATATACTGACCACACCATTTAAACACCACATCGAAGAGGAATACGTGAATTCTACAGGGTATGGAAGCAATGAGATGGCGAACGAATGTAACCAGGTTTAGTCTGCTCGCTAGAATAACTGATTTCAGTTCCTCCACTTGCGTCCGGATTAGTTACACCAACCAGCCATGATTTATAATTTCCAAAACCCAGTATATATTACATCAATTTTTTGGAGACGGAACTGGAAAAGGCTAAGGACGAAAGCGAGTTGAATATTTTCGGAATGTTATAGTGCCTCGCTCTGCTATTGTTGAGGTCAGCAATGGCGCGTGGAGAAAGCTAAGTACTTATCTGTGGTACACACTAATTAGGTAATAGAAGATTTTTAATGTTAATTTCAAATGCACTCTCCTCCCGGTTTACCTATGATCTTGATGGTAACTCACTTCATTCATTTTTTGCAGTGCCTCCGATACAAAGTACCGTAGGATCGCAGCGGTGAGTCTTCAGGGTCAACTCGCGTATGGCTCGCTGCCAAATATATGTATACCGCGGGATAGAGAATAAGGCTATCCTCGCAGGAGACCGTCGGGCTCATGATCAGAAAATGTGATCATATGGGCAAACTCGCCGTTCGGGAAAATGCTAAATCGGCGACACCACGGCTTCCCCTTATGGTCAAATCTTCGGCGATCCCTCGATTCGCCACGCTCCTCCGCGGCTTCGCCAATGTCACCGCCGCGTCCGCGCTTGCCAAGTCACGTCGTTCGGTGAGTATAACACCCAGATGATATCAGGCCGGACTGCGGGCACGCGGGAGGGCACGGCCGTGAGCGCCATCTCTCGTCGTGCGGTGACCGCCACCGTCGCTCGAGTCAGGGGCGCGACGACCTCCGTCGAATTAAGTACGTGAGTGTTTTGATGCGGCCTAAAGTGAGTCACCAAAGGGGCCGGCGGCGAGCGCCTCGTTCGCTTGGCGGGCAGTGCTGTTGGCCAATTGTGGGGTGCCAGCGGGCGGTAGTGCCACGGCCCGGCGCCACACACCACGGGTTCCGCTTCTTCCAGCACACATGCATCGATCATCGGGGCCATTTAGGTGGATGGAGAGGGCGCTTGGTATGCTGGGCAAACACTTGTCGCTGTAACTTGGGCCGCCATCTTTTTTCCCTCGATTTACGTCAACGCTCACGCGCTGACGCACTAATTTTGCCTTTTCACAACGTGTTCCTTCGATAGACCACTTGAATTCACCACGCATTTACTTATTGGTTGAAGGCGTAACTTTGTGGAAGGTTTTCGCAGACATGACGAACAAATTTCTTAGCAAATTCCACACTTCAAATTTTATTTCCGACCTAGGTTTCCACTGCACAGCAATCATTTTCAAGGTCTTTGGAAGGAACTTGTTATTTTCTGTGCTTACCCTTCTAGTAGATGCTGCACGATTTTGTTCTTCTATACTGTGTGTCAGTATTGTCTCTTTTCCTTAGTGTCAGGTTTCTAAATTTTCTCATCCGTCCCAGGATTTGAAAATTTTAATGCCTTACGTATGAGTTCATTATCCCGTAACTTGCCTCTAGTTTACATGCTTGACACTTTTCTTCATGCACTTTGTTCTGCACTGTTTGAAATGATTGCTGTGCAGTCGGAACCTAGGTCGAAAATAAAATTTTAAGAGTGGGATTTACTAGGAAAAATTTTTTGGTCATGTATGCATTTACTTTGTGAAAAGCATTCTTCTTATAATATTTTTTGTTTATTCAACCCTAATTGGTCACATGGGGTTAAATAAACCCCCAACATTTTCTAAAATCCTCTTAGTCTCCCTCAATCATGAAATGAATTATTACTATTCCTTTATTGTAATTATTCGGACAAAATAAAGGCCTTTTATTTTTTGACATTTTTGGCGCTCTCAATCTTCAAAATAAACATACTTTTGTGAGCGAAGAGTATTGAAAACATTTTTTTATGAAAATATAATAATTCAGGGATGTTTCTCATAGTTTTTTGCTCAAAATCAATTCTGTAGAAAAAAACACATTTTGTCCGTAAAAAAACTCGATTGTTCATTACATTAATTTTGGCGATTACGCAATAGTATATAGCAACAAGTAGACACGCAAAAAATCAATTGGAAACTGTGACACTTTCTTCTGCGATCCTAAAGCTATGCCTAAATTATTTTTTTAAATTAATAACTTATTATTGAAGCGGGATATCACTTTTCAGTGCTGGGGTGTATTTAGCCCAGCGTGACCGTTAAGCAATTCTACTGAAGGGTGACCAATTAGGGTTAAAGTAATAATATTCCGTACTCCCAGCAAAAACTACCCATAAACCAGTAGAAACGATACCCCTAAGTAACTAAAATATGTGTCAAGATTTACTTTAAATTATGAACAGAGAGTCGCTATTCATGCATTATATCCAGTAATAGGCCCACTCCTCCATGATATCCAAAGCCAAGTAAGGGAAGAAAAGGGGAAAGCAATATGGTGGATATAGTGTTGTGAGATGGTTGTGCCGAAATGGTTGTGAGGCTACAGTTCAATGGAGTCATTCCATATTCATATGCCTCAGTGATCTACATCAACATTTCCATAATACCCTGGGAACCGCCGCATGGGCGTGTGGCAGGGAGTGTTAGGTCACCAGCCGTATAAAGATGCAAGGTTTTGGGAGGTGAAATGGTGACTTGTATTATGGCAGTGTATTGAGTGGAGCTCAGTTTTTATTGTGGTCGCTTAGTGTGCGCGGTAAAAACGAGTTTTTTTACCTATCTCTTCGGCAATGTATCTCTCTTATTTCGCTTCTGTCAGACCTAGCGAGGTAGTTTGGCGTCATGATAATATTCTCTGTGCCGCTCTTATGCACATCAGTTGTGAATTTCTCAAGCAACCTAATCCTAGCGTGTAGCCTCCGAGTCTCTAGGGGCTCCCATCTTTAAACCTCTAAAAGTTGTGAGACACTATATGTTCGCTAGTAGCAGTTTTTAACGAAGCGTGCAGCTTCCCTTTGTATTTTATTAATTTTTTTGGTTAAATATTTATGACCAGGGTCCCAAATGCTCGCGGCGTATTTGAGGTGTGGCCTAACCAGAGTGAAGTAGCATCTCTCTGTTACTTTTTCTTCCGAGGACCTTCCTATCATACAATTAACAAGTTTCTTTAATGCTGGTCCGCTTATGTTTTGTATGTGATCGCTGATCGGGGAAATAGTGACGCAACCCGCGCAAAAAAGGTCCAGGGGCTCCCATCTTTAAACTCCCTCTAGGGGCTCTAGGGTCTCCCATCTTTAAACCTCTCAAAGTTGTGAGACACTATATGTTCGCTAGTAGCAGTTTTTAACGAAGCGTGCAGCTTTCCTTTGTATTTTATTAATTTTTTTGATTAAATATTTATGACCAGGGTCCCAAATGCTCGCGGCGTATTTGAGGTGTGGCCTAACCAGAGTGAAGTAGCATCGCTCTGTTACTTTTTCTTCCGAGGACCTTCCTATCATACAATTAACAAGTTTCTTTAGTGCTGGTCCGCTTATGTTTTGTATGTGATCGCTGATCGGGGAAATAGTGACGCAACCCGCGCAAAAAAGGTTCCTCCATGTGTTCATGCCGTGCGTATCGTCGCAAACACTGCCGATGCCGGGTCCAAGGATCGCTCTGCACGTGCTAACACTAACGATGTGCGAAAATATGTAGGTTTAAATAAATAGCTCACGTGAGTCAAGCAACTTGCGGTGTAAAAACTTCATTTTGATGCGCTTGAGTGGCAAAGGCCATTTTGCATTTCCCGTCACTTTCTGATGGGTCAACAGCACTCAGGGCAAAGGTTGCCAACGGTCCGACCTTTTTGAGCCGGAGATTTTTGTCTACAATCCGGAGGACCTGAATAGGCAGCCTTATTTCTGTTGTCACAAAGCTTTGATTGTCGTTAAGTATTCGTGGAAACAGATTCATTGGGAGGATAATTTAAGGAATTTATCCTTGAGTAACACGAAATATCATTCATTATGGGCTGATGCCGTACTTCGATATTTTTTAGTATAAAGAATCCGAGTGCAACGCGATGAATTCGGGACGACTTGGCCATCGAAACGTGGGCACTCGTGGAGTCTCTCACTCGGTGGACTTCCCGAATAGAACTACTAATCCGAGGGCATTTGTATATAGCAATATATACCGACCTTTTCTTGCTCAGGAATAATATATATTTCACTAAAAAATTAACTTCATTGTGTTTTTTTTACGGTGACGAGTCACGTTCTTTAGCCCTTTAAGTCACTAAGAATGGAAAATTTTGACCAAGATCTCATTATTTGTCCAATAAAAACAAGTACAAATGGAATTTTTAAATTAAAATTAACATTTTCTGCGAGAAATTTCTCTACCCAACTGAGGGCCCTCATGTTGATCTGAAAGCTTAAGTCTGGGAAAGCATCGCTTCACCCGGAGTCTCCATGTCAAAATCTCCTATACTCCAACTGTCAACCTTTCTCAGGACGAATAAAAGCATCGCTCCTCTGGATTCTATTTGCGCCCAATAATGCTCAAATTCGGAGATCGAGCGGGAAGAAGTCGCAACTCTCTTGATAAAAATCCCTCTCCATCCGAATAGTAATAGATAACTGTCACTCTTGATTTGTATCTGCTGAATAAATATACAATCGCTATGGGAACGGCATTAGCCGCAAGTCGTCGTAAAATTAGCGTTGAATGAATACAAAGTACTTAAATGTTGAGGAGGCCTTTGCACCAGTTTTATATGTCGTTTCCCTCCACATGCCTTGAATATCAAATCGGCTTCAGAGCTCGTTCCCAAACACCGCTCTTTTTTATTGGGACTTGCCTCTGGGGCAGCTTCCATTCACGACTTCTGTTTTCACATCAGCTGTTGATGGCAAATTATAGGTTTGTACACACTACTTTTAACCAGCGTCCGCGCTCATGTTAATGTCAACGGCGCTTTCATTTTTAGGAGGAGGATTGTGGAAGCCAAAAAATATGCCACATTTTCGTTTGAATTGTTAAAAAATTATGGTTTCAATGATAGCACGCCTTAGCTGTTGAAATACAAAATTAAGGTACACATTGCAAGTAAATAATACATGTCATATTCAAATAAAAAAATATGCTTATTATGAACACTTTTTATCTATGGGAGCCGACTTCAGTACAGTTTCCAAGGAAGTATGTTGTCTTGGCTTAAATTATCAAAGTAATTCACAAATAAGTCAAAAAATCAAATTGACAGGAGTACAAAAATGATACCATTCTATTTCCTCGAAAAATTTGCTTTTCATTGAGTTTTTCTGAGAAGATACTATGTACATTTGATTGAGAAATAGTATTTTCCCTCACATTCCAAATATTCTCACATCAAAAACTACGTATTGCCAAATTCAAAAAAGTTTTGAATTTGGTAATGCCCACGATAATAAAAAAATCGCAAAAATTTAGCGTGGTAAGGGAAGATATTGTTTTGGTCATACTAGCCAACTGCAGTACCGTTTCCATGGAAATAAGTCATCATGGCTGAATTTATCAAAGTAATTCGCAAATAAGTCAAAGAATCAGATTGACAGGAGTACAAAAATGATATAATTCAATTTCCTGGAAAAATTTGCTTTTTACTTAGTTTTTTGTAAAGAAACTATTTTCATTTGATTGATAAATAATATTTTCCCTCACATTTCACTCATTCTCGCGTCAAAAACCACGTATTGCCAAATTCAATTAGCGAAAAATTAGTGTGACGAGGTAAAATATAGCTTTAGTCACAGAAGTCCATTGACGTACCGTTGCCATGGAAGTATGTCATCTTGGCTTAAATTATCAAAATAATTCACGAATAACTTAAAAAATAAGCTTGATAGGAGCACAAAAATGTTATAATTCAATTTTCTGGAAAAATTGACTTTTCCTTAAGTTTTTTGAAAAGAAACCGTGTTCATTTGATTGAAAAATAGTATTTTCCCTCACACTCCACTCATTCTCGCGTCAAAAACCACGTACTGCCAAATTCAATTTGCGAAAAATTAAGATATTTTGCGAAGACTAGGTATAATGTTTTTGTTCGTATTAAACAGCAATTTCTACAAGGAGACAGCATATGGATAAAATTAAATGCAAGCCGTTTTACGGTGGCATCACGTCAATGGAAAGCGTCCCCCCCCCCAATGTTTTCCCACTGTTCTCACAAAGTTTTTTTTCCACCCAGACCGACTCTTTTGCCGTGACTTTCACGTCTCCTCCTTAGCATTCAACGGACTCCTTCAGTTTCACTCCCGTCGCCTCGTCTCCGCTCATTGGGCACTTCGCCGCGGAATCCTCTTGGCCACAGTCACGCTCATGTCACATTGAAACGAAATGCCGTGTTCTTGAAAACTTATGTCGCTGTAAAGGCATGCTCAACTGTTTTCATCAATTCTTTCGTTTATTTTCCCTCGCAATAAAAGCGTGAACACTATTACTCTTTGTTAAAAAGACAATCGCTTCGCAGTGGCGTCAACATTCCCAACTTATTAAGAAACTAGTCCGAGGCATGATTGTGTGATCGATATTGAGTCGCTCTGGAACTTGAAAGACTCTTCATTCACAAGGACAAACTCTTCCGGCTCCGACGATGATTTCACGACGGGATTTCCGGCTTATTGATCTTCACTCGTCCTTCTGTTGCCGGATCCACTCTGGTTCTCAGAAAACAGATCAGCCCAGAGGCCATTAGTTGCTTGGATTTACGTCAGAATGAGGAATTGGATGTCTATAATGTTTCATAAATATAGGGACAACAAAATGAGCAAATCACTGCCTTCATATGAAGGATGACATCCCGCAAGCAGATTGAATCCGGGTTATGGAAACTTCTACGGTTCCAATCCTCGCCGATAAAAAAGAGGACATTAGGATTTGGTGCTTTAAAGACCACTTATTTTCGAGTCAACTGTCTAAAGGAGATTATAGAAGTCAGTATGTTTAAAGGCACCCTTACGTCTTTTCAAGACTCTCTCGGAGCTTCTACGCCAGCAAATTCGAAGAAATTCGCCTCAAGGCAAAGCGCATTAATTTGAACGAGGAAAATGTTGCATTTGAGAAAAAACCAATTGGATATCTGTTATTGGTTTAGGATTATGTACCCCCGAAAATATCAAGCTAGCTGATAATCAGCTGCGATGGAAAAAAAGATTTGCGTTACCACCCAAGTTCAATACCGTCTTCTATTCTGGCATTGCCACTTAAACACGCATGGACTAACAAATTACTCAATTTTTCCACTCAAGTTTGCTCGTTTACGGATTCAAGGGCTCTACGCTCACCACAAATAATATATGCGTGGCTATGGATCCGATCATGTTTATTTGAGTCTTTAGATTGATGCCTCTGATGAATTATATAGCTGGATTTTTTATTATAACGTTGAAATCTCCACAGAGTAGTAAACAATACTCGGAAAAGGAAAAATAGAACTAGTAAAACAGTAAATGATATAATTGTACTACGCAGTGCATCTGTGCGGCCAAGACGCGCAAACAGTTGAGAAATGCCCGTTGCTCGAAACCCGAGGTGGAGCCCCAAACCGAAATGTCTCTATAACGACCCACCTTAAGTGGATGGCCATCATGTCTTTAATGGGAACGTAGGAGCGGCCGTCGGAGCTCTAAAGTTATTTGGAAATAATTTCCTCACGCAGCTGTCCTTACCACAAGTACTGACGAGGGAACGTAAGCCATCAAGCCGTTAAACGGGGAATCTTCTCAATTTGTTTTCTTTTGGAATACGACCATGAGATGGAGATGCGTGGCTTCGGATCCGTCAAGCGAGCCAGCCGCCGCCAATTGCAAAGGAAGTGACCCACGTGCGCTCGATGGGACGACGGGGCGGTGGGCGGGCGGGTAAACCGCGACCGGTGGTGCGGTGTGGGCAGATCGGGAGTCGTTTGGGCCGACGGAGGCTCTCGTGTGGGCCCGTGCAAAAGCCGTGGGCCCCACGAGGAGCGCCTGATCCCTCGCGCACCAACGATGGCCGCACCTTATACCAGACATTTTTCACATTTCGCCATCTCAAAAATGGTGGCATGGTCATTTGGGGTGGCGACGTACACCTTGAATCATTCGCACCACCAGGTCGATTGGTTGGTCGTCTCTTCGGGGTGACAGACAGACAATTATGGTCATTTTCGTCACGAGGCAATTTGATCGAGATACCATTTTGCATGGAATTCGACGGATTTGATCTCATTTTAAGGAAGAACTAGATGTGCCCGGCTTGCGTTGCAATGCCTGTTTTTCTCTCTAAGTAGGCACACATCTACAAATCAGACATAAACGAATTCGAGACCTAATCCAATTGATTCCTCACCTACATAGGAATTTGTAACGCACAAATGATGGCATGAGTTAGCATTCTTTGCTTATGTAGCGGGAAATAAAATATTCTATTGTTGAAATAGTGCAAAAATTTAAGTTTTTCAAGCTTAAAAATCAAATTTTAGGAAATAGCGAAGTGTATAACCACTGCATCAAATTTAATTCTACGTTCAACTAAATTACGTACGTATTTTAACGCAAATTGTGTCTTACTGATATGACTCTGATGCACGCGATATTATGTCTTACTGATCCACTTCTGATGCACGTGATTGAGCAACTCGTAAACGATCTGCTCCGTTGCTGGCTTGTCGTTCCTCGCTTGTTTGAGATGGTCGCGTGCCAACACTCATTTGATGAAACGACTCGCGCTCCACCCATTGTACAATGTATTTAATAATTCAGAAACCTTCGCGGGCGCGCGCACAACAACTTACCAAAGTTTCATCGCAAAATGATGAATGGTATTGGAGCGCATAGAAGACGAACAAACAAACATTTTCATGTATAATAAAAGATAACATATCTCGAATTTCTAAGAATCCCAAAATATTAGCCACTTACGGCACTTCTTTTCGAGAATTTTCCCAGAAATAGTAGCAGTTTGCTATGGGATATGGCTCACGTATCCACTCCAGAGAGACTTTATTTAAAAAATGAGAAATTGCAAGCGTATATATCTCGCAAGAAATTTTAAAGTTTGCAGTTTACGTGCCTTATCGACTTTGAAAAAAATAAATTAAACTCGCCGCAGTAATATACACAGAACCGCAAAAAACTTCTGCTGTAAAGGCATTTTACCGTTCGGCGAGAAAAAATAGACTTTTTATTGGTTTTCATAGATGTATTCACTTAATTTCGAAGAAATTTCAGTCACATTGAACCTTTATCGCGCCACTAATAATATTTCACTATTTACTACATGATTCCTACAGCTGCTACAACAAAAAATAAAAGTCAATAATAATATTATTTGGGAAAAATCTCGTTGAAACTACCTTAAGGATCAGCATTCCACCCTGCGAGCCTCTGTATGGCAGGGGCGGATGGCAGGATGGGTTGGAACACCAGCTATTTGAAAAAATAGGGGCAAGAGACAGAAAGTGGCAGGGGACATGGGTGGTTTGTATATCAACAGCGTGTCTTGTCGTCACGTTCTGTTTTTTTTGTGTCGTCAGTCCGTGAAAAGAAAGATTTTCTCCTATCAATTCTGGAATGTGTCTCTCTTATTTTATGGCTTCCATTTGTTGTAGATATTTTGGAGAGTTTCAGAGCGTGAAAGGTTAAAATAATATCCTTTGTATCATTCCATAAATCACCTCATCTGAATACTTAAATGTAGACTCCAATGGGCGCGTTTGAGGTCGATGAAAGTGGAAGAAATTCGGAGGAATTGTGCCTATTAAACTTTTTTAAACAACTTTAAAAGAAGAGCAATGCAAGAAAGATTCAGAAAAAGGCATGAAAGCTCGTGGAATAGCTCCTTTTCTTTATAACTCTTTGCATCGTGTTATGTATCAGCATAATACTGTGTAGTTCATATTCATTTTTTGGCTCTCAAGCAATATTTGAGACAGACATCCGGAATCCGTTACGGCAGTGACATCCGCAAAATAAATGTTGCTCATACATTTATTTTCCTTCCTCCCCGATAAAATAAAAAATGCGCCTCAAAAATATACCACCACAGTGATTTCAATATTACTTTATCGGAAAATAGAAGTGCAAGATCGATGAACAAGAGAGCAGCTGAAAGCACGTAACCAGCTGGCACTGCTCATAGGATTAAAGCATACGGCATTTTAACATGAGGCACACAGTTGTGCAATTTTATGCTCAGCAATTACGAGAACGCGGGCGCATAATTAGTGCCGGTGCTATTATCACATGGGAAAAGGGTTGGATTGGGTTTATTTGGACCAACAATACTCCCGATGTACTACCCAAACGGCATGGTCACATCTTTTACGCTGTTACCTCCATGTTTGACAGTAAGGAAACTAATAAATTACCAGAAAAAATTGAAAGCAGTATGAGTCGTGTAACAGTATATGAACGTAAACTTCACACTACCAATAGTGTAGGATTCCTAGTCATCCCATCAGTCAATGTCTTGTCGTAGTAGTTTTTATGACTGTTAAACCACTATTTCCTGATAAAGATAAGTGGCTGGGTCGATCTTGTACTCAAGTCGTAGTGTGCCGTTCTAACAATTAACCATTACTAAACAGGCACATGCGATCTACTCTGAAAGATCAAAGTGGTACTAAGCAGTGAGAAAACATCTATTCCCCTTGACCATACTCTATCTGACCAGAATATGAGCGCAGAAGTGCTCTTTTCATAGCTCAAGGAAGTAGTTCCTTCAGAATGTAATTTCATATTGCCATTATAATCCCTCTTGTGAACCGGTACTTTTAGGAAATGCCTGCTCCGCGCCAACTTCCCCGACGGGCATGGCTCACTAGCACTTAGAGTGAGGAGAGATAATTATCTTGGTGCTAGTCTTCGTAAGCTTCCAAGAGCGTTTTCGAGTACCAATCTGGTATGTAATCAGTGAAGCAAGTCATCAGCTTTCCCTGGTGCGCGAATCCAGATTTTTTTAGTAGTCATTCGGGCGTTCCAACGTCGTGAACGCTGGTTCCAAGCTAAGGGTCCTCATTACTGGAAGACATTCAATACGCCATATTTTTCTGCGTTTGTGTTAGCATTTGTATGAGACAGTGCAAAGGTTATGCCACTGCTACATTTACTACATTGTAAAAATATGAGGACCTCACAAACCTAAATTGCTGTCACTATGCCATTTAAATTTTCACTGACCCAGAATTTTTAATTCAAGAATATTTGGTGAATTTAAGTGCCGAAAGGAAAACAAATACCGTGTCTGATTTTACAACTTTAACTCCTCGGGCTCGTAAAATGACTACCATCATTGATGATGAAATACCTTTGAAACAGCAATAAGAATTTATTGCTTGCTATAAAGATACGACGGTCAAATCAATTTACAACTATTTAACAGCGGTTTGTTACTAATACGGAATACAACATCAATGAGATGTCTGAGCCACTTTTTTATTCTGCAATTTCGCTTTCTCTTGGCCAAAATTTTAACCATCGTGGAAGGTCATTAGGGACTAGCGAAAAGGGGGGTCAATTTATTTCCAGAATGAGCCGAATTTTAAAGTTATTCAGAAGAGTCTCTGTTGCCTGCAATCGTGGAACGTAAAGATTTTTATGATGGCAGTTGGGATAGGAGGAGCGGAGCGATAAATAAATGTGGAAATAATTATTTTTTTTTCAAGAATTTTATGAGAACTTCGAAAGTCGGGCGCTGCTACGTAGCGGAGCTGGGCGATGGTGATTGATTGCGGTCTGATTACCGACTGAAGTCACGAGAGCGGTCGCCTTTCATGTTTTAAGGGTTGAATGAATGTTTGACGCCATGTTCGACGAAAGTCTTGAGCGTTCCCCGAAGCCACCCTCCATTTTTTTACGCCGCCAGAAATGGCAATTTTCTCTCGAGGCCTCAGCTTTGTTTTCCTTATGCCAAATATCTCATATTGGAAAGTGTAAGAAAGGTTCTCATCACCTTGGTCAAAAAACACAGTCAGCATGACATGTGTCCGGTTAATCAACCGGATATTGACGCTTGGATTTGCGGTACGGTTCGAAATAAATCGAAAGTTCGTAAAGTAAATCGTAAGGTAAATCGTAAAGTAAATCGTAAGAAAGTAAATTCGAAACCGATTTGTTCACAGATGACGTTAGATATATATTAAGAACCCCTGCGTATTATGCTAGGTTTGATCATATTAACAAGATTAGAGAGATAGATTGTCGTACCGATAGATTTAAAATGTCATTTTTCCCGCGTACCACAAGAGAGAACAATAGGCAACGTAGCAAAGGGATAGGTAGGTGAAATATAGTTAGAATAGTCTATAGTGCATGATGCATGTAATAACTACCAATAATCCCTTCCTTATTATGTAGATTTTAACCTGTACTATACTGTAGTAACTAATATTCTATTGTAATTACTACTGCAATTACTTGCAATAACTAATAATCTACTGTAGTATTTAATAAACTTTGACCCTATTTTCTAGCATGTATACCTTATATATCCAACTTACATGGCAATAGTGCGTGTTTGGTGATCTTCACCCCCTGCCACACACCCTCGTGGTGGCTCGCAGGGTATTACGTAGATGTAGATGTAGATGTACGGTTTTCTTCAAACCAAAGTCTAAACTTTAACCCTTTTGGCGTAAATCCATTACATTAAATTGCAATTTGAGGAAAGCCGAAGGTCCTCACCAATTAGATAAAGTTACATATGCCGGAATTTTTTCTTACTTTTATTTGTAAGGATTTTGGCCCGTAAGCCTCTGGGATGAGCTGCCAATTCTATCCAGTAGGTGATTCAGGATCAAAATCGAAACACTATACACAGAATTCTCGCCCGAGGCTGGGCTGGAACCCACAAACTTTGATTTCTAAATCCTGTTCTACATGGTATTCATAATGGATAACCACTCCGCGAAACCGCAACGTGTTTTCATTTTCTCTTCTCTGATATATTTACATAATGTCTTTAGCTGCAAACGTATGCATATAAAATACGGAAGTAGGTATCTCAGCCATTTCCGATGCATGAATCATGGCATAGGAGAATCCCTCCGGTGATTCCTTCTAACATGTCATGACTTACGTAGGTAGCTCTCACGAAATGTATTTTATTTTCTGCCAGAAAGCAGATTAATATTGCTAATTTTTGGCTAAAAAATGTAACCCCGTTTGTTAAAAAATTTCACTCTCTCAAGTTTTCTTAGCTGCCAAAATTTCACATTGCCTAGCCCATAATGGTATTTTCAAGCACTTATGAGAATATTAATTTGAGATTATTTGTGAATTCGCAAACACCATAAGGCATCATAATTTATTTGGAGCCCAAAATTGAGCGTTTTTGACTCAACTGAACCTGCCGACATGCTTTATAATGTTTGGCAGGACCATATTATGTGATGGATTTTGTTATTAATTTCGATAATCATTATATACTAAAAATATAGCATGTTAATACAGTTGCTTCAGTCCGCGTGAGAGTGCAAGTTAACCATTGTCGCTCATAAATGTAATATAGAGCTAATAAGATATTTCTCTCCGCTCGAAGTTCTCCAGCATTTTGGTTCTCATCCCTTGCGAAAGTCAAATACTAGTCTCCTAGTGTGGACACGTTTCTCCTCCCATGGTATTTTTGCATAGTTCATAAGGTGGCAACATAATTTATTTATTTCGCCCAAGTAAATTAATAAAAAATTTATGTGAGCCACAAACGTTCGCCATTTAAAAATCAAGCACTCACCCTCGAGTCCAAAGACGTAATTGACGTAATGAGGCGTAATTTTTGATTGATTGGTGAATTTTGTTTGCGGACGAGATAAAGTTATTTATGAAGCGAATTTCAGGTAACTTTAAGCGATTGGAGTTACAGTTAAGTCGATGCGACAAAGATTGCTTTCCCTTTTATTGCTATTACTTCTATTTAGACGTGAGTTTTTGTAATAGTCAGCCGTTTGAATATAATTTTGTTTTGGAGCAAGGATGGTAGGTGAATCTCCAACGCGTTTTATGTTGATTGCTTTTTAGACTAATTTCGCTCATTATGCTTTGATTGAAGAGTTTTCGATTTCGTTGAGTTGCTCTCTCTGCTTCCACTTTGAGACCTCGCAAACAATGTTGCACAATGTTCTATGAGTAGGGATTTCAAAGCCAGAGGAGAGTTCACATAAGGGCGAGGGGAATTTCTTCAAGGACCAGACTTAAGGATTTTCATATAATTATCGTAGGTGCTTCTTTTTACAAATGTATTTAAATGATAAATATCACATTTCTAAATGAACATTATGTTTATTTTTGAGTGTCAGTTGTGGCATAAATGTTTGAAAGCGTGACGAGCAAAATTAATTATAACTTACGAGATAGTGTCAGTAACACAAATTGGAAAGTGCGTATTTCCACAGAGCAAATATCATGCGCCTTGGTCGGGACTCAAACCGGAATCCCTCGGTATCACGCTAATTTCTTTAGACAGTCAAGCTACCAAAGGATTTCTGTATGTATTTATTTGCTTTTAAGGAACAAGGCGTTCCAGGGTACGTACCGGATGTACAATGAAACGAACGAGCAGTCCCAATGGTGACCCTGTGTGGGTTATACCGTGGCTAGTCGCAGTATCCTCATTATTCGACCACTTTTGTAGCATTAACGTTCGCGTGACTTCATTTTTTCTGCAAGCCCAGTTAGCAAGAAGAGCCGAGGGTGGTCTTTCCCGCATTTCACGTGGACCGGCTTCCCTTTGACGGGCATCCACTTGAAATCGAGTCTTGCGCGGCACAATGAAACGAGCGAGCCGATCTCCGGGTGGAAAAAGTAACAAGGTCCGGGATCCCAGCCGGAATTACTTTTCCCGCTTGCAAGGAGGGGGTAAAGGGGACAAGGGGGACGCATCGAACGGATCAATTCGTCAAGGCGGTGTGGGTGTTTTCGCGCACGAGTGGTCGGTTTAGTTTGCACCGAAGTCGGAGCGGAAAACGTATTTGGGGATTTTTGGGGGTGCCGCTCAAAAAGAGGCACATTTGAAGGCTTTTCAGGCAGAATGTTTTTACTGAATTCATCTTGCGCGGGTCGCATAATATTGAACGTTTCACATTCAGTTGACGTTGTGGGCCTTATGGAGAACACCGTTGCCAAACTTAAGTTCCGTGCGTTCACCTTTAGGCCACCTAGGAAACCACTTCTGTGACAGCGTAAAATATACGTAAGTTAATTCAGGGAATCGCAAGTGGATATTGTAGGACTCATAGATGTGTTGATATCGTACTTCTACGGGGATCGGGTTGGTGTGGTGGCTAGAGTACTGACTAACCACACGGGCGGCCAGGGTTCAAATTCCTGCGGAGGAGAATGTTTTTCAGAGGAAACCCGGTCCCTACTTAAGTGTCTTGTAGACTTCAAGTATAGTACTCCGTCTGTCGGATGAGACGTTAAACCGTGGTCCCCTTGGCGCCTTTTGTTAAGAGCAGGCTAATACCGACGCCGGGTTTCTATCCACCCTTCCTCCCTTACGTATCCACTATGGCGCAAATGACATTAGCTGTCGATTGCCTCCCCAAAATCCAATCCAATCCGATAGCACATATCAAACTTAATCATGATTTTTTTTACATCTACATAATACCCTGCGAGCCGCCGCTGTGTCAGGGGATGTTAGGTCACCAACCGTGTAAATATGTAAGGTTTTGGGAGGTGAAATGGAGACGTGTATTATGGGAATGTATTTAGTGAGATCAGTTTTTATTGTGATCGCTTAGTGTGCGCGGAGAGAACGAGTTTTTGCACCTACTGTTACGGCAATGTATCTCTCTTATTTTATCGCTTCTGTCAGAGCTAGAGACGTAGTGAGGCGTCATGTAAAATTCTCTGTGTCGCTCTGAAACACATCAGTTCTGAATCTCTCAAGCGACTTAAACCTGGAGTGTAGCCTCCGAGTCTCTAGGGTCTCCCACCGAGAGGTATGCAACTCTGAGAAATTCGGTCGCCTCCCCAACAATTCATCCATCCAATCTACTACTACAAACAACATTAATTTTCTTGCTATTATTGCCGACGTCGCAACTCCGACCCTATGGAGATTTACTTTGAAAACGAATCTCCCTACGCCCACTCTGCAATACTGACGGATAAACACTTCGAAAGAGAAATAATGAGAATTTTAGGCCCCGTTGAAGAGCGACAAATGTTTATAATTAGAATGAATTGGTAAATTAGTGAACTATTCGGAGGGAAAGATATAACAAAGGCTCTCCAAGTCGCTTCGGGTAGAATAACTGTGCCACATAGAGAGAATGGGTGAACGCGGAATGCCCAAACCACAGCACCGTGCCAAGATGTATGTGGTCTGAAAGAGAGGAAAACCACGGAAACGATGGCTGCAGGGTACCGAATAAAATCTGAGGGCCATGGGAGTTGCAAATGGAGGGAGAAAACAAGAATATTGAAATGGAGGCATGAAACAGAGGAAGCCGGACTGTAGAGCTATGGATGACAATTATGAAGTTACAAAAGGGATGGAAAGAAGCAGGCTAGCGGAGGGACTAGGTCGGCGAGCACAAAGCGCGCCCGCGCCACAGGATATGGAGAGCCGGCATAAATCTACGTACACGATCAGCCAGATCTTGCGCGAAAATGAGAAATTTTCTTTCCATACCTTTGTTTTTCATAATTTTTCACAACGAGCTAAAAAAATTCACAGTTTGTGTTTCAGGGATAAAACCGTTGTCCCATTATCGTAGGTACGACTCCAAAATTAATCAGTAATTCTCATTAGAAGTTCACGCCGAGAATTATCATAAGAAGACCCCTGCCATTTCATGGGTACATCGGAAATCCTACATATGAAGTGCTATGCCCGTCCATTTGATGTGTCACGCTGTTTGGGCGATTTCATTGGGCGGCTTCGCGGCAGGAGGTGGGGCCTTTGACACCAGGGAGGTGGGGTGGAGAGAGAGATAGAGGTGGACGCTGCCATGCTTTCTCTTAAGACTTTGTGTGCGAATGGAAACGAAAGACCGCCTCTTTGTAACATTCCACATGTGGGCCATTGGGAAGGGCCGGAGACTCGGTTGGCTCCGCGGATATTTGAAAGGGATGTTGACTACTCAAGTCTACATTGTAGCACATGAGACGATATTCGTGCTTACAAAGCCACTGTTGGAGTCGAGTAGTTGATGTGCATTGTTAGGTTGTAAAAGAAATACATGATTGATCTTGGTAAAAACTGATACAAAAACCCACGATCCTGAGGAAACCAACTCGGGATGAAAACCAAGCTAGACAGACGTCTAGCTTGCTCAAATTGGCGATCGCGTGGCGGACTGCCGTTTGTAACATTCCACTCGTGGATCATTGGGAAGGGCAGGAGACTCGATTGGTTACTTGGCTGTAGTTTGGTTTTCATCCCGAGTTGGTTTCCTCAGGATCGTGGGTTTTTGTATCAGTTTTTACCATGATCAATCATGTGTTTCTTTTACAACCTAGCAATACACATCAACTACTCGACTCCAACACCAACTCCCGGGCAGGGCCGGGGCCAGACTCCTTGTCTTTCGTAATAATTTGAGACAGGAACATGCTCAAATTTTTATGAATAGATAACAGGTCTCGTAATGTTTTATTTGGAATATTTTTCCATTCAGCATCCATCTGAAGGAAACAAATTTTTCCAAAGTTGTCGTTCGGTTCTTTGAGATCGAAAAGCCTCTCTTTTAACGTTTACAAGGACTACATTTGCCGGCTTGAGTTTTCCGCGACGAGCAGGTATTCTTTCCATTTTTTCTTTCGGGATTTGGCCGCATCGTTGTTTTTCCAACAGCGTTTCTCCTCCTCTCCTGGAGGCGTCTTCAGGTCGAAGAAGATGACCTGAATTGGATTGGATATTAGGGTGGCGATCGACAGCTAAGGTCATTTGCGCCATAGTGGATACGTAAGGGAGGAGGGGTTGATAGAAACCCGGCGTCGTATATTAGCCTGCTCTTAACGAAAGGCGCCAATGAGAACACGGTTTAATGTCTCATCCGACAGACGGAGTACTGCACTTGAAGTGCCCTCCACAAGACACTCAAGTAGGGATCGGATTTCCCCTGAAAAACATCCGCCTCTGCAGGGATTTGAACCCTGGCCGTCCGTATGGTTAGCCAGTACTCTAGCCACCACACCAACCCGATCCCCAGATGACCTGAGTACTTCACCTCTTCCACGACCTAAAGACGCCTCCAGGAGAGGAGGAGAAACGTCGTCGGAAAAACAACGACAACCGAATTCCAAAAGATAAAATGGAAAGACTACATTTACCCAAAGGGATAGTGCATGAACCCGCCTCCTTTGAACATCCTCCGCAACTTTCTCGACATTTCAGTTATCCTTCAATCGCCTTAAATGATATCATTTGGACTGAATACATAGAATAATACTTTAAGTCGCTACGTTGACTGGAGTGTGCTCTGGCTCTGGGTGGATGGTAGCGAGATACACCATGTGACCTGGTTTCTCCCTGCACAGCCGCAATGTTTACCCCGGGTGACAAATGAAGCCGACCCCGCGACTTCACACCCTCGATCAAAATTTCCGTGTCACACACGTGCCGCGTGCCAAAAGGCCGATCGGAAGGCACGGCCACGATATCGGTGCGAGGCTTTCTCCACGCGCTCCGTGCACGCAGTTATGTCACGACGCCGGGGTTCCCACCCGCCGAGCACCACCGCATCCGCCAACTCCCTCATCTCCGCTGCGACACCCCCTCCTCCCCTTCCACCCTCCCCTCCACCCCTCATACCTCCCCCACCATTCCTCCTTCTTCCTTGAGTCACGTGGCTGAATCACTGGATGACGGGAACGCACGGAGGCAATATCGCCCCACCAAGGCCAATCGAAAGATTTTCTGATTGGAGCGCATTAATGTGGTGACGGCTCCGTGAGCGAGCTCTCGGGAGTTTTTTTGCCACCGAGAAAACAACGTACTCTGCCTCGTCTAAGTTTCCCTCTCCCTATTCGATGATCCTTTACCCAGGAACTGTTCCCTTCAGCAAAAAGACTGCAATTAGCCAATCCTCAGAACGTCTTTTTTGACCAACTTTTCCCATTTGCAGTAGGACCTCGGTTAACCGGAATTAAAGGGATGGAACCTTTTCATTAAACCCGTTTTTTCGGATAATCGATGGTTCATATTCATGGCGAAAATACGAACAACCGTTTTCCATCAATAATTTCATTACATCGCCTAATTGTAACCAGTAACCAATTAAACCAATAACCGTACATCACAAATAATTTATTACTTTAAATAATAGAAAAATTTCTTCCGCGATTTTTCTTCGTTGCGGTTGTGGGCAGTCGAATATATACATACGTCAAAGGAAGCAGGGTTGTACTTTCTGCAAAAGAGGAAACATTACCTTTCAACTGTCGTAAAAGTTAAACGTGAGACTTATTAATGTCAAACTTTCACAGAAATATCTTTTAAAATGTCAGTTATGAATAATTTCAATCAGGTTATTACAAAATAGAAAAATATTTCAAATTAGTCTTTATGAGAGAGATGATACGAATGATTTTGGGTGATTTTTCGTTTTAGCCACGAAAGAATATAGGGGTGTACTTCTGATGAAGTTCAACAGCAACTTCACTGATTACTTTTGGAGTCGTATCAACGGTGATGTTTACTTGAAAGAAAGAATTTTCTTTCTTCCGCCACCTCCAGATACTAGCTACACAAGAATATCCACCCGCTTGGAAGTATAAATGCTTAAGGAGCAAGGTCAAACAGCTGCTAAGATCAGGAAACGGCAAATTAGGTAACTAGAGCGGTAATCGTGGCTCATTGAGCGTATATTTTCATTTTTCAAGTGAGTCAGAAACATTTTAGATCTACATTTTATTGGCGTACATATTTTCAGGCGGTTGGACTCACCATACACGCGTATAATTGGATATTAAACAAAAACTTTGTTTAACATTTTTACCTAAATCAAAGCATGTTACGACTACAGCTCTTGAGTGTTTACTTGAGTGGGTATTCGATATTGAGGTGAAAATTATATTTAAATGCTTTTTATCTTCGACGCGGCGAGAGAATTCGATATTTGCCAGAAACAAATTTTGTAATATGTATTACTCCGCGCTCACAAGAAAATACGTTCTTATTTCATCAAATTATTACGAAATATTTCTCATGCGTCATAAGGCCTCGAGTTAACAATCGTGCGATCGCGCCTTTTAGGCCCAAGTATGCGATCGCGCGACCGTGTTTGGCCGCCTAAGAATTTTATTCTGTTTCTATATTTTCAGGCACCTGATCACGACAGTTCCTGGGTAATTCAGTAATAGCCATCAAAATCACTTGTTTAGACAAGTTGACAACACTTGTTTAAACATCACAAATTTAGAACAATTTATTTAAAAATTAAATGACGGTCCAAACATCCCCCGCGCGATCTCATGAAGTGGCTAAATAAAGCATTGAAGTGCCAAAGGCCTCACCGAAGAAATGAAATTTTTAAAATTTTATCCATTGATTTCACTAATAATATTAAGTATACAGTGGGTCTCGAAAATCTGTACGGAGAGATGAATTGCTGCAGGCACCTTCAAATGAGGAATTTTATGTCGAGCATTGAGTTGAACCTGCTGTTCGCACGGTGGGTAGCCCGTCATCCTCTCCAGGGTTAGGATGGCTGGACGGAAGTTGGAGCAAGCAGACGAACGAAATAATCGCTATGTTTACGAGACGTGATGTTATTCCAGATGCACCTCGGAAGATCTCTGGAGGCATTATAGCTACTGTGCTATTGTTGAGAGGATGGCCCACTCTCTCCGTTGAGCCATTCATAGGGTTGCAAAACGCCTTTAAAATAGCGGGATTATCCCGAAATTTGCGTTTAAAAAGCGTACCAACTGAATTGAAAATAGTTCGAATTTTTTAAGTTAGCAAGTCCAAAGTTTGTTAATCATGTAACTCAAACACAAATGTTATATATCCGCTTATTTCCGAAAGCACACTGCTTAACTGGTTAGTGTTGTTCGTACCGCCAGAAAAACGGAAATCCTAACGAATAAGTATAATTTGAAAGGCATGTCATAATTTAGAATTTCACAGTTCAATTTTACATTTCGTGATCCTATAATATCATGATCATGGTAAGCCTTGCAAAAATAATGAATTGTGCTTTTGGTTACCATCTAACAACAGCTATCTCTATTTTGTAATTGCGACGTGTTGATGCCTTGAATTGTTTTCTCACACTTATTGCAACCATAGCCATCATCTAAATCTGCGTGCCAGTATATTAGAAGTCGCGAGGACACTAAATTCGGCTCGGCGGTGCCATATTATACACAATAGTTTTTTTTTAATATTACGAACTACAGAGATACAGTAATTTTATATGGCTGAGTGTAACCAGTCGCATGGATTACGAGAGCTTGAGGTATGTGCAGTGATTTTGTGCCAAATTTCATTGTCATGAAATTGATGCATATTGTAAATGGTAGTAAACCGCTCTCCACTGAATCTGCCTTCGAGTGGGCCATGATACTTGACATCTCGCATGAGACTGTATGAAATCAAGATTGACATAATGATAAGGCACTTGCCCTGCTAACAATAGAACATTCCAATCAAAGCGAAGAATTTTTGCTTCCACTTCATTACTATCACAAACAGGCGCTGCTGCTGTGGCCGAAATCCGGAATGTTAGCTACAACTTCTTTATTTTCACCCTTTATCTATCCAAGGGCGATATATTATGGGAGAATAATAACGATGAAAGAACTCGTAGGAAAATGAATTCATGTTAGCCTCTTCGTTAGATATTTGACTGAACTTGTACAATTACGTCGTCTTTGTAGACGTTTAACCTCATACTTAATCCCTTTAATGCTAATCTTAATTCTGATTTTTATGAAGCAAGCGAATTACTTTTGCCCGCAGTCAATACTGATCGCCGCCGGTCTCCTACCACCACTACCCAACGATCAGCCGCGGATTTTTAGAGACTAATTCCACCATTTGAGCGGCAAAAGACCTCGCCAGCATGATCGCTAGTTAAATGCACAATAACGCACCGACCCACCGCAGGAAATAGGAATTTGCCAAACACAAGTTACAATCATAATGTTTTTATGGTACATTATATATGTCCTTTTTTGATGATTAAGGCTGAGGAGAGCCGCGACGCAATGCCGAGGCTAACTGGAATTTACGCTCGCAGAAGGTAATTGCTTCGCCATGAAGATTTAAATAGAGGAGTATTTTTCCTTCAATTTGTGTGCTGTTACTCCTACACATGAGGTTTGACGTCTATGAGAGTTAAAAATTCGGCAGATATAGCGACAAGAACGAGGAAAACTTTTAGCTTCAAAAATAATAATTATAGCTAAATATTATTAGGTATAGTCATAACTGTAAGAGTCAGAAATTCTTTCCGGCTCTTAGGCGGAGGTAAGAGACAGTGATGTTGACAATTTAGCGGATTGACTCATGGATAACAGGAATAATTTTCACAGACGGAAGTATTATCACTCCATGGTTGAAATATATAGGTGATCGATAGAGATTATTTCCAAATTTCCTCATTTAGTGAGGATGATAAAGACGGGTGCTTTCGTGATCGTCTAAATCAGCAGAAAATATGATTCGCGGTTCATGACACAAATCCATTTTTATAGACGCCTCAGTCAAGAATATGTGCGAGAAAATACTCGAGAAAAGAACCGTGAAGATAGTGGTTGCGGCATTTACCTTCATGGTTCTTCGACGTGCGTTTTTCTCGCGAAAACAAATTACCTAAAATCGCCCCTTAAACTCAAACGTTTGAAACCTACTCGCCAATGACTTAAGGGAATAATCAAATTGAATACGAAAATTAGTTTGGCATGCCGTGTTTAGCTAATAACTTTTGCCTCATCAATAGCGCACACAAATAACTTTGCTAACAGTTGCTGCCTTGAATTCGCAGTAGTTTCAACTTCTAGTGAGGAACCCTATAACGCTTCTGATCGCCGCTAGGTGTCTCAGCCTTCGCTATCTCCGCAGCTAGAACAAGAGTAGTGGTCATCAACCCGAAAGGAACGATAGACGAGAACCCGCTCACTGTCGCCCATGGCACGTGCGAGCACGCGGCGTCAGATGCGGGTGGGGCTGCGAATTTCATTCTCACTTGGACACCGCCCGTCGCTGACTAGCGGAGAGCGGAATGGCAGGCCAGAGGAGGAAAAGCAAATACCCCGTGTTCCGGTCCAAAGACACCCCGTGCGAATGATCATTCACCGCGCCTGCTAGCAGATTTTTCCGCTGGACTACCATTTACAAGCGACTTATTCCCCTAAATGTGCACCTCCGACGAGAAAATGGATGAAGGCTTGACGGCATTTCTTGAGGCCTCTTTCGCACAAACACTAAGTAATACACAGCAGCACTTTCCTGATATTGGCTGTAAAATTGATTTTGCCATTAATATGGAAAGTGTTCCTGTTAATTACCTGTTTAACTTAAGTCCTTCAAAATTGTGATCGCAGAAGCTTGCTGTGCTTTGACAACTTTTGACCACATTGGTTGTAAATGGAATGCTATGAAATAATAACAAGAATTTGCTTATTTAATTATCATATTCATTTTTAATATTAACATATTCGTTGACAGTGGAATAACTAATCAATATATTCAGTATTTAATTTTCAAAATCGCAAACAAGTTTTCATGATCACCATTGATTTTTAAACCAAATATTATTTCTTTTGATAGTGCCAAAGTTATTTTTACCATCAAAAGTTATTTTGAGCATTCGCTCCCATTAACCTCATTACCTTTTGCGAAAGATCCAAGTTTTTGAAAGAAGCAACAATATCAATTGCCCTCTGATCCCCACGGCAATGGGAGTAAAAACAGCCCTCATTGTGGAAGCATTTAGGCCTGTCTCATCACGAATGCTTTAATTTTCAATGCACAGCTAAAAACGCGCGTAATCATGGAGGCTGAACGCTATCCACTTCTATGCTTATAATCTTTGTGATCCCATGGCCTGCTTATTAATTAATCCTTTGCATGGGAAATGTAATCCCATGGCCACGAAAATGAAGAAGACAGATTTTTGGTAGATTCACTGTTCTTATTTGATTCAAAGGTTTATTCAATTGCCTTTCTCTCAGTGACATAACTATCATATGTCGCCAATTTTTATTTATGAGCCTATGTTCTCAGTGCTATGAGGTTTGCTCACATTGTCCAAAATATTTTCTTAATTACCAATTCTTGCGAATAAGTGCAGAAAATATGCTTTGGTACTTATGATTACCAGGGCCAGCATATATGTGACAAATTGATGCTTGGTCTAATGCCACTTCGAGAAATCTTGGCGTCCAATTTTTCCCCTCCCATATGAAAATGTTTCCTTCCAACGTAATCCAATATTGCCGGGTCATCATATTTCAAATATCACTTCGGATTCTCACAGCTTTATTGGGAAAAAATTATGTTCTCATTCTAATTGAAACTTTTTAATATATTTATTTCACATAAATTTAATTCATAGGTGTTTTGAGACACTGCCACTGGGTAGGAAATATGTTTACCATAAATTTAATTCATAGGTGTTTTGAGACACTGCCACTGGGTAGGAAATATGGACCGTGTACTCGCTGAAGAAATTGGTGTTCATATTTACGTCTCACGTTTTGTGCAACTTGATTTCCCTGATTTCAATATACCTATCAAGATATGATCACACCTACATATTATTTGTTTTCTGTCCATTATGGAATGCTAACGTTTCAAGGCGGAAAGCATTTCATCAATATCAAATGTGTCATGTTGTTGTCCTTCGAGGGCTTCAAAATATCTGAGCTGGGCGGAGGAAAGACGCTTTAGATTCCAGTTCGGAGAAGGCTGCGAAGGATTTCCCTAGCCGTGCTGTCCGTTGGAACTTCGATTCCCGCAAATCAAAAGAATGATACTTAGTACAATCCACACTTTATTCATAACCTAAACCGGTTTCTACGCTATCTATTCTTTTAAACGCTAACTCTTGGCTCCTAGAGAGCAAATGTACTTGAAATATAAAGCCTTACTAACAGAAACTCGTTCTCTTCAATTACTCTCATTGGGTTTACAGCCGTAATGTTGTTTTCAGGAATGGGATTTAAATATCCCATTGAAAGCGTTTCGATTGTGAGTGGTGTAAAGGCATGATATTTCTGGCGCTCCCGAGTTTGAGGTCATTCCGCACAATGGAATTCATGTCGTGGAAATCACTGTATGCTTGACCAACGCCCTTACCGCAGGCGTTGGCAAATCTTTCATTTTTGGTTTACCAGTCATAGTAAACATATTTTCCACAATTTTTTCCCAGAAAGCTAATTTCTACCGCATAAATATTTTCCAGTATATATATATATATATATATATATATATATATATATATATATATATATATATATATATATATATATATATATATATATATATATATATATATATATATATATATATATATATGGCAAACAATATGAAACTTCGTCACAGGGTGACACTAAACATAAAACATAAAAAAGAAAACTCACACCAGTTTAAAATTTTCGGTGGGTCGCCCGCACCTTCGTCAGTGATAGAATGAGGATTGAGGAGGAAGCTTCCTCCTCAATCCTCATTCTATCACTGACGAAGGTGCGGGCGACCCACCGAAAATTTTAAACTCGTGAGTTTTCTTTTTTATGTTTTATGTTTAGTGTCACCCTGTGACGAAGTTTCATATATATATATATATATATATATATATATATATATATATAACACAAATACATCATAGGAATGTTAAAAAAATGGCTGCTGGATTTAGGAGAATATTTTTGAATAAGCTATATGAGCTAAAAGGTTCGGTTGGGCACGCAACGAACTTCAAACAAAACACAAAAGGAAACTTTTCCCTAGTTGTTTAAGGTTATTTCTCCCCCATCGCCATCCAAAACTTTATCCATGTTGGAATTTTAACCCCCTTTTCTCAGTGTCTTATAATAACGGTGAATGTGCGCAGATGCTAGTATACTCTTGGACAATTCTACGCCCGTCACCTTTCTATTGCAACTTAATTCCCGCCGAACTAGCCCGTAATGAAATTATCTCACGGAAATTTCATGAGCGCCATAGAAAACAGTAGTTTTTAAAGAACATTTTACTGAAGAAACAAAGTTTTATTGTGTTTTTTAGGTTTGCGGGCATGACCGCACTTCGGTTGGAGATCCCGGAAGAGCTTCCAGTGATCCAGAGGCTAGTTTCTTTTCGCTGATAAATGAGCGACCAATGAGAATATCTTATTTGTTTGGTAATTCAAGACATCCGGCCTGAGGAATACGGATGAGTATCATTGAAATGCCATCTAAAACGAAGCATTCACGGTTCTTACTTGCAACGCAAATTATCGTGATCCATTAAAAGCAGTAGACGTTTTAGCATTGAATGAGGCTTGGTACGAGTTATCGGACTGCACCTTAATAAACTTGTTTACATATTTTTTCATTTGTTTCCATGACAAGCATTTGCTTGGCGTATTGGCAGGCGTATTCGAAGGAGTTTTATAGGGAAATGTTTATCAGGAAGTTCAAATCCCTGCAGCATTATTTCACGCCTTTTATTTTCAAGACTCAGTCCTGGCGAGGTCTGAGCGGCGTAAGGAAACCTGCCCGCAACACGAGGAACACTTTCATTCCGCAACGCACGAATACCCCGCCTGAAAAGATTACGTCGAACCGAGGAACAGCTCACATCACTTTCCGTCAAAGAAACCAAACAAATGAGGTTAATAATATTCCACCTTGATATGCGAGCAGACAGATCAAGGATACAGTTGTGACAATACACGCTCGACGCGGGGACTTCCATTATACTCCTTTTTTTTCGCCACCCGATCAACGAATGTCGTCCTTGCGTCCGATGGATACGTTCAGTGACACGGCTCTCCAAAGAGGCTTTTTCGCTCGTGTGCTCACCGCCCACCCCAACAGCAGCCCCCCCCCTCCCACCTCCGATTTATACGTCCCCACCGACCCCCAATCCCGGCCCCGCCCCGCCCCCCGGGGGCCTCCATTCACATACCACCGCCCTGGCGCGCAAGTCGACTTTTTGGGACACTCAAGCCCCCCTCACCACACTCCCCCCGCCCCCGGGCCCTCCGGTCCACATCCTCTTCCTCAAATCCTCCACCTTCTCGGGCACTTCCTCGGCCCCCACTCCACGGCGCCCCCCCCCTCCCGTGCTCCTTTTCCTGCCCCCACCGCACGGCCCAACGCCTCCGGCCCCTGCCGTCTTTTCGAGGAAATCTGCCCTCCCCCCCCCCCCGCAGTTAACCTTCCCCCCTCCCAGTGTCTCGCACTTTCACCGTCGCGGGCGGACCCTCCCCTCATATTGCCCCCCCTACTCTCCCCTCCCACTCTCCCTTTCAGACCCACAAGTCGGCCACCACGCCCTTTCCTGTCACTGCCCCGCGTAGCAACATTTTGCGTCCACAATGGCTCCAGCGGAATCTCGTGCGAAGCAATTAATGCGAATCGCTCATTTGAGATCGTTGTGACAATCACGCGATGAGCCGTCGCGGGGTGGGGGTGCTCGGAGGTGAATAGGGTCACACGCGGATTGTGATTCCGCTTGGCTCCTCGCGAAAGACCTCGCCTATCCCGAGACGCCCGAGGACACTGCCATTGTCGCAAAGGAATCGGTTCCCCTCACTGTGCCAGCATCGCCGAGCTCGCCTTCGGCGTTTGCCGCCGGCGCGCGACGTTGTTTTCGCAACGACCAGAGAGGAGTACATCTCCCGTTGCGGCGCGGGGACGACGCTCCCCGGCCCCTCTGGGGCGTGCGGGCGTCCAAGTCTCCGCGGGCAGTCTAGCCACTTGCTCTCGCAGTGAATGCGCCGAAGACGCTCTTAAGGCCGCGTGGCCGTCGAAGGCGCGTGAGGCGGTAAGAAGAGACCGATACGGTGATTCCCACACGCACGGTGAATGCACAGTCGCAAAGCCAGCCCCCGCTACTGAGTGCAAACTCCAATGCAACCGCTCAGAATACAATGGACAAAGCCGAGTTGCCCTCCGTACATCCACTCCAGAAGAACCAACCCTCTCCTGAGAACCCCCTCTCATGAGACACATCCTTTCCCCGACATACTCCCCTACTCACGATCCAAACATAAACCCCGTTACCCCAGGTTCTTCCCTTTTGACCCCATGGTGGGCCAAGAGTGAAGGACACGGCCGGAAGATGCCGTGAGTGCCTCCCCCCCCGGTCCATTACTTGCAGGCGGCCTCGTACGCCCGTCACAATTGCCCTTTCGCGGGGTACTCACCGGTATCTGCACAAGAGTCCCGTTGTCGAACGCGGGGTAGGAGTAGAGCGGCACCACGGGCACTGTCCCGTTCTTCACGAGGATGGGTCCACGCTGATGCGCGGGCCGCCCGCCCAGCAGCAACTCCGGTTGCACCACCGACGGGTCCACGACACCGCCACCTCCCGTCGCGTCGCCGTCATCGTAGTCGTAGTCGAGCACGGCGTGGAACGTGTGCGTCTGTCGGGACGGCGGCTCGGCCGCGACGGCCGGAGGCCGGGAGTATTCGGGCGGCGCGGCAGCGGGGCGCCTTGCCGGGGGCCTGCGGGCCGGGGGCCGCAGCGGCGGCGGAGGCGGAGGCGGCGGGGGCAGGTAGGCGGACGGCTGCGTCCGAGTCGGCAGCGGCGCGTAGTGGGACGGATGGTGGGGCTGCGGGAACGAGGCGTTGAGCAGGGACATGGCGGCGTCGGGCACCACACTCGGTGCCTGTGTCTCACGCGCGCGGTGCGGCGGCGGTGTGTGGCGGGCGGAGGAGACGTCGGTCGGTCGGCCGGGCAGCGCGGGATGGATATGTGGGGCAGAGAGCGAGGGCGGTGTGGGCGACTGTGAGGGATGACCTTAGTCGGGCGGCGGCGAATGGGAGCGGGCGGGAAAGTGAGCGTCGGGGGGCGGCGGGGGGGAGCGGGGGGGCGGGGGTCCTTGGAAGAGATGGAGAAGGGACCCGCCCCACCCCGCCCCACGGCCGCCGCCCCTCGCACCCCCCTTTCGGCCCCACGCGCTCTCGAAGGCGCTGGCAAACCAGTTCTCCGCCCGCTCTGCTCTCGATGATCGGATATTAGCCATTGAGGAAGGGCAACCGGAAGAGCGGTACTCGCGGCCAAGGAGACTCGCCCCCGCCGCGTCCGGAGGCCCCCGGGTGTGGACCAACAGCGCCACCCCCATCCCACCCCCCGCATCCCTTCGAACTGGGGGCGGACCCAGCGCCGCACATCCGGAACACGATGCGCGAGGCGCCGCACCGCGTACCCGCGGCCTATTTCGTAACTACTACTGCGGTCACGATCAGCTGATCGTGCGCCCGCTCACTTTCGCCACTCGCTCGCTCGGGGACTCGAAGATCGGTCCCCGGCACTCGCACCTCCGGGAAAATCGCGACCCGGTGGCATCGCCGACTAATGAACGGCGGTGAAAAGAAAGTTTTCTGCCATGCTTCGGCGATTATTCCGAGAACGCGAGAAGAGTACTGCGCAGTTGAATTCACAAGCGGGAGACCTTAACCTCTCTCCCACTCTCTCTCTCTCTCGAGCGCTGTTTGCATTCTCTCCGAAACATAAATGTCGCCTCGATAAATGATCTTCGTCGGTAATGGTTACGGTCAATGCCAGAATGACGCCGGAGAACGAGAGGGAATAATGTAAGAATGATAAGATTATTTTACTCTTTAATGCCTGGCCAACGCATGCACAGCAGGACTTAATTTCTAGTTTTGTATGCGAGCGGACATGTGTCATTCAGATCGAAGATAGGTCAATGTTTTTCGATTTTACATTGATATTAGCATAAAGCTTAGTAAATCGTTAATGGAGACAATTTTCTCCAAAACTTACGTCCCTATCACGATGAAATTGTAAGAACGTGTTTAGAGACTGTAAAATCCTTAGAAAAGATAGTAAAAAAAGAGTTAAACCTGCTTAAGCCTTGATATTTCTGTCCCACAGTATTTATGAAATTAGTACTCTATGAGTCTTTGGCTCAGAAAGGCTTCGCCAAGCATGAAGAAAATGAAAATAAAGGAATACTCGATCGTATTCCTTGCCTGGACGCAGGGCTTGAACCCCGCCCTTTGAGGATCATATATCACATTCATGGTCCTTAAGGTCTCTCCGTGCAAATATTATCAAGTCTTCAATTTTTCATCACTGCCATCGTATTTGTATCAGAACTCCCTTTTCTTTGAAGCGACCCCACATATTTCTCTTCGGTATTGTCCCCGTGCAAGGTCATGTGGTAGAGCGACGTCTGAGCAGTCACTTCGCTATGCAACGCCAATGCCACCGCCCAGCCAAATCATAAGTGAGAACAAGTTTCGTATTACTCTTTTTCGAAAAGCTCCCGAGCGTCTGTCCAACAAAATAATCGCAATCCATATTTCTGTCTGTGGTTGTGAGTCATAGAATCGGAGGCCAAGAAATACCTATTGAATTGATACATTCTTCCACGCGATAAGATGAACTTAGCTGGGCATCAACCAGTGAGGAATCCATTTGGAAAAAATCTGTTTCCCTGGTTGAGTTCATTTGCCCAAGCCTTTAAATTTGCCTCTCTGCCGCCTTCTAACGTTGCGATTGCCAACGGAATCTCTCTTTTTCTCGTAATAATAATAATAATAACAACGTTTATTATCGTGGGCTACTCTTAGCCCCTGAGATAATGAAGTACAATTTTTCAAATTAATACAATTTTGAAATTCAAAAATTAGATTAATAATACAGTGATGAAACTTAATATACAAAATCTAATTAATTATACAATGATGAGAGGCAAAATAAAAAATAAAAAAACTCATTGTGAGCTTGGAATTCGTAATACAGCCGTACATATTACTGCAGAGAACACTACTAGGATAACATTTAAATACATGATTAAGCATATACACCGTGAGGAAAAAGGTAATTAATGATAACAGTAATAATTACAAGTATAAAGTTGAATACATTCATGTTCAATAGATTAATTCTTCTTCAATATGTATAAGGCATCCAATTTAACATTTGTTTAATTTTAATTCGTTTCAATTTTAGACAGACAACATTTTAGGATTATTTATTAGGATATCATACACCTTGGACTTGAAAGCATGGATGGATTTAATATTTCTAACTTTAGATGGTAGAGAGTTCCATACTCTAGAAGCGGTTACGGTGAAGGATTTAGTGACGTGAAGTGTGCTATGTTGAGGGATGTGAAGGTCTACGGGATGATTCCTAGTGGGTACTGTATGTAGATCTTTTTTCCAGGTAAATCTAGCAGATAGGTAAAGGGGATTGCGAGTGGATAAATTTTATAAGTAAGCAGAATAACATGTAATAAACGACGCTATTTTAGTTTCAACCAGTGTAATTGGACGTAAGTGTCAGATATCCTATCCCATTTTTTTGAGGTGAATATGTAGCGCATTGAAGAGTTCATTGTCACTTGCAATTTGTAGTTACTTTCTTCGCTGAGATTAGTAAACAGAGAAGAGCAGTAGTCTAGGTGTGGAAAAATTAACGACTGCACCAGGGTGGTTTGAATTTTGGGCTGTACTATGTTCTTGGTTCTATATAATTGATGTAGTATGCTCAGACATTTCTGTTTTGTGACGTGAACTTGTTTCTTCCAGTTGAGTTCCTTATCAAATATCATTCCAAGATTTTTTACCGTTTCTTCGTACGGTATTACATGATTTTCTAATTGAATTTTGGCCAGAGTGGAAATATCTATTTGAGTGATAAGATGTCTAGGTCCAATTATAATGGCCTTAGTTTTTTTTCATAGCGGAATTCCGTAATTGGAGACAAAAACATGGCAATCCTTCAAAAACTTGACGGTACCGCTTAAAGTTAGGAGACTCACAAAGAACGGATACTTGCCACAAAGGCCGAGCAAGCTGTTTCTCATGGACCGCTAATGCATTAAATACATGTATATGTTACAAAAAATGCCTTTTCTTCTCCATCGTTCTTCAGCTTTCACTTTAGACAAGGCATTTTGGTAATCGTTTAATCGCACAACTAAAGGTAATATCATAAGCTGTCAGTTCACTATGAGTCTTGCTTAAATGATCTTTATAAATATTACATTAGACAATTTTTACGCTTTTACTGAACGTGAGTAAATGTACCAGGGTTGAAATTCGCTATGAAAAAATCATTTGACTTGACCGGGATTCGAACCCTGATCTCCCAATTGCCGGTCAGGTGTGTTAGCCAGTTACACCACCAAGCCATCTTCCTTCAATGCGAATTTTGAGGGGGGTTTATGCGAACTAGATGTTCAGGCCTCAAGTCTACATTGTAGCACATGAGACAAAGTCGTGCTTACAAAGCCACTGTCGCGGTGGATAAACCCAACATTGTCGTTATTAAAACGACGAAATTGACAAATTCCCAAAAATTGCATGTAACAAATGATGGTGTAACTGGCTAACACACCTGACCGGCAATTGGGAGATCCGGGTTCGAATCCCGGTCAGGTCAAATGATTTTTTAATAGCGAATTTCAACCCTGGTGTATATGCACCCGTGCGAGTGACTTCGTACCACATCATTTGTTACATGCAATGTTTGGAAATTTGTAAGTAAATGTCTTAAGTCTGTTATAAGTGCTTGAATGTACACGTGATAATTATAATTGTACGTTGTATTTCACTTCCGTATGCCACCCTCACAAAGTAACTCCACTCCTCGGGAATATTCTACGATAAATTTTTACTTCACATGAAACAACCTGCGGAAATAGTTCTAGTTTCCTAGCGTACTAACAATAAGAGACTACATTTCTGAAACTACATATAGGTATTACAATGTGCAAAATCATTATGTCAGTTTAACACGAGTGGAAAGGTTTTTTTCTTAGATGATGATTCTTTGAATTAGTATCGTTTGATAACGGATAAGTCCGGTTCATTGTTTCCTCTAAACCTTTTTCCGGCTTGATTGTTCAATAAATCAGGTAAGAAAGTATAATTTATACATATCTAATCAATTCATTTGGTACTCGAACGATTGATGAGTAGGTGTTTTGGCAGGCCGCAGATGATTTTAGTAAAACATAGAAAAATTCCTCAAGAAATACCCCATAGAATTAAAACAAGCTGCTCTGTAAATAACTTTTCTTCTTCGCCGTTCGTGTGTATGCCTACAAGCATATTTCTACATGAAAAGAGAACAAAATAACAACAGAAGATCCGAATTCCATGAGAAGATTAAGAATAAAGCCAAAAGAGATCGGGAATTAAACACTACAACCCGAGAAAAACTTCAGCGGAAGCATTTATTTACTAAAAATAGAAGGATATCCACTTATATGGTATAATCATTTCAATAAAATGAACCAAAATGGAATCCCAACTGAAGTATTGGAAGGAAACCCAGACGGGAGAAGTAGAACTCGGCCGAGAAACACATGGTTACGATCGATACAAAATTATGGGAAGAGAAGATGGGATTCTGAGAATGAGATGAGGAAAATGAAATGCGATCGGAAGAGGTGGAAGCAGTTTACCGTTGCCTCGACCTCAGTATCATTAAGGTAAAGAAGAAGTGCCTAATATTCCTCCCATGCCAGCTCATTATTATATTCTCCTGATGAAGCCATCCGGCAGGAAATCTCTCTTAAGCTTTTCTCCCGCACGTAAAATTTTCTCCCGAGTGTGCACACTTTTCTCCCCATTCTGTTGTCAAAATTCCCGATCCCTTTCCTTCCCTTATAATGCCCGCCCACGCGTTTCACCCCACACTCCTGATCGTCCTCGTCAACTCATTGTTACCCTCTCAGTGCGTGCTCAGTCGTTTAAAGTGGCAGGAGAGGTTATCTTGAGTCAGAGAGAGCACATTTCCAAAACCTTTTAAGGAAATCGGAAAAAAATCTCGACTTATTCAGTGGAAATCACCATACGTGAAGTATTATAGATAATTCAAGAATTTTAAATTAAAAATTTTGTCTTAATTAACGCATTGTTAAGACTTTTTATTACGGCGCATATTCGAAATTTAAATGAAAGTAATACACAAATACGTATTTTTTACATGGCATGATACCTTAATACGGTGAAACCCCTCTTAACAACCATTCCTATAAAGCGACTCAACTATCATTTTTCCGCAGAACCGTCGGACGTCGTTTGATTCAGGTTTCACTCTGTGTGTTCATCAAATAAATATGCATTGAAATTTCCCAGGAGCAACTAAATTATGAGGAAATTAACGCAATCTGTCCAGGTTTAAACAAAACCGTCTCTTCAAGAGTTTTTCTATTTTTTTTCAAATCAGTTCGTTTGCATAATATGTACTCCTAGAACGAAATCCCTGTCGAACGACCTCTCCTTTTAACGACCATTTTTCAGCGGAACCATCAGTGATCGCTTAATACTGGTTTCACTGTATTTGTTGTTATTTCGCGTTTACGGGAGAGTCTGTACATATATTATCTAATTACTTTGACATATACCTCAAGTACCAATAGTCTACGCGTTTAAATAGCATTATATAGCCATAAAAATCATTAAAATGAAATTTTTTTGCATTCGTGTGTGTGTATTGTGTGTATGTACTAATCAAAACTCTTATGCAAAGGATCGCACAAATTTGTAACTAAAAAAATCGCTCCCACCGCCTAAATGCTGCATCCGCTGAATCACCGGCGCCTTTCCCTCCCCTAGCGTCACCAACACACTCTCGTTTTCCGCTTCTTGTTACTCTGCCCACCCTTCCAATCCTTCGATGCACTTATTCTCTTATGTACTTATATCCTCCTCATGCAAATATAGACCTCCCTAGCCGCATACTGACTGTATATAAAAATGAGACAATTTTTTCTTACTAAGGCAAGGAAATAGTCTCCCTAACAGGAGATAGTCTTACTTACGGAAGAAACAAAGCCTCATTAATTTGCTTCTAATCAATAGTCTCATTAATATTCCACATATATCCTCCTCATGCAATTACAGTCAAACTTCCCAATAGCGGACGCGTTTGGGCCCGGAAAAATCGTCCGTTATTGAGAGGTGTTCGCTATTCAGAGGGGACCGAAATTACGACACGTTTCTCTATGCACTAACTACGCCGGTATATAAAAATATTAAGGCGTTAATATATTTGATTTATCATTATTTTCTGTCTTAATATTAAAAAATTACACATTTTAACAAAAAATATGAAATTAAATCATGACACATTCGTTCTCCATAGAGAAGCTAGTAGCACATCACCAATAAATCAAAAGTTGATAGCGTGGCCCCTGGGAAAGAGACAATATATGCCTATAGAGTTTAAAATAGATAAATTACAGTGACCAAAATTATCCCGCAGCAAAAAGGTGCATCATGATTTGTCACGAGGGGAAAGGGAACGGGCAGGATTACTATCTCGTTGACAGACAATAGACTGAACCTGAATTGTTAAGATAAGCTTTGGTCTGGAAAAGTTCTCAAGTTCCTTCAAGAAATGAGGTCTATTGTTCCGGAGAGGAGACATTTTACAGAATAGCTCGTCGCGAGTGTCCTTTAATGGAGGTAATTGAAGGATAAATGTTTCTTTCCTGTTGTCCGCGTCCGTTATTGAGAGTGTCCGCTATTCGGAGGTATTATTTCCATACGTTTCCATGTTCTACTGCTAGGAATTGAAACACTGTCCTATTTTAGGAGGTGTCCGCTATTTGCAGGGGTCCAATAAAGGAGGTTTGACTGTGTTCAGCAGACGAACGCAAAGAATCATGTTCTGAGTGGTGATAAGTCCACCCAGGCGGGATTAAAACCGGCGCCCTCGGGTTTGCAGGCGAGGACTTTATCCCGTTACCACCGGGGCCGGGCAAAATTTTATTTTCTTGTTATAATACCCATTTTCATCCAGATTAATTCCCAGATACGTGAGCTAATACTCAAATAATTATGTACAATCTCTCTCTGTTATATTCATTCCCGCCTGCTTACTTCACAGAAAACCTAAAAAATAGCGTCTTCCAACATCGATTTCCATTCTTAATTTTTCTCTTTGAAACTTAAATGAAATCGTAACTGAATCATTTCCTTGGGCCCTCTTTCATTCCCGCTCCTCTGCTTCTCTAATCATTTCCTTCGAGCACGTTGAAGAATAGTGGCAACAGAGGGAGCCCTTACTCCCATACTCCCACCCCTATCGCAGCTCATTCCAATTTTCCATTCGCCAAACTTTTTGTTACTCTGCTGAAGCCTTTTACAAGGCGTCGGAGTCATTTGTTGGTGGTGTACACGCCGGAGACAGCATGCGAAGTGTGTAACCCCGTTGTTGTGTATGCAACGCACCCCGAATATCCCTAACGCGAAGCCTTATAATAATAATAATAATAATATTTATAGTTCAAGGACTACATATCCTTTGGAACCAAGTACAGTTTAACTGAAAAACTCTGTGGCAAAAATAGTATTTTTACAGGACACTACAGTTTACAAATATGAACATTCAATAAGCATACATTAAGCATTAATGCAATAATATTTACAATTACTATAGTGCAAGCTAATAAAATATATAAACAATTAGTAAGGATGAGAGACAGTTTTTTTTAAAGAAATTAACAAAAAAAAATCCAGTGTACAATGAAATTCACACTGCGCTACAATAATATTTTTTATACAAGAAAGGTAACATTTCCGATTTAAATTTATATACATTGTTTGATTTTATGATATGGTCAGGAATACCATTCCATATTCTAAGGCCATAATTTATTGTGGATAACTGATACATATTCGTTCTACACCTTGGAATTTTAAATCGTCTTCGTCCTCTTACTTGTCTCCCTGGAACACTTTGGTTCCTTATAATATAATTATACAGATAATCAGGGGTTTTAGTTGATAATATTTTGTAGATGAACACAGATAACTCTTTATTTTGGGCCCTCTTTCATTCCCGCTCCAATCTGCTCCTCAAATCATTTCCTTCGAGCACGTTGAACAATAGTGGCAACAGAGGGAGCCCTTACTCCCATGTTCCCACCTCTATCGCAGCTAATTCCAATTTTCCATTCGCCAAACTTTTTGTTACTCTGCTAAAGCCTTTTACAAGACGTCGGAGTCATTTGTTGGTGGTGTACACGCCGGAGACAGCATGCGAAGTGTGTAACCCCGTTGTTGTGTATGCAACGCAACCCGCATATCCCTAACGCGAAGCCGTATTGCAGTGGATAATAGATCAAAATTTATATAAATTCAAATTCTCAAGTAAAAGCTGGTTCAGCGTCCATTTTTGCTCAGTGCGGAAAATATCGGACCGGCCTGATAAATGGTTACGAGGAGAAATATAATCCGCCATAAAGATTTACATAATCATCTCATTTTTTTTTCGCTGCTCTTCGATGCGATAGAATATTATTTATCATTTGGCTAAAGTTAATCATTTTTCTTCACAAAATGAAATAATATTCTTACTAATATAATCAAATCATGGATGTCCTGATTCGCTAGGATTCACTGATAATTCTTCTGGTCATGTAAGTGAACCTAATGGAGTACCACATGATAAAATATCCTAAGTTTACATTTCTTCTACGTCTACATCTACGTCATACCCTGCAAGCCACCCAAAGGGTGTGTGGCAGGGGGTGCTTCCACACCATGAATGCATGAATGATACGGTAGAACACCGAAATTACATGAAAGAACATTTCTACATATCCTACTAATCCTTGGGGTATTCATCGGTATTTGATGCCTTCTTCCATGGACTTAAAAACAAAATGTCAAGCAGTTTTAAGCAGCCCTTTTTATATTGACTAATTATCCAAAATTGCGGCAAACTAATCTTTGCTCGACGATTTTCCATCTACTGTATAATGTGCTTGCTCAATCCAAATTTTTTTCTTCGATCTTAATAAAATCACGGATAGGTATTTAACTGAGCTGTGCGGCACTCAAGATACACATGCATGCGTCCCTGATGGATGATGGCAAAAATAAGGCATTTTCTCACCTATACGGCTTGAGGAAGAGGATGAGCCTTGTGAAGTGGTATGTGAGAATGTGAGGATGGAAAAGGATATCTACATCTACGTCATCTACATCTACGTCATACCCTGCAAGCCACCCAAAGGGTGTGTGGCAGGGAGTGCTTCCACACCAGGCATGCATCAATAATACGGCAGAACACCGAAACTACATTGGCAAACTACATGGCGAATGTGAGGATGGAAAAGGATATCTACATCTACGTCATACCCTGCAAGCCACCCAAAGGGTGTGTGGCAGGGAGTGCTTCCACACCAGGCATGCATCAATAATACGGCAGAACACCGAAACTACATTGGAACTTTCACGATGTTGCAAGGAGCAACCAACCCCAAACCTTTACGCAATGAATTGATGACTTAGTCATAGACTTGGATCTTCAAGATATTGCAGAATCTTTAGGCTCTAGGTTCAAGGAAAAGAACGTTGTGGCCCCTGGAAACTCCTTTTCGTGGTACAGGAGGAAAGAACAAGAGTTCAGTCCCATATTTTTCCACAGTGGGCAAACTGGTTTACTGTGGCGATATTTCTGACTTTTCCGGAGAAATTTAATATGAAATAAGATGCGGTGAGTGGTGACTATATTCGGATTCATAAAAAAGAAGCCCCAAAAATGGCATAATGAACCCCCCCCCCCAATAAGGGAAACAAGTATGCGTTATTACCTGTGGGGTATTCTGGGCGTCTGAAGGAAGGCTATGAGAACTAACTTAGCTTTTTTGATTACTCAAAGCTCCTAATAATGGCAACAAGTATGCGTTATTACCTGTGGGGCATCTGGGCGTCTGAAGGAAGGCTATGAGAACTAACTTAGCTTTTTTGATTACTCAAAGCTCCTACTGCACTGAAATAGATAATCTATGAATAGATCTTATGCGGTAATTGGAAAGTTATTTCCATGTTTCTTGGGCAGCAGGGAGGGTACTCAAAGAATCCCTGCTTTTTATGTGAATAGGGCAGGCGTGATACTAATTTAAAAAGAATTTGCCTTCCGGAATGAACTGAGAACTTAGAAGTTAAAATATAAATCACAATCGTTTGGTAGCAAGACACTATGTTCCCCTCTCTCCACCTAATATTAAACTGTAATTAAACAATTTCTGAAGGCTTTGCCAGAATATCGTAAATGCTTATAATATATTTGTGACCTATTTCCCGCATTGTGAGAAGCAAAACTAAAAGATGGCCTTTTTTTGGTCCAGTCATTGGGAACTTTTTAGGCATGAATTATTTTTTTTTAAACATGGAAAAAGTTCAAAAATAGGGAGAAATAGCTTTTAAACACGTACAGAAATTTCTCGGAAACTGTAGGAACAGCAACTCTATTGCAAAAAACGTGTAGGCTGAATATACAATTTTGGACTGCTCAATGAGTTTGAAAGTGCACATCTTTCATTCACAGCTTAACTTATTGGAGCAAAAACTGTGAGAAGCAAAGGAAAGGTTCCATCAGGATATTAACAGCAGATACCAGGGCAGATGGAACGTCAACGTGAAAGGGGATTATCGCAGGATGATGCGCAGAGATCAGCCGCACGATTTCCATAGTAGGAGTACCTACCCAGAGGAACTTTGAGGTGAAATGAAAAAGGAAATACATAGACTCATACACTAGATAGGTAAACATCTACTATGAGACTTAATTTATGGCTGCGCTTATTCCATAAGTTTAATTTTTTCCTTTTTTTGGTAATCATATCAATAAATACCATGTAAAACAGCATTTTCTCAGCAACTCGTGACTGATATATACATTTGTGATGTGATCTTACATGCTTGGGGAAAATGTGGTTGTATTTGAAATCTGCCTATCAAACTAGTGAGAAGGAACAAAAAATCAGTGAGAAGGAGGTCACAACGGCTGTGAGAATATTGAAAAACGGGAAGGCTGCAGGCATAGATGGGATATCCAGTGAAATGTTGAAGTGTGGGTGTAAATTACTAATTTGTAGGCTGCGTGAACTATACAATTTATGCTTACAGGTTTCTGTTGTTCCAGCGGATTGGAAGAATGCTATGATTGTTCCGTTGTACAAAGGGAAGGGAGGAAAGACTGAATGTAATAATTATCGGGCCATTAGTTTATTGAGTATCCCGGGAAAACTGTTCAGTAAAATATTAATCGAAAGAGTGAGGAACATTTCTTCCGACAGAATATGGGGTGTGCAGTGCAGGTTTATGCCTGGGAGAGGATGTAGTGACCAGCTTTTTGCACTTCAGCAAGTGATAGAAAAATGTGTGAGTGTCCGAAAGAAAGTGTACTGTGCGTTTGTTGTGCGATTTAGAGAAGGCATATGACAGAGTAAATAGAAAGAGGTTATGGAAGGTTTAGAGAGACTATGGAGTTAATGAGCAGTTACTGAATGTTATGATGACGATGTATGACAATAGTAAGGCAAGTGTAAGAGTTAACGGGGTTCAGAGTGATTGGTTTGTAATAAATCGGGGTGTAAAGCAAGTATGCGTAATGTCTCCATGGCTGTTTAATGTATTTTTGGATAAATTTGTTAGAGACGCATGTCGTGAAAACGACGGTGTTTTGATTGGAAATGTAAACGTGCGAGTTCTTCTCTATGCGAATGATGCTGTTTTGATCTCAGACAGTCAACAGGGATTACAGAAGCTCCTACATAAGTTTTGTGAATCAAAGGAGAGAATGGAGTTGAAGGGAAATGCGTGCAAGACAAAAGTAGTAGTTTTTGATTTCCAGCCATCTGTGGTCTCACTTTCGCAGTATCGCTCACGCTTTATCTTTCTTCCGAGACAATGGGTCAATCTTCGGCATCCTTAATCGTTACTTTCGGTACACTGGGTACTTCGTCATCATTTGAACCATCTTTAATGACTCTCCCGTAAATCCAAATATTTCCAAATCCATTTGTAGATTTTCCGGGGATAATTCTGATGTAACTTGGGGAACACACATACGAAAGATATTCGGTACAACATTAAAAGAACTAGAATAAGGAGAATGGGGAGAATAACTGTGTGATTAGGGCGAATGGTGAAGTGTTTGAACAGGTGGATGATTTTGTGTACTTAGGTAAGATGTATGCGAAAGGTGGAAGAATAGATGAGGAGATAAAAAACGTACGAATGCTGGAAGGAAAGTGTTAGGTAGCATGTGGAGCATATCAAGGAATGAGTGCTTGTCTAAGGAAGCAAAAATTGCCGTGTACAAAAGTGTACTTCTTCCCACTTTGCTATATGGTAGTGAAACATGGGTATGTCAGGATAGACATAAGAGTAGACTAAACGCCGTGGGTATGAGTTATCTGAGGAGTATTTGCGGCAAAAGTAGGATGGATAGGGTCAGGAATGAGTGGGTTATGAATGAATGTGGGTTAAATGCTCCAGTAATGGACGTGTATGAAAGGAGTGTGCTTCGTTGGTTAGACCATGTTGAGAGACTGGATGAGAGTCAAATTACGAAACAGATATATGAGAGTAAAATGAATGGTGTGAGGGACAGAGGTAGGCCGAGAAAGTTGTGGTTGAATGTGGTTGAGGAAATTCTTAGGTGGAGAAATATGAGGAGTTTTAAAAACAGGAGGGCGTGTATGAAACACTGTATGGGGATAAATGAGGCAAAAGAGGTTTGCAAGGATAGGTCAGTATGGAGGAAATTATTGAAGCAGAGGAAGGTGTACAAATATGTATTAATGAGTGAAACATTTTGACTGTGCCTACCCCAGAAGGGAACGGCGTGATGGGTATGTATGTATGTATGTATGTACGGTTTGAATGAAAGTTCAATTTGGCACTTAACTGAACTTGTGCCTTTTTCCAAAAGAGCTTTGTAAATAAATTATCTTTTCGACTCGCTTTGGAGTATTTCATGAAAAATGTTTGTATAATACAGCAATAACGACATAGTTTTCTACGAATGTGTTTTAAACAGATAAAAAATCAAATAATTTGCGAAGTAATGCTTCTTCCGAACATTATATACAATTATTTGTAACCACGTCAACAAACTCCAATATATTTCGCATAAAATGAAGGATTTTTCATTCTTATACTTGTGCGAGGAAATAGAATTTTCATAGACTCTAATATCAATATTTTTGCCTTATGCACCCTCGCTTCGATGGTGAAACCGTACAAAAATATACTTAGCCGCCATTAGCTGACCGTCTTTCTGGAGAACCCTTCACCAGAATTAACATCTCCATCACACTTAGAGATCCTACCGTTGGTTCTCATCCTTAGGACACAATTATTCATGCTCTTCATGCGCTGAGAGGAGTGAGTTCTGATTTTGAACATGTCTGACGGTGAGCGCTCCCGATGAATGGACGCTGAGTCAATTTCCAGCCATCTGTGGTCTCACTTTCGTAGTATCGCTCACGCCTTATCTTTCTTCCGAGACAATGGGTCAATCTTCGGCATCCTTAATCGTTGCTTTCGGTACACTGGGTACTTGGTCATTATTTGAACCATCTTTAATGACTCTCCCGTAAATCCAAATATTTCCAAATCCTAAATGAAAAATGAACTTCCACAAAGTTAAGCCTGAGACGATAGAGATGATTTCCAAATCCATTTGTAGATTTTCCGGGGATAATTCTGATGTAACGTGGGGAACACACATACGAAAGATATTCGGTGCATCATTAAAAGAACTAGGTTTTGTTAAGCATATAATTGGGAAGTCCTTGGATGAAAAAGTAAAAGAAAGATGCTAATTCGCTCTGTTTAGGCCAAACCTCGAATACGCCGCGAGCATTAGGGACCCTGATCATAAAGATTTAGCCAAACAATTAATAAAATACAAAGAAAAGCAGCACGCTTTGTTAAAAACTGCTTCGAGCAAACATAGTGTTTCACAGCTTTTAGATAGGTTGTGGTGGGAACCCTAGAGGCTCGGAGGCTACACGTTAGGCTTAGTTTGCTTGAGAAGTTCAGAACTGGTATGCTTCAAAGCTACACAGTGAATATTATTTTGACGCCATACTACATTTTCAGGTTCGGCATAAGTGATAAAGTAAGAGAGATACATTGCCAAATAGGTAGGTGCAAACATTCGTTCTTTCCACGCACAATAAGTGACCAAAATAAGAACTGAGCTCCACTGAATGCATTCCCATAATACATGTCACCATTTAAACTCCCAGAACCTTATCCCTCACATCTTTACACGACTGGTGTCCTAACACCCCCTCCAACACGCCCATGCGGAGGCTTGCAGGGTAGTATGTAAATGTGGCTATCAGTGCAGTAACCGTCCCGCGCCGAAAATACTCCACCAAAAAGTCATCCTACACATTGAAATGTCAAAAATAGCAGTTAAAAATAACCTAAATGGAAGACAAATCCAAAACGCAAATAAAAGCATAGTAAATAGATTCCTATGCATGCATTTTTGTTCATCCTGGTGATCATCGACAAGTCTCTCATCTCGTGAACACACGTGTATTTCCCGAGGCTAAAGCTCCAAGTGAGTTGGAATATAAGCGACGCACAAGTGTTCATGAGATTAAAAACCATCTTCCCCAGTCGATGGGCAACTGGACGGCAGAAATGCATGTGGGCTATTTCAAATATTCGATAATACATGTCACCATTTTCCTTTGCTTTCTTAGGCATTATGGTTCTCTTTGGTTCCCACATCTCTTTGGAAGAAGCCTCGTCATTTTTTTTTGGAAATCTTTTTGGTTTGGCATCCCACACATTGCGGCGCTGAAAAGGCTCTGGTTGCCAAAAGCTGCTCTCAGGAGTTTATGAGAAATTCGTTCCCGTAACTTTTTGTTATTGACACCAATGAAACCTGGTTGAAAAACCCAGTAATAATGGCCCTGCCAGCTTTGGTTTTTAATGTCCCCTAGTAGCAGTGCCTTTGAGAAGGATACAACCGATACATATCTAGCATGCAACCATATTGACTAGCCTGAATACATACGCCAAGGTAGAGTCTCGGAGGCTATACGCTAGGCTTAGGCTGCTTGAAAAATTCAGAACTGGTGGGTTTCAGAGCGACACAGAGAATATTATCATAACCCCTCACTTCATCTGTAGGTCTGGCAGAAGCGAAATAAGAGAGATACATTGCCGAACAGATAGGTACAAAACCTCGTTTTTTCCGCGCACAATAAGTGATCACAATAAAAACTGAGCTCCACTAAGGACACTCTCATAATACACGTCACCATTTCTCCTCCCAAAACCTTATCCCTTGCATCTTTACACGGCTTGTGGTCTAACGCTCCCTGCCACACGCACATACGGCGGCTTGCAGGGCATTATGTAGATATAGATGTAGAAGGTTGATCAAAACTGGGGTATATATTCTGACAGACTTCCGAGGGATAACACAACCCACAAGGTACAGAGAACAAGCCGTTAAGCCCTAGATTATCAACTTGAGGATAGAATAGTTTTACTCAGCGTGTAGACCTCCTAGCGGCTATACCTGAAAATTACGTTTATTCACCATGGTTCAATAACGGCTCGCCAAATAGAAATGACGAGGCTTCTTCCAATGCGAATACGTCTACCCGTCACATAACCGTCCATTAGGGCAGCAATTTTATTTCCCGTGTGAGAGGTCCAAATCAGCCTCGAATATTCACCGGTTAGCCAAGCAATGATAATTATAACAAGGAAGGTGAAAGACTAAGTATTAATTTTTCTTAGCCATTTTGGAAAATGTCACATGGGGAGAAGTTTTTTCACCTATTTACGTAAAATAGAGAAATAGAACCATTTAATATCCCCTAAGACAAACTAATTAGGAACTTATTGGGTCTTATTGGTAGGGCGTGTTTTTTACGAATATAAAACTAGTCCCCTTGTTGTGGATAAATCTTGCTATATGTTAAAATAACTATGAAGAATACCTTTGAAAATATATTATAATTTATAACCGTTCTACACCTCGGAGGTTACTTTGGTTATTTAATTGAGGTAAAATGAAAAGAAGAGATCGATCATTCATTTTTAATAAGCAGTCTTTCGAATACTCACTTTCCAACTGCAATTTGTCTTGTCGTGGCATAGTGACATTTCATTAGGTATAGTCTTTCAACCGGTGTGAAAAAATAATTTTTAATAATTAGTAATAATAATTTTAAATACGATGCGAATCAACTGGTCAGAATTTAATTAACCTCTGAAGCGAGAGTCAATTTTCAGTTGACAATTTATAATTATGTATCCCGAGTAAACATGAGCGCTTGATTGGAATCATGATCCCAGTGTAATTCCTTGAGTCACTTTTGGAAAATTGCTAAACACTCAAAAACAAATATAGTCTCCTGCTAGCTTTCACAACCATTTGAATTTTCGGAAAGATGCGTGTCTCATGTAAGCTTTTTCACAGAAATTACGAAAAATTGTGACAGTACGACGAATTTTCCTATTTTTTTAACTTGAGAGGGTATAGTTTTCAGTTTAATCTGTAAAAAAATGATGCGGGATAAGGTTGGATTATAATTAAGTCGCCAAAAATGTTATATTTTTTCCTACAAGTAACTTTAATATGAAAACAGAGGTACTTCCAAACATCGGCTCAAAGAGGCACTTGTTAGACTCATGGAGAACTGCACCAAGGAATAAAGATAATTTGGAAATTTTCCTTGGCATTTTTAAATACTCATCACAATATATCCCGACTGTAAGAAACTCAAAATAAAACATCTTAAACTTGACGGAAAAACCATCGGTCAAACCAAGTAAATTCAATCTTTAAAAAGGCTAAATTTATCTTTCCGTCAAGTTGATCTTACTAAATCAAAAATAGTCCTAAAATTTTCTTTATCGCATTAACCTCGTATATGATTATTTAATTTAACCTAAATAAAATATGTCCAATAAGAGAGCATCACGGGCCGCATCATGCTAAAATATTGCTCCCTGATTCTCATCTCTTGATTATGAGTTTGGAAATAACCCAGAATTTCTGTTTTGTTTGAAAAATGTAATATTCTTATCTTCGACTCGTATGCTATCGTTGTATGCATTGCATTGGACAAATAATTTCCTTCTGCGGGACTTACCATCAAAGATAACACGCATGATCTGTTTCCAAAAGTTATGGTCATTCTGCCATTTTTACAGCACGCTTTTTGCTGTCTGAATTCCTTTCTTGGGTATTCAAGCTATTTTGCTGATCATCGTGATGCTCAATAACCATGATCCTACACGTATTGTGAGATGATTCCGAGTAATGTGGGTCAATTGCGCTCGCTCTGCACGAGGAATCCATAAAATGTAACCCCATTCGCCCCGACCCAATTTGTGGCCTCAGGGCCTAAGCTGAGTACATTCTAATTTAATGTCGCGTGATTTTGCGTATATTACCGAGTCTCAGGTGATCCTCTGACATGGAAAACCTTCTATCGGCAGGTGTCTCATTCTACGGGAATAATTAAAAATCCTTCCGATGGAGATTAATAAATTACTCTGGTCATGCGACGCAGGAATATTTGCTGGGTCACTATGAACCCAGAGCTCTCTCGTAATGAAACGCATTCTTTTGTAACTTTTTGTGCACACCTTTCTACATAACCTTGAGTGCCTAAAATTATGCTTACTGACCGACCCCTGAGTGCTTGGAAATCACCGAGTCACACTAAATCAATATTCATGGACCATTTGTCTTCATATACGTTTCCATGATACGGGTTACTGCTGGAATTGACCTATTGCATGAATTATTGGCTCATAATTTTATGGATTTCCATTCCACGAGAATCAGCGACAGAATTTCATCGCCAGCCTTGATCTCAGGATATAAAGCTTCAACTTCTATTGAGGTTAACAGACTAAATAACCGCTGAAGGAAAATTGGAAGCTGAGAGGACAATTAAAAAGTCTCCATTGCCCTCTTGCGTAGTATGTATTACGTTCATTGCATCATTCATTCTTTTTAAAGCATTCAATCGTAAACCAGTCATTCTCTAGATCCCCATCTTAGGGCCAATTATTATGCCTCACTTTCGCTATACTGATTTTCTAAATGGTACCTCTACGTCCAACTGCTTGAGGACAACATTTGCAGTCGGCGCAATGTTATCTCCTGATTAGGAGATCATACCTGCATACATACCTAATACGCCATTCCTTCTCTGGGTTGGCATACTCAAAGACATTGATTATGACAGCTAGCCCTAGAAAGTAGCTCCCCTTTCCTAAGAGAGTTTCCTTTTGCCGGCCCCGGTGGCGATGGGGTAAAGTTCTTGCCTGCTAACCTGAGGGTCGCGGGTTCGAATCACGCCTGGGTGGAGTTATTACCACTCAGGGCATGATGTTTGGTTTGTGTTCGTCTGTTGTTACCGTTATTCACCCGATATAAATGGGCCCTAGGTGCTGTATTCGAGGTAGATAAGATAAAATCAAAAATATAAACAAATAATTTACTCAATACTGTCTTATCCTTACAAACCACTATCACTTCCCTCACACTCATTCATTTCTTCATACAGCCTCTCATATTTTCAATATTCCTAATATTCCTCCTCTAATGTTTCTTAATTTTATTGATTCTCCTAATAATCTTTCTTATATAAACTTTTTACAAAACGTTTACCTTTCTATGAATGGTTTGCTTTCATCTCTACGTTTTGCTGTCGTATTTACATATCAGCCTCTCCACATGACTCCACTATGACGAGCATTCGTAGCATACCGCAATTTGTAGATAACATATATTTTTCACTCTCCTCTTTATTATGGCCTGAGACTTTTTGGAAGTGAATAACCTACTTATGCTTCAGAAGAAGGTCTTAAGGATTTGAAACTACTCAGCCTCGCATGAGCACCATTGGACATCGTTAGCAAAGTCAAATATTTCAACTTTATATGGTTAGCATATCTAAATGGCTTCCAGCATATCAAAAAGAATGATAGTGATTTGGCAGCAGAAGTAGAATTACTTTGACAAAACTATAAAAATAGCTTGGAAATTCCATAGCGCAGACTAAAATGACGAAAAATAGGATCCAGTTCATATATAACCGACAATATTTATCGTGGATATGTAATGTCCGGGATGAATATGAATTTTTATCATACATCTACATCTACAAAATACCCTCGGAGCCGCCGCATGGGTGTGTGGAGGGGGTGTTAGGTCACCAGCCGTGAAAATATGTAAGGTTTTGAGAGGTGAAATGGTGACATGTATTGTGATGGTGTATTGAATGGAGCTCAGTTTCTTTTGTGGTCCCTTATTGTGTGCAGAATGAACGAGTTTTTGAACCTTTCTGTTCGGCAATGTATCTGTCTTATTTTATCGTTTCTGACGGACCGAGAGATGTAGTGAGGCGTGATGATAATATTCTCTGTGTCGCTCTGAAACACATCAGTTCTGAATTTAGTAAGCAGCCTAAGCCTAGCGAGTAGTCTCCGAATCTACAGAGGTTCCCACCTTAATCCCTCAAAAAGTTGTGAGACGCTATATGTTCGCTCGTAGCAGTTTTAAACGAAGCGTGCTGCTTTTCTTTGTATTTTATTGACTTTTCTGGTTAAATTGGATTGGATATTAGGGGAGGCGACCGACAGCTAAGGTCATTTGCGCCGTAGGGGATAGGTAGGGGAGGAAGGGTGGATAGAAACCCGGCGTCGGTATTAGCCTGCTCTTAACGAAAGGCGCCAAGGGGACCACGGTTTAGCGTCTCATCCGACAGACGGGGTACTGTACTTGAAGTGTCCTCCACAAGACATTGAAGTAGGGATCGGGTTTCCTCTGAAAAACATCTTCCTCTGCAGGGATTTGAACGCTGGCCGCCCGTGTGGTAGGCGAGTACTCTAGCCTACCACACCAACCCGATCCCCTTTTTTGGTTAAATCTTGTTATGACCAGGGTCCCAAATGCTCGCGGCGTATTTGAGGTGTGGCCTAACCAGAGAGAAGTAGCATCTCTGTTTTACTTTTTCATCCGAGGAACTTCCAATTATAAGCTTAATACAACCTAGTTTCCTTAATGCTGTGCCGCATATATTTTGTGTGTTCCCCACGATATATCAGAAGTTAAGGTAATTCCAAGATATTTTACTGTATCTGAGAGTTTTATGTTTACTCCACCAACAGTATAGGTATGACATTTGTGTGATGACTTTCGCAGGAAGTGAACTGAAGTTATTACATAATAACATAACAAGAATTTTTATGAATTCTTATTTTTCTGTGTCTCTACGTTTGACCGTTTCCTACATCCTCGCAGTACGGGATTGATCCTGCTTCAAACATGGCCTATTTATGTCACAATTCCTTATATGATCTTCAATATTCTGTTCTGGCAGCCAATTTGCATCTGATCTCGAGAGTACGTTTGCGCTGCCTACCACTCAAGTTTACATCAGGATGTAGTTCTATGGTCGTGGCTTATTTTGAGAGGAGCTGCTAAAAGTTTCGATTCTCTGTATCACTGTGAAGCTGCGTAAGTTAAGAACCAGTATAAAGGACTGTACGTAATTAAAAATTATAGTTTCATGCAACTGAATCTTGACGTTGAGTCGGGAAAGCTGGTCTTTCTTCCATATTGTTACGGAGGCTAAGTAAAGTAACAAATTTAATGAGAAAAGTAGTAGCATTTCAATTCAACATGCTTCGACATCTTAGGTCAATTCACACTCACTGAATGCACTAACTGCCTTACTTTTCTGTATTGTGCGGAAGATTTGAATTTGAGGGGTACCTATCCTTCGTTGAAAAAATAATTAGTAGCACTAGTATATAAATTTAGACTCTCACGTCAATCCTTATGATTTGTCCTCAAATCCTCCGATATTCTCTTTCTGTATTAATGGTTTTCCCGAGTTTATTTTATGGTGAAACAAAGGTAACTGTAAAAAGATCGACATGATTTGTGGTTCACCATACGAGCCATTCTCTTTCCCTCAGCGGCCTCCTTCTCTAATTCCACGAATGCAGTTTCACCGCTCGAGTATGATCTCGACAGAGTGGTTTACTTACCTTCATTCAAAATTATGCGGCGCGTTTCTACCCCTTTGCTTGCGGGAATCAGCATGGCAATGGGAAACGGCGGAAGTTTTAATTAAGTTGGATCTCGACCAATCGCTTCTCTTGCTGCGGAAGAGCGACTGTTTTCCAGACGGGAGAATGCCGTCAGCGCTCAATAACTAGTAGGTCTGATTATTTCACCTCTATTTACGAAACACCTCTCGTAAATTTGTCACCTCTGGCAATTAATTGAATGTTACTTGGACTCAGCCAAATTTTAGTTAATAAGTTACGCTCAAAATTCAAGCTATATGTTAAAGGTTGATTCGCAACTGCAGTAGTAAAAACAAATAATAAACCCTTCCTTTTCATTCGTACCGTTATAAAATGATACTTTCACTTTGTCGCATACTCGAGCTACCGAAAAGGGTTAAGGACTAAAGAGAAAGCAAAAAATAGTGGACGGATTTACATTTAACGATCGCTATTTTCATTTCGAGAGCCAACTTCGATGCCGATAAGGCAGGAGCATTTTTCCCATAGCTCAGAAATTCGGTGCCTACATTCATTGCACATTTATCTCTCAAAAAATATCTTCTGCATTACATTTTTTTTAAAGCACGAAATAATGGGCTTTTTTCCATTTTCTTTTAATCCATTCGCATATTCTTGACCTTGAAATAAAGTAATTTCAGTTCCAATTTATTTTGCCCGCCGAAAAATGGGAATCATTGGAAGATGTGTATTTTCAAGTAACTCGAACATAAGGAAAAAATGAATGCATTCTACGTTCAATGGTATCAGGCTCAACTATGTGGAAGTTGATATTCACAAATGAAAAAACGACTTCGTTTTCTTCCACTGATTTATTTTTTCGGTACGACATGTTTCGACACATAGAGGTCATTTTCAAGTACAAAAATGTTTGAATTTCAAGCAAATATTAAAACCTGGAAGGGACTTGGGGGAGGTTGGAGAGGGGTGGAAGAAGTGGGTGTTAGGAGGGGTGTATATATATATATATATATATACACCCCTTAATGAGCAGTGAGTCTAACACATTTATCCATAAATACATCAAACAGCCATGGAGACATTACGCATCCTTGCTTTACACCCCGATTTATTACAAATCAATCAGTCTGTCTGTACTGTCTATTCTGTTGAGGGAGGTATTTATATTTGCTTGAAATTCAAACATTTTTGTACTTGAAAATGACCTCTATGTGTCGAAACATGTCGTACCGAAAAAATAAATCAGTGGAAGAAAACGAAGTCGTTTTTTCATTTGTAAATGCATTCTATTTCCGACCCAAATCCCCTTGTTAAGCCGCTTATATCATTTCCCACGTCAAGCAATGGTTAGCGCTTTGTTGTTCAGTTTCATGTATTGAGTTGTTCTACAGAAAAACTCCTGGGCTTGCAAATAAATATACTGTGAGAGTAGGCTCTACTTTGCAGTAGGTCCCGAGATTGATCTCCGAGTTATTCGGCTTCTCTCTCGTCAGTCATTTCCACATTCCTCACCGTCATCAGTCATTTGTAATACGATGACTTCTGCAAATGACTCGTGTCCCAAGAAAGCCGATTTGTTTGGAGGTATCAGCCTTTCGGCAAGTTCAGTTGTGCGGAAAACAGAAGAAATTGGAGAGAAGATAGTGGTACTGATACGCATGGAAGCTAGGAACTTGTCGTGCTCCTCTGGCGTTGGATAAGTCTACTGATCTCTCGAGTACGTCACAACTTCTCGTGTTCATTCGTGGTGTCAATTTAGACTTTCAGATAATGGAAGGGTTGGTATCCGTTTGCAGCATGCATGGAACAGCAACTGGAAAAGACATTTCCATGGAAGTACAAAAAATGTTTCAACAACATAATCTTCAATGGAATCAGCTTCGATGTGTTACAGTTGATGGAACAAATAACATGGCTGGAGTGAGAAATTGTATCTCTGAGGAGTGAGGAGTGAGTCCCTGACTCCATTGGGCAATATTTACAAAATATTGAGGTCTTATGATCTGGTCTAGAGTCGCCAATGGTTGTGGAGCGTTGGTCAATAAAATATTTCGAGTTGTTGTTCGAAAAAACTGTTCGATACCTGTACGCTTGTGGTGCCTTAGAAGTAATTTTTAGCAGCAGCAATATTCCTGGCAAAGAGCTTTTGCCTTTATTGCCCAGTTCAGCCATTCCGAGTACGGAGTCGGATTAGTACGCTTGCTGATACCTCGGCTGTCAATACAGAGGAGCCGAATCCGATTGTACTCTGCGGATTTCTCAGACGTTTTTTGTCATCGACATGACTGCCAACTGAATGCTCTTCGAGATGTGTACTCAGCGTTACAAAGGAATTTAACGAATCTCCAGTCATTTTTATCAACAACTGAGCTAAAGACTACGCCGAGCGTATGCTCTCATTTGGGCAGAAACATGGACCCTCAGAAAGAAGGACGAGAATAGGCTGCAGGTATATGAGATGTGGGTGTGGCGAAGGATGGAGAAGATGAGGTGGATCGAGAGGAAGACTAACGAGGAAATGCTTGCAATGGTGAGCGAAGGAAGGAAGCTGCATAGTGCTAGTCGAGATCGGCGGAGTAGGTGGCTGGAGGATGTAATAATGGGTTGCTCAAGATTGTGATAGAGGGAAGGATGTTGGGCAAGCGGGAAAAGGGAAGAAAGAGAATAGGTTTCATGAACAGGATGATGAAGGGTGGACCGTATGCTGAGGTGAAAAAGGATATACCAGAGCGAGATAAGCTCCTGAATGTGTAGAAAACCGGGAGGAGATTCTCTGACATTCAACAAAACCTACCTTAACTGGCAGAATACTTAAAAAAATACTATATGCTGAAATTCTACCTTCTCTTCAATCAAAGTCATATCTTTCCAAGTCAATTTCAGCGCAAACGAAGTCGAAGTTTGAACCCACGCACGTTAGTCGGCGACCATTTGTGCATCCCTTTAAGCTAACTACGAAAGAAGCGAGTTTCCGCCGCTCACCCTACACTCCGCCGCCACGAGGGTCTACATCTACATAATACCCCACGAGCCGCCGCTGGGGCTGTGTGGCAGGGGGTGTTAGGTCACCAGCCGTGTAAAGGTTAACGTTTTTTGGAGGTGAAATGGTGACATGTATTATAGGAGTGCATTTAGTGGAGCTCAATTTTTAAAGTGGTCGCTTATTGTTCGCGAAAAGAACAAGTTTTTGTGCCTATCTGTTCGGCAAGGTATCTCTCTTATTTTATCGCATGTTTCAGACCTACAGCTGTGGTGAGGAGTCATGATAATATTCTCTATGTCGCTCTGAAAGTTACAAAGGAAGTTGTTCGATGATTTCCATATTTCTCACCGTCAATATGTATATTTCCATCCGAAGTCGCTAACGCCTTATACGGAACACTTTCCTCACCTAATTATGTTCCACGGAGCCGAACAGGAGGAAATGTTTTATGCATTAGATATGAGGCAAACTCATATGTCTCTGCATTTACATACTACCCCACGAACCGCTTCTGGTGTATGTGGCAGGGGGTGTTTGGGTATAAGACACGCAAAACGAAGGGAACGGGGAAAAGGACTTGGGAGAGGTAAGAGGACGAAAGAGAGTGCCTTGGTGTCTCGCAATGTTTTTATTGACGGTACGAAGCAATTATCTTTGGAAATACAGAATTATTCGATTGCTGATCAAGCAAGCTACACGAGGCTGTTAGTTTTTATTTAACTTTCTCGTAAGCATTACGATTTGTTGAAGAATGAGACGATTTGTTGAAGAATGATTCTGGCACTCCAACGGGAGTACTAGAATCATCTTCTCTAACGTTTCCGAGCTGATATAGAAACTCACTGAAAGCTCGAAGGATGTATGTTCATCTCGAATGCTGATTAATTAACAGTTTGATCTAGGAAGTTAATTGCATGAAAAAATGTGAAAACATGATATATTTATTTCGTGTCGAATCATTTCTCGGAAAATATATTTTGCTTCAATCTCGTTTCGTAATTTTAGCGTAAAAAATAATAATATTTAATTAACCATTTGCACAATTGAGTCATTGGTGTCGTCAAGCTACAAAATAAAATATACATGTGCAACAAAATAAAAACGCCAGGGTTGAAATTCGCTATGAAAAAAATCATTTGACCTGACCGGGATCCGAATCCGGATCTCCCAATTGCCGGTCAGGTGTGTTAGCCTGTTACACCACCAAGCCATCTTCCTTCAAGACGAATTTCGAGGGGGGTTTTTGCAAACTAGATGTTCAGGCCTCAAGTCTACATTGTAGCACATGAGACGAAGTCGTGCTTACAAAGCCACTGTCGCGAATTTCAACCCTGGTGTATATGCACCCGTGCGAGTGACTTCGTACCACATCATTTGTTACATGCAATGTTTGGAAATCTGTCAATTTCGTCGTTTTAATAACGACAATGTTGGGTTTATCCACCGCGACAGTGGCTTTGTAAGCACGACTTCGTCTCATGTGCTAAAATGTAGACTTGAGGCCTGAACATCTAGTTCGCATAACCCCCCCCCTCGAAATTCGCCTTGAAGGAAGATGGTTTGATGGTGTAACTGGCTAACACACCTGACTGGCAAATGGGAGATCCGGGTTCGAATCCCGGTCAAGTCAAATGATTTTTTCACAGCGAATTTTAACCCTGGTGTATATGCACCCGTGTGAATGACTTCGTACCACATCATTTGTTACATGCAATGTTTGGAAAAATACAAACCTTTGAAGAGTATGGACAAATTATATTGCAATGCTAGTAATGTCGAGTTCAAAGTATTCGTCAATATTATACAATGGCCTGTCAACCGGCCATTTCTCTAATGGCCTTCGAAATTTACGTGATGTGACCATTTGAAGGGGGTTTGGCAACATGTCGTAAAACTTCAGGACCACATTCAAAGTTTTGTAGGTTTTTATTAGTCTACACTCTATCAGATTCAGACGACTCTTTGATCTAGTATTGTAGCCGTGTATGCCAGCCCGAGTTTGGTAGTCATCTCAATTCTCTTTGACGTAGAGAAGGGAATGCATTACATACATATTGTATATGGTCATAATGCCTTATCTACTGAACAGTGGACGATAGTATTTAAAGGGACCAGCATTGGCAAGGATTCTAATAGCCTTTTTTCAGCAAGAATACCCTCTCTGGAATCATAATGTACTCCGCGTTTCATTTTTATCTCACCATACAGCAAAACCACTAGTCACAAGGGTTTCAATATTTGCGAAAAAACGAAGCAGTGAATTGGTACTCATTGGTTCCTTTAGGACATCAAGAATCGTTAAAGTACGTATAAGTTAAATTTTAATAAATAAGTTCGTGCGAAGTTAAATTAATTCTAAGTACTACAGTTATTCTGGAGTTGTTGATATGATGTCATGCTTCTGATGATTAAGAGCTAGGCTGGTGGGGGATCGGGTCGGTGTGGTGGCTGGAATACTCGCCTACCAACCGACCGACCCCGGGTTTCTATCCACCCTTCCTCCCTTACCTATCCCCTATGGCGCAAATGACCTTAGCCGTCGGTTGCCTCCCCAAATATCCAATCCCACTAGGATGGTACAGCCATGAACACTGTAGAGGTGGCGCGGATCACAATAGTAATCCGCTGTTAGAGAATTGAAAATTCCCGAAAAGCCACTGATGCGAATCAAGGCCATAGATACTAGATAAGTATCTATGGCCTTGACGCGAATCTTTTAACGCTGCAAGAAATTAAAGTTGAATAGTTGGCGGGCACTCTATTTCAATGCCATTTCTAGCATTAGTCGGATGACTTCCGCAAGAAGTGTGCTGCGGTGCATTTACCAAGATTTAGTTCAAGCCCCCTCTTCTGGAACCACGAGTTAATGTTGTCCAGGTCTGATGATGGAATTTCTAAGTGTGCGTCTTCGCTAATTTTGCGGTAGATGACCACATTGTCTGCAAATAGTCTAAGTTCACTGCTAACTCGAGAACTTAGGACACATGTATTAATAATGAATTAAAGAGGGCCAATCACATTTCCCTGTTGGATGCCGGATTTCAATAAACTCTATAAGAGCTAATGCCGTCAATAACTACTTTTTGCTTGAGATGTCACCTCAATTTAAATAACTTAATCGCATGAAATATTATCTGAGGACAATGGCTCGCCAAGATGGGAACTGGTTTCCGATCGATCGCCAAAGTGAAGCGTCGCTCGGTTCGGCTCGAAATCGGAAGGTAGATTTCCCTGTTTGTTCAAGTGTGTGTAGCCCCTGTCTGTAGGCGGCAAACGGTATGTATAAAACGACATTAAGTGTTCAAACCATGTTAAACTAAAGTATTTCGACCGCGGTTCATTGCTAGTGAATCTTCAAATGAAAGTTGCATCGTTGTCATAATTATAACTGGCCCAGTTGGTTGTGCAAAAACATAATCCCGAGCTTGTTTCAGGACCATAAAAAACGTTTAAACCTTTTTAAGGCGCTGGAACAATGGAGTGAAATGTCTCTCCGTTAGTTTTCACTCGTTGCTATTTTTAATAGCCTTTTCGAATCAGTTATGCAGACGCAAGCGTACCTTGTCATACCTCGCATTCCCGCGATCGTGTGCTACGCAATAAAATCGAACAAAAACACGTTCGCGTCTCGCGTGGTCATCTACGACTCTCGCATCAGATAAGGCACGCGGCGGGCCCGATGCGTGTTCCCACCTCTCCTTTCCCGCGGCATTGATGAAGAAAAGAATTTGTGTATTCATCTGCGCCAACTGCCTCCTCATTCGTCCTTCTGTCAGAACGAACCAGTTGTGATCTAGATTAGCCTCATGAATCTGATTTATCGATTTTATTCCATTTTTCAATGTCGACTGGAAAAGGTTCCCTCGCCGATGGCTGCCCTTCACCTCTGCTCGCAAATGGCCACGAATGGCCATGGCGTTCGAAGGGAAGCGTTGCGTCCGGGGAGCGAAAAAAACGACGAAATATGTGTTAAGGGGAAGATAACAATCGATCGAACGCGATGGAATTCGTACGAGACTAAAACTACGAGCGGTAATTAGCGCTCCGACTCTCGCAATACATTTCCCTCTCCCCTCCCCACCCTCTCGCTCTCTTGGCCTAATCTCGTGAGGCCCACAATGGCATTCACGGACAGAACTGCGAGAGTGCTTTTGGGCAGTTTGCGCGAGATTTATCCCTAGTCACAATTGAGACTGTATTCGAGGTATTTTTTTTCATTTCAGCAGCTATAAGAAGCGTGAAGTGAATATTTTAATATTAACAATTCTGAAATATATTTTCATGCAACTGAATTTTGCAGTAATAATTAGATATATGCTGCAAATATAAGTGTTGACTCATTTATTAAATGATAGCACATATCGGGGATCGGGTAAGTGTGGCGGCTAGAGTACTGGATAACCATACGGACGGACAGGGTTCAAACCCCTGCAGAGGCGGATGTTTTTCAGGGGAAATCCGATCCCTACTTGAGTGTCTTGTGGAGGGCACTTCAAGTGCAGTACTCCGTCTGTCGGATGAGACATTAAACCGTGTTCTCCTTGGCGCCTTTCGTTAAGAGCAGGCTAATACCGACGCCGGGTTTCTATCCACCCTTCCTCCCTTACGTATCCACTATGGCGCAAATGACCTTAGCTGTCGGTCGCCACCCCAATATCCAATCCAATTCAGGTCATCTTCTTCGACCTGAAGACGCCTCCAGGAGAGGAGGAGAAACGCTGTTGGAAAAACAACGATGCGGCCAAATCCCGAAAGAGAAAAATGGAAAGAATACCTGCTCGCCGCGGAAACCTTAAGCCGGCAAATGTAGTCCTTGTAAACGTTAAAAGAGAGGCTTCGATCTCAAAGAACCGAACGACAACTTTAGAACAAGTTATTTCCTTCAGATGGATGCTGAATGGAAAAATATTCCAAATAAACCATTTCGAGACCTGTTATTTATTCATAAAAATTCTCAATCTGTCGGTTGAGACGTTAAACTGTGGTCCCCTTAGCGCCTTTCGTTAAGAGCTGGCTAATGCCGACGCCGGGTTTTCATTCACCCTTCCTCCCTTACCTATCCCCTATGGCGCAAATGACGTTAGCTGTCGATTGCCTCCCCAAAATCCAATCTGATAGCACATATCAAACTTAATCATGATTTTTTTTACATCTACATAATACCCTGCGAGCCGCCGCTGTGGCAGGGGGTGTTAGGTCACCAGCCGTGGTGAAATGGAGACGTGTATTATGGGAATGTATTTAGTGAGATCAGTTTTTACTGTGATCGTTTAGTGTGCGTGGAGAGAACGAGTTTTTGCACCTAATGGGTCGGCAATGTATCTCTATTATTTTATCGCTTCTATCAGAGCTAGTGATGTAGTGACGCGTCATGTAAAAATCTCTGTGTCGCTCTGAAACACATCAGTTCTGAATTTCTCAAGCGACTTAAACCTGGAGTGTAGCCTCCGAGTCTCTAGGGTCTCCCACCGAGAGGTATGCAACTCTGAGAAATGGTGTACGCTTGTTGAGAAATCGTCGCGAAATTGACAGAAATGGACAGAAGTGGCTAGAAATGGACAGAAATGGCTATAAATGGCTATAAATGGCTAGAAATGGACAGAAATGGACAGAAATTGTTAGAAATGGACAGAAAGAGACAGAAATGGTTAGAAGTGGACAGAAATAGACAGAAATGGATAGAAATGGTTAGAAATGGACAGAAATGGATATAAATGGTTAGAAATGGACACAAATGGTTAGAAATGGACAGAAACTGACAGAAACGGACAGAAATGGATATAAATTGACGGGAATGGATACCCATGGATAGAAATGGTGAGAAATGAACAGAAATTTATTTATTTATTTATTTATCTTTTACTACCCCGAATACAGCACAATGGGCCAGTTTACGTCGGGTGAATAACAGTAACAACGTACGAGACACAAACACCCATGTCCTGGGCAGAAAATATTTTACCCAGGCGGGACTCGAACCCGCGACCCTCAGGTTGGCAGGCGAGGACTTTACCCCGCCGCCACCGGGGCCGAAATGGATTGAAATGGTCGGAAATGGGCAGAAATGGATGGAAATGTTACAAATGGATAAAAATAGCTGAAATGGGAATGCGGTGTACACTTGTTTTAGAATTTGCGTACCCCTCGTCTCCCACCTTAATCCCTCTAAAAGTTGTGAGACGCTATATGTTCGCTCGTAGCATTTTTTCGAGGTGTGGCCTAACTAGAGTGAAGTAGCGTCTCTCTTTTACGATTTCATCCGAGGACCTTCCTATTATACGCATAACAAAACCTAGTTTCTTTAATTCTGTGCCGCATATGTTTTGAGTGTTCCCCACGATATATCAGAAGTTAAGGTAATTCCAAGATATTTGACTGTATCTTAAGATTTTATGTTTACTCCACCAACAGTATAGGTATGGAATTTGTGTGATGACTTTCGCAGGAAGTGAACTGTGGTGCATGATTTAACGAGTACTTGACTCATTTATTTCGCGACACGTGGTGAAAACACCCTCCCAATAAACGGTTTTCTTGTGATTCACTAAAAACTACCTACTGCGGTGAGTATATGATTTAATTTTTAAAATAGTCTTCGAAATATTCAAACTACATATTGTTAAGTTTCTGACGAGATCTTGGCGTTAAAAAGTCTTCATTTTGAATTCGAAGTTCGCACGTTTACAACATACCATGGAAAACGACTTTTCTTTCTTGGCAAATATTTGGAAAATTAGTGCGGTTAGTGGTTGATATTTTGATACCTTTTGAAAAGCGAGATATTTTTATTGAAAATGAGACCGAATTAACTGAAAATGAGACCAAATTAAGGTAGTCCGAGCGTGATAGTTCCCTAGTCATAATAAAGACCATATTCGAATGATACGTTTCAATTTCACCAGCTGTAGGACTCATGAATTAAATATTGCATTATTAATGGTACAATATTATAGTTTTGTATGACAGAAATGGTAAGTAATTAAATGAAAATATCTAAATAAATCTTTAACATGGCTAATTTTTTTCGCGCAGCGCTGTAACGATTAATGTTACATTTTAAATTTACTTTGAAATTTAAATGACTTGAAGCCTTTTCATTCATGATATCCTTTTTTGGAAAGGGGGTATATGTAACGATTAATGTTACATTTTGAATTTTCTTTTAATTTCTTGAATAAAATTTAATTTCTTGAAAAAAATAAATTTCTTGAAAAAAAGAAAAATCTTGAAAAAAAATTGAAGAAAAGTAAGAGCCTTGGCTGGATTTTATCGGTTTTGCCTGGTAACGGTTGTTTATTGTTATGCGTGAGGAGTTGAATTTTCGTGCTGGTCCAGAGTAGATATGTTTTGATCCTGGATGAATTTTGAAGATTTGTAAAGATATTGTTTTATCTTTAATTGGTCTATTTTCTTATTTTTGTCATCCTTGGTGCCCTGTGGACTTTGGTGGTGATTTTTTTCAAAATCACCCGGCGCCCTGAAAAATAAAAAGCCAAAGAAACCCCCTCCCCCTTGCTCTACTATCGATGCACTGTGAGACACTTGGAGTTATAGTGCGTTTAAAAATCCTTCAAAACGGAAGGCTTTTTGTGATATCCAAGAAACTATTGCCATGACAATATGCTTAATTTTCAAAAATTGTTGAGAAAAAATACAAACCACTCGCTATTAGTTCTTAACGACATCTAACAATAAGTGTTAGAAGTTCCTCATTTAGTAAATAATGTCTCTCGAGTTGCATTGTTCTAGCTGAGTCTTATAAGCAAATATTGGGAATAATGGCCCATAGCAGATCAACTGGGAATGATGAGTTGCTTTTGCCAAAAGGAGAGCATATCCATAGCAATTAAAACATAATTTAGGATACTCCCAGGAAAGGTAGAGACATTTAATTATGTCACATGAATTATGACCATGAAGGTAATTTTGCAGTAGCGTTGGGTTGGTCTATGTTATTCAATTTCATTAAAGACGACTTGGAATGGTAGTTTTTACTCCCGAAATTATGAACAAATCGATTTTAAATACATAGCTATACGTTGATAAACCAACGTCGAGCATCTTTATAAATATACAGTGTAATTAAAGAATGCATTCAATCATTATCTGCATGGATCTCAATTTACATGAAGTTTCGTCAAGAATGATTCGGGTTTTTACTGTTGGATCTCTATTTTTAATTAAAGGAACCTGCCAAATAAGTCTCTGCGCACTCATGTTTGCTTGATGCGGCTTTGGTAATTAATTTAGTCACCTTCATCGCATGCTATATTTGATTCATTTTCTATGCTGGCAAATGAATTTTTCTGAAGCCGTCCGCCTTTATACTGCAGGCGACTCAACTGACAGTTTCCAGCATTTACGACACGTTTAGGTAGATTGATATAAAAATTGTTGCGTCAACTACTTTTTTTACAATTACAGGCCCCTCTGGCATGATTTAATTCTTCATTTCGGTATACGTCCTCCGTCTCTTCGTCCCATCCATTAAGCCTATTCTCTTCCTTTCCCTACCCGTCTACCTAGCACCCTCGATCACGGCCTTCAGCATCCCCTCGCCCATATCAGCCCATTTGTACCTCCTATATTGCCTCCTACATTGCCTCCTCCTAATCTCCCCCAGTAGTTTTCTCTCCTCAACCATCGATAAATCAACTTTCATGTGTCCGGAAACATATATTTATAAAGAACTGAACGTGTCTGAAAATGAAGGCAGTGGCAGGTGGCAGTAATCTCAAGAAATGTTAAAACAATGCCATGACATTGTATCCGACAGATGAATATCAGCTGTATGCCCTCACTCAAATCCAAAATACAGGGCCGCCCACAGGGGGGCCTTCATTTTCAGATATGTATGGCGCAAGTTGTGCCATAGGAAAAAATTTCGGGGGGGATAAAAAATTCTGGGGGGATTTTTAAAATGCATTAAGAAACTCACTAAAAGGAAATATTTTTGCCCGTTTACAGTGATTTATATACGTATCGAAAGATTATAATGATAAATTAATGTTAAGCGTTAAGTGTAGTAAAATAAAACATCGTGCAGTTATAGAGAATTATTCAGCCAGCCGAAAGCTTCTTTTATTTCGGTCGCGTCTCTATATTCTTCCTTGGCTGCCGCACCACACCGTCGTCAAGGCCACCATAAGATCCCCGAACGCAAGCCAGTAGCATAATTGACTCAGCATCCCTCCAGTCTTATTCCCGCCCCTTCCTCCCAACATCTGTCAGCGGGTCTCATCACAGTACAGTCAAAATGCTTACTGTCGGATCGTGCACACACTGCACGTTACCTTTTACGGTGATTTTTTACCCCCACTTCCCCTTAGTCGACAACCGTAGCATTTGTCTCAACCCCTCGTACCCTCCTCCCCTTCGATAACTAACTTAGTCTTTACATATGAAACTTTCAATTCAAATATATTTTATTATTTTTTTGTAAGTTTATTTTTAGGGATGGGTTGAAATAGGAAAAGTAGCAGAGCTAGATATAATAGAATAGCGCTATTTTCACTTTTTTGATTGTATAACTATATTAGTTTATCATAAATATTTTGTTATATTGACGTCCAGCACTCCCCGCCCCCACCCCTTTCCCTTCACGAGCGCACCCGTGTTCCGTGGAGGACGAAGGAAAAGGTTACAATATACATGTACACACATTCTAAATGAGATCAGAAGTGAAGTAAGCGAAAATAAGACCAGAAGTGTACTTTCAACTCCTTGATTTCCCAAGTCTTCAGCAGCGGGATCGGTTTCCAGAAAGTCCTCTGAATATTGTCAAACGAATTACTTACTTTTCCCACGAAAGTTTACTCAATGTTGTTAAAAATATGGATAGTACCCTACGGCCGATTCTTGTCAGTGACTTGTGTGAGTATTACGGAATCGATGTCGAAGAACTTTGTGCTGAAGTTAATTTATTTAGTCAACTGTACAAAGTTAGCTACCCGAGCATTTATCAGATGTGCTGAGCTTGAATGACGATAGTCTGAGCCAAAATTATGACTAAAGTGACGCCCAAGATTCTTGTGACAACAAGCCTGATGGTCCAAGTACAAATCCTAATATAGCAGAACCAAGGTTTCTGGATCAACGGGTCAAGAAAGGTTCCAGATTTCACAAGCCCCCCTAGTGAAATCTGGAACCATCACGGTACCCATGACGTGATATCACGTCATGCCGCACTCGTATGGTTAAGAATTAAAAAACAGGCTAAAAAGCAGCATGAGAGACGTCTGGCTCTCCGACATGCTTGTCCTTTCTTCCGAAAAAGGCATTTTAAAATCCATTCATAACAGTGAAGTAATGGCAAAATTTGCTTTGTCAAGTGAGCAAAGAAAAAAACTACTATTGTATAAAAGACATCAAGGGTAGGGTAATCAAAATATTACCACCACCACCAGTACTGATTTTATTAGTATTATTTTATTATTATTTGAGTTTTTTACCAGTATAATTTGTTAATACGAGCTATGAATAATGATGTAAATGGATTCCATTTAATTAAAACAGACCTTAATTTAAAATGTTTGGTTTATTTAGATGTCCTTATTTTTTGCACATTTCACTGCTCCAGCTCTCACGAAAGCTTATGGCGTTCGGATGCACAGAAGATGTCGTGTAGGGGTAAAGTTTGGTGGAAGGGGTAAGGAAAAGGGACGTAGGGGAAAGCGAAGACATGTCATTTGTGCCATGCATGAGTGCCTTTCAAAATATGGAATTTGTATCACGTGGACAACACAAATGCCGCGCATCCGAACGCCATAAGCTTTCGCGAGAGCTGTATATGTTCAATTTAATTCTATTCAAAATATAGCTGTAAGATGTGGTATAAAGTATCATAATAGTGTCTTTGCAGTAAATTGACCGCATATTTTGTTAGATACAGTATCCAGCTGTGTAGTTTTAGGAGCGCAATATTCAATATATTTCCCATATTTTTTATTAATTCCAAATATGAAAGAAGCCTTCAGTTACTTTAATAAAATATAAGAACTAAACGATTCTCATTTTTACAATTTATTCCTTTTTTAAGCATGCTATCGTAAAAAATGAACTCTCACATCCTTATGGTTTTTTTAGCATTGTATTAAGTTTTAATTAGTTCCCCTATATAAGCACAATAGTTTGCTTAAGATTTTATTTCTATTTTTTACGAGTTAGTTGTTGAGGGTTTGGTCATAAATTATTGTAGCCAAACCCTCAAAACTAACTCTAAAAATATGGATATCACAGTGGTCGACAACGTGTATGATTTAAGATTTTATTGCCAGAAAAGTGTTAAAAACGATTTTGTGAAGCTAATAATTAAAAAAACTTCCCGAGTCATCCGTTCCCGCCGGCGTTATTCCTTACTACCTTGGACAGGCTATCAAATTAAAACCTGGTTAAGTAGCTATATACCGGGGAGGAGGAGGTTGTTGGTTTTGGGGGGGAATGCGCTATCAGAATTGGGGGGGGGGATGGGCAACCCTGCCAAAATAAGTATGTTTAAATGCTGATTCGATTAAAATATGATGATTGAACGTTAGGTCATCTCGTGACTAACACGCTTTTTATCTTTCTCGTAGAGCAATCGAAAAGAGACTCACGCGCCATAAACGAAAAAAACGAGATACAGGGTGCGGCATTATAACTTCCTTTTTTTCAAAACGTAATAAAACTGATTTTATGAATGAGAAAGTTTTTATTTATTTTATGATGATGTAGGTACATATCTTAAGTTTTGCTTTTGCCGAATGTTGGCCTTCAGGTCTTGTAGGGTCCTTGGACGGTTGACATAAACACGGGATTTAAAAAAAAACCACAAATGGTATTTTTTGGGGGGATTGACACAAATGGGGGCAGAAATTGCCAACTTACCCGCTGCTTTGCTGGTAAGGGTCATGACAAACCCCAGAAATCGGCTTATTCAGTGTATGGACAATGGGGGGCGTCACTCACCTGAAATGATTTTCAAAACTGTGTAACGCAAAACTTTAGATATGTACCTACAACGTCATTTTTAAAAAATAAAAAATTTCTCATTCATAAAATTATTTATTACGTTTTGTAAAAAGGAAGTCATAGTGCCGCACACTATCTTATTTTAGACGGCTGATTTGTGTGAATTTCAGCCAATTATTTATGTTCCCCGTGGGAGTAACAGAAGTAAGGCACAGGTATTAACTTGTGTCCCTGATACAGAGGGGTTTTAACTTGATATATGCATGGGGATTTGACACAAAGGTTTGAGGCTCAACATCTTCAGCGCGAAGGGATTCTTGAGTCCACGCGAGAAGCTTTCGTACGTCTGTGAAACTCGTGCAGAAAATATGCCTTTAATGTTTTTCCATTCTCAAATATTTCTCCAATGCTAGTACATAAGTTAAAAAGTGAGCTTACTATAAGCACAGCCAAGTGAAACCTGACGAAGTTGCCCCTCAAAAAGTCAAAGCTTTTCTTTTCCAGTCTGAAGCTTCAAGCAAGGGAGGCGAATGCAAAGGGAGAAAATGTATTTATAAATATGACGATTTGGTGACGACTGTGGTGGCCCCTAAGAGAACCTAATCGTAAGGGAGGAGAGTGTTCTGGCGAAGGAGCCAATCGAGGGGAGTAAACGACGGTCGGCATCTTCCGCGTGACGCGGAATCGAAGGTTTACTCCTTTTTCATACCGATGTATTCCGCCCTCGACATCGCGCTCTTCAAATAAGCGAAATATCAGTGATTGAATCGACTTTTGACCCTTCAGCTCTTTTGAACAGATCCAACGAGCGATCTCCCGACGCGGATAACTAATCCTTCTCTAAGGAGAAATTTCTCATGTTTTCTTTATATTTTTTTATCTAAGAGCGATTAGAAACTGAAAACATGGCACAAATGCAGCTCAAAGAATTCCTCTCGCCCCCTTCGATTCCCACTCCCATTATATTTTCAGTCCAATTACATAAATCTTGCACCCCTCCCAAAGTCTTTAACATCCATATGCAGATATCTCAACTCCCCATCCTATGAAGGTGAGAAGTAGGTAGGAAAAAAACAATATTGTCCTCATGTTCCTTGATTTTTTATCTTGATATCAACTCTCCCAATTCCAAATAAACTTACAGAATCTATGTGCTTTCTGAAGGGAAGAACAAACAGTGACCATGAACAGATTACCGTAATTTTCCGTATATACCTAGTACGAATTTTTTTCCGCGAAAATTCGTCAAAAAAGTAGGGTGCGTATTGAACATGGTTACAAGCTAATCGCGTTTTTATTCGGGTCGTAGATCACATTTGAAGTAATCTTAACGTACTTATAGGTATTCGATTTAACATTTTTTTAATAAAAAACAATGCAATGAATCAATTTAATGTATTTATTAAAACGAAAATTTACACGCAGTCCCACTAGTCTTTAACACTGTTAGCACAGAATCCTTCGAATTCACAATTACTATCCTCGCTTGGAACAGTTCGTGCGAAGCACTGAAATTATGCTCGCTGGCAGCATATATTGCGTCGCCAAAGACATCGTATTTGTACTCCTAATAGTCCACTACGCATTCTTCATCCCTAAGCAAATCGTCGTCGGTTGCAATCGTGAGGCAGCATTTTTTAAAACCTCGCTTAATCGTAGATGAATCAATGGCATCCCAGGACTTTTTAATCCACTGACTAATTTGCGATAACTCCGGCTTCTTTCACTTTCCTGAAGTTGTCAAAGAATGTGGTCCAGAATAAAGCCACTCATTCCACTTTTTACGCATCTGTCTTAAACAGCCGGTTGCAACTGACATCCATCACCTGCAACTGACTTGTCATCCCTCCAGGAATAATGACGAGATCTGTGCCATTCTCGAACAATATTTACTTGATGCATGGCATTCGATGGCATCTCAATGCATCTAGAACCAACATATGACGTCTACAAACCACATCTTTGCACCACTCATTTCGCAGCCAATCTTTGGTTGAATTTCCATCCATCCAGCCTTTTTATTTGCGTGTACGAGCATATTCTGTGACCATATAACATTCTTAGGGAGAGTTTTTCTTTTAAATATTACCCATAAATGTTACATCTTCGAATTGCCGAGTAACATGTCTTCCGCTAGTAGATCGGACGGAATCCGACACGAACGGAACTAAAAAGAGGCAAATTGAATACAGACATAGTTACTTTTTAGCGACAGTGTAGCAATTCTATCATTTATTGAAAAATATTTCCATATATACGCGTGGAAATTTTGGAGGGGAAGAACTTACTACAAATAGATCGTCACATTACAAATTACATACAAATAGATGCAGTGATCTTTCGGGCGCTGAACGGCGCGGAGGACAATGGCGTAGAATGCCGCTCTCTAAAAGCCGACTGCGTATTATACATGGTGATAAGTAAAGTCTTACTTGCGCTCGCCATAAAGCGTCTTGTAGTGGGTGCGTATTATAATCGGAAAATTACGGTAAGTGCAGGATGGAAGCTTTAAAGCTTGCAGCACCAATCAGTGCAGAAGAGCTTTTCATTTTCTCTTTTTTCATAGCGTCTTCACAGCATACAGAATAAAACCGCTACTCCACCTGTGCAATATAATGACACAATTCCTGCAATTAATACTTCTAGCTGCAGAATAAGAAGTAAGGGTAGACTGCCACAGAGAGGAGGGGCAGTATAAGTTGGGGGGTAAGAAGGGAAATGACGGAGGGGAAGAGAACCAAGGCAGGGAAACCGTACTAATTCACGAAAACCCGACGAAGCACTCACATGCAAGGCCAACAGGCAAGCGGTTAGAATCATCCATTGCCATAATCTTACTAGGGTTCCTGTCTTGATGCCTACTTGTGAGACAAGTTGAAATCGAATTGCAAGAACTGGGCAGTAAGTAATCCCACATCTTGAAGTGCTTGTGTGGATAGAAATCAGAAAGATTTTCAGACCAAACACGCTAAACAACCTTCCTCCCACTTTTGCCATTCTCTTGAATGTTCCATAGCTCAAGTCCCAAAATCGTCCACTGTGAAGCACCAGGAACTTCTGTGAGATGCATAGAGACATGAAATGGAAATAAGTTAGAAGAAATGGAAATCATTTCAGAAATCCTGATTTTTTTCTTAATGGATGTGAGAATAGAAGGAGAATTGAATGTGGGGTGATGTGATGAGAGACCTTGGCATATAGCTCCCTCCAATTCATCCCCTGCTTTCAGGAAATGGACTCTTTCAGTCCAGGGTATTGCCTGATGTTCGAATAAGAACCAACTCTAAAGGCTTGAGAATTTCAAGGTTTAGGATTACCTGCTCCTCCTAATGAACGCATAAGGGAAAGTACTTAATGTGCACAACTGAAAACCACTCTCTAACCTCTCTCAAAACCACCAATTTCCATTCCACATTCAGCACCCCTTTTTACCCTCCCTCACTTACTCTATCATCAAATCATGCTCTTATGACTGCTCACTTTATTAGAGTTTACGTTGATTCTTATGTTAAATGATGCATTTGAAGGATAAATTCTTCATGGGAATTCCAACTGGTTAAACAGTGATGATGGATAAGTTGTCTATCGAAACATCAGTACAGTTTACCATTTTAACCCGATAGAACTCCTGAGAGAAATTTGCGCAAATTATTCGCCGAGAAAGTATAAATCTTTTTTCATGTATTACTTAGTATACGTTCTCCAGGCACAAAACTCTCCAAATTGTAGCCTATTTGAACGGAAAATTCCGTTTACCTCTGTGCTACATCCACAGTCCCTTCCCTCACCTTGACGGTTGCTTCCTCGCAATACCCTCACCCTACCTCCCTATCCCCCACCCCCCGTTCCTCCCCCCCCCCTTTTCACTTAAACCCCCGCTCCCCCTCTTTGAGAATTTGATATATATGTGGCGCACCTCCCAAAAACTTTGAGAATTGTACCCTTGAAAATGATGCGTTAGCGTCGAAACCGGTTGGGAAAATAAATCATTGTGGAATATTACTGTGTTTTAAATTATCCCACGATTTGTAAGGTTAATTTAAAGAGGGCAATAAATATTCCATTTTTAAGCATCTCTTGAAACTTGATAAAGCATTAATGTTTTGTCCTAACTATGTTCAGCTAAGAACACGGACATAATTATAAGGATCTAGTATTAGGTTAATGGATTATATACTCACCAGCACACAGGACAGTAAAGAATTCGCATGGAAGATTTTCCAATGTTACTCAGATGAGAATACTCTACATTTTATGAATTCCCAGCATCAGAGTTTCCTGGATAACATTTCTGGTTTATTGCATTTCCAAGGATTCCAAAAAGCTGATGATTGAGACCCTTAGATGTCAAAGGAAGATCAGGGGTTTGAATCCCTGAGGAGTAGGTGCAACTCAAAATATTTCAACTCATGGCTTTAACTGTTTGGTATAGTGTAATCCTGGGCAAATATTGCACATGAATTCTCGTCAGATTGCTCACCAGGTTAGGTTCTTTCTCTCAATATTTGACAAGAAACACTGGTACCACACTTAGATTCTATGCCACTGACCATGATTTCAGCACATTATGCCATCATCAGGGTACATTACTTTTCGTTTTCCCCCTCCTCCTCCTCTCCTAACACTCACCGCAATCCGTCACCTGCCAATCCTTATTCTTCCCTCACTTCCCCACCCCACTTTGTGAAACGTATTAAATACTGAGACATGTGGAGTAATGTACCCTGATGATGTCATAATGTGCTGAAGCCATGGTCAGTGGCAGAGAATAAAAGTGTGCAAATTGTACCAGTGTTTCTTTCCGAATATGGAAATCCATATGTGCCACAAAGTTAGTGTTGATATGCTCTCTTATCCTCCCTCTCTGTTAATAATTCACAGGGAAAATTTTCCAGTGTTACTCAGATGAGAATTCTGCGTATTTTAGAGATTCTTCAAGATGGATCAGAAATTTTGTAAGGTTAATTAAGTTAGTTAACCACAAATTTAGCCATTTCTGGTACTAAAATGAGAGCAAAAGTTGGTTTTATTTCTCACAAATTTGCCATGATCAAGGGCACCACAATTTGCGGTATCATAAAGTCATTATAAGACTATAGTTGATACAATCTTCCTCATCTTCTGACTGGTTAGGTTCACCATCTCAGCCAATATGTGCAACCTGACTAGAGTGTATCAGTGAGAAACTCTGGAAACTGTGGTTGGCTTGGCTGGTCAGATGGGAGAGGTTGAAGCTAATTTTGAAAATACTGGGCCCAAAAGTTTGAGAAGTTTTGATATTCCTAGCAGGAGGCCAAGATCCTTTTCCTGTACCACTTGTACTTCACATAAAATGTTCATAAAATCCCTTAATTGAATTTATAGATAAAAAGTTGAAATAATATTCATCGTAGCAAACTTTGAAACCTATTTGATCCAAACCACTCAAAAACAGTGACTGTTAAACATATTGACTTCAATGGCTTAGTATTAGCTCAGTAAGGAGGCAGTGGCTTAGTGAGCTTAATGTTTTCCTGCTTGGTGGAAAGTAAGCATGTCTAAATTAATGTTTACATTTTTTGACATTTCAAAGATGGTCGGTCGGTGAGGTGGCTGGAAGCTGGCTTCCCATCTGGATGACCATGGGTTCAAATCCTTATAGAGGTGGATATATTTCAGAGGAAATGTGTGGGTGTCTCATGGAGAGCTCTTCCAGTGTAGTCAGTGAAATGAGATGTTTAACTGCAGTCCACTTGGTGCCTTTTGTTAAGGGTAGGCTAATTCCGACAATGGGTTTCTCTCCACACTTCCTCCACTTCCCAATAATCCGTACATACCTCATGAAATGGCCTGTTGTTGGTTGCTTCCCCAAAATAACCAAACCAACCATCACTCATCAACTCTCATCACTCAACAACTCAACCATCGCTCAAATCAAACATTACTAAGACCAGGTTCCATGCACAAAATATTAAATCCATTGGATGTTGATTCATTTTTCACTTCCTGTTGTGACTCATTCTAAATTCTTGGAGCAGTCAGGATTGATTTTTTCCCTCAACATTATTAAATATTGAATTTGCTATTATGTATGATTTATAAATAATTAATAAGATGAGGTATACATATAAAGTTTGCTCCATTGGTTTGGCCATGTTGAAACAATGGATTAGAGTCGAATAACAAAACAGATATTTAAGAGTGAAATGAATGGTGCGAGAGATAGACTTAGGCCGAGAAAGTTTTGGTTGAATTTGGTTGAGGAAATTCTTAGGAGGAGGAATATTAGGAGTCTTAAAAACAGGAGAGCGTGTATGAAGCAGGGTATAGGAGTAAATGAAGCAAAAGAGGCTTGCAAGGATAGGTCAGCATGGAGGAAATTACTGAAACAGAGTTAGGTATGCAAATATGTATTTATGAGTGAAACTTAAGAGACTCTGCCTACCCCGGAAGGGGATGGCGTGATTGGTATAATGTATGTATATAAATAAGCTCAGTTTTGCTTTCTCAGATTGTAACATAATCTGTTGAAGAAGGGTTAGCTATTGCACCAGATTACATATTTTGTGTTCTCACATGTTAAAATACACAATGCAGTCTACAGTTTTTGTTAGGTATGATCTTGTTAGTCAGAATTTAGTCAAGGAGCTAAGTTAAAAATGGGGACTCAGTTGTTAAATCTGACCAAAAAATAAAGAAGTCATTGAAACTTTTTCTCTGCTTCTCCTCATGGCATAAGTTCTCATAAAAATACTTTTCAGTTTCTCCTTTCGTCATATAGGTACCACTCAATTACAATTTATCTTTTGAAAAAATGGCATCAGAGAGCATACAACCGGTCATTCCCCATATGTCTTGATCCTTGTTTTTGCTAGTTCTGCATCTAATGAGCTGTCTAATAGCCCTCTTTATACTTAAGAAATTTGACACAATTTCAGCGGTAATATTTAGGGTAAATTCTTTGAAATATCTAAACACTTTTCCTCAATGATCTCAGGTTTGTATATTTTCTTGTGACAAGAACATAAACATCAATTAACTACGTGAAAAAAGACAGTCTTGGTTAGATTCACAATGGAGTACTATGGAATAGTTTTTGTATACCTATCAAGGGTGGAATTGTCCTTTTCACTCAGAGTATCTAAGGATATGACCTTCTTCCAACTTAAATGAGGGACTATTTAAAATTGATTATGCTGCCCTGCAACTTATTTGTTTTAATCTTCCAAAGTGCATGTTGATTCTCAGTTTTTCCAAGCCTTGCTCACCTTGAACCAAATAAAATTTTCAGAATAAACAGTATGTTAGGCACAAAAAACATAAAATATTCAGGAAATGGCTACTGTAAAATGGCATGACTTTGATCGTGGCATAATTTCAAGTAATAAAACTAAATTTATGGCTCATTTTAGTTCCAATTTATGCCTTCACGTATAGTTCCATTACTGATACTAAAATGAAAGTAAAAGTCAGTTTTATTCCTCACAATTATGCCATGATCAAGGGCACCACAATTTTCGGGAACATAAACTCATTATAAGACTATGGTTGATACAGAATAAAAGTAGTTTCTACACCTGTAAACATACCCTCCACAAAAGTAGTTATGGAAATATTGATTTTGAAGATCTTACGTGGAGTTGACTGGATTGGCGACGAAGAAATTCCTTATTTCGTTGTTTTGAGGATACTTTCAGCAGCAAACTGAAAATTAGAATGTGTTTATAGCATTCCATTTGTTTTCTCCCACTGCTCCTGGAGTAAAATACCTGGATGTTCTTCTTATGTTCTGATGTGTTCCCAAAAATTGTCATCAGGAAAGAATTATTTGTTTTATGCCCTTCATATATTCTTCATCTTTTTGTGTTTGTTGATTGCTCCAATGAACTCATCAATACAACCTAAGTTCTGTTCTCAAGCATATGTGTTGCCATATCAACAGTTTCAATGAAATGATAATAACCCGAAAATAAAATCAAAGTTTTCATATTTAACCCTTTTAGTGCGGCGGGCTGATATATTGGCTTTGGCATCTCAGGCGTAAAGTGCAACATGCAAGTGACATGGACTTATAGTGCAACGGCAGCCCTACATGAAATGGACAGAACTCATATAAGTTATGAGTAAATGTGAATGTTTGGTCCAGATGCTTGTGTTCTGTTCTGTGCAGTCAATTTTGTAAATTGTCACCTCCCGATATATCGGTTCATAGGCAAAAAATTGTTTAACTTTTGCACACAAATATAATTACAATTATTTTTTGTACGGAGTATAAGAATTTTTTTATTATTACCTAATTCAATGCATGCGCAATAAGAAAAACTGCATATGGATATTTTAAACAATAACTTTATAATATTTATTTTCCTAGAGTGATACATTTCATTCTAGTTACCATTTCTCACTAGAACCGCTGGCAGGGGTCAGCACTAAGAGGGTTAAATAAAGCACCGTGATGCATCAGTCCACCAAATATATTTATATCTTCGTGATTCGATGTTGGCAAGGGCATGCTGGTTCACTCACTATTTCTTTCAGAGGGGTCCATGCACAAGAAGAACAGTTGAAGTAGTCTTAGAATACTACTATGTGATAGGCTTGGGTCTCTCTTAAGCCGTACTGACAAAATTGCTGACACTGACCCAAAGTGAGCTGTAACTGTTGGCAGTGAAAGCTGCATCTGGATTAGGTGAACACTGTAAAGACTGATAACATCACAAACTCTGCTTTAAATTATACCAAATAATCAGAGTTGCCTTGAGCAGCTGATGCCACATTGGGTGGTATGAGCAGTATATATTTGGCTCATCTAGAAAGAACCATATCAAGCAATTAGTACTTTGAATATGAGAAGAGCGCAAGGGAAAAGGCTTGAGTTGATAACGGAAATGAAAATAAAAGTGGCAAATGATCCATGCATCAGTTGAATCATGTCTAAGGGGTGGGGTAGGCAGTAGATAAGCATTGTGGTCAGGAGATGATTAGCTCAGCAGTCAAGGTGTAGGATTGATCAGATATTAGAGATGTGAGAGATTTAAAATAAAGAGTAGTAAACACCAAAAATCTGGCTATAACTAGAGATGGGCTATTCTGTAAATTACCCCAGTAATTTTTGTGAATTACCATGGTATTTTACGATATTTACCGCAGCCACTGAAAAATACAGTAATATTCGGGATATCTCACCTCTGTCTTAGATATCTCTCATACTGACATATTCCAAACATATTATTTTAAGCCAGATCTTTATACATTTAATACAATCACAATTATAGATTAAGGCATGTACAACTCATTTGTGAAATATTTTTACTTGCGGAATATTTGAGGGGCTATCGTTGTAGTGGTTTGAACAAAAATATTCCATATCAGACAAAAGAGCACTTCATTGTGTGTGGGCTATCATATTTGTTTTTAAATTTTCTTTATTTTTAATACATTTACATAGCAATTTTAATGGTTTATAAGCTGAAAACTCCTTGCTCTTGCCATTGGTTTTCCTGATGAATCCTCCAATGGAATTTAAAATAACTGGAAAATTATTGTGATTTTCAAACATTACCATAATTTACCAAAGTAATTTACTTCAAATGAAAACTATGGTAATTTACCCATCTCTAGCTGTAATGTGGGTCTCAGTGGACAGAGATACACTCTCATTGTAGGCAACCCTGGAAGTAAGGCGTTTTCATTATTACATTTTGTTTCTTTACGAAATATTTCATAATTAATCATGTCCTGATCTTTTGAAATTATACGATATATCTTCATGTAACTCGTAACACTGAAACATTCCTCTGGGTTTTTTATAGTAGAAACTGCATGTACAATGGTCCATTGGCTAGAATGATTAAAGAGGCAAATATGCTTCCTACATCTGTACATTTTTTCATTTCTCAATGGAAGGTTTTAGAAATAAATTGGAGAAATCATTATGAAAACTGGCAATTATTACAATTTTATAATTTTTGATATTTGTATTTCATTTTTTATTCATGAATAACATTAATGTAAGTACTGTTAATTTTACTTAAAAGTTTGTATCATTGGGTAGTAGCCCATATTATGAAATAAATAAATTAATAAACCCATGCTATTTAATCAGGGAGGAATAATTTATCATATTAGAGTAAAGATTTCTGTGCATATAACTGAGGCTCAAAGTAAAAATAACAGGCAATGTTCCCATTACTGTTGCATAAACAAAAATATGGCCTCACCTTGGTGTAATGAATCCCATTTGAATATCCTTCTGCGAACATTCCTGGGATATTCCTGGAATATCCCTGGGTTCCAGGGATGTTGGGCTCATTATAGAATATTAGTAGAATGTTCTCGAATGAATCACATTTGACTATCCTTCTGCGATATTCCTGGAATATTCTACCATGGATTTTGTCATTATATACCTTTGCTAACCATAGTCCCTGGAATATTCTTTAAATTCAGCGAAGGAGTTTTGAGAACCGAACGAATGTACGACCCAGTATGCCATCTCATCCCATCTCATTTCCCGTTTTGGACTACTCTTTTGGTTTACCGTAGTTACTCTGACTAACTTTTGACCCTGCCTTCTTTGACTTGTGAATTTGGAACATATTTTGACCTGGCCTGAAAAGAAAGGACTCAGGATTATCTTATTGCAACGTACATTAGCTGTGGCCATTTTATCATATTCTGCCGCATGGAATCTGCAGTCACAAAATATTCAGCATATTAACGATATTGTCGAGGCGAGAAAAATGTCTAGAAATAACATATACTACATTTTTTTGCCATAAGTTTCAGATGGCCCATTAGCTCAGTTGATTACAGCATCGTGCTACTAACGTTTAGGTCGTGGGTTCGATCTCCCCTTGGGCCAACTTTTTTCTTCCTTTTCTGATGAATTGTTATGAGTTAGTATCCTTACTTTTCAAAAAGAAAAGAGAGTATAAAAATTTGTTTGATGATAATGTTACCCTAAATATTCCTTATATTTAAATATCCTAGGAAAATTCCCCAGGAATATCCCACAGGAAATTCCTAGCATATCCTATACGGCAGCATAAAGAATATGCTGGGAATATTCCTGGTATATTCTAAGAACTTTGAGAACATACTTGGAACATCCCAATATCCCTGTGAGAATATTCCAGGAATATTCTTGGCATATACCTCTGCTGCGTGGGGAAGACCCACCATTAGATTACCCTCACATTCCTCATGTCTCTCTACTTTTATTTAATAATATTTTTTCAGTAAGAGTAAGCCAACTGGTCATTCATCTCAAAACAACTCTTTTATCAAACAACTATAGTTCTTATAAACTTTTTTCGTAAATTTTCGCAGCTCATGATTAAATCTTGTGAAATCTTTTGGTATCTGCGATGATTTTTTTAGAGCAACAGTTTCGCCGTGCTATTCTGCCGGCCTCGTCAGACTTATTGTTTCTTTGCTGTTGGTGGCTGGGCATTTACAGGTTCGAACAACAATGGTCTTCTTTAAAATTTAAAATTTCGGCTGTTAATTTTTTAAAGGCTCAACTTGACCGTTTTTTCTTTTCCAAAAGTCTCTTCCGCGTTAATTAATCTGAGGATATCAGACAAGAGGTAGCTCATGTTCTGAAGAGATCGAAGCCTCCTAAATCTAACGTTTCCAAAGAAGAGATGCAAGCTTTGAAGTCCTTATGGGAAAACACAAATATTATAATTCTAGCAGCAGAGAAAGGAAACGCCACGGTGGTAATGTCTAGAAAAGAGTATGATGATAAAATCAGAATAATGTTGGATGATCCGACCTACAGGAATATAAAAAAAGATCCTACTGCCAAAGCGGAGACGACGACAAAAGATCTAATTAAATCTTCTTCTATTCCAAATGAAGAAAAAAGATTTCTCATACCATCAACCTCGAAACCACCAAGACTTTATGGATTGCCAAAATTTCATAAGCCTGGCATACCTCTATGACCAATCGTAAGTTTGATTGGATCTCCCACATATAAATTAGCGAAACACCTGGCAAGAGAAATTCAAGCATTTGTTGGTCAAACCTCTTCATGTTAGATATTTAGAACATTTGATCGAAATTATTTGTGAAATGAAACTGAAATCTAATGATATACAAGTCAGTTTCGACGTCATCTCACTTTTCACTAAAGTACCAGTTATGGATTCCATCAGCATTTTGAAGAAACTAACAGAAAAATGTCTCCCGAGTGACTACCCAAAACTGACGGAGTTTTGTCTAAAAAATGTGCACTTCTTATGGAACGGACAGATGTACGAACAAACGGAAGGTGCAGCCATGGGCTCTCCCCTTTCCCCTGTCATCACCAACCTATACATGGAGGAGTTTGAAAAAGAAGCTTTCAACACCTTCAGCCAAAGTTCAACAGTTTGGCTAAGATACGTTGACGATACTTTCCTCGTTTGGCCACATGGAAGGGAAATACTAGAGGATTTCTTAAAACACCTGAACAGTCAAAATTCCTCGATCCAGTTCACGATGGAGATTGAGAAAGATGGACGCCTACCGTTCCTAGATGTCTTGGTACAGAGAGAGGGAGATGGTAGTCTTGGCCACCAAGTACATAGAAAAAAGACGCATACTGATCGGTATTTGAATGCACGTTCACACCACCATCCTCAACAGAAGGCTTCAGTCATCAAGACGTTATTTGTTCGTGCCCAAAAAGTTTTCGATGCTGATTCCACATTGGAAGAAACAGACCACCTACGGATGACATTGAGGAAAAATGGATACAGCAGCAAATTAACTCGAAGTGTAGTAACGAAAAATCGTCAAAAGAAGAAGATGCCTAAGCCATTGGGACACGTTATGCTGCCTTACGTAGCGGGAACGACTGATTGCATTGGCAAAATAATGAAAAGGAATAATATTCTAGCAAGATATAACACAGTCTCCAAACTCCATGATTACCTTCGAGGAGCTAAGGCTCCGTTGCTTCCGTCTCTGCCAGAAGGAATGTACGAAATCATTTGTAGCTGTGGAAAATCATATGTGGGGCAAACAAAAGGAGCCATAAGCTGTAGACTTTGAGAACATGAAAGTGCAATATCTAAGGAGGACTGGTATCACTCTGCCGTAGCTGAACATACATGCATGGAAGAGGGTCATAACATAGACATCAAGTCCGCAAAAATTCTATCAAAAGAAAGCAGCTATTATCCATGGCTCATCAGAGAAGTACCTAATTGAAATAGAAAAAAGACCTAATAACCTGAACAGAGATGATGGGTATATACTTCCATTAACGTGGAAGAGACTTTTGGAAAAGAAAAAACGGTCAAGTGGAGCCTTTAAAAAATTAACAGCTGAAATTTTAAATAAGACCATTGTTGTTCGAACCTGTAAATGCCCAACCACCAATGGCAAAGAAACAATAAGCCTGACGAAGCAGGCAGAATAGCACGGCGAAACTGTTGCTCTAAAAAAATCATCACAGATACCAAAAGATTTCACAAGATATAATTCTTATACTTCGAATACGTTTAAGTCTCCAAGCAGTTCATTACGCATCCACCATCTTGGCAACTTAATGGAACTCATTACTTGATGCCATAAGTTATCATTAAGTAAGATATTTGACATTTATATCATTTATTTAGTGGAACTGCCATTTAAGTTTTTCAACAGAGGAGAAGCTGTTGTAGCTGAAACACCGACCCACATACAGTTGTACCGGAAGATGGGATTTGAAACTGACATACTAAAATTGGGCCTAAAAGTTGTTTAATCAGATTGAATGCTTTCTCAATGAATCTTTGAGATTGGTGCTTCTTGGGTTCCAATCCAAGTTAAACCGTATTTACTCACCAATGCTTTGATGAGCAAGTCATGTTCATCATGGGAATTGGAGACCCTAATCCTTAAATTAACCCTTAACTCTTTAAAATCTATGAAAAATCAAATTTGTGTCTTATTTAAAATTGTCACATGGCTATTTTAACCACTTCACTGGATAATGAATTTTTCAAAAAGTGCATTTCATTCGGGGAAAAATTTTTTTTAGTATCAATAAAATTCATTAGCCACAGTTCTCTGAAGATATTCTCTGAAGCTGTCATCTGCTGGCCAGAGAGCACATTCGAAGGATGAAGGAAGGTACATATGAAACTTCCAGTGAGATAATTTGTCACACCCGAATGGGAGAACGCAAATTGGAACATGATGAGATATCTCGTTATCCCCACATGAAATGTCACTTCTGCATGACGAGATATCTCATCATCCCCAGGCAAGTGGTTAAATAATCAGCTGATATATGTGGAAATGTTTTTCTTATTTCATTCCTAAAATTTTTTCCACAGTACATCGATGTAAAGCTTATATGTAGTATTGAGTTTTTTGTCCAAAGCAAAGTGATTCTAATTTTTTTACCGTAAATGATGCTTAAGATCCCAATCCTGTAATTTAATAAATATGCTGTTTCCCATGAGAGGTAAAATTCCTAGTGTAGCAAGCCTATTACTCTCACATTCTGTTTAATGCTCAGTGATCCCTCTCATTGCATTTAATGACATCACCTTGAAATAAATAAAAAGGGAAGGGAATATACATGTGAAATAGAGAGAGCAATGGTACAAAGAGATGTGTTTCCATGGATTGAAAGCCTCACTCTGATGAGTATGATGTGTTGGCATGTAAGTAAGGAAACAATTCTTATTTTCTCCATGCATTTTATCCATTCTATGCTTTTAAATTATTTCTTTGCCTGGCCTTATATAATTCTAATGAAGCCTAACATGAGTGAAGTGATATCTAAATCTATTTTTCACCAAGAAGTGATTTCTATTTTTCACCTAAAGACCTCACCTCATGTTATAAATTCAGTTCACATTATTCAATGAGTGAGAGATCTTAATTTATGACAGGGACATTAACTTCATCTACAATACTCAAATATATTCTTACAAAGTTAGAGGTTTGAAGTCAGTGCCATTTATTGTCATAATGCTATTGCCATTGATTTTTCAATTTTGGATTTAGTATGTGCATCATTTTAGGGTGGAACCAAAAATTTTCTGTACTAAAACATCCACTTCCTTCCAGAAAATTCTATCGCCTTCCCCCTCTCTGCCCACTTGTTTCTGAATGATTTATGAAGATGTTTTTTTCTTCAACAGACTGTGTATTGTACTGATGCATTGTACCTTAGCGTTTAAACGCATTGTACAATAAATTACTCTGTGGACATTACAGAGTTTTATTCACTTATTGTCATTATGATGTTCCACCACATTTTGCCACACATTGCTGAACATATATGTATTCAAATTTCTTTTGCCTGCCCACCAAAAACAGAATGGTTTCCGTTTGAAATAATGACTTAGGATGACATTTGTAGCCACATGATTCAATTAGCTGATCAGAGCAATGGAAACTCTTTTTTTCCTTAAATATTATCGTTAGTATTAACCCTTTATCAGGTAAAATAACTTTCTTCATTATACAATTATGAACATCATCATTTATTTAAATTCCTATGTCTAGCCATAGCAAAATCTTTTATTTCTTTTGTTACAAGAAAGATTACTGTCTCTATTAAAATATCAATGACATAGTCTAAACCATTTTAGATTTAGCCTAAGATGTACAAATGAGCGTGCCTAAATTCAATGAGTCCTTTCCTGCTGCGTACTAGTAAACCAACAATGCCTTTCCATGTAGCATCCATGGTTAGGCTAACATTAGGAAACAGTTACACGTATCTGTGGGGCAACCATTACTCATGACCATTTCACCAACCAGTATCCAAATGTTATGGCCCAATGGTTCCCCAACTGTTGGCCCAACCATTCCCCAACAATCATACCAGTAATCATCTGATTAACCCGTGTGTTGCCTTAAAGTGTAGCCTTAGTTGGTACATTCCAGGGCAGAAATGCACTATATTACCATTCCCCATTCTCTAAGTCAATCACGATCAGTGACCTAAGAAGAAGAGTTGGAGTAGCCAACCACTTCAACCAACAGCAGTTATTATGTGGTAGGTTAGAGTTCAGTGATAAAGAAAAATTTTTGATTTATCACTGACCTCTAAGCTACTATAGCTGCTGTCAGTTGAAATAGTTGGTCACTCCAACTCTTCTTCTTAGGTCACTGATTGTGATTGACTTAGGGAATGGGGGAGGAAAGTTTAAGCATTGGTGGAGCAGCGGTACTTAACTTTTTACAAAACTCAGGACCATAGGATGGCATTCATCACATTAATTTCAACTAATTGATGAATGTAACCATTTCATTTAATGTAAAGATTGAGATTTTAAATTGCGAAAAAGGTATCAGTGACCCTATAAAAACCAATCAAGTCACTTTAATTGTATTAAGAACTAATTTTCACATTTGCACATGGAAAACATATAAAAGAATAATAATCTTCAAGATTAAGGATCAAAATTCACTTTTTTTAAATTCATTGGGGCTAACAGTAACCATACTGCTTTTGTTACTTTCTAAAAGCACTTAAATGTACTCAAACGATAGCTGGTTAGTGGAGCAGAAAAGTACCTAATAAACAGTATTTATTATGACTGAACAAGTGAAATCATAATTATTAGGCACATTCAAATTACTCTCGATTCCACGAATATATACAAGATTATTCTCTTTCCTAAAAAAAAGTTTCAGGGGGACAACAGCCCAAAGGGCATTATGTTTCTCAGCAGAACAGATCTCATGACTCTAAGCCTCGCATTAACATCACCCAATACTTGTTTGACACAAGACTTTGTTTCCATCTCTCCCAAGCCCATGCCAATTTTTTATTTTTACCTCTAAAAATTTTTAAAAATCTTTTGTGTATCGCTTTCAAAAGTGGAGGCAAATAAATAATCCAAAGGACTATAATTGAGTACATCCTCAGTGATGTGCAGCAAATTATGAAAATTGTACACCAACATTTCTGAACAGTAAAAATGATCTACTGACTTAACAAATGAATGCAGCAATTGAGTTCTGTTAATTTGGGTTTTCCTGCATTGATTCATTTTTGTGGACAACAGTTTCATTCAAGACCTGATGACCCTAGCTGTAATGCAAGCGAAACTGCTGTCCATAAAAATGAATAAACGTGGGAAAAACCCGAATAAATGGAACTCATCAAATCACCATGGAAGCCTCCGTACAAATGCAGCAATTCCTAAGCATACTTAACCTAATGCTGATCTGCACATAGTTCTGGGGTACCAAGAATATTGCAAAATACGGAGAAGAAGAGGAAATGTTCATATACACCCGAGGGGAGCATATTTTGTTTAACACTACAGGGCCCCAGTACAACAAAAATGACCTGAGTTCAGCAGCTTTCCAAAACTGAAAGAAGCAGAGTGGCTTGGTTTTCAAAATTATTCTTTTGGCATCGAAACAGCTAAAGCCATCAGTCTATCACATATTAGACTGAGGCTGCTTGATCTGAGCTCTACACATTTTGGTCTATTCTCCACATGGCCTACAGTTATATGCTTTGCAACTCCAAAGCATGCAAGGTGCTTCCAGTCCAGTGGAACTTGAGATACTAATCCCATATTCAATACTGTCAATATACTTCTTTGGAGCTGATGATCATCATACAAAAAGTTTTCAAAATCCCTTATCATTCCTACCTCCAAGGAGCATGGTATTTTTATTCAGGTGTGAGCATATACAGACAGACTGGAATTGTACAGTTGCAGTACCTGAAGTAGGGCAGACACTGCACTATTTGTAACATTGTATATTTTAGCCCAATGCCAAAGTTTGTTGTAGAGAGTCTCAGAATCAGATTAATCAAAGAAACTAGAATTTATTTCACTGCTAATAGGTGAATGAAATACTGGTCTAACACACCCAATTTCACCATAAAGTTTACTCTTCTCAAAGGCCCAATTTCCAGTGAATCTTCCAATATTTCGTGGCAGGTTTTCTTTGCCTCAGTCACTTGTTGTCTTCTTTACCTGTCACTCAATTGCTGCTCCAATTATTCAGTTTATTGACTCTTCTTTTTTCTTGACCCCCATTCCAGTTCATACCAAATCGAAACCAGTATGGTATCACTGATTCAACTTCACTTTCTGAGCAGATGCTTGTTGTCCAATTGTTCCTTATTACTCCTATAAGAAAAGAGAAGTAAGGTTTTTAAAACTTTTAATTTTTAAAAATATTATGTTGCATATTTCAGCAGCAGAATGACAACAAATTACTGAAAGAAACCTTGCAAACTAAAACCATATCAGTATTTGCTTTAAGATTCATAATTTTAAAAGAAATACTTTACTTTTTGACTGACTTTCAAAAGCTTTCAATTGTGAAGACCTAGAACAATCTTGAATGCAGCGGCGTAGTTAGGGGAGGGCGGTTCGCCCTGGGCGTGCACTTTTAAGGAGGCGGCACTGTGGGGTCTGCAGACGGCTAATATACTATTAAATTTTTAATTCACAGAAGCATTCTTTTGCTACACTGAGTTTTTTCTTTATGTTTCATTTGTCAAAACAGAGTAGAATTTGTGGCATGTCACTTGTATCACTAATCTTGTGATATTAAGCTTCATCAGTCATCACTTGGATCTAATTTTTTCATCTTTTTTTAACATGCTGTATGAATTTTTTTCTAAAAGACAAGTATTTTTTATTTTTAACAGACTATCGCCCTATTTTCAGATGAAGCGAGTTAAAGAAAGTTCTGCTGATATCAGATTAACCTATGAACCTAGTTTTCGGCATGATATGTTAAAAGTCGCAAATATAGTTCCATTAGTTTTACCAGCCTTCTGCAGTAACTAAGATGGGAGATGCTCTCAGATTGACTGTTCAAATTTAGACTTGATGTTTTATACATATATCAAGATGATCTATTCGGATGGAGAAGATGATGATATCATTTGGACGATAACTATGTTTGCACAATGAAGGAAACATTCAATGTATGGTTCATATATTATTCAATCATTCCACTCTTTGTGTTGAGTGAGACTTGAAATGATAATGACGTGACATGGTTTGGGAAACATCTCTGTGTTTCTCTTTCATTACTCGTTATTATTTCGATGGGCACACTTGGCAACACTGGTGCATGCTGCTAAGGGGACCGCCCCCGCGAATGACCTTGGCGGCGACTATCGGGGTGGAGTGAAACCTAAAAAAGTATTATACTAGTAAGTAGTCGAGGAACTCTCTGTGACAGCATTTGCGATGTCCAGCAGTGAGTCGCTTTATTCCACCATTGCTGCCAAGCAGTCACTGACTGCTCTACAACCTGGTAAATGAAGTCCGAAGCACAGGCGCTCTTGTTTCCCGGTTGCTCAATCATCCAATTCGCATACATCTCTCGTTTGTCATCCGCCATCGGAGGCAGAGGTATCAACACGGTATCAGCGTATCCGCAGTACCGTTGTAGTTTTTTGGTGTCCTACTTCAGCTCAAGTCCTATCACTGAGTCATGCACAATAAAACTTGCGGCCTTCTTTTCATACATCAGCAATAAATCTCGCATTCTTTATTTTATGTCTGTCGCTTTCTTGCCAAGTGGGGTTGCACTGTGGAGTCTACTGTAAGCTGTAATACTAACGCATTTTCAATTCACAGAAGCATTCTTTTGCTAAACTGGCACGTCACGGCGCATCTGTGGTTCAAAATCTAGATAATGATTTTGGTGAAGTAATTCGTCAAGGTTTGTCAACCAAAGGACAAACTAGAAAACTAACTAGCAAGTGGTTTTTTTTTCAAACTTTGACTAATGGCGAAAAAATATTGAGATCTTGGTATACTCCCCTTCCAAGGAAGCTCTTTACTGCTTTTGTTGCAAACTGTTTTCAGAAAGAATTAACTCAAAATTTAATTCTGAGGACGGATTCGACATATGGTGGAAACTGAAACCTAGAATATCTGACCATGAGTCCAGTGTAGATCACGTTAGAAATTTCACACAATGGAGGGAATTGGAAATTAGGATTGCCAGTGGAGCAACAATTGATAAAAAAGAACAAGAAATTGTTGAAAGCCAGGTGAAGAAGTGGAAGGCAATCCTTATAAGATTGCTTGATATTATTAGATTCCTAGCTAAACAGAATTTGGCTTTACAAGGCCATCAAGAAGGAGTCAATCATAAGAAAAACGAGTGTGATGTTGAACTTGAAGCAACAGAAAGTAGAGGAAATTTTTTAGAGCTAGTGCATTTGTTGGCGAAATATGATCCAGTGCTGCGTGAACATCTTCTGAGAATCCAGCCGGGAAAAAAGTTTGCTACATCCAATCTGTCTCCTAATACTCAGAACGAGTGTATAGAAATTTTGGGAGAAAACGTAAGAAGCAAAATCATCAATAATGTAAAAAAAGCCATGTACTTTTCCATGATATTTGACAGCACCGCTGATATTTCATATAAGGATCAAACGAGCCAAGTTTTACGCTATGTTGTGATCGATGGAGATGAAGTGAAGGTTGTGGAATCATTTGTTGATTTCATTGAAAAGAAGGGTAAAACTGCCAAGAATATTTCAACGATGATTTTAGAAAAAATAGAGAAAGACGGAATTGATATCCACAATTGTAGTGAGCAAGCATATGATAACGCTGCGATGATGGCTGGTCTGCATACTGGTGTTCAGAAATGCTTCAAGGAAATTAATAAAAAAGCAGAATTTGTCGCTTGTACAAATCACTCGGTGAATTTGGCAGGTGTTCATGCAGCTTCTGTTGGTGTGAATTCTGTTACCTTTTTTGGATGCGTGGAACTTTTGTTTGTATTTTTTCCTTCATCAACACATCACTGGAAAGTTCTCACTTCAGTCACTGGTCAAAGAATGAAGCGCATAATAGAAACTCGGTGGAGTGCGAGGGGAGAAGCTGTAAGTGTTGTAAAGAAACATTACTCAAAAATCTTAAGTGCCCTAGAAATGTTAACTAGTGATGCAGAAAATACAACTACTAGGGCAGATGCTGGTGTTCTACTTGGAGTGTTGCAATCATTTTCCTTTTTGTGCTTTCTTGGCCTGTGGGAACACGTATTTCTAGAAATTAACGAGACACAGACTTATCTCCAAACCAAAGGATTGAACATAAAAAATGTGATATAAAACTCAGGGCATTAAAAATATTTCTATCTGAAAACAGGGACAAGCTAGTGAATAATGGTCTTAACTACGCCAAAGAAATTTGCAATGATCTAGGAACAGTCATGGAGCGTCAGCGTCGACCCAAAAAGAAGAAACAAATGTTTGGTGAAGGATCACAGGACGCTGAATTGCCATACGACATAGAACTAAGGACAGAAATGTTTTCTTCACTGGACAGAGTGATCCAAGAATTAACTTCGAGATTTCAACAGCTGCATGCACTTGCTGAGAAATATGCCTTTCTTACCCAATCAAATCTTTTGGATGATGAATATAAATGTCAAATAGATCACGATCACAATGACATTGATAAAGAGGAGTTCTCTAATGAGAGAAAAAGACTTCAGCATTTTATTGCTGTTGCTGATATTGAAGAAGGAATAAAGATGAGGAAAGAAGGCCCCCTTGAACTTCTGCAGTTTATTCAAAAGTATAACCTTGGGATTTCGGTTCCAAATGTAGTAATAATGCTGCGGGTTTTCCTCACAATTGCTGTTAGTGTTGCTACCTGTGAGAGGAGTTTTTCAAAACTAAAACTGATCAAGAATTACCTAAGATCTACTATGAGCACCTTGCGTTTGAGAAATCTTGCCATACTGTCTATAGAGCAACAATTGACAGACAAAATAAATTTTGACAGGGCCATAGAAGAATTTGCAAACAAAGAGGCAAGAAAAATTTCTTTGTAGACATTTGTAGTTTTAATTTCGGAATTAAAGATGATCTTCATGTTGTACAACTTTTTACTATTTTCCTCTCTATGCTATTTTTGCTTTTTTGTTATATACTGTTACCTCTAAAGTGCGAGAATGTTCCTTGTGTATTTAAAGCATAATACATTTGAGCATGTGAAAATAATATCATGTTTGTACACAAACTAGTCAACGTATATGTACGTAGAGTGTGTCACTGTGCAAAACGTATTTCTTCGTGGGGCCGGGGGCACCAAACTCAAGGACCACCCCAGGCGGCACACGCACTAGCTACGCCACTGCTTGAATGCACTCGACATTTATTTAGAAGCCAGCTGGAGATTCATCAAATCTTCCACAGACTATCAGCCTCATGTTCACCCCAACAAAATGGAATGGCAGAGAGAAAGAATCAAACATTGTTGAGCGTGACTAGGTGCCTACTCATTCACTCAGGATTGCCTCACTGCTTCTGGGGAGAGGCTTTGTCAACTACATTCCACATATGGAATGTTTGTCCCTTAAGGCCATTAGCAACAAAACACCGTTAGACCTTTAGAGTAAATCAAGGGAGATTGAGCTCTACAGCGGCTTAAGTTAACAAAATAAAAGTGTTGGTTTGTGGGAATGGAAATTCCACAGCAGAGACCAACCACAACCTCTCAACCAGAATTCCCTCCTGTGGTGGTTTATGGGAATGTTACTCCCTCACCATTGACCACCACAGACACACACACTCAGCCCAATTCTTCAATGGGATCCTTTTCAAGGGCTAATGGGACCCCGCTAAGCATGTCTTGGTTATAACCTGAGATCCTTCAGAGGACTGATGGGACCTCACTAAGGATGCCTGGTAATGAACACAATCACACTCACAAGCACTCAGAATCACTCTCACACAACCAAATGGACCCATCTTCTGGGAAAAACTCACTCAAAAAGAGCGAAGTCAAAAAACACACACAGGAATAAATGAGGGTGAGCATCGGATATGCATATTTCGGCCACAAAGTGGCCTTCTTCTAGTGAGCTGAAGGAAAAGCACTTGCAACACGAGGTTGTAAAGCACTTACAACCACGTTTTGCTAGTGCTTTCCCTTGAGAGGTTGTGGTTGGCCTCTGCTGTGGAATTTCCATTCCCGCAAACCAACACAGCAATTGCTGTGTTTTATTGATGAGTGGTGCCAATTTTTACAGCCATTGGAGACTCTCTTTATTTTGTTAACATTAGGGCAATCAACTGTTGGAGAAGCCTGATAGAGAAATATTAGTTTTTGGTAGTCCAGCTTGGGCAAGGTTCCCATTGAAAGAGGGCAAATTATAATCTCAAACTATGGAGTACATCATGTTAGATTACAAGGATGGAGTCAAAGGATACCAGCTATGGAGCATTAAAGAACAAAGGGTAATTGTCAATAGGAACATGATTTTCAGGGAAACAGTATTCCCTGGACATGTGATGGCTAGAGATGGGTAAATTACCATAATTTTCTTGTAATTTTTAATTTTCTGCAATTAATAGTTAATAGAGGACTTAACTGGAAAAACAATAGCAAGGGGTTTGTGGCATGCTAACCATACTCTTGCTACATTAATGTATTTGAAATAAAGAAAACTTGAAAACAAATATGGCTGCCCACACACAATGTCTCTTTCTTTCGGATGGGATGAGAAATTATAGTTCAAACTGTTAAAACGATAACCTCACAAATATTCTACAAGTAAAAGTGTTCCACAAATGAGTTTTAATGCCTTCATTTATAATTAAGATTGTATGAAATATGTGTAGAATTGGCTTATAATAATATGATTTGAAATATTGGTATGACAAATAACTGAGACAGAGTTGAATATTACGGAAAATAACAGTATTTTTCATGGGTTGTAGTAAATTTCTGTTTAACCGTATCACTGTGCCCTGCGTGGTGAAAATGTGAACGGTCACCTACGTTGGGACAGAATGTTGGAATGTCTCTCATTGCACTTGCATTTCAATAGTAACTCATGCTCCCAGGATAGGATTAGTACAATGTATAGCAATGAGCTCAGCGAATGGCATTCACGGAAAAATAGAAAGTTCACAGACGTGGGTGGGAACGACCACTTGCCAATGGAAAATAGGAGCTGCATTCACAGCAGAGAAAGGGTTAATATACCCATATATAAAAATTAATATACCACGGTATTTACGAAAATTACCATGGTAATTTTCGGAAATGCCCATCTCTATAGATGACTGCTTCAGAATGGCATTTGCCTCCTGAAATGGAGAGCTACCATAGGGTGTCCCATCTTGCATCAATGTCTGAAAGTCATGGGTCTTAGTCTCTCAGATGGTGACATTTGACGAGGAAATGAGGTGTGCAAAAAATTAATGAAATTGGATTATATTTACGAGTCACGCACGCAGCTTTTCGTTTAACATGAGGGCTCCCATAAGCACAAGCCACTTTTTTGAAAAGCCCGTGCTACCGGGCCTCCGCGCCACCCCCCACCAATCGAAGGTTCTGATTTGTAGACTTAAATTGGTTACCACTTTGTGAGAGGGGTCAATAACGACCTCGCCGAGCATGCTGTTGCTCTCATCAAGGAGCATTCTTAGGCTGGATTGCTTTTCAAACAAGCAGGGCGTGCTTATGAAAGCCCTCATGCTAAACGAAAAGCTGCGTGCTATACCCCTAAATATAATCCAATTTCAGAAATTTTTTGCACACCTCATTTTCCCATCAAATGTCACCATCTGAGAGCCTAAGGCCCATGACTTTCAGATATCGTTGCAAAATGGGACACCCTAGGGTAGCTATCCTCGGTAGGAAATGAATATCTTTTTCCAGGGGAGGAAAAAGGACCAGGTGCTGAGGAGGTGGTGCTACTGACTGCAGAGTAAGAGGTGCCACTAAATCTAGCCTGTTGAAAAGAATAATAGTAGGAAAGATTGAGGTAAAGAGAGATAGCGAATGACAAAGAAATAATATAAGTAATGGTAGCGGGCGTGACTTCGTGGAAATCCTTCATAGTAGTAGCGTCTGAAGAAATTACAACTTGGCTGTTTCCACATGAGGTTTTATTGTTACCGACCATGGTTTCGTTACAGAGTAACATTATCAAGGACCTTTGTAGGAGCGTCATTGATAATGTTACTCTGTAACGGAACTCTGTAAGGACCTTTGTAGGAGGTCCTTGATAATGTTACTCTGTAACGAAACCATGGTCGGTAACAATAAAACCTCATGTGGAAACAGCCAAGTTGTAATTTCTTCAGACGCTCCTACAAAGAAATAATATTTTGATGGACATAAAGAATGGCAGGTTTTATGAAGTGCAGACGGTGGCAGCACAGGGTAGCTGAGCATGGAGAGAGCAGTTTAGTTTCAATCTGACTAACGATAGATTCACCTTAGAAGATATTGGATGTTGAAACAAGACATCTAAGAAGGTAGAACCCATATGCTGTACAAGAAAAAACTGAACATATACAAAATTCTCATAAATTCACACCTAGAAATTCTGTGAATTAATGGGTAATGCTTCACCATTTCATTTTAATGGGGGTCTGGACATTTTTTTAGAAAGGCTGAAATTGAATGAATGAAGATTTTTTTGTCCAACATAACATTGGCGACCCACCACAAAACCAGGGAGTCAATGGTATCATGTATACCTTCAAGTGTTTCATGATTGTACATTAAGAGGTGATGGGTATCATGGGCATACAATTTGAATAGAAATAATGTGCAATGGAGGGTAAACTATATGTTAGAGAAAGAGTTTTGGATCTGTAGATGACCATTGGGAGACTCCTTTCAAAATAAACAGCTTGTCATATGCAGCATTCACACATATACTGCATGATATCCCCAGAGTGCATGACATGGAGACTAACTTAATTATATAGGCTTAATTAGATACGAAAGGCAATGACACCATGTTCAAGAATGGAAAAGGAGAAATCTACCCACTAGGAATAATTGAAACTAAAAAAAAACACCAATGAGGTAGTAGATGATGGCAATAGCAGATAGCTGGTTTGTTCATAAAAAGACTAAGTTTCACATAATGAATTAACCTCCCTTAAGCCTGAAGACCTTTCCCACGGACTACATCCTTGATGTGGTGGAAGGGCTTGCACATTCCAATGAACCCTAGAGCTGGACTGGTGAGAGCAATTAATACTATTCCCGGTAGGGCCACCTATGCCAGATAGGTGGAAGGGTCGAAGCCAGACAACAGGTAGTCCTGTGATGGTGTCATTTGAAATACACTGTTGGTAAGAGTGCGTAGGAGTCCCCTCTCAACTACTTGACTACCTTGAAAAATGAATGTCGCTCAAAGAGAAATGAATGCTGGCTACTAAGGGATGCCGCCCACTGGGGTGGGTGTCAGGCCCGGCATCGGGGGAGGCAAGGCCCCCTAGGTTGTCATCTCATGAAATCCTTCCACAACAGAGCAATCATAGGATACAAGGACTGAGGAAAATAAGAAGAAAAAGAAGAGGAGAAGGAAAGTACTGATAATAAAAGAGACTTGGAATCTTAGGACCATGATGAGGGCAGGGAAGCTGGAGAATATTAAACAGGAAATGGATAGAGGGAACATAGATGCCTTGGGGCTGTGCGAGGTGAGATGGAAGGACAGTAGGGAACACTGGAGTGATAGTTACCGGGTAATCTATAGTGGTGGATTGGAGAGTCAATGTGGGGTAGCTATAGTATTGAATGCAAAATTGGGGATGAGGGTAGTAAATATTGAGCAGGTGAGTGACAGGATACTAGTGGTGGAAATAAAAGCACGCCCTACAAATTTGGTTTTGGTCCAGGTATACATGCCTACAAGCAATCATAGGGAGGAAGAGCTGGATGAGGTGTACGAACAGATAGAAGAGATAATCAGAGAAGTCCCAGGCAAGAAAAACCTAATTTATTTATTTATTTATTTTTCACTATCCCGAATACAGCACAATGTGCCAATTTACGTCGGGTGGATAACAGTAACAATGGACGAGACACAAACGCCCATGTCCTGGGCAGATAATATTCTACCCAGGCGGGACTCGAACCCGCGACCCTTGGGTTAGTAGGCGAGGACTCTTATCCCGCCGCCACCGGGACCGACGGTCGCTCATTAATGGTAATAATGAGCGACTGGAACACAATGGTGGGGGAAGGAAGAGATGGGTATGAAGTGGGAGGGTTTGGATTAGGAATGAGAAATGATCGAGGAGAGAAGGCAGTAGTATTTTGTAAGAGAAATCAATTAGTAGTTACTGGCACTTGGTTTAAACACCATCATCGGAGGAGATGAGTATGGAAAATGGTGGGAGATACTGGGAGATATCAAATCGAATATATTTTAGCTAGGCAAAGATTCAGGAACAGTGCGAAGAACTTGCAGGGCTATCCAGGGGTTGATTCAGACTCAGATCATAATTTAGTAATGATGAATTGTGAGGTTAGATTCAAAAAGCTTAATAAGAGTAGGAGAAGAAAGAGGTGAAACAGGGAAGTATAGAAAAGGGAGTAAAGGAGGGAATACCAAGAGATTCTGGAAAGGTACATAGGTGAAGCCAAGGAAAGAGGAACAATTGAGGAAAAAAAGGAGAATATAAAAACAGGCATTGTAAGTGCGGCCAAGAAAACAATAGGAGCAGTGGAAATATAGATAAATATAGAAATGTATATGGAATAGGGTATAGAAGCAGGGCGTTATGGAAGAAATGATTAGGTTAATGGAGAAGAGAAGGAATTGGAAAAACATCAACACCGACATAGGTAAGGTGAAATACGAGGAGCTAAATAACTAAATGTGGTGAATAACCAATCAGACGAAGGAATTTGGTGGAAAAGACAATGCGAGGAAATGGAGAAACTGCAAAAGGATGGGTGGGTTATATGCTAGGGTAAAATTGCTAACAGGAGGTATGCAAGGGCAAACGGTACCAATGATTAAGGATAAGAGAGGTAGAACAGTGGCATAACTATGGGGGGGATGAGGGGGATAGAACCCCCTCTCCCCCTCCAGAACCCTAAAAATAAAAAATAAATGTTCATATCACAGCAATCCTACTTGTTTGAAATACAGTAATTAAATGTTTTTGTAAACTTTCTGTAACAAATATTAAATGTAGCCATGTTTTTCTAAAAGACATTCATGCTGTAAAGCAAAATTTCGTGTATTATTACCCGGTGTGGTGTGCTATTCAATCTGATCCATCCCCCCCAAAGCCAAGTCCTAGTTATGCCACTGAGGTAGAATATTTATCGACCAGGAAGATATTAAAAAAAAGATGGCGTGAATATGTGGAGGAGCTATATGACAGTGGTAGTAGACCAACTAAGTTAGATATAGAGGAGGAGGGCAGCCTAGATGAAGATAAACTCAGGCCAATGATTCTTGACAATGAAACAGAGGAAGAATTGAAAGAGATGAAGGCAAGAAAAGCTGTAGGAGTAGATGACATACCTTTGGAGCTGCTAAAGAGTTTAGGAAAGAAAGGTAGGCAAGCTTTTTTCGAACTTATACATAGATCTACGAGAAAGGAGTATGGCCAGAGGACTTCCTGAAAACGGTCTTGATTCCTATCCTGAAAATGAACGCATCAGAATGCAAGAACTATAAAACAATCAGTTTGATTCCACACACAGCCAAAGTTTTACTTTGAATAATCAATAGGAGGTTGGAGAGTAAGGCCAATAACTACTTGGGCTATGACCAGTTTGGGTTCCGGAAGGGAAATCAAACTTGGGATGCGATTGTGGTGATGAGAACACTTATAGAAAGAAACATATAGTTTAACCAGGAAGTTTTTTCATGCTTTATTGATTTAAAAAAAATCTTTTGACAGGGTAAATTAGATAAACTAACGGAATTACTCCGGAAAATTGGAATAGATTGGTGGGACAGGAGACTAATCCGAAACTTATGTATGGAACAAAGCGCACAGGTGAAGGTGGCTGATGGTGAATCAGGATGGGCAACTATAGGTCAAGGGGTAAGGCAAGGGTGCCCATTGTTGCCATGGCATTTCAAAATTTATGCTGAGGGAATGGTAAGACTGGCATGGGAAGATCTTGAGGTGGGAATCAAATCAGGAGAGCATCTGATAAAGTCAGTTAGATTCGCAGATGATCAGGCATTGGTTAGTGGATCTTTGAAGGGAGTGCAAGCCTTGGTATATGCTTTAGAAATACAGTGCGGGATATTAAGAATGAAGATATATAATCATCATAAAAAGAAAACAAAAGTAATGAGATTCTCCAGGATGAAGAAAGCTAGGCTTTTAATGTGAGAACACAAACTCTAGCAAGTAGAGCAATTTAATTACTTAGGTAGAACGCTAGAGGAAAATAGACATAAGTAGCAAAGACACACAGAAGAGAATAGCGCTAGCTAAGGAGGCATTTAATAATAGAAGGGAGCTGACGACACGGACATTGGGTAAGGATGTGAAGAAGAGGCTGGTGAAGAGCTTGATACGGAGTGTGGCATTGTTAAAGGCAGAAACGTGGACCCTCAGAAAGGAGGACGAGAATAGGCTGCAGCCATTTGAGATATGGGTGTGGATAAGGATGGAGACAGCTAGGTGGATGGAAAGGAAGACTAACGAGGAAGTGCTTGAGATGGTGGGCGAGGATAGGAAACTTCTGAATGAAATTCAGTATACAGGGTAGATGGCTGAAGGGTGTTATACAGGGCCATAGGTTGCTTTAGAGTGTGATAGATGGAAGAATGTTAGGCAAGCGGGGAAGGGGAAGAAAGAGAATAGGCTTCATGGACGAGAAGAAAAAGGCTAGACCATATGTAGAGGCGAAAAAGGATATACTGGAGGGGGATGGGCCCCTGAATGTGGGGAGGACTGGGAGATTTTCTGGCATTCAGCAAAACCTACCTACAGGTAGAATACCTACTAATGAAATAAAAACCCGAATAGAAGTTTCAACAAATGCTCATGTGATCAATTTAACTCTGATGGCTGGTGAAAATCATGCTCTGGTGACTGAGGTTAGTTCATACACTGTAGGAGTGAAAATATTCTGTTGATTCTGTCGGTGACTCCCGGAAATTTAAAGTCTTCAAACATTCTGTCCCTACAAAAAAAGTGAGTCAGCTAAAAGTGCCCCTGAATAAGGAAAACTCAAACGTACTCTGTACGTATAAGCACTGGCACAAAGATTTAGAACAATGTGTTGGAAGTATCAACAACCATGAAGGTATCACCTCTTACTCGGAAAATCTAAATGCGACGGAGTAGGAATCTACATGCATAAGTTTCTCTCGTTATTATGTCACAATTCATACCAGTTAATTTGATGAAAAAGCATTTGAATGATCAGTGTGTCAAGTACTCATTACCTATCCAATTTATAAATTGAAAGCGAAAAAATAGCTTAAAACACCATAGACCTAACTCCCTACATTCACAGGTATCACAAATGTTGTAAGTGAATTTTCCGAGTAAACTGAGACCATGGCTGACGAGAGCCATTCCCTTGGATTTATTTGTTCATTCGGTTGCCTAGGAAGAAATGATCTGTGGTCGTTAAGATTACTGAAGGTGACCTCTTACAATACTTTAAATCGTTCACTCAACAAATAGTGACGGACGTCGAGCGCAGCTTTCTTGGTATTTTATTACCTTGATCCATTAAATATAGCTAATTCTTACCGCACATTCTTTGCACAAACAAATTATAACAAACATTACAAAGATACAAGCACGTCACGGCCTTATTCAGACATTGGAGCATCGCGACGCGCGCGATGAAAAAAATTCTGAGCCGCGGGATTCAAACTGAGGAGTGTGCCACTAACCCTTCTAATCTCTCGCTCACGAGTTGCTTCATATCTGAAATCCTGAGTGGATTACCAGTGGATGAAATTATTATTCTTGTAGCTGTTGCGTAAACTTTAAGGCGCTACACTTACGCATAAAGAAAAAATGACTATGGCATTTATAGGAAATAATATTTTATAACTTTGAAATAGTGCTCTAACTTTGATATATTTTGAACAAAATAGTCATCGACCTGATTTGCTGCTTCAAATCATAGAAATCATCATATGCCCAGAAAACATTACAAAAATTCATCAAATTATTTTTCGTCAGTAAATATCTATTTACATACCACTTTATGAGTAATAATGTAAAAAAGGTTGGGATATGTTAGAGATGAAAAAGGGAGCGGGGCACATATCGCTAACTTATCCCTATTTTCTACCGAAGCAAATATCCCTTATGCTGGCTGAGTAGAGAACTGTAAAACCTTAGTTTTCGCCCAGTCACCAAATACTGCACAAGAAAACTGGGAGATCATTTTTGTCATGCCAGAAGCGTAGCTGAAAATAATTCTTTCAACAGTTTAAACCCAGGAATGAACTAATTTACAATTTCTTCTGCAGTAGATAGAGCCCGATAAATTGTTCGTGCTTTGCAAATTTAACGCAATTCAAGACTCGCAGCGTCAATATAGCTATTAGAGTCTCTTCCTCTACATTCATCAATGATTTCGGTGAAAATGGTCGTGGGACCGACTGGCTGAATATTTTTGCTACACACGATTTTGCTTACATAGAATGGAAGAGGACCGATTAAGGCAGTAACGTGATAAACAATTGCGTAAATATATTTCGAGCACTTGAGGAGTTAAAACTGGAGACATCAATATAAACAACTGGAAGGATAATTCTTCACATAAAAATATAGCGGCTATGCTGTTCATCGATACCTCAAACAATTTCATTCTCTACACAATATCATAACTAGAATGCCCGACACATTGACAGACACAATTTACATCAAAATTCCAAGCTCGCCCTACAAATTTGAATCATTTTCGAAAGCAATTTGGGAATATTATTACATGTCGCAGGAATATTTCGTTGTTGATTCGGCAACTTCGAGGGAAATAACGCATACAATCAGAATTTCACCATTCATAAGAATTAAGTATTACCTTACATTTAATCGCACGAGCAAAGCTGGAGAACGGAGCAGAGTGTACTTCAATTGCTCCATAATTGCATAAAAGCAAAGTTCTCCCACGGGAATTCAGGCAATGTGCATTCACTCTCCGTTCGTCTTCTCTCCATCTTTAAACGCGGCGCATCATGGTAGGAGGATTACTGAAGTCACACTCGCATATAAGGCGTTGATAGCTCTAATGCAAGCTCAAATAATTAAGATACTGAAGCTGCTGCCCAAAAAACACTACAAAAATTCATTGAATTATTTTTTGTTAATAAATATCTATTTACATACCATTTTACGAGTAATAAAGTAATAAAGGTTGGGATATGTTAGAGATGAATACGGGAGCGGGGCACATATCGCTAACTTATCTCTATTTTCTTCGAAAGCAACTATCCCTTGTGCTGGCTGGGAAAATATTTCACAGTTCAACTAAATGCTACCGTGACCGTACGATTCCTATAGTTACTGCAAAATATGGAGTCTCTGCAGTAGATTTTTTCAAGTGAGCGTTCGACATCATTTTGATTGTAAACACTACTTACTTTACCAGGTACCCGTGTAATCTGACAATTAATTTTTACATATTACGCCAATAATAGAAGCCACGGAATTCGTAATATATTTTGTACACAAGATTGCTCCCAAGGTTATCTCCCTTCATCGGAGGTAACTCTAAACTATGGACAATTATATTTGCTTAAGGTGTGCAATTTCCTGTTTTTTTTTTGTAAACAACGGTTGCTTCAATAGTCAAACAGATAATCGGTCCATGACTTTACGATTCCTATAGTTACTACAAACTATAGAGTCTCTGCAGTAGATTTTTTCAAGTGAGCGTTCGACATCATTATGTTTGTAAACAATACTTACTTTATCAGTTAACCCTGTAATCTGAAAATTAATTTTGACGTATTACGCAATGCATTAGAAGCAACGGAAGTTGAAATACATATTGTAAACAAGGTTACTCTTCTGAGGTTATCTCCCTTCATCGGAGATAACTATTGACAATTTTATTTGCATCAGGCGATTGATTTCCCGTTATTTTGTAAACAAAGGTTGCTTCAATAGTCTACCAGATAATCGGTCTATAACTTTACGAATCCTATAGTTACTACAAACTATAGAGTCTCTGCAGTAGATGTTTTCAAGTGAGCGTTCGACATCATTATGTTTGTAAACAATTCTTACTTTATCAGTTAACCCTGCAATCTGACTATTAATTTTTACGTATTACACCATGCATAGAAGCAACGGAAGTTGTAGTATATTTTGTAAACAAGGTTGCTTCCGAGGTTATCTCCCTTCATCGGAGGCACAGTCTAAACAAAATAGTTTAGACTGTGTTAGAGGTAACTCTAAACTATGGACAATTTTATTTCCACTGCGATTTCCTGTTTTTTGTAAACAAAGGTTGCTTCAATAGTCAACCAGATAATCGGTCTATGTCTTTAAAATTATTTTACATTTTGTACCATAAATGTTAGATATGACATGTTTTGTAAACACGGGTTGCTTACGAGGTGCATTGGAGGAATATCCAAGCTACGGACAGTTTAAATTGATTTTAGAGTCCTAGATCATATTGTTTGCAAACAATGGTGGATTTAACGGTCAACCAGATAATCGGGCTATTACTTAAAACATATTTTCTCCTTTCAAATCATTAATGTAAGTGATAACATGTATTGTAAACACCGGTCGCTTCCGAAGTTATCTTTCGTAGGTTATTTCTCCATTGTTGAATGATACTACAATGAGAGGATGCCCTTAAAAAAATATTTTTAAAGATATGAAATTTTGATTGCGGTAATTTCTGCCTCATTTTATGTGGCCATTATGCGCTACACAATCTTAAATCGAAACTTTATTTTCATTATACTTTTGAATTCGCGGAATTTTTTGGCCTTTTGCGCATTCCGCCATGACAATTGGTTCCGAGGTTATCCCTCTCCATTCGGAACGACCTGCTCACTGTGGACTGTGGACGTAAAGTAGTTCCATCTGCCGGATATTTATGTTGGGTGGAAATATATATTTTTGTGTAATAGAATGTGTGGAATTGTGTTAAAATCTTTGGTAAGTGGTCATGTTGGACGAGACGGTTGTTAATTCAGTGTATAACATCGAATACAAACATTTATAATTGACGTACGCAGAAGGTCTGCTCAATATATGGTGAACTTCTCAATTTGTGACGTAGTCGTTTTCCGAAGTTCGGTTCTTGGAATGTGATAGTGTGGGTTCAAGATGTTGCAAGTCAACTTCTCGTAGTTAGTCCTCTTACGGAAATATTCGTGTGTTCCTGTTGGAATTGTATTTTGAGGTATGTACGCATGTTTAATCAAATAGATTGTGGTTGAGTAAATAGTAAATACCCGTGGTTGATGTAAGGAAGTGAGCTCATACGGCTTGTTTTATATAATAAAGGAAGTGGCTCATAAAGCCGTAAACAATATCTATTGTTCTCAGCTTTGTGAGTCACCCAGGGTTGTGTGTTTGTTGAAATTAATCGCATTGCTATGAAAACAGCGTTGCTAGCGAGCTGAATGAATTGCTTTTGATAAGTGACATGTGCCTGGGCTATTTGTATTTCTTTGGAATAACGTGTTGCCATCTCCATTTTATCGCCTTTAGTAGACATTTCGTTAGTTGAATGTCAATAGTTTTTACTGCCGTCACGCTTTAATGTGTTAGTGATAGAAAATGCGCTTTGTTATTATGGGATCAGGGATTGATTGTGCGCCATAGGTTCTTTTTGTTGATGCTATTTTTTTTATTACTCTTGATCAATATTTATGTATGGTAACCGTGGCCTTTCTTTATTCTTAGCCTTAAGCATTACTTTCGTATCAAACCGACCCCGTTTAGATATTGCAAGAAAATTCATTCGGGTAGATAAGGTTCCGAGCTGTGAGTCTGGTGTCAAATTTTAGTGTTCATGCCCCTTTTATAACGTGCTGTCAGTGTAAACTTAACAATTTCTTCGATGTCGTCAGGATACATAGGCATTTATCGTTGAACTTTGGCAATACTCGAAATGTAAATGGTAGTTCGAGTGTTTTCTCGAGTTTTTAACGCAAAGGAAAAATTAAAAATGCCTGGAAGGATATGTTTTTGCCCAGGTGTTATTGTTCATCGCTTTCAATTTCTCATTTGCAATGATTGTGTCGCGTCGCCCTTGCAATTCAGATTTTACATGGTATGGTACTTTAGTAATTAAGTATTAGTTGTCGTTCACGAAGGACATTAATGTTGTGAACGTAATACCCTATATCCACCTTATGCCTACCATGGTTAAAGTCATATTTCGATCTCACATGGTGTGGAATATCTGGCCATACGGTGTGATTTTTTTCTTTTGTGAATTGCTCTGTATTAAATCTGTGAAACTGAAGAAAAGTGAAATACTCGCATTGGTGGTTCATCATCTGTAGCGGTCGAGACATTATTAAGTTATTATTGCTTCGTCAGATGTTTATTTTTTTGCCCCTTAATGCTGTGCAATCGATTCGGATCTTCTTGGAGCAGGGTACAGTATTTGTTGCAAGGAAGCCCTCCGTCTTCGGTGTTCACTGCCTTTGGCCTGTGGTTAAAGACAAGTGTTTTTATTTTCCTCAGTTTTTACCGTTTTACAGTCAAAACATTCGCGATAGAATTAATGTACATTTCAGATTTTTTCAAGACAGAACTGACAGGTGGGAAGAAGCGGTATTTGTTGCATTTGTAATCGGTGTTGTGAATTATGAAATCATTTACCCAGTGTTGATGGCAATTTTATGTGGTGGTGCTGTGATTTCGTGATAATTTCTGTATGCCACGTGAGTAGAATTCCTTCAGGCGACAGCAATCTTGTGGGCGACTGTCTCATCGAGCCCCTGTGGTCTCACGTGTTCCCTAATGTCGCATCTTCTTGGAAAACTATGCGTTAAAATCATTCGAAGCCTATTGCAAGCATCGCTTCCCGTCTCGGAGTGGCATTACTGGTGAAGACCTGATTCACATTTGACTGCCCAGTTTTTCCTTGCTTCTTCTCAGCTAATGACTCGGCCCATGTTTGCCCCAGTGTAGGTTGCCAATTTACTATTGCCAACCCAATGTATACACATTCTTGCAACTCGTGTGTTCGATGCGCCATGGATTGTTGAGACAGCTTAGGGTGTTGTCTTTTACCTTGATTTTAATTTGGAAGTAATAACTCGAGTATTTATTTGATTTCACTCTGCCAACTTTTCACCATCTAGTCATCTCAAAATTTCATTATTCAAGCCACCAAAGTTTTGCTAATGCGTGCGGTTCTTTTCAGTTGCCAATGTCATCAAATTATTAAAACTTTCGCGGTCCATGTTCGTCAAGCAGAGATGGTTTTGGGGTAACTCGCGTCGTTTTTTTTAATCGGGACGCGGGTTATCTCGAAACTATCACTGCTGGAGTTGTCAATTTGTTGTAATAAATTTCCCCTTATGATGCTTACCTATTCCATGTTGATTCCGTCGTTACTACGAATGAGTTGCCAATTTGTTGTAATAAATTTCCCCTCATCATGCTTACATAATACATGCGTGTTGATTCCGTCGTTACTACGAATGTGTTGTGCTTGATACGATTTTATTTAAATTAACCCACGCTCCTCGTCTTTTTAGTTTATGCCGGGACCCGCGCTTTTACTCGTTTCGTGTGCTTGTATTCATCGGTATAGGCCTTCGCTTCGATCGGAAGCGACGTCGAAGGACCGGAACCGTTGGTGACCGTCCCTTCCCGACAATGTCCCTCGTGGGCCCCTCGCTGTTTGTTAGCCAAACGTAAAGGCTTTTTGACTTTTCGACCACGAAGGGTGCACAGGCAGCCGCTCAAGAGAGGCCCGGATAGGCGCGGTTGCAACCGAGGGTAGCTAATGAAGCTACATGCCATCTCTCTCTCCCTGACCTTTAGTTGGCGCAAAGGATTTTCCTCCTTGTGCGACCCTCGTGGAGGGCCTCTCCCATAATCCCCGGGTCCCCATTCTCCCACCCCCTGTTGCACACCCTGCCTTTAAGAATTCCATTACCCGGAATCGTCCCCCGCTTTCCGTGCCCTCGCAGCTAATAGTGCCTCTCATCCCCCCTCCGCCCTTCTCCCGGCCACCCACTCCCTCCTCTTCCTCCTCCTCCCCCCACCCCCTCTTCTTCCCTCCTCGCCCTTCCATTTTCTCGCTCCTCGGTCAAGAGCGAGTCGCTCATCTTGACGCCTCGTCTTCCCAAAGCCTTCATTGCTATGCAGACCCACGTACTCGGGTGGTCGGCCATTCTTTCTCCAGTTGCGCGCGGCTCGCTTGCCTCTCGACTGGTCTCGTTCGCCGCACAAATGTTGTTCAGGTCCTGTGGGATGTGGTTTCTCTTTCGGCTAGTTTCATGGTATGATAATAACATCAAGGTGTCGGGAGATATAGCAAGGGGAAGAGAGGGCCCTGGTAACTTGAAATTTGATGTTAGGTGACTCTGGGAACACTTCATGTTTTTGTTTATCGGGTATGAATTTTGTGCAAGATACAATGTGGAATAGTTTCTTTATTCCCGCGGTGAAGGAGGCTTCCCATTCAGGGTGTTAATATTTTATCAATGGTTGACTTTTTTATCATAATTGCTGTGATGTTTCTGTTTTTGCACATTCTAAATACTCCACTGTGAAATGATTGATTTTTACGTTCGCACAGTGAAGAACATTTAGACCACTTGATTACCCATGCCACACACCCATGAGGTGACTTGTAAGGTGGATGTAGGTTCCTACTGACACCGCAGGGATCAGTTATACCTTTCATTGTACATCTACGTAATACCCTGCGAGCCACCATGAGGGTGTGTGGCAGGGGGTGAAGATCACCAAACATGCACTATTGCCATGCAAGTAGGATATTTGTAGCCGCTGGTTGATAGTAGCCTTGTCTTGCCTGCCACCTGAAGGGTGTACAGCAGTACTGAATTATCAATAAAACGCCTATTACGTATTGTACATCGCGAAATCTGTTAAGGGCTACGTAGGTCAGTGGATTAAGCAAACATACCAGAATAGATATGGGATTATTGAAAGTAGCTTACATTTCAGGAAAACTTAAAATTCTACTTACTGTATTAATTTAAACGTTCTCTGTTGCAATTCAACTAACTGGTAGAACTGCCGTTCTAGTACAATCGTTAATCGTTCTCTTCAACGGAGGGTGTTTCCCCTCCATCCGACAGTTGAATGCATGGGTATCTTGCTTTGGAATTTTGTACAGAATGATTAAAATATTATGATGAAATTATACCGCTCTTTTATCTCGCTTTTACGCTTTTTTATCTCGCTGGGTGAAGCATGCCCGAGTTAATTGCAGCACGTAATATGATTGTTATCTTAAAATCATCATAATGTTTAATTTGGCTTTAAAGGGACCTTATCTGTATGGTTCCCTTTTGTCTGAAAACTTTTGTCGTAGTTTAAGAGGCTAATTTGTAAGCTTTGCGTAATGTGAACGGTGAACATGCTGTGTATATTGGCGGATTGTATGCAGTCCTGCGTTATTGTGCGAAGTTGTATCAAGGGATATTTCCCAGTCGATTCCATATGCCACTCACCCTTGAGGTGGCTTTCAGAGTAGTCTACATCTACGTGATACCCTGCGAGCCACCACGAGGGTGTGTGGCAGGGGGTGAAGATCACCAAACATGCACTATTGACATGCCAGTAGATATTTACATCTACATATACGTCATACCCTGCAAGCCACCCAAAGGGTGTGTGGCAGGGAGTGCTTTCGCACCAGGCATGCGTGAATGATATGGTAGAACACCGACATTACATTAAAACCCGCGTACCACACATGCAAAGACTGACGAAGAAGACTGTTCTACCTGGCCTATTTTTCTTTTTCCAAAAGCTGACTACTACGCACTTTTTTATGTTTAGTTATTTAAGGGAGATATGTTAGATAATAGGGTCACATGGAGCTAGATGGTTAGTATCTACATTATAAGAAAGGGATTATTGGTTGTTATTACATGCATCATATTATCATAACGGCCTTTAACAAACCTAGCAGATCTCCTTTGCCCGCGCTCTAATTCTGTTATCATACCTTCCTCGTACGGATCCCATATACTAGCGGCATATTCTAAATGAGGCCTGACTAGTGTAAAATAGCTTCTTTCTCGTACTCTCTCATCGCATTTGCCTGGAACCCTTTTTACGAATCCTAATCTACGGTTTGCTACACCAGTTATTTCCCTGATGTGTTTCCCCCATGACATTTAGTATGTGATTATAGACTTTTTCTGAGTCATCTTAAGTTCTACGCCTCGGTTTACGTTTACGTAATACCCTGCGAGCCACCACGAGGGTTTAGGCTCTACTGAGACTGTATCTTGCTCTACTGAGTGACTGTATTTAGGCTCTACTGAGACTGTACCCGGTATCTTGCTCGTGCTTAGGATCTTTGGACGCACTCGCATTACACGTAGACATCCAGGGACCCACTCAAACACACGCAAAAAAATTTATCAAAATCGGTCCAGCCATTTAGGAGGAGTTCAGTGACATACACACGTACAGAAGAGTTATATATATATAAAGATTATAGCGATGTAGTTATCAACTATTGAACTCGTGTTTTCTCTCAGCGTGTTCCTGAGTTCTGAAAATTCATGCAATTAGCTGGGTGTTATATGACTGGGAAAGATTTTGTATTACCAATGTGTTTTTGTGGTTGCTCGTGTGAGCAATGGCGTGATTTATGAACGGGATGAACGAATGAAGTTTTTTGGGCAGTGCACATGCCCAGTTGCAACTATCATCGTCTCCCTTAAATATCGTACTTGAATAGCAATAGTGCATGTTTGGTGATCTTCACCACCTGCCACACACCATCGTGGTGGCTCGCAGGGTATTACGTAGATGTATCTGATTAAATTTTACCGTCTATGGAAGTAAAAAATATCTGAATAATTCGGATTTGTTGGTAATTTTGCGATATTGGCTCTCGATAAGGTATGGCGCGGTATATTTTAGGACACCAGTCTATAATTATGTGAAGGCCGGGGAACATGAAGAGTGCCACCGTAGAATTTTTTCCGACGTTGTTGACACTGGTTGAATATAGTTTCGTTGTGTCCTAGTTAAACACCATATCGTTGCATGATGATACCGACCCTTGACGATGGTGAATTAAATCGACGTTTTAAATGTGGTACCCTGAAGGTCACCGAGCGGTTGTGTGGCCGGTGAAGTTCCGTGAAATCCGAGCTCATTGCGAGAACTTAAAGAGTTAGGAAAACTGACAACGTGTCTGTTGGTGTTCTGATTTATTTTTGTCTTTGCCATCTCATGCGCGACCGTTTCTATGTGTCGGGATTAAAGTTCGATCAACGTGGATTCACTAAGGGTGCTATCATACTTGTTTTAGCGGTGTAAGCATTGACTTGGAACGCAGTTAATGCCGGGGTCAGTGAGGCTCATGGACTGATCCATTTCATTAAAGATATCGATATTCCTAGAAAGGCGCTGGAAGTCTAGGCTTCGTAGACAAATGGGAGCTTAGAGTTCGACGCTTCAGAGATGTGGGTTGAAGGAGCGTCCACCGAAACATTGTTTGTCAAAACAATTGCAACGCTTTTGATTTATTGTTCAATTAAAACGGTAATTATAATATTCATTCTTAGATAATCGCAACATAACCCTTGTTGTAAGAATCCATGCTCAGGTAATAAGGTTTATTTTATTGCTTTGGATACAAAGATATATAGGTAACATAGTAACAGAAAATGACATACGTGATGTTTTTACATGGTACAGGACGTCGGTTGCTAAAAGCTTTTAGTACTGTGACATTACAAATGGATATAATTTGCTTTTACCAGGTAACTATTTACATAGCTTTTAATAGTGGTTATATTAATATGATTATATTAATATATATAATTTACTCAGAGATGACCGCAACATAACCGAGGGTTTTAATTCACGGGGCATTACGTTCAAAATTACGGTAGACTTGGAATTCTGAAACATTGTAGTTGTGTGTTCAGGTAAATAATAGTTGTATGACTTTTCTCTAGCCAGCGTGGTTACACTTTCAGGTGGATAGCTAAGGTCGAGGAGATTTTCCGGTTTTTTTATTACTGAATAAAGAAAATGAAACGGTACATAGCATATGTCCGACGAGCTAAAATATTCCTGTGAGGGAAAATCTGCTCGCCCGAACGAAGGCTGGTAATGAATCAGATGGATGCATGTTGTAACCGCTTCATTTTGTTGTTGAATTCAATGGACAGGAGCCGCGTGCAACAATCATCGTGGGGGATTATTAATGTCTTGACTGTTTCACTGTGTGTAAGGGTAGGATTCTTTTCTGGGTTTTAAGCGGATGTAAAATTCCAGTAATACTGTTTGAGATAGACTGGTCTCGCCGTGTCAAGGTATTGTTCTTGACTATACCCAAGTTAAAGACGGAATTGGAATATGGAATGACTTGAGTCGTCTTTCTCGATCTGGCGTATTGTTTTAAAGTTGATTTTGTTTATCAGTTTATCCTCGCCAATGATGATTGATTTGGTTATGTAGGGAAGTCCGAGCGAGATAGTTCCCTAGTCATAATAGAGCCCATATTCGAATTATACGTTTTAATTTCACCAGCTGTAGGACACTTCAATAAAATATTACATTATTAATGGTGCAATAATAGTTTTATATGTCAGAAATGTTAAGTAATTAAATGCAAATATCTAAATAAGTCTTTAACTTGACTCTTTTTTTTTCGCACGGTGCGTTTGTAACTACTTCAAAACGGAAGGTTTTTTGTGGTACCCAAGAGCCAACTGTGGTGACAATATGATTAATTTTCAAAAATAAGAAAACATCCAAACATTCAAATACACTGTTAGTTTTTTTACGACATCACAGTGTTCGAGATACCTCATTTTGTAAATAATGACCCTCTGGAGTGCATACACGTACCATTTCCCATGTAAAAGGGCTGGAATTGTTAGCAAATATCTCCGAAAGTAATGTGGTAAGGGGTAGAAATTTTGGTGTCATAGGATAGGGGAGATATTTTTCTTTAAAATGAGACCAAATTCATTGATTTCTTAGCAAAATGATTTTCGCTCAAACTACATAAAGCTAAAAAAATTGTTTGGCGTTTATCGAGATTGCATCCTCATCACTCTGAATGTCTTTATCCGTTTTAGTCTTTCAGTCGACTGTGAAACATTTCGAGGTCGTCCGCATAAAGCATGTTTACAATTGTTAACTCTTTCCGGTCAATCTAACATATGGAAGGAGAACATTAGCGGCTCTGAAACAGACCCTTGAGGGACGCCTTGCTTTATCGTTTAGTATGGCGATAGATTTCCTTGAAAATCTCTGTCTGTCTTTCTACGCCCATTCAGATAGCAGAAACACTAATTTAAGGCGATTCAGTGAAATCACTGCTCTTCATTTTGTTGAACAGATGTCCTTGGTTTACTCGGTCAAAACTAAAATTGAATTTTACGAAATGGTCGCTATGGAACGATCGATAGGCGAGCGTATGTCATCCATGACCTTGATGGATATGGATTGAGGGCTGGAATTCTACTGAATACCAGACGGGTAGTTTTGGAGCTTATTGTTTTGTTGTGAGGTTACCAGTGACCAGGCTATATGGATTCATTTTGGGGATTTTCGAAACAGTACAAAGTAATGTGATAGGACGGTAATCTCCAAGAAAAGCATTTTTCTCTCGCTTATAGGGAGGAATATCGGTGATTTTCATTCGGATGGCTAGTTTGATGTATATATAGAGCACATATTTCTAATGGTTACTGGCTTTGACGAGTCTACCGTAATGTCGTCGAAACCCGCAGAATTGGACTTAGGTCATCGAAGATACCGAGGGAAAATGTCAGACGTAATACATCGTAAACGGAAGCTTTTATCACTTGACGGGGTGGAAGAATCGACGGAAGTGGTGTCTTTATGTGTATTATGATAATCAGTCGTGGAGATTGCGAAGTAATCGTTAAATTGATGTAATGACAGCTCGTAAGTCTACGTAATACCCTGCGAGCCACCACGAGGCTGTGTGGCAGGGTGTAAAGATCACCAAACATGCACTATTGACATGCAACTAAGTCAGTGCCTTATCTGTTTTCCGTTTAAGACCAATTCGCCGAAGTTCAGGCCAAACGTCTTCAGAGTGTAGGGTCAAAGGAATCGACAAAAAGGTCATTGGAATAGTGGTGGAACTTGGATTCCAAGATCAGAGGCTTGACCTTATTTTCGTGGAATTTATATTTCTCAAGAACGATGGATTTGCTTGGGCGAACGAGGGCCCTTCTTCGTTTTTCTCTCACGACACAGGGAATTGGAAATAGATCGCTGCTTTTAGTGTGATGATTAGGATTAAATGCCACTAGTTAGCGAGGACGGTAGCGGTTAGTAAAGCTATTTACACTACATCCATTCTTAAGTCGGGTACGACCCGGCATTAAAATTACCAATTATAACAAGTGTACGCAACGTCATACATCGAAAAATCGCCGTCCAGAGGGAAGAATGAAAACAAAATATTTTTTGAATACATACTCTGGTTAATATATATATATATATATATATATATATATATATATATATATATATATATATATACACACACCTCCCCTGCCACACACACCCCCTGCCACACACCCTTTGGGTGGCTTGCAGGGTATGACGTAGGTGTAGATATACTTTTACTCTTTCAAGTTTACCGAGTCTATCATTCATGATGAAGTAATAGACAATTTAACCTGGATATCAGGGATTTCAGGCTCCCGCTATGTTGCCGATAAGCTTGTAAACATGAAAATGAGAAATGTCGGAGTAATTCATCATAATGTTCTAGTAAGGATTGGCAGTTAACTGGGCCACCTCTGGAAGTTGATATACTGGGGATTACGAGCGGTGATTGTATTCGCCTCATCCTATTCCATCTCTTAACTTCTGAACGTCGTACCCTCACTTCCTATTTATTCATCCCTCACTCTCAAATATTTTACTTTCTTCCCAATTAGTAGGCTTTTTGCCTTTGCAAAGAGTTACCGGTCAAAGAGAGGGAGTGACACATGTTATTGAAGAGTATTGCTTACATAATCACTCAGACCAGCATCAAGAATGGTAAAATGGCGTTTGGATCTGCGTGCATTCGAAAGACGGGACGTAATACTTGATCTAAGGAGACGAACTGTTATTTGGGGGGGTTAGGTTCACCATCGAAGAGATTTTTCTGGGTTTTAGCTTTTAGCAGTAGTCGATGTCCCTTGCCACTGCGTTAATTCCGAGAGCATGGCAGGGTTTTTCACCACTGACTCATCTCCCACAGTGTTGCACTTGAGGATCCCATGAGTCTCAATGAAATTCCTCAAGAGGTCTTGTTCCCGTCCAATTGACCACACTTGGTTTTAGGGAGCGTTCCTTTTCTAAGGGGCTCTCCAGCCGGTCATTTAGACTGGTTATAGCTGTATTTACCTGCTCTTAAAGTGCGGCTTGGTTGTCAAAGGTGCCTGGCCACGTATTGCTTCAACTCAACAAGGTCCTCCTGCAGCTGCTTCACGCGATGAAGCAGCTCAGAGACTGGGTCGTTGCCGTTCCCGGACGGTGGTCTTTCCTGAGATAGTTGACCATGGGCCTGAGTGGCGGTGTTGTCGCCACTTAGGTCCCTGCTTTTCCCGATGCTTACAGTACAGGACCACGTCTTATGGAGTTCCTCGAGTGACTGCAGGTCAGTTTTAGCCAGCGAAGCACACCGATAGTAGTGCTTTTGTAACCTTTTTCCTGCCATAGGAACCGGCATTTGCGGCATTTAAAATAATTGCATTTTTACTTCCATTAAAGTAGTTAGTTGCAAATAGCTTGAAAAATTATATGGTCAGGCGGCAAGATTTTATTGTAATTCAATTCTTTAACGAAATATTTTTTAAGTGTTCACTATCTGTAAAGGATTTTTTCGGACTGTATTTTTCACTGCATTTTGCGCATTCTCACTTTTAACTCTCATAACTTACGTTACGTTCTCACTTTTAATGTAATTAATAATAGATCGATGACATCGGAGGGCAGTAATATTTGTTGAGAGTTGTTACGATAAACATAGCAGTGTTACAGAATTATTGGGGGGTTTGGAGTGGGAGCCTCTATCTGATCGAAGCGGAAAATATTTATAAAATCTTTTACTAAACTTGACGATTTTTTGCCGGACGTTCAACCTATATTGCTAGGCCATGCTATTATGCTAACTACGACAACAAGCATAAGGTTAAGGGAATAGACTATAGAACCGATAGATTTAGAATGTCATTTTTTTCCTCGTACATTAAGGGACCATAATAGTAGCGATAGATCAGCTCTCAAATACTTGGACCCTCGGTGAAGTAGGCTTTACACTTGTGCGAAATATCTTAACATCTTTATGAACAACTAACCCCGAATGAAATTTGCGGCATGATTTGCTTATGCTTGATTTAGTGCCGTGTAGTACCGCTTTTTAATCGTATGTCTGATACTAACCAGTATTGTCTTATATAGTGTACAGTATGGTAGCATGCTCGTTTACGTGTTTACGTAGCACTCTCCTAGTTTTTGGTCTGACCGCGCATTGTTATCCTGACTGATTTTGGTCTGCGCCCAGGCGGAAGGTGCGTGGTTCTGATTTCAGCTGGGATGAGTGCTGCGTCCCTGGTGTGGAATTGTCCCGTGTCACACTCCCTAATCGCACCTTGCGTGGTATGTCGTTGATGTAATTAGTGGTCAGTGCGTGAAAAAATGCGTGGTAAATGTCCGCTTCCGTCACACACCTTTCAAAAATTGTTTTCGACCCTTTTCACATAGCGTATCGCCGCGAAATTTATGTGACAAAAAGTAGAAAGATGCCGGTATCTAGTGATAATATTATTTTGGGGGAATAAGTAATGTGCGATTAATAGGACATTTTTAAAGCTTGAGGTGACGGTTTTCCCGGCCGCCATTGCACTGTTTCCACTTTTGATCGCAGCGTGGCGCGACAGTCGCTGAGTTGCGTTTACCTACTAACATCTCCCGTTCCATGTTATTTACGTATATTTTCTAGAAAAAAAATCTCCCTCGAGACGGTTGGTGATTACAAGGGTGGAAATATGAGGTGTAGGCATGTAGAGACGTATATTTTCTAGAAAAAAGTCTCCCTCGAGACGGTTGGTGATTAGAAGGGTGGAAATATGAGGTGTGGGCATGTAGAGACGTATATTTTCTAGAAAAAAATCTCCCTCGAGACGGTTGGTGATTAGAAGGGTGGAAATAGGTGGTGTAGGCATGTAGAGACGTAAAACGCGTATATTGTAGAGGTGAAGTTAGAAATATCCCTCTGTCGGAGCTTTCGCGAAACTGAGAAAATGGCGTAGAAAAAGTCGGAAAAACGACGAAAATTGGTCATTTTCTAACGTGAATATCTCAAAAATCTGTGGCTTAACAACTTTGCTGTAACTTTTGTTTTGTACTGTGATTCTTCAAGAACTAAACTGTCACAGTCATGATCCTTAAGATTCCGGGAATAAGTGTTTGAAAGGTGTGTGACGGAAGCGGGCATTTACCAAATGCGTCAACATTTTTGACTGTTTCATAGGACCTAGAGAGCAAGTTTTTGTGTAGTTAGCTAGAGTAGAATTAAATGCCATTGAGGTAACTTAGCATTGGGAACACCTAAAAGAAGGAAGTGGAAATGGGAAGGTTGGGCCGGGTGTGAGAAAATGGGGAAAGAGACGGCCGTGTTTGGCAAGGAGGGGATTGGGTGGAATTCGGAGAAAGCATCGAGGCAAATGGAGAAGTCACGGGAGAGCGAAAGGATGTAGAAGGCCGTGACAGAGAAGATGCGTTGCGAGAAAGGGTGAAGAATTCGGTGGGAATATGGGACGGCATTGAGGGATATGCAAGGTATTATGACAGGAGAAATGAAATCGTGTTTTAGTATTTGAGCTAAGGGCACACAACCTTGTTCCGCGAATTTTTTGCTGGAATCATTTTAGACGGGCTACCGACTGGGTCTCCTCATCTATGATACTTTATCTTTTAATGCGTCAACAATTGATGATTTTTTTGTTCTGTTGATGCGTGCGGTAAAAATGGTATTAACAGTTTTCGTTATTAGTCTACCTCCCCTGGAGATTTACATCTACGTAATATTATTATACCTACTATATTACTACTATATATATATACTATACTACGTAATATTATTATTATATAGTATAACAGAGTATTATCCTAATGATCGGATCATTCTAAAAGGGGTAACCGATAAAACTTTTGAGACGCTAGGAGGCATTGAAATGAGACTGCTTGCCAAAAATAAAGTTAATTCTGCCAGTGTTCGTAACGAGGTAGGCTTATAACAGAGTTGGAACGCTTGCAGAGAATATGTGAAAATTACGTGAAAGGCTGTTATTATAGTCTCGTTAGTGTTACTGAGCTCTTGCCACAACTGGGATCGGAGTCATATTCAGACGTTGATTGAAAATTAGACTTAATATTTTATGTAAATTCAAAACCAATTTATTTTCCCAAGACTTGATCAGTATCTTACGTGCTCCAATATACTACGGTGGATGAGAGCATTAAAATAAAATAAGGGAAATAGATTGTAGAGCAATAAGGATTAAAACGTCGTTTTCCCGCGATCGATAGGAAACCATAATGACTGTCAATGAGACTCAGAAGTAGGTTAGTCGACAGGTAATGTAGCTGATTGGATGATTTTCTCCTTAAAACTTGTTTCTTAACCTGCCACTGTAGTACTATCATCTGGTTTCGCATGGTCCACGCACGAGTCTTGTTTCTCGTTCACATAGTTTCATTATACATTATAATTCACCCCTGCCAAACACCCTTGTGGTGGATTGCAGAGTAATAAGTAAATGTAAAATGTAAATGTAATACCCTGCGAGCCACCACGAGGGTGTGTGGCAGGGGGTGAAGATTTAACTTGTTCTTAAACCTTCTGTCAGTGATGATATTGCGGAGGGGGTTATGACTTATACGAGTTAATTTCATGTATTTAAATTTGCGAATACTGAATGCTCTCTCTTGTTTTACTACTAAATGACTAACGCGTCTAAGTACCACCCTCTGTATCGCCTCAGGGGTTTCCGGCGATTTACCCCTGGCAGACTCAACGTGCTCCGTGACGTAATTTGGAAGAATCAAAGTGTACTCTAGCTAATTGTATATATGCCTTGTGCGGTAATATGTTTGTACATGGCTAGGGATCATACCTATAGTGGTGGCATAAGTATAGTGTGGTGCATATTGGTACAAGACAATCTACATTATTGTGCATCGTGGCGTAAACTCGCCCCTCCCCAAACGCCCTTGAGATGGCTTGCAGGGTAATTTGTAGATGTAGATGCACATTCTTTATTATGCTTTGGTTTTGAATTTAAGGTGGCGCGAGCGAGATAGTTCCTTAATCATAATGAAGACCATATTCGAATTATTCTTTTTAATTTCACCAGCTGTGGGACACGCGAATCAAATATTGAATTATTAATGGTGCAATAATGTAGTTTTACTTGACAGAGATTGTAAGTAACCAAATGGAAATATCTAATTAAGTATTTTACTTTACTCATGTTTTTTACGCGGTACGTTTGAAACTCCATCACAGAGGAAGGTTTTTTGTGATCCCGAAGAATTTACTGCGGTGAAATTATGATTAATTTTCAAATACAGTTGATAAAACATACAAAATACACGTTGTTAGTGTTTTCTACAACATCTAAGTGTTAGAAGTACCTCATTTTGTAAATTCTGTCACTCTGGAGTGCATACACTTGTCATATCCCATGTAAAAGGGATGGTATTTTTTGGAAAATAACTCCGAAAGTAATCTACATCTACATCTACGTAATACCCTGCGAGCCACCACGAGGGTGTGTGGCAGGGGGTGAAGATCACCAAACATGCACTATTGCCATGTAAGTAGGATATATAATGTAGACATGCTAGAAAATAGGGTCATAGTTTATTAGTTACTACAGTAGATTATTAGTTATTGCAAGTAATTGCAGTAGTTATTACAATAGAATATTAGTTACTACGGTATAGTACAGGTTAAAATCTACAGAATAAGGAAGGGATTATTGGTAGTTATTACATGCATCATGCACTACAGACTATTCTAACTATGTTTCACCTACCTATCCCTTTTGCTACGTTGCCTATTGTTCTCTCTTATGGTACGAGGGAAAAAGGACATTTTAAATCTATCGGTACGACAATCTATCTCTCTAATTTTGTTAATATGGTCAAACGTAGCATAATACGCATGGGTTCTTAATATATATCTAACGTCATCTGTGAACAAATCGGTTTCGAATTTACTTAAAAGGTTTAGCCTAAATTTTAACCTGCGTTCTGATAGTAATTCCCATCCTAGTTCTTCTATTAAACTCGTAACACTAATACAATTATCATAACGACATTTAACAAACCTAGCAGATCTCCTTTGCACGCGCTCTAATTCTTTTATCATACCTTCCTAGTAGGGATCCCATATACTAGCGGCATACAATGAATGAGGTAATGGGTTGAATTTTTGGTGTCATTAGAACGGTGATATATTTATCTTTAAAATGATACCAAATTCATTAATTTCTGGGTAAAATGATATTTCGCTCGAACTACCTCAAAGCAGTCTTTCGATGCGTGCTCACAGGGGGGTTAGCAAAATTGAAAAGAAATTAAGGTCGTTCTTCTGTCTGTGGTAGTCCCTCGTATTTTATCTTCCAATGGAAACTTCTTTATTTTATCTTCAAATGGAATGGAAATGGAAACAATGAAGCGTGACACACAAAAATGTGGTCGCAACACGGGTCCCCATGGCTAAGCATCCCCAGCGTGACCCCGTAATGCATATGTATTGGGTCGTTTGTTGGTATATTGCAGTAATAAAGAAGCGTTGTAATGCCAATTTCGTGTTGTACAGTACATCTATCTAGCCGTTCTGATCCTTATCCCTTTTGTATAAGTAAAATACTGCGTTATTTACCTATGCGTGCGGCAGTTTATTTTCGTTACGGTGTGCTCTCTTCGCCGTAGTGCGTCGGAGTAAGCAAATAGACTACCCCATTCCGATGTACACTCTGTATTAGAACTCGAGAAACAGATCAGGTCCGTTAATTCCCATAGTAACGAACGACAGGTTATTGTAGGTGGAGATTTCAATACGCCATCAATAGATTGGAAAACACGCAGTCATAAGTCTGGGGGTAGGGGCAAAGAAATCTGCGAGTCATTGCTTAACCTGTTCGCATCATGCGTACTGCATCAAATAGTAAATTTGCCTAATAAAGGTTGTAGAGAGATTAAAGGTGAAAATATCGATGGAATAAGCGACCACAAGGTAGTGCACGTAAAATTTTCCCTCAATACTGAAAAAAATTAAATTAAAAAGAAAATTTACCTTTTTAGTAAAGCATATTTTAACGGATTTAGGCGTGACTTAAAGAATTCTTTTGAACATTTCGTGAACATCAGCAAAAATAGTGATTCAGACAACACATGGAAAGAGTTCCTCCAAATTACGCGGTCACTTGTCAACAGATATATACCTCATAAGTATCAGAGTGAGGATAGGGAACCGAGGTGGTACAAGGCGGATGTTAGAAAATGTTTAAAACGCCAACGAGTTAGCCACGCGAAACTAAGAAAAATGTAGCTAATAGCGATCTAAAAAATACTATAAAACATAAAATTTGTCGCAGTAACATTATAAAAAGCAGCCGCAAAATCAGCCCTTAAAAAGCGTTTAGTGAATTCAAGAGATAAGTACTCGGAGAACAACTAGATGGAAATCCGAAAGCATTTTGGTCATATGTTAGGGAAGTACAGGGAACTAAAAAGTCAACGGTTAATTCCTTGAAAAACGATGGAGGCGAAATAGCAACTTCCAGTTTAGATAAGGCTAATCTGTTGAATTATTTTTTTCAGACCGTTTTTAATCACTCCAAGCATAGTTTGCACGAATCCATACCAGACTGATTTCAACAACCAATGACCCCGATCGATATATCCTGTAGCGGAATTGTATCCTTACTAAATAACATTACCCCGAACAAGTCCTCAGGTCATGATAAAATTGCAGCTCGTGTGTATAAAGAGTAAGCTGTCGAAATGGCTCCGAATCTTCAAGTAATAATTAACAAATCCCTCGAAGAACACGCGGTTCCCAAAGACTGGAAGATAGCAAACGTGACCCCAATTTTTAAAAGCGGCGATAGGGAACAGCCATGTAATTATAGACCAATATCGTTAACGTCACTAAAATGTAAAATTATAGAGCATATAATAGTTACATCAATAATGGGACACCTCGACAGCCAGGATTTATTGATAACAAACCAGCATGGGTTCAGAAAGGGACGGTTTTGCGAAACTCAATTAGGTCTTTTTGTTCATTATATTTTAGTTTCCGGAGAAGATAACGTACAGGTAGACGCAGCGTTTCTTGACTTAAGAAAAGCTTTTGACCAGGTTCCCCACTGTAAGTTACACGCGAAGTTAGCATCATACGGGATGGACTGTAATATAGTAGGCTGGATAGGAGACTTCTTACATGAACGCCTTCCAATGGTGGTATAACATCTACGTAATACTCTGCGAACCACCACGAGGGTGTGTGGCAGGGGGTGAAGATCACCAAACATGCACTATTGCAATGAAACTAGGATATTTAAGGGAGACATGCTAGAGAACAGGGTCACATGCAGCCAGATGGTTAGTATCTACATTATAAGAAAGGGATTATTGGTTGTTATTACATGCATTACATGCATCATGCACTGCAGACTACTCTTAACTATATTTCACCTACCTATCCCTTTGCTACGCTGCCTATTGTTCTCTCATATGGTAAGCGGGAAAAATGACATTTTAAATCTATCGGTTAGACAATCTATGTCTCTGATCTTGTTAATCTGATCAAACCTAGCATAATACGCAGGGGTTCTTAATATATATCTAACGTCATCTGTGAACAAATCGGTTTCGAATTTATTTAAAAGGTTTAACCTAAATTTTAACCTGCGTTCTGATAGTAATTCCCATCCTAGTTCTTCTCTTAAACTCGTAACACATACAATTATCATAACGGCCTTTAGCAAACCTAGCGGATCTCCTTTGCACACGCTCTAATTCTTTTATCAAACCTTCTTCGTACGGATGCCATATCCTAGCGGTTGTGACCCTTATCTAGCATGTCTCCATTAAATATCCTAGTTGCATGTCAATAGTGCATAATTGGTGATCTTCACCCCCTGCCACACACCCTCGTGGTGGCTCGCAGGGTATTACATAGATGTAGGTTCAAATGTGAAGAAGAGGCTGACGGTGAGCTTGATATGAATCGTAGCGTTGTATGGGGCAGAAACAAGGAGACTCGGAAAGAAGGACGAGAATAGGCTCCAGGAATTTGAGATATGGGTGTGGAGAAGCATTGAGTAGGTGCGTTGGACGGAGAGGAAGACGAGCGGGGAAGTGCAGAGTATGGTGAGCGAGGAAAGGAAACCCGAATGAAAATACATCTACATCTACGTCATACCCTGCAAGCCACCCAAAGGGTGTGTGGCAGGGGGTGCTTTCGCACCAGGCATGCATGAATGAAATGGTAGGACAGCGACATTACATTAAAACCCGCGTACCACACATGCAAAGCGCCAATTAAAAATCTAATACCCAAGAAACATTCAATCTTCAATCGTTTCAACATGCAAGGGATACAAAGACTACTACTACAGATTCAAAATATCATGCATAAATAAGAGCATCAATATTTACATCATGCATAAATAAGAGAGTAGAGAATATAATGAGAAAGATTTACTGCCTGCCTATTGTCAATACTCGAACTATTCATGACGACGATCACAGCTGTTATGGTCCCGAATGGTACGCGGAAAAATTGACATTTTATACCTATCGGTTCTACAATCTAGCTCTCTAATTTTATTGTCGCGATCTAATCTGCCGTAGTACGAAGGGGTTAATAGTATGTTTTTTACGTCGTCAGTAAAATGATTTTCCTGAAATTAAGTTCGGAGGTTAAGCCTATAATTTAATCTACGCTGTGATAGCGATTCCCATCCTAACTTCTAACATCTCTTCATCTTCTAACAGTCCAGACACACTAGCCAACTTATCGTAGCATCGTTTCACAAACCTAGCTCCTCTTCGCTGTACGCGATCTAACTCTGATAAAATAGGGGGTATGCGGGGTAAGGTGGCTGGAGGAAGTAATAAGGGTTGCTCAGGACTGTGATGAATGTTTGGCAAGCCAGGGAGGTGAAGAAAGAGAATGGGTTTTGTGTGTGGGTTGCAGAAGAGTAGATCGTATGCTGAGGCGGGAAGGGAAATGTTAGAGGACGCTGAAAATTGAGAGGAGTGTCTCTGGCTTTCGACAATACCTATTTCGTACAGATAGAACACATGAGGAGTGTATTGTGTGTGCTGGGGAAACGTATTTTTCTTGTTTTAGTAAACCTTATTTGATTCTTTATAAAATTCCGATTGTCTGTACAATTTGATTGAAGTTCGTGAATTGTCATGTTTGTTTTTTTTTCTTATGTTACGGCGGAACATGTTATCTTCAGTATTCATCCGCAATCGACAACCAGATGATATAGCCCTTTGATGTGTGTTGGGGTTGGGAAAGGGAATATTTCCGGCAGTCGTGTGTCTCTTTCTCCTATGCAGTCGTTGGCAATAATATACCTTGCGGGCCGCGGGTGAAAGAGGCGTAGCAGTTTAATGTTACCCCGCTCATATTTACTATTGCCCAATTTCTGTCCTCCGCATAGTACGTCTACGTATTACCCTGCGAGCCACCTCGAGGGTGTGTGGCAGGGGGTGAAGATCACCCCCTGCCACAAGTGAAGTCCAAGTAGGTTTGTTTCCCGACGCCTGCTGCGAAAGTTTTTCTCTTTCGTCGTCAGGGGTGGCCCCAACGTCTCTTGAGGGCTTTCCCGGAATCGCGTGAACGCTGGGATTCGCCGTAACCCCACCCCTCCCCCTTCCGCCTATCGATTAGCCCATGCGGGTCAATTGCCTTACGAGCCGTACCTTCGAACCTCCGCGATCATCCTTTGGCGGAGCGCAAAACGGAGTGTATGATCTTTTGAAGCGGACGCCGCTGTATCCACTACATTCCGCCGCGGAAAGCCACCAGATTCGAAAGGAAATGGTCGCTCGCATCTATATAATGTCCCGCGAGCCACCTTCCGTGGGTGCGACTATAAACACAAATATGCCTAATGCAGAAATATCTCCTATTTTTATTATGCTATTCCAGTTATTACCGGCGATTTAATGGGAGCACTGTTGAAGAGCGCCTCTTGATGCATTTGCTGTGGTTTATTTTCCTATTCTGTTTCGTCCATGTCTGCTTTTAACGCCTCAAGCCTCTTAAAGGGGTGAAAGAGAACATTGAATTCGACGCCACCCATCTTCAATTGATGAGAGTATGGTAAATGTAAATGTAATGAGAAATGACGCATCTTCTGTACGTTGGTTATTCCTTTAGTTTCTATTTTAGTACCTAGCAGTGAGGGGGAAAAACTTGGGCACACACATTTTGTCGAGGCAGTTTTTTAAATGCTTTGTCTTGCCCTGCGTTCTAATTACCGATTTATATTAAAGCACAGTACTACTTGATGCATGTAATAACAACCAATAATCCCTTCCTTATTATGTAGTTACTAACCATCTAGCTCCATGTGACCCTATTATCTAGCATATCTCCCTTAAATATCCTACTTGCATGTCAATAGTGCATGTTTGGTGGTCTTCACCCCCTGCCACACACCATCGTGGTGGCTCGCAGGGTATCACGTAGATGTGGATGTACTTCTGGCAACCATTTGTTTGACCTGGCTCTTTCCCATTCAATTGAGGTGGACATGTCATAGTGGAGGCGCGATAAAAGTCGATTTCTACGTCATAATTTCTGATACCGAGCCATCTTTGATGGCCGCGATATGAAGCATCTAGATTGTCTCGGTAAATATGTAACGTACGCGCCCGTCTTTCCTTCGTGGCGTTCGAGGTCAAAGTGAGGTTAAGAGTCAGGTTATCGCATCACCTTTTATTCTACGGAATTGGCCTGTTAGTCCTTCTGCGTGCACTCCTTTTTATTTAAAATTATCTTATGCAATTTTTTTGTCTTGTTCGGGTGTCGTCAAACGCGAAATAGCGACACGCATTCACAGAACTTGATCGGAGTTCGTACCCGGATCTCGTGATCGCCATTTGGTATGTTACCTCGCTGACATCCATACCGTCTTTATTCCGGGTAGATTTCCGAGAATGAGCAACATTTTTGGTTTAAGTGTTAAGAAATTGTTGTTATTAATCCAGATATGCATTTGCTCAATCAGCTCTGCATTCATTTATCGTTTATATCGTCGTGAATGCAGAAACATTATGCCAAATTGACTGTAGGTTGCAAACGTTCGAATATTTTAGTGAAATATTGGGCGTCCTCGTCTTTGTTACCAGATTTACAGATCTGCCGTGGTATGTGGTTGTGTGTGAGATTGAAGTCCTTCATTTTAGAAAGCCATACTTCATAGGTTGTTATAGCTGGAAAACTAGAGTCATTTGCGCTGTTATGGATCCCGGAATATGATAATGGGAAAAGTGATGAGGAAGGTAAAGATAATGGGAAAAGTGCTGGCGTTCGCAAGCTCTGCAAGGCAAGCGCCATGAGTCTAGTGTTAAGTGTCCCACCGGACGGTTGGAATGCTGCTCTTGAAGTGGTCTCTTTCTGAGTGCCAATTGGGAGCCGGAGTTCTGCTGATAAACTTCCGCCGGTGCCGGGTTTCGAATCCGAGGTTTTGGAAAGGGAAGCTCTTTCCACCGAGGCTGCTGGATTGTCTCATTGCACAGTTATGTGCAGCACTCATGAAATGCACTTTGTATCTTCGGCTGCATCCCAACTGTGTTGACGGTCCTCCGAATGTGTCGTTGGGTGACTGAAATTGATGTGTGTGAGATATATGGTGATTTTCAGGATCGATTTGGTCGTTTACACTGGCCTAAAATCAATAAAGTGTTAATGATATCGCTAGGCGGACACGTATTCAGCTCTACTTTCGTAGTTTTCCTTATAAATTCATCCATTTAATTAAAAGTGCAATATGAATGCCCCGGAAGACTTCGTTCACTTAATTCCTACGCCTTTAGATATCCGGCTAGCTGTGTGTCTCTTGGAGAACGGTCCATTGAGGTCACGAATTACTCGTGTGTGTGCTGAGGAGAAAACGACGTATACCTTCAGCCACGCTACCTAGATAGTTACTTTAAACCAGCGATGTATTCCAACATTTTATTTTTGATGGGAATACATAGACCGCTGGTTGTGTAAATTATCCGCGACCTAGCACCATGACCTTCAGGTCACCGCCATGGGAAGAGTAATGACATTAATGTTTTGAAGCAGTTGCTTTGATTCGTGGAAAGCCATGTTGGTAGCTACTGACGCAGATTATATGTTGACCCCTCTCTGAATAGTTCAGCAGGATAGCCTTTATCTGAATGAGAATTATCTTTAACTTAAGAAATAGGTGATAGATTGGGAAACGGAAGTCTACGTTATACCCTGCGAGCCACCACGAGGCTGTGTGGCAGGGGGTGAAGATCACCAAACGTGCACTATTGACATGCAACTAGGATATTTAATGGAGACATGCTAGATAATAGGGCCACATGCAGCTAGATGGTTAGTATCTACATAATAAGAAAGGGATTATTGGTTGTTATTGCATGCATCATGCACTACAGACTAACTATATTTCACCTACCCATCCCTTTGCTTCGCTGCCTATTGTTCTCTCTTATGGTACGCGGGAAAAATGACATTTTAAATCTATCGGTACGATAATTTATGTCTCTAATATTGTTAATCTGATCAAACCTAGCATAATAGTCGTTTAGCCGTCAGCTTTTCAGAATCAGTAATTTAAAGTCGATGAACAGTTCCTTTATCTTGGAATGAATTTGGGTTGATAATGTTTGCATTCCTTCTGGGTGGTGTTCGGGGCTCCCATACTCGGTTAAGATTCTAATACTATTTTGCAAGTTTTATTTATTAATTTTTCTGCGATCGAAATGGAGGTGCTATAGCCTGCCTCGGAGGAAGCTTTGAGTCTAGATCACCTAAGTTAAACATGCTTGTACTCTCCTTGAATTCGTAGGAATGATTCTCCTTTTCTTATCGAGGGTTGTAGTCAGTCGGCTATTGCGAAATGACCGTATCTGCGAAGCTCGGTAAAATGAAGTACTGCAATCCAGAAAGAAAGGGTATGCATTTAGATTTTGTACCTCGAAGACTTAGCTCGGGTTAACTCTCTCATCTTTTCTGCCGTTTTGGCATTGCATTCTTCTCTTGTGACGGAGTAAATTTTTTGGAGGCGTCTACCGGTATATTAATACCATACTTGCTTTTGCACATCTTTATTCCCGTCGCAGTTTTGTCCGAGAAGAGGAAGACCTTTGGCTTTGCCATCTCCCAAGATTGTTGAATCGGCCCTAGAGGTTATCCCTGTGACGAATTAAACAGCGATGCTTGAGTTGGGATTCAAACTCACAACCTTCGATCCGCCTGGCCGGCGTCTTCCCAACCTACCCGCCACTGTCAACGAATCGCTCGTTGTTGTTCGTGTCAAGGCTCAGGGTTCACTTGACATTTTGCTGCACGTAGCGAGTGTTCACATCGGTATGCAGTCCCTGACCTAGAGCCACCTGTGGATCCCGTCTAACTTGCTGTCGGACGAAGAGGGAATCGTGGTGTATAGCCTTGGCGTAATTTTGACTTGACCCTTTGCCCGTGGGGTAAGCGTCCGATCATAACGCGCATTAGTGCATCCAATGACGAACCACTCTTCACTACATGTTGGAGGCCACGTCTTTGGATAGTGCTAGGAAAGGAGATTAGACCCCATTATACAATATTCCCTGAAACGAGGTTATGAGGTACGATGAAGTTGGAAATTGCATGAAAATATATGCAGGTGTTCAGGTGGGTGAGGGTACTTGTTTTTCAGCAAGGTGAAGATAAGTTTCTGAATATTCATGCTACGGCCTTTCTTCTGGTGCACGTACAAGAAGGGTTTTCATTTACATGAAGTTATTTCGCTAGTTTATATTGGGTAGGGACGTCAGTACGGCTAAATTTGGACGGGATATATTCTGTGGAAGTGTAGTCTGAGGTCTCATTATCATAATAATATAAGTCCAAAGATAATCCAGATTGTAAAGGAAACAATGTAATTGTGTTTGTTCTAGATAGTATAGCCGTTGAAGTATACTAATTTGACTTGCAAAGAAACGAAAAGTGTACTAAGTATTAACTGCCATATGATTAAAACTAAGGCCGCCATCGTGGAGTCTTCCATCACGTGATTCCCTTCCCTGAACGGCATGGGACGTGTTTATAAATCGGCTGCATTTCTGTCAAATGCGCTATTATCTTGTGGCGAACTCCAGGTGGCAACGTTGCTGCGTTTCGGTGTTGGCCGAAGTTTTGCATCTGTTGAAACGTAGTAGTTGTATTTGATTTTCCTTCTAGGAACTCGTGGCTTATTTCCGCGACTCTGGCTATCCCCTTTCTACTTAAATCGGCGTTCTACCGCGCATCATGCGGGGCTTTCTCTTGAATTTCTGAAGTTGTGGTTGTATTGGTTGTTTTCCCCAGATCCTCGAGCGTACGTACCTTTGAGCGTACTTGCTTCTAAAGTTGTTCACAAAAGGCGATTGTCTTTAAGGTGGTTGGAGCGATTTTTGTTTAAGCTCAGATTAGTCTTATATCATACCGATTAGGTATTTTGGAAATTCAATGCTATCTTAACATGTAGCCTAATGGCACATTAGACACATTTAGCTATAATTCGATTACACTTGTACAGGATGTCTTATTAAAGCAAAATAATACGTTTCATAATTATCGATCATCAAGTATCGAGTCACGGCGACACACACAGTTGAGTAATAAGAAGAAAAATACATTGAAATTTAATCTGTAATGTCCGAATACCACGTCGAAAATTATGATTTTAACTGGCTTTAGCTGAGTAAAATTGAAATATAATAAGTATCGTGTCATTATCATTACTGCTTGTATGGGAAGCTCCATTGCATAAACAGATGCTTTTAAGTGAAATGAGGCCTTCATATTTTTCGCGACTTACTGAATAAATTATTAAAATGTTCACTCGGTGGCCCGTGATTCCCGCTCCAGATAATTCAAATGGCAGCCTCCGTTCTACCCTCTTCCCTTCCGACCCGTGTGTGCCGTCAAAGTTGGCAAAAAAGGCCGTGGCGTAATTTATCGGTTTGCGTGCGGATGCCATCTTGTCTCGGCGGTCGCGCTTGTTGTCGAGCCGCGTTGATAACAGCGGGCTGTGAAGTCTATTGCCGCCACACTTGTGCTGTTATCCGCTTGCGTACCTGACAAGGAAGGCGGACATTAAGACGTCCGCATCCGCATAGTATCCTGAGGTAAGTTTCGGATAGTAACTATAGTGCAAGTGAATGAGTCTTAGGCCCTGGGAGACTTGAGGATTTGATGTTATCAATTATGCGAGTGAATTTCGAGAAAATGATTCTATCCAGTACAACGTCGCTCATCGTGGACGAAGGAGTTATGTGGATCTCATTTTTGGGCATTGTTAGTTGAAGCAATTATAATTTTGTCATGAAACGGATGCAAAGCTCATATCAGCGTAATTTTTCATGGTAACGTGCGTCAAGTGCAAAACCGGGATTTTGGTTGGATCCTAACGAAGGGGTTCACTTGCTTAGAACAGTAAACATAATCGACTTTCTCTTCCAGCTCTGCATCCACTTAGGGGGCAGGGGGACATACGGCAGGCAGTCTTCGTATGTTTTCGCAGACTCGGTCCTACGCACAAGAGGCCATCGCTTGTTTTCTTATTAGGAATATGATTGATGGGATTGTGCAGTTGGTGAAAGTACAGTCTGTACTTAAATCAAGTTTACTTCTTTTTGTTGAGGGGTGTTTTGTGAAACAGGTCTCGCACTTTGTGAAAGTGTAGGTTTCCGTTCAGATTGGTAGATATGAGTAATGAAGGAATAATACGTATGAGTTTTTCCATTGCAGCTCCCGGGTGGATGCGCTAACCAATGACTTGAAAGGGTGCGAGTGCTATACTGTTTATCATGTGGAAATGAGAGTGCGTTTGGGAGAGTTTGTGCGTTTATCCGATGTATTTTCCGGGTGGTATTTTCGTTAAGAAATACTCGATGAAAATTCTTCAAGATTACCCATCGATGATCCTTTTGAATTTGTTTGCCCCTAATGGTAGGCACTTTTTGTCACCTATACATAGTCGTTTTTAGATATTCGCTTGGTATGAATTCTCTTCTGTGACGAAATACGTCGCAGTGATAACGTCCGGTGCTCGTTTCGTACGAGATAAACCATGATGTATGTCCTCGGCAGCGCAGACGGCGTCATAGAACTCGTCCGCAAATATAGGCATGCAGTACAATTCAATAAGGTAAACAAGATAATTTTCATCATGAGGATGTCGTTATGTGATGCGGTCAGGTTATTCGCTCTACATTAGTGTCTATACCACGAGTGGGGGGGGGGGAGGAGGAATCGCCCAGACGCTGTATACTCTAGACTGTGGCCCAGCGGTGTTTGGTGACGTGTATCGCGTCGATTTTGCTTCGTGTTCGAAATTATCGTAGCTGTGTTGGCCTTCTACTAGTCCATGGGGAGCGCTCGACGCGAGAAACTGTTTTCAATTCCGTGCGGCTCATTCAAGCCATTGGTTTGTGTGAACAAGTTGTAATTCTTATGTTGATTTGTATATTTTTACTCTCAAGCTTTGGGAAAATGACAATAAGAAAAAAATACTGTGTACGAACTTGTCATGCTGTAGCCGTTAAAGTTGTCTGGATTTTTTGCTTACAATTCTGTGATTTTTATCGTTTGTGAAATGTGATGGAGATTTGGTCTTCTTGAAACACTTTTAAATAATGTTTTTGATTCGTTGGTATAGAGAAGGATTAGGGCAAGGAATAAATTGCTTGTTCGGGACCCTAGACTATTGGACTCTGCTGGTCCTTCAGTTTCATGGATGCCTGCAATTACTGGAATGGCAGCACGCTGTTCTAGCAACTCCCAAGGTCCTTAATACTCATGATATGATCCCATAGTGCGTCCTGATTTCTCCATGTTGGGTCGGGCTCGACGATCCGTAGCACTGTCACCAGCTATGGACTGACCAAAAGTGTTTAACCTTGCGCTGTGTAAGTCTCTTTTTGACATGGAGCTGATTGTGAAGTTAAAATTATGAAAGGAGGAGGGAAGAACTGGAGTCATGTCTTGAAATACAAGATGATATTTCACAGCAAGATCACTGTACAACTAGCCACTAGCTATCTAGCCACTACAGACTACAACTTTTTTTTGTAGTCTGTAGCGGCTAGCGTCTGCGCTTGCCAAGGGCCACGTCGCGGGGTCAGGGTCATTTCCCGACAATTATTTTTTATTGCTTAAATTCTTCCCCGTTGGTTTTATTTCAGATCTTATCATTTCCTTATACAACTCAGAAAAATTGGTTTCATATGTAAAAATCAATTGAAAAAGTTGGAGGAAATAGCTTGTGAATCCTTGTGCCTATATCCATACTTGAATTATGGAATCGAATGCAATACTTACAACTTTCCCCGTGTCGAACTGGAGGTTTCCCGCAGCAGTCCAAACTATCCCTCAAGCCCCTTAGTTTTGTCTATTACTACCGACCAGTGTGGTGCAGTGTCTTATTAAGTAAGTGAATTGATTGTGGATCAAGGCGCCTATGCCCATGTTTGAATTATGGAGTCGGAAGCAATGTTTTCTACTTTCCTGGAGTCGAACGGTAGGCTTCAGGGTGGAGCTTCCAACAAATTCTAAATACGTGTGGTATTGTCTGTCAAATCAAAAAGTTTCGCGGTATATCTAAATTATTTAGAGAAATACACATGGGTCTTTGTGCCTATGTCACCCATTCATTTGCATACAGAAGTTTAACCCCGCCAAAAGTTCGACTCATGGTGGCGGATTGCATTGGACAAGTGCGTGTCATGACCTGGGTGTAAGGACCTCGGGAACCCCAACGGTCCTGTTGATCTTTATTGTGGAGGACGTTCTCAGGTTGGGTAGTATAACGTATTACCCAGCTGTTGAAGTCTTACAATAATTAGTTTAAGAGAAGCTGGGTAATGAATCGTAATCTTGACCTGAATCAGGTGATTGCGTATCGCTTATTTGACCGCTTAGGAAAGCATTTGGCTCGAACGTCTGCAAGGTGATTGGAATTTATAGGTTTCATTTCTATTTGTAATAGATCATACAGCCAATGCATTCGTAGCAATTGGTGGATGTCATAAAAAAACTAGATTACTGAAGTTTTCATGTAATTGTAGCTGGGAGAGGAAACCGGGTGTGGTGGGTTATAATACGCCTGTTTGGCCAAGTATTTGTTTAAATATTACTTTCACTCGTGCATTGGCTCGTTTTTTTGGAATCTCTCCAAATTAGTCCTCAATACGATTTATTACTTCTATGAAATTGGGTATTGCCACTCTAGCCATAATAGTGCCTCAGCGAAGTGAGAACGTAGTTCCATGAGCAATGGTTTCGTTCAGAAATTAATATTTGTGAACTGTGCACAATCATTCTCTTTAGTACGTCGAACATAAGTTGTCATCGGCATCATTGGATTTGAGTTTGATGTTGGAAAGATTTTACCTCGGAGAGCATGAATGTATAAAGAAATGTTTGTCGTTTACCTTAGCGGCTCATTTCTTAAAATATAGCGGTCAGATATAATAAAAGATTGTGGTGGGGTAGCATCTGTTTTATGGCCGGGCGCGTCACGACTCCTACCCGTTCGTTTAATCTGCTTGGAAATCTATCCCGACTGGGAAACGCGAGGCAAGAAAAGGCTACATAAAGGGTTTAAATTACCGTATTCCTCGAAATATTTTAGTGATTAATTTCGGATAAACGTTCTATAGCGTTTTTCATCTATTCGTGAAAATGTTCTAGCGAGTTGGACGTCATTTGGAGTCTAAGCATTTGAGTGTTGCATGCTCGTGTTACGTAAAGCTAAGCGCTTATCTTAGTATACCCGCTCTAAGTCCTCGTGTTTATTTTTTTCGAGTGTAAATATAAAAAGGGTGAATGTGTTTGACCCTGACGTCAAGGAATTCGGAAATCGTGAGAAAATCCGAACCGTGCAGCGGTCTCCGATTTTTTTCCAACCAGCCGGAGTGACAGCAGGCTATTCGTTTGGCTGACTGGGAAATGGTAATTAATAAGATTATTTTTTCAGTCCGAAACTTGTGTCGTGCGCAGAACTTTTATCGAGCCGTGAACTCAAGGTAAATTGAGTGCCTAGGGGAGATGTCGACTGTTTCCAACCGTGTTATGGCGTGTGAATCCGACACTCAGTGCTCTAGCGACTATTTACATTGGTTAGCGACGATTTGCGATGTGATGTTCTTGAATCTTAAGTGGAAATATTACTGTGGATGAACAATGTTCCAGGATTATTTTTCGGTCCAATTAATGGTTGTGTTCAGTGGAATAGTGTTATCAAATTACTATTTTATTGCTTTTGATCGGGCTTTAATGGGCTCTCTTAAGTGATCGAGATTGATATCAGTTTATTTTTAGACATTTCTGCAAGTTTAGAACACTTATGTAACTTGTGTTTCCATAGTCTTCCCTGAGCGTGCATCTTTTTCCTCCGCTCTCCTCTCATCCCGAAGTTGTAGACAAGTTGACCGTAGCAGAGGCTTTGTATCTTCTCGTAGGCAAGGCTACTCAGTAGTCACGTATTCTTTTACGGTGGGGTCTGGAGTCGGTGCTTCGATAATACTGCTCGAACATTTTTTCCGATGTCTGTCTGAGCGAACAAGCCACGAAACCAAAATCCGCGCTAGAATATAGTAGCGTATATTAACCGTGGCTTCGAATAAGTGTCAACCTGGTGCCTCAAGACCAACAGCAATCCCGTTTTGATTCCGTAGCATGATCACGTTTCACTTGTGAAATTTATACTTCGTGTCCCGCGGAGAGAATCGTTTTGAAAGTCAAATTTAGAATTCCATTTGAATTGCTTACGTAGCTCGGCCAGACGGTGTAACGTGGAGCAGAATGGAAATCGCGATGCCTCTAGAAGGTTTTGCGCGATTATGCCTTGAAAAATTTGTCCACGGATACTCTCTCTGTGTCGCAGTTTTGCTTATCATTACTAATTTTAGGAATCCACTCAGTGCTTTCACTGTCATTGGGCGAGAGAGAAATGCTTCGTCTGATTAATGAACCGCGCCAAACAGTCTTCATTTAATTATTCTTTCCCAATCGTGAATTTAATAAAGATAATGAACTGGATTGGAAGCCCGAAACTTAACCGTGTTGCTCGCGCAATGTAAACAGAGTGGCTCGTTAAAGTAGCATTAAGTCCATCAGCTTACGTGTATGTTTGTCACCGTTTGGTTAGCTCACCTCCTGCTGAATGATTAGACGAGCCCTTCTTAGTCTTTACCGCCAAAATTTTATCGATGCACTGTTTGCGGGTATAATTGGCGAAGTTACAAATGATGGAAGACGTGAAAAACGTCTCGTCCGTAATTATTGATTTGCTTCCGTCGAAGTTGAATAAGAGCCATGGCTTAAAATGTGTGGCTTTTGGCTCGCTGAATTTTGATGTTTTAATATGTCACTGGTCGTAAAAGATTTTACCAAAAAAATAATAAAATACAATGAAAAGCATCGCGCTTCGTTAAAAACTTCTACGAACGAATATTAAGTATAAAGACGGGAGCCCATAGAGACTGTGACGCTACTCGCTGCGCTTAGGCTGCATAAGAAATTCAGAACTGGTGTATTTCAGAGCGACACAGAGAATATTGGCATGACGCCTCATTACATCTCTAGGTCAGACAGAAGCGACAAAATTAGATGGGATACACTACCGAACAGATAAGGTACAAAATATCGTCCTTTCCGCGCACAATAAACGACCATAATAAAAACTGAGCTCCGCTAACTACACTCTCATAATACACGTCACCATTTCTCCTCCCAAAACGTTATCCCTTACATCTTTCCACGGATGGTGACCTAACACCTCCTGCCTCACGCCCATGCGGCGACTGGCAGGATAGTTTGTAGATGTAGAATATGAAATGGCGAGATTACAATATATACATCTCCATACTAGAGCGATAGGTAAGTAAGATAGATAGATAAACGATAGGTAAGTAAATAATTTATTATCCCAGAGCGATAATAAATTATTTACTTACTACCCCGCAAGACGCCGCTTGTTCGTGTGGCAGGGGGTGGTAGGTCACCAGCCGTGTAAAGATGTAAAAGTTTTGGAAATATTGTCTTCTAAACGAAGCGTTTCGATGTCTTACGCCCTTAAGAAGTTCTTGGCACTCGATAATTAAGTTAATATCATAGCGCGTCATTAATATAACTTAGAAAATGTGGGGCATAGGCAATTTATGTTTAAATGAAACAGCTACGGCATTTCCAGATAAAAGTGATGTCGATTTGCGTTGCTTTTTGTCTAAGGATACGACTGCATTTTCTGTAACTGCATGAGACGTGTCATTCTTCAATAATATGTGCCATTACATAGTTTTAATGTAAGCGTTGATGTATTAGGAAAAGTCTTGGGAATCATTTTGGGCGTATTCAGAGCAGAGCGTGACTAGCCGCGAAATTCACTGTAACATAGGCCTCCCGCAACGGGTAATCCTTGGGTGCAAAATCCGCGGCGACCGAGTTATCCGCCAGGACTGTAATTCAAAGGTCACCCGATTACTTGGGTTAATTTGATGGACCAAGTACTGGCTTCCTAATTCGGGTTCGGATCCTGGCGGTGGCGGATATTTTGCAGTGGAATCCCGATACTTACATGGGTGTCGTGTGGATGACACTGCTAGTTGAATACATAACCCGTGTTGTGGGACTATATTGTGGTCCATATGATGCCATTCGTCGTGAGGAGGCTAACTACGGAGTGGGGTATCCATCCATCCTTACCTCATTTCCATACAGTTCATCCTTTCCCAATCAACCTACTCATCCATAATGGCGCCAATTACTTCATTTGTCAACCGCCGCCCCCAATTTACAAAACACTAATACTAGAGAAAGATTAAATTTGTAAATGAAAGTAACAGAACTAATAAGTGTAGAGTCAGTTAAGTACTTAAGAGCGACCCTAACTCAGGACTTGACGTGGGGGAAGCATATACGAGAAATTTGCGATAAGGCAAATCGTAAATTAGGATATATTAAAAGAATACTAGGAAAGTGTGACGAGAAAGTAAAGGAGCGATGTTATTTTTCTCTCGTGAGACCTCACTTAGAGTACACCGCCAGTATATGGGACCATTACGAGGTAGGACTTGTTTCAGATATAGATCGATAACAGCGTAGGCATCTATATTTGCTAAAAAATTTTATGATAAACGTAGTAGTGTTACAAAATTGTTGAAGGAATTATGGTGAGAACCTCTATTTTTCCGAACGTTCGACATATTTTGCTAGAGCTCATACTATTATGGTAGAAACGATCACAGGCACAAGATAAAGGAAATTGACTGCAGAACCGAAAGGTTTAAAATGTTATTTTTTCCACGTATATACAATAAGGAACCATAATAATTGTGATAGATTAGTTCTAGGATACTTGCCTTTTAGAGCTTGCGAACGCCAGCACGGGATTCCTATTCACTTTTCCCATTATCATATTCACGGGTCCATAACAGCGCAAATGACAATAGTTTTCCAGCGCTTACAACCTATGAAGTATGGTTTTCTAAAAGTAAGGACTTCAATCTCACACACGACCACATACCACGGCAGAGCTGTAAATCTGGTAATAAAGACGAGGACACCAAATATTTCACTAAAATATTCGAACGTTTGTCACCTTCAGCCAGTTTAGCATAATTTTTCTGCATTCACTACGACTTAAACAATAAACGCATGCAGAGCTGAATGAGCGATTGCATATCTGGATTAATAACAACAAATTATTTATTCCTGGTCAACACGTCTACGTCTACGTGATACCCTGCGAGCCACCACGAGGTTGTGTGGCAGGGGGTGAAGATCACCAAACATGCACTATTGACATGCAACTAGGATATTTAATGGAGACATGCTAGATAATATGGTCACATGCTGCTAGATGGTAAGTATCTACATAATATGAAATGGATTATTGGTTGTTATTACATGCATCATGCACTACAGACTACTCGAACTATATTTCACCTACCTATCCCTTTGCTACGCTGCCTATTGTTCTCTCTTATAGTACGAGGGAAAAATGACATTTTAAATCTATCGGTACGACAATCTATCTCTCTAATCTTGTTAATATGATCAAACCTAGCATAATACGCAGGGGTTCTCTATATATATCTAACGTCATCTGTGAACAACTCTGTTTCGAATTTACATAAAAGGTTGAACCTAAATTTTAACCTGCGTTCTGATAGTAATTCCCATCCTAGTTCTTCTATTAAGCTCGTAACACTAATACAATTATCATAACGGCCTTTAACAAACCTAGCAGATCTCCTTTGCACGCGCTCTAATTCTTTTATCATACCTTCCTCGTACGGATCCCATATACTAGCGGCATATTCTAAATGAGGCCTGACAAGTGTAAAATAGCTTCTTTCTCGTATTCTCTCATCGCATTTGCCTAGAACCCTTTTTACAAATCCAAATCCTCGGTTTACTACACTAGTTATTTCCCTGATGTGTTTCCCCCGTGACATGTCTTCAGTGATGGTGACGCCTAAGTATTTAATTGAATCTACGTTACATATTTTGTTTTCTTTGATGCAATAATTATTCCGGGGAAAGCCATTCTTTTTCCAAAAATTCATAATCGCGCATTTCTTCAAATTCAATTCTAGTTGCCATCTATCACACCAATCATCAATCGCATCTAAATCCTTAGCTAAAAACTCTGTCCTCTTCATTTCTAATTTCCTTATACACTACTGCATCATCGGCAAAAAGACGGAGCTTACTATTTTTTACCACTGTATTCAAGTCGTTTACGTACAGAAGAAATAAAATTGGGCCTATCACGCTTCCCTGGGGAACACCTGATGTAACTTTTACTTCGCCGGAGCTGACACCATCTAATACCACCCTTTGTACGCGTTCACGAAGAAATCTCCTATCCAGCTTACTATATTACTGTCTATTCCGTATGATGCTAACTTCGTGAGTAACTTACAGTGGGGAACCTTGTCAAAAGCTTTTTTAAAGTCAAGAAACGCTGCTTCTACCTGTACGTTACCTTCTCCGGAAACTAAAATATCGTGAACAAAAAGACCTAATTGAGTTTCGCAAGACCGTCCTTTTCTGAACCCATGATGGTTTGTTATTAATAAATCCTGGCTGTCGAGGTGTCCCATTATTGATATAACTATTATATGCTCTATAATTTTACATGATAGTGACGTTAATGATATTGGTCTGTAATTACATGGCTGTTCCCTATCTCCGCTTTTATAAATTGGGGTCACGTTTGCTATCTTCCAGTCTTTGGGAACCGCGTGTTCTTCGAGGGATTTGTTAAATATTACTTTAAGATACGGAGCCATTTCGAGATCTAATTCTTTATAAACACGAGCTGGAATTTCATCAGGACCTGAGGACTTGTTCGGGCTAATGTTGCTTAGTAAGGATACGATTCCGCTACAAGATATATCGATCGGGGGCATTAGTTGTTGAAATCGGTCTGGTATGGTTTCGCGCAACACTTGAGAGCACTTATTCCAAAAATGTTACTAATTCTCGGAAATCTACCCGGATGTGTAACAAGGTAACCAATACCGATAGATTTAAGATGTCATTTTTTCCACGTACAATAAGGGACCATAACAGTTGTGATTGATCAGTTCTAGGGTACTGACTAGGTTACGTAGGTTTTTTTTCAGTAGTGCTCATTATCTTGACATGAATTTTAGGTACTAACTTCGCATGAAATCTCCGGTATGATATACTCCTGCATGTCTTAGTACCTTGCAGTGCTCTTTATTTGTCACATTAATAATACAAACTAGTAGTTATATCTTGAGTAGTGTGCTGCAGTAGTATGTTGTTCTACATATCACTCTCCTGTTTTCTGGTCTGACTGCACACTGTTGTCTTGACTGTTTTTGGGCTGGTATCCGGGCAACGTGCGCGGTTCTGATTTGAACTGGGGTGAGTGCTGCATGCCTTGAGTGGAATCACCCCATGCCACACACCCTAGTGATGGCTTGCGCGGTATTTCGTAGATGTAATTCTAACTTTGTAATTCAGGAGGTGATGACGTGCCGCGTCGAAACCCGGGTCGTCTTGACATAGTAAAAATTCAATCTGATTTTAAGACAGAAAAGAGAACTGATTTTCAGAGGCAACATTTTAAAGTCAGTGTCAGTTGAATTTCACAGCCATTTTTCTATTCTAAGAATAAGGTGAATGCAGAGTTGAATGTCAAACCAAGTGGTACTGGTTGTAAGGTAGACCCATTTTGAATTTAAGACAGCCCTAATCTGACAGTAGGATAGACCCGTGTTGAATTTAACGTAGCCCTGCTCTAACAGTGAGGTAGACCAATGTTGAATTTAAGACAGCCCTAATCTGACAGTAAGATAGACACGTGTTGAATTTTAGGTAGCCCTGCTCTAACAGTGAGGTAGACCAATGTTGAATTTAAGACAGCCCTAATCTGACAGTAGGATAGACCCGTGTTGAATTTAACTTAGCCCTGCTCTAACAGTGAGGTAGACCAATGTTGAATTTAAGACGGCCCTAATCTGACAGTAAGATAGACACGTGTTGAATTTTAGGTAGCCCTGCTCTAACAGTGAGGTAGACCAATGTTGAATTTAAGACAGCCCTAATCTGACAGTAGGATAGACCCGTGTTGAATTTAACGTAGCCCTGCTCTAACAGTGAGGTAGACCCATGTTGAATTTAAGACAGCCCTAATCTGACAGTAAGATAGACCCGTGTTGAATTTTAGGTAGCCCTGCTCTAACAGTGAGGTAGACCAATGTTGAATTTAAGACAGCCCTAATCTGACAGGATAGACCCGTGTTGAATTTAACGTAGCCCTGCTCTAACAGTGAGGTAGACCCATGTGGAATTTAAGACAGCCCTAATCTGACAGTAAGATAGACCCGTGTTGAATTTTAGGTAGCCCTGCTCTAACAGTGAGGTAGACCCATGTTGAATTTAAGATAGCCCTGGTCTGACGGTGAGGTAGACCAATGTTGAATTTAAGACAGCCCTGGTCTGACAGCAATCATTTGTCACCAACATTCACTACCGATTTATGCTACCAAAGGTATCGAAACTACAAGCATTAGAGTGTTGGCAACTACAAAAATGCACATATATACAAGAGATATATTTTTTCTCAAATTTGCATTCTCAAGGTTTTTACAACTGTCAATGACACATTTTACAATTGGAGTAGTAACATTTTTCTCACGGATTGCTAGCAAAAATTGAGCTTCAGCCTGCTACTGCAAATTGTCTTGTTGTTCCCCTTTCCACTGAACCCTCTCGTACGTAAGCAGATCCTTCAATAGGCACAATTCCCTCCACAGCGTTATCAACAATTTCACCTCAATCCTGTTCTCGTTCTCGCACATAATGGTTCTTACTGTTGTGTGTTCTTCTGCTGGTAAACTTAGTGAAGGTTTTCATATTCTCACAAGATTAATTCATCGCCCGAAATGTATTCTATTTACTTACCATAAAATCTATAATCGGCAGCGTGGAAGCCCCCGCTCAAAACCATACTCCGATATAGTCAGTAGATGCACCATTACGTCAACTTGGACTTACTGGCCACTTTTAGTTATAAGAAACTCTTTTTTAATAGTAAAGGAGCTGATAAACTTTTTCGTAGTGTCACGAATTGGCGAGGATGGCGAACGATGGTATGGGCGCACACACTTTGATGGCGAACAGCGCAAACACGAAATGCGAATGCGAAACTGGAAACGCCTGGAATCAGACAGGCAGAGTAATTTCCCCATTTTTACCGCTAGATGACGACAGCGCTGCCTGGTAATATCGTCAGTAGATGCACCGTAACGTCAACTTGAACTTACTGGTCACTTTTAGTTATCACCAACACTTTTTTTAATAATGAGGGAGCTGATAAACTTTTTCGTAGTTTCACGAATTGGCGAGGATGGCGAACGATGGTATGGGCACACAAACTTTGACGGCGAACAACGCAAACACGAAATGCGAATGCGAAACTGGAAGCGGCTCGAATCAGACAGGCAGAGTCATTTCCCCATTTTGACCGCTAGATGACGACAGCGCTGCCTGGTAATATCGTCAGTAGATGCACTGTAACGTCAACTTGAACTTACTGGTCACTTTTAGTTATAACCAACACTTTTTTAATAATAAGGGAGCTGATAAACTTTTTCGTAGTGTCACGAATTGGCGAGGATGGCGAACGATGGTATGGGCACACAAACTTTGATGGCGAACAACGCAAACACGAAATGCGAATGCGAAACTGGAAGCGGCTCGAATCAGACAGGCAGAGTCATTTCCCCATTTTGACCGCTAGATGACGACAGCGCTGTCTGCTAATATCGTCAGTAGATGCACCGTAACGTCAACTTGAACTTACTGGTCACTTTTAGTTATAACCAACACTTTTTTAATAATAAGGGAGCTGATAAACTTTTTCGTAGTTTCACGAATTGGCGAGGATGGCGAACGATGGTATGGGCACACAAACTTTGACGGCGAACAACGCAAACACGAAATGCGAATGCGAAACTGGAAACGCCTCGAATCAGACAGGCAGAGTCATTTCCCCATTTTTACCGCTAGATGCCGACAGCGCTGTCTGCTATTCTCACCCAAGGACACTGCGTAAGAACGCGATTCTTGATGCGCTTTCGACCGTCTTTTGCTAAAATTATTGTCGTAGGTTAATAGCGTTCCGGAACTTGCCGATTGATGGCGCTGGTACGATAAATAATCTCTCTTACTACCAAGAAGACTGCATAAGGACGGAAAACTCCCATCTCGACTCTGTTGCCAATGGAAGCGAAAGAATAGAAGTTCCACTTTTTGCCACAGGTTGCGCTGTTTGAGTAATTGATCCTTATAGCAGACGTCTCTGGGCTAACTATACGTGTTTTTACGTCTCTTTTTTTCTCCACCAGTACTATGGTTTATACTATAAGTAATACTTCAAAGATTTGGATAGTAGATTGATGTACCTAAGGTACCGAGACATTGACGAGAAAACTCGAGAGCGTCGCGAAATAAATAAATGACACCGAAGGCGTACAGCATCAGGTGATGTGATCGGTGGATTCGTATACCGAATTCCAGCCTAAAATTTCTAAGTTATGATGTAAGATAAGGGAACCGTGCAGTGAAATAATAATTAATGCAATTAATACGAAAGCTAATTCATTTGCGGTTATTCGATGCCAATTTACGTATTTCGAAACCTCCGCTAGCGAAATCAGCTGATGTGGTTGGTCAAACTTGCGAATAGAATCTTCGCAAGTTTATGCTTCCGGCGGACTAGATATGAAAACAAGGTTATTGTATGTCCTCGGGAGGAAAATGTAGCTCACACACCCGATCCTCCTTCCCTAGGACTTTATCCTTTCGAGGAATAGCCTTCCTACATTTTTGAAGCTGAGACTCCGACTGATGAATATTTTCGAATAAATAGAAAAACAGCGCGATTGAAATACGTTGATGAGATTATAAAATCACAATTCCATGTGACCGTAATGGCTACCATGTGGTAAGGGCAACAATCGCCACCCAAGTCAAATTACATTAGCCTTAAACAAGCTTTTGTTCTTTACGCCGAGGATCTTGTTCTGATAGTTCAACAGGATAGCCTTTATCTGAATGAGAATTATCTTTAACTTAAGAAATAGCTGATAGATTGGGAAACGGAAGTCTACGTGATACCCTGCGAGCCACCACGAGGGTGTGTGGCAGGGGGTGAAGATCACCAAACGTGCACTATTGACATGCAACTAGGATATTTAAGGGAGATATGCTAGAAAATAGGGTCACATGGAGCTAGATGGTTAGTATCTGCATAATAAGGAAGGGATTATTTTAACCTGCGTTGTGATAGTAATTCCCATCCTAGTTCTTCTATTAAGCTCGTAACACTAATACAATTATCATAACGGCCTTTAACAAACCTAGCAGATCTCCTTTGCATGCGCTCTAATTCTTTTATCATACCTTCCTCGTACGGATCCCATATACCTACTAGCGGCATATTCTAAATGAGGCCTGACAAGTGTAGCCACATCGCAGTGTACCACCACATTGCGTTTAAATTCTGATCGCATTGAAAACCAAATTTACTTTTTACTGTGAATAAATTTTATGTGGAATAACCAAGGCCGTTTTTGAACTTGGCAAACGCATAGCTAACTTGCTATCAAGTTATCTTGTTCCCGAGGCAGACGGATTGAAATCCTTACTTGACATTTTCTAGCCGTTCTGCGAAGGAAGAGACATCATGCGACCATCATCTCGTAAAACATACGAAATCCGTGTCCATAATTATTATGGGGGTTGAATTCGAGTTCTTCTTGAAAATGCTTCCCATCCTTATGCGACGAATTAAAAGGGAATATCATTTTTGAAATCTTAATGCTTATGAATAAAATAATTCATTTGTATCATAATATGGCGAATAACGATTATGCTTCGATTACTAGGGGCTGCTAAAGTGAACGACGTATCGCTCTCTATAATTCACCATAGTCAGTCTTTAAGCACAAAAGACAATGTTTTTGCCTACATGAAAGAACACGTAACAATATATTATTGTATTACACTCCGAAGAAACTACCTATGATCTTCAACTGTTGACTGAAGACCGCCCCTCTCGCCAAAACGGCCGTCTTACCGCTGGCTGGAGCCCGCTAAAATACTCGGTTGTTTATTAATTCGTTAAAAATCGAAATCACAATGTGAGTTTACGATGGTAACTGTTATTAAATACTGCTGTGAAGAGCTTCAAAACAAGACCAAGATCTTGCTTCTCCTACTTTTCATAACCAAGAAAAAGTTGTTTCATAAACTTGTTAATAACTTTTTTTTTGGCTCAATAGAAAGAACTGAACGTTTAAAAATGCATTTCAATATGTTTTTCCTACACAATACTACAGGTTCACTACGATTAAACTACAAGTTTCTTCACTATTAAATGTCAAAGAGAGCGCTCCTTTCAAAGAGGCGAAAAACTGGCATTTTTTTTGTTCTCACCGTAATAAAAAATCGAGTGTGTAAAGTAAAAATGATCGGCAACCTTAGTTAAACGTAAAATAAAACGAGCTGAAATTTGGGATAACTCGCATTCATGTGGGTACCACGGCTCATTTTCAATCAGTGTCCAAACTCGAGTCTACATAATTTTCGCACCGCGGGTAGGTTCCATGGGAAGATTGCTTGATTTACCAAGTTCGAAAACGGCCCAAGTTACTTTCATTTACAATGTTTAGTAAATTCCACGAAGTCACGCCTGAGATACCTGAGTTTAGGATTTAATTATTGGAGATGTTGATAAATATGGGAGTAAACGGAGAGGGATTGGTGAATGATATGAAGGCAGTATGTATGGCTTAGTCAATGCAACGAGGAGTCGCTGATGGAAAATGTGAGGGGGTAGTGATTGTGAGGGGAGTGAAGAGTGCAGACTCCGCCGGCCATTCTCTTTGCTATGGCCGTTTTCGAACTTGGCAAACGCCTAGTTAACTTGATATCAAAATATCTTGATACCTAGGCAAGCAAAGTGAAATCCTTACTGGACACTTTCGTAAGTCCTTTTACGATGGAAGAGACACCATGCGACCTTCATCTCGTAAAACATACGAAAAGCGCCATCCTTGCCCATCATTATTGTGGGTGATTGAAGTGGATTCCTTCTTTAAAATGCTTCCCAACCTTATACGACCAATTAAAAGAGAATATTATTTTTGAAATCTTATTGCTTGTGAATAAAATAATACTCATATACCATAATATGGTGATTAACTATTATGCTTCGATTACTTGGGGCTGCTAAAGTGGACGACATATCGCTAACTGTATTTTACCTTAATCAACGTCTTTATGCAAAAAAATGCATTATAATATTTTTTGCGTATATGAAAAAACACGTAACAATATATTAATGCAATACACTCCGAACTAACTACCTATGATATTCGACTGTTGACTGATAAATACGCGCGTTGTAGCTAACATAATTAAGCTGAAAACAAATTATATTTACTCTAATGGTTTATTGTCCCCCTTCTTTGATGAATGCGGTGAAAATCTCTCAAATGCTCAACGTTATTAACAATTATGATGTTCATTAGCTAAAACTAATTCTGCCAATGAAATTATGGCTACCTGAGAGTACTTTCCATCGGACCATAATTTTTTCAACGGGATAATTTTTTTCCTTCCAGAGCAAGGAAAACAGAATTTGTAGGTTCAATGAAGTAAACAAGGACGGAACATCTACAATGTATGGAATTATTCACACAACTATTAGGTACCAAATCTTTTATCAGTATATCCACATTTGAAAAGCCTTTAAATATAGCGAATTCATCAATTTTTCCGCAAAAAAATAATAAATATCACACCAATATACGTAGTAATGATAAAATAGTATCCATTTGACAGTTTCTTCACTTCTATTTTCCATACAAGCCCATATTATCACACCCCGAGTTCTAACTTAAAACCTAGCAAGAATAATAAGTCTCCTTTTTCGTTGACTTGGTATCTTTCCTTGATAGGTAGTGAACAAGCGCATGATGATGACGCGTCCATGACGTCATAGCTTTCGATGTGTACTAGGTTTCAAGGCTAGATTGCTTCATTTGCCAAGTTCGAAAACGGCCTAAGTATCATCATCATCAATGTAGATCTGTCCTAAGACAGGTTCCAGCCGAACTCCTCCAACCTTCTCTCTTTGCTCACATTTTCATCTCTTGGTAACTCCTGTTCTCCCTCAAATCCGTCAACATATCAAATTCTCTTCCTTTCTTGCGTTTTCCTTTCACTTTTCCTTCCATTATCTTACTCAGGAGGCAGTCATGCCTCATGGCTTGCCCCAACCAGTTTGCCTTCCTTCTTCTTATTGCATTCATGATTGATCTTTTCTCGTCAATCCTTTCCAAAACTTAGTCATTCCTCACCTTTTCCGTCCACTTCACTGTCATCATCCTTCTCCATAACCACATTTCAAAACTTTCAAGATACTTCACTTCCTTTTTCCTATAGGTCCAAGTTTCTGTTTCATAGAGGACCACGCTCCGTATAAAGCACTTAGCAAATCTCTTCCTTAGGGTAATAGGTATTTTATTGGCAGTTAATCGAGCTTTTGTTTGTTCAAAGGCTTTCTTTCCCATGGATATTCTACTCTTGATTTCCTGAGTAGAGTTTCCATCTATATTTATCAGGCTACCAAGGTATCTGAAAGATTCTACTTGTTCTAGTTTCTGACCTTTCACTATGATATTGACATCACCTTCTTCCTTCCCGATCCTCATAACCTTTTTTTTATTAACATTTATTTTCATTCCATACATTTCTCCAACCATATGTATGCTTTCCATGTTTTTCTGTAGCTCTTTTTCTGTCTCTGCTACAATCGCTCGATCGTCAGCATCTTTAATAGTTTTTTATTTTTACTCACCAAACATTTACCCCTCTTGCCTTCTTTAGAGCCATTTCCATTAGCTTTTCTGGGTAAAGGTTGAACAAGACCGGTGACAAGCAGCAGCCTTGCCTAACTCCCATTCCAATCCTCATTTCCCCTGTTTCTTCACCTTCTAATTTCATTATAACTCTCTGTCCAATGTAGAGCTTTTATAAACCGTCTATCTTTCCAATCAATTGTAATATTTTTCAGTATTTTCATACAGAACGAGCGAGAGTATTAGCTTGCTCTAAAACTACATCTACATCTAATGAATACCCTGCTATCCACTAACCTTGACTTTCTCTAAATTATGGCCATGGTGTAGCAGGGATCTCTGCTAAGTGATCTCGTAGCATTTTAATTTGGACTGACGCAGACCCTATGCGAATCATACTTTTTCTTCTTCTTCGGCATCCGGTTAGTTTCACTTTCAGTGAAGGTAACCTGTTTTTATCTTTGTGGCTATTTTTTTTCTAAAGCGCTAAATTATTTTCCTTCTCACCGTAGTTCTTACTAGTCTGTTAAACCAATTTAGATCTCTACTGTCGCGGTCATAACTGTGTGATGTACTCTTTTCTTCCCTCGAGTTAAATTTTATTTAATATCTTCTGTAGTTTTTTTGCATTGTCAATGAATGGTCATAGCGTATCCTGTATAGTCTGTTTAATTTATTCCGAAGACCATTAAAATTTATTTTTTTATAGTGTATACGTAACCCTTTTACTTTTTGTTGGATTATATTTGGTGTTAAAAATATCTACTTAAGATTTAATTTTTGTCGCAAGACCTCGATGACCGCATGATGAAGTAGGTCGTAATCATTTTCCGTGTAGAGGTCACAAAGTGAACTGATATGCTGTTACGGCGAAATGTTGGTTTATCTTCGTGTTCCGAGGAATTTTCCTTTTAAATTGTCGTGTCCCAAGAGGGGTTCGCTTTGGAGGTGACTCGTGTTCTAGAAAAACCCTACGTGACTTTGGTCATGCACCAAACCGTGAGGGCTTGCCAGGGGCACTACAATATTGTCGTCATCTTTTCGAGTCAGTGTATTTAATGTACTTGTTGGTGCAATGCGAGCTACAAAGAAGGAAATCTGAAATCGTTAGCGACCTTTGTTTAGATTTAAATATATCGAAGTTAATGGTGCTGTTTGGCTGTCGGTTCAAATTTTGACGTTCAGTTGAATTTTATAGGCCTGTATAAGTTGTGTGTTTCTTCAGCTATATACGTGGACGTGTATCCACACGCTTTGTATCTAATTATCAGTAAATGTAGGACTGTAACCGATAAACTGTTTTTCTCGACGGATAATCCTTTTGATTGATGTATTCTGTGTAGTATCTCAATGGTATAATGCTCTTGAAAAACGTCGCTGCCACTTATATTGCCATCCAGTCCAATTGGTTTCTTGGTGACCGTGCATATAGGACCATCACAATTTGCGTTTGCTGCAGTCATGGTGAAGTCATATAGGGTGTACTTAAGAGAATTTGTTATCGGAGCTGTCATTTTCTTTATCTACATCAACGTAATACCCTGCGAGCCACCACCAGGGCGTGTGGCAGGGGGTGAAGATCACCAATACCACACACATATATGGATATATATATATATATATATATATCTCCATATATGTGTGTGTGTGTTGGTGATATGTCACCTCAGTCAAACCCCCTTGTGGTGGCTTGCAGGGTAATTAGTAGATCTACATCTACATACTACCCCGCAAGCCGCCTCAAAAGGCTTGTGGCGGGGGGTGTTAGGACACCAGCCGTCAACAAAAAAAAAATCAAAGTTCCGCCTAGCATTTATTAAAGTCCTTAATTGTTCGGGGGAAAAACGAATTCCCATACCTATCCGTTCGGCAAAATATCTCCCTTAATTTATCGATTCTGTCGGACCTGGAAATATAATGTGGTTCTAATATGATGTTCTCCGTGTCGCTCTGAAAGATATTCATTCTCAATTGCTCAAGCAATCTAAGCCTAGCGCGTAGCCTCCGAGTCTCTAGCGGCTCCCACCCTAAATCTTTCAAAATCTGTGTAACGCTTTCTGTACGGCCGTAGCAGTTTTTCACGAATCGCGCAGCTTTCCTTTGTATTTTATCAAGTTCATGGACTAGGTCTTTCTCCGCCGGATCCCATATGCTCGCTGCATAGATGTAGAGAGCCCGAGAATTGTATGTCTGCATGTTTGCGTAATACTCTCCTAGTTTATGGTCTAGTCTTGTATTGTGTCCTGACTGCTTTATCCTCTATTATCGGCCAGGGAAGCGCGCGGGCTTCGATTTTACGATGTGACGAGTATTTCTCTCTTCGTTTCACACATTGGAAGTGGCTTGCTTCGTAGTGCGTACATGTAGATTATATTTGGGTAATCGGTTTGTTCGACGCAGGGGTGGCTAGACGTTTACCATATGATGTGAATGTGTGATTCTCTTTCGGCTTGAAAATGTAATGGGGAGATGGAAAGTGATCACTGCTGAATTTACGTCGGGAAAGGAAAATATTGTCGGTGATAATGGTCATTATTCATGTAAGGGTGAGTCGTCAATATTTTTGGACTTGAAGCTATGAGGTGTACGAAAGTAGGAGATAAAGCGTGCGGGGAAGATGATTAACCTTCGTAGAAACACCCGTTTTTATCTGTATGCGGCCTTATCTTATCGCTCTCAAGGCGAAATTTCTTGAATGGTCAGGGAGTAAATAATCCCAGAAACGTCAAAAACTTTTTCCCCTGGATTAATTTTTCTATGCTCCATCAAATTTGAGCATCCACTCGATGTTACCGTGTGAGTAGATTTTATTTTAAAAAACGTTATCGAAGAGAGAGTGTTGCTGTTGTCAGTTTACTACAAAGATTAGTTATTAAGCGAAAAATCTCTTGCACTAACAGTTTAAATACAGGCTATCAATGGAGATTGCATGAATCATCAGTCTCAGAAAAAAATTGGTATGCTCTCGAAATTGATTGTAGTCGGTGCACTTCACACCCTGGCAACTCTCCCAATTCAGTCATCATGGCTCATTGCTGTGAATCTCTCGCAACCCATGTTCAATAGCTGCCTGAGTGTCGCCCGCTTTCGCTCAGAGATATGATGCTCTGGGTACGAGTTGTTAGGTGTAGAATAGCCACCAATCGTAGACACGTTTTTAATTCGTCACCACCGTACAAATCAACTCTCTCTGGAGGGTGGAGATACAGAGATCGGCATATTTTTTTCGGACGGCAATGTCCAGCAAGTGTCATCGGTGTACTATATTTATAAATTTGAGAATATGGTGTAGTATTTATTTTACTTCACATAAGTGCGCGTAAACTCGAGCAAGAGCAATTTATTTACTTAGGTATTGTGGCAGAGGAAAACGGGCATAGTAGCAAAGGCGTACGGAAGAGAATAGCGCTAAATAGGGAGGCGTTTAGCAATAGAAGGGAACTGATGACGGGGACATTAGGTAAGGATGTGAAGAGGAGGCTGGTGAAGAGCTTGATATGGAGCGTGGCGTTGTATGGGGCAGAAACGTGGACCCTCAGAAAGGAGGACGAGAATAGAGTGCAGGCGTGTGAGATGTGGGTGTGGAGCAGGATGGAGAAGGTGCGGTGGACAGAGAGGACTAACGAGGGAATGCTTGAGATGGTGGGCGAGGATAGGAAACTTCTGGATGAAATCCGGAGTAGGCAGGGTAGATGGTTGAAGGATGTAATAATGGGTGATGGGTTGCTGAAGAGTGTGATAGAGGGAAGGATGTTGCGTTAACGGGGAAGGGGAAGAAAGAAAATAGGTTTCATGGACGGGATGATGGGTAGATCGTGTGCTGAGGCGAAAAAATATGTACCATAGGGAGATAGAAATAGAAATAGAAAACAATTTTATTGTCCTGGGACAAAGTCCCTTGGGACATTGAATTTTTTACATGCCTTCATGAGGAGTGGAAAACAAAACAAAACAAAATACAAAGCCTTACTAATATAGGAAAATGAACAAACAACTTTCAAGTCAGCAGACTTCATGTCATGACTTTCAAGTCAGACAGACAGAATGAGCAAGGTAAACAAAAGTGTACAAAGAAAACAGCAAATGATTATAATGAACAAGTAATGAACAAGTAACAAGTAACAACGTCATCTCATATAATTTTGTCATCTCATATATTGGCGATAGAACATTAAGGAGACAAAAAGTCAGCCATACTTCTTTTAAATTGAGTGACATTCCTAGAAGATTTAATAATATCAGGCAACGAGTTCCATAATTTACAGGATGAGATATGGAAAGTATTTTCATATTTTATTGTATGGTATTTGGGGATGTAAAATGTTTTTGTTATACGGGTCGATCTCTTATTAGTTTGGGCATTAAAAATCAAGTTTTCATATAAATAAGAAGGGGTTTTCGTGTTCAGTACTTTGAACAACATTAAGGCCTTTTGAATTGTTCTTCTCTGATTCAATTTTAACCAACCCAGCTTTGCGTAATAGGGAGATACATACTCGTTGAAACGAATATCAAAAATGAATCGCATACATGAATTTTGCAGTCTTTGTAATTTAACGCTTAATTCATTAGTCATATCGGAGTATATAATTGAACAATAGTCAAAATTAGGAAATATTAAACTCTCAACCAACCTCTGGCGCAGTGTTGTTGGGATTAAGTGCCTGAAATACTTCATTTTGTAGAGAGTTTTGTGAACTTTATTTGAGATGGCAGTGACTTGATCGCGCCAGGCTAAGGTACTGCTCAGGAAAATTCCAAGGCTTTTGACTGTGTTCGAGTAGTCAACTTGAATATTTAGAACACTAACTTTGGGTAGGTCTTTTGAGAGGAGCATGCGTACATTAGGAGCACTTCCAAATATTATTGATTTTGTCTTGTTGGGGTTTAGTTTTAATCGACTTTTGAACAGCCAATCGCAAATAAATTTAATATCCTCGTTAACCAACGCGATGGCGTGGTTAATTTCAGAAGGGTGGGACTCTATATATATTTGCAGGTCGTCAGCGTAAAAATGATATTTGCAATGGGATATTTCCCTAGCGAGTTCCTTGATGAAAATACAAAACAGAAGGGGCCCAAGTATTGAACCCTGTGGAACTCCACATGAGACGGGTTTGAAAATTGATGCATTGCCGTCTTCGTCTTTAACAGCTTGCTGACGATTTGACAGGTAGGAACGATACCAGCTAAGGGCAGAGTGAGAGAAATTGAGTCCACTCATTCGTTCCAGTAGTATGTCATGATCAACTGAATCAAAGGCCTTGCTTAGATCGAATTGCACCAGAACAGTTACTTTCTTTTCGTCTATTGATCGACGTATATCATCGGTTACCTTTAAGAGGGCCGTTTGTGTGCTAAAGTGTTTTCTAAACCCTGATTGATACTCATCGAAGAAATTTTGCCGCATAAGATGTTCCACTGTAGTGGTATGAACTAAGCGCTCGAGGGGTTTAGAGAGAGCGCATAGTAACGCTATTGGTCTGAAGTCGGACATGTCTTTGGGAGCAGGCTTTTTTGCTATGGGCCTAACTAAGGCAGATTTCCACAAGGTAGGAAAAAAGGAGTAATTTATTGAGCAGTTATAGATGTTGAGTATCATTGGCATTACAGCGGGTAGAATAGCTTTTAAGATTTTTGCACTGATTCCAACAACACCTACAGTATTCGATTTTAAAGCTTTCACTTGCTTTAAAAGCATGTCAGGTGTGTAGTGAGGGAAATAGAGCCTCGTGCTATCGAAATCTGAGAATAATGTATGATCAAATAAAATTGGACCGTTTTCAGTACGAGTAAAATCGATGTCATCTGGGTATTCGTGCGAATTTTCTTCCCTGAAGACTGGTATAAGGAAATGGCTGTTCAGATCATCCAAGGGGAAGTTCATTTTGTATGGGGAACGTCTAGGCTTTCCAAGGCCAAGGCGCCTCAGCTCCTGCCAAATGGATTTGGCGTCCCATTTTGCAGAAAAACACTCAATATAGTACTTTTGTTTGGCTGTTCGGATTTGGTACTGTACTCGATTTCTAATAACTTTGTATTGCTCGTGAAGGTGAGGTAGAAGAGTTCTTCGGAAATTTCGATGAAGACGATTTCTGAGTGACATTAAGTTCCTAATTTCAGGGGTTAACCAAGGGGCTGGTTGACGCTTTGGCCTAATTACTTTTCTAGGCGCATGAGTATCAAGCAATTTCAAAATAAGTTTGTTAAAAATTTCAACTTTTTTGTCCACAAGATGGGTATTGAAAATTCACTCCAGTCACTTTCAAATACATCAGATTCAAATTCAGTTAAATTAAAACCCTTGAAATCACGGAAACACATTTCACTGGGCTTATAAGCACGTAACTTAAATCTATATTTTACATAAATTAGGTCATGTTCCGACAAGAATGTGACAGGGTGCTGCTCATACTCTTCTACCTTTGACAAATCGTCGACGATGAAAAGGTCTAGGAGAGTATTGCTGTTCATGAGGTTGTGGGTTGACTGATAGGGAACTAGGAATAGATTACAGCTGAATAACATGTCACTGAGATACGTACTATCATAAGTTTTCTTCAACATGTCAATGTTTAGGTCACCACACAATATCACATTTTTGTACCTTGGAAGAAGATTATGAAGTGACGGCTCAAAACATTCAGACATGAACCCGGTTTTTGGGGGTCTATATATGACACAAAACAATATTTTGCCTTCCTTTCCAAGTATTTCTAAGAACATGTATTCAGGTCTGAAAGGAGTACCATCAGACTTTAATAACAATTTAAATGACAAACTTTCGTGAAGATACACACATACACCACCGCCTACTCTTCCTGGTCTATCGTTACGCAACAATTTGTAATTGTTCAACTCGACAGCGTGCGAGGAGATATTTTCATTAAGCCAACTTTCGGAGACAGCAATAACGTGATAATCACGTTTATGAAAATAGTCACGGAATTCGTCAATATGCCTGAATAACGACTGAGCATTAACGTGACACAATTTTAACATTTCGAGGGTGTCAGACATTTAGTTAAAGTTACTGAGGTCTTCAAGACAGGTAATAACACTTCGTTCCCCCCCTTCACGTTTCCTCACGTAAATTCTGCCTCCTCGAATCCAAAGGTACTTGAACTTATCTGCTCTTTTGAGTTCTCTGGCTTTGGCGTATATTTTCCGGTTCCACTGAGTGAGTGCCTCATTGATGAAAATGGGCTGACTGGGTAGGTTGTCAATTCCAATATCACGAGTGCTTAGGTCACGTTTCACTCTCCGTCTGCTCAAGAACTCACTAGCAGTGCTCTGCCTCAAAAATCGCAGAACAATAATGGGGGGCCGATGCGAGTCACTTTGTGTTCCCACGCGGTAAACAAAGTCAATGTCAGTGGCTTCCACTTTGACTCCAAGGGACAAGCCTATCTGATGGATGATGGCACTAAGGAGCTCTCCTTTACAATATGGAACTCCCTGAATCTCGACCACATTTTTCTTTGCTTCTTGCTCCATTTGATTAACGTGTTTTTCTAGTTCGAACACGCGTTTTTGCACCTGACACAAGTCGCCGATAGTATTTTCGAGCTTTTCACTAAGATTTGTGATTGCGCTTTTGACCTCACTGAGAGACTTATTTAGATCACTGATCGACTCTTGACACCAGAGTAATGACTTTTTGATCTCACCTTGTTCGTCCTGCAAGCACTTGATTCGAGCTAAGATTTCATTTAGCGTCGCGGCTACAGGTTCGGCACCGATCAAGTTGTCACTGCTCTTCACAGGAGTGTTGTCCCCGCGCATAGAACGCTTCTGCATCAGGCATGAACCACAGTGCCAGGGCCGCTGTAGGCTTTCCAGGGTTCGCAGGTCTTCTTCCGTCATTGATGAGCAGGCGAGATGATACTGCTCATGGCAATCACAACAGGATACGATAGAGCTTTTGCCGCGCTTAACAGCTTGACCACACTTTCCACAGTTCGGCATGGCGAGAAAGCGAGATATACGTCCGTTCACGACCAAGGACTGAGACTGACTGTGTAGACCCCTGATAGACCCCTGAATGTGTAGAAAACCGGAAGGAGATTCTCTGACAGTCAACTAAACCCACCTTTGCCGATAACATTTAAATAAAAATAAAATTATTGCGAGTTCATCGTGGGTTCAATTGCGGAAGCGGAACGGTCTAGCCTGCTCATCAGAAATGAGGCTTTCGTATTTTTAGGAAATAAAGTCAATCATATGATGCATAAACTTTTAATATTGTATTATTTATAGTTAAATTCACTATATGGTGGGTGACTCGTCCACCTCGTCTCGGTGGATTTTGAGTTGTTAGTGATGTGGTAGTTTGCCTACCTTTTTGGGAAAAGTGTTAAATTCCTCACTTGACTCTGCCAAGGTATCGGTAGTGCATATTTAGCGAAGGAGAGTGTTCCTCTAAGTCGTAATCCCAGCATGTTGGCATTTCTCGGCCCTAAGTTGGCTGAATTCTCGCAAGGATAATGGCGAAATATGAAGCTCCCCCGCGAGCATGCAATCCCATGTCCCTCCAATTCTGCTACTTGGTGCCAGCGGTCATCTTGACTTGAGCGCACGCCATAGTGGCTGAATGACCCTGAGACCTCACTTTCCTCTCCAGCCCCCGGAAAGCCGTTATCCCTTTCTTCCCTTAGCATACGCGCCACCCTGACTTCACCGTCTCAGGGCCTTCCCTCCGTCATTGATAGCGACATCCGCTGTTGCGCATTAGCCAACCACGTCTTCAAATGCCTCCTCTTCGATGGTTTTGTCCGGGTGTCCTCACGCAACCTCGTACTCCATTAATGGGAGATATCTTTGTTCTTCCTCCTGCCACGCCACATTCTCGATCAAGGCCTGGCTCTCGAACCGGCTAATTAGCCCTTCCCTGGCACCCGTTGGCCAAATCCTGAACACACTCTCAATATACCCTACCTCAGTCCGGTTTTTACTGTTATTTTACGAGCTCTTTGGTCTTTCGTTGCATATGTTTTCTGTACTTCGGTTACTTCTTTTGAAGCTGGGTGTGAACGGCAAGAACCTTGACTGACGCGGTGTTTTTTAAATGTTTCTTGGAATATTTTTTAATCCAAGTTGTTTCATGCCGAAGATGTTAATTCGTCAAAAATTGCCCGGGCTGAAAATGCGATAATCGTTTCTATATTTTTTTCTTAGCGGAATGCCCATGCTTTTTTTATGATAGCAATATGAAAGCAATGATCATCTGAGTGGAAAAAAATCTTCTCGTCATTTTCTGTATGTTCTGATCGCATTTGTCGGAGACCTCATCAGGGCTGAATGAATTGTCTTTATTGTGCTTCAATGTATGTAGTCACGGTGGTGCAAGAGGGGGTGGGGGTGGGTGTTGGCGGAGAGTCTTCTGGACGTCGCTCTTCTTTCTGGAAATTACTGGTAGCCATGATTCACCTATTCTTTGTCCCTGGTCCCTATTGAAATAAAGACAATAAAGACAAGAATCAAGGAGCATCCTAGTTTTTACTAGAGGTCAGTTACACGAACGAGACAACCATAACGGCCTTGCACGCATCTTGCTGATCTTCTCTGTGCGCGTTAAATTCTTTTTTTAAGCCTACCTCATGTGGATCCAAACACTGGCAGCGTATTCTAAGTGGGGTCGAACACGTGAGAAGTGGCTGATTTTTCTAACTTTATCGTCGCACTTTCCAAGTAATCTTTAATAAATCCCAATTTACGATTACCCTGACCAGTTATTTCCCGAATATGCTTGCTCCACGAGAGATCATTGATTAGTTTAACTCCGAGTTATTTTACAGATTCTACTATCTAACATTGGCTATTTTGTACGTAATAACTGAACTGAGGGGAGTTTTTCCTTTTTCAGAAATTCATAACACATTTTTTCAAGTTTAATTCTAGTCGCCACGCCTCAAACCACGATTGAATTACCTTACGTTTTGGATCTCCTCTATACGGCCTGGTTGTTGCCCTATCCTGTCTCATCTCTCATGCCAATATTTTCGTATGTGTGTTGTTTTACTCAAGGAGATATATATATATATATATATATATATATATATATATATATATATATATATATATATATATATATATATATATATCTATATCTGCTTCTCTTTGAGGAATTTATGTACCTTCGTTGAATTCAGTGAATATGGAGTAAACAAATGAAATACAGTGAAACTCCTCTTAACGACCACTCCTTTCAAGCGAACACCGCTCCTAACGACCATATTTCAGCGGATCTGTCAGTGGTCGCTCAATTCAGGTTACACTATGTGTATACATCAAATTAATGTGTTGAAATTTCCCCTGAAGCATCTAAATTATGAAGAAATAAACGCCATGTGTAGTGGCATGAACAAACTGTCGCTTCAAGAGTTTTTACGTTATTTTAAAATCAGCCGACCGTTCATTTGCATAGTATGTACTTCTAGAAACTGAACCCCTGTCGAACGACCGTCCCTCTTAACGACTATTTTTCAGCGGAACCATTAGTGGTCACTTAATACAGGTTTCACTGCATTTCGTCACAATGTTTTCCTGAAATATTCTTTTTTGTTTTGCTGCAGATAAAAGTGTTTTAATATATTTCGCTTACCTATTTTGTTTGTTAATACTACTCTAGTAGCTAGTTATGTACTTGACGTGTAATAATAAAAATTAATATTCGGTGAAAAATTCTCTTAAGATTTTGTTTTGTTGCATATGCTTTTTTTATAGAATCTGGAAAAAGTTACTTTTTCATGACAAAAGTTGGAGAAATCCTTCCTTTCCTTGTTCAATTTAAAATGGATTTGAGACATATCTAACAATCTACGTACAGGAAAAATGTGGGTATTTAAAAATAATTAAATCATATGATGACGATCTAGTAGCCGACTCTAGTTAGCGCAATTTTATGACAGTCCAATGAAAATTGTCTGCTGATTGAGACGTTAAATATTATTGTCGAGAATAAACGGAGATTAAAGCTAAAGTGTTGCTCTGTTTGGTTCTCCGTACACTGTTACACTACGAAACTTGAAGAGACATTACAATCATGAACTCAACTGGGCGCCCTATTAACTAAAGTGACTGGTCTGCGTTATGTATTATTATACAACTCTTTGTAGTCAGTTTTTCTATTCATACCTCATCGAAGGAAAATAGTAGTTAGTAGAAAATCTAGAACTTTCAGTCACGTTGAATGCAGAACAAGTTCCACACTATTCAGACTTCCTCTTCATAAACTTGCTCGCAGTAGAGTGAGCGATGTGTTGATACCATCAGGATATTTGGATACTCACGGGTTACTTCCGGAAATAAAACGAGCCTGAAGTGATTATGCGTCGCCACTATAGGTAGATCATAACTCGAAAAGGATGATATAAGATGTTAAGTTTAAAAAACTCATTATTTCAAAGCAGCTTCATAATTTTACGACTGAATTCTAACACGGCAACTTGTCTTTACTGATTTTGCAACTCTATTATGGGCTTTAATAGAATTTTCTATGTATTTTGCATTTCCTAATACAACATAAGCATTGAATAAGCATAAGCTATAAATGCTGTCGTTATACTTCTCTAAATACATCGTGATATTTCCCTAATAGCAGTACAGCTTGAAAAATGTAAATGGTATATCGCTACTCAAATAAAAATCATCACGCCTATAATATTTACGTGTATTACGGTTGTGTGACTCCCGGTGCTGACTCTTCGACATGAAAAAGAGCATATAGACACTTTACGAAGTTCAAAATCACTTCACTAACCCTAAATGCGCCCCCCTAGAAGCAGAGCTGTGTATTGAGACACGCTGTTAGAGTTTATGAAGAAATAACTTCACTTTTAACCAGAAGCTTCCGTTCAGAAGACGTATATTCGTGGTGCCAGGAGTGGGGGTTATAATTAAATTTCAGCAAATGCACCTCAGTTCACTTCCTGCGAAAGTCATCACAAAAGTGCCATACCTATATGTACTGTGGGTGGAGTAAATATAAAATCTTCAAATACAGTAAAATATCTCGGAATTATCTTAACTTCTGATTAATCGTGGGGATTACAAACACAAAACATATGTGGTGCAGCATTAAAAAAACTAGGTTTTGTTAAACGTGTAATAGGAAGGTCCTCGGATGAAAAAGTAAAAGAGAGATGCTACTTCGCACTGGTTAGATCACACCTTGAATACGCCGCGAGCATTTGGGACCTTGGTCATAAAGATGTAACCAAAAAATTAATAAAATACAAAAGAAAGCAGCGCCCTTCGTTTAAATCTGCTACGAGCGTACATATAGTGTTTCACAAGTTTTAGAGGGATTAAGAAGGAAGCCCCTAGAGACTCCGAGGCTACTCGCTAGGCTTAGGTTACTTGAGAAATTCAGAACTGATGTGTTTCAGAGCGACACCGAGAATATTAACATGAGACTTCATTACATCCCTAGGTCTGATAGATGCGATAAAATAAGAGAGATACACTGCCGAACAGATAGGTACAAAAACGCGTTCTTTCCGCGCGCAATAAGCAACCACAATAAAAACCGAGCTCCACTAGATACACTCCTGTAATACATGTCACCATGTCATCTCCTAAAAACTTACATATTTACACGGCTGGTGACATAACACCCCTTTCCACATACCCTTGCGGCGGATCGCAGGGTATTATGTAGATGTAGAAGCAGCATTACATATCAGATCTCTCAGGCTTGCAAAATGTCTCCACTTGCGACTGTAGCTTTTTTGTTTTTAGTCTTCGTATTGATTGTAGTTGATCCCCAGAGTCGATCGCCTGCGAAAGACTTCCTTACTCAGCACCCATTTTCTGAAAATGAGAAATGTTAGTGTTCAAGAAACAGCGACAAAGTTGTTAGCTTACTTGACGCTATTGTTAGTAGTGCTCTGTGAATACCATTTCGACGGTTAACTGCTATTTAGAATCCAAGTAATTCGTAATCGGAGTAGAATGCTGGCTGGATGTTGTGGTACATGTAGAATCTCCGTCCACGATCCTTACTAAATTTGATATATTTAGTTAAATAGATTTATGACTGTGTGCTTGACGAATAGTGCTTAAATGGTGGGAGTTTCCCTACTCTACACTTCCTGGGCTCCACGAAGTTTTCTTTCGGAATCTATTAATACGGCCGATTGAGTTTTTATCCCGTTTTCTTTTTCGAATAGCTAGGTGTACATGATGAATTTGGACTGGAAAAGTGGTGAAGTTGAATTATACATTGATTACAAGGAATTGCAATAAAATCAATTCTATTTTTTTTAATGCGTCCGATACATCCGCTGGCATTCAGGTGAAGGGTCCGTCATTTCATGCAATAGATGATAAATGCGCGTAAAGAATTTTATATCCATTGCCGTAACCATGTCTAGCTGTAAAATAAATGTCAGATATCTGTTAATATACGGTTTTGAATAAGTGCAATCTGCGACGTGATAAGAGCGAGCTGATAAACGAGCATGTATGAGCCACCAGAATTCACCGCTTGGAGACGATAAGCTAAAATATCTTTGCCTCAGAGGGTGTGTCAACACCTTGTAGCTTCCTCATCACCTGGCCATTTTCCATCGTTTTCCTGCAATTAGTGTTGTTAATCTAATGGTATTTTTTCTTGACATGAATATTTCACTTGTAATCATGTCTGCCTCAATTAGTAATAATTGGGGCTGTTGTTTCGGAATTCGCTATCTGACTTTTCTTCCCCGAATGTATTCTTTTTTATATATTAAGTTTGGGCTACCTCCCTTTTTTAAAAGTTCAGCACCACTTTAGGTCGCTTGAGTTTTTCATCACAGTTGCTGTGTATTGCATTTAATTTAGCTGTGTACAGCGCGTTATTCGTATTTTCTACCAATTCCCTGTAGTACTATACCGATTGTTGTTTTATCTTGACCAGTATGTTATTACATTTGCTTCTTTGTATATTTATTCATTCTTTCTCCATTGAGGGAGGTTTAGAATTAGCCGTAATATTCTCCTTTCTATCACTTCGATTTTTCGGATGGAATGAGTTTTCAATCGTCCGGCCCATGCTGGCGTCCCATACAGCATGACCGGTTTAAAGATGCCTTCGTATATTTTTGTATTTATTTCTCTTGGTGTGGCGTTTTTGCGTATATTGGGTGCTAGTATTGCTTTTATTACCTTTGCTTCGTTTATTTCTTCTCCAACATGTCCAGCAAACTAGAGGTTTTTGTCGATATTAATTTCCAAGTGCGTGGCATTTTCTGCCAATGGGATTGGTTGCCCTTGAATTGTTTTGCAGGAACAAGGTTGTATTTCTGATAGTAGCCGAGAAAATATTTCTGCCTGGGTCTTCTGGGTATTTAAACCCAGCCTACATTTGTTGTGCCAATTTATTATTGGCTGAAGCACATCTTCAGTGTATTCTTTTGCTAATTTACTTGATTTCTGCGCGTTTCACTTCCAGATGTACCGTGGCTGAGAATAACTTAATCTACTCGATTTAGTTATTCTCAGCAGGTTAGTCCAAACTACATGAATATCGCTAGCCCTGCGAAGTACTTTTATTCCTCCTCGCTTTTGCATATTCATTTATCTCTATATTTTTATTACTTCCACGAGGTGGTTGTGACTCAAGTCTCGTTGAAGTTAATCAGTAGCCGCTTGGTTAATGAATGTCCTTTAACCTTACTAGAAAGCTTGAGTAATGCCCTTCGATCTTGCCAGCTGTTCGTCCAAGTTTCCAGGAAAAATACAAAATTTTGCCGTCGTAGCGCTGCGTTTATGCGTTAAACGAATAGCTCCACTTTATGTAAATGTTGCCATTCTGAGAAATTCCGGTATTTTGTATATTCGGTATATTCCTGACATTTCGAAAGTGATATTTTCTCATTATAATTATCTTGAATGACGTGTGTGAATGTGGAAGTAGCCGAACTGAGAAATGGCAGTTGCTTCGGTAGCGATATTTCAGCGTTTCAAGTGTCTTGAATGTCTTCCATTGTGAATTGATCTAGATTGTAAAGGCTTTCAGCTTGCTAGGCATTGTTCAGAGGATAACTAATTGCTTGCCGTTGAAGTTCAGAATGTTTGGGAACTGCGACGATTTCCGAAATATTCTTGGCATCTTTGCATAATTTGATTGTTTCGATTTTCCATTATTTGATAGGAACGTGATCATTCGGAAATGCTTCAGGCAGGTCGTTGGAATGAGTGATCCTCGTGAAACTAGTACGGAGGTCAAGGCTGAGGATAAGAGCGCGCCCCCTCGGCCACGAGGTGACGACACACGTTGCCGTCAATTCAGCTTCATATATATAGTTCAATCACAGCTTCCTATCGTGGCAGTCGACACCATTTGTGTGTGCAGTGTGTGTTACTACCGGTGTCTTAGAGGCATAGATTCTTCGTGAATTTGCTGAAAGCTGGACACTACATGGAAAGTGAAGTGACGAGGATCGGCGAGGTTGGTGCAGGAAGAAGGTGATTCCTCCGTGATAGGATTTTGGGAAGGAGGGTGCTCTCCCGAAGGTCGTTCGACGGTCAGTTTCGTTGGTTCGTTCGGCTCAAAGAAGAATTAGGTTGTTTTTTTTTGGGTCGTTGTTTCCTCTTCTGTCTATCGTGAATATTACGCAGCTCTCGAAAAACTTTGCGATCGTGACCGATTTTCGTAAGTATACCGCCACATTTTCAGTTCTCTCTGATCAGATTTGCTCTATTTCTTTGCTACGGTATAAGTGCACGGTCTTTACTCGCATGAACCGTATAATGTTAGAATATATGCTCTTACTGTGACTTACTTTTATTCATATTAGTAATTTTTGACTTATACGGAAAATATTTTCTTCCACTAGGTTTTCCATATTTGGCCTCCATTTTTCGTTTTGGAATAAGGCTGTTTATATAAAGATGCTTTCCTCATGTTTTGGCAGTAACCCGAGAATGGAATACTGAGCGCTTGTTTTTGATAAGAATATTTAAGTTTCAAATGAATGCTATAGGTTACTACTTTCATTCTAAACTAGAAACGTCAAAAAATAATTTATTTAGGTTGTGAACATGACTATTAACTGCGTTTTTCATCCTTGATGGTGTAATAAACAAATTATACCTTCTAGTGGCAGTTGCTCTTATGTCACATTTTCGCAGTTGTACACATTGGCAAATTGTGTGAGTAGGGCTCCGTTGGGAGGATAATTCTTAGTGAAAAGCAGTTTTCTATGTTCCGCCTTTTGAAAAACCCAATGAGTACAAACGATGAAAATTATTTTATTCCTGACATCATTGTTGCCGCCGTATAAATTTTCGCATTTTAGGTTCGCATTCAATTTCCTACTGGCTTAAAATTCCGCTATTGGGCGGTCGTGTGACAGTCTTTTTGAGCTTATTTTGTAGCATCCTCAACTTGCGTAAGAGCATATTGGAGTCCTTGAGCGCATTCCTTTGAAGATGTTAATGCGTTAACCCGTTTTTAAGTCCATGGAATGATCCAGTGAACGTGGGACTTGCTATAATTTAGGTCTTTCGGGTTAAGTCGGCTCTTCGCCGGCTTGGCAGCCCCCAAGGCTGTGGGTTTGAGCGCCATTCCAGGCATCGTAGTTGTCTTTACCTTAGAATTATTCCATGTCCATGAAATTAGCGCAGTTAAGAAATTCAGCTAACCAGTCAGTACGTTCAGTCCCAGCCGTTGAAGCGAATCACACTCCTCACAAAACGAATTCTGGATAGTTAGTGGACTTCAATCACTGAGGACAATGAACGACGGTGTAATTACCAGGCTAGTAACGATCAACGTCATGATTCGAAGATGGATCGGGATTACATCGTGAATGTAATTTTGGGGGTAAAATGAACTGGCATGATCGGACGACCTTGGTCGATGCGTCAAATTCATGCTGTCTGCATTGATATGCCCTGTTTCTAACCTTGTCGTTATAACGTTGTGAATCATGTTCTTAGAATAGAAGGTGTCACTAAATCTTTCGGTGCTTATTCATTTTATACTTTAACATTGAATATCCTCGAACAGCATTCATCGAACTACGTTCATTAAGGCTGCGGCGTATATGTATCAAGAGAAGGGCCTATTCATGCCAGTATCGTGCTGGTCGTTGGTTTGAATGTTCAGGTACCCAATAATCTTGGACACGCTTTCGTTCATTGGTTTTTGTTGAGCGACGAGGCTTCATAGGCAACTTGAACCCAAATCCATGCCTTCGAACGCCGATGCTTCCTCCATGAGCGGTAAAACAGTCTCAGCAAAATTTTTCTCCGAAATGGTAGGCATCTTTTCAAATAGCTGATTATGGTGAAACGATTTTACTTGTGTTGGTTTTGCTGTCACTTTAATATTTCTCTATCTTAATTTTAACGGTCTTTTTTCATGACGTGGACATTTTTAAAAGAACGTCTCGGGCAATTTCAGGATGGTAAATATCTGATAGAAGTTAAACTGTCGTCATATTTAGCAACCTCCCCAGTTATAATTCATGCCCAACACTGGCGCGCGAGGGACTATTGTCGTACACTAATTGCCCTTATTCAGATTGTTGTCAACCTCGAGATGATAGAAAACTTTCGTGGTGGTCATTCGAGTTTGTCATTATAAGTGCCTCTCAGGCATGAATCTTCGAATTGGAAATGTTTTCTTGTCAATCGCATAATTTCCGTGTGAGCCTTGCCTTTTTGCTTCGGGTATGCTTTTGCATGTCATTAATTTTCATTGACCCCAGCGTCGATGTTACCGGGGAATCGCCGTTTTATCGCTGACTCGTTTCGGCGAAATAGCCCGCCGGGTTAACGCGGGACGTCTTCGGCCGTGCTTTCATTCCCGGTATTCTCGCGGAGCTCTCTTTCCCAGTAATTCCGCGCGCTCGCCACTTCGTGATCTTCGTTGTTTGCCCACTGGCAGCCGCTGCCGCCTCTCGCTTCCCCTCCCCCCTCTGCCGCCATTCCTTCCCCTCCTCCCCTCCCCCGCCCCCCCTCCACACTCTGCGTCGTCCTTCGGCACCCCTTCCTCCCCCCCCCCCCCACGACCTTACCATCACACTTCCCATCCACACTTACGCAAACACGCGCACACTATTCGCCCATTGTGCGTTGCCGAGCGACTTCGCAGACTTTCCCCCTCGGCCGTATTTGCGGGAATGATTTGCCTCGCGCAAGTACGCATCTTTCCAAGACGCATTGCTTTTCTTCGCGCGTAAAACTTGGCCCGTTATTTATGGAACAGCTCCGCTTCCCTTCCCCTTAATCAAGCACTTCATTCCTGGTCCGCGCGTGTGCGGTGCTGCCATTTGAGAACTCGGCGCCTAGCTTTGATATTGAATCAAGTTTGGTCACCCCTCACCGCCATTTTCCCACGTGCCACGCTCCGCTTGATCGTTATTTCGTCGAGCGGAAAACGAAGATTTTGTTGTTGTTTCTCGGTGAAACTCTCCGTTAATTCCGGTGTCTTAGACATCGAATGAGTATTGGCTTATTTTTGCTATGCACGGGGTTAGGTGAAGTCTTTTCTGCCTTCCTCTAATTTATTCTCTCATTCTGCGTTGTGAGGGTGGAGATATTACTAATTAATTTTTTTGTATTCTAAATAGATCCTGAACGTGTATGGATGCTTGTTTTCTTGAACAAAAGTCTTAAGGAATGTCATATAAATTGCCAGTACTGTAATAAATAAATGACAACACTCTAAAATCCCAATAGCAAGTGCAAATGCATCTTGTTTACATATTTTACCCTCGAAGTCCCGTGGGTTATGCGTCGAGTATGTAGCTTTGTGTTGAATGTCTTTTAATGTGCGTTACGGAATCCCACCGATGTCGTTTATTTCCTTTAACACACAATGTGTGAGATTATGTTTGTTGGGGTTTAATGCACGGTGTGAGATTTTAGCGTGGAAAAGAAACTGTACTCCATGGCGTTCATACTGATTCTTCGGAAAATTCTTACATCGTGAGAGTTATGTATTTTTGCTGTTTTAGTATTACTGGTTCGCCTCTCTGCGTTGATGTTTCTATTCCTGACACCTTGCCATTGATTTTTGCCAGTGTCCTTTGGAATATTTATTAATTTATATGTAACATTGAAAATAAATGTAATGTATTTTATTTTCGCAAATTTTGAAGGTTGACAACTTCAATTATTGTTTTGGATTTTCTTATGAAAATTTTCGCGAAGAATAGCTCCACGTTTGGTCGTTAAATTCAGCCAGGAACGCTTAGAAATGTCATGTGCAAGTAGTTGGATCAAATAAATTCTTTGTCAACTTCGTGGAATTACCAAAATTTCTAGCATGGATTCGGGTGGACCTAGGAAGCAACCCTTAATTTTTCAACCCATGGATCATTTCGAAATTCGGTTAAAATGTAATAATCATTCTTCCTCCGTATAGTGTGGTTTGGGACACAAAAAATCCATTCGCTGCGCCATGCCCTTATGTAAAGAGGGTCTGTAAACGAGCGGGAAGGTGTCCTTTTTAAGTGCGGCGCAGGTAAAATTAAAGATTCCCTATTTAGTTTTTACAAATGTCGACTTCAATTTGGATTTATTCTTCGCCCATATCGTCTGCTGGTTACGAAAGTATCAGAAGTTCTTTGAAGCTAGAGCGGGCGAAAATATTTGCATTCCAGAAATGAGGCCGCCGAGATAATTTATTTCACAGGAAACTCTAATCGCGGAAGCTGTAGCTCAGAGGTGTCTCTTCTTCTCGAGGCCTCATTTGACTTTTTCCTCCTGTCTATTTGTGAAATTTATTCGTTGCGCGCCCCTTTGACTTTTGTTTGATTATCATCAATAAATGTTGTGTTTTCATAAAGTTGTAACCGTGGTTTTAAGCGATTTCAGAGATGCACTCTCCCAAAACTCATGTCATCTGAATGAAAGCATTGAAAAAGTTTTACTGTTACTTCTAGTGGGAGATTGAGAAACTTTTACTTTTACCTCTCGTGCGTCGTAGACCATTTCAGTCGCCTTATTACTGAAGCAGGGTTGCGTAGACATGCTGGAAACCCGCAGAAAGGAGAAATGGTGGCGAAAAACCTAGTAAAGTTATGGGAAATGAGAAATTAGCATGGCAATGTGCGTTTCCTATTCCAAATATGATTGTTTTCAATAAGTGTACCATTTGAGGAAGTATTAATTGCGTATAATTGTAAATGATAAGTATAACGTAGTTTTTCTACTTGGATTTATTACTACCAGATGATCTAGATTTCGACGAAGCTCGTCATCATCAAGTACATTAGTAAAAGAAGACATAGAATAGAAGAATTGGAGAATCAAAAGAAGACAGAATATAAGGATTCTGTCTTCTTTTACTAATGTACCTGATGATGACGAGGTTCGTCGAAACCTGCGTCGTCTTGGTGTACATCTACATCTACGTAATACCCTGCGAGCCACCACGAGGGTGTGTGGCAGGGGGTGAAGATCACCAAACATGCACCATTGACATGCAACTAGGATATTTAAATGAGACATGCTAGAAAATAGGGTCACATGGAGCTAGATGGTTAGTATCTACATAATAAGGAAGGGATTATTGGTTGTTATTACATGCACCATGCACTACAGACTACTCGAACTATATTTCACCTACCTATCCCTTTGTTACGCTGCCTATTGTTCTCTCTTATAGTACGAGGGAAAAATGACAATTTAAATCTATCGGTACGACAATCTATCTCTCTAATCTTGTTAATATGATCAAACCTAGCATAATACGCAGGGGTTCTCTATATATATCTAACGTCATCTGTGAACAAATCGGTTTCGAATTTACTTAAAAGGTTTAACCTAAATTTTAACCTGCGTTCTGATAGTAATTCCCATGCGAGTTCTTCTATTAAGCTCGTAACACTTACACATTTATCATAACGGCCTTTAACAAACCTAGCAGATCTATTTTGCACGCGCTCTAATTCTTTTATCATTCCTTCCTCGTACGGATCCCATATACTAGCGGCATATTCTAAATGAGGCCTGACAAGTGTAAAATAGCTTCTTTCTCATACTCTCTCATCGCATTTGCCTAGAACCCTTTTTACGAATCCTAATCTACGGTATGCTATGTAATAAATCTCTGTGGAAAAACTAAGTTATACTTATCATTTACAATGCTAAGTAAATTCCACGAATTCACGCCCGAGACAACGGAATATCTTAAGTGCTAAGCCTGCATAAGACGTGGGAATTCTTGTATGGCGTTAAGCAATTATGCCCATGAAACAAAATTTCAGGTACCATTCTTTACTCTCATGCTGAGAAGGGTGGAATATTGTTTATCCTCAGATTTTTAACTTGTTTTTCTTGGATCTCATCGCGCGCCCGAGACTAGTGCCGTCATAAGGGAAGCTCAGTTTTCCCCACGAGCGGTATTTACGGCGCTCCATTTATCGGGAGACTTCATTCACTCACTGAACGTGCGTCGATGCGTGGATCTCATATTCTTGAGCTTCTTTTAAAATACTTGCTTAAAAAAGGCGGATATGTACAAGTCCTCTACTGAAGTGACGTCCTGCGTTCAGACGTACTGAAACCAATTATCTCTAAATAATTGTGGAAAGTTGGTCACTCATGATAAAGGGCGTGTTGGCGCCTGTATATGCTCTCTGCCGCACTAGGGAAACTGAAGACGTCTCTTGCTCCTCGCGCCTCGCAAACAAATTCTGCGTGCGCCTCACACTTGACAAACTGAAAGTCGAACGTAAAACTAATGTCCCATGCTTCGGCTCTCTTTTCTACGACCGTGGTTCCTTGCTTGGGACGGAACCTTAGTAGGAAGGGGAAGGTATGTACTTGCAATTGGAAAGCCGCGCCTACTTTGACAAAAACGTTGAAGTCGGGTTTAGGGTAGCTTCAACTACTCAATGGCAAGTGGAATATTTGCTGCAAATTCTTTTAACTGTTAAAAAAATTATTCTATTTTATTAAAATTATAAATAATATATTCTATTTTTTTTCTCTTTTTGATTCACAAAAATACGTGTAATTTGTGATCTAATGCAAAACGATGTGGTTAACTGTTGGCATTCACGTTTTTCTCGCGAGATGCTATGCTTGAGTTAGGAGCATTGATACTAATGAGATATATTAGTATTCGTGATTTTCACTGATATTTAATTAAACTGTAGTCATTGCAAATGTTTAATGCCAACAATGGTGTCTTAGGTCAGGAAGACCGCATCAATCACGGGAAACCAAGATGACGTACTTTTTACCGCAGAGAAATCTCCTAGATGGCGCCTACAGTATATTTGAAACTTTTTGGTATTTCACGACCTCTGGTTACCCGAAAAGCCCGTAAAAATGTTTCTGCCGTCTCACCGATGAAAATTCCCGAGTGTGCGCGGCAATAAATGCCTTCGCTCGGGCGTTTCGGGGTAAATGACGAGTTGGTGCCGGGTCCGCCTCCGTCACTCCCGCCCGCCCACTCATTGGAACTCCCTGGGTCCAGAGTCGGGCTCCGTCCCGCCGTTTTTGGACGTTTTTCTCTCCCTTGCGATGGGTCGCGTTCCGTTTGACCGTCGCAGCGTGAAATACTCTCGCCCTCCCGAAAGTAAACGCGGCGGAAAATGTAAGAACTCTCCTTTATGCAACCTGTCAGTTCTTCACTTACATCATCTGATTATCAACGTTAGGAGTAGATTGTGAATTTGTTAACGTGCATTACAATGTGTTTTCAACTTCTGCGGAGAAAATGTCAAAATGAGTAATGGCAGGTTAGAAGCAAGGCTGGAAAAGATTGATAAGAGTAACGTCACAAGCGTGTATGTGTAAGCGCGTCAGGTGTGGAATCGATAGCCTTGACAACGATGATTTCCGCGTTGTGTGTATGTTGGAGTGATTGGAATGAATTTAGTGTTCTCTTCGTCTCCGAGAAACCTCGGACAACTGTCATCCCGAATCGTGATACCGCTGAATTTGAGTAACCTAGGCTCTTTTTATTCGATAATCGTCAGTTAGCGCGAAGGATGAAAGCTTTTTTTCACTTCTAGCATTATGCATGGGAGCGATTTATAACATGGTTAGCAGTGTAGTGTGGTTAAGTTTCTAGATGCGTGGGAAAGCCAGAATTTATCCACGGGAAGCGGCGATGGACACACAACTTAAACGAAATTGTTTTCCTCTCATTTTGATATCGGTTTAGTCTCAGTGCCATGGGCGTGACGGATTAAATGGTGTTATGCTTTGAATATAATTTGAATAATTCTGATGTAAATCGTTTAGTATATTTACAGACTGAGACAGACAGTCTTACAGACTGAGAAAGAAACCTGGTGTAATTATCCCTAAACCAAGTAATGAAGCATTCAAACAGAGTTACTTGTACATTGCTCCAAAGATTTTCTGTTCCCTCCCAGATAAATTGTCAAACATAGTCTCCGTTCCTCAGTTTTTGAGTAGAATAAGAAAATGGCTATTCACTAAAGAGAAAGTTGAAGACATAGTAAAAGGTCTTGGGTAATCTTTGTTCGTTAATGTATTGTACTGATGTATTTTTATTTGTATCCAAAGGTATATTTATTATAAATATGTATAAATGTAAAGAAGTTAAAGCTGTTGTGCACTTAGGGTTAAATACTAAACGTAAAAACTGTTATACTTTGTGAGTTTTTGTTTTTTCCAGCCGCTGCCTCAGTTATAATGTGAAAGATGGTAACCCCAAAACAGGTTAACCTATGGGGTACCTATATTCCACTAATGTATTCCCTACGTTTTATTTATGTTTGTATACTCTCTAAGGAGTGGAATAAATTATTATTATTATTATTTTGGCCTCCCATTCTAGGGCATTGCCTAAGCAGTAATGTTTTTCGTTGCTTCCATACTGGAGATAAAAATAAGTCAGGACAAACAATGGGTGCAGACTTCAAAATACATTTTTGCCCAGTCCAGCACATGTCTATTCGGGTGCACATTCTATAAGTTGATCGTAACTCTTACCATTGTATGCCGCGATGCAATTGCAAAGGTTTCCGACCATTTTCTCTCAACTTCTGACACTTTTCTTTATCCCTTGCATAAAACCATCTGGCGAATGCGATTACTGGCTTACACTAATTTACGATGTCTATAATGAAAAGGGAAATGATCCTCCTTTTGTGAATATTCCGGTTCATCGAATCGAGTTTTGTAATCCCTCCAGTAAAATCGCCGACACGGGGGTCTATTCTGTATATCCTCGGAATTCCCGAGTCTCGACAGTGACGAAATTTTGACGTCAGAACCACGTTCAGTTCAAAGGGGAGCATTCGAAAGTGGAGATTTTTCGGGGAATTCGACGTCACATCCACGGATTTTCCGAGGTTCGACCGCGTCGATTCCTTACTGAATAAGGCCCGCGGTCTCGCTTTCCATAAATTTTTGGGTTCCTGATCTGCATGAAGACACATTAACTCGCGTTCGGCCTCGTAATCACTTAATTATTGTTTGTTGCTACAGCCGATTCTAGAAGTAATGAGTCGTCACCGGATGTCCACATCAAGCTCCCTTGAGCAGGGAAAGCAATACGAATTCCGAGTATTCCTTATGAAGCAAGTGGACGTTCCATTTGTCGATCAGCGTGATTTACATTGTTAACACTGCAATTTTTTCATTAGTGGCAATGCCGAATGCCTTCGCCAATTGGGAGATCCGGCCGTCATGGTGGATCGGGGATAATTCTTAGGGTATGAGGGTGTTGCTGTGAGGATCATTTGCTGTCATGGATGGAGAAATTTAGTCCTTTAGATAATCTTATGTAGTCATGATAGACTCCATGTTAAAATTTGATTTACAAATTCAAGCAGTTGTGTGAAGTACGAAGTGTAGCTATATCGTAGTATTAATGATTCAAAAAAGTAATTCTGTGACTGGACATGTCAGTAGTGTACTTCATGTATGCTTTTGAGAGTTAAAGCATGTCTCACGCCGAAAACGCATTTTAAACCGAAATTTGTTTACTACATACCATGTTTTATATAATTTAAGTAGTTCTGATGTAAATCGTTGAGTATATTTTACCTTTGCATGCTTGGAAATCTTTATTAACATGGGTTTATAATTTTAAGAATGTTAAGACGTACACCAAACTACACATCGTTACATTACTAGCTCGATCGGTGAGCCAGAATTTCCGTATTGTTTATAATGCCTGGAGCGCACCTGCTTAATCAAGACAAGCGCAGTTTTAAAATAAGGTATTCCGAGGTGCAAAATGACCTCTAGCCGTCGACGTACCCTCAAAACTTAAATCTGCTATGATTACCGTATCAAAACAGCTACACATTTTCGGCAAAGAGTACGGTTTTATTCTAAAAGCAATGCAATGAGTGGCTGATATGTTGTTGTGATTCGAAGGATGATATATTTGTCTGCAATTCCTCCAAGTTCATGCCCAGTAATATCTCTCCTAGACTACCCAAGTTGTTGAGAGCGCTAATCGTGAGGCATTAATAATTTTGAAGCCAGTTGAAATAAAATCGTAGGACCTTAATTCATTTAAGTAAATCTACTTATACGGTGGAAATAACCATTTGTTGCGTTATAATTAATGCAAGAATTATAGCTTTAAAATCTCGTCTCAATTAAAGCATTGTTATGACTTAGGTTTACAGCGGGAATACGAAATTTAAGTGGAAATCGTTTGTAAATGTTTTTTTTATTCGGAATGATACCTTGATATACATATATGTATTAGGAGCCATAATAATAATAATATGAAATGTGCGTTATCGCGCTAAGGAGAAAAGGTGTGTATATTTTATCGAATTGTTTCGAAATATGCGTAAAGTGCCATAAGGCCTAGTGTTAAAAGAGCATAAAATTTCCAATAAACCGAATTGGCTCTATGCCATTTGTTTCGCTTGTATCTATACATATTACCAATAAGTATACTCATGTGCAGTTCTTCGAAAATCTGTTCGTAAACGAAAATCGTTCCAACCACCTGAATATTTTCGGCAAAATTGCAAAAGTACATTTGTCGTTCGTCTCGAGAGATGTTGAGGTGCGACCGTGTTACACGGTTAGAAATCAAGTCCTTGGGACTCGTCTCTGTCGCTCATGGTGCCATATTGTCTGAAATTTCCTCTATTCCCCATTTCTCTTCCTTTCGTCTCATGCCGAAGGTAAATTTCGCCAGTATCCTGTTTGATTAGCAGTTGTTGTTACCTGCTGTGGCTGGCCACTTTCATATAAGCCGTGCGTGCTCTAGCTCTGCTGCCACTTTTCCCAGGCGTCGTAATATGAATGCTTACAACCTTATGTGCGGTGACTTATCGATTCGAGAGGGAATGTGCGCGGCGGCAAGCCGTCGCCAGCGCTCCTTCTCCGTTGCTAGCGGCGGCCTCTTCTCTAGTACTCAATGTAATGATGTTGTTACATGTACATCTTATCTCTGGTGGTTGTAGCGATTTTTGGTCTCTTATAGATTACCAGGAAACTTTGCATACACTTTATTATGACTGATATGTATTGATATAAGTGAAAAAATACACGTAAAGGTTTGGTTGATTCTTTCTGGTACATGGCCTAATCACTGCGGCAAAATATTTGTTCGCTCGTAATTAATTTCACAGCTACATACAATTTAAAGAAAAAACTTAAAACCATTTTTTTAAATTTCTACTTAAGGAACTCCAGTAAATTTTGTCATCGGCCACGAACAACTTTTAAAATGATTAATTCTGCGATGAAGCGATTTTTATTATTTTCTGATGTAAGTATAGAATTGCATTTGTCAAACGATTTTCGAAAGCTCATTAGGAAGATAAATCCAAGGAAATGTACATTATAATTTTTCCTTCATCATCAACTCTTGTCGTTTTTTTTGTGGAATTGAAATTCATCGTTCCACGTTGAAATGATTTGAATAAAAGTCATGTCTTGAATAATAGCCTAGTTACTACATGCATGTGTCGCACATTGTTCATTGATCTGCTACCAATTTACTTTTTCACGCCGTTTGGGTTCTTGGCTCTAAATTATTGCATTGACGATTCACTTGACATTTTTCTATTAGGTCAAGAAGAGAAGATAATGGAAATTGCTTTCATTTAATAAACAGTGCTATTCTAGGTCAGAATCACATCTATACTGTTTTCCTTTATTTTGATGATATATTTGAGCGATTAAATCGATTTCAACATATGAATTAGTATTAGACTACGAGGTACACTATTATTTCGCCTGGTATGCCACGAAGTGAAACGCGGTGGTGTAGGTCTGGTGGTGTTGCTCACCGCCTGGCTTGCGATCAACACTTGCGATCGACTCTTGTGAATACGTCGGGCAATGGGCTTACTTTTGTCAAATAGCAGTACATTTGAAGCGAAGTTTGCAATTTTTTCTGCCCAGTGGGAATAGTATCAGCTGGTATAATCTGCGTTTCCCCATTGTTTCTATCTTCCAAGAGCTGTGTGGTTAAAATAAGATTTTCTTTACTAAGATGCAACCGCGGCGATTGAAATCTGAGCGGTCTGATAACTTCTATTCTGGCATAGCAGGCTATCCCCCTTGATTAGGGGCTGCCACTCGCCCTCAAAAAGTGGAATTGGCGTGAATTTTGACGCAAATTACGGCATACTGACTGTTAATAATTCTGCCAGTATGTACTTTTAAGTAAAGTTAGATATAGTAATGTTAAAATTTTTCTCCTAAGTCTGCATTACGCGGTACATTTTATTGTTTAAACGAATGCATGAGGAACTCGTTTTTGAGGAAGATTGTACGTTCAGAAGCGGCAAATTGTATGATTTTCTGAATGAAAACGGGAAATTGAAGCTACTCTAATTGCATTTATTTCCTTGTATCTTCTATGATACATTCGTCTGCATAATAGTGTGCTCTGTTAAGCGGCTTTCGTGGAATTGCGAGTTGGTGACGTCTTAAATTTTTACTTCACCCTTTCGGCAACCCTGCCGTGAAACGTTTTGATGAGCATTCAAACTATAAGGCAAGTCACCCTCTGGTTGTTACACGGGTATGTGAAATTCTCGGTGGAAAAAATCATTCGCCAGGACTGGGATTAACTCAGCACGCGGTTAATGGACGCGGTGCGCACTCGGGGGATCGGTGATTGAGTCAGTTCGAGGGGATGACTTTTTTCCTCTGTGAATATCACTCTCTCGATGAACAGTCGCGGATGGGTGCAAGGGCCTTCGAGAGTGACCGTGGTGCGTGGCTCTCGAGTGACCGCGGGCCCGGTGGAGCACTCCCCGCCCTTACGCTGTCGCGTTCTTGTCAACACCGTTGTGTCTTCATGCGGCACTTCGATATCAATTACTGATTTTTAGATAAGGGGGCTACCCTCGCGGAGTAATACGAACGTTTTTGGCGGTAATTACGAGTAGAGATGGTGCTTAAATGCTCGTGTATGTACTACAGCTTTAGTTATTTTATATCTTCGTCTGTTGTATCTTTAATAACCGAGATATAATGAGCTGTGGCGTACCCATTAATTAGATTTGATATCACTCACTTCAGTCAGTCACACTTGGTGGTATTCCATCATTAAAAAATAAAAGATGACAACTTTTACTAAATCCACTAGATTTTTTAAAAAACTACCCAGGTTTCGATGTGCATTCACATCATCTTCAGGTAAATGAAGGCCGATGTGCAGGCCTTATATAGTAAACATTACCAGGTGGGGAGAGGGGGGGGGGAAGAAAAGACAATACAGGAGGAGGGTGGTCGCGGGAGAGTAGGGCGGGGGACCCTAGGACGAAGAGGAGGGGATTAAAGCTTTGAGGAGGGGGGAATAGGCTGGGAGCATACATTCATTAACAAGGAATTCATCACAGTCAACTTGGTTTTCAAAAATCTCTAGCTGTTCTAAAGCATTCAGCTTGTGTCTGTCATTTGTAAAATGGAGAGGTGTCATGGTAAAATCACTTTTATGTCCGTGGGTCAAAAAAACGGTCCATGGGATGTCTGGCGAAGTTGCTTCCATTAAAATTAAAATTTCTAAAATCCCTTTTATGCTCCATTTGTCTAATTTCAAAATTTCTACTGGTCTGTCCAACATACTGTCCATCACATTCATTACATTTCATTAGGTATACACCACTTAATTTCTGAGGTTCAATGGGGTCCTTGCAGTTCACTAACAGTTTTTTCACACTATATGGTGTTTTAAATGCCACTTGATAACAGTCCTTCGGAAACAATTGCGCCACTCGAGAGGAAATCTCCCCAAAGTAGGTAATTGAACGCCATTGTTGAGCAGGGGGTTCAGTTTTGTTGTACAAACTGGCCATGGCTCTTTTCCTCCTATTCTTGCGAATTAATTTGTCTATTAGAGAAAGTGGATAACCGTTATTCACTGCAATCTGTTTGATGGTTCGGGTTTCTTTTTCAAACTCTTGAGTCGTTCAGGGGAATGTTGAAAAGGCGGTTAATAAGGGTGTGAAAAGCAGAAAGTTTTTGCGAGTAAGGGTGTCTGGAATCAGCAGGTATGACATGGTCGGTATAGGTGGGTTTGTGGAAAATTGAAAAATGGTGCCTCCCTTCTTCAAGGGAGATAGTCAAGTCTAAGAAATTGATTGATCGGTTACACTCCAATTCACGATTAAAGCTATGGCTGGATGCAAATTATTAATAAAGTTAAAAAGGATGTCCAGTTGTCTGTCGGTTCCATTGCATTGCACTCAAGTTACTGAAGGAGAGGGGGCACCCGGAAACAATTGTGAAAGAGTTCTCAGTTTTGCTTAAAGTGTGAGTCCCAAAATTATTTTAAATTTCATAACAACTTTTATGAACAAACTGGGGTCTGGCCATTGGGTCACCCCTTTCCCCTTTGCTGGCCGATATGTTTTTAGATAACTTTGAGACGAACCTTTTTAATGTTGGCAAGAATTTTACATCGCAGGTCATTTATTGGTTGGAACTGACAGACAACTGGGTCGTTTGTTAATAAATCTAGTGGTTTTAGTAAAAGTTGTCATCTTTTATTTTTCAGATTTGATGTCTGTTTTTAGTATAATTTTCAGTGGCAATATCTGTAACCTTGTGAATTAGCTTCAATGCGTCCAAATATCATTGCTAAAATGAAAAAAATATATGAGACTACTAGCTGTGGAATTGAAATATCATTTTGACATTTTGTCGTGTAGTTATGAATGGCATGGTGACTAGGTAGGCAGAGCGATCTCCAGATTATGGTGGTATGTTCTTAGTCCAAGCTTGTGTCAAGTCTGAATAATCAGTAGATGAGTGTGATTTTCCTGGGCTCCAAGGCATTCCAAGGAAATAGTAAATTACCCAGAGATAGCACTTAGTCTCCTACCATCAATGTTTGTATCTGTTAAAACCTTCATGTAACTATAGAACATGGGCATGTAAATGGCTTGAGCTAAATGAATCTAAGAGCGATAATCATAATGGTGGGAAATTTCATGTGTGTGTTGTAGAAAATATGAAAGTAATAGATGATTAGGTTGATAGCAGATATTATTTGGTGCACTGGCCATTGAATTGGGACGTACAAGGTTCATTCCAAATTGTATGTCAACTAAAATAACAGTGTGAGCAATCAAGTAAAATCATGGAAATGTCAACAATTGCTTTCTGAAGTTTAGTTGTTAAATGGTGTATATTGGTTGGATGGTATGGTATTCTGGGAGGTTAGGCGGGCTATTTATTTTAGAGATATCTGGTTTAACTGTAGGTTTCGACTGCGAGTATAGAAATATATAAATTCTACATTTTTTTAATTGTATGTCGTGATATTCCATTGCTTATTTATTGCTTTTCGTTGCAGATGCCATTCTATTCTGTGAAAGTATAATGTATGGATCCCATTGATGGGCAGTCATTTTGTCTTATGCAAGAAATAGAGACAAACATGGTGAGTACATGGATCATCTTGCAATGTAATTCAAGGCTCTGAAATGTTAGGTAAGGAAAGGGATTTTGATACCATCAAATTTCAGCTTTGACTGATTACTATTTTTGCAATATGGCCAAACTCTTCTGGAAAACTATGGGACTCCTAATTGATTTTGCCTGAACTTGGAAATATCTCCTCAATTTGTCCCATTTTTTTTTCCTATGGCACATAATGTAGCGGCCATCATTCTAGCCCTCTTTTAGGCTTTTGAGGGTGTCACACTCACTCACTGAAAATAATGGTATTGTTTGCCTTTCCAATACTTGATTTTTTTTGCCTTGAGCCTAGTTTTTTACTTATTATTTTAATTATATTTGTCTATGAATGTGCTGAAGCATCTCTGCTGCTTGTCAGGTAAAGATCCTTGGCTGAATTTTTCATTTTGAGGGAATCATGTGTGCCACCTCGAAATCCACAGTTGCCCTTTCGTGTAGTATGTCATTTCCTTTTTCTTTTCTGAAGTGGTGATTTAATTAGTTCAGCCATTCGTGAGTTAAAATGTCTCCAAAGCATATCCATGTGCATTGCATATGCCTATGCCTGGAATGTTTCAGTGAAGCAATTAAAGAAGAAAATAATTTAGCGATACATATATCTTGCTTTGTAATGCATTATGACATCCTTGAGAAACTAAGTTTTCATCCTGAGATACTCTGGAATGCCAATGAAAAGGAATCACCTTTTTTTCTTGAAATTCATAATGTGATTCAACAGTTCAGTGGTGCATTAGGAAAAATTACCAATATCATGACAAAAAGATCACATTTCATAGAATATCAAATGTTATTGTTAAGCATGAGACATTTTGTAAGTCATTGAAACCACAAAGTAAATAAATAACAAAAAAATGAAGAAGCAAATGAACTCATTGAGTGGGAAATACGTCCTGTAAAATTTTGCTGTTTAGTAAGAAATACATCACAAAACAAATAGACTAAATAAATGATAAATATATTATTGGAATCCATTAACCACCCTGTTTTAATGTCTCTTCTAACTTTTTGTTGCTTATCTTTTTAAACAGTTCAGAAGATGAAAATTCAATTTATTTCATTTTCTTTCAGTGATGAGATCTATATGGTGAGAATCTTCAATGGTGATCTGACAATGGAAGGGGGCTTGATGAAGTCACCCCACCAGAGTATAGGCCTTCGTGGCCTTCTTTCCATTTTTCTCTTATTCATGCCCGTGGTGATGTCATCCCTGCCCAGCAACACTTGCGCTCCAGGTGTTTCTACTCCTGGTGGTAAGTATCTGTGTTGTCATTGTATCTTTTCTTACAATTACCTTATTTTTGCTGTCCTCCTCGTCTTTAATAAACTCACTACAGATGTAACTTGTACGATGACAGCTCACTTAATATCATTCCCTTTTGATGACTGTTTGAAGTCCGCTGTTGAAATCCATTCATCTCTATTATTCATTAGCAACTCAGCTATTCCAGTTTTAAACTCACAAGTGATGAAACTTTAAGTGAAAAAATAAAAAAATTAAAAAAAGAAATACAGTAATAATTACAAAAATGTACATTTAAATCCCATTAAGTGTGAATTTTCCAGTTTTCAGCTTCACAATGTACACGCATATTATTACATTCATTACTATAATAGGGAGCACAGTTCGTAAACATAACAAAGAACAAAATTAAATGTATGCATTGTTTTCCACTTAACGAAAATTAATCGAGCTGCGTGATCAGGGTACTGACATGGATCAGGGAACTGACATGGATCAGGGAACTGACATGGCAACATGAAATGAAGCAACAACTCAAGGGAAACTTTATTTTTCGTATCTCCGTGCAATCTGTTGCATCATTGCTTCTAGAGAATCACATTGTGTATCTATCTACATTTCCCTCCTTACATTAAATGGTAATTGTAACTGACAGAGTGACCGTGTGAATCTCCTTTCTGTTGTCTTAAACCATGAAGGCGAAGCTAGGAAAATGTTTTACAGGTAATTGAACAACATGTGATGAGAAATTATGAAGGGTAGAAAGATTGGGGATTGACCATGGAGAAACTTAACCCTTTCGCTGCGGTCAAACTGCAGAGACTCTCCAGTCCCTGTGCGGCAAAAAAGTGATTGGTCATTTACTTCGGCACAGAAAGTATTGTTCTCGTTGCACTTGCAACTCAGTAATCACTCACGCTCCTGGGAAGAGATTAGTACAGTGTATAACAATGAACTAGACAATTGGCATTTGCAGACAAAGAGAAAGTTTGGAGGCGTGGGTAGGAACGGTGAGAACGACCACTTGCCAATGGAACGTAGGAGCTACGTTCACAGCAGTCAACCGGGAGAACGTAGCTGCTGCGTTCACAGCAGCAAAAGGGTTAAAGAAAAGGTGAAAGCCTGGTGAAACATTAAGCAGAAAAATGTATGGACTGACATAAGTTTTTCAGAGTAAAAGTTGCCGAATCTCTTCAATTTTTCGGTTTTCCTCCCTTGTGTTTATTACATAATGGCCCCGGTGGCGGCGGGGTAAAGTCCTCGCCTGCTAATCCTAGGGTCGCGGGTTCGAGTCCCGCCTGGGTAAAATATTATCTGCCCAGGACATGGGTGTTTGTGTCTCGTCCGTTGTTACTGTTATTCACCCGACGTAAATTGGCACATCGTGCTGTATTCGGGGTAGTGAAGATAAAATAAATAAATAAATAATGACTACAGTTTTGCTAGAAATCTATTTTGAAAGGGCTTTTCTGATGATAATCCATCCTGAAGATCTGAGCAGGAAAGCCAACAAAACTTTTCTCACCACTCTACAGATTCAGGAAGACACTCGAAAAGGTTATGAGATTCAATGGCAAGGAACTCCATAGAAGAATTCAATCTAATATCATTAGAGAATAAGTGCTAATTCAAGCATGATTCAAGGAAGTGATGTTGATGAAGAGGGAATTGGAGCAGGATTCTATGATAACGAAATCGAAAGTGAGCTGTGGGATATGGAAATGAGCCCTATGTGGGATGAGTGACTATGAATGAATGGAAAAGTCTTCCTTCAAAACATCTGCTGGGATGGAGAACCAGACCCTGTCTGAAACCCGTGAAGAATTCACACCAATTATTTTGTGGGTTGCATAAAATCTTGAGTGTTGAGAGGCATATGTGGGATGAGTGGGGGGTGAGGCTTGGTAACATCTCTATTAATTCCTTTATCTTTTAAAATTAGAGAGAAGTCATGTGATTAGAACAGGGCCATTGTTTTAAAATTTGGTGGGAAACAATAACCCATAGAATGAGTGGTAGAAGATGAACGAGTCTTGTGTTTCACCCTGGATCAGGTTCTCAGTCCCTGCTGTGATTTTGGTGTGTGCCTATCACATTGTTTTCAGGATCCCTTTTGCCATTTCATGGAAACTGACCATCTCATGTACATACATGATCTTGGGGTGTCAAGTTCATCTGTTACATCCCCTGAAAGCATTTTCCTCATATGATTCTCATGTTTTCTGGATGCTTTTTAAGGATTGCTATCCAGGTGGTGTTCAGTGGAAATCCCTATTTTTTTCTCTTCTATGTCACATCTTGATGGTGGCAGATATAATGTGTGGAATGCGCAATCAAATGAATGTGTGGAGTCATGTGTCCAGGTCATCCTCTGCATTTTATTCTCATAGCTCTCGAGTAAATTTTCATGCTCTGTCTCTCTCACATGATATCGTAAGGGAACAGCATCAGCCTTGAAGAAATATTTTAAGTCTCTCACTATGGAGGAAATTGTAATTTCATATTAATTTCTAGAAAAGATATTAAGCCTAACTTATTGTTTCTATAATTATTTTTTCTTGAGAGAACCTGGTCAAATAGATTTAACAAAAAAAGTTAATCGAATACAAAGGGAAGCAGCGTGCTTTGTTAAAAACTGCTATGGGCGTACATACAGTGTCTCACAACTTTTAGAGGGATTAAGGTGGGAGCCCCGAGAGACTCGGAGGCTACACGCTAGGCTTAGGTTGCTTGATAAATTCAGAACTTAATTTTTTTCAGAGCGACATAGAGAATATTATCATGACTCCTCACTACATCTTTAGGTCTGACAGATGCAATAAAATAAGAGAGATACTCTGGCGAACAGAGAGGTACAAAAACTCATTCTTTCCCCGAACAATAAGCAACCACAATAAAAATTGAGCCCCACTAAATACACTCCTATAATACATGTCACCTTTTCATCTCCAAAAAACTTACACCTTTACACGGCTGGTGACCTAACACCCCCTGCCACATGCCCATGTGGCGACTCGCAGGGTATTATGTAGATGTATATGATCAAAATTATTTTGAATCATATTATTGCAGTTTAGGCTTAATAATTTTGTTTTGCTAGAGATATCTATCAAATTAGTAACCTAAACTGGCATTTTATGTCAATTCTTATCAGGCTTTTGACTGGGTTAGTTTCTCCATGAATGAATGGAAAAGTCCTCCTTCAAAACATCTGCTGGAATGGAGAACCAGACCCTGTCAGAAACCTATGAAGAATTCACTCCAATTATATTCTAAATTATTTCATAAAATCTTTCCTTCATCTTTTAAAAAAGTTGGTGTTATCATTTTTTTTATCATAGAAATGCTTTAAACTTTGGAAATTTCCAAAGACCTGAGGTCAGTTGAATGTGCACATCAAAATCCTTTGTTTGTAATCCAAGTAAAAGTTCAGTTTTTACTTTACTTACTTTCCTAAATTTTTCCGGTTCTCGATACCGGTCCGGTTCTTACCTGTCGGTTCCCGGTTCTCGATACTCGGTTCTAACAATGGACTCTTATTTTGTGAATGAATGGAATGTTTCAACAAACAACCAAGAACTGAAGGACAATAATTTCACTTAAGAGGCAAATAAACCAGAAAGCTCAGTAAATAAAGCAAGATCTTCTCCATAATTTTATTAGCCAAGTATAACAAAACTAGTCCAAGTTTAAAAAGTCAAACTAACAAGATCGGCCAATACATCACATTACATCAGACTTTACTTCAGATGCTTTCTCCATATTTTGCTTTAGGGAGTCTTGGGGGTTTTGAGGGGTTTGGGCGTAAAATTCAAAGCATTCATTCACCGTTCCGTGCCGGTTCCTAAGTACCGACTTAATGCGATCGGTTCTCGATACCGGTTCTAAGGGCCAAGAACCAGCAGTACCGAGAACCGGGTACCGGAACCGACCCATCTCTAGTTTTTACTAAAAGAGTCACTTTTCAACATTTATATTTACTTTAGTAATAATGAGCATTTAATGTGGCTAAACCTAATGCAATCCAGACAAATGATTTAGGTGATATCCATGGTTGTTAGGGTTTCATTTGAGGAAATTCATATCCCTGTGCCATTAACTGTTTTTAAAAAAATGAATTGAATATGAGGCAATCGTCCGATGCTTTCTTCCTGAATTTTGATTGCTGTTTAATATTTTGCATAATTTTATCTCTGTTTCAGTCACCTATCCGAGAGGGGATATAATCCTGGAGGCAGGGTCTTCTTTGGAAATACTTTGCATATTGAATCCGAGTAACAAAGATGCCATGAATAGGAATGCATCAGACCTTGTCTTCTTTCGCAATGATGAACTGGTAAGTATTTCATTCAGTTCATGGTGATGTTTTTTTTATTTTTAAAAAAATTTTCTGATATATACGTGTTAACAGATCTGTCTGAAAATTTTCTTATTAATTGCGTTCCCCTGTTGTGAATAGTATTCAATGACATATTTGAACTGCGATACCTAATTATTATACGTTGTATTTAACCCTTTTACTGCCTGTAGGTAGCATGTGTTTAGGCTGACAAGGCCATATCATTGTGTTTTTTTAATGCCTGCAGGTTGTAAATCTTATATTTATTCATGCCTGCCTTGGTGGTGATGGGGTTAAGTCCTACTGCACCGAGGGTCGCGGGTTCAATTCCCGCCTGGGTGGAAATATCATCACTCAGTGCATGGGTTTTTGTGTTTCGTGTGTTGCAATTGTTATTCACCCGGTATAAATTGGCCAATTAAGCTGTATTGGGGGTAGTGGAGATGAAATAAAAATAAATTCTAACTAGATGATTTCTCAAAGTTTGGAATTATGTTGTAAAAATAATGCATTTTAGGTTTCATTTTTGTGACGATGAAAATTAAGAAATCTGTATGCGTGAAAGTGCTGGCTGAAAATTGGAAATAATGGTCGCACAAATTTGCAAAAAAAACCATTGGAAAGATAAGTGAATAAAAAGTTTTATTTCAACAGTGAAATTTTGTTTTCCAACTGAATTACTGTAAAATTTGAAAAATCATTGATAACATTGCTGAATATTCAGTGTATTTGGCTCTCTTGTCTCCTTGACGGCCAATAGCATTGTTGAAGCCGAGCCTCATATGGACATAAAGTAAAAAGGCCCATAATGTATTATTAGAAATGTAGAATACTTAAAATATCATTGGTTGGCTTGGATTGGATATTTGGGGGGAGGTGACCCTCAAATAAGATCCTTTGTGCCATAGGGGATAGGCAAGGGAGGAACCCGGCGTCGGCATTAGCCAGCTCTTAGTGAGAGGTGTCAAGAGGACCATAGTTTAACATCTTATCCGACAGACTTGATCTTTTACAGTTACCCATTTACGTTTGAATGTCAAAGCAGTCTCCATTAAGTAAGATTCTTTTCTGTATACATCGATCTATCATGTATATTATTTCTTACTCTTATCCTTCCAATTGAGAATCAATTGGCATTAGGCTAGTCATATATGTAATATACAATCATACATGTAATTACATATAATCACATTGTTGATTGAGCATTAAAATTCCAAGTGATCAATGGTATGATTGGGACATAATTCAATGAAAACCGTGGACTTAGCATTGGGGTATGCACAGTAAATTAAACTGTTGTGCTAATGCAAAATTCACCTTCCTTGTAAGGCTTTCACTTAAGTATCTTTTAGGAATGGAATGCCTCAAGACTGCCCTTAATGCACATAATGCAGTCAAGTGTGCCTATTGCCCTGTGGGTTCAACGTGCCCCACAGTTTCATTCTTCTATGTTAAGCTTTTTCCCTTTATGGAGTGGAACAGAATTTTCCTATAAGAAGGGCAAATACAGGGGAGGGGAATGTGGGAGGGGGAGGTATCTGATGTTGAAAGTATTTCGTTTTGTTCTAAACTTAAATTTATTTTAATATTTTGTAACAAAAAATAATAGCAGGGCTGCTATAGGCCTGGAATACCTGGAAAAGCCATGAAAATTGAAATTGGATGTGTAATATCTGGTTATGTTGTGCCGAATGATAAATCAGTTGCTGATTTTCTAGTCAAAGTATGCTTGTTTTCTGTAAGTGAGCAGTACTATTTTAGGCACTGTCCATTGATTTGTGGACACAAGAGCTATGGCATAATCTCCCAGGTTATGGCTTCAGCATGACGTGGTGGCAATGTAAGGAAGGCACCCAAGTCTGCTGAGTGCATTGCTACGTGCTTCAGCTGAGGCTAGATGCTTTGAGCTACCGGCATCAATGTTGGGACAGGCTTCAGCCTCTTCAGAAAAGAGAGAGCTTGTTCAAGGTCATCTATGTGCTGCTGAAGAATGCTTTGTCTCAGTAAAGCTCCCTGTTCTGCCATGGCTTGAGCCTTTAAAATCTTGTCTGATTGAGTCAGTGTAGTACATATTTAGTGTCAAGCAACTTAAAATTTAAATGCAAAAGATGTCCCAAAGTATCGAGGGAACAGGGCAGTTAAATAGAGAGATGTCTTAAATGCATGTGAGGTTATCTGATGTGCCTCTGCTTGGTGGCCAGTGTGAATAATGCTGGGGGCAGGCAAGCAATGAGTAATCCATCGCCAGCTTGGATCATGAGTCTACCATCTTATTGTGTTTGAATTTCCCTTGTCAGGGATGAGACATAAGAGGAAATGCCATCAGAAAATGAGCCAATTTTCCACAGCGATTGTGACGGTTTTCACTTATTAGGAAACTATTCCTTCTTATTACTTGTGCTGACATGTTTTACTCCTGTTCTTGCATCTCCCTTTAAATGTACACAAAAAATTGATATTGTCTCATAGAGAATTGAATTTTTTGGCCTGAGAAATCAGGAAGTCCTAAAATTTTTCCATTCTTTAGCCACCCTGAATAAAACGTCTGCTTAAAGATATTATGCCAGGGGTGGTGGAATACTATATGCAGGGGCAGTGGACATGTTAAGTGCTGTTAGAAGGTATCTGTTTGAGTGCCTCTTTGGAGAGACGACAAATACTTGAATGGATGCTAAAAAAATTGTTATTGAAAAATGTGGCAGATATCCAATATTAATTATTTGTTTGAATTTACAGGTTCCTAAGGAGTTTTTACATGTTGTAAATGCCACAACTTTAAGACTCTATGTGAAAGAAATGCCTGCCTCATCGAGCATGTATTATTGCCGTTTGAGAACAGGGAATGACTTGAAGTCAGTCTGTTTGAACTCTGTGACCGTGGGATGTAAGTAAAACCAAAGTACTTTCATGAAAAAAAATGTCTTTGTATTTTTATGCCTGTTTGTTTGCCTAGTTGTGGGAGAATTGAAGCTGGTTCATGCCAAATATAGTGAAATCTTGATTCAACTAAGAAATTGGTGTAACATATGGGAAGTTTGTGTTTGGAACACTGGAAAGTAAATAGTTCTTTTTAATCATGCCAATAATTTAGTTTAAACGACAGTGAATTACATACTTTTTTCCATTTCTGCCTGAGGTCATAACAAAGCATTGGTATTGACAATAATTTTTTCTTCCATATTTTTGTTGTTCTTTAATATGTTACACTCTAGTTATTTTCTTTTAGTTCATAAAACAGTGATTTGTGTGTTAGAATAGTGATAATTGTCCCATCGTAATATATCACCTGCAGTTTTTTAGGAGTCTTACATTGCATTCATACTTTTGATTGAAAACTCTTAACCCCATGTTGTGTTCATGACCCAGTGTGTTTAGTGGTAAATGATTGTATGTGGTGCTCAGTGTTATTATCGTTTAATCCTTTTGTAAATTTGGAAGGGGCAATAGAGAGAGAGGCTTTGGAAGTTTACTGTGTAAAATTGGTTTCTTAGACTGAAAATCAAACCTCAACTTGTGGCTTATTACTCATATGAAATATTGTTGAATCTGTCCTTATAATTTTTGACTTCCCTAAAGCTTTACATAGTCTTTACAAGCACCATTCTTTCTTTTTTGTTTAAAAAAAGCCTTTTTTTTTTAAATTCCACATGGAATCAAGACTTCACAGATAGTGTAGTGGTATGTGAATCACTAAGCTAAAGATATATTGATTGATTTTCTCTTTGAGCTGCCTTTATTCTTAGGTATTTTTCTGTGCAACCTTGCTTCTAGCGCATAATAGGAAGGTCCTCGGATGAAAAAGTAAAAGATGGATGCTACTTTGCTCTGGATAGGCCACACTTTGAATCCGCCGCAAGCATTTGGGACCCTGGTCATAAAGATTTAGCTTAAAAAATTAAGAGAATACCAAGAGAAGCAGCATGCTTCATTAAAAACTGCTGAAAGTGAACATGTGGTGTCTCACAACTTTAACCCTTTGAGTGCGGCATGACGTAATAGCACGTCATGGTTGTCTTTACTCTGGTGCTGATGACGTGATATCACGTCATAAGTACCGTGAGTGTACCAACTTTCACTAGGGGGCCTAGTGAAAGTTCCCTAGTGAAAACTGGAACACTCAGGTACTCTTGACGTGATATCACGTCATCAGCACCAGAGTAAAGACAACCATGACGTGATATCATGTCATGCCGCACTCAAAGGGTTAAGAGGGATTAAGGTGGGAGCCCCTACAGACTCGGAGGCTACACGCTAGGCTTAGGCTGCTATAGAAATTCAGAACTGTTGTGTTTCAGTGAGCCACAATATGATCATGTCACCTCACTACATCTCTAGGTCTGACAGAATCGATAAAATAAGAGTGATACATTGCGGATCAGAGAATTGCAATAAGTGATTCTTTCCACACAAAATAAGCAACCACAATAAAGGCTGAGCTCCACTAACTACACTCCCTTAATACACGTCACCATTTCACCTGCCAAAACCTAAATCTTCACACGGCTGGTGACCAAATCTCCCCTGCCACACACCCATTTGGCAGGGTAGTATGCAGATGTATTGTTAATCATGGCAGAGTGAACTGTATTGAGCAGGTTATTTATCAGCGGGTTTTACTTTGCCCAAGTCTTACTGAAAGATTCTATTGCATACCTCATTGAATATATATACTCTCACTATTTAGTCATTTGCAGCATGCTCTTCAATCATTAGCTTGGCTAATTCTTAATTTACCTGTGAAAGAAATAGTTGCTACCACTACATCTAAATGCATGCTTGATAAATATATTATAGATTTGTTCCAGTTTGAGGCACATGGACAAGTGTTATTTTATCTAGATATCCCAAGTAGTTGAATATACCTCTCTTGTGTTTTGAGGCACCAATAGCTTTTAGGATGTATAGATTATTTTTTCTCACTGTTGTGACAACTGTTAATTTCCAACTAAGCAAGTGGCAATGTCGGAAAAAACTATCCACTTAAATATTTCTTCCACTATTCCTGTAAGGAGCAGTAGGCTGCTCTACTACTCTATCCCCTTGGTTTTTTTTTTCACATACATCACAGATTTTTCCAGTTTTTATAAAGCCATGAAGTGGGAATTGTGTTTCTGAATCACATATCAACCTAACCTTGATTCCATTCTTTGCTAGTTTACTTGCGTGAATTTCCCAAGGAAAAATCATCTGCCTTGACTGGGACTCAAACCTAGACCCCTCGATTTCTGGCCGAGTGGTTTATCCAGTTAAGCTACTGTGGTGTTCTCTTCCCCTGTGGATGTTTGTCGACGAGATAGTCTAGACTGCTGGGCAATTTTTTGCAATGAGCAGTCAAAGTTGTGCACTAAGCGCCACAGCCCAAGAGGTAAAGCCCGAACTTTGAGCACAAATAGGTGTTCGCTCTTTTGACTGATTGCGGGTATGCCAGGACTAGCCCCATAACTGTACGAAGTCAACCGCAATGCACAAATTTCCACAGTTTAAGCTAAAAAAGGAGGGGGGATAATATTATTATATGTAAGTGAATTAGTATTGTGTTCCAGTCTTAGTAAATGGCTAAATGAATCTTTTTCTTTCAGATAAACCTCAGGAAGTTCAAAATTTTACTTGTTTCTCAGAAAATTGGCAGAGTTTAAGGTGTAGCTGGGATCCTCCACATAACTATGTCAAGACAACATATACTCTGGGTTACAGATTACCTGGCAGAGCTGGGAGACGGTAAGCGCTCTTTTGCTGTGGATAATGTATTCCATTTGTTTGACAAAGTGATGTATTTTTACTTATTCATGTAATGTTGTTGATGGTTCACTATAGTTATAGTTGCTCTGATATTAGATCATACAATAATTAACATAATAATTTTACTAATGATAGATTAATTATAGCCATTAGGTTATCTGTTATTATCAAAATAATTATGCTTTTGTTAATTATTTATATGGAACTTATAAACCATTTGGTGAGTCTTTACCTCAAATTAATCTATGTAGAGCTGGATGCACTGCATGCATTTGGATACAGCCTTAGTTATGGGCAGAGGTACATAACATTTTTATTAGAAACCCAGACTCCAGCCATAACTAAGGCCATTACCAGATATTATGCAACTGGTCCTTAGAGAAGCACTCTGATTAATTAAGAAATGATGCTGGTTAATTTTAAAATGGGTTCGATTTTTGCCAATGTATCACAGCTTGGGAATTTTAGCAGCCTGAACTTGCAAAATTGGTATCATTGAAAAATATTGAAGTGATGAAGAATATTAGCTATTGCGTTTTAGGGTTTAAACAAGAATCATATCATTCATGAATGAAGTGTGCCATTAAATCATGTGTGTATGACACCTTTATGAATTATGAGCTGGGAACACTTAAACTGTTACGCCGTATAATGATGCGTGAGATGAATGAATCAATGTGTAATATGCATCCCCATTTTAATGGCATAATTCCATAAGTAGTGTCCGATACAGATTTTAATGGTGTATGTGCTGGTTGTGAAAGTTCGTTCCAGGATCCTCTAAATGTATTTTTGTTGCCATTTTAAGTGCATAATGTTTGATAAAGCTCTGAGATCTATATATGATACTTTTACTAGGGAAGGATGTAGTTTTGTTGTTAATGGACACATAGTTGATATCCTAATAGAATATGCCATTATTTCCAGGGAGTCCGGCGACCTGGAACTGGAAACCCTGGAAAGTTCAGAGAATTTGACTGGGTATGAAAAATTGAGGGAAATTGAGGGAATTCCATCTCTATTTGAGGAAATAAATTATCTCCGAGTAAAACAATAGTCTTACCAAGCATAAATTTGACATACTTTGGAAAATGAAAGAGCAATGTTTTCATATGTTGAGTATAATTGTAGGAGTAGAGTTACTGAATGCTCGAGAAAGTACACAATAGGGTCATTTGTAGTTTGTTACTGCATATGGCTGTGCATTTTGATTTTATTGCTGTATGAGGTCATAATATCAGTTTGTAGGGGTTGCAGCAATTAAAGGCATTTATTTACCTGCTTTGTAATCACAAACTATATGCCTTATTTAATTGAAATTTAAGACTTTCATGTCGGATGAGACTCGTTTAAAATTTCCCAGTTTTGATTTACTTTATGGAGTGGAATTAGTTGACTTATTAGAAACTTAACTTATTGGCCATTAATATTTACTCAGAACATGCATTTGCTGTTATTGTGTTAGTAAGAAGAAGCATTTTCCAATGTTTACCAAAGTCATTGGCTGCCATACCATATATTTTGCCTTCTTGTAACTTTTATGTATTGATTATTCCCCATTGAAGCATGTACTAAGGTTAAGGTGTTATGTAAAAATCCAGCTTTTTTAAATATTAAATAGTGGCAACAAAATGACTAGGAATGGGAAAATGAGAAATGTTTTCTGGGATCAGTATGAGAAGTGTAGGATTAAAGTGCACAAAAAAGAAAGTTTTTAAGTCGAAGATACAAGAAGATAAGTGAAGAAGTATTAAAAAATGATAGGAGAGGGGAGGAAATTGGCAAAGGATAAGGAAGGAGAATGAGAATAGGTGTTTTGTTTTCATTCAGAGGGATGGAAAAATATTTGAGTATGAGAGGGATATCATCATCAATCTCTTCCCCTCTTGGACTACTGCTTCATTCACTCATAGTTCATAATTCCATCATGTCTGTCATTATTATACGCATAAAAGAAAAAAGAGCTGCTTCTCCTCAAGATTAAATCATGGTAGTTTCTTGTTGCCTTCCATCTCACAGTGATGAAGTTTAGGTAAATGTTTTTCTGCTTCTTAGTGCAGGAAGTGTCACTGTGCTAACCCACTTGGTCTCCACCTTTACCTGCACCCATGTGGGAGGGTGGGCCCCCAGTTCTCCAGGTTTCTGGCTGCCTATTAATTGGCTACAGCTATTTGCCAACCCATGGCATCTTCCTGGATTTTCAGCTAGTTACTCACGGAATACCCCCAAAAGCTGCTACTTTTTATCTACAACTTCTTATTCATTGAGTAAACTTTCATATTGCACAGCTAACCCCTGTTTGTAGTGGTTGACCTACCAACTCAGTGGATGCACTATGCATCAGTCTGATACCCTCGAGAGGTAAATCTCATGGAAAAGATACATGGTGCAATTGAAGCTGCTTTAAATGTCCCCAGTAGTGTTAATTTGTCTGGCAAGGATTGTCCAGACTGACTTTGATATTGTAGACATCCAAATATGATGGTAATTGAAACAAAATGGGTGGAGGTGGACCCACATTATTGCAGCACATCTTTTTGTTGGTGACAAAATGAGACTATGAAGTTGAAGAGGTGACAATATCAAAGCCTCTTGTGCATATGTTTTACTAAGAGTTATAAAGGTGTTATAAGATCTTTATGTTGCACCATGTGCAATGGCTTTCCACCTCCCCGGGTAAGTTTTCAGGACTTATTGGGTTTAAGTTTTAAAATTTTATTACCAGTAAGCACTCACAAAATTGGTAGTGAGAAGTTGATGTAGAGAAAAATGGCAAACTTTTGGCTTGGGAACCTTGGCCTTGCATTTACCTGTTGCCCATCGTTTCATTTTAAGATATGTTACCATGGTAAATGGTTGTGAAATAAAAAAAGCCATCTGAAATTTGTTCAATTAATTGCAAAGTTGACTAAAGCCATGTGGTAATGTAAGCATTTGATGTCTCTAGAGTGTGATGAAAGCTATTTAAGTTTATGGAATGTCTTTCGTTCTGGATCATGAATAACATTTTGTGACAATGATCTCCTCATCATTTGGAGGGAATAAGTGGCAGAATCTTATCAATAGGTCATCACCATCAAGTAATGTTTTCTTCAATACCAAGGTCATTCTATGAGAGGTGCAATGGATCTTTACAATAACTGTTGTTCTTTGGAGCTGATTTTTTTGGCATTGGTGTGGATGCCTAATGCCACCCTAAAATAAAGAAAAGAGTAATTTTCATATATTTTTGAGTACCTACTGGATGCAATCACCCTTTTAATACCAATGGCAATGTGCTACTCTGTTGCAACTCGTTTTATGCACCAATTCTACAAGTATGATTTTCCTCCAGGATTGCTCATGCCTGCCCACAGCAGTTGGACATAAGAGAAAATAGATGTTTTTGGAATTCCAGTACTTCCCCTCACTACCGGCAACCATATGAATATTTTTATTTCAACATAAACGGCAGGAATGCACTCGGCAACATGACAGCAATGTCCATAAAGTTTCATCACTATGCTCATGGTAAGTGCTGAGAGTAAGAGCTTCTTTATTTAGCTTTAAGCTGATGATGAATAAATTTGCCTTTCTTCATGTAATCTAAATATGCATGCATCGGAGGCCTGTATAAAATGGTTGAATTTTCACTCAGTTTTATATGTTGAGTGATATTATTTTGACTTTTTGTGTGTTCATTATTTACTTAGTCATACCTGCGGAACCCAAGGACTTGAAACTCATAAATAAGACTTTAAATAGTTTCCTCTTGAAGTGGAAGTTGCCATTTCCTCTTAATAACTTCCCACCTGGATTGATTCAGAAATTGGAGTACCAGCACCAGTGGATGCCTCACGATTTATGGCTGGTATGCAATGCACTATGTAATTTTCTATGCTGGTTTGTCAAATAAATGAGGAATAATTAAGTTTTATTTTAACATGTGTGATCTCTCTCTGTAGGGTGCAAACACTTCTAATCTGAAGTTGCAAAATGAATCTTATATTTACAATCTGTCTATTGAATATCCTCATACATTGTATGATATACGGGTATATATGAAGTCAGCAGTGGCCATAGGAGATGATTGGTGGTCCAAACCAGCTTCTATTACTGAGACCACAATGTCAACTAGTGAGTAAATCAAAAATTTGTAACTTCACATGGATAGTGTCTTCATATTTTCTTTTATTCCCGACTTGATAATTTTTTCAGTTCCCGGTGCTCCTCCAAAGACAGATGTGGGGAGTTTTGAAGTGGTTAGCTGGGGATCTACACGAGATGTCTATGTTTATTGGCAAGAAATACCAGATTACTTGCAAAATGGACCACGTTTTGAGTATAAATTAAGAGAGATGCGAGAAAATGGCCAACAGATGTATGTTTTGTTAGCTGTAGTAGTAATATTGATCTATATTCTAAGTACAGCTGCTATGAGAAAATTTTACTAATTACAGAATTTCCACTTTTTTCTCAATTTTCAGAGTCCTGATCCCAAATGAGGTGACAAGGGCATATGCCAAGTTTAAAGGTCTATCATTAAATAACTATACTTTCACAGTGGTTTCATCAAACAGTGAAGGGTATTCTATAGAATCATCCCAAGTTTATGTGCCAAGCAAAAAGGATAGTAAGTTACTGTGTTATTACTTCTTAAAAGTAATTGTACCAAGAATGGATGTAATTACCTTATGAATGCATTTCTTAAAATATGTGCTGCTGCTCTGAAAGGCAATGTATTATGGGATCTGTTCTCTTTGCCTTCTGTTATTGCTTTTCTATTTAGCTGTAGTTCTTATGTAGTAGTTTAACGAGGGATGAGAATGGGAAGAGTCATATCCATCACACCTTATAGTAGAGGTCTGTGTTGAATATCCACTGAGACAATTGGTGGCTTCTCTGTTGCAACTAGTGACGATTTGAATTTCAAAAACTGTGGAAACTCAAATAAGGATTGAGTATTTTTTCTTTCCTTTCCAATTATTTAACTATTTGAACATAGGTTATGTTCATTGGTCAGAGAGGAAGAACATAAAATTCCCCAAAGGAAATGACTTGGAGTATTTCAATACAATGTCAATGTTAGAAGAAAACGACTCTTAATAGTTTTAGCTGCATGAATAAATGTTACACTAGCAGAGCTCTGTTGGCATTATGTAACAATGATATCATTAAAGGAGTCATAATATAGCAGAGAATAACGTGAAAACCTTGAATGTACAGGAATATAGCAAACAGATAGCAATATATATTATTCAATTTGAAAGAATTCAGGTATGAGATATTGGAAGATGTTCACGAGTCCTAAAATGATTAAATGACATAATTGAGTAACTTTTGTGACAAGTATACATGGAATCAATAATTGAATTGTGGAAAGAGCAGTCATTCAGTATGATGAAAGCTGAGATCTGGAGAAACAAACTAACATTTTCTGAATGATTAATAGAGACTTATCATCAAAATTGATAACTAGAATTCTTACTTTCGCACTACTTGGGATAAAACTTAACTTCAGCCTAATACAAAACTACCAGAGGATCTGCCAATTTGTCCCGAAGCATGACTGTTGGTAATGTGGCACTGACATTAAGAAGACTTACACCACTCTAGCCGACACCACGAACCATTATGCTCTTTCAAATAAACAACACATAGATAAAATGTAGTCTTAAGAAGTAAATGACTTAAACATTTAATTTAAATGACACCAAGTTCCTGGTCAAGTCCCAAGTTCACAATGGTTAGTTACAATTACAATATACAGGTATACCTTGCCTAATGTTGTTAATTGGTTCCAGAAGATCTGATGTAAGACACAAGTCCAATGAAAGTTGAATCCTGATGTCAATCAGTCGAGCACCCCTATAAATCGATAATATAAACACTATTTTACTCTAATATGAATATGTATAAATATATATATCCAGGCAATGGAAAGCACGTGTAGTGCACAATAATATAAAAATATGTCACAGTCGTGACTGGCCGACACACAGTAAACACAAAAAAAGGAAAACTGGCGAGATTTAATATATTTCGGTGGGCACAACCGCCTTCGTCAGAATATTAGTAGTTAATGACGGATAATATACATGTGTGTACAGTTGAGTGCATATGATATATTTTGTAAAAAAGATAAAAATTATCATTGACATACAGGTATCCTGTATTGGAATATCAATTTCTCAAAAGACGACAAAACGTAGATGCGATCTAAATCAGTAACGCACATAACGAACACATGCCACCACATTTGTTGTGGACATCGCTTCTGTCCCTAAAGGTGTGTTTACATGCAGCATGTAAACACCTTTTGGGACCCACATAAGTACGTGGCTGGACAGATGTGTGGACAAATGCTCCGAATAAGAGTTTTATGGCCACTCCGTCATGCATTTGTGCAAAAATTTGGGTGTTTACTCAATGCAATTTAAGTGGTGAATGTGTTCATACATCTACTAGCGTGGGTACAAGCATTGTGGAAACACGGCCTAAGAGAGTATCATGACTATTATTGTGAAATCTTGCTCATTCGTATTGTTGTGAACGGCTCATTCATAGCATGTTTCTATTCCAAAACTATTTTAAATTTACCAAAAAAATAATTTTTAATGCTGAAGCCAACCTGAATGGCAATGTCAATGTTGTTTGCTGTAGCTGTTATAGGCGAGTTTACATGGCAGATGTTTTTGGCCACAGATCATCATTAAATGATTCGGGTTGTGCACGCTAACCTTGAGGCTGTGCCATTACAATGAGATAGCCAGCTGATGAATGAAGTGCCAACTGTGTCCTTTGTCTTGCCCCAGAGATACAGTAGCTTTGCAGGTATAGCAGTGACTACTGCTGCCATTAAATCTATTATCCTTTTCAAAGACATAGTCAAGCCCACCTCCTGAAACCAATTATGTTTTGCTGTGGTGTGGGTGAAAAATCCATGCTCCTGGCAACTTTCAGAGTTAGTTTTGCTCCCTCATCCCGTGCTGGTGCATGCAGAACCAGAGTATCAATATTTCCTTCCATCTTCTGTATTTTCAATTCTTTATATTTTCAATCCTAATTTTATTTGCTTTGGTCAGTTTAAAACAAATTTTACTTTTCATTATGATTGTATGAATATAATGGATTCCAAGAGTTTTATTTTTCTTTGATCCTAACATATTTGGCTGGATTTAGTTAATTTCACATATCTTTACCGATTTCAAAAAACCCAACATACCTTTAAACCCAGCCATAGTCAAAATGACACAAGTCACAGTATACCTGTAATGCCAATTACCTTAATACAAACAGATATGGCCCCTCATGCCAAATCTTCAGAATTTGGTTGAACTGAGAAGCATGTGCATGAAAAAGAAAAACATGTGCAATCTCATTTTAACTCTATTTTCAAGAGCCTACTCATATCACTTACCTTCTAAAAATACATGTTTCCTTTTAATTTATCATAGTCACTTTGTACTTATTTTTCATAAGGCATTTCTTAGTTCCAGGAGAGCCTGCATCATTTACCAAGATTGCTTTTGGTGAAGGAATATTTGAGTTGTCATGGAAACATCCAAGGGATCAGGATGACATTGTTAATTATACAATATTCTGGTGTAACAATGACCGTGATCGGCCTTACCAGTGCTCTGTAAGTGTTTCGAGTGATGTATTATCTTCGAGTAAACTAAGCATTGCTAGAGAATTCAAAGATTAATTATCTAATTTTCATCCCTTTATTTTTGTAGGGTTATTTAAACTGGACTTACGTCTCTAGTGACACTCAGATAATTAACATTACCGTTCCTGAAGATAAAATTTATCAGTTTGCTATCGCTGCCAACACGAAGTCTGCAAGTAGTGGAATGGTGTGGGCATCTTGCACCGTTCTACACAACAAATGTGAGTGGAACTTAATTATTTCATTGCTCTGTATAACCTGTCTCAAATGATAGTGTCCGATGACGACTGCCTTTTACTAAGTAGTATGTTTTTTCATATTTGTGTGTCATTAATAAAAAATCTTATTCCTTATGTTACCATGAGACTGGTTTTCAGTTTATATGTCTTTGTATTCTTAAGCATGTATGATGTAGGTATTTGTGTACAAGTATCATATTATAGAATGCTGTTCTATTTTCGTGGTAGCTTATTTAAATTTTCATTGTTTGCCTTGATAATAATGGAGTCCATTGAAGTTTCTTATTGATGGCAGTTTCGATTAATATTGTGTGGAGTTGCCTTTTGTAATTAGATTTCTCTTGAAGAACTCGCATGTCATTTCCCCAGAAGAATCTATAAACCATTAGTTTATATTATTCAGGATTTACACCTACACTAGATTACCTGAATTCTTAAGTTATTAGTGTAAATGGGGGGGGGGGGGAAGACTATCATTAAATTATGGCAATTTTCCTATTATGGCAGTGAGGCGTCATGATAATATTCTCTGTGTCGCTCTGAAAAATATCAGTCCTGAATTTATCAAGCAGCCTAAGCCTATCAAGCAGCCTAAGCCTAGCATGCAGCTTCCGAGTCTCTAGGGGCTCCCATCTTAATCCCTCTGACAGTTGTGTAACACTATATGTATAGTTATATTAATTTAATACAGTTTTTATACATCAGTGCACAACTCCCTCAAGTAGGTACTTTTTTAATTTAATCTTAAAGTCTTTCATAGATTCTATATGTTTTAAGCCATTTGGTAAACCATTGAGTATCATTGGTACTTCAACACTCATTTTGTTTTCTCCATAGTTATTTAAGTATCTAGGTACATAGTAATGTGTCAAATTTCTCTCTTCCATTATGTGTTTATAATCCTTATGCGTCTTTAGATTATTGTCGAAAAAGTTATTTAATACCATAACTCAAAGCCATTTTTTGTTCCCACGAAAAATGTCCCTTTATTCTCCTTTAGTCCTCGTCATTTTGTTTTCATTCGTATTCACTACAGATTATTTTAAGTATTTTATTCTGAGTTGACTGTAAAACTTCCTTTTAACAGTTGACATCATTTCCTCATATGGTTATTCCATATCGTAAAACAGATTCAACCAATGCATAGTATATTAGCATCTTGGTATCTCTTGGGAGTAGAGTGTTTATTTGATGAAACTGGTAACTAACTTTCCTGTTACTAACTTACTGTTCACTTTAACTATATATTTATCAAATTTAAAGTATTGATCAATGGTTATTCCCAGATATTTATAAGGTGAGACTTGTTCCAGAGACGTACAGTTGCAACTGGAAGTAATACACTTATTGTGTAGGCGATTATGGTCATGTAGATAGTCCTTTATGGGAGTGAACTTAATGCCTCTATTAGAAATTTGAATTACCTTTGATTTATTTGAGTTAATTATTAGGTCGTGATCATGAGACCAAATCGCTAGATTATTTAAATCTTCTTGCATATACAGTGAAACCTCTCACTTGTGGACAGTAACGGTCCTAGAAAATGTGTCCATAAGTGAGAGGTGTCCGTAAGTTGGAGGTGATCCAAAGAAAACATACTTTTTACGCTTTATTTTACCATGCAAATATTATACTCTAGAAATTTAAGGCAGCTGAAAGAAATCCTTTTATTTCAAATACCACTTCTGAATAATTAAAAATAAATTGGAAATAATAAAATAATGTAATGCATTTACTCACATATATTTAAAATTCTCGAAGCATTTACACATTTTAATATGTATACATACAAATACATAGCTCACTTAGGCATAAAGAAATAATTTATTTTGGTTTGTTTATTTCTTTTTGTAACAAATTCTTTTTCAAAATTGTACTGTACATCAATAAGGCTACTTAATGCCTTGCTGTTGCCTTTTGAAATGCAAAACTTTTTGAACAGTTCAATTTGATGCAATGCACCGGCATACGATACCACAACCATCTCTTCCACTATAGGCTCAGGCTCACTGTCATCACTTTCACTGATTTTGTCGTCTCCTTCTTCAAGAGTACTTTTAATAATTTCTTCCATGTCATCCTCGTGGTCCACAGTCAACAAATTTGAATCAATGCTCACACATTCAGCACTTTCGCCCGCATCATTTAACAAAATGTCTAACTGCAAGCCATCTGTAACATCTTCCACCTCTGGTGATAATTTAATCAATCAATCAAACAATTACACATGGTTGATCTTTTTATGTTTTTGATCGCTCGATCAATCCAAAATATTGCATCAAGAACAGTAATCGACTTCCCCACATGAGTGTGGGAATGCCCGTGGTCAACTTTAGATAGCATGATTTTTAAAATGAACTGTCTGTAGAGGACTTTGAAATTTTGAATGATGCCTCAGTCCATTGGTTGTAATACACTTGTAGTGTTTGGAGGGAAAAAAATTAATTTGGTATTTTTTAACTTTAAATCGAGATGGCAAGGAGCATTGTCAAGAAATAGAAAAATCTTTCTTTTTTCCTGTCCCATTTTTTTTTATTGAGTTTTTGCAACCACTCTGTCATTATCTCCATAGTCATCCAAGCCTTCTTGTCTGATTTTCACGTAATGGGTAGTTTATCTTTACTCACTCCTTTGAAGCACCTTGGATTTTCAGCTTTTTCCTAACTACAGCGGTCTCAGAAAATCACCTTCCATGTTTGCGCCAAGTAAGACCGTCAGCCTCTCCTTAGACGCCTTCCCTCCAGAGCATTTTTCTGATTTTAGGGCCAGGGTTTTGTTAGGTAAGGCTCTAAAAAACAATCCTGTTTCATCTGCATTGTAGATGTCCCTGGGTTCGAAGTTTCCTAGCATCACAGGTAACCTTTCAATCCACTCCGTAGCACCTTCTTTGCACACCTCTGCAGCCTCCCTGCACACAGCTTTAAACACGATATTACGTCTTAAACGGAATTTTTCCAGCCACCCATTTGAGGCCTTAAAGTTCTCTATACCCAGTGCCTCTGCAACTTCAAGCGCTTTTCTTGTATAAGTGGTCAGGAGACTGGCAAATTATTTGCCCTCACTTTCGTGAACCACTCGAAGCGAACAGCGTCCAATTTGTTTCCCGAAGGAATCACTTTTTTAACGTTTTCATTGTGACTTTCCGTCCACAACTTCATGATGCTCTCCTTCTGCTTTAGAATATCAGCGATTTGAGTCTTACTCCCACCAAAATGAACCGCTAATTTACGAACACCACACTTTTCTTTATCCGCATGTTCCAAAACCGGCACTTTCTCTCGTAAGGAAAGACTTTTACCCTTCAGCATCGCGTAATAAAATTGAGACGCCCCCTAGCTCACTAGGTCTGACAGATGCGATAAAAAAGAGAGATACTCTGCCGAACAGATAGGTACAAGAACTCGTTCTTTCTGCGCTCAATAAGCGACCACAATAGAAACTGAACTCTTCCAAACACACTTTAATAGTATAATAATGTCACCATTTCACCTCCAAAACTTTGACATCTTTACACGGTTGGTGACCTACCACCCCCTGCCACACGCCCAAGCGGCGTCTCGTGGGGTAGTATGTAGATATGTAGAATTAAATACCGTATAAACTCGCGTAAGAGGTGAACCTTTTTTCCCAGAAATTGCAGCCGAAGACGAGGGTGTGCCTCTTACACGAATTTTTTATCTGCCTGCCTTACTGTCGAGTCCCCGGAGAGCTGAGTTACCTTGGTTCTCAGCGTGAGTCATCAAGGGGAGGGGGTCGTTCGCTCGCTTGCTCAGGAGGACGCAGTCGCCTAGAACTTGACAAGGCTAGGGTGTGGGGTGCAATTTGGGGACAGCGATTGGCCGTACAACAAGTGCAAGCCCCGGAATTTCCTACCCCAGTCGCGCCGCCCCCACTATCCGTTGTAAAATTCCGTTACACGAGTTTGAAGACTAATATTTCAAAGACGGCTCAATATATTTTCAAGTTAAGTGCATCAAATCATAGCTTACTTAATTCTGCGTTGAAAGATGGTTTACAAAACGTTTTACCGTTTATATTGATTTCAGTGTGTGCTTAAAAACAGAATTTTAGCACATTTTTCCGGGTACCGGACGGATGCATCGCATTTACGGCTTCGTAATAACAACAAGGATCAAGATATCAAAATTTCCTGTACAAATGTTGTAGCAAAGATCTCTCTCGACAATCATACGAAGTTTCATATTATTTAGTGCATTAGTATTTGTTGTTGATGAAATTGCAAGAATTGCAATTTTCCGTTCCGCGCATCCCTGAAAACCTCTGTTTGGACCTTCTTCAAGCTATCGAGTTCTTCATCATGAATTCACTTATATAATCGTAAACGAATTCGTTGGTTATCAATATCAATGTTAAAATAAATGCAAATCAATATCGATTTACATTGAACTGAACTGCTGAACTGCCAGGAACATGCCTGGAAGAGAAAGGGAGAGGCTCGAGCTGTTAGGGTTGAGGGGGCCAGTCCCCCCTGAGGAACTCCTTCCTATGCCTCTCAAGCAACGTTGAGTCACCCTTCTTTCTCAATTGTAGTTTAATGTTTCAACCTGCCTCCTCCCCTCCTCTTAAGCGAATGTAAGATGATCCCAACCCCCTCCCCCAAAAACGTATTACGTAATATTTGATTGGCCCCTTAGAAGTCCGACGAGAGTGATCTAGAGAGTAGATTACAAGTGTCTGTATGCATAAACGGAAGCCCTCTCATCCTCCAGCCCTACGACTTTGTCGCAGAGGTGGAGGAGAGCGGAAGGGGTAGCTATTCATAACGGCACGATTCGCCCCCGTAGTGTCCGAAAATAGTTAGATTTTTAGCGAGCAAGGGTCAACCGTTTTAATGATTGCGACCACAAAAACGAGTAATGATGGATGTTCTTTACGTATCGTATAGAAGAAATATGTCGCCAGAGGTCGACCGTATTAACATTTGCATATTCAATTCTTTTTCTCGCCCATATAAGTTCCGTGTATACAGCTGAACATAGCCCAGGAGCCCTATCCAGTAACTACGTCTCCTCGTTTCCGAGATTTCGGAATCGAACTTTCCGTTTCCGTCTCCGAACTTTCCGATTCCGTCTCCGTAACTCGGAAGCTCTTTTACGCGATCCACTATGCTTTTCGGGATATATTCCGAGCCCTTCCCCCTTCATCGGAAGGAGAGGCGAAGATTGCCGAAGTTACTCCGAGCTACGTCACGGAATGCATGACGTATCTTCCCGGAGCCAATGGCTGAATATCTTCCGGCAATTGTTTATCATACCACTGAATATGGAGCGCGAAGGAGGAGGTAAGTGAAAAAATGTTAATTTTAATAATAAATTAGTTTTAGGTTGCAGACAACTATATTCACCATATTTGCCAATTCTCTCAGCATTTGTTTTTATCCGTAAGTAGCAAAATCACAATGTGTAACCTTGGTATAGGGTAATTCCACCTTCAACAACTGACAGGTATGCATGAAAATCGAAGGTAAACATAGTAATGTAAACATTAAGTATGATTAACAGATGACATAACATAAAGTAAATATAAACAGGAGTATGTTGATCCCTAATAGAAACCGTTTTAGTTTGTTAATATAATCCGCAGTTCATTGATGACATTTTTCTCTCACTACGACATTGAGACGGCATATTTTCTTGTGATCAATTATTTTCTTACGATTGTTACTCTTCCACCGATGGTTAACAAAACATTGTTGCTTAAAATGAAACGTTCTGTTACTGAGCTGCAAACTGATAAAAATTTCACATAGGATAGGATTACTTCCTTGATATTAGTTTTAATATTTAGATGGATTTTTCCTGGTGACCTAAGCTAATTGTAACTCTGAGTCTTGGTAATATCATATTTAATTTGGTAATATCATTTAGCAAATTTGGTAATATCATTTTTTAGCATAAAATGTAGAGCATGCAATAGTTACAACCTAGCTATCAATCTTATCTTGCACAGGCATTTACTTTCAAAGTTATTCAATCCAAATATAGAGTGGAATAAGATTTAATAATTTGATAAAAGTCATAACTACCTAGTAACCAGCACCGCTCACCACTTTCCCACACAGTCCTCATCCCTCTGAACACCTCAGAATTGCTCCAAATGAAGGAGTCATGTGTGCTTCCTGGATATCTAGCTACACAGTTCAAAATTTGTAGCTTGCTATCACACACCTAGAGAATGCAATATAACATTGAAAAAGGAATTGAACATCCATATAAATAAATATTTTACACCTATGAAATTAAACTTACAATTTGAGCATTGATGGAATGGTATGATTTTCTATTGGCATACAAATTTTCCCTCTCTGCTGGTGCTCTTATTGCCACATGTGTGCCATCCACAAATCCCAGCACACCAGGAAATCCTGTAGCTTGGTAATTCCTGTTGTGAATCAGAAATCTTTGGCATTAATATCTATATATTTTTTTTCCAGGTACATGAACTATTTGAGGAGGCAGACATAGTTTTCAATTTTCCAATTTTGAAATAAAATACTTTACCCCCTGAACATGCTGTAATATTTCTTTACATTTTTAAAACCTTGAATTTCTTTTGTGGATTTTATTGGAAAGAATTGGGGAAGATGGAATCGTCATCAGCAATTGCTAGGAGCGGAAGATGCCTAAATGGAAGAGTGTAACAGTAAAGGCTGACACTAAATTAAAGGCTCCCATAACACAAATTGCTTAAAAATGTGTTGCTATGAATTCCATCAGTAACTACTTAGAATTGCAATTTAAGGGATATTCAAATAATGGGCAAATTCATCTTTGTGTCTCAAAGTATTCCTTTTATGTATGTTGTGAGAAAAATCAAAAATGCCTTACTCCTGTATGGCCTGCCGCCTTTCATTGTGGGTCATTGGAAAATAAATCCAGCGAGTTAAAACTTCGGGAGTATTTAGTGCCTCAGTCACTTGTTCAATCGCTCGACTGGCAGCAGCTTGGCTGAGGCCTAGGTGGCAGTCACTCCCAGCTGACTTTTGATAGCTGCCTTGCCCGAAGAAATGTAGAGCACATTGGACCTAGGAGCAATTTAGAAGGCATATCATTTTGTAATAACAAGAGGCATGTTGTGCACATCTATAAGTGTTCTCACCTTTAATTTAACAGGTATTGCTGTGCTTCTTTCGGCCTGGTTCATATGAGGCTCTAGCTCTGCAATAAGCTCCCTTGTCAGAGCCTTATTCAGCCGGTAAAGATTGTACTTACCTCGCAAGATGTTCCGAGTACGATGTACTTCTTAAATGAAAATCAATGTCCAAACGGTGCGAAGTTAAAGCGTTAGGTGATCCGTGCCTAAAAACGTCAACCAATGCCGATTCCGAAAAAAAGAGTAAGTCCAAGAGGTCCGTCAAAATCCAAAAAGCAGTAATCCAAAAGCTAGCCGGTCGAAATCCAAATGTAACGTCAAAAGCCAAAGTAAATTGATAGTACAAGGCATTAACGCTTTTCAACTTTCAACTGGTTTCATCATTAACTTTATTTCATTCCTATCTCCGTACATAACCATCCATTTCCCATAATTTTTAGTGCACATACCGTGCCAGTATTGCAAATTACCTATCACTTCTTACCAGCTTATGAAGAACCACTTTCGCTGTAAAAAAAATTCCATAACTTACCAGCTGGCACACCACTTTCCGATTCCGAGAAACGGAAAGTCATTTTTCGAGACCCTCCTTCACATTGGCCGCTCTCGGACGTGTTTCCGTTACGGAAAGTTCGGATAGACCTTAGTGGATAGCTCATTCCGAAATTATGACGTCTTTCCGAGAAACAACCGCGAACTATCTGAGAGATTGCCTTAGTGGATAGGGCCCCAGGAAACAAATGAAACGCGACTTGCGTTGTTTGGTCTGTAGGTGGACTACATCACCTTCTTGACTCTCCACCAGCATGTTATTAGGGGATAAATGCTTTAAATTCCACGGACAGTTATGATTTTTTTTAACTTTGATTTTTCACCTTTGGATGTCATCTCTACGCCTTATCGTTCGTTTTCTACGCGGCTGACGCTTGGGTATTTTGCATTTAACGTGTTCGCATTCCCGCTCGTCATCGCTTACAGCAAAATATAAATTGCAAAAGGTAAATACAGTTTAAAAGACCCATACTCAATGCGACTACTAATTGTGCATTAGGAAAATGGTTGGGGGAAACGGCATTAAAAATCAGAGCTCGGTGTGACTGTCCAGAAGGCTTTGATAATGGCTGAAAGTTCAAAGTTAGGACCTCGCGCAAAACCTCGCGATAGAAAAAAAAAGCCCTATAATTTTTTCTTCAACTTCGACGCATTAAAAGAGGGGTGCGCCTCGTACACGCGTTTATACGGTAATTCCTCTTTCTAATATAACAAAAACAGAGTATATGGAAATTTTGTTAGATTTAAGTAGATCAGCTTTCTATTTATACTTGTGAGAAAATAATGTTACTATAAAATCTCGGATATGGACTAATAATATTTCTTTTGTGAACTTGTACTAAAATTGTATCTATGTGTATTAATGTATGTATGTATAATTATGTATTTAAATGGGAAATTTATAGTTAAGCAAATCTATATTTATTGTATGGGTAATTTTATTTATTTACTTTTTAATAAACTCATTTCTATGCCTGGGCAATTCTTAAATATGGAAAATAATAATTGCAAGATATTCATATTAATTATTACTTAAATGCACAGGGATACGGAAACTGAATTTGTGAAGAAATTATCAATTGCCTAAATATACAATTTTATATTTCAAAATTTTACTTACTCCTGTAACTGTAATAAATGGATATGTGATTACACCACACCTCAATATTGTAATTTTGGAACCTGCTGGTAAGCATTAGCTTAGCAGGACCTAACTGAAAATTTATCATTTTTAAGGTTAGGTTAGTTGTAGATTTTTGTAACCCATCTATAGGGAAATTACAGCATGTAAACTATTTTTGTAAAATAAATCATTATTATTAAAAAAAAGAACCTGCTCCCGGCAATCATATTCACCAATTCATCATTGATATGGTTCATCATGTCAATCATAAAAAACTGACTTTTGAGCTTAACCGGCCGTTTACGTGTACGTGAAGTTTAACTAGGCATTGTAAAACCGGCCCTATGAGGGTTAATCCCTTCTTCCTGGGCTCATAAAAAATCTAATCTTTCATGTTAACACTGTGAGCAGTAACGATATTCTACAATATTGCCTGGCATATTCTCAACATGCATTGATTGTGCATTATTTTAGATCTAGAAAACAAAGGCAATAAATAGGTTTTGATATTTCCTAAGCATCTATATTCAGCTTTCAAGTCTAAATTCTGTGATCACTAGTCTACGCCAAAGAGATATTTGTGCCTACATTAGCAATAACCTGTGATGGAGGAATTATACTCCTACAGGCTGCTGCTGTTGAAGGGTGAATCAGTCAGATTCTTGTCTGAGAAGTTAAAAAAATACTTGGCAAATTTTTCCAATTGACATAGTGGCAAATCCTTCAGAATAAGCTAAATATGTTGGGATCATCAATTCTAACTGTGGTTGGAAAATACTATTAGAAATTGTACTCAAGAAGGGTGTATTTCATGTCTGACCAAGATCCACAACTGAGCGTTCTGGCACGTATGGGATGTCTTTAATCCACGTAATTGAACTGCATTTGTTTTATTTGGTGCAATGTGTCAGAGAATTAAATTGGTTAGTCAGTAAGTGATAGGAGAAATGGTAGGAAAAAATGAGTTTTTCAAAAGATACCTCTACAACACTTGAGAGAGGGCGTGGCACTGTAACCAAAGCCACAACTACTAGGAAATTTAACACAAGTGAGTTATCCATCACATTCGGTGATCTGATTTGACTTCCTCCATGATTACCATGGATAATCAGCTACCAACTGTATTTACTAAAGGAGGGTGTACTCATACGGGGCTGACGTCTTAACTCAGACAAACAGTTGTAAATTAAACGGGCAGTGACAGACCTTACGTGAGGGTACAATAAAGAAAATAAAATAAAAGAGGGGAAAAGGAAATGAAAGTGGGTGGAACAGGTGGGAATAGGGCAAAAGAAAATAATATGAAAAGGGAAGACTTACTCCCACTGCCACACACCAACAGACACACCACTTTCTCAGCACACCAATTGCCGTCAGCTAATCCACCGCCGGTGAGACTAGCTCCATGAAAAGTCCAGTGTATTTTGACTGTCCTCCTCTCCCATGAAGCACACACTAGTACCAAAAACAACTGGTGCCCTCTTTTGCCATACACAAACCCAAACAAATGAAACACAAAAGGCAAGACAGGAGTAAAAAAGGAGGGAGGTTTAAAAGTAAAGAAAAGTAAATAGTAAAGAAAAACAAAGAGAACAAAATTAAAATTAGGCCTGTCCCGGCCCGAACAGTGGGGACTTAGTTCATTGAAATAAGGTTAGCTAGTTAATGTTTTAGCTTTTCTGAAAGTTTAGGGGCAGGTAAGTTATATCAAAAATTTATTCAAACACCTGTGGTGTTATAACAAAATGTTCATGAGTGAATAGATATGAAGCTGGAGTACAAAGTCACAAGTTTAAGTGTAGTCTATGGTATAGAAACTCCTGAATGATCAGTTTGGGTTTAGTTAACCCATTCGCCTCTTAATTTTCCTAGCAATTTCTGGCCCTAAGTTCCTATTTAATTTTCTCAAAATTTGAATTTCATTTTCATTTTTATCTCAGGCTGAAGAGCACCTTTCAGAATAAAATTTCTTCAGTGGTTGAACTATATAACTCGTATTTTTAAAAGGATTAAAAATGATGTAATTGTTCACATTTATTAGTTACATATTAGTTATAAACAAATTAGGAATAAATACGTTTCTAACGTGACCGGCGACTTGCCGGCTCTTTACCTTAAAGTAAAGAAAGACAGCCCGGCGATTCACCGGCTCTTTACGCGAATGGGTTAAGGCAGTGACACATCTACATTTTTTTCGAATTTCCCACCACTTATTTGTGGTAGTTATATTTTATTGATCAAAAAGTCAATCAATATATTATGCATTAAGGGAAAAAGTATGTCTAACTATTTCTGTTATTATTATTTGCTAATTATTTCTCATCTTCACTGAAAATCATGATGAATTAAAGCTGAAGATAATGGAAAACATAGATTGAAAAGTATGTGTGTACATTCATGTAAGTTTGACAGCATAAAAGCTGTACTTCATGATTCATTCATCGATGATTTACGTTAATGGTTGTTAAAATTATTATCTGTACAATTGTAGAGCTTATTGTAGCATAGCTGGGAAATAAAACGACAATATTTTATTCTTTCAGATATTGGAAAAATGAAGAATATTTGGCCGGATAAACAGGGCTCAACATACATTGTGCTGGCCTGGAAACTTGAATGCTCAGATCGTATTGGGCTTGTTGAAGGTTATCGTATCTACTATTGCCCAATTGTTGGACCAACTTCTACCAAGTGCAAAGGTACATTAGACTAGCTTAGTAAGCGGGGTGAATTTGTGGCACTGGAGTAATTATCTTTCATCATTATTATGAATGTGCTTGTATTGAAAAGCTTTTCTTCTCTAATTTATCAGAGCCTGTACAAAACACCACCATTAAGTCAACTAATTTGCAAGAGGTTTTGCGGGGTAATACAACAGGTCTCAAGCCATATACTACATACGGTATGAATGTGACCATAATTACCAGAAGTGGAGAAGGTTTGGAGAGTGATCCTATTTATATTACAACATTTGAAGAAGGTATTGTTTCACAAAAGTGTGCTCGCATTGTTCCCTTATCCCAGTATTTCTTATTAATACCCTTATTTTTATATCACTTTCAGCTCCTTATTCTCCACCAGCAAATGTTACTATCTCTAATATTACCAACTCATCAATGGAAGTATCGTGGGTACCACCTACACTAATGAATGGTGTTCTGCGCTACTATGAAGTGCGTTATAATAATATGTCAGAAAAAGTGGATAAAAATACAACTGTAAGTATATTGTGGTTCATTTCTTTTAAAGATTAAATGCCTTCTATTATGTCAGATTTATATGTTAAACAATAATATTTCTACTAATGCTATTTACTTTTCCCATTAAAGGTTGTACTAGAAGGCTTGAAGAGTTATGAAGACTATGAAGTAAGAGTTGCTGCCTGCACTGTTGCCTGCTCAAATTTTTCTGAACCAGTTATGGCTCGTACAGATGTTGGTAGTAAGTATTGGTTTTATGAATCTTGGTGATCATTACCTATTGAAGGCTTACATAATTGTTGCTACACAATGAATTAATCTCTTTAGCTCCGAAACTCTATTTTATGCCCCTGTTGTCAGTTTAAATCAGTTAGAAGTTTTACCTACCATATTATTATGTCATCAGGGAGAGTTTTAAAAATGAAATATTCAATATTTATAATATGAAAGTGTTGTGATAACATAAATGTACTAACATGAATTTTGTAAATATGTTTAGTATATAGAATAGTAAAATGTTATTTTCTTTTGCAGCTCCTGGGATAATGGAACGCCCAATTGTCAATTTCATCAATACATCTTTGGTGAATGTTGCATGGAGGCCACCAGATTATGCTGCTGGTGTTACTAATTACTATGAACTGAGGGTCAACCAAAGTGAAGGGGATGTTGTGCCCAAATACTACAGCATACATGGTTAGTTTGTATAGTATCTGTCATTTATGACCTTTATCGCTCAAACTATGCAACTCATAAAAGAAAATTTATTTTAGAGTCAATGTTTTGTGGTTCAGCCCATCTTGGGCTCTTGCTAAAAATGGCATGTTTGTATCAATATGTCCCGAAAGAAAATATTGATGCTTTTTTTTAACCCTTTGAGTGCGGCATGATGTGATACCACATCATGATTGTCTTAATGCTGTTGCTGAAGACATTATATCACGTCATGGTTGCTGTGAGTGTTCCAGCTTTCAATAGTGGACGTAGTGAAAGTTCCCTAGTTGATGCTGGAACACTCACGGTACCCAAGACCTGATATCACGCCATCAGCACCAGTGTAAAGACAACCATGACGTGATATCATGTCATGCCGCACTTAAAGGGTTAATGAAAAAGTTCACATTTTGTAAAGTGAATGAATTGTTGGAAAGAGAAATACAATTAAATGATGGGAATGAGACATAAGGAGGTAAAAATTGAAATATAGGCTGGAAATACTGTAAAAATCAAGAGAGAATGGGATTCCACTCTCTCAAATATCTTATGATATGCGATTAAAAATAATTGCTTGCTTAGGAGTGTAATAATAAATGCTGTAAACTGTATGTAGGTCCCAGATTGTGCTCAATTGGTGCATTATTTTTCTTTTTTATGTTCTTGTTCCCTATGTGATTGTGTGTATTTCTTATGTGATTGTAATCTATAGCTTCATATGCTTCTTTAGCTTCAGAAGCCCAAGTGTCCGTACCTGACTGTGAAGTGGAAGGCTCTATCATCAACTCTTTCTCTGTCCGAGCAGTAAATATTGGTCCGGGGCATGTGATTTACAGAGGTCCATGGAGCAAACAAATGGAAATAAATTGCTATAATTCAGGTGATTATTGAGCCATATGTTATATTTCTTAATGTTGTAGCTATGTTTTATGATAAAAGCTTGTCGATACTCATTTGTGAACTACATACTATTATAATCCCTTGCCTCAATTTTTCTGTTTTGTTTCTTTCAGATTACCTTCATTCCATCTAAAGCTTTCATTATTTTCCTCCCTCTTCCATTCTTATCAAATGTTGTCCTTTCTATCGTAACTTGAGCATGGGTATGTTATCCTCTATTTCATGAAAAAAGGATTTACTTACATTGAAAAAACTTGTATATAAAAGTTTGTGGTATTTTTGTGTGACATGGGAAAGTAAACTCTGAAATTTTTTTTTTGTTATTTGTGAGGTATTTTAAAGATTGTTGATGAGAAAAATCTGGCAATATTTTTAAATATTTCATGTTCACTTTGTTCATTATGCGGGTGTCTTAGCCTTGTGAATAAGGTATTTTCTCTCCAAAGTAGGTCCTGGAAGGTATGTCATGCCTACCTTTACATAATCCCTTATACTGCGTCCCTGGGTTTAATACATCCCTTTTTCTGTCCCTGGAGGCATCGCTGACTCCGCCATTTAGCCAATCAGAGCGCTCAGCCGCAAAGAGCAACTCTAATGCCACGTTTGGCTTTCAATGGAATGAGAGTAGTAAACAAATAGAAATTATGCAAGAGGGAATGGAAAAAATTATGGAAAAAGGGATGGCCAAAATGACTGTGTTATTCAGAAAATGATAGCTCGAGCTATCATTGTCACAGTCCCTGAAAAGCTATCATTGGAGCTATCCCTCAGAGGGACAGAAAAAATGATCATGTGATTCAGGCTTTAGTATGGAATTGAATGTAATTCTTTTTTTTTTGTGTCCTATTCCATTTGGCAATTTCAATGTTATTTTGTTATCTACAGAAATTTAACTATTATAATTACAGCCATACTCATGTTCATGACTAGCACTTAAGAGATGGTAACTTATTTTTTTATCCAATTTGCAGATATTCTTATAGCTACAATTGATTGATTCCTTAAAATGTTTCAGCTAGAGAGAAGAAAATTATGTATTTTAGATGTAAGATATATTTCATAACCACATCGGTGGACATAGGAGAAATTTTCACAGATTCTTAGTCAATTCCAATTATTTTCAATTTCTTCTCCTTGATGGGAACTTGTAATTGAGTGGTAGCAAACAAGAAACTTCTCTGTAATCCTTGGTCAAGGATGTGTGACAGTGGCTGAAAATAATTTTTTTGTAGAAAATGAACTCTCAACTTAGCATGTTGTTACAGGGGCATATGTCAGAGAAGCCAATTGCCAAAACCAATGCAGATTCTCTGCAAACCTTCGATTGTGATATTTTTATAGTCTCAGTTGAGCATTTTGAAATGCTCTTCTCATTAGCTTAAAGCCTTCATCTAAAATCATTTCATAGAGTAATTTCTTGTGTTAAACAATAGTGTTCATGACTGTCATTTTTCCATTCACTTCCTGCTGGTATGCACTTATAAATAGGACAAATAGTGATTTTTATGGTTCAAGAAAGTAATTCTAAAAGCTATCAGATTCAGATGGGTAGGTATATCATCTCAAAATCTCTGGGCAAGTAACATAATCCTGGAGACTTAGGATATGCTTTGCTTAAAGATATATAAATCCTAAGGCTGCGGCTTGGGTGTGATTCATTTTACCCAGCAGTTGCTTTGGAAAAAAATTTTTCATTTCAATCTTTGGTTCTTTTTAGTATATCTTGCTTTGTAAGTAATTAAGGCTTTTTTGTGGCAAAATTTTTGGTATTTTGTGTGCTAGCTTGTACCCTTATACTTACCCATTGATATCTCAAATCTCATTGGACAGGCCCATCAAAAGAACTTCAACTTTGGATGCCTGTCGGTCTTGGAATAATTGTGCTCCTGGGAGTGGTGGTGTATGTGTGCCGCAGGTCAGTGGTGATCTTTTGTATTAATTGAAACTTATCTTACGAAAGCTCTCTCAGTTTGGAAGTGTTTCTGTTTGCATTTAAACTTAAGCATTGAAATGAAATGAATGATTCAATTTGGACAATTGACACACTAGCATATAATTTAGACATTGTTTTACGAATGAAACATTGGTATTTTTATGGTGCTGTGGCTTTAACATTTTTCAAAACTCTTTATTTTTGCACTTATCATTGTTTTGGATGCCTAATGGAGAAAGTGATATTCTGTGTTCCTCAAGGTTTAGAAGTTAATGATAAAGCAAATAAAAGTTTGCTCTGCTGTTATAAATCAATCCAAGTGAAGGGACGTGTGTTAACGTCTAGTTATGAACCCTGAGCTGATATGGATCCAAAAATGCGTGACTTTAAACATCAATGATATTCATGCACTGAATGATTTGATGTAGGTTCCTCTCCATTTGGACTCATCTGACAGCTCCTTGTGTATAATAATATCATTATGTTTTGGGTATGAAGATGGTACTTTGACAGTCTCTTATTGTGCTTAAATTCCATTGCAAATAAATGACTTGGGTTGAGAACAATCCAGCTGAAGTAATTGCTCTGACTTGTGGTTTTTATTTTCCTTTTTGTTTTTTTATACTTTTTTGTTTAAGACATTAGAAGTTTGTCAGAGACAGCATATGCATCCAAACCTATTGAAGGTATCCTTCCTCTTTACTCTTTCCTTCTATAGCCTTCATATTTGCTCTCTCCTGCTATTAGTCCTGGATATACCTTTCTATTGACCTATTACATAATAGTGTCAGGTAACTGTTGAAACTGTAGAAATCACGACAAAGTTTGGCACATTACATTTATGTGAACTAACAATTACATTGTTTCATTTCAGGCTATATGCTCATTTTGTAGAAATGAGTAAATTTGTTGTCCAGATCCCAGATTCCTTGAAAGACTCCGTGAGTACTTCTGTCAATTTAATATATGTTGTAAGATCATTCAGTTATGACTTTCTAAATCATGATGTGGGTTTCAGTTGTCTACTTGCTGTTTGTTAGTGACCTGCCCTTGGGCCAGTTTCACTCGTTAAAGGTGACTAGTTGAACTAATATTGTTAATGCTGTGATCAAGAGTGAGATCCTAGCTCCATTTCATTGAATAATGAGTCGTTTTCTTTACTGCTACAACAGTAAAACTGCTTTGCCTGATATGATTACTCATCTCTATCCTCCAAATAAAAATTCTTACTTAAGGCATTCACTATTAATTTTAATATTCGCCATAGCTTCACAAGCTCGTGAAAAACTTTAGGGATCTTAGTATTATTCATAAGACAAAAATCTTCATTTTAAGTTTCAAAGGTTAAAAATGCAGATTCTATGTGACAGTGTATCTTAGCTGTCTGATTCACTTTCTCTTCACATCTACCTTTGTGTTGAGCCTACATGATAAGTTGCAGTTATTGTTTTTCATGGATCACGTTTGAACCCTTTACTTTGGTTTTGAGTCTGGAGGTGTAGGTCAAAGTATTGTGGAAGACTTATCTGATGCTGGTTGTGATTGATGGTCCTTTGAAATTTCTCCTGTTCAGCAATTTGTTTAAATATGCCTTATCTCTCTTATTCATATAGAAGAAGATAAGGTGCTGCCATTAGAACAAATGAATACCCCTCCTGAAATCAGCTGGTTGTTTGCATTTATATTGGGGCTGAGATGTTTATTGTTGAACATCCATTTTAGGCCTTTCTTGATCTCTCTTGTGGGTTTATTATATGGCCTAGAATAGGTAGTCCTAGAATGTGGAGGTAACTGTTAAGTCCGTGGCCCCTCAAGGTAGACTCAAAACTATTTGTAATTAAGGATTAGATATTTTATCCTCCGTTTGCTGTACAAAGACTAATGAATTTCTGAATTTCAGGCAAAGGATAAGACAATTCCTCCTGATGACCATGATCGATCGTTGAAGAAATTGGGCATAGGTGGTCCTGCAGATGAAGAGGTAAAAACTTGGCGTCTCTTAATGAATATCATCTAAGGGTGTAATTTAAAATGTATCTGTGGCAAAATTCTGGTAAGGCTGTGAAAGATGGAGGAGGAGCAGATTTTTTTGCAGTGTCGGAGCTGAATGAAGTTGTCTTGTTTTCATCCCGACGAGAGGTATTGTTTCTTCTAACATTTTGAGGTCAGATGTGCTGGAGTGGGGAAGGTGTTTGACCCTCAAACACTGGGAGAAGTGATAACTCTCATCTGATTGATGACCCCAGATGATTTATTCTGCTGGAACTTGTTTGCGAATAGTCATTTTCCAGCCTGAGTCATTTCTTCATTATGAGTATCCTCTCCTCCCTTTCCTTCTGTCTGCTTCTTGAGTGCTCCCCTGAAATATGTCATTTTGCATAGAATTTTAAAGTTAAGAACATCAAAAAAATGTTTTGCATTTGTGAAGAAATAGTGCTAATGTAAATTTTGGCTGATAACAAATGCCATGTAATAGATACTTAAGTTTTTTCACGTGCAGAATGTTAGAATCATTTTCATTGTCAGATCATGTGCATCTAATTATGAAGTTGTTCTCATAACTTAGGGAAGAATGGCTTTTGTAATGGCATCATCCAATGCTAATTCACATCAATAGATAGTCTTCATACTAGCTCTTCAAGCGCCATCCCTTGTTTCTTGCATGATGCTTGGCGAAAGTCTGTGAGATTTTTGTCCAAAATGCATGATGGAGGGGTTGAGATTTCTTGGCCAATTTAAGCTGCTATATTTCTGTGTGATAACTTGAAAGACCTGCTCTGTAATGTTTAGTGTTGAGATATGTATCACGGCATCAATTATAGAAATGTTTTTGATGATTTAGATACCATTGTATGCCGTACCTCGAATATATATCCATCAAAAATAGCCCAGATCTTGTCGATAATCTTGGGGTTTAAGGTAGTCCAAGCGAGATAATTCCCTAATCATGATAGAGACCATATTCGAATTATACTAAATTCAACAGATTCAGGCGAGATATCGTGATTTTGTGGAAAAGTGCAATTGTTTCTCTTACATTTCAAATTATACGTTTTTATTTCACCAGCTATAGGAGGCACGAATGAAATATTGAATTATTAATGGTGCGATAATATAGTTTTATATGACAGAAATTGTAAGTAATTAAATGAAAATATCTAAATATGTCTATAACTTGACTCATTTTTTTCGCGTGGTGCGTTTGAAACTCCTTCAAAACGAAAGGTTTTTTGTGATACCCAAGAACCTATTGCGGTGACAATATGATTAATTTTCAAACATAGTTGATAAAACATACAAACTGCACGCTGTTAGTTTTTTGACGACATCTAAGTGTTAGGAATTCCTCATTTTGTAAATAGTGTCTCTGGAGTGCATACAGTACCATTTCCCATGTAAAAGGGCTGGTATTTCCTGGCAAATATCTCGGAAAGTAATTCGGTTAGGGGTAGAATTTTTGGTGTCATTGTGTAGGTGAGATATTTTTCTCTAAAATAAGACCAAAATCATTGATTTCTAAGTGTAATGATATTTTGCTCAAACTACCTTTAAAAGAATGAAAAGTTCAGTTAGTGGGTGCATTCTGCAATAACTTCTGGTGGGCATGAGGAAGGCCCATGTACTGAGTGCATTTGAGGTTCTATGGTCTCTAGCTCTCCCCTTAACACCGTGGCTTCTTTTTCAATATTAATGTATTAACTTCATGGTTGAAGTTATTGCTGATTAAGAGTTAGATCTTGAGGATTTTTGGACATACCTGTTATTATTATGCTTAAAATAGGCACTGTTTCAGAAACTATTGACTGGACTTCCCGAGGGACATGGCCGAAATCCAAGTGGTGGTAGCAGTGGCCGTGGTTCAGCTCATGAGAGTGTGTCATCTGAGCGGACATCTGGGACCCAAATTTCATCTGACTCTGGGGCTGATGTGGACAGGGTAATGTGAATTTTTGAAATCCTTAAGTCAATGGCAGGGTACACCTTTGGTTGAAAATTGGAATCTTTCTTCTGGTCTGAGGTAAATTTTAAAACTCTTTCCGGGCCAACTTCAATTTACCATTGTACTAAAAAAATATCCATTAAATATGGATAAGTGGTGGAGGTACCTGGGTATGCACATAGTTACAACAACATTTTCACTTTTATGAACTTAAATATAATTGTTAAAAATTATTAATAATTATAAATAGGTAAATTAAGGTTCTACCACCAGTAAGGGTGTGATCATCATTGAATTTATCTATATAATCTATGGAAAACTTACGTGAAATCATAAGGTTGCTCTGAATCCAATGTGCCGACATTGTTGCAGTTCACACCACAGTGGCGTTAACCCTTTGCACACATATGTAATTGTGTTGGTTCCTGTATTCTACTCGGTATTTAATTTTTAAATACCCCATTTTTATGAGTGGCGGCACCAAAATGAAAGGCTCACTATTTTTCTTCATATAGGTAACTTATTTATTTGGAGATTTTGACAATGAAAATCATTTATTGTATGAAGCAGATATTCTAATTTCTATAATTTTTCTGTGTGACATTTTTTAAAACATTCACCCACGTGAAGACTCCTTTACATTCACAATTCTCACATTTATAAATTGTCTCTATTCTTCCACCTTTCACTTTCCTATTAGAACAATTAATGCAATCTTTTATGTCTTATATTAAGATGAGGTATAATTACATGGAGCTTTCCATCTAAGTGCTGATCTGGCTTTTCGGATGATAATCTACCCCTGGGAATCTGTGCTCCACCTCAGAATTCCCCCGCAATATCATGCACTAGTTTTCAAAAGAATTTTACATGCGATATCAGTTTTTCATTTTTTGTTTTGTGGCATTTTTTTGTACTAAATATAGGAATTAACAAAACTGACCTCAAGCCCACAGAAAAACAACTTACGCCGCCATTTGAGAGTCTTTCTCATAAAACAGTATGTATGTGATCTGCCAAATCAACTCCCTCATAAGCTTAGTGCAGTTAGTCACTACCTTGGGTTTGAAATTCATGCCTTTCCTGTCCTCTCCAATCATTTCAAGGGGATCGCTAGTTCTTTTTGGCTAATTTTATGCCTAGCATACTAGTTTGTCTCAAGGGTTATGTTTTTCATCAATGTGTCAGTAAAAAACAACTGGAAAAAATCCATTGGTGTGGTGCATTCAGTAGGAACTAGGGGTCCAACATGCATCTGACCAGTTGAGAAGGGTCTTCTTGACTCTTGGTCATATTCAGATACCGCATTCCAAGTCTCTTTTTCTTGTCTTCCACAGTAAACATTTCTGTCACTTGATGTTACACCATATTTCACAGTGCTCAAATTCACTTGATTAAGCAATTGTGCATCTTTGCACCAGGGTTGAAATTCGCTATGAAAAAATCATTTGACTTTACCGGGATTCGAACCCGGATCTCCCAATTGCCGGTCAGGTGTGTTAGCCAGTTACACCACCAAGCCATCTTCCTTCAAGGCGAATTTCGAGGGGGGTTTATGCGAACTAGATGTTCAGGCCTCAAGTCTACATTGTAGCACATGAGACGAAGTCGTGCTTACAAAGCCACTGTCGCGGTGGATAAACCCAACATTGTCGTTATTAAAACGACGAAATTGACAAATTTCCAAACATTGTATTTAACAAATGATATGGTACGAAGTAACTCGCACTGGTGCATATCTAGTTCTGAACATCTAGTTCGCATAAACCCCCCTTGAAATTCGCCTTGAAGGAAGATGGCTTGGTGGTGTAACTGGCTACCACAACTGACCGGCAATTGTGAGATCCGGGTTCGAATCCCGGTCAAGTCAAATGATTTTTTCATAGCGAATTTCAACCCTGGTGTATATGCACCCGTGCAAGTGACTTCGTACCATATCATTTGTTAAATGCAATGTTTGGAAATTTGTGCATCTTTGTTTTGTCTTCACGAATTCAACATCACTTTCACTGTCAGTGCATTCACTCTGATCTTTAAGTGAATGCCGGGATGTTTTCCTTTCCGTAGTTCCACTTGGACCAGCACTAAGTTCATCATCTTCATATGGAGGATCAGAGAATTCGCTGTCGTCACTATTATCATCTTCAATAGTTCCTTAATTTTCAATGTAAAATTCGTCATTGCTGCTTTCAAACACTTCGGAAAACTTATCCGTCCTCAAGAGTGGAAACTCGTTCTGATTACACATCTACTCTTGGATAAAGCATTCATCCAACTACAGTTAAGCATCGTTTGAGAACAGAACCCCATGTCATGAAAACAGCTGCGATATGTTTCTAAGAATGTAAGCAAACCTCTGGAAAAAGATGGTTATTCGTAAATCCCTAACTGCACACCAAGTTTCGTCTGAATCTAATACACGGAGGCAGTAATTGGATATTCACTTTTGTGAGTGTGTATGTCACGCAGGGAAGATGATGGCAGCTAATAAAAACCTAAGACTTGTCTCTAGGAACTTAAGCAAAAACCTCTGAGAAAAGAATCGAATTCGTATATCCCTACTTTCCTATAACGTTTCGTCGGAATCTGGTATGCGTTAATTTGATATTCCCTTAGTGTGAGTAAAGGTGAAATGGTTGTTTACTTAAGGGAGATGATGCGGGCTCATAAAAATTTGAAAAATGCTTCTCAGAATCTAAGCAAAAACTTCTAAGACAATAAGGTGATAGGTAAATCCCTTCCTGCCTATCAAGTTTCGTCTGAATCCTCTATGCGATAATTCAATGCTCCCTTCGTGGTAATATACATAATTACGTTGTTTACCAAGGGATGTGATGAGGGAAACTGCATGACTCATCACAAGGGTCATCCTTGTCAAGATGTTAACTACGCAAAAGACAAGAAATAAAAGGCAGCTGACTTAAGTGAAAAAGCGCTAACAAGAAAGTAAGCAGAGAGCTGGAAAAATATTAAATGGACTAACAGTTACCTTAGGTCGTGGATCCTTGATTTTGCAAAGTGTTAAATATTCTGTTACATAATAATGAATGTGTGGACTAGAGGGAACATTTTTGAGTTCTTTCCACAACTCCATTTTCAATAAGATTTTTAAGGTGGGTTTACTTGCTTCCCTTCCCCCCCTCCTCTACATCCAGCCCCGGTGGGGGCGGGGTAAAGTCCTCGCCTGCTGACCCGAGATCGTGGGTTCGAATCCCGCCTGGATAGACCATTCAGTTCCCAGGATATGGATGTTTGTGTTCGGCAAATGGGTTAATTGTAAGATAGGATTGTACTGTCCTAAATTTGCTCAATAAAGGCAAGTGAATCCCTCCAACTTAAAGATCTGGAATTACCCTGCATCTAAATCTTCCAGGCCTTGTCTCATCCTGGATGCAATTAATATCACTAACCTCTCCTCTCTTCACCTTGTTCCAACCCCCTCCTTCCCTTATTTTAAAATCTTATGCGAATCCAAAATACCAATTGTTGTAAAACAAGTATGAAGGTATTTTAATTCCCATATTTATGTGGGAGGCCGACTCAACCCCAATAATTACAGAGGTATTTACCTCCTAAGCTCCATTAACAAAATGTGATGTAAAAATGTAAACGTAGAATGGGAAAACAAATTATATATATTTATGTTAAGCACTAGAGATTAATAGTAGTTTTCTCAGATACAATTATAATCAAATAACGTGAATATTCCTATACCTTGAACATTTGAATACTATATTTGCTAATTATTTATTAAATATCATCCGAAAAAAATATTTGCTATCTGTTTCGCAACATCTTGAATTAAAAATTTTAATTATTTTACTTAAGAATTTCAATATACCCATTTTATAATCGTTGCCCTGTCTATCCATCTATATATTGTTTGTACCCCTTACAATGCTACTCTCCATATCAAGCTCTTCGCCAGCCTATTCAATATTTTCTTACCATCATCTGCTCCCTTCTATCACTACGTGCTTCCTTCACTAATGCTACTGTCCTCCACATGCCTTTGCCACTAGACCCATTTTCTTCCAAAACCCGACCCAAGTAAGTAGAGCATTTTAATTATTTGGCCAGTGCTCTGGAAGAAAATGGGAATAGCCGTAAAGACATGAGAAGGAGAAAAGGGTTAATGAAGGAAGCATTTCACCATAGAAGGGAGATGATTGCAGATTGAGTAAGGATATGAGGAGACTAGTAAATAGCTTGATGATATGGAGTGTAGAATTTTATGTGGTAGAAATGTGGGCTCTGAGGAAGGGCAACAAGGATAGACTGCAGGCTTGTGAGACTTTGGTGTGGAGGTGGATGGAGGTTTGTTGGATGGGTGAGAAGACAAATATGGAAGTGTTAAGTATGGTGGGGGAGGAAAGGCTTTTGGATGAGATCAGGAGGAGGCAGGGTGAATGACTGGAGGGAGTGATGAGAAGCGATGGGCTGCTTAAGGCCATGATGGAGAGAAGGATGTTGGAGAAGGGAGAGAAAGAGAATAGGTTATATAAGAGGGTATCGTGAAGGGTAGGGCATTCGGAGAGATTAGGAAAGAAATGATAGAAGGAATTAAGGCCCGTCATGTATGAAAAATCAGGATGATTTCCAAAGACTTCAATAACAAGTACCTTGAACTGGTAGATTACTTGAATAAAAAATAATTATATCATCAAGTAAATGAAACAAAATTCCATAAAATTATTTGAAACATTTTTACAGTGCTAAGCAATTTATTTGTTGAGGAGCCTGAAGGACTATGAGCAAGAAAATTATTTTTTATCTTATTTTCCATTCTTACAAAGTATTGGGTCCTATGGATTGATTTGTTGCATAAGTAATACATTATTGGTAGTTTGTAGGAATCATATCTTATCTATTTCTGTACTGGCAATTTGTATTACATTACCTAAGATTATTATTAGAGAAAACAAGCATTAACATGTTCGGGATCTATTTAAAATGTCAGCATTTTAGTTTTATAAGGAGACTGCAGAAAATTTTAATGCACATTCAAGTTCTGTATTGAATCGAATCGCTGAGTAGAGGCAGAGAAATTAAGAATTTTTCCAAAAAGGTGAAACTGTATAATTAACCACAGATTCAATGGACCATGTTACTACTATTGAAACATGAAAATTTTGCAAGTAAATTATGCACATTTCAGGAAGGTTCATAGACTGATAGCCAGGTGGTTCACCCAGCATAACCTCTCAGAAACATTTCAGTAAAAGTCGTTAGCCAATTGCAAAACTACTCCAGATTTGATAGAAATGATGCTTTGTGTCATTTTTCTAAATTAAAGAAGAAATGCATAGGAAAGGAAAAGCTTTTATTCATAAATGAAGCTTGTACCAAGCAGCAACAGTCAACGATGTGTACTCTTGTCTTCAACTTAGCTTCACGACAAGCGCAGACTGGAATATTTTGGCACAGTCATGAGATTCTCTTGTGATATTAGTGTTATAAAGTAAGCAATGCTTCATTCATTGGAGCCTTGGGGTTCCCGCCATGCATTGGAAAGTTTAATGTAATTAGTTCGTCAACTTGCCAAACGTAGCGCCACGACTGGTGTGTGGCACGATATTAGTGGTATTCAAATTTCACCCCTCAGTTCAATTATTCGTGGGTGGTATTTGCTCATCTCTTTTAACCAGACAGTTTAGTGCCCACTGATGGTGGAACTCCCGCTGCACTGCTGATTTGAGTGATTGTGTGCGAGTGCATGTGTCCTTCACATAGTCAGCAAGCGGGTCTGACAGTCCCGTGAATAACTAAGTGAGGTGTGTGCACCTGTGGTAAGTTGGTCCCTGATGTGAGAGTAACCTCTGTAAACCAATTACTTGTGTGTGTCTGACGAGTGTGTCTTGAACTAGGTTAGCTCCAGGTGAGAAAAACACTAGCCAGTAGAGTGTGAGAGAGCACTGTTTAGGTATTGTGAGAATGTTTGTCATACTTGTGTTTTGAGTCCCAGGCACGGGTTTTTTACACCGTAAATCTTTCAATCACTAATCCCTTTTCCCAAAATCATTATCCCTGAAAGGTTTTTGTTTACAGCTGTTTGAGTGTCACCATTGTTATTGTATACAAGCTGTGAGAGCTTGCTTCTTTATTACTATCCTACTGCTGAGACTGGACTGGTGACAATTGCCTATTAATAGTTCAGTAAACAGTGCTGAAATTTTAATTTAAATGTCTTTCCACTGAAAGCAATGTTAAGGTCATGAGAACTGCAACAGACCCCAATCTATGTTAGCTGATACTTGATTATCAAATGATAGAGGAAGTTCTTGAGATACACAACTCACACAAGAGCAACAGTTATGAGCTTTGGACTAACAGGGGAAGAAATAAAGAGCAACTTTTCAATGGTGATAGGAAAGCTTGTTGCCTCAATTACTCACTAGTATAGCTTAGCATATTTTTGCAAAATGATATAAAATTTAGAATATACCAGTCAGCGATGAGACCAATCCTGGCCAATGCAGGAAAAACAAGAAGACCCAACAATGGCTTTTTAATATTCTGCACTATTTTTGTATGAACTTGACAAAAGAGTACGTACTCCAGGGAAATCATTCCTGCCTACACACAACATTGGGGCAGCCTGAAATAGTGCACCAAAATATATAATTAATGGGCACTTACGTAGTACCTACTAGGGAAACTTCAACCCACAAGTTTAACCTTTAAATAGCAAAGGTTTTAAGTGGTATTTTTTTTAAATTTGAAATTGTTAAACAATGGTTTTCACCAAATGATTGTTCTTTTGAATGATTTGTCGGATTTCTATGGTTCAACCTTGACCACAATTGTTAGTAATTTTGTATACAATGTGTATATTTTACACCACTGACCTAACCTCAGCTATCATTCTCCTCTTCATGATGGAACCTGTTCCATCATTACCTTCCTATACTTCCCCATCTGCCAATGATTCACTGAACCGTGCTTTAATCCCCACCCTGCTTCACTCTCCCCTCCTCCTTATTTTGGTGTTCTATTTAGCATGTTCACTGCTGTCTGTAACACAGTGTCACACATCAAGATCATTCTGGCTGGCTGGCAGTGACTGTGTGTTGCTCTCAACTCCCTTGCTTTCACTGGACCTGGCTCCATTTTGCCTGGTAGAATTGTTTATAATTGTGTATATATATTAATATAATGATATTTGTTCTTCCTTCCTTCGTAAGGAAATGAGCATACGTTGAACCAAAATTTACTAAGTACATAAAGAAAACATCGAAAAGAAATTTAGTGCGTCAAGAAAATTACTGCTGTAGTGGCTGTAAAATAGGCATTACAGCATAGAATATATAACAAGGATGACTTGAAGCATAATATAGACAGTACACAGACCTTTTACAATAACTTTTTGATATTATCAAAGGTACTATCCATTTATGAATCAACCTTTTGTATTTATTAAAAAAAGTAGTTTCTTTGATTGTATGAGGCAGGATGTTGTACAATTTTGGTCCCATATACAAGAAACTCCTTTTGTACAGCTGTGTCTTTGTAAGTGAACACCCTCAGAAAGGTCAAATGATGATCCTGATGGCTTTTGGCATTAACTTTTTTTGCTGGCTCGCTACTTTTTTTGTAAGGTAATTTCAACAACTTGTCTGTCAGTTTGGTCTGATTTGAACTCCTAATGCAGTGAGGTTGAGGGAAATTCACATTGTTAGAATTGGCAGTGCCTCCTTAACTTTCCTAAAAGATCTGCATGCAATGAGGAATTGTCATGCATTGCAGGACTGCTTCTCATCATGGATCCTTAAAATTCATTCTTCCCTGTCAGTTTTCATCCTGCCTCAGTCTCCAACAATGCATCCAGCCTGATGCATTGTTGGAGACATTACAGCATTTGTTTGTAATATTTACTCCTGGGCTGTTGTCTTGGGGTGAGTATTCATGATGGTGAAAGGCATCGAAAAATCAGCTTTTTGTGAACAAGAAAGTTGAAAAATAAAATGAATATTTTTTTCAATGATTATCATAGTCTATTATAATGGTCAGAGTAAGGGTCTTAATTTTATACAGAAGTTGATGACTATCTATGTAGGTTTTCACTGCATTAATGTCTCTCAAAGTTTAGAAAATGAAGGTGCCAGTAATGAGAAATTAAAACATGTTAATGATGGAAATGGGAATATTGTGCGGTTATTTTTCTCAGTTTGCCTTTTATTTGGCAAAAATGATTGCAAAGATTAATTTACCGTGAATGTGATAACTAGAGCATGGAAAAAAGTCCCTAATTTTATGAAAAAAGTTGAAAGTGTATTTATTATACATCTGAAGTATTTAGGTGAATGGGTTCCTTACTTGACCTTAATATTAAAAACAAGAACTCTAAAATATAGCTAATTGACTTTTGTTAATGTTACAGGGATTATTTCTCTAAAAATAAGTATTTTTGAAAGGATTTGAGTTAGGAATGAATAAGGAAAATAATGATTTAAGAGAGGTAATATAATAAGAGGAGGGAGACCAGTAATATCGGGATAACATTTCTTGTGCATTTGTAATCACCCTCCAGTTCATGCTTCTCTCTTTGTGTGTGGTATAAAAATAGTGATGAGCTGAATCCAAAATTTATGTAATCTGAATTCTGCTTTACCTCAATTATATTTCCCAGTTCCTTATCATTATCAATACATAAATAATCACTTATTAATAACAAATCCAAAGCCAGTATAAGTAATGGTAGCGGGTGTGACTTCGTGGAAATCCTTCATAGTAGGAGCGTCTGAAGAAATTACAACTTGGCTGTTTCCACATAAGGTTTTATTGTTACCGACCATGGTTTCGTTACAGAGTAACATTATCAAGGTAAAGCATTTTCAAAAAATGAGCAGTATATATAGTCAAGTGGTGGGGGAGGTGGTGGGAGGGTGTTGAGGACTGGGAGAGTTCAGGTGCTGAGGGGGAGGTTAAGGGGAGGTAAGGGTTAGGTGGTGGTTGGGCTCGGTGCTCGGGTATGCGTCGCTCCGGGTGGGGGGGGGGGGGGAGAAGGGTTGGATGAGGAAGAAGGAAAGTGGAGGAGGGGGGAGCGAGAGGGGTAGAGGTGGTCATTGACGAGGTTTGAGTCAGCGTGGCTTAAGATTTCCAACTCCTCCAGGGCGTCTAATCTGCGTCCTTTCTTCTCTACGTGTAATATCGTAGGAATGAAGTCACTGTTGTGTCCCATGTTGAGAAGATGCTTGGCAAATTGGGAATTTTCCTTTCCGTGGAGATGACACATCCGGTGCTCCGCTACCCTGGTGGAAAAGCTCCTCCCTGTTTGCCCAATGTAAATAGCGTCACATTCAGAGCACTTCAAAAGGTATACTCCGCTCTGCTGCTCAGCCTTTTCCTTGTCCTTGGGCGATCCGAGGATACTTCCGAGCGTTCTCTTATTATAAAATGCTGCTCTTATTTTTTTCTTTGGGAAGTAGTCGCTGGACTTTTAGTGACAATTTCCCGAGGAAAGGAATTCTGCACCATTTTTGCGAATCACCCGGTGTGGTCTGTGCGCTGTATATTAATGCATGTACAATAAAACCTTATGTGGAAACAGCCAAGTTGTAATTTCTTCAGACGCTCCTACCAATCCAAAGCCAGTTTTTAGATTTTCTTCTAAATTTATAAACCCCTGAGTTGTTCTAGGTTTTATCTTAATTGCAATTCTAATTATTTAGCTTTAAGAAAAGCAATTAAACTGAACAGAAATTTGTTTTGCGACAAAGTCAATCACTTTCTCAGTTTGGAGTAAAGAATGATGGTCAAGTGAACCCAACTGAATTTTTTACGCATTCTTTTGGATTCGTAGTTAAGTTTTCAATAAGGAATGTGAAAACCTTTCCATGGATTCGTTTTGCTAATTTGCAGGCTTTTGCTGTTTTTCTGGCTAAAATCATTGTTTTTTTTTCAAAGTTTTGATGCACATTGCCACAGTTTGTTAGTGGCTTTGGAGAGACAACCATGGGATATAGTATTAATATTTAATGCAAAATGGTGTGACAAAGTGTCAAACCTTGACTTCCTTTAAGGTTGATCTAATGGTCATTTTCCGAATATAATGACCTATTCACGATATGAGAGAACATCTGCTCATTCCTTTGAACACTTAGCCTTGTGAATATCGATCTCCATATCTTAGCATATTTTAATTTAACTCGCTTATATTTAATGCATGTTTACAACCTAGTAATTCCTTAACCCTCAAAAAAGAATCGACGCAACTAAACGCACTTTCTTCTCCCAACTCCCAATTATAAAATCTAGAAATGTGCTCAGGAAAACCAAGATTCGGTTATATAAAACACTCGTCCGTGCGGTATTGCCTTACAGCTGTGAATCTTGGACAATGAGAGTCAAATCTGCAGAGTTTTTTGACAGATTTGAGTGAAAAGTACTGCAGAGAATGTATGGGTCTGTGAACATAGAGGGAGCATGGTGAATCCAGCACAACAATGAAATATATAGCTGATATAAAGAAGTCAGCATTTCCACCTGCTGCAAACTAATGAAACGCCAATGGGCAGGGTATGTTCTGTGGATGCCGGAGGAGAGGTTAGCTAAGAGTGTGTTCATTGGACAGATGGTAGGGAAGAGACTGGTGGTAAAACCCAGAGCTCAGTGGGAAGATAATATCGGCAAGGATGCACATGAACTGCTTGGGGTGAGGAATTGAAGAAGAGTGGCAGAGGATGGAGAGGAATGGAAGAAGAAACTTGAGGAGGCCAAGGCCCGATTTGGGATGTAGTGCCATCGAAGAACTCCATAACCCTTTCAATGCTAGGGCCTAAATTGTGTTTCCTTCTGGGTGACCAAGTTTAGTTGTTTGCATATTTACATTCAGCACAAGGAAATGAGAGACATGTTACAAAAAATTTTGATTTTTAAAGCCTCTTTTTTTTATAATTGTAACTGTTTAAACTTTTGACCTTCCAGAATGACGTACGCCACCAGCAAGACTGTTGTGCAAGCTGCATGCATTCTCCAAAATTCCCCGTCGTCGATTTTATGTGGTATAAATGAATATCAAGCCTTCCTTGCTGTGAAACTCATGAGTTTATCCAGTAGATGAACTTTTCTTACACAATGCACTCATTTAATCCTTTCTGTTGTAAACTATTATGCTGATATCAATAAAATTATATAGAATGGGATTTACATTGAACATTTCAAAAAGAAAATTCTTCCTTTGGAATGACAACTGCAGGCGTTGGCAAATGGCTTGTGTGGAGACAGAGGGTGAGGATCCCTTTGTGAGGGGAGAGTGAGGGTAACAAGGAGGGATATGCATGGCTGAACAATGTCATGGTCAAGGGTGAATGGCACCTAGCTGGGAAGACAGCTGAGGCAACAGAAGGATAAACCGTTTTGAACAAAACCATGGCATAGATTCATTCATTCATAGATTTGCATTCAGACTGATTTATAAATTGTCCTTATGAGCTGTTGTAGGGTATCAACTGTACTATTGAGGAGGGAAATGTTTACCGCAGAAATGTGTTCATGAGTATAAAAGGGAAGTTCAAGTTATCCATCAAAGTGCACCCCGATTTTTTGATAAATAGCTATAAACACGATGGAACTATCTGAGGGAAGACGCATTTTCAAATTACCTGCAATGGCAGTGCTAAAATAATATGAAAATGTAAAAAAATACAACTAACAGAGGAAATGGAGTTAACTATATTCACTCTCTCAGGAAAGGGTTTGCCCTGTTTTTGATATTTGGGTAACTTAAAATGGAAGGTTTATAGTACCTTGTGCTTTAATTTTTTTGTTTCATGAAGCCTTTCTCTCTCCACCATTATGGTTAATTCTTCTGGGTTTTAATTGTAATAAACAATGGCTAATTTAGCATGTGCTGCATTTATAGGGGTTGTGCAGTTGGAGGCGCACCACTAACGAGATCTTTAAGCTGAGGAGCAATATTTTAGAAGGATAGTGAAATCCCCAATGGAAGTATTATCAAATAATTCCAACTTGACCCTCTTTGTCTAAAAAGTTTAAACCCTCCGTTCCCCAAAAAATATTGCCTTGTTATTCAAGATAAGAATAAGCAAAAAATATTAATAAGGACTTCGTCCAATGGGTTCTATAGTTCCTCGTCTAAAAATACCTCTGATGCGCTCCTACACGTCATGCATGCAAAATTGATTCAACTGGTGGACAAAAACATAAAATTTTACTATTTAACATTTTATATCCACCTTGTATTTGTTGAAGTGTTACATGAAGAAAAACCAGAATCTCTCCAAATTCTCTGTCTTGATAGATTCCAAAATAAAATACATTTGCAGGAAACCAATAGAGAACAAAGAAATGAGTTGGTAGCCTCCTAGCAAGGACGCACACCAAAGAAAAGACTCTCTAGTCTCCAAGGCGACGTAGTAATAATTACTTCTTTCCCTCGGGTTAAAAAAAGGAGTTATTTTACTTGACTAGTTAACTCCCGGAAATCTTCAATTCCCCTGCCTTGAAAATACACACACACTACAGAAACACTGGAACTAGAGTAGCATCCAAACACCAATGCATACTATTAGATACTTTGATAAGAGAACAGAAAAATACAATTTAAACTGCAAAGACAACTTGCTGATGGTTCTTTCCCCCTCCTGAGTTTCCCAGAGGATCATAAATCCGTTTCAAAGTACATGGTACTTAATGCTCTGTGAGTAAGGGCCTGAGAAAAAAATAGTCTCTCCATAGGAAAATACACAGTCAATTTTACCTCTACACCTAAACCTAAATACAAGACAGGAATAGTTATTGAAGGGACTCTGCATTCTTGTTTGTATTCACTGGCCAATGGATCACCAATCTGCGACAAAACTACATTGAAAATGGGCTTTACAGTTGCAAAGACGAAGAAAATACAATATGTGAAAGACATATGGTAAAAATTTAATGGAATTTAACAGTGATATCCACATTATAAATCACACAATGAAAACGCTATCTGGAAAGCTATTAAATTATAACAGGTGCTAGAAAACTGACATTGTCATACGTTGGACATTTGGGAGCAACTGACATCCAACCATCAAAGGAATATTTTTTTTACTTTTTATTATTTGCTTTTATTAATAATATATTATATAATTCAATATATTGTTACTATTTCTTTTTCCTTCCTACTACTACCTATTTTTCTTTCCTACCATTATGTAACTAAACAACGCATTCCAGAACGCAGCACACCATAGGAAAAACTTAAACCTAAGCTATGAGATCAGCAAAATCACAATCACCTTATGAGTGACTTGAGTCTGCTGACCGGCCATGAAGAATGACTTGAATGTGGACATTCAGGAATGTCCTGCGTAAACCTATAGCACCCACAGGACGTTCCAGCACGTCCTTGAGCATTGAACATGTTAATCAGTCCACTTTAACCCTCCGCCGGGCTACTTGTTTTTTGTATACACCGTCGGGCTACTGGGACGATTTCGTCTCTGGCCATTTTTAACCTAACTATAGACGACCGAAAATTCTGAAAAAATTCAGGGAATAAGTTCTAGGCTTTTTCTAGATGTCCCCGCCGGTTGTGTTCAAAAATATTTGAACACTGTCCCAATATAAATTTTTGAACATGAAAAAATTAAGATTTACTAAAAAATTCATATCTTGGGCCCTAATTGATATTAAGAAAAAATATTTTGGGGATTTACTCTTCATATAATAGCCTTTCAAAAGCACTAACTCAGTTTTGGTCCCGTTACAAAAAACATTTATTTGAACGCCTGAACATGGACAATTTATTGAGCAGAAAAATCTGATGAAATTCGAGTACTTACGGAAAAATAATGCATTTTACAATGCAAAATACAATGTTTTATTATTGAAAAATAGTTTTTAAGTAAATATACTGTCTCAAGACTCTCAATTCCCAACACAATTCAAGCACATGTTTACGCGATGATCATCACATGCAGCTTTTTTGCAATAGGAACAGCAATAGACGGTTTTTTTCCTCTTGTCAGACGGACAAACGCTGCAATAATGCCTTTTATCTTCCGGGAATTTTATAACTATATTATCCCGCAGTGTTAGTTGGATATAGTTGAAAAATGCCATTTGGGACCAAAAAATGAAGTTTGTTTACTTACCTCAAAATCGTGTTTTTTGTATACACCGCCGGGCTACTGGGACGATATTGTCCAAGCGTCAACTTTAACCGCGTCTACTGCGCGACAGCTGCGCGCGCACTGACCGGTGTCGGTTGGGTTCGTCTACGTTTAGGCCAAAGTTTTTTAAGGGGAGGATACCCGGGTCCCCCCACTCCTCCTCTTCGAGATACAGCAATGTGGCTGCGCGCGCATGGACGATATCGTCCCAGTAGCCCGGCGGAGGGTTAAGGACCAGCTTAATTCCCCTTAGATTTGTGTTGCTTAACCCTGCACAATGGTGCAAGAATAATGGTTACATGAAAGATTTGTTGTGTGAAATAATAACACTGTCAGTGCTAGGTGTATACTTTTCAATGGTTAAATCTTTTTTTAACAAAAAAAAATTTGCTCTATTGGTTGAACAAAAAATGAAAATGGGCAGGCTTAATGATGTGTGGGATGAGTGTATCAGCACACAAAATCCTCCGAAAGATTAAGAAGGCGGTGTTACACATGTGTGCTGCAGAGATTTTCGAATGTATATTGATGCAATAAATAAATACAAAAATCTCAGCTGAAATACATATTTTATAGTGAAATGAATTTTCACCGAAAGAACCATACTTTAGAAGTAAAACAGCATGGAATTGATAAATTCTGGGGTTAGATTTCAAACAAACTCTCTATACAGATAATAAAGAGTTTACATCGACGTTGTGCATATGCCACCTGTACAACCGGAAATGAATTTGTTCCAATCTTTTGATAAGATTCGATCGAATCCCGAACACATCATTATAAAAAAATATTGTCCTTATCATTTTTTTGTATCACTTCTGATGAAAATCCCTATAAATGTTTTAATTAGAGAAAAGTTTCGTGCAAACATAAATTTTAAGAAAAGATATTGTACTTCAAAATCACAATAAAAGATATTGGCAAAAAGTTCACTAATTTTGGTTATTGATTAGTTTGATTTCCTCCATGGGAACGTGTCATCAAGCGGTGGCTGATAAGCATAGACTTTTATTTTTCCATTTCATGACCTTTATTCTGTGACTTTTATTTTCCTGTTTCATGAGATCTATTTTTCGAGGTTCGATTATTTCATGAAGCTTGAGCTAAAAGTGTGATGAAGACTGTAAAATTAAAACTAATACTATGATCCACATAGTTGCTATAGGGTAAGTGGTTCAAAAGAAAGTAACCAATACCTAACAAATACTGTAGTATATTTATAGCATATGCATAATTACTAAGAATTTAATCATTCTAATGATTCAAAATCATAATAGAAAACTACCTTGTGTTGTTCAATAGGTTCTATGGTAAGATTCATTCTCTTATCAGTGAGGAGGGATTTAAATATTGAGAACTACACCCCCCTCTCCCCGGAGACCCATCAATGCCGGAAAATCCCTACCCAGCCTAACGCTGTCCTTTTCTCCCCCACTCCTCCCCCTCTGCCTCCTACCCACAACACCACACTCCAACTCCCGTCCTTTCCCCTCGCATCCCCTCTTACACCTAAGCACCTGGATTTCTGTATATATACGGATGTTAAAAATGATAAATGTACCCGAAGATGTCACTACATGATGAAACAGGGCTCGTAAGAATTAAATCAATTAAGTGGACATTTACAAAGTGTAATTTTTATTTTCTGATATGGAGAGGTTTTATGACGTTTATTCTGCCAAGTTGGATTTCATGACTTTTTGGCAAAAACCTGCACTTTCATGATGAAAACCTTTGACTTTGACGTTTATGACTTTTTCCCGTCTCTGCTGATAAGGTACTGTCATATGTTTTCCATTGTGAAAAATGTACTAACATTGCTCAAATTATGTTAATGCTTGTAAAAACTCAATGCCACATACTTTTGTGAGGGGGATATCTCAAAGTAGTCACACATGGAATTTTTTTCTCTTAAGTTTCTATGCCTTCTCTTATAGCCAATGTCAAGAATTAACTCAACACCTTCATCTTTACTCAATATGTGATATAATTTCTTAACAACACTTGCAGCACATGCATCCTTTGTATCCATAAGTTTCTAAATGACTCCCGTAATTGTCAATTCAGCACTTAGGCTAAGGTGTGAAAACTCAAGATACATACTTTATGGTTTTATTGACCAAAACCTCAGACCTATTTCATGAGCCAATACTTATTTCAAACATACATAATGAACTATTTTAGCTATCAATTGCTGTGTTATAGCTGCAGCTGTATTGTATTCTGAAATAGTTTTCAGTCCTACATTTTTTCTGATTCGTGCCACAATGCAGATGCAAGTAAGATTTAAAAAAATCTATATATATATGTATATGGGTCATTCTACGTTAGATCAGCAGTGAGTTGACACTTGGTTTCTCCGATTCGAACCAAAATTTTTGTGTGGGTTCCATCTGACGTTAAATGAAAAAGTGTTGAAGTGCTTTCAGAGAAAAATTTTTTGGCGGATCTAGAGACGATCAAAGTTTCGACCATTTTACACTTCGACCTTTTTTCTTTTTGCTATAAATCCTAAACAAAAATAGATAGAGAAACAGCTGACATCCTATTTTGTTTGCAAAAGAATGTAAAGCAACATTTTGTTATGAGTTTTGTAAATTAACTAAATTTAATTGAAATTGATTAAATTTAAAATGTTTAAATTTTAACAACAAAAATAAGCCATTTTTACATTTGAATTTTTTCTAGTTTGACACCTTAGTCTTTTATCTTACCCCAGAAACAAGTCTGGTTGTGTGCAGTTCATAAACAACGGAGATATTTAACTTCAAAGATTGGACTATGTCCTCGTTTGCCACGAGGGTCTGCGTTAAAATGATGTGCCGCTGTACTTTGAGAATTTATATCTTGGTCCATGTAAATGCTAGTGCAATACCTTATACACCACTTTTAAGATAATTTTATTTTAATTTGGATTTGGTCCGATCTACTGGTGGAAGATGTGTTACTCTGTTATTTGAAGATGTTACATTTCTATGTAACATTTAAAAGAAAAACTCTCCCTAATAATGTTATATGGCCGCAGAATATGCTCGTACATGCAAATAAAGAGGCTGGATGGATGAAAATTCAACCAAAGATTGGCTGCAAAATGTGGGGTTCAAAGATGTGGTTTTTAGACATCATATGTTGGTTCTAGATGCATTTAGATGCCATCGAATGCCATGCATTAAGAATATATTGTGCGAGATTGGCACAGATCTCGTCATTATTCCTGGAGGGATGACGAGCTTTTTGCAGGTGATGGCTGTCAGTTACAACCGCCTGTTTAAGACAGATGCATAAAAAGTAGATTGAGTGGTTTTATTCCAGACCACATTTTTTGACAACTTCAGGAAAGTCATAGACATTGGAGTTATCGCAAATTAGTCAGTGGATTAAAATGTCCTGGGATGCCATCAATTCATCTGTGATTGAGCGAAGTTTTAAAATATGCTGTCTCACGAATCCAATAGATGGGTCTGAGAACGATTTGCTTAGGGATGAAGAATGCATAGTGGATGATGAGGAGGACAAATACGATGTTCTAGGTGACGCAATATATGCTGCCTGGGTGCGTGATGTCAGTGCTTCACATGAACTGTTAGAATCAAGAGAAGATAGTGATTTTGAATTCAAAGGATTCAGTTCTAACAGTGTTAAAGACAAGAGGGACTGCGTGTAAATTTTCGTTCAATAAATAAAGTGATTCATTGCATTTTTTAAATTTAAAATTGTAAAATTGATTACCTATAAGTATGTTGAGATTACTTCAAATGTGATCTTCGGCCCAAATAAAAACGCGATAAGATTGTAACCATGTATAATATGCACCCTACTTTTTTCACAAGTTTTCGTGGAAAAAAATGCATACTACCTATATATGGAAAATTACAGTAGTCATAAAGTTTCAAAAAGAAAGTTATCCAAAATGCTGTATTTAAGTAGTTTGTACAAGATTTATCGCTGAATAAGTTTCAATTTAAATAGGTAGAGACTTTTTCCATGCTCTGGTGATTAAGGAAATTCTGGAGGTCGGAGAAAGTACCGATTGCATTAATTTTGCAGTGCATAAAAAAGGTTGGGGGAGTTAGAGCTGCCTCCCAAATTTTGGTTCTGTGGAACTCTAGTTGTGAGCATTGATGGTTGAGGCATGAATGTGCAACTCTAAAAGCTGTTGCTTCTACGTCATGAGCATGTCATGAATACCAAGCATTTTGGCCCCATGAATCATGAAATGATTTGGCAAGAGCATTTTGTGTCATTTTGTTTTGTCATAGGTGAAGACAGTGAGTCTGCCCTCGCCAAGTACTAATGAGTATTTTGTCTCTCAACAGTATCCCCCTTCGCCTGATATGTTCAGAGGACCGCCAGGGAATACTCCGAGTTCCTTGAGATTCAGGTCCCATTCACTGCAGTCGGAACTCAACGAAAGTGACCATGAGATCAGAAGTACCAGAGATTACACCCGAGAAGGCAGTAGCAGCCCGTCGCCATCATCTTACCTGAGAATTGGGTTGACTGACAGCAGCAGCAAATTACCTCCTCCCGGTGGATATGTGACTTTGGAAAGTGTGACGAATCCAGGCACCTCTATTGATGGCCCAGATTTGAGCTGCCTTGATGATGTTAGTCCCGTGTCAAGTGGAAATTATGTCACTCATCCTTACTCATGGATGCCCAAGGAAGCATCCCTCCTAATCCCGGTGCGTACGACAGAGAGCATTGAGCCCACAGAAGAGGCCAATGATTTTGTGGAGGCTCCAGACTCTTACTGTAGAGTTGGCTGGCAGCCTGGAGTTGGGAACAATACCCCGGAGAACTCTGAGGCGGGGTCGTTCCCTGGTAGGCCGTCCATTAGTGTGGCAGAGCCCATGAGGCCCACTGCATCCGAGGGCTATGTGACAGTTGCTTCGTTGGGTGGAGCAGGGGGGTTGCCCACGATTGCCGAGAGTACGAGGTGCCATTCTCTCAGTGAGTCCCCCGTGCCAGACTGTAGTGTTGAGCCAGGGGAAGGTGTTGAGTGTAGCACAGACATTGAGAGCCAACCAAACCGTGTGGCATCACCTGGGTATGTTGCACTTGGCTATTTTGCAAAAGATGAAGGGATTCACAGTGCAAATCGTGATGTCATGGAGTCCTTGGGTGGCACTTCATCTGGAGAAACAACATACCATGCGTTGGCAAATGAGGAATCCTAGTCTCACTTGCAGGCTGGTTTGCTGGCTTCTCTTGGCTCTCCACCCACCCCTGTGGGGCCCTCGTTCCACGATCTTTTCTTTCCCCCAAATCCTCATTAACATTTTTGACGCAGCGTTTCTGAGTCTCTCCTCATTTTCCCCGAGAAAGAAATTAAGCCCTAGTATTTTCGTGGGACTTTATGTATTTAATGTACTTCTGTTGTTTGTGTAATTTTAAGTTGATTATTTGTTCATCACAATTGATTGCCATTGACATAAGTTTTTGTTGCCATGGATGTTTTTACACCGGTGAGAGCAAATTGCATGAATTTTACTGTCTTACGAAAGAGTTTTTAATGTTCCTTTTGGCTCAGTGAATGGACTTCAAGAGTGCATCTTGATAATAGCTCTCTGTCTTGAAATGTTTTATAATGTCTTCTATCATACATTAATATGAGCTAATAATTTGTTTTTAAAGATGACTCTTCATTGTTTTATTCCATTTATAGCTCGTTACCTTGTTTTATTCCCTCCTTATTTTCATGCTCAATATGAATTAACCCTTGGGGTAACATTGGCATGATCTTTCTTGGGAGTAGAAAATGTTAAATCCAAAATTTTTTCACCTTACAAGTGAGTGCTTTTAAATGAACAGCTTTGTTTTAAATGTGTATTTATGGAAGTTTGCCACTCTGTTACATAACTGAGTATGTATGTGTATGTTAGTATTTGGCATAAATATATATATATAAGCATACATATGTATATATATTTTGTGTGTTTGTGTAATTGTATGTAAATATTGTTGCCGGAATTTTATTTTAAAATTTAGAAATTAATATTTTTTACATTTCTCTCATGACATTAAACATTACAAGTCCATTTTCAGCACCATTGGTTGTGTTGAATGAAAGTTTGACTTGATGCTCGTGGTGTGTCCATTTTATGATGGCCATGTGTAGACAATGCACAATTTTTGTATGAAACGTAAAGTTGACCTTGTCCTTATTCAGCAATTGAATATAATCAAAATGTCCTGCCCAGTGCCTGAATCTTTCCAATTATTAAGAAACATTTTTACACACTTTAGTCCAACGTCACTAGAAAGTGATTTATTGATAATTTGGGTTGTTTAAAAATTAAGAGATATCTATTTTCAGATTTGAATTTCCTTGCTGAAACAATGCTGCCCTTTAAATGTGGCATTGCTTGTTTCCTGGTTGACCTAATGTGTACGTGGTTATGATTTGTATATTCTTCTATTCTCCTTTGATGTTTCATTCTAGTTCATCATGCTTAGCCAGTGATTAGGGAGTGTAGAGTTTTAAATGTACCTGTGATAAGCTTTTTCCTGGTTTTCTCTTGATTTATGTGGTCTTTCTTTTTGTGATGTCCATGGTAATTTATGTGGAATATTTTGATGCAAAATATTTTACCCTCTAAATTTTATGAAAACCACTTTTATTATTCAGCTATTGTTAATTGAGGCATTTTTTTTAGCGTTACCTTTCATGTTTAAAACATGGAATTAAATTTGATTTAATGGGATCAAACATATGCTTCTTTTAAAATATTTTATACACTTAAATTCCTACGACTTTTTAATATGCCGAATTTTATCACCAACAATTGTACAATACAAATATAATCAAAATTTCCAGCAATAGGATTGCAAAATGGGTTTTCCCATTACAACAAATCTGATAATCAAAATATTTCTGTCTTGTCACAATTATAGATGAATGTCAAGAGTGTTTGTTATGGAATATAGAACGTTATTTGTATCTTTATGGCTTCATAATGTATATACAGTTATGAAATGAATTTTCATCATTTGAATATCACTCTGATTTGGTGGTAATAATTGTCGTGCAAATTCATGTAAATTTAAAAACACAAATATCAAATGTATGAAGAGCTATTTGCATGTTTCAAGTTGTTGCATTTATTTTTGCATTTTGTAGAGCAATCAATGCAAACACATGCTATTTTTATGGAAAACACTTACAATGTGGATTTAAGTGCTTGGAGCCCTTGTTGCTGTTACTAAAGTCAAAATTGATGTGGAAGGGCTTGAATGAGGTCTAAAATACTTTTTTTTCATTCAATTGCCCGATTTTAATTTTATGCAATTTAGGAACTTACCATTGTGAGCAAAACTATTAGGTACCTTTGTGTTGAGTATTTGGTGGTGATGTTGCTGTAAATAAGAGTATGTGCAAACTTTTTTGTGTATGGATTCTGGAATAGTTACTGTCAAAAGCTTTGTATATATGTCGTACACCAATGTATATATTTATTTGGGTTATATACAGCAGTTGTAAATGATTAGCTAGTAGCAATTCCATGGATAGTGCACCAAATGAGTTGTCAAATGTAACAAAAGCCAGCATCTTTAATAAATATGAAAGGTATACCAAATTAAGTATTGCATGCTTCAGGCATTTTTTGTTCTATTTCATTTGATCTTACTTTTTTGATTCATGGTCAGAGCCCTTATGAATCTGCAGCAGTTCTTGGTCACAATAGTCCCTTGTTAGACTTGTATTTGAGATGCTTATGATTGGGACATTCCATGCTTTCACCTCATTGCTTTAAGTCTCCCCGGCTTTATTAAATTGTTTGCAGTTATTGAAGTAGTGTAACTTGTAGAATTTTATTTTCATTAAGTTTGTTTGTAGAACTTCCTTTAATATGACCAGCTGTCCTACATCCTCGTTTCCTGATATGTATTTGTGAGTCAAATAGGGAGGACTCGGGGTGAAATCCTATAGTCCTCTTGTCTATTGTTTTCATGGAACAAATTTCTGAAATTGTGCTGAAGAGTTGTATTTATTGCATGAAAGTTTATACAAGAGGTGTTATTGATCCTTGTTGTCAGTGGTTATAACATGTGGGTGAGCTATTACTGGTGGGACAGGAGGGGTACTGGTTGTGATAAGGTGTGTTTGGATTTCAAAACTAAGAAAGTGGTTTCCTGTGTGTGTTGCTCCTGAAATGCACGTTTGTGGCAGTTTTTCATGTTTTGTCTTATGTTTCCCCTCACAAATTCATGTGTTGTGAACCTACAATTAATGTTAAATGGCAGTTGATATTTACCTACTGATTCAAAAACAGCCGTTTTCATGAGTAAGTGCAAAGATCTCTGGTCAAGCTCTGCTGACTCTGACTGATGACTTAGGGCACTATTATGAAGGAACCAAGGTGTAGTTTCTTTTGTTATCCCTCATCATTTGAAACTTGCACCTTATTAGATTAATAACTATCTATTTTGCACTCAAGACTGTTAAAACAGCTGAAAAGGTCTGATGGTGGCAAATCACTTGTATGTCTATTATAAATGAAAATCCTTGCTTACTGTATGAGTTTTTTAACCCAGTCCTGGTTCCAGGAAATGTAAATGTTTGTCCTGGATTGGAGTAACCCAAGGTGTGATGTTTTATCCTTAAGCTCACATTTCTCATTTGTGATTTTGTTGCAATAAAATGTGACACAACCATCTTATTCCTGTAGTGTTCCTTTAAATTTTGCTGGGGGATCTTTGGAATTGGGGAAGGATGAGGCCTCTTGAAAGATAGGATGGATGACATTAAAGATAAGAATTGTAAATAACTATATATGGCTGCAAATACCAGTGGATGATCATAGCTATGGAGCAGAAGATTTGTGCTGGAAAAGGAAGAGCTGCTCCAAATTCAGTTGAATATTGAAGATCAGTTGAGTCTAATGTAATGTCTTCTTTGCTCCATTCACCCATGTCAAGATGTATGTATTTAGTTTGTGGACAGAAGTAATCTTTGTTGATTCCATTTTACTGCTGATTGCTTCAAAGTAGTAAATAATATTCAAGCTATCAGACAGGTTACCAATATGTAGCTCTGTGCATTTGTTGCTAATCATATGTTTAAATTGTGAATCCATTGAGCATCTCATCTTGCAGAAAATGTTTTGTTTTCTCTTGTACTTCCTCCTCTGAGTGAAGGTAGTTCAGAGTTCAAATTCAGCAGTTATTTTCCAACGCATCATCCATTTTCATTGTGCCATCCATCCATCCATCGTGAATTCTTGTTTGCTCATAGAGATGATTACGCCTATCGTTTTTGAAGTCTTCAGACTTTGATACATATTTGTTATATCATCAAATTGATGGTGTGCTCCAATTACAATAATTTTTGTGATGTTCGAAATCTACTTAACTGAATGAATATTTCATCGAATCCTTCCAAGAATTTTTGTCTCAGTTGTGCATGTATCATATGTACTGCCTGTAAAATCTATGCTATGAAATATTGCTAGGAAATCAGTTGTGGCCAGTGTCATTCACTTCAAGAACACTTTTACTTGCTTGCTGCAAATGTTGCAAAATTTTCACTATTGTTTTGGTTGCTTCATTGTACCATGGTTATGGTAATATAAGTTCCTGCATTGATTTACAAGTCCTATGACATGACTGTTCAGCATAATTTAGCTGACAGCTCTCACAGGTCACAATGTGGGAGCAAATGTGCCAATCTCTATAACCTACCACCATAGTGCGACTATCTCCATGGTCCAAGTTTTTATAAAAATGTCCTCTAGGGCAGAGGTTAGATTTTTCAACAAACCTAGTTCAGAAACCTCTTCTTTTTAGTCTGTGTTTACCTCATTTGACCAATTGGGAGAGTAAAATTAAAATCTGAACATTTTACTTTTTTGTCATCCTATCCTCACTGTCTATATGCTTTGCATAATTTTACACCTGGACAGCTTTCTATTTTTATGCAGGGCATTAGTATTACTGCCAAATAAGCTAGGAAAGACATTGGAAAACGTTATTTAAGCTTTAAATTTCAATATTATGAGTTTCTATTTGTGAAGTGATATCACATTGACCTGAAATAGTTATGCTGGTTGCATATTCCTTACATCACAATCGTCTGCTGAATTCTTTTCCTTTGAGTTTATAGCTAATATCATTTTTGGCACAGAAATCACATTTTACATTGTCTGTTATTAAGTACACATTCTGTGATTAATAATGGTAAAATTATCTGATTATCAGGATTAAAGTAAGCGCTTCTGGAATTTTTTGGACATCGGTGCGTACTTAGTATGTATGTACTATAAGTACATGGGGGTCTAACATTGGAATACTTCCAAACTACACATTTCCTTTCCCAACTCTTTATCCTGAGACGTGCACTGCCTAACTTACTTCTTTCACTAGGTGTGACAATCTTTTCTACCACCACCAGCACTCATTGGTGTTGGGCTTTTGTTTTTTATGAGAGTAAAGAGGGATGCCCCATGGTGTACAGCACTGTGGCTGCGTCCAGTCAGATGGGAGGTTGATCAAATGGATGAGGAAGTACAATGGCATTTTCTATGCTCAATCTATTCAAAGAGCAGTCAGGCTAGGTACAATCTGGAAGGCCCATTTGTTTTGAATTATGAAAAATCTAATAATCTTCATTCTATGGTATAAATTCTAAAAAAAAACTGATAGTGTAAAACAATAATAAATTTTTCATATCTTAAATTTACTATACCATACCCCAATCCATGAAATTATCAAGTGAATGAATTAAATTTTAACAGCTTAAGGTGGTGTGGTCATGGAGTTATTCTACTTGGTAAAGTCGTTTCAAAGATCATCTCAACTACCCTGAATTTGTGGACTTGAATGATAAATGAACAGTGCTTTGGAAGGAAGTAAATCATTTATTTATAACTTAGACACAAAGCAAGGCTATTCATGAAATAAACAATGGTGAAATATTTAAGTCCTTCAACATTTTTTTCATGACTGAATTAGCATGACAAGCTAATCTTTCATGTAATGCTCTATATCACTGCAGGAGGTATTTGACCATTTGTAAATCATCATAGCATCAGCAAGAACAGGAAATAGGTAGCATCTTACTACATTTAGAGAAAGAAAATACATAAAGTTCTAGAAGATATTTCCATCGGGTGGATATTAAACCATATGTTAATCATGGCCACTTTCATGATGGCAAATTTGGAAGCCATCTGCTCCAAGCAGAGTATTCTAAAGCCTGAGTTGAGGAATAGAGTACTGAGTAAGCTATTAAGTATCAAGACAAAAAATATTCAAGTTAGAACTGTGCAAAGCACTCAATGGGGAGGGAATTTATTTGTAAACTGGCAACCACCTTTCTGAGATGAGAATCAGTATTAAAACAACCAATATACTACTGTTCACTATACATAGTCCTAGATTCATTTCATTCACGTAATATACTGCAAGGTGTGAGCTGAATACAGCTGAACTTAGCGAAGAGAGTTATCTATACAGTAGATTTGTGCAATTGTTGTTCACAAAGGCAAATATAGGACATCAAGACAGGGATACATCAGGACAGGGAATATAAAAGATAATATATTTTGGTACAATGGAGTTGAACCTACAAGAAATTCTTTCATGGAATAGAACTTATTTCTAACTATGGGTTGAAAACTATGAAGATTGAACTTGAAGATGGCCAGCTTATTCTATGCCTTCAGCTCAATAGGGAGTATATTGAAAAGTATGCAGCCCATGTAGAGATTAGTAAATTATCATAGTAAAGTATGGTAATTTTCTGGTGATTTTTAATTTTCTGCTGCTAATAAGATGATTTAATGGGAAAGCCAATAGCATGGGATTTACTGCATTTAAACCATTATTAATAGGTACTACATTGATGAATTACAAATAACGAAAATTTAAAAGCATAAATAAACCCACATGCAATTTGGCATTAATTGATCGGTATGAGAAATTCTGGTTCAATCCGTTAAAATGATAGCCCCACATACACCCCATAAATGAGTTGTAAGTGCCCAGATTTATAGCTGAGATTGTATGAAATACATATATGTGGACTTGGGTTAAAACAATGACTTAAAGATATCAGTATGAAAAATATGAGGGGTGAATATTACAAAAATTTACGGTAATTTCTCCAGACTTTGCTAGTTTTATTATCGCCATTCAAAATTCAGGAATTGTTTGAAGATCATTTGGAATTTTAAAGGCTGGCCCTATAATCCGTTTTTATTAAGGAGAATATCATGCTGACTTGCAGAGTCAGGTTTATTTTTATATTATACCACCATATCTTTCATATAGGTACCTTAAGAGATTTCAAATTTCATCTGCAACCTAAGGTTTTTGGTTGTAATAAGAGATTGAAGTTTTGATTCAGTTTGTCACAATGGGAAAATATAGTTGAATCATTCAATGTAGGTGGAGTAAAAATAGAGAAGGTTGTCATCAAAACAGCAGCATATGGAAATTAATACTTTCATTAGAAAATTTTCCTCTATAATCAGTTTTGCAGTTATACTGGCAACATTTGCAGCAGAAGTGGGGAGATGAGGAAAGTTGTCCGAGGTGCAACACTTAAGTGTTACTATTTCAGACAACAATAACCTTCCAACAAGTTCCCCAAATTTGGACAGGAAAACATCAAACTTGCTGGCTGGAAAACAATAAATAGAGACAATGAGAAAATAGAGACGCCGGCCCTGGTGGCGGCAGGGTAAAGTCCTCGCCTGCTAAACCGAAGGTCGCAGGTTCGAGTCCCACCTGGGTGGGTTTTTCACCACCCAGGGCATGGATGTATGTCAAGTTCTGTTGGTCCGGTCCCTGGAAAACCTAATGACAGGCTCAGCAGCCTATCAGGATTCCGGGGATATACGGGTCAACAGAACTGTTCGGCAAGTTAAAAAAAAAATATACTATCACAGTCGTACACCTGGATTTGAGTGATAGTGCATTCAAAGCAGTGATCATCATTGATGAAGTTGAAGTTAAATGGACCAAATGAGAGTATCAGTCTCACAGACAGAAGGATGAAGATACCATTGTTATTACATGCGGAGCGGCAGTAAGCATGGGCAATAAATAGCATAACCATGAAGTCTGAAAGGTGATCATTCACTCGTCTGAAGCCAATGTTCATCAACACAAATCACATCCCCATTATGTTCACACATGGATATTTCAAGGTCTTTGAGTTTGTTACACAAGCATTAATTATGAAGAATCTTCATTTGGGGAAATAATTTCCATAAAAGACATCTTTTGCAAAACCTCCAGGGCAAGGAATTTATCGAGAAGATCTTCATTAACAGATAAATGAAATGAGGCATCATAACCTCTTTTTACCTTGAGCTGCTCACAATCTACTGGTGAATCAGAAATCTTGGGAAAATTATCTTTTAGATGTGACAATTGCTTCTCACTTAAGTTTACTTACTTAAACTTAGGCAGACAATCATTCCTGTACCAAAATATATGCAGCATGTCATCAAGGGATTAAAGTACAAGACCAATTCCTTTATTATGGCATCATCACTCTGTGATCAAAGAAAATTTTCACTATTCCATGGAATTCTTACAGTTTATAGTATGTATTAAGTTTACATTTTAGCAGAACAAATTCCACATTTCAACATTTTCACCATGAAAAATATGCATACCAAATTTTGTACTGGCAAAGTTCTGGAAGTACATTCTTCTTTATGTATCTAATTCAATTATAACTGAATGCAACATTTGTCAAGATAACAAAACACTAACACAGTTGAAAATAACAAATAAACATTTTGGCTATGGTAAGGTTTTTGGTTTGGTTACATCTTAAATGTAGACCAATTTTTTATACACAAATTCACTCACCAAGTAGCTCCAAGTAGTTTAGTACTGATCAATGGTAGACTGCCACCAAATGCTACTCAAGTAGGGAAGGTTCCATGTCCAAGTCTCTTTTTCACATTTCTCTGGATAATCGTCTTTTGGTTAGAAAATGGTTGGCTGCTCAACATTAAAACATGTGCAAAGAACTTGAACTAGTTTACAGAAAGGTAGAGAAATGACCCTGTGGCAAGAGATAAGTTTATAGCTTAGGTTTTCATACACAAATGTACTTGCTTATTTAATATTTATAGATTGAACAAGGGAGGCTAAAAATGAAAAATGTGGAAATAACTGTTTCATTACAATCCTCTCTCCTCTCCATTTTCCTGCACATCAATGTAAATGGCTTTTCACAGGATTTCATTAGAAGAATATTTATAACTTATATGCTCTCCCTTATCTAATCTGTACTTCATGGTGGCCTTTCAATTTTTTCTATATTTGCGAATTTATCTCTTAAGTCAAATGCAGCTCCAATGCATATTGGAGGCGTACATCTCTGGTGGGGTTCTAATTAAGGTGCATATAAAATGCAACTTCACCAAATTCTCCTTTAACATGCACTAATTATCAGCAATTGCAATGCGTTTCCTCCCATGCAAACTAAGTATGCAATCCATTGGTACAAAACCCCTTCATTGGTAAACCCTTAACATCGAAATTGAAATCGGGCTGATAAAAGTATAACCTAGTTTTTGCTTATCTTAAGCTGGGTGTACATGATGCATGTACCCACAGGGGTTGATGCATTACCATATTTGCCATTAAAATTGCATCATGCAAACACGCAAATGCATGTACACATGACCATTAAATGGCACATTCACTTCGAAGTATTTGTTCATGACCCATCTGTCCAGCCGCACTTGGTCATAGTATGTACTACTACATGCATCGCGTTAACACGTAACCTTTACAGTCGCATGGGTGCACCCAGGATATTCTGAGGCGACTCTTAACTGCAATTTCCGGATACAGAAATCATTGACAATTTTTTCAGAAATAGAAATTATGAGCTGCAGATAGTGTCATATGTTGCTGGATATGTAAAAGAAATTTACATCTACAAAATACCATGTAAGCCACCACTAGAGTGTGTGGCACGGGGTGATTCCACACCAGGCACGCAGCACTCATCCCAGTTCAATCAGAACCACGTGCGTTTTCCCCAAATGCCAGGTGCAAGCCAAAAGCAGTCAGGGCAACGGTACACAGTCAGACCACAAACTAGGAGAGTGATACAAAGAAGAACATTCTACCATGCAGCACACTACTCAGGATATAACTACTGGTTAGTATTATTAATGAGGCAAATAAAGAGCACTACAAGGTACTAAGACATGCAGGAGTATATCATGCCGGAGATTGCATGAGAGGTTAGTATCTGCAATTCATGTTAAGATATTTAGCACTACTGAAAAAACATATTTAACCTAGTCAGTATCCTAGAACTGATCTCTCACATCTATTATGGTCCCTTATTGTACGTGGCAAAATGACTTCTTAAAATCTGTCGGTTCTGCAGTCTCTTCCCTTAATCTTATTCCTGTGATCCTGATCGTTCCTACCATAATAGTTTGGCTCAAGCAAAATATTTTCAACGTCGGGCAAAAAAAGGTCTACATCAAATTTCCGTAAAAGATTTAACCTATATTTCTCCCTTCGATCGGATAGGGGAAATCCGTTACACAAATTAAACGGCAGTCAAAATAGCGTTCGGCGGTTCTCAAATGATTGCTCTCTGGAGTCGGAAGACGTCGGAAAGACTGAGCCTTCGCTTTAATCCTACTCCAAAGGGTTCCGAGAAAAGCCCCAAAAGAGAGCTTTCTTCCCTTTCGCTGGACTTACCTGGAAACCATTGAAAGGAAACCTTCCTCTTTCTCACTCACGCGGCCAAGCGACCCGAGCCATTAAAATGCGTAACTATTATCCCCATTAAAGCTATAATAATTTAAGCATTATGCCGCGTGCTCCATGCGGTCGCATGTGCCCTGAAGAACGGCGCTTCCGCCACCGGAGGGAGTTCTTAAAGCTCTTTCAACTGAAAGCATTCCTTTAACGCTGAGGATCGCATGTGGTCAAAGAACGGGAGGGTACGAGGAGACGGGAAATAATCACGGCCGTAGCTGTTGTTGGGGGAGGTAAGGGAGGAGACAGCAGGGAAGCTGTCTCCTCCCTACGTAATGCATGGACATAATAGGGTATGCAGTATTGTTTTTCTGATCTTCTGCCTCAGACACCATTACCAAATTCAATAGGTAGCAAAATGGGGAGCAGATAGGAGACATTGTACTTACCATCTGGGAGACTTACCTTTCTCTAGGATGTCTACCAAATTATCCTGCCCTTATTCCATCGTCTGAATTCCACCAGTTGCCTCGATTTCATGTATATACAGTTAATACAGGCGTAGAAAGTAAAGGTAACAATGGTGTTCGAAGCTTCCTCGCCGTTGTCGATGTCTTGTTCTAAGATCGCAATCTTTTGATGCCTGCTGAACGCATTATGTGTGATATTTTCACAAACTGGCTGAACCAACAGGTAATTGCTTTCTGTTCACACGATACGTGGACCAGTATCATGCGCGAATGCATTCAATAATTTACCGGGAAAATAAATGTAATATGTCGGTATATTTCGACTTTCTCCGTCGCGTCTAAATCGGCTGTCCTGGGAGTCCCCTTGGTGTAGACAAATATTACACTTTTATATGCAGAATACGCGTAGACATCAATTTTTATTCTAAAACAGTAGATTATCGGTGCTCATCTACTGGAAACGTAACAGAATAAACGTGGCTGACAGCTATCTCTCTTACCTATCGATTCAACTTCAGGGCTTCAACACCAAATTTACATAAAATATCTGGAAAAGTTACCGATAAAGCACCTGGGGATCTATCATCAATAGTAGTCGAGGAAGAAAATGCCTTCGTTTGGTGATTTTAGATTTGGTGAGGTCATTGACTGAGGATGATTGAGATGAGGCCGTGATGTCTTTATCAACGAGAGAGAGGTCGGCTCATGAATTTTGTGCATAAGAGAATTTTTTATGACGTAAATCCGGCGATTTCTCTTAGAGTGGCAGAAAACAAATTTAGTCATAAAGCATATTTTTGAAAATTAATGTTCCATTTATAAATATATAGCGTTTTCGTCGCTCTATTACACGCAATTGCAATTAAGTCATTTTTATGATGCAAAATCTAAAGCATCATTTTACGAATGTGAGAATTGATAATAAATGTAGCAATTTAGGGTAAACGAAGAGTTTTATGTATAGAGAAACCCAAGAATGCATGATAAATAAAATTTGAAGCTATAATTTCTTTTTCTCTTGATGGGAAATTTTAAAATCGATTGAATTGAAAATTAAAATATTTTCACAATAAAATTAACGAAAAATTAAGTAATGCCGTTGGAAAAAATTCCGTACATCGGGATCGAACTAGAGACCCTGGGTCGCGTATACACAAAGCTATCTTATTACCAAGCGCCAGCCTTTATCTGCCATTATCTGTTCAAGTATTGAACGTCTACGACCAAGAGGGGTATTTGTGTGACGAATGCAGGAGAACCTAACGCTGAAGCTTTTAGGAAATCAAAAGTGGACGAACCGTGACCTTCCCTTGTGCATGGAAGTATTTTTGCGACAACGTAACAATTCAAACGTTAAATTAAATTCTATAGCCTCCAGGCAACCTCTTCCGCTGACTTGGCTGCGAATAAGTGAATCAACTACCCATTTCAACGGAAAATAAAAAAGTCGTAAAAATAAACAATTTATGCATATCTTGTTTTTCAAAAAAATTATACTATAACGATGATAAATTAAAATTTATTCAATGTTAATTTCATCATTGTCCAGGCAACATCCTTTGAGCATTCTTACATTGACGCTCGGTTGATATCCATGCAGTCTCCTGGTAACATCACAGTTTGAGGAAACGCTTTTGTGGATCTTGGTAACCATTTACGGATATTGTATAGATATAACTTACTGCAAGGGAACGATTCCGCTTAACTGTAGTCGTAAATTTGGCCGGGGAAAATACACATTCACTGAGGCAACTGAAGCAGTACTTATCTGGTTAGTTAAAGAGTATTTTCCGGTAATTAATCATACACAAAAACCCTAGAGAAAATTAAAAAAATTAGCACTATTGTGAAACTAAACCTCCGATTAACGTCCTGAAATATTGCGAAAATATCAAGACGATTGGAATTATTTTTCTAAAGCATCTTTTTATACAAATATGAAATACATAAATATACTCACATTATGCATTAATTATAATAATAAATTATACTATTCATAATTTACATTTCGCAATAATAAAAATCCGTGACATTCAAAATATTCCGTGCTCTTGGCGCAGGTTTCAACAAAGGCCTTAGAAAAGATAGTAAGAAAGTCAGAGAAAATGACAAATCAATTAGTATAGAATTATTTTGAAATTAAACTAATTCATTTTAATTCAAGTTAGCCGCAGGTTTTCAGAAAATCCGTTCTCATTGACTGCCGTTAGAAACTATTTATCAAAGACAATTAAAAAATGAAAAGTACGACATCTATCAGAAAAAATTTAATGTAATAATTTACAGGTCGTCATTTGTGAAAAAATCATGGACATTAAATAAGGGAGGCATCAACTGGCGTCTCATTGTTAAATGGAAGCAAAAGTAAGTAATAGTTAAAAGATATTGCCGTTTTCGTGCAGTTAGTGTTAAAAATATACTGAGTTGTCTCAGGCGTGACTTCATGGAATTTACTATACATTGTAAATGAAGTAACTTTGTTATTCCTCAAATTTTATTTAAGACGACCCGGGTTTCGACGTGGCACGTCATAATCAGTGACACACAACACAGAAGACGAAGAATATATCGGCACAGCATATTGGGGGAGGAAGAGGCGAGAGAGGAAGGAAGGAGGGTGGGGAAAGATGGGGGGGATTCATCCCTCCACAAAACAAACCCTCACACGCCCACCTCCCCTACTCCTATGGGTCATTCATCCTCCCACTCCCAAGACAGACGCACAGCCCTTAAACTCCCCCCTTCTTTCCCCATTATCCTTCCTCCCTCTCTTACCTCTCCCTCCCTCTCTCTCCTCTCCCCCCTCGATATGCCGTGCCTATATATTCTTCGTCTTCTGAGTTGTGTATACCTGATGATGACGGGCCACGTCGAAACTAGGGTAGTCTTCAAAAAGTTATGTGGAATAACAAAGTTACTTCATTTTCAATTAAAAATATACGCATGTGAAAATATACCTACTCATGCATTAGTGTGCTTATAAAATGAACGAAAAACGGCCTACCTCAGGATCCAAGGAAAACTCACCTCCCCCGCTGAAACCGAAGTAGGTTGCTAAAATCCGTCTTCACATCTGGGCTGCTGGAACTATCTTGAAGGAGTATTTAAGGTAGGTAGTTTGAGCGAGATGGAACCCTAATCATAATGGAGACCATATTCGAATTATGCGTTTTAAAGTCTGCAGCTGTAGAAAGCGTGAATAAACTATTGAATTAGTAATGGTGCAATAATATGCTTTTATGTGACAAATTGTAAGTAATTAAATAAAAATAACCCCATAAGACCTTGACTATTTTTTTCGCGCGGCACGTTAGAAACTTTCGCAACGGAAGGTTTCTTGTGATCCTGAATAAATTACGGCGATGACAATATGATTTATTTTCGGAAATAGTCGAGGAAACCTATTAACTACTCTCTGTTAGTTTTTTGACGAGATCTAGGTGTTAGAAATGCCTTATTGTTATATAAGGTCGTCTGGAGTGCATACAATTACCATTTTCCGTGTAAAAGGGCTGGTGTTTTTCGGCAAATGTCTCGGATATTAGTGCGGTAAGAGGCTGATATTTTGATGTCTTCGGAAGAGTGAGGTATTTTTCTTGAAAACAAGACCTATGTCATTTATTTCTAGATGAGATGATATTTCGCTCAAACTACCTTAAGGTCGAACCGTGGGTGAAAGCTGGAACACTCAGGGTACTCATGTCGTGATTTGGCGTCATCAGCCCCAGCGTATGGTTGACTATCACAAGATACCCCATTGAACGTGGTAACAATTTTATTTACACTTAGTTTAATGGTTTATATGCGCATTACAAGTTTTTAAGCCCAATGATAAAAAAATAATACCGGACGTGTTTTGAGGGTCACGTCGATCTAGGCGCCTGCCCCGTAAAATCTTCCCCTCTAATATGGAAAAATCTGCCCCTCTGATAATAATTATTATGCGTATTTAAATGGAAATCCCGACGTGAGACGAATACACGGTAACTGCACTTCTAGCCCACATACTAAAGCAGGCGGTGCGATGCGCTAAAAGTCAATATAAATAAAAATCAATATGGACAATGCTGATATTACTTAAAATTTTCGTCCACGTGCCCGTAATTTTGGTACTTTAAAGCATACAGTGGTCCCACTCGAATTCCAACGAAGCCATTTGTTTTCAGATTCGGATTCAGGAGACGTGTAAATAACAATTGAAATAAATGGATACATACTGTAACGGACCAACCCTCCCAACCCGCAACATTTAGGGAGGACAGCCGCACACATAGAGATCCGCGTTTTAACCCAACATGGGGCATACTCCGCAAAATCCAAAAAATAAAGATTAAGGATCCCCCGAGGCGTTCGATATTCAATGGTCCACTCTAGGGAATGATGGGGATAAAACTTCCCAGGAACTGGGACGAACCACAACACTGGTAATTTTGACACAACTTTAATGCACGTAATGAATGACACCGAACATGGCAAAACTTACAGTGCATGCGCAAAAACACAAAAAGCGCACACGGCATTCAAAAATTAAACAAGACAAGGAAATGACCAAGCAAAAACATAATAATTACACTGATGATCATGAATGAATAATGGGATGACGACACAAAGGTGATATGGATGACGGTGATACCGTAAATGACAGGTAATGAACATACACTTGAAAAATTACACTTCATGATTAAATATAACAAGCTCCCGTATCGCAAGAGACACAGCGGGGAGTTAAAGTGAAACAGTTCTCCAAGCACAAGCCGCGGTAGGCAGCGATTTAAGACAAATGACTTGAAGGCATCACACAAATAATGGAATTTAGGGTGGAGGAGCTTAGGGTTGCCTCAAGAGTCTCACAACACCTAAAGATTCCTATAATTGAAGCAGCTTTCCCACAAAAAAGGGGGGGGATATGGAGAGTCGTTGTCGGCTTACGTGGAAACACCAGATGAATTGACGTAAGAGAGGAGCGGCTGACATGGATGCACCAACTCCCGGCCGGCAAGATGCACGATGACTGGAAGTGGCTTCTCGCCTCTAGTGTCCGCCGAAGATGTTGGGGTCGTGGGCCAATCTGGAGACACTGCAGCTCGCAGGCGTCCTCCCACGCTGGCATTAAATGGCAAACGAGGGGGTGTATGGCAGCTCTCCTGACTCGCGATCCGTCACTATCTATCTCTCTCTCTCTCGCTTCTCGCTTGCCAAACGGGCATAGCGACCCGCCAACAGCTGTGAGTAGATTCTCTTGGTAACGGTGTGCCCAGGCCCAATATATATCCCAATCTTGGAGGGGTGAGGCGTCCGTGGGCACAAAAATGGGGGAAGGGGGGGGTAAAGCTGGGGATTCCCCTTCACCGGCAGTCGAACGACACTTGCAGTGGCCAGCATGGGCCATCTCACTCACATGACCGGGAGGATCATAGCCTCTGGCCCATCACTCACTCCACTGACCTTGCTCCCTCAATCTCTGAGCGTGGTTAGTCCCGTTCAAACCAAAACACGTAAAAGGGGAAGGGGTAAAAAAAAACAACGTGAAAAGAAACACAAAAACGTGAGGGGATCCTTCAAAAAACGTGAGACGGTCAAACCGTTACCGTCACAATACATAGAAAATGAAGTTCTAGTGGTCACTCTGGATAGCACTCGATTCTCTCTTCGGGAATTTTTGTCAAATAAAAAGGATGGAAGTTCCCGCAGACCAAATCCAATACATCTGCTTCGCTAAACGGTCGTTCAAAACACCTATTCATCATTCTTAATACCGTAAATAGTCGCTACTCCGTCCCCCTTCCCCTCGGGTACGAGTGGCCAAGTTTTAACCGATTCGCTTAACTCGCCGAGAGGAAACTATTCTTAATTTCCCTTATGAAGTCTTCCCGAGAATAAATTTTAAACTCATTTCCTACGAACAATCTCAAGGCCTCTTTCCCCAAAGTTTCGGGCACCAACTCCCACATTTTCCCCTTTGTGGCATCGTTACCTTCCCGAAAAAGTTCTGCATGCTCTACAAACCAAGCCACGGACTCCACGCGCTTCACCTCAAATCTGATACCCCATCTAATAACCCTTTCCCAAAGCATGCATGTGGTGTGCTCTTGGCTGTACTTTCACAGACAAAGGAAAGGCTTAAATTTCATTATTCCCACGTTTTACTTCAAGTTTTTGTGTAGTATTTTCTCTCAGTTTATTACAGCTATCGCAAAGTGCTAAATTACCATTCTGCTCCGCTACCATTTTGAGACATGCTGCGAACTAACAAAGCATCACTGTATAGCAATGTTATAATAATAACTTCTCTTTGAAGACATGTAAATTACAATTGAAAAAAATGAATACATGTATACAAAATGAAGTTTTAGTGGTCACTCTGGATAGCACTTGTCTCAGAAGTCAATTGCACAACTTACGAAATGCAACTGTAACCCAAGTCCACCCTGGGTCTGGAAGCAATCTGAGAGGGAACCCTTATCCGAGGTCATCATGAAACCTCCCCTCCGCGATGAGCCACAAAAATCCTGCCTTCCCAGCGCTTCCCATGGGGCATTCATAACAAAATCTGGCGCGGCCCTTTTAAAAAGCCACACTTTGGAACGCAGCAACACATACTCCACCCCCACTGGGGGCAATTTTAGGAAGGCCTGGAGAGCACCGCTTGTTTGAGGCTCCATGCAGCCGATCCACATTTTCTGAAACTTGAAAGTTAAGTTAATAAAACAGAAAGTACTACAAAATTTACCCCCCAAATTGATTTGGTGTAACTCTCTCTATTCTCTCTCTGGTTACATATGTAAGAAAATATCTTGTCGTACCTATGGCAAGGTATCAGGGCATATTTTAAAACGCAAAAGGTTGAATATCCGAAAATTTTCAAATAGATGTATTTATCAATGGTACAGTAGCTGGTGTACAGGAGAAGAAATATAAGGTAGTGCTTGGTTTTCAGTTTCAAGCAAGAACTCGGTATGTTCGAAATCAGATCGAAACTTATAAATGCCAAATAAAATGCCCAGGTATTCTAATTCATAAGTGCTGTACTTTTTCTCCGCTACAGTGAGTGAACGGCTGGCGTATGCAACTGGATGATGCCCTCCGTTTATTTCCTTGCACAGCACTGCGCCCAAGGCAACCGAACAATCGTCTGTTAGCGAGACGAAATGTTTCGAAAAATTGGCATCACATTTCCCCCATTCCGAGTAATGGGGGAAATGTGATAAATTCTTTCAGTACCTTGTACGTCACTTCTTGGTCGGGTCTCCCCGAAAATCTCATCTTTTTTTCCCCTTAAAGCATTTAAAGGTGCAGCTTTCCTCGCAAGTTAAGTATATTTTCCAAAACAATTAACTATACCAATGAACCTGAATGAATGAACTATAGAATGTTATGATGACAAAGTTGGAGTGTAATTAGGAGGAAAAAGAGCAGAGTATAGAGGATTTACAGATGAAAAGGCTGCTTTAGTTGAAACCAAAGAAGAATTAACGAAAACGTTAGAGGGCCTTAAAACCAAGCGCATAGAATATGGAATGAAGATGAACAAGGGAACGAAGTGCATAGTTATTGGAGGAAAAAGAGAGAAAATTAAGATCAGACTTAAGAATGGATTGAAAAAGTGGAGAGTTCCAAGCATCTAGATAGTACGATAACTGAAGATATGTATTGTTCGATGGCGATAAGAAGAAAAGAAATGGCAAAAAAAGGATTTAAAAGGAAAAGGAAGGTACTCTGTGGACCGATGAACAAACTGAGGAAGAGGCTAGCCTAGTGCTATGTATTGAGTGTGGCATTAATTGGATCAGAGACTTGGGCAATTAAGAAGGAAGATGAAAGACGACGAAGCCCTAGAGATTTGGATATGGAGGAAGATGAAAAAAGCGAACTTGGAGGATAAAGTGAGGAATGAGAAGGTATTGAGGAGTAAATGCGAGGATATGACTCTGATGGAGACGATTAGAAGAAGAAAATGAACTGAATAGGACCGTACCTGAGAAGAGATTGTTTACTGACGACAGAAATTAAAGGAATGGTGGAGATAAGCGTAGAAGAGGAAGGAAAAGATATAATATGTTTGACATTATCCAAATAGAGGGAAAATACTTGAAAATTTAGCATTTAGCCGAGAGAAGATTAAAGTGGAGGTGGAGTCCGTGAGAAAACTAGCCGAGAGGCACGAAAACATGAATGAATGAACCTGGCCACTCCATCAGCGTTCTTTGGGGATACAAAATCTTCTATTGCTTTGGTTCTAGCTGTATATATTTTAACGCCGCTGAGTGACGCTAAAAAACCACGAAATGAAATATGCTTCACTGCCAACCTCACCTTCCCTCGGTTCATCGTCAAGCCTGCCCATCGCTAACGTGTGAACACCTCTCGTATATGCCTCAAATGGTCCTCTAAGGACTCCGATATATAGTACGGCATCATCCAGATAATTAAATACATAATTGAACTTTAAGTCATGAAAAGCAGTATCGAGTAGTCTAGTCAGCTCTTGCGCCCCTGCGGCAGGGCCAAAAGGGACCCGCTTGAATTGGTAAAAATTCCATCTGTGCAAAGCTGGCTACGTGTTTGCATGTCACGGCTAAGGGTATCTGATAATACGCGTAGTTTAAATCTACCGTCATGAGGTAATAATTTGGCCGTGGTGAACCAATAAACGTGGATTTTATATCTGGCAGTGGAACACATATCCACTGTTGCATCGAGTTTTCTGCAATCCATCCTTATGCGCGGACCTCCGTCATGCTTTGGGGCTAAAAAGCACGGAGAAGAATATGAGAATTTAGAGGACTCTCACCCATTCCTTTCTAAGCCATTTATTTTTTTCCCGCAAAACCTGTAGCTTGGGCGGGATTAATGGGGAGTGCTGACTTAACGGGCGGCGAATCTATCAGTTTGATGTCATATACGATGGAGGTAGTAAGTCTTCATCATGACATTCGGTATAGAGTTGATGATGTTAGTTAACTTCTGCTTCTCTTGGCTTTTGAGACGACCCAGACAAAATTTTGTTTCCTTTTTTGGTAACGCGTCCTCTGAACATTCGTTAGATTTATGCGACGCATTATGTTCTCCCGACTTGAAGTAAATCACATTGATTCTATTGACTTTGAAATTGCTCGAGTTGTCGGGCACGCTTTAAATCATAGTCGTTTGTGCTATAAAATCTTCCCCTAAAATCAAATCTCGCGCTACATTTTCACTTATAAGCACCGGGAAAACCCATGTAAAGGCACCTACTTATATTTCGACCGATGCTTCGAGTAAAATATTGAATGGTTCATTTGAAACTGTAAAACAACATTCCCGTACGTTCAATCTCTTTCACCACCTTGATTTGATGAAACTTGTGCACTAGTTTCTTGGACATGATGCTAAGAGCCGCCCCTGTATCCAGTAAAGCTTCAACCTCACCATTCCCAAGCTTTACATCAAGTGGTAGTGTAGTATTCTCACCTGGTTTGTTTCCTATTTGAATTTCTCTAGCCTTTCCTTTGCTTGGGCGTTATTGGTGACGGTGAAGTCTGCCCTTACACAGGGAACTCCTTAGCTTTTACCATAGGGGCAAATGCCTAGGGAAAGGCAAGTGGAGGGAAACTCAGAGTGGCTCCAGTATGGTGCCAACTCAAAGGATAGTTCCAATTTTCTTCCCACAACTCCATATTTAATAATGCTTTTAAGGTCGGTATTCTCGCCTCCTTCCTCTTCCTCCTCTCCCCTCCAACTCAAAGACCTTGAGTCCTCATGTATTTACTTTTTTCAAGCTTTCTCTCCACTGGGACTCAAAAAATCACACTAACATCCTCACTTCCTATTATAGTAACCTCTCTCTGCCCTAACACAAGCCTTCGCTTTCCCCCGATCGAGTCAGTTTAAATACGCTGAAAAACTACCACTGCGAAACGTCATTACATAAATGTTAGGCAAAGCACTTCCCCGATTTCCATTACTTCCTCCTCTCCACCCTATACTCAACGATTCGAAGTTATCTCGTGGTCTCCTAGTGCCAAGACTGTGGTGCCCTCCAACTCTGACTGGAGAGAACCCAAACTCGGGCGCAGTCATATTATCCGGAGATGGCTACGCTCCGTAATTCCGACAGCAATTCAAGTCTGGCTTCGATGAGACGACCGCGCCACTGCAATGCCGCAATGCTATCGATTCTCTCTTCAGGAGTTTTTGTCAAATGAAAATGGTGAAGGTTCCCGCAGACCAAATCCAATACATCTGCTTCGCTAAGCGGTCGTTCGAGACTCCTATTCATCATTCTTAATACCGTAAATAGTCGCTACTCCGCCCTCCTTTCCCCCGGACACGAGTGGCTATTTCACGCTTTAACCGATTCGCTTAACTCTCAGAGAGGAAACTATTGTTAATTTCCCTTATGAAGTCTTCCCAAGAATAAAGGACCCCGCACGTTCCTTATGGAAAATGGCCCACGGCTGAATTTGCTGAAATTTTTCACAATGGTAGTTCTCAGCATGCTGATCAAAAGTCTCAATGGGCACTAGGCTCGAAAAAATAGATTTTTTGAGATACAGCAGAATATTGCCAGTGGTTCGGATGTGGTATGTGAAATTGCACGAGGTTTAAAGTAAAAATTGCAGAAAAGAATCGCAAAGAGGTAGGGTGGGGTCCTGAGAGGGGAGGGCTGTTGAGGAAGGGGATATCTACATAATACCCCGCAAGCCGCGACATGAGCGTGTGGAAGGGGGTCTTAAGACACCAGCCGTGTAAAGATGTAATGTTTTGGGAGGTAAAATGGTGACGTGTATTATGGGAGTGTAACTAGTGGATCTTAGTTTTTATTGTAATCGCTTATTGTGCGCGGAAAGAACGAGTTTTTGTACCTTTTTGGGATTGGGATATTGGGTTATTGGGCATTTACTCAATAACCTAGTGAAGCAAAACTTTCAGGCTTTGAGTTATTTGTAATTTTCCTAAAGGAATGATACTTTTTCTACTAGATGTCATTTTATTTTATCATGGAATTCACTTTTACCAAATGCTAATGAATCCTATTTTACTATTTTTGTTACATCGTCTTAGAAAAATATTCATCAACCAAAAATACTGTTTATTATTCTTTCATATTGAGCCGTGGCTCATCCCAAGTGTATCCCAAGTCAGAGGCAGTGGTCCAGTCGATAGGGAAATGCTTCGTCCCCGGGCCGATCGGCAGGAGGGGAGGGCCGCCAGTTACCTCAAAGTTATTCTTGACTATCCTTCTAGACAAGCCGTTTCTAGTGCCGTAATCGAGTAAGAAGACCATTGGCGAATAGATTGCACGTGGTTCGAATTTTTCCACTAAAAATTGCAGAAAAGAATTGCAAAGAGGTGGGGTGGGGCACTGAGAGGGAAGGGCTGTAGAGAATGGAGATATTGGGTTATTGGGAAAGGGTCTCGCCCCACAGATGTTAGGTGAAGGATCATGGGCAAAGAGGAGTGTCGTGGAAGAGTGGAAGGGTGCTCAAGAGAAAGGATGGGAAGTGGCGCTATGTGCAGCGAATGAAAAAGGGTAGGGAAAGGGAGAAATAATGCGCAGGAAAGACGTTTGAGGTATTAGGTATGGAGGAGAGAAACGGAAAGAAAGAAAGAGGTTGAAGAGGGAGTCAATACAGGATAGGGAGTGGATACATGGGAAATGGTTCATGAGGGAATGGCAAAAATAGGGATGAGTGCGCGTATAAGGTGAACAGTGCAGTTTACTCTTTAACTGTATGTAGATTTTTTCTTTGAGACACGAATAAAAAAAAGGACAAAATGGTTTTTGAAAGAAAAATGTGCTAGTATTGATTATCTTGTGCAAAGTATTCAATCCTACTGTTATTTATTTAATTATATGTAAAAAATATTTTCAACTATTTTATTACATACAGAGATCGTAATGGTTATACAGGAAGCTTAAAATAACAACTATAAATGTCCACACATATAACTACAATAAACACAACTTTAATGAGAATCTAATTTTTTTAAAGAAGAGAGATAAAATAGCAGCTACTTTACTTAATGTGTATCTCAATGTAGATATGCATTTTACCAGTCGATAAACTCTATATTATCATTATTAGCATATATTGTTGTGTTCAAGAGCGAATTATCCGGTTAATTAATATGTTGTTGGTACGGCGCGTAACCAAGAAACCATAACACACATGCTACTTGGGAACATGTTCCTACAGTCCTTGCTCCTAACTGACATGTGCAATAGTATTCAGTGATCGGACCATGATTATTTTCATTCATTAACTCTTCGTCCATATTTTCATCATAAAAAAATATTTGATGCTTTGTAGAATTCCGAAACTTTGAAAAGATTCTTATTATTATGAAACCTGGTTCATCAATATTTTCATCTAGTTGCAATTCTTCGTCATTGTCTTGTACTAGCTTATATCGAATATATGATGGAAAAAGATTGACTAGATAAACACCTACAGTCAAATTGCTTAGGTACTGAGGGTCAAGAATAGGAAATATCGTGATGATTCATACGCCTCCATTTTCCATTTCTCATTCGAAGATTGTCTACTTAGACTTGAGCTTGCTTAATTTAAGTGAGAACTGGAGGATTATCCTGAAATTAGCACAAGCACAATGCTGAGGAGTAATCATTTCTACGTTTACTAATGCATGTAAAAATATCCTATCCTTATCTAACCTTTGACAATATTTTTTTTTTTTTAAAGGCACTTTTTTCGGTGCTCAAAACCCGATGACCCGAATTTACGTTATCGCTATTCTCTTAATATTTATCGTAGAGATAAGAAATTTTGAAATAAGTGTGCCAAATATTTTTTTTACATACCAAAGGAAAAGCATTGATTCATTGAAAAGCTTTCTATGTTGAGTTTGACACGAGCTGTTGTAAAAGTTGTGAACCTCGGCCAACTTCGAAACTAACGATGCAATTGAGGTTTGAGTTATACCGTTGTAACCGCAATGATGCCAGATTTATAAATATATTCATAGCTGTTAGTCAAATATCCTGGGATTTCCAATTTCGATTTAATAGCTCCGGAGCTTCGATTTACAGAATAAGATCCCTGGTGTTCATTTTTAGAGTTAATGGTGAGCGTCAAAAGTATTCATACGTTTGATTTACTCGCTCTTCTCAAAATGCTGACGGACAGCCATAGAAGTCTTTCTGGGTCCGAATCGGATTGTACAAGTATCCGGTACTCAGACAAGATTACGATGTTAAAGAATCGGTGATAGAAAATGCACACGAATGGTTAATACAAATGTTTACCTCAACGTTAAATAGATTTCTGGTGACAAATTGATATTCTCTGATTCATTATCTTTGCAATACTTTGGCTCCCTAAAGTTACTCCGTGTCATGGTCTTTGAAGAATGTAATTGACAAATGTTGTTTATTTTTCTGCTATTTCTCGTAATTAACTGTTTCTGTGAGTCTGGGTTGACGGGAACTACTGAGAGAAGGGTCGTACTCACGCATTGACCTGAATTGGTCCGAATTGACCCTCCATGGGTCCGGTGATCCCCGACTCGAGGACGTACTTCGGCAGACCGCACGACGTCAACCCATAAAGTGAGTCTGGGAGACACCTAATCCCAAATATTTGGGCAACGGGCTCTCTCGGTTCGCAAAGAAGTGCGGTAGGTTTTTGCGAAAGCAAAACCGACGGTCACTCGTCTCTGTTGTTTGGGGTAACCAAACTAATACGAGCACTTCGGGGAGGCGGAGGCCCAATTGAGGTCCTTTTGACCTCAACCCGCCTCATTGGTGTCGGCCTCGAAGGGGCTGCGGTCTCGCTAACCTTCCCTACCCATCCTTCCCTTCCACCTCTTCCTAGCCCTGGGTATAAGCGAAAGCTTGAGACCAGGGCGGAAGTTGTATCCTGCGGCGGGAGCCGAATCACCTGTTTCTATGAGTGTTCAGTCCAACGAAACGCAATGGTTTAGTTGCTTCCTTCCCTTGTATGCCTGCAAAATAAGTGCTTATACTCTTATTCCTTCAAAACTTGTGTTTTACGACTGAAAACTGAATCGCTCACCCACACTCCTATACTTAACACAGCCGTAACGGCAAATTCTTGACATTCGGTATCTACGTTGACTGTGGCCGATACTCTATGATACGGTTCTAATAATAATTTTAAGCAATAGACAATGCAGGAATGAATATTCGATGGAAAAAATGGCTTTTAGCCTTAAATAACGTTAGCGTAGCACAGATTCGATGATAATAAATAGAATTCGTTTAGAGATTCAACTTGATTCTGGGCCGTTCTCACCGTTCTAACTTACTATGTTTTGTACCTAACCTTTTCTAAGTTCTGTGATAGCTTGTATTCAAGGAAATTTGTTTCAACACTGATACTCCCCAATATCCTAATATCCTCACAGACTCCCTGGGTCGCTTTAAATATTATATAACGCATTTTTTTCACTCTTTTGCCAAGAAGCCGCCAAGTAACCATGGCCGCGATATCCTGGGTAGTGTGCAACACGCGTTGTGAAGTTACCGATATCGGCGCAAATGCCCTGTTTACATTACTATGGCTGGAATGGTAATTAATATGACAGCTAAATTAACTTGCATTTACACATTATTCCTTAATTTTAGTTGAGATGCTGGTGGCCTCTGATGTAGAGTTAAGAAGTCGATGCACCCCACAGCCCAACAAATATTGCAGGTCGTTTTTCATTTGGTTTAAGGGCGTGAGAGAGAATTGAGTATGTACATTTTTCGCTCTGTTATGCCTTATTTCTATTACGCTAGTTAGCCATGACGCAGGTTGAATTTGGTAATGGAAACGCCAGGTAGCGCCAACTGGCTACCAATAATATCACGTGCCTTTGAAGTTGACGTTAATGAAAGCAGGTGTATCTAACATGGGCTACTATCCATTATTGAATCTCTTATCCTCTGGATAGTGAATCATTATATTTCGTTTATAAATACGGTTCGATCTCTCTCATCGGTCGTTCAATCCTCGGATTGGTTGACTGAAGCCCTCCTCCTTTCTCTAGTTAACGATAGTTCCCTTACCTCCTGGTATCTCTTTCTTTGTACTTTCCTCTTTATTTGGTCCATGAACTTATTCCTGCGTCTTCCTTTGGGGACTTTTCCCTCTATTTTGCCTTGGGATTCTACTTTGGATTTATTTCAACTTAGCATCATTTATCATCATTGGTCGTTCAATCCTAAGATTGGTTGACTGCAGCCCTCCACCCTTCCCCATCTAATACTAGTTCCTTTACCTCCTGGTATCTCTTCCTTTGTACTTTTCTCTTTATTTGGTCCATGAACTTATTCCTTGGTATTCCTCTGTGGGCTTTTCCCTCTATTCTGCCTTGGGATTCTACTTTGGATTGATTTCAACTTAGCATCATTCTTCATCATTGGTCGTTCAATCCTAGGATTGGTTAACTACAACTTTCCACCCTTCCCTATTAATGCTGGTTGCCTTACCTCCTGGTATCTCTTCCTTTGTACTTTTCTCTTTACTTGGTCCATGAACTTATTCCTTGGTATTCCTCTGGGGACTTTTCCCTCTATTCTGCCTTGGGATTCTACTTTGGATTGATTTTAACTTAGCATCATTCTTCATCATTGGTCGTTCAATCCTAAGATTGGTTGACTGCAACTTCCCACTCTTCCCCATCTAATACTAGTTCCTTTACCTTCTGGTATCTCTTCCTTTGTACTTTCCTCTTTATTTGGTCCATGAACTTATTCCTTGGTATTCCTCTGGGGGCTTTTCCCTCTATTTTGCATTCAATTATGTTCTTCACAAATCCATTGTGTCTCAGGATTTGTCCAATCCATCTTGCTCTTCTTTTCTGGATGGTGTTTTATCTGGTCCTATCCTCTTCTACTCTTCTGTACACTTCATCATTTCTTATTTTGTCTGTCCATTTTATCTTCAGCATCCTCCTCCAGCACCGAGTTTCGAAGGCATCTAGTAGTTTTTTGGTCAGCTTTTCCAATGGTCCATTCATCGAATCCATAGAGTGCTACGCTCCACACGAATGTTTTCACATACTGTTTCCTGGTTTCTAGTCCTATCTTCATTGAGCACAGCAGTTGTCTTTTTCCCATGAACACCTTCTTAGCTTAGACTATTCTCCGCTTGATGTCTGCTGTACTTCTTCCCTCGCACGTGATGGTACTTCCGAGAGAGGTGAAGGAATCCTCTAATTTCTCTCCTCTCAGGGTAACTTCTACATGCCTATTCATTCTTGCATCCTTATATGCATTTAAGGTCAAGGAATGACAAGAGGGATCTGAAGACCTTACCATTGACACCTTTTTAAACCTATGATTCGATACATTAATTGGCTCGATTCATGTTTTTGTCCCCCCTGTGACCTTTGACCCCGTAGTTACCCTTTAAGGTCAAGGAATGACAAGAGTGACCTGAAGATCTTACCATCGACCTTGGACCTTTTTAAACCTATGATTCCATTCGTTTGTGGCCTCAATTCATTTTTGTCACCCCTGTGACTTTTGACCCCTGAGTAGCCCTTGAAGGTCAAGAGATGACAAGAGGGATATGAAGACCTTACCATCGACATTGGTACCTTTTTAAACCTGTGATTCGATTGGTTTGTAAGGGCGATTCACTATTTGTCACTCCTGTGACCTTGACTGTGTCCTTTCAGGGGTCACGGTTGCATTTTCGAACTCGAAAGCTCTTCTAATGTGTTCTTTGTGCCCAAAAACTCAATAATTGAAAGTTTTGCAAAATAATTCTGTCTTTTTTGTATTTCGAATAATTTAACATTGAAAGCCCAGAAGGCAAAATTTGGATTTTTGGTTGGACCTTATTTCTGGGGTCAAAAGGTAAACTTTATAAAATGTTGCTTATACTCAACAAAACTTACAACCTTTTTCTACCCAGGTACCAAATTTCATCCATATAGCATGAAATATAGTGCCTAAAATTACAGGTCAAAAATGACACACGATCAATGGGACACACTGTATTCTCTCTTAATGACAACAGGAAAGGATATTGTTCATCGTCATTAGAAATTTTCATTACACTTCAATAATATTTCCGAAAAAGTAATTCCTTGTCATAACCACGTGACCAGAGTCGAGGTATGAGGAAAACTGAAGCTCTTAGTGACCCGGAGTTTATTTACTGCCGCTCTGCGGTCACGTGAACAGTAACAGATTTGAATCGAGAGCTCCGGTATCACACCATTAACTCATTAATTTCGTCACCCCTGAATTGATACTCCGAGCGCACAAGAATAAAACCGGAAACACCTGACAAAGAAACTAGAATGCTATTCTCATTTCGGAAGTTAAGACTTTACACGGTCGCACTTGATTCATTCACTCTAATTATCACGCGCTAGCGATAGCAATAGGTCAAATTCTGCTCAAAAAAGTCTACTAAAGATTTCCTCGAGAAACTCGTGGACTCAAGCTGTTGCGGTACCTTAGGGTAGTTTGAGTGAGATAGAACCATAATTATAACGGATACCATATTCGAATTGTACGTATTAATGCCTACCGCTGTAGGAAGCATGAATAAAATATTGGATTATTAATGGCGCAATAATATTCTTTAATATGACCTAAATTCTGAGTAATTTATAAAAATAACTGCATAAATATTGAACTCGACTCATTTTTTTCGCGCGGCATGTTTGAAACTCCTTCACTACGGAACGTTTCTAGTCATTCTGAGAAAAACTACGGCGGTGAAAATATGATTAATTTTCAAAAATAGTTTAGGAAATATACAAATTACACACTCAGTTTTTTGACGAGATCTAGGTATTAGAAATTCCTTATTTTTTAAATAACGTCTCTATGGAGTGTATACAATTACCATTTCCCGTGTAAAAGGGCTGGTGTTTTTCGTCAAACATCTCGGAAAGTAGTGCGGTAAGGAGCTCATGTTTTGATATCTTCGGAAGGGTGAGGTCTCTTTACAACGAGACCAATTTCATTGATTTCTAGAAGAAATGACATTTCGCTCAAACTAATTTAAGGGGTTCAGTTTTTGATTTATTGCGTAAAAATGTGTATTTACTAGCCGATGTGGGAAAAGTTATCCGTAAAATTTACCATCAAGCTCTAATAAGACCTCAGAGTGTCCATCCAAGGGAAAAGTTTCGAACGTAGGTAGAGATGAATGGGAGTTGGGGCCGGCCACACCCATAATGCCTGGCAAAATAACGGAATGTAGCAATCAAATCGTGTCCGAGCTTCGTGGCCGTGCACATCTATCGTACACTGCAACATTGCTCCTGCGTTTACACGCTACTGACACACTAATCGTTGGAATGATTCATAATATGTTCAAAATCTAATAGCACTAATCAAAGTTTTCATGAAAAATTTGGTTCGTGGCAATCCATTATTTTATTTATTTATTAAAGTATTTTACCGGTTATGGTAGGTTTTTCTCTGAATGGCAGAGAATCTTCTCTCGGTATTCTACACTTTCTGGGGCCTATCTACCTCTGTTAAATAAAACTTGAACGATGTATTTTTCACACTTTATTTGAAAACCCTACCGGTTTCGACACTCTCGTGTCATTTTCAAGGGTACAGCTGACATTCTCCCAGTGGCGAGCCTATACATGTACAGGGTGTCCCATAAATGTCACGCCACAGTGACACTGGAGCTAGGGCAGCCTAAGAGGAGCCGAACCAGCCTAATATGACCTCAGTAAAAGTTGCACGGTTTTCGAGATATTGCCAAATTAAAGCTTTTTCAAAAATTTCACTTTTTTTACATTTCTAGTCCCAGAATTCAATCGGATAATTCAACGTTCTCATTAGGGCCGCTCTTTTAATCTTCCAACTGTGACTCATGTGCCGACTTCTACCTGGAACAGAGGCCCGAGGTGGAGGGGGGTCATGGGGTCCGAACAAACAAAAGAAACGCGAAAGCCGCTATACCTGTCTAACTTTATCGGCTTTCAAAAAATGGGATGGATAGAGTACTTTGTTTGTTAATTTGTGGCAGTAGCCCCATCAGAGAGCCAAATTGAGAGCTATTCAGTGAATTCTGGGACTAGAAATGTAAAAAAAGTGAAATTTTTGAAAAAGCTTTAATTTGGCAATATCTCGAAAACCGTGCAACTTTTACTGAGGTCATATTAGGCTGGTTCGGTTCCTCTTAGGCTGCCCTAGCTCCAGTGCCACTGTGGCGTGACATTTATGGGACACCCTGTATATTTTCACGAAGATGGAGAGAGGGTACTGCACGAAAAAGCAATATTGGACAGAGCGCAAAAGTGATTTTATTAAACTTCACCTCCTTGAAATGATAGCTTCTCAGTTCCTTTCCTTGAAACCAACCTCATCGAAACCATTTTTGCGTAAACAATTATCTTCGCTGTGCAGAAAAGTAGACTCCTTGTATCTATGGTGTGACAACTTGGGAAAACATTCGGCAATGACTCACTTTATTTTTGAACTTCTAAAATAATTTAAAATTTACTCCTTTAAGCGCCGTAATTTTTCCAATTCATCACATGCATTTTATTGCTTTTGTTCTGGTCTATATGTTCGCAATGGCGGCTTCATTCATCGCTTTAAGAGGCAATGGTTCAGCATAACTTGGATTATTCTTTCCTACATGATTATTCGTTTGTCCCTCATATCTCGAGGCTCCGTGGTGTTCTGTGATTTTCTGGTCATTTGTTGATCTTTTCTGCATCGGACCTTTGACAACATTCATTTTTTGGTTGGTTAAAAAAATCAACGCGCCAGCAGTCTCAAGAGCGCTGCTATTGGTTTAATAAATTTTATAGTGATTTTAGTATCCTCATTGTATACTGCTAAACCTTAAGATTGTGCCAAACGACCTTGATAAAATGTTACTCAGGTTATTGCAAAAATATCCCAGATAATTTTATTCACTATACTAAATCCTAAGTGCGTCTCCACAAATGGAGCCTGAAAGCGCTGCGCCTGCGTCTACGATAATTGGGATCCGTAGTCAAAGGGGGGGTAAGGTGCAGTGAAGCGTCTCAAACAGCCTATCCTGTACAAATGTCAACCTCACCTTCACGAGTTGCAGCTAATGCCAGCTGCACGGTGCGCCCTGTTACTCACAGACGAGGCTCTGGCGACCGAGTGTTTCCCGGAATAAGGAAACCCCCTCTATCAAGTGCCAACGGTCTCGCAAGAGAGCGGATGAGCGGATAGAGATTAGGGCACTCTTTTGTCCTAGGAGTGAGAAATTGCTCCTGAAGGCGGAAGAACCTTATAGTCAACGGCATAAGAATGGAGAAGGCAACGGGAAACTACTCCATTAAAAATCAACTGTGATATCCCAAGAATCAATAGCACACCATGTCAGCATCTTTTGTAAAACATTCCGGAGTAATAGTCCCCCAATAGGATCTCCGGGTGGGGACTGCAAAAGATCAGGCAAGGCCAAAGAAGCAACTTAAAGTAGCAACATGGAATTTAAGAACACTCTTACGATGTGGAAAACTAGGAAACCTCAAATTATAAATGGACAGATTGGAAATTGACGCTCCTGGAATATCAGAAATGCGATGGCCAGAACCAGGAGATTTCTGGTCAGGAGAGTACCGGATCATTTATACGGGTACAAATCAGGGTACTCCTAGAATCGGAGGTGTCGGAATAATTTTAAACAAGAAACTTGGAAATCTTGTAAAAGGGTATGTGCAATATAATTCTAGGATCGTACTAGTCAAACTTGAAACCAAACCAAAGGATACTGTAATAGTACAAGTCTACATGCCAACATCCGCAGAAGAAGATGAAGCGATAGAAATTATATATGAAGATATAAATAATGTAATAAAGTATGTAAAAGGTGAGGAGATCTTAATAATAATAGGAGACTGGAATGCAAGCGTAGGGGAAGAACAAGTTGATGGAATTGTAGGAAAGTTTGGACTAGGATGTAAGAATGAAAGAGGCCGCAGGCTAATTGAATTTTGTGCGAAACACAATTTAGTCGTGGCAAATACATTATTCAGCCATCATAAAAGAAGAAGATACACTTGGAGAGCTCCAGGAGACATCAGGAGACAACAGATTGACTACATTCTAGTTAAGTCACGATTTAGGAATCAAATCATGGACTGCCGAAGCTACCCATCAGCAGATATTGACAGTGATCACAATTTAGTCATGATGAAGTGTCTACTTATGTTCAAACGATTAAAGAAAAAACTTAATAAGACATGGAATAGAGACAATCTAAAAACTGACGAAACAATGATAGCTTATGCACGGAGAACCGATGACATAGCATCAAATATTATTCATGGAGGCGCAAATGAAGAATGGATTCAGATAAAAAATGGTATACATAAAGCAGCTGAAGAATCTGTCGGTAAAGTTATAACTGCAAAAAGAAAAGAATGGATAACGCCTGAAATAGTTTTTCTCATCGAGGAGAGAAGAATTTACAAGAATGCCGCTGACGAGCTGAGTAGAACCAAATACAGAAAACTCAGGAATCAAATCAACAGAGAATCTAGGAAGGCCAAAGAAAATTACCTCAATGACATATGTAAAGAAGTAGAAGAAAATATGAACAAAGGGAAAACCGAAATAGCCTATAAAACAGCAAAACAGATTTTCAACAAACAAAACAAAAAAATCTTTCGATACGATAGAGAACAGAGAAGGCAAAATGCTTTTTGGAGACGATGCACTTAAGAGATGGAAAGAATATATTGAAGAGCTTTACCAAGCCACTATTAGATAATGTAATGAAATCAAGTGAATAAATAGAAGAGGAAGAACTAGGAGAAGATATTTTATAGGAAGAATTTGAGAAAGCATTGCAAGATTTGCCAGATAGGAAAGTAGTAGGCTGTGATGACATTCCCTCTGAGCTGATTAAAAAAGCTGGTGACAAATTGAAAGCTTCTTTACTACAACTTATAAGGAAAATATACAAGACGGGTGAAGTTCCTGAAGACTTTCAAAAATGTGTTATGATTCCTATACCAAAGAAATCATCTGCTACGAAATGTGAGCAATATCGCACACTCAGTCTATTATCACACGCCTCAAAAATACTTATAAGGATAATCCTTAAACGAGTTTAAAGAAAGCTGGAAAACACTTTAAGTGAGGACCAATTTGGATTTAGAAGAGGAGTGGGGACTAGAGAGGCAATACTCTCTTTAAGGCTTCTCATTGAAAAACAAATATCTAAAAATAAACAACTTATGTTGCATTCGTTGATCTTGAGAAAGCATTTGATAATGTTGTATGGCCAAAAATGTTTAGGATTTTGGAAAAAGTTGGACTTAAATACAACGATAGAAGAATAATATTTAAAACATATCAAAATGAAACAGCCTTAATTAGAAATAAGAATAAAGAAGATACAGCTATAATAAGGAAAGGAGTTAGACAAGGCTGTCCTCTATCACCAATAATTTTCAATGCATACATCCAAGAAGCAATCGATATAGTAAGGGAAAATGTTGATGTAGGAATCAAAGTAAATGGGAAGAAAATAGATATGTTACGATATGCTGATGATATTGCCATAATTGCAGAAAAGAAAGAAGATTTAGAAATTATACTTAACGAGATGGAAAGAATTCTTAGAGACCAATATGGAATGAGGATAAACAATCAAAAGACTAAAGTGATGGTATGCGGTGCTCAAGACTGCTGTGAACCTGTAAGGATAAGAATAAATGATGAAGAACTAGGACAAGTTACAGAATACAGCTACTTGGGAAGCAAGATAACAGAATATGGAAGGAGTAAACGAGAAATTGTGAATAGAATACAACTAGCAAAAATAGCTTTCAGTGATAAAAAGACTCTACTGACTTGTAAAAATGTTAGTTTGGAAGTAAGAAAGAGGGTTATGAAAGCTTATGTTTGGAGTGTGGCCCTTTACGGGTGTGAAAGCTGGACTATAGGGAAACATGAAAAGAGCAGATTAGAGATCCTAGAAATATGGTGCTATCGAAGGATGCAGAAAATCAGCTGGCGAGACAGAATCACCAATGAGGAAGTGCTGAGAAGAGTACAAGAAAATAGAAGTCTCTGGAGACAGATACAGACAAGGAGACTTAAAATAATAGGTCACATTCTACGATGCAATGATTTTATAAAATTAATAGCTGAAGGTTTTATTGAGGGGACAAATCGTAGAGGACGTCCTAGATTAAGCTATATGAAGCAGATCATCAATGACTCTGGATGCGTCTCATATGGTGAAATGAAGAGGAAAGCTGAGCAAAGAGCGGAATGGCGTGCTATTGCCAACCAACCCATGGGTTGATAACCGAAGAAGAAAAAGAGTCAAAGCCGTTGGATGGTTGTATGGGAAGGGAAGGTAGCTTCAAGATTGGTTCTTTTTACCGACTCTGAGAGCTTTGGCCGTTTTCGAACTTGGCAAACGCCTAGTTAACTTGATATCAAGATATCTTGATTCCTAGGCAAGCAAAGTGAAATCCTTACTTGACACTTTCGTAAGCCCTTTTACGATGGAAGAGAAATAATGCGGCCTTCATCTCGTAAAACATACGAAAATCGCCATCCATGTCCATCATTATTGTGGGTGATTGAAGTGGATTACTTCTTTAAAATGCTTCCCAACCTTATACGACAAATTAAAAGAGAATATTATTTTTTAAATCTTATTGCTTGTGAATAAAATAATTCTCATATACCATAATATGGTGATTAACTATTATGTTTCGATTACTTGGGGCTGATAAAGTGGACGACATATCGCTCAATGTACTTCACCACAATCAACGTCTTTATGCAAAAAAAGCCATTATAATATTTTTTGCGTATATGAAAAAACACGTAACAATATATTAATGCAATACACTCCGAACTAACTACCTATGATCTTCGACTGTTGACTGATAAATACGCGCGTTGTAGCAAACATAATTATGCTGAAAACAAATTATATTTACTCTAATGGTTTATTGTCCCCCTTATTTGATGAATGCAGTGAAAATCTCTCCAATGTTCAACGTTATTAACAATTATGATGTTCATTAGCTAAAACTAATTCTGCCGATGAAATTATGGCTACCTGAGAGTACTTTCCATCGGACCTTAATTTTTTCGACGGGATAATTTTTTTCTTCCACAGAAAGGAAAACAGAATTTGTAGGTTCAATGAAGTAAACAAGGACGGAACATCTACAATGTATTGAATTATTCACACAACTATTACGTACCAAATCTTTTATCAGTATATTCACATTGGAAAAGCCTTAGCGAATTCATCAATTTTTCCGCAAAAAAATAATAAATATCACACAAATATACGTAGTAATGATAAAATAGTATCCATTTGAAAGTTTCTTCACTTCTATTTTCCATACAAGCCCATATTATCACACCCCGAGTTCGAACTTAAAACCTAGCAAGCATAACAAGTCTCCTTTTTCGTTGACTTGGTATCTTTCCTCGATAGCTAGTGAACAAGCGCATGGTGATGACGCGTCCATGACATCATAGCTTTCGATGCGTACTAGGTTTCAAGGCAAGATTGCTTGATCTGCCAAGTTCGAAAACGGCCTTAGTCGCATAAAAATATCGCACCCTCGCCATGATTTTTAAAGGCCTTAGATTTTCACGCCTAAACAATGATGCGCAGCTGATCATTGGCCTTTTATTACTCTCAGTATGTTACTTCTTGCAATATCGCCTCGACAGACGCCCGGCGTTGAGAAGGCTGATGTCCCGTTCACACTACCATCGTACCATTTACATCTACATACTACCCTGCGAGCCGCCGCATGGGCGTGTGGCAGGGGATGTTAGATCACCAGCCGCGTAAAGATGTAAGGTTTGGTGAAATGGTGACATTTATTATGGGAATGTAATTATTGGAGCTCAGATTTTATTTTGATCGCTTATTGTGCCCGCAAAGAATGAGTTTTGTACCTATCTGCTCAGCAATGTATCTCTCTTATCAAATCGCTTCTGTCAGACCTAGAAATGTGGTGAGGCGTAGTGATAATATTCCCTGTGTTGCTCTGAAACACATCAGTTCTGAATTCCTCAAGCAATCTAAGCCTAGCGAGTAGCCTCCTAGTATCTAGGGGCTTCCACCTTAATCCCTCTAAAAGTTGTGAGACACTAAATATTAGCTTGTGACAGTTTTTAACGAAACTTTGCTGCTTTCCTTTGTGTTTTTTTTGTTGAATCTTAATGGCCAGGGTCCCAAATACTCTCGGCGTATTCGGGGTGTGGCATAACCAGAACGAAGTAGAATCCATCTTTCATTTTTTCATCCGAGAACCTTCTTATTATACGCTTAACAAAACCTAGTTTTTGTAATGCTGTGCCGCATATGTTTTTTATGTGTGTTCCCCATGATATATCAGAAGTTAAGGTAATTCCAAGATACTTTACTGTATCTGAAGATTTTATGTTTACTCCACCCACAGAATAGGTATGGCATTCTTGCGATGAGTTTCGCAGGAAGTGAACTGTGGTGCATTTGCTGATATTTTATTCTAACCCCCACTCCTGTCACCACGAATGAACGCTGTTAAGGTCCAATGACAGAACTTCAAATCATTTACGTATACAACCGCAAGTCTTAGCTTTTCAAAGATTCAGGGGAAACGTGGGGGGGCAGGCCACCCACCGGTAACTGTAGATTTATGTTAGGAGTAGGACATCATCCTATCAGGCTACGTATAGCAGATTTGGGAAGAAATGTCTCGTTCAGCCCCCCCCCCCTCTGACCACCCCCCGATACCCCCGCCGCTGCCTGCTCCTGGCTTACTCCTTCGCACGTGCGATGCCCTGTTCGATGGTAGTCCTTCGTTAGTGGTGTGAATACACGTTCAGAACATAGTAATCCGTAGTTCCTAACTTTGTCACTTTGCAGTGGTAAAGCGCAGGTTTCGCTATTGAAACCCGTGAATGATGAATGACGATGAAGAAGAAGCCAATCGTCAAATTGATGCAGGTGGTGCTAACTTAATGAACAATCATAGTGATGCGTCAGTTGATTGAAAAAACAATGCGAATGCCTCAAAACGCCACAGGAATATGGAATCCCTTATTTGGTTTGCTTGCTCTTTACTTTTTCGCCGTGATGGCAGGGTGAGGGTTACTCTAAGTTTATGACAGTAATGCTGATGCGAGCAGAGTTGCTACCAATTGGTAGCAACTCTGCGAATGTTTTCCCAAGTTGTCACACCATAGATACAAGGAGTCTACATTTTTGCACAGCGAAGATAATTTTTTACGCAAAAATGGTTTCGATGAGGTTGGTTTCAAGGAAAGGAACTGAGAAGCTATCATTTCAAGGAGGTGAAGTTTAATAAAATCACTTTTGCGCTCTGTCAAATATTGATTTTTCGTCTGTGGACGATGAAATTGTAATCTGTAGAGCCTTGAAAGCACGACAGCAGTCTGAACGAGGCAAAATATGTGCTTAAGCGATTTCACTAATCTCTATCAAATACTCAAGTTTACCGATGTGTCGGAGGACAATTTTTCTTATAATTGGACACTTCATCTACATCTACATCTACATCTACGTAATACCCTGCGAGCCACCACGAGGGTGTGTGGCAGGGGGTGAAGATCACCAAACATGCACTATTGCCATGCAAATAGGATATATAAGGTAGACATGCTAGAAAATAGGGACACAGTTTATTAGCTACTACAGTAGATTATTAGTTATTACAAGTAATTGCAGTAGTTATTACAATAAAATATTAGTTACTACAGTATAGTACAGGTTAAAATCTACATAATAAGGAAGGGATTATTGGTAGTTATTACATGCATCATGCACTACAGACTGTTCTAACTATATTTCACCTACCTATCCCTTTTGCTAAGTTGCCTATTGTTCTCTCTTATGGAACGCGGGAAAAATGACATTTTAAATCTATCGGTACGACAATCTATCTCTCTAATCTTGTGGATATGGTCAATCCTAGCATAATACGCAGGGGTTCTTAATATATATCTAACGTCATCTGTGAACAAATCGGTTTCGAATTTACTTAAAAGGTTTAACCTAAATTTTAACCTGCGTTCTGATAGTAAAAAAAAGTCATCCGCCTTCAACGGGGCAACTTCGAGACCACCCATCGTTCCTCTAGCAAGCGCTGTTTTCGCGCGAGAATCCGTAGTGGTTTCAGCTTGCGAGGAATCAATCCTGTTTAAAACCTTTTGGGTCCCCGAAGGAAACACTTTGTGACGTCTCTAGTTCAGTAACGTGTTGATAAAATATTTGAAATCATGCCATACTTTACATCACTCGCTCAATCAACCAATACATCCGCCCCATATTTTGATTGAATGGGATTCCATTCGCATAACTGGTCGCTGGAAAGGATGTTGAAATGCACCGGAGGCCAACAAGCGCGCTATCTGTGAACGTAAACTCACATTGAGAATTTTGTACTTTCATTATGTTTTCGTCATCCTGGTTTCCTCATAGTTTATTACGCGAATCCCGTAGGATTTCAGTTTCTTCAGTGAACATTTTTCAAAGTCCTTTGTTCTTGTGATATTACGAGTGGAAGTTCGTTGGCAGCATGCCCGGTAATTCTGGCTATTCCATTAATCAGTATTCTAGGACATACTTGACCACGGTCGAGGGCAAGCGAGCTTGCTCGAATGGGCAATGGGTTTGGAAAATTCTGGGGTTTCTGAGGAATCCACTGCCGTGGTTCTGCCAAACCAATTCATATACCTCTACCTGACTCCTGCTGTAACCCAGGTGCAACCGTTCGATCCGCTGTCCGAAAGTTTGGTCGTCGTTAAGAGGTGAACGCTGATTATTCCTCATTTCGAGGATTCAAATAACGAAAATCGGTACAATTTTATGTTAAAGCTCACTGAAATAGATTTTATTTCACTCTTCCCTTTGTCTATTTTTCTGTCTTTTGTTGTTACCAAGCTGCCTGCCATTTCGCATCTTTTGGCCATCCTTTTCAAATCAGAATTTCTCGTGGGCCGAAATCAGTCCAAGAATTTGAACAATAATTCTGAGAGATCGAGAGTTTGACCGTCTCATCGTCACCGAAGTCAGGAAGTTTTAGTTTCCCCCGTGAAACTGCTTATTCTCGATTCTTGATAATGTTATACATAAATATGTTATAATTCAATACTCACGTACTTCATCTAATTCAAGTCTTCATTTTTGATAATGAAGTGGGTGAGTTCGATAGAATTTCTGAAAGTGATATGCATAAATTTGCCATAAGTCACTCCTCCATGCCTCCAATGTACAGTGGCGGAAAAAATTAACGCAAAACCCATTGGCGTCTGAATGCGGCGTACATGGGAACTAATTGAAATCGCTTTTCCTTCGACAACTTGACAACAATGAGACATCATATAGAAACCGGGAATATTCAAACTCTCTATGAATGGATATCGATTTTACGCGTCATGTAAATAGTCTTACTAATAAGGTTCGCGAGATCGTCTGGGAGTTATAAACGTGATGAGCTTGCTTCTACCCACACCCAGTCGAGGTTCCGAAGTCGTAGTTGATTATGTAGAGGTGCTTACCATATTTTTTTAGAGCTTTGGACCGTTTTAAACAATGTTCTCGATTGAAACTTAAGAAACAATACGATGAAAGCATTATTTGTTGGGATATAAAATTTTTTATTCTCCAGATCAAATTCACTTACAATAAAACGTATTTCCGCATGCAGGGAATAGCTGTGGATGAACATCGTTTTAATAGGCCTCAAACTACTTCCGAGAAATATGATGCATTACAATTAACATTTTGGCGTAATATCCTGTGATATCAAGTTAAAGTATGGGAAATCTGGTTGAATAGATGGTTTCCATGTGGAGAAAAATTTTCTTTAAAGGTATTTCCAATACCTTAAAACTCTACGTAAGTTTCCGCCCTCTTGCATACAGGTCGTCTCAAACACTTAAATTTCTAAATTCCTCCTAACGTAATATTATTTACTTTCTGAAAACTACTTTCAAAAATCCAGAACATTTTATTTGGTCCAGTTTATACAGGAAACGTTAAAATTCCTTTTTTTCGTTTCGTAGTAAGAACCACTGGACGCGGATTCCTCTTGATCGATGAAGTAGCCTAGAGGGAGAGCGTTCGTCTGCGACCAAGAATGCCTGGGGTTCAAACCCTGGCGGGGCCTCTTTTAGTGCCTTTATAATTAACCTACGCGATGTGACTTGATTGCAGCCAAAACTTCGCAGGAATCCGTGGAAGGCCCAGGGAATGGACATTGACCTCTAACATGAGTGTGTGACTCTTATACATATTCGGGCTTTGTAAAAGAATCAGAGCGGTCTCCTTAGTCGTCGAATGAGATGTTTACTTCACATTCTCGGGTACTCGGCCCCACTTGATTTCTACGTCCCGTCTGTCGTATGATGCTCATATCCACTCATTCGCCAATTCACCACTCAATGAAAAGCTATTAATGAAGGAGGGAATAGACCGGATCTCTGATTGTGTCAGTTACTCGATTTAGTGAACATACCTGATGCTGCATTCACCTTTAAATTACTTTGAAATGATTTAGTAAAGAGGGCAATTATTTTGATTAGGAATTAGAGTTTGGTTCTATCTGCCGAACTTGTAAATACCGATTACTTATCTGAGTGAGAGACCAAACAAGGGTGAAATTTTCTTCAAAATATCTTTAAAACGGTATTTGAAGCTTTCCCAGCATTGTTTTCTAGGTTTGCTATGAGCAATACATTAACCGTGTAGTTCAACAGTTCAACTTATAGGATGAAGGATAATACTTAAAGGATAAGGTAAATTGATGAATCACTTAAATACCTTTTGACATATTCGCAGTGAAAAATGTTTGGCTAAAATTACGCAGTTAAATTTTATGAGGAGCATTTTTATACCCGTGCGTAAGTAATACTCCGACAAAAATGCATCGCGTATCTTCCCCTGTGAAAGCGATAAAATACTAAAAATCATCTTTTTCATGTAGCGACTAAGCAGTGATTAGATATTTTCCCTATGGTCATTTGTATACGCCTCATAAATCCGCAGAGTAGTCAAAGGAGTGCAAATTAGGAGTGTGCACCATCAAAGATTATACGATTGCTACGTTCCTAAAGAATCTATTCCTCTTCAAATGTGTCGTAATATTATTGCTTCAATGGAAGTAAAAGTTGTGAGTGCCCCCACATGAAGATATTAACAGACTTTTTACAGGGTCATAAATTTCATCTCTTAGTGGTAATGTATTTTAACGGATGTTGAAAAGGGACTCTATAATGCTTTATTTAGAACGAGTGGAAAAGGTTAAAATGTATGCGTAATTCTCTCAATTTGAGTTATGTGTGCACATGATCACAGCAATTGATCATCGAGAAATATGCTGGTATTTACATAAAGAATGTGGATGTTTATTAGCCTTATAATCAATTCTTCCCCCTCCATTCTCGATTTCCTGACCAAGTCTCTGTGACATGGAGTTGTCCACATTTTGGTATCATCTTATTGGGTTCATTTTCCATTCTTCCTCCACGATTTTCCTCATTGCATCTTAATTTGGGGGTTGTTTCGCTTGAGAAGGTCGAAAAACGTATGTTTCTCGCATTTTTCTCATAATGAACGCTGCGCTCCGTGTATCCCGCTACATCTATGTTACATGATTTGTTTTGAACCATCTCCTAGAATTTTGACATTTGTGAACTCGTAAGTATTCCTAGTTACGGGCGAAAAATTAATATTGATATACATTTGATTAAACATAGTTCTTATTATAGCGGACTTGACTTTAATGAATTTCGTTTGATAGTAGTAAGAAATAGATTTTTTTACTTTTAAACACCAAACAAAAGTTCAGTGGGTGAAAGTTGAAGGCGCAACACCTCTTCGGGTAATTTTTCGACAGATGTTTTTGCCTTCTACAAACCTACTATCCGATTCCTCCGCCTGGGAGAAAAATTAAGCATACATAAAGGTAATAAGATCTTTTTTTCCTCCAAGAAATTTGGGAGAGGCCGCTAAAATTTTGAACAATATCTCGGCTTGCGCTGTCCGCTCTGCTTGTTTGTCTATGGACGCTCGTCTCAATGAAGTAGTCTACAGTAAACCTTGGCCAAGTTCCGGGTGGTGATAGTGGGTGGTTTGTTGTTGTGAATAACGCACAGGTTTCAAATACTTGCTTCACCAGAAAGAAAAGGCTCGTCGCGCTTCGAAAAAATCGGAAGCCCCCGTCGAATACTTTTAAGGGCGTAAGAGAAGTCAAATACCACTTCTTTCCTGTGAGTTAAACGCCTGGCGTCCGAAACATTATCTATGGCAGAAAAGGTATCGCCCGCAACTCAAGGGGAAAGTAAGCTCTCATTAAAGGCATATTATTTCCCAAATCAATATAATGCGCCCTTCATACATTCCGATTTTGAATTGATTAGTATTGGTGGAGCTTTGTATCGACACGGGGAAACCTCTAGGGATCCTCAAGAGTCCTCCAAGATTGCTCGTTGCTTTAACTCAGACTTAAGGTAGCTCGCCTCCAAACCCATGCATGATGGGAACTAATGGCGTTTGATTGGAATGGTCTGGGCTGATGAGGTGAAATTTGAGAACTACTTCTTTCTGTTTGTATTCCTGGGAGAGTAGTATGCTTTTTCCTATCCTTTAGTTATTTTAAACGTTCGTAGACAATGCCACCACTCATTTTAAAAATAACTTAGTTCACAGTAACGCATACGGACGCAAATAAATTCACCGAAAGGATACGAAACATCATCATAAATTCGCCTTGACATAAGAAAGCTCAGTAGTTGTTACTGGGTTGCAAACCTGAATCGCAATCATGGTTCTTCATAATAACATTGTTCGAGTACGCTCATGATTTCGAAAATGTGATCGTCATCAAGAAAGATCGGGTGCTACAAAGCAGTGGAGTGCGCTCCCAGGACCTTGTGCATTGCCCTACCAATGTGGCTTGCCCTTTGGATGACAATAATAACCATAAGAAGAAAATAACCGTGATCCTACCCCTGGTAGAGACATTTTTGAGTTTTTCATTCAATTTCTGGTCAAGTAAAATTATTTTCATTCGGAAAATTTTATCTCTTTTGTATTTAAAACATTTCATATTATCAGCCAGTCATTGCAGCTACACATTACATTCATTCATATCGTCAATATGAGGAAATTTATATAAAAACTCATTTGCGTTCATTAAAAATAGAACACGGACCACTCTTTAGCTAGCAAAATACATCTGACAGCTGCAACATTAACGTTACCTATTAATTTATTTCATTAATGATATTCTACTCCAAACTGAAGTCTTTTAAAAGGCTTTTTGTTAATTTCATATGTGCGGCGAATTTATAGCTAAGCATATAAGATATTATGCAATCATCCATATGTCATCCATAACTACACCTAATTTGGATAAACTTTTCTGACTGTTTATTCGTATATCCTGCATTTACTAGATAAAGCTTAACAGTGGACAGCTCGTCACCAAGCTTCCTGTGATAAGATGAAAGAAATATTGGGAAAATATGCCTGGATGATTCGGTATCGATGCGAGCACATTTATTTTTATTTCGTGAAATTATATACATTTACGCATGTTTTCATAGTTTAATCCCATTCTGACAAACTAAAGACGGATTTATATTGGGTCAAGAACGATTCATTGATAAATATCCGTTTTGACTTTAATAAATATCCGTTTAAGGAACTTCGTCAATCTACAAATGGAAAATCTTAAAAAATTACATCACATAGACTATACTTATTTCGATTAAATCTTTTTTGTATCGACATCTGGAGCGGATAAATCTCGATTTATATCATTTTGGTGAAACAGACGCAGTACGCGTCATTCAATAAGATCCTCGGAAAGTCGACTACAATAAATATCCCTTGGTGGTAGAAAATGAAGATTTTAGCAGATAGTATACTGAATTGGGTGAGATAGTGAATATTTTTATAATCAGTCTTGCTGTATAAATGATATCATTCAACGTAAGAACCATGCTGAAACAAACAGCGATGCACCGCGACTAAATGTGCGAATAATATGAGTCGAAAGCTCAAAAATAAGGCGATTGATGACTAAGTTCTAGGCTCCGACAAATGTGAGCTCCATTGCGGATTTCAAATATTTGCGGGAGACTATGTTTTCCTCAGTGTTGCCAGCCTTTGGAGTGTGTACTGCTCCTAGAAGTTCCCAAAAATTCCGCATTCTGGCGCGCGAAAAATTTTGCGTTAATTTCTTCCGCCACTGTACATTCTCTTTTGACTGAATTACTGTTGTTTGCTTAATTACTGTCCGTAATTTTTTTGATAATTGATTCCACCCTACGAGTCAGGCATGCATCGTGAGCTGAGTGCTTAACTTTTGTTTGATTTTATATTTTTTATGATATGAGATTGGCATCCATCGTTAAATGGTATTTGATATATAGGTTGATTTCATATCGTGGAATTGGTGCAGTTTATGAGGGAAAAATGACGACGCCAAAGTCATGTAGTTGCATTTTTTTTTAATGGAAAGGCTGGGAAGTGGGCTTATTGAGGAGTGGGGGTTCTCAATGGTTGACAGTGATTACTTAAAGAAGGGAAAAGCAAAACATTATTTCAAATTGGATTAATTTCTGAATCTATCTGTCTATCTGGCTCTCTGATTGGTGAATAACTTCGTGAAACTCATTTTATTGAATGATGATAAATAAATGTCCGCTTTTTCCAAAACACATCTAACCTCTCGTTGTATTCTCTGACCTCCAAAACCATATTTGTAAGAATAAAATAACAATAAAATAACAGTTGTGTGGAAATGACTATTGTTATTTTTTCTTGCCAATATGGCCATAATTTATTTCCACAAAGTTTTGCTTGAATCTCATTCATACTGACCTCCAAACCCTGTTTCCAAATTACTAAACATCCTCTGTTAGTATGTTTTTAGGCTCGTTAATTCAACTTTGATGACCAATAGCAAATTTTATGATTGATTATTTATTCAATTTTAATTATGATAACTTTTGATTCATTCCCTAGAAGCAAGAGGGTTGGGTTGCATGCAAGAGTGGGAGGGCATAAAACAGAGCAACTTGAGCAGTTCACGTAGCTGGGTAGCATTTTGGACGAGAATAGGTTTAGTGGTGGGGACATATGATGTAGAATTGCCAATGCTAAGGAAGCTTTTTAAAAGAGGAGGGAATTGACGATGGGGTCTGAGAGGATACGTATAGAAAATGCTAGCGAAAACTTTGAAACGGAGCATGGGTCGGAGATTTGGTCATTGCGAAGGAAGGATCTAAATAGGCTTGAGGTGTTTGAGATGTGAGTGTGAAGATGGATGGAGAGGGTGAGCATTGGATTAGGTCGGTGAGGAGAGGGAGCTAGCGGTGGAGATTCGGATAAGGCAGATGAGATGAATGGAGAACGTTTTGAAAAGAGAGGAATGCTGAAGAGGGCAATAGTGCGAAGAACACTAATCAAAATCCTTGGGGTGATTTCGACCCACGAGGGAAGATCAGGGAAGTTTGGAAGAGGAAGGAAGATATACAAATCCTGGACGATATAAGAAGAGGAAGACGATATGATGAATTTAAGAGGGGTCTAATGACGGATCAAGAACGGGAGGGAAAGCAAAACGATATGCCAGAAATTTGGACGTTAGAATGAGAACTTTAAAAACCTACCAATTTTCTGGTAGAATATCTAAATGAATCAGAGAGATGATTGTATTAATTATTACAAATAATGTTAATTGTTCAGTCGAAATATAAAATAAAATTTCTTTTTTGAGAAAATGTCAGCCCAATGCCTATATTTCATATTTAAATGCTACGGCTATAGGAATTTAAAACGTGCAAAAAAATATTTTTCTTTCAGGCGTATTTTAGGCCTCACGGGGCGATTTATTTCCAATTAAATGTTGAATATTATCAAAATCCTCGGTAATCCCAGGATTGACTTCCACTGATCTATATTATTGAAGTTAAGACCTATGAAATGGTGGAATCCTATTGCTCAGACTTCTATGGCAGTTGTGGTCGATAATACACGTACCTTTCAACTCTAATTAGTAAAGAAATTATGTAACTTACGAATGACTGTAGATCTCGTAGCGTGTGATGAACATACACACATTAATTTCCAAAATTAATCAACTTTCGAAACTGCAAGGTTTATTGTTTGAAAGGCCCATCTTCGCTGCGCCGAAGGCGCATACTTTTGAGGCCGTACCGGTGAGGGTCGCTCACCCCAACCGGCTCTTTGACATGATTAGCAAGCATTCACGGGGGAAGAAACTTCTGGTTGTGTAAATGTATTGTTCGCGTGAAGATGAAATTTATTTATTAACTAGAAGAAGCAATTAACAAGCAGGAACATAAGTATTCTATATATATTATTCCTTTTTTTAATTGTATTTTGGTTTGTTTATTTAATTTTTTAAATTTATTTTATTTTTTATTTTTTTATAGAAAGGAAGATAGGACAGACTCATAGAAGAGTGAAGAAGGCAGTGTGAATGTTGAAGATTAATTAAGGTGGGGGGTGCCCTCTAGCCTGGCATTTGGTTATAATTAAGCGTGGATGAGAAGTAATTGCTGTAGTATGAACACTTTTTTTCTTGAATAGTTGACAGGGATGCAAGTTTGGGAAATATGTCAGAGATCCATGCGGAGAGGTCAGAGGATGCGGTTGATGGTTCTGGCGGGTGCAAAAGGTTGGTGGGTTGACTATCGGGTGTGAGATTTGGGAAAGCGGAGGGGGAAGAAAGTGCTTCGGCAAAAGAACGGGTGAGTGGTTTTGGAGGCGGAGCTGGGACTGTTTGACGGGTTGTCTTGAATTTTTCTTTGGCTTCGCGGTGCTTTGGGCAACCGCGATAATTGGATGGGTGCTCGCCACCACAGAGAAAACATTTTGGTTTTGACTCGTTGGGGACCGGGCATTCGGTGGAGCGGTGATTACCAGCGCACTTGACACAGTGTGGTTTAAGGTAGCAGTTATTCCGGGTGTGACCTATCGCCTGGCAGTTGTGACATTGGACGGGGTTATTAGGTGGTTTAAAGACGGAGATAGAAATTCTGAGGCCGAGAAGTGAGGTGAGTTCAAGCATTTGGGCGGAAGGTTTATTGTTTACTTCTGCCTCTAACTTTCAAGGAAAGACGGGAGTAAAGTAAAGTAAACAGGAGTAACTAGAGCAGTACCGTGCAAGTAGCAAAACTCTTGCCACATCTGTGGAGGTCAGTTTCCTTGCGAAAAGCCGCCTTGGTGGGCTTATCTCGAATTTTCTTTCTCGGTCTTGTCTCGAGTTTCGCGAAATCACTACTTCCCGTAAGTCGATCGCGTGAAATGGATTACCTAAGAAAACTCTCTGCGACAATGGGGGATGGTGAGTGTTGACTTCATAACTATTGCTTGGATTCCAGACAGTGTTTCTCTCTAATATGGAAGCGAACCCTTTCGCTTTCTGAGCTGAAGTTCCTTCCACTCACTCAAGAGCGGCCATTTCGATGCTTCACCGGCTTCCGCTGGCATTGAATGAGTCCTTAGCTCCCGATAACGATTTCTTGCATGATATCTACTTTAAAGACGCGATTTAAATCTGCAATGTGAACTGAACTCGGCCCCGGTGCCGGCGGGGTAAAGTCCTCGCCTTCCATCCCGAGGGTCGCGGGTTCGAGTCCCGCCTGGGTAATATTATTCACTGCCCAGGATATGGGTGTTTGTGTTCGTCTCATGATATATTAAAACACTTGTAATTCGGGAAACTTGTAAGTGTTAAATAAATTATTAAAATTATTATATCTTGTTTGAACTAGGTTTGTCAAAGACTAAGGTAAAAACTTGGGACTTCGTTGAGTCTCAACTTTATCGTAGTGAATTATTATGTGCATTTATATTATTATAATTCGCATAACAGAGGGCAAAAGAAATGTCTTGGATTTTTTTATATTACACAATGTTTGAGTTAAATATTGTTCTGGGCGGAATTCAGTTCCTCCCACGGGGTAAATATCTTCAGAAATAAATGATATCTCCCTGAATATGACCTCTATAATAACAATGCATTATTTTACAATTCATAATAATTTAGCTTCTGGTATTGCACATGTATCAATTTATACTGAATCATTAGGGTTGTCCAAATAGATTCAACAATCTATCAATTCCTATCTTTAGAGAAATAAGTATCGCCAACAGGGTTTCTAGACGTACAAAACTGTGGTATTTACAGTTATGTCCTTGGCACCATGTACCACGTATGCAACGAGTTGAGCATTATAACTTCGGAAATAAGCACATATGCAATAAAAACTGTTAGAGTTTAATGTAGGTAACGGAGTATCAGGCAAGGTTTTTTTTATAGAATGGGACATTTGGCCATTATTTATATTCACACTCGACGCTTTCTTAATTAAAAAAATGTAAGATAATCACAATGGACAGAAAGCTTGGTTACTCCATTTTGAACACATCTTCTATTTCCCAGGCCGTGCGTAATTCTTCCTTTAATTGTATTTTTTCACTGTTGCTTTATTTTCTTGACTCCTCCCTATGTTCTACCCAATTTTGGTTCTCCGCTTATTTATCCTCAATACCTCTACTACCTCAATATTTTACCACCTGTTTCACCTCGATATATACTCGTATTTGCTTGAAATTATGATAGGGATTAGGCCGATAACATTAACAGGTTAAATTCAGCCTCAGACATGATGAAAGTTGGGGACGCTCCGATGGGTGGCGAAGATTCGTAATTCATGGCATTTATTTTCAATACTTCTTGGCTATGCGCCAAGCACAGTCGCATTCCATGCTCTTTTTAAGTAGCACGCTTTCCTCAAAATATTTTCGCTGAGGGCTTCATTGGTCCAAGTTTCGAGAATGGAGGAAGCTACAGCAAGCTTTACAAGCCTGTTGAGAGTGAGACTTCATTTTTTTGATGAAATCGTATTTAGCGGCAGTGCCTACGATTGAAAGGCGAGCCGTGACCTGTTTTCCAACGAGCGACACTCCACTTTTTGCAAACCCGTTCTTCAGCAATTCATACAAAGCGTTGGGTGAGTAGGACACTCGTCCAATGACTAATAGATCGCAATGTATTAGCCCTGTTCAGGGACGGATGCGCTACATTCCGATAAGTGTGCATAAACATATTTCACTGACATTAAATGAGAATTTGGTGAGCTTCCTAAAGCGTTATTTAGTCTCAGGTTGAAGATTAAATTTCACTGTATCATTTTATTTCATACATAAAAAAAACTTAACCTCTTTATTCATTCGTAGCCCCTGCCTTCGGCAGTACTTCAGTCTTTCCGCCCTAGTTCGCTAATTTGCATTTCCCAAAGAAAGGCCGAGAAGACATTCGCGATGCTGAAGCTCTCGTAAAAACAAGAGAATGGAGAGAATGCGCGGGAAAACAGATGTTGCAATGAACCTAGTCCTAATAGTGATATGTAAAAACCATAACTCAAGATAGGCGTCCAAATTTTTGCCAGCGATTTGCTCATTGTCACAGAATGTTGAGGATGAAGAGCTCAAATTTTATAACGACCTAAACACCATTTCCATTCATCCAAGCTCGATATAACAAGTATTTTACTCCACTCGAGTCGTGTTTGGTGCCCCACCCTCTATTTCATTAACTTTAAAGCACCAAATACTCTTTTTTCTTTTTTATTACATACTTCCTACATGTGCAGTGAAACTGAGAAGCATATTAGAGGTCAAAGCATAAAAGTTACATATGCACGTGCCGTGGTACGTACTCACATCGTAATTGACCTCCTTTATGGATATTTATAACATTTTAAATCGTTATTTTCCTTTCTTCAGGTTCCCTGTGTCTCACCTATCCCACTGATGATGAAATATACATTTATAAATAACTTCATAAAAAATGTTTGTAATTTAAGTTTATTTTCAATTTAGAACCTCAGTTGAATAGATAACTTATCATTGCTATGATTATAATGTAGGCATTACGAAATATACGCAATGGTGAGATGAGAAATCAACATTAAATAGTGGAAATTAAACAATTGGCAATTATAAGCTCTATAGAGTCATAGCATAATTTATATGAAAAGTTTTCTATATTTTGTAATTTTGATGATTCCTATATTGCTGAGTAAATGATAACTCAGCAATCCAGTACACAGGTATACAAATGCTTTCAAGACCTTACACTTTTTACTTGCCTTTCTGAGTGAAGGGTTCTCTTCTTTTTTTGTCTTCATGCACCCATTTTTGTCTGTATCCCTCTGCCATGCCACCACGAATATGCATCATTGGCAAGGATATCAATGAGAATCGTCCGACGGCTGCGGGTCCAAGAATCCGACCTAGGGTTATCTTCCTTGGAGTCCCCCACGGACCTCAGAGTGTGGAAACTACGTCCTTGGAGTTATTTGCTTAAAAATAGCCATTGTTAAACTTAAAAATAAACCTCGTGTTTTTTTATTTTACCAAGCTTTTTGATTCTTAATAACTTATAAAAATATATGGTCTCATGCAACTCAGCACTTTGCCATTGAAAAATTGGATGTTCTTTCATGCAGGAAACCACCCGATTAGAACATTATTTTTAGGCTAACGAGGCAAGAGGGGTAGAGAGATACCAAACAGGCATTAAGTGTATGATATTGGATGAAAATGATGCCATTTATCTTCGACAACTGATTGGTATCGTGTTTTTCGATATCCGAAGAATGACTCTCCGGAGTCACTTCTACCAGCTACCTGTTCGCTCCGAGCAAACATGTAGTGTTTCACAAATTTTAGAGGGTTTAAGGTGGTAGCCCCTAGAGACTCGAGGGCTACACGCTGGACTTAGCTTGCTTGAGAAGTTCAGAGCTGGCGTGTTTCAGAGCGACATGGAGAATATTATCATGACGCCTCACTACATCTCTAAGTCTGAGAGAAGGGATGGAATAAGATAGATACAATGCCGAGCAGATAGGTACAAAAACTCGTTCTTTCCGCGCACAATAAGCGACCACAATAAAAACTGAGCTCCACTCAATACACTACCATAATACACGTAAGCGTTTCACCTCCCAAAACCTTATTATCAAGCATCAGATTCTTCCTTATCAAACATCCTTTGTGAGAAGCATATAGGTACAGGTTTTAGCCCTAGTATTTCTTTATTCAGTTTTCTTTTCTTTTGTTGGAGGTAGTTAAAAAAGAGACGAGGACTTGTTAAGCGCATAATAGGAAGGTCTCTCTCTAGGATAGTATCTATCTTTTACTATTTTATCCGATGGCCACCGATATTTTGCATGTGTGTTCCCCACGATGTATCAGAAGTTAAGGTGATTCATCGTAAGGTAATTAATCATGTCGATCGAGGTAACCGTTGGTAGAAAACGAATCTTTTCCCATATCTGGTGGCCATTTCTTCCACCTAGGGGTTTCTGTCGATAGGTAAGGCTTTGTGAGATTAGGAATCAGACCCATTTGATTCGATCGTGCTGTTCTATCGATATCGAAGGAAGAAGATGATCGAGATATGGACATTGATGAGGAATGACGGAGAACCTCCACTGTCGGCCATTGCCTCGCCTTAGTGGTTGTCGTGGTTGTTCATCGCGTAGTCGGTATATCTGAGGAGAAACGAGTTCTCACGCCACGCGGGGGGGGGATTGAAATGGGGCGAGCCAGAGAGTGCCCACGAGGGCCCAATAATTCCTCCACTCACCCGCTATTACTTGCTCGCCCACGCATTTACCCTCCGGCGTCGGAAATGTATGTAACGCTTTTATCAGTGCCAGGCGCATGGCTACTCGTTTCCTGCTGCCACCTCCGAATTTTTCCGTAAATATCGGGCGTATTTATAGGTAAAAAGGATGTAATGGGAATAAATCATCATGAATCACCTCGGACATTATATATTGCCGCGACTTTTACCGGCCGTCCCTACAGTTGATAACTGACATTATAGGCTGACTTGCGCTCATCAAATAACTCGCTTACAGGGTAAAATGACGCAAGGTTGGTTGGTTTTGGGGGTTGATCGACGGCTAGGGTCATATCGTAAAAATTACTGAGGATAGATTTAACAGACCCTCTTATGGTCGTCATTGAATATACGACTAGTAACGTATTATCTCATCTCCACGGCCTATAAAACGATGCATGATATAATATACCATTTCGGGTGCCACAAAGTGGCTCGCGAAATCGGGTATATCGGGAGATATTTCAGCTAACAACTGGGATGTATTTTTTTAAAAATATATAATATGGTACGCGTACAAACATTGGTTGCCAATGTGTACCCGCGTAAATAAGGTAAACAATGGCGTAACGCTGATGCAAACAATGGCGTAGCTTGGTAACTCGTGACGCATAACCCTAAGGAATATTTTCCTCCGGGTCCACTTTCATTCCTCTTGCGCCTCCTTCTTTGACACTAGAAGTACCCCTCCGGTTCTTCTAGTAGGTTTCACCACGACTGCTTGAGTCAAAATTAATGCTGAATTCCAAATTCTTTGGATCGTCTAAAAATATCCTCCTTCCGCTCGTGGAGAGCACTATCGATCAATCGGAAATCAAAATTTAACTACTATTCCGATTATTCTTCGAATATAGTTTTAACAAACATTTTCTTAACAGCCACAGCCGCCGACTGCAGCGCCATTTTTATGGAATTACGTACCGCATTTTGAGTTCAATTTTTGCAGTACTCGGCTAATAGCTCAAAAAGTAACGCGGAAAGATGTATCTATTTTATTTTTAATCAATTTCTAGGGAGTTTTTGCTTTTTTAAATCAGTTTTTCGTGAACATGGCTTTTCTACAATATAGAAAATGACTATTTCTCCGAGTTTTTCCACTCTTCCGTTGAATTCCATAAAATTTCCTGTTCCACTTGAAATAAATTTATCATGGAAAGGTAAAATTTTGGTGCCCATATCAGATACGGACATGTTTTTCAATTAGTATTCAGAATATGAATACGACGAGTATGTCCTTTCAAGGTGGAACCATTTAAGGCCATTTTACACGAGGCTTGCATAATTTAGAACTGCATATTTTTTTCAATCGGGCGTGCATTAAATATCGAATTATAGCAGAGTCAATTTTGCCACCTCGAGTTCATGAATTTGCGCATGCGTTCTCGCAAGTCACCGTTTTACACAGTGCAATTTGAGGTATTCGTTCGCACATACATAAGATATCGCAGTTACGTGCTCCGTGTAAAGCGGGTTTTAAAAACGTCGCTTCGGTGACAAAATTCGGGCGACACTCCCGATGGAGTTGGACCGAATTTCACTGTTGCGGCGACATGCTCTGGAATTTGACTGCCTGATTTCGCGACGAGGACCGGTTCGATGGTCGACCCACCAAGTCAGCAAATCTCTAATGTTTGATCCACGACTCGTGGGTGAGCTAATGGTTTGTACCGGTTGGACTTAGTCGGGAGGCATTGAGGTGACCTTGTCGCCTAGCTAGCGAGTCGTGTTTGCCCTAAAATGTTGTTCTCGATGGAAGGCAGGACTGAAGGGTGGGATCCGCCGTCCAGAGCGAAATCGAATGGGTTTGCAGCGAAGGATTTGAGGCCACGGGCACAGGCGAGAAAACTACGACCCACTCGCCGGTTACTTGTCTAGAGAAAGAAGGCGTCAAGAATAAGTCCACCCGTTGATAAGCACGTTGAGAAGAACCTTCCCACACTTAGCCGGCTGCGATGCATTCACTCCTAGCACGGGTTATCCTTACGTGCCCTCTTTTTTGGGACGTCTGGCAGGGATTTGTTTTCCTTTCCGAAGATCTCCGGACAATGAAAATCTCTTTTCTCTATCAACTATCTTCGGGCTTTCGAACAAAGTATAGACAACTACGTCCGAAAAATAATTTAATTAGCTGAATTAGCACTAATTAATTGTCCATAACGCGAGGTCAACAAAATATTTCGGCCCTGCAGAGCGAGTAATTCAATCCGTGAAACTATCCTAGAATCCACAACTAGTGACGAAAAATATTAAAAAACTAATCACAGGCAAGAAATGTATATTATACGATGAAGGATTCATCTTTTTTGAGGATACTGCAATTTCCTCCAGCGCCATTTTGAAAAACACTCCGGTTTTACTCCTGGGTCATCTTAAGGTAGTGCGAACGAGATAGTTCCCTAGTCATAATAGTGACTATATTTTCGTATAATTTTAGAACTAAAGCAGTTGTGAGGGTTATTTGGTACTTGTTTCAATATTGCTGGCGCAAATTCTTTGTTTTTGTTACTAATTAATTCGATTACGAACTAAAATTACGTATTTTAGGCTTTATCTTGACTTATTACCGAAGATACCAACCATAATTTCAAGCTTGCCAAATATAATTTGGCCTTAATCCCGACTTTAGGTACGATACCCTTGAATTTGAATGATGAAGTATCAAACTGTAAATAGTAGAAAAACCATCTAGCGATTATAAGCATAAGCCGGTGGCGGCGGGGTAAAGTCCCCGCCTGCCGAGGGTCGCGGGTTCGAGTCCCGCCTGGGTAGAATATTATCTGCCCAGGACATGGATGTCTGTGTCTCGTCCGTTGTTACTGTTGTTCACCCGACGTAAAATGGCCTAATGTGCTGTGCTAGGGGCAATGAAATAAATAAAAAAACAAATAAATAAGTAAAAAATAAATAAGAATATTTTCGCCAGAAAAGAAATCTGTCCAAGAGACACTAATCTTGGCATCAACGTTAAATTTCTTGGGTTGGTGTGACTCTCCGCAAGTTGTTTGTTATTTCCTGTGGAAACGGAGAAATATGTGAGCAGATTGTTGTGTCGAGAGTTGTAGGTGTGTAAGTGCGAGTGTGGATTGCCAGTACATTTCTATTTAATTTTAGTTTCGAGCTACCCTGGTATTTCATCATGGAACGACAGAGGAATAAAGGAGGGCAGTTTGTCCAAATAAAGATGTCCGAGATGTTCTGTAGAACTGCAGCAACTCTACGGAAATATGTGAGGTTTCCGTTGACCCAGTTCCTTTTCTAAGGACCTATATGGAGAGTCGTAGGAAATTCCACAGAACGTCCTAAGGAATTCTGCAGAACGTCTTAAGGTATTCTGTAGAATGTCGTAGAGAAATCCGTAAAATGACGTTTCAATACTTTTAGGAATATCTACAAAACTTTTTACGAAATTCTGTTGAAGTCTTTATAAGGAAACTATACAGTATTTTTAGCAGGGATGTTGTGCCCAAAGAAGGTATATACGAAAGATCATCATACAAAATTCCCAATGTGTTGTGATATCTCGAATGGTTGGGGTTTGTGTGGTGGTAAAAAGTGCTCGCATCCCATTCCGAAGGGACTGTTTTCTAACTTCTGGCTGATGCAGAGATTTCTGGGTAAAACTCTCGATACCTACTTGGATGCTTTATGTACCAGGGCACAACTCCTCCCATCGGATATGACTTCAAACTTTGGACTTCTCGGCGTCTTTAGTTAAGAATGGACTAAAGCCGACGCCGGGTTTCTCTCCACCCTTCCTTCATTTCCCTAAATAATCCTTCCCTCACCAACCTAACTACCTGCCCAATTGACACGAATGATCCTGGCTAAAGGTCGTCTCGCCACACAATTATCCAATCACCTTGATTGGACAATTTTATCTGAAGTGCTGGCTTGTGGGGCGAGAAAGTTGTCCTTCAGAAAAGTTGTGTACAAAAGATATCCACGCGATAATATTTACTAGATACACCCTTCTGGTAAACTGAATTTTATCTTCAGTCATATATTTGTTTTTTTTAAATTGAAAAGTAATTTAATGGGCATTGTATGAAAAACTGCTTTCGTGATTCCCCTCCCGATAGATCCTCTTCTGATATCGACATTTTCTCCTACTATGCTGCTGGTGTCTTCAGGCCAGAAACGGTTACCATTAAATGTAACTCGGAGGGAATCCAGAAAGCTGTCCTTCATACTTCGGGACACCGCGAATCTTATGATTTATTTATTTATTCACACAATCCCGGAAACAGCACAGCAAAGACCTTTTACATCGGGTAATTTTCATTAACCACAGACAAACATCAACACCCATGTCCTGAGTGGTGAAAAACCACCCAGACGGGACTCGAACTTGCGACCCTCGGACTGGCAATCGAGGACTTTACCCCGCCGCCACCGGGACCGACTTGTTAGAGACGGTTTTAATTAGTTGGAGTTGGTTTTTCGTTGATGTAAACGTCGTAGTCCACAATGTTAATGTAGCTGGCGTCACTTCGTGCAAAGGTGTGTCTGGGGATGTTGATGCTCAATGAATCTCAAACAAACATTGCCGCTGACAGCGGGAAGTTTAACGCGTTCAAGTTATCGTATACTTCGAGGGCATTATTTTCCGGAGTCTCGAGGAGCTGAAAACTTATCGGCCGTTTCCACTCGACATGTGAGGGACTTGATTCCAAAAACCTCCATACGGGATGGAGCGAGTCGAATCTCCGCCGCTGACGCAATCCTCAGCGCAACGCGGCGAGAGTCATGAGCGTACGCGTGCGACGCATTACAAAACCAGTCCGCCGTCGTCCAATGTCAGATCCAGAGCAGCCGCCCGTGTCGGCCCCCCGTCGGATTTGAATGCGCCGATGAGTCGTGACCAGTGGGGCATGGAGAGGAGGAAATACGGGAAAGAAATGAAAAGGTGAGCGGAGGACGGTCGCCCGCGGACCGCCGCTCACTCTCTCGCGCTCCTCCCAGCCGCGAGAGGGTAGCTCCGTCGCCAAAAGCGCGCGTGCGCACGGACAAAGGAAGCGTGTTGTCGGTCGGCGATCGGGGAGGGAACACAAAGAGAGTGGCTCTTTCGACCGGCTGCGGTGTTCTCACGGGCTGTAGGAACCCGCGAGGGTGAGTTTTTATGCGGGGGCTCGCAGAGTCCAGCAGCGATCAGTGAAAGGAAGGTCATTTGAAACTAGCATCCCTTTTCGTTCGATAAGTCGGAGGGACACTTGGAAGGGAAGTGGTCGTGCCCTCCTTTTGCAGCAACCAGCTCCGTCGCCTTTCCATGCTCCCTCCCGGGTCACACCACCTCCCCCGCCCGCTGCCCCCCTCCCCCCTCCCCCACGCCTTCACAGCAAAACTCTTCGTGCAACTTCAGCCGCACGAAATGGCATTGATTTATCGCGAGCACTGCCAGTGGCTCGCATTTACCGTGACGGTCCATTTCCTCCTCGATCGGGCCGGAAATTTCTCACGTGTGAGCGAGTCGATATTTGCGTGTCTTTTTTTTCTAAATCTCATGCTCGACCATCGAGTGCAGTCGCTGCTAGAAGGGAGCCAACGAATGTTTTGAAAGGATTTATTGTCGTTGCTCTCGAGTCTAAGCCGAGTCCGATTTAGCAGACTTCCTTCATCCGCAGCCAAAGCCACCACACAGCCAGAACGGAACCAGTCACGTCAACCCAGCGCCGCGTAGGCAACTGTGTTGTGGTTCCCTTCTCTCATTTCCTGAAAGCCTGGCCTGTTTACTCTAGCTCCATGAACGAAAGATATTTTTGTCAACGTCTATTTAACGCCCCAGCATGATTCCGACTTAATTAAGAAGAGATCGCTGGAGTAAAACGAATCAATTGCCAGCTGTTACATTGAATTCTATAGTTCGTAAAGGGTTGAAGATTTTTAAACATGAATCGGTGGGGATAAATTGATTTCATCTCGATGTGACGTATTCGAACTTTACACGAATTAATTCCTCAAATGGAAAAGGTGAGGAATTGACATGGCTACTGCGTGAAGCTGATTAGGTCTGAAAAAGATAACTTGTCTTTGTCAAATTGATTGAATCAATCAAAATATAGCCAACAAAAATTGGAAATTTCATACTCAGTGGAAGATCGCCATGAGTAAACGTTACCTGGGACTCGTAACAAAAACAGGAGAAAATATGCAACCATACGATGTCCATAAGTCCTAAAGGTATATTGAGTAAATTTGAAGGAACCAGACATTCTCCAAAATCAGAGTACTGCCGTATGTTCTGTAATTATGGGTGAGGATCATTTTTTTCTTTTTCCAATCTTCGGCGTATTTAATAGCCGTTATTTCGACTTACCAGATAAGTACAATTATAGCATACGGGAATGAAGTCTCAACCCTTCTCAGGATTTCAGAGAAAGGTTTTAGTTTCATTAAGAAAAACTGGATAATTCTTTTTGCGGTATTAGACTATATGTTTTAATATTGTGAAATTTCTTATTAGGGATTTTCCGTGATTCTTTGAATGGAATATTGAATGTCACAACTTCCATGGCAGAGCAGGAAAAGTAACAAGACCGTGTGGTCATCGCTTTTCAATCGCCATTAGTGGAATAAAACCCTGAATCACTCATAGCTCTCTTCACTTTTCCTTTTTCAATTGCTATTTGCTAGCTACTTAAAAAAATCTTTTGCCACGGCTGAGGAAAACTGCCAACAACTATTCACTGTCACCGTTAACGCCACGATTTCTCGGGGAAAAGTGGAATGTAATGCAACAAAAAACTAGCTCACGAAGGCATTCATGCTCTGATGTTTGACTGCATGTTGCCGCCATGTAGTTTTCCTTCTCCGCGTGGAACGAAAGTTGTGTTTAAAATTGAAACGACTTTCTCGCCATCTTTCCCAAGACTCTTGATTTTGTTTTGCGTTCATTATTTATAAAAGATTCGCAGCGAATATTTTTCCCCTAAAAAATTGGAAGGTCACCGTGGGCATTGCTGGAGTGGTACCTGCGGTTGAGGTCAATCCCTACATTTTGCCAAAATTGATGGCATGCCCCGGGCCGAGGCACGCACAGACGCCTGCCCCCACCCTGAGGACCAAGCATGTATTTTCTCTCGGGAATTCAGGTGGTACTAGGCTAGACAACTGAATAATGGAGCACGTTTCTAAATAAACTCTGATCCGTGCCTCGGTATATGTTACTTCACCAAATGCGTGAGGCTGCTGTTTTCGCCCCATATTTTATAGAAAGTCGTGAAATTTTAGGAGAGAATTTTCTGGTGTCCAGTCATTCGTATCTTTTTTGCGAAATTCTTGTTTTTCTAGTCATATTCTCAAAACTCGGAGTGGTCTCACGGAAAGTAACCCTCATGAATGTTCGTTTTATCCACGAAATTGGGACCTTTACTCAATAACACAGATTTATTTGTTGCTTGAAATGTGGTAAATGATGTTTTCAATAACCTAGTTAATGAAAAATAGAAAATTGGTACTTTTTCGGAGGCAATAATATTCACCTAATAATCAACATTTTGGTTTGATTTTAAGACCTAGCCTAGTGAAATATTAGAGCACTCCAAAATGAACCGAAAATTAAAGTTATCCCTACGATTCTTCTTTTGAGACGAAGTATAGGTTGATCTTAGGCAACTTATGGACAATCGATTGTCTTAGAATTAACGGCCTTGGCTATCTATCATATAGTATTCAACTTATATTTTAAATTTTTAAATCGTACATGTATTCTTTATTTTGAATACAGTTACTTAACTTCCCAATTATTAATTTTATAATGCAGAAGATTACTTTTAAAATGTTTAATCTAATCAAGAGGAGCCGGTGTAACATACGCATTGTCGGTAGTATTCTCTCATTAAAATGATAAATCAGTAAAATGACCTCATAGTTAAAACAACTCAAAGGTAAAAAAAAAGTTCCCCTCGCTGGAAAGAGGTACGCAAGGTCTAACGGTGTGGATGCTGAGATCCTTTATGAAAGAAGTGTGGTCCTCGATGTGCCGTGGATATCAGGACCACGCCAACCCGATGATCAGGTCCTGATCATCAGGTTGATGAGTTGGCTAGAGAGTTGGATTCCCATCCTGAGGGCCTAGGGTTGAATCGGTGACGTAGATTTCTCATTGGAATCTCTTCCTCTACTTGGATGCCTTGTGAGTTACAAGTGAGGTACAAGTTTTTATATTTCCGCTAAAATTTCTGGCACAGACCTGCGTGGCTAGGAGGAAAGGACGGAGGGAAAGTGTAATGTAAGGAAAGAGGTAATGTGTGAGAGTGAGCTCGGGGAACCAAACAACAGTAATACCTCGGTTTTTGTCGATATTTTCCGCGAAAAATTTGTCTCTATTACCGTCAGTTGCCTCAGATTTTGTCGTCGCGCCCACGTGACCACACTGCTAATTTTACGAAAGCAAATGACTAGTCACACGTGTGCTTTTTAATTGATTGCAAGTGCAAATCTACAATTACATGTTAGTACCTACTGTGTATACCGCATTCTGAATAATGTTTAGTTTGCGTTTGTCCTTAGAGAGGGGGAATCTTCTGCCGAAAAATAACATCTGCACCTCTCTCTCCCCTCCTCGCCGTCTTCCATACGCCATGCCGTTCCTCATAGTAGTCTTTTATATGAGTTTTATACTGATTTATAATGATTGTTAGTATTAAACCCTATATTTATTCTCGATATAATGCGTTTTATATAAATTTTGGAGTACCTAAAACAAATAAATTGGATTTACATGGATTCACACAGAAATAATTATCTCGGTTTTCGTCGGTTTCGTATTTCGCCGATTGTATTCGGACAGATTATCGACGAGAAACGAGGTAACACTGTACTTCGCGGGAAAAGCTCGAGGTACGCCCGCGTTGGGCAAAGCATCCATTGCTTTGACTTTATCAGGGACCCTATTTTGAGGTCTCATGGCGAGACGAGTCGAAACGGAACATAATGTGTACTGAGCTTGAGTTGTCAGCAATTAGCAAGGTTTTCTGACCCTCCAACCTAAACTACCTCCCGCCTCCGATTTACAGGATTCAAAGTTCCGCTGCCAATGTTCCAAAATCGTTCCCCGCACAGCGTCAGGAACTGAAGCGAGAGCTACACTCCGTCCGTCAGATGGGACGTAAAACTCAGGTCCCCTCGGATCCATCCGTAAAGAGAAGCCTTGGGCCGACCCCAGTTATCTCCCCACACTTCCTCCATTCCCCAAATAATCCTTCTCTTACCTCCTGTTTACAATAACTGTAGCTGTTGATCGTTTCCCGAAAAAAACCATACGATAAATCGAGATGCCATAATGGTGCCCTGTCAATGCAAATTAATATTGTTCATAATCAACCCACCGCAGCAGACAGCTGCTTTTTCCCATTCGTGGAGGACATTGACATGGCAGAAGGGGGGAATACATCCCGACGTAGAATTGGACCTCCTCTCAGAAGTTGACATCGGGTAGATTAAAAAAGAATTTTATTCCTTCAGAAAATTAGTTTCCTAAATTCTGGCCGGCTTCCGCATGCAAATAAAAGCTGACTTTAGCAAGCCAACCCATGTATATAGGGAAATTTTTACCTATGAGTAATCGGCTGCATATTCCGCTTTTTCTATTTAGAAGTTGAGCAATTTGAGATCAAGCGTTGTCAAGCATGTTCACATGAGTTTATTTTGGGAGCATATATTTTCTAGCGATGTGTTTTTTCTCTGTGTAAATAACAGTTACCTCATAAGATTTTGAATCGCCTAGTTGAGTTAAAAATCAACCAAAGTGAACATTATATTTTCCCCTTAAGTTCCAAAAATATTTGTTCTTTAGAACATGGCTTAATTCTGTCCATTGGTAATATTAGTAATAATTTCGTTGAGGAGCAAGGGCCGTTACATACTTCAAATGTTGATTATCGGTATAAAACAAAATTTCTTTCGGAAGAAAACTCATTAAATGTATTGAACCGTAGAGGGTTGATTTATAAATAGAATTTCAACATGTTTTCCATACATTATCATTGTAAAATAATTTTCTGAATTTTGTTTTACTAATACACTAATGAAGTGAACTTAGTGAATATAAGACGAACATCTTCCATCTAGTTACTAGAAAATTATATTTAAATCGAAGATATAAGCATTTTACTGTGAGTTAAAAAACGTGCAACAAGAGTAATTTCGGCATTAAAGAATAATTTAGACATATTCAATATTAAGAATCATTTTTGCCCAATTACTGCAGTTGCACATTATTGCAGGGAAATCCGGGGCCATGATAATGAACATTCACACGTAGATCACATCATTTAAAACATGGAAGAAAGGGGAATAAATCTTGCACCCAATCTTGTTCAACAATGGTGGTTAATGGATACAAAGGAGTAAATTGAATGAAAGAAAACGCTTTTTTAATGTAGGCTGTAATGTTTACTGAAAAGATTGATACAGTATTTTTACATTCCAAAAGTAGAGTTTATAATTTTGAGTGGTACATGGATGCATTTTAAATATGTACAATTATAGATAAATCTAGATTTTTTTAGATGTGAGGGAGGGCGACTTGAGCACATTTGTACAGCTAGGTCTCTTCATCTTTTGAAATATTTTCCTGAGCGTTTATGACAAAATTAGGATAATGATATTTACAGTAAATATTAAAAACTAACGTTTCCTAAATACAGTAAAAATACCACTGATATATTTTACATTATGTTGATAGAGATGCCTAACGTCTAACATCATTTTTCAATGTAATATACAATTAAGAAATATCCTCAATTTCTCCGCAAAAATTATTAAAATACTGCTATAAACTTTTTTGAGTGCGTCAGGAAAAAAGTAAGAATTGCTGAAATTTTCGTGACTCGCCATGAACTCCTGGTGAAATTACAATCGCCAAAAGGATTTTTTTGCTTAGAAACATCTACTTAGGAACATAATAAGTTTTACCTTTGATGATGCGTTTGATGTAAATGAAAGATGAAATACAGAAATGAGGCAGAGCTGTGGTCATAACGCGAATACACTTCATCACTCACCAACGTCACCCACTCCCGATGAGTGAAGACTGGTTTTTAACTGTTCTCAAGGACAACGTCCATCTGAATCACCCTTTCAAGGGTTTCATCAAATGTGTTCCCGGCTAACGCACCTGTTTTAAATGCATGTTCAAAATGTTTCACTCACAGAATCAGGAACCACTGGTTTCTTCTGTCCAACTTGGTAGTCACCAGAATGGGCAAGACCCCTTGCGAAGAAAAAGACGACACACAAACCACAAAAATGAGAGGAATGATCATCCGTGCGAATATGATACAGTCTAATGATCCCGTTGGAAGCGACGGAATCCAAAGTCTACAGGCTTGGAGAGGGCGAACGTCATCATGTTAATCATTGCGAGGTTTAAACGAGGGAAGCGATGGACATCGCGCCAAGGAAAAATTTCTTCCGTGCCTGTCGCGTTAAGACGTCACTGGAGAAACTTTTACGTGCCTCATTTTACGTGGACAAGTCTAAACTAGTGACATTAACATGTTCAGAGCTACTTCTCGAGCGACTTGGGGAGCGATGATAAATGCGAGGCTAATAGCGTTTTTTTATGAAGCAATTCTTCTCTTCCATGGGATTAGAGGGACGACTGAATTTCCTAAGTGGAAAGGAAAGCGTATTCTTTTGCCTCCTAAGGGAAAGGATTCCCGCCTTTCACTTTTCAATGCATTTCAATAGTCCTCGAACTTCCGTCTGTAATATTCTATCGCCTCTCATTCGGGCAATTATTTTACGGGAAAATGACGCTCACGATATTCTCTCCTTTCTTCATTGTTGACTTAAGAATTTGAAAGATGACAGCCTTATTTTTGAACGAATTTTAAAGGATTAGGTTACGAGGGTATAAAAATGTTTTTACTTGGCACTTCATCTCCATATTCCAAGGAGAGTAAGTCGTTTTTGATCAAACCTATTGGTTGCTTGTTGACTAAAGCATTTTCGCTGATTGTGGATCCTATTGCATTCACGTCCGATGGCTTTTCGTTCTTTTCACTGTTTTTCAGCTTCTCTTTCAGTTTCTTCTGTTCCTTCTGCATGAGTTCCATGAATTTGAGCGTCAAATACTGGTTTACTTCCGGGCCCTGGTAATCTTCGGGAAATGAGGGTGCCATGGGAATGATGTACTTGTAGAGGCGCTCGTTGATGACATACAGCTGTAGAGTTGAGTTGCAGTCCACATTAAACCACCAATCGCAAGTGAAAAGTACCTGACTGAAGATGGTTCCGTTCGGGCAGAGGAATGAGGCTTGCCCTCCGTTAAAGTCACAGTAGTGCCAGGCCTGTGGAAGGAATGTTTGTGTTTATTGCTGTAATATTATTCACATTTTACATATTTAAATCACAGAAGATATAAACGCCAATCATATTATAATTTAAAAGTAAACAGATGAAAACCATAATTAGAAAGAATATTATAACCATTGAAATCCTTGGTAACGATTTAAAATATTAAATAATTGGGTGGCCTTTAATAATTATTAATTTAATTATTAATAAATATATATAAATAAATAAATATATATTAATAAATAAATAAATAAATAAATTAATTAATTAATATAAATAGTTAATAAATTAATAATTTAATAAAAAATAATGGGTTAGTAAATAAAGTGGCCTTAGAAGACATTTTGTCTCTTATAAATTGTATTCACCTAATTACATGGTTGACATTCCTTGAAAAAGAGGCATTTATCTTTATCATCTATTGATCCAAAAGCATTAGTATTCGACCCTAAATATTTGTAAATATTAGACATGGACTTCATAAGATAGACTTTGCCAAGATTTTCCTCCGTTGACTCCTAAGTTGAAAGTTTTTCTAATCGATCCTTAATTGTGAACAATCTTCAAGTTCTGTGTTGCTTCTGAGGTCATGATCATTTTATTTTCCTATCATAACCCCTTATAAACTAAAAAATCTGCACTAGTAACAATGATAACATTTAATGATCATAATGAGACTACTATCACTAGTCATCACAATTGGTAAAATGTATACAATGTTAATGTTCACGCAGTTTTTCATTTTACTCTTGATATTTTAAAACTTAATTCATAGCATGTGTTTCTTAGTCAGTGGTAGATGTTGTCCTCTGTTCATATTCCGTGTTCTTAGCCGTATGATACCGCCGTGCGCTTCCCGATTAACTTTCCACTTGAGAACGAGACATTTGGAGAGTTACTTTCTGGGTTACGAACTGGCTCTCCGAACCTGAATGTTCGATTGTCACAATTAAGAAGACAGGACTCTCGACACCTTTATTAAAGGTTAGCAGCGTTCCGAGACGCCCAACGAGCCCGTTTACTTTGCCCGAGAAACATTTAGCCTCATGTTTCCTGTTTAGAATCAGTCACTGACCCCTTGAAATTATCTTCTATTTACTCTACTTAACTCTTCGTGGCTTGATGCACGAGTCTCTGAAACGTGAAATCCTTTAATATGTCATACTTACTAGAGAGTCATAATTAAATCAAAAACGTCTTGTCAGCGGGTTAGTTTAAAAAAAAACTAGTTGTATTGGACCAGCAATGAAAAAAAGACAAAAAATTAACAGAATGGTGCTAAACTTTATCAGTAATCCTCATTTGAATATACGACAAGAATTTGGAACCAAATCGGGTAAGAGTCAATCAAGTTATATGATGTTGTCAAAAGAAATCTGCCAAAATTGTAGTGAGCAAAATGGAAGTTCAACCCGGAAGAATAAATTTGAAGCATTGATGGAAGTTCGTCAAACAACAACGAGTTTGCGAGATTGAGTGTTTTTGGAAATTACATCGAACGGCTTGTGTGTACTACCGAAATAAGAAGGTATTTTTTTTATTTAAGGAAGGAAATTATAAACCTAAAATAACAAATTTTAAAAGTTCCTTTTCCCTGTCATAGTTTTCAAACGAAACGCTTACGTATTGCCATAGTTACGAGCTACCATAAGGGCCTTTGGCACGGGATTTTAAGTTTCCAGCCACAATATGGAGAGAGAAGTTGATCGTGAACCAAAAAGAAAATATAATCGATAATGATTGCTTTGCAGTTTGTTTTGGTTTGACGACTTGTGGAGGGGAAAAAGAAATGATTATTTTTATCTTTTCAATAGGCGATCTCTTACTTTGTCACTTTTGTATGATATGCAAACGTAGAAAGAGGATAAAATTATACAATCAGAGTTAGTCTCAAACTCAAGCGGTTTAAGATTTTCTTGAAACTTAGCCAAGAATAAACGCCCTCACAATTTAGATTGTATGTGATTTATCTAGAACTTTCCATTTCCTTTGCAAACACGGATTTAAAGGTTACCGTGATCATTCCCCTTGACTCATGCTACTGTGACTGCTGGGGGAGGATTGTGTAGCTGTGGAACGCTTGGCTTATATTTGCATTAAATAGGGTTGGGACAAATCTCAAGGTATCATGTCGTGTAAAAGCACAAATTTACATTATATCTTTGCACAAATTTCACATTCCGTGCCTGGTATTAAGAATGTTTTGTTTGAGACGACATTTAAAAAATATAACTTGCATTATTTATAGTACTACATGTATAGTACATTTTCGCCGTACATACAGATGTACTGTTAAGTAAAGTATGGTCCAGGATTTTCCTTTCGACTTGTTTTCAAGTATTTAAAGTACGCAGTCAAAGACCCACAATAACCACTCCGCCCACCTTCATTACGGTAATTACGAGCTTAATTACGGACGCGTAAAAGTGGTGCAGCCTAGTTACCTCAAGGAACGAGGTTACTTGTCTTTTTGGGCTTAAGCTTTTTGGAATGCTGCGAAGTTGAATATGACGTAAAAGTTTGTCACGCAATCGAATCTTCGCGAGGCAAATTAATTAAACGATCGATTTCAATAACATAAGACGTTATCTGACTCTTATTTTCAATAAAGAATTATCTTGCCAGGAGACGACTGGTCAGCATATTATATTGTGGATGTTATTTACTCCAGTAGCCGATATTTCGGAAATTAATTTTGCTTCCTAAGGGAAACACACCGTTGGGGAGCGAGGCTGAGAATCCCTCCCAACTATTGACTACCCAGAAAAATGAATGTCCTTCGAAGAGAAATTAATCCTGGCAACTACAGGACGCCGCCCACTGGGGCCGGTGTCGGTCCCGACAGCGAGGGAGGCAAGGTCCCCGATATCGTCAACTCACGAAATCCTTGCACAAATGAAACAGAGTCATTACAGGATACAAGAACCTCGTAAGATAAGAAGGAAAAGAAGAGGAAGAGGAAAGTACCGATAAAAATAGGGACTTGGAACGTTAGGACAATGATGAGGGCTGAGAAGCTGGAAAATATGAAGTGGGAAATGGATACAGGTAACATGTATGCCTTGGGGTTGTGCGAGGTGAAATGGAAGGACAGCGGGGACTACTGTAGTAATAGTTAAACGGTAGTATTTAGTGGTGGGGTTGAGAATCAACGTGGGGTAGCTGCTATAGCATTGAACGCAAAATTGGGGATGAGGGTGGAAAATAGTAAACAGGTGGGCGACAGGATACTAGTGACAGAAATTAAAGCAAGCCCTACAACTCTCGTATTGGTCCAGATGTGCATGCCCACAAGCAAGCGCAGGAAGGAAGAGGTGGATGAGGAACATGAAAAGCTTGAGGAGATAATTGTAGAAGCCCTGGGAAAGAAAAACCCTAATAGTATTGATAGACTGGTACGAAGGAGGTTATGGATTAGGACCGAGAAATAAACGCGGCGAGAAGGGAGAATAATTTCGTAGGAGGAATAAATTTGTAGTTACAAACACTTGGTTTAAATATCATCACAGGCGGAGTTACACAGGGAAAATATCGGGAGACACTGGGAGATATCAATCAGAATAAATCATGGTTAGGACAAGATTCAGGAACAGTGTGAAGAACTCGCGAAGCCATCCGCGGGCTGATGTAGAATCGGATCATAACTTAGTTATGATGAATTGTGGGGTGAAATTTAAAAAGCTACATAAGTAGGAGGATAAAGAGGTGGAACTTGGAAACGTTAAGAGGAGAAAAAAGGAAGGAATACCAAGAGCTAGTGGAAGGGAACATTGGCGAAGCCAAGGAAATAGGAACAATTGAGGAAAAATGGGAGAATATAAAAACAGGCATTGTAAGAGCGTCCGAGAAAACAAAAGGAGCAACGGAAACGAGGCGGGTAGAGAACCAGTGGGTTACGGAAGAAATAATTAGGAAAATGGAGGAGAGATGAAAGTGGAAAAACTTCGTACTGGCCACGGTAAGACGAAGTACAAGGTGTTAGATAATCAACTCCGGCGAATAGCAAATCGGGCGAAGGAAAACAGGTAGAATTGGCAATGCGAGGAATGGAAAATATGTAAAAACGAAGGGGAAGTGGGTGCGTTATACGCTACATAAATATTGCTAACGGGGGGTAAGAGCGGGCAAACGGTATGAAAGATTAAGGAGATAACAGGTAGAATATTAATCGAGCAAGACAATATCCAAGATTGGTATTGAAAGTGCGTGGAGGAGCTATATGAGAGCGAAAGTAGAGCGGCTACTTTATGATGGATTTTGAGGTCCCGGCAGCGAGGGAGGCAAGGTTATTTGCGGAGCATTGGAGGAGAGGAAAAGGATAGTGCTCGTCTCCCGAGGTGAGGATAACCTCGGGAGACGATACTTGAGAGTGAAATAGGGAAAGCATTGAAAGAGATGAAGGCAAGAAAAGCTGTAGGATATGATAACATACCTTCGGAGTGGCTAAAGCATTTTGGAAATAAAGGTACGCGATCTCTTTTCGAACTTATACGTAGAATCAACGAGGAGGGAGTATTGGCGGAGGACTTCCTGAAAACAGTCCTGATTCCTATCCCGAAGAAGAAAAATGCATCAGAATTCAAGGACTTAGAGCAATTAGTATGATTTCATACGCAACTAAAGTTTTCTTAGAATAATCAGTAAAAGGTTGGGGGTTAAGGCCAATTATTACTTGGGCGATGACCAGTTTGGGTTCCGGAAGAGGAAGGGAAGAGAAAGAGGCAACACGAGGAAATGGAAAAGCTGCAAAAAGGAGAAGTGGGTGCGTCATACGCTAAAAGAATGCGATTGCGGTTATGAGCTCACTTATAGAAAGAAACATATACAGTCCAGGGTATGAACAGGTCTTTTTTGTATGCATTATTTATTTCGAAAAGGCTTTTACAAAGTAAATTGAGATAAACATATGGAGATACCTGGGAAAATAGGAATAGATTAGCGAGACAGGATTAATCCGAAATTTATAATGTGGCGCAAAGGGCACTGGTGAGGGTGGCTGACGGTGAATTAGGGTGGGCAACTATAGGTCGCGGGGTACGAAAGGGTGCCCGTTGTCGCCTATGCTTTTTAACATTTATACTGAGGAAATGGCAAGACAGACATGGGAAGAACTCGATTAGAAATAAAAAAGGGAAGACAATGGATAAAGCCGGTTAGATTTGCGAACGATTAGGCGTTGAATAGTCGCTCTTCGAAGGGACTACGAGCTTTAGTGGATGCTTTAGAAATTAAGTGCAGGAAATACGAAATGAAGATAAACCATAAGAAGTAAAAAGTTATGAGATTCTCAAGGACAAAGAAAGTTAGGCTGATCACTAATGTTGGAGGATACAAACTCGAGCAAGTTTAGCATTTTAATTACTTAGGTAGTAATTACTTAGGTAGGAAATTATAACATATATTCTTAAAAGATCGTAAATCAATAATTTTTTTAACTCACAAGTCATATCGTTCCATGTAACAGTAACCTGATGACGAAGGATTTGTGAAACATTGTGGCTGTGTGCTGGTAAATAAAGGTTGGATGAGTCACTTCTAGTTAGCATGCTTCAAGTTTCAGGACGACGACAGAAAGGTCATGGAGATATTTAGATTTTTAATTTTTTAATAAAGAAAATTAACTTCATTAAATTAAAGAAAAAGAAATGTATGAGATTCTCTATGACATAGAAAGCGAGGCTGTTTATTAAAGTGGAAGGACAATAACTCAAGCAGGATTAGCATTTTATTACTTAGGTAGTACGCTAGAAGAAAACGGACATAGTAGCAAAGACATACGGAAGAGAATAGTCCTAGCTAAGGAGGAATTTAGTAATAAAAGAGAGCTGATGACGGGTACATTGGGTAAAGATGTGAAGAAAAGGCTGGTGAAGAGCTTGATACGGAGCGTAGCGTTGTGTGGTGCAGAAACGTGGGCCCTCGGAAAGGAGGACGAAAGTAGGCAGCAGGCATTTGAGACGCGGGTGTGGAGAAGGATGGAGAAGGTGAGGTGAACGGAAAGGAGACCTTACAAAGAAGTGCTTGAGATGGTGGGCGAGGAAAGGAAACTTTTGAATGAAATTCGAGATCGGCAGAGTAGGTGGGTGGAGGATGTAATAAGGGGCGAGGGATTGCTCGAGAATGTGATAGAGGGAAGGATGCTGGAAAGGCGGGGAAGAGGAAGATAGAGAATAGGTTTCATGCACGGGATGAAGAAGTGCAAATCGTCTGCTGAGGCGAAAAAGGAAATACTAGAGGTAGATAGGGCCCTGAAAGTGTAGAAAACTGAGAGGAGACCATATGACATTTAACAAAACCTACCTTAACCGGTAGAATACTTAAAAATAAGGGTTCTAGGATTTTATATTACATGTTTCTTGTGAAGGCACTTCTCATATTCGAAAAAGTTTGAGAATAACGGTACTAGGCACGGTATTACCTTTACAAAGTCACAGAAATCCAAGAAGTCCAAAAAATTCACTGGGGAGGAGGATGAGGCGGTGGCATAAGCACTCGACGCACAACTGAGAGTTATGTTTTCGATTCCTAGTCAAAGTGAGTGATTAACCCTAAGTGGAATTTTGTTTTCAAATTTGGTGCAATTCTACATCTACGTATTACTCCGAAAGACGCCTTAAAAGTGTGTAGTAGGGGGTGAAGTTTCACCTACGTGCAATATAATATGCTGTACTAAAGTTAATTACGAAATTACAAAAAATGTTCTAGCAAGAACTTGATAACACTTTTCAAAACGGTAACATCCACCAACATGCAATACACGATAGGTATGGTACTCATGCTACAGAAACTGAATTCATAAATGAATTTTGCAACTTCATAAAGGAGATACGAGAGTTTTGCTGGATTAATTTGAGTCTTTGTGTCAGTACTACGTTGCAGATTCAGAGCCAGTATGATGGGGCAAATAACTGATCGGCTACACTACCTGTCGCTTAACCTTCGTCAAAATCTCTCTAGCGTCCAATAGAATCTCTTATCGATGACGGGGAAAATGACATTTTAAACCTGTCTGTTCTGCTGTCTATTTGACTCATTTTATTCTCACGATCTGGTCTAATGTAGTATGCTGGGTTTTGTAAGATATCAATAACGTCTTCAGAAAATAAATTGGTTTAGAATATATATTACAGGTCAAGTCTAATTTTTAATTGACGGTCTGAAAGCGATTCCCATCCTAGTTTTTTTTTAAGTAGCACCAACGGGATTATGACAAGGGTCTTTAACGTATATTGCAGATCTTCGAACCGCCAGATCCTACTTGACTGTCAAGTCTTTTAACAAATCCAAATTCGCGATTAGCTTGACCAGTAATTTCACGAATATGTTTGGCCTTAGAGAGAACGTTAGTTAATCTCCGAGGTATTTAACTGGTTCTACTGTCTCTAATTAGCAATGCTATAAGCAATAGCTGTCATGAGAAGTTTTTTTTTCTTTTCCAGAAGGTAACTGCTGCACGTTCTTTCAAATTATGTTCTAGCTGCCACGCATTGCACCACTTTTGATTTGCCTTGACGTCTTTCGTTAGCGCTTCCTTATCATTATTTCCATGGATTTCTCTGTATCTGACTGCGTTGCCTGCCAGTAAGCGAAGCTTACAGTCAGCTACCTCATTAATATCGATAGTGTACTAAAGGAATAAAATTTGACACATGACAAACCCCTGTGGCACACCCGATGCGACTTTAACCTCATTATCGTCATACTTATCTGATCGAAAACAATATGTAAACTATAACAAATGTAAATCTGAAGAGTATTCTGTGACGTCAGGGGTTCCACAAGGATCTAATTTAGGACCTCTCTTATTCTTAATTTTTGTGAATGATTTACCCCTATCGTTACAACACTCACAATGCTTAATGTTTACCGATGATATTAAGGTGTTCAAAAAAGTGAGTAGAGTTGATGATTGTTTAAAATTGCAAGAAGATTTGGACAATCTGGTTAAATGGTCTTATGAAAACAAAATTTAATTTAATGCAGAGAAATGTTACCGATTGACATACTCTACGAAGAAGATTAATGTTAATTATGAATATAGAATGGAAGGTGTATCATTAAAGCAGGTACATGAAATAAAAGACTTAGAGGTTATATTTGATTCTTCGATGTCTTTTGCTCCACATATCTTTGACATAGCTCTCTCAGCTCAAAGATTATTGGGTTTTTTAAACCGAATGTCAAGGTACAAGGTAAAGTCTGAGAAATCTCTCAAAATGTTGTACTTCTCCTTTGTAAGATGTAAGTTGGAGTATGCTTTTGTAGTATGGAATCCTCACAGTAAGAAACATGTTCAAATATTGGAGAGGGCACAAAAAAGGTTTTTACGTTATCTACATTATACCCAATATAATGTTTATCCAATGTATGAAAATTATGTTAGCTACGAAACTTTGGTAAAAGTATTTGATTTGCAATATTTGAAAAAAGAAGAATCATGTGTGATCTATCTTACTTATATATTGTACTTAATACTGGAGAAAATAGTGACTTAATTAGAAAAATTAATTTTGTAGTGCCTAGTATCAATGTGAGGTTATCAAGGAAATTTAAGTTGAGCATGGTAAAGTCAAATTACTGTGAAAACTCACCACTGAATAGAATGTGCCATCTTTTAACATGTACTGTGATATAATTGATTTATGTCAAAAAAGAAGTCTCTTTTGGAAATTGATAAATGATATAGTTTCTTGATATGTTTCGAAATTCCTGTAAAGTTCAATTGCTTCCAGTATATTTGTATTTTCTCCTTTTTTGTTTTGTTTCCCCTGTAATTATTTTGTTGGGCAAACATTAATCTCTATAAATAATAAATAATAAATAATAAATAATAAATAATAAATAATAAATAATAAATAATAAATAATAAATAATAAATAATAAATAATAAATAATAAATAATAAATAATAAATAATAAATAATAAATAATAAATAATAAATAATAAATAATAAATAATAAATAATAAATAATAAATAATAAATAATAAATAATAAATAATAAATAATAAATAATAAATAATAAATAATAAATAATAAATAATAAATAATAAATAATAAATAATAAATAATAAATAATAAATAATAAATAATAAATAATAAATAATAAATAATAAATAATAAATAATAAATAATAAATAATAAATAATAAATAATAAATAATAAATAATAAATAATAAATAATAAATAATAAATAATAAATAATAAATAATAAATAATAAATAATAAATAATAAATAATAAATAATAAATAATAAATAATAAATAATAAATAATAAACAATAAACAATAAACAATAAACAATAAACAATAAACAATAAACAATAAACAATAAACAATAAACAATAAACAATAAACAATAAACAATAAACAATAAACAATAAACAATAAACAATAAACAATAAACAATAAACAATAAACAATAAACAATAAACAATAAACAATAAACAATAAACAATAAACAATAAACAATAAACAATAAACAATAAACAATAAACAATAAACAATAAACAATAAACAATAAACAATAAACAATAAACAATAAACAATAAACAATAAACAATAAACAATAAACAATAAACAATAAACAATAAACAATAAACAATAAACAATAAACAATAAACAATAAACAATAAACAATAAACAATAAACAATAAACAATAAACAATAAACAATAAACAATAAACAATAAACAATAAACAATAAACAATAAACAATAAACAATAAACAATAAACAATAAACAATAAACAATAAACAATAAACAATAAACAATAAACAATAAACAATAAACAATAAACAATAAACAGTAAACAGTAAACAATAAACAATAATAATAAATAATAAATAAACAATAAACAATAATAAATAATAAATAAACAATAATAAATAATATTAAATAATAATAAACAATAATAAATAATAATATATAAACAAAAATAAATAATAATAAACAATAAACAATAAACAATAAACAATAAACAATAAATAATAAATAAATTAGAGATTGCGCCGTCTAACACAACCCTTTGCACGCGATCTCTTACCAATTCTGTGATCCAGGAAACTACATTGTCGTTAAAGTCGTAAGATTTTCAATCTGTGCGTTACTTTATATGGGACACTTTATCAAATGCATTTATAAAGACAGGAATAAATGCGTCTTACGGAGAGTGGTCTTTACCGAAGACTTAAATATAGTGAGCAAACGGCGCTAATTGAGCTTCATATGTGGATAAAGTGATAGTTATTTGCTTGCTATTGATAAAAAAATGACTTAAAATCTCCTGACAAGATAAAATTGTTCAATTTCAATGCATTAATCTGAGGCATTGATTTTGTTTTTTCCTTAATATCAGAGCTTATCTTATCACCCAATTACCTGACATCCGGTTTCTGGGTCGCCAAAAAATCCCTTATAGCGCTGATTCTTGCACGAGAAGCTGGTCTCCGGGATGGTGCCGAAGGTGGGGTAATCGATGCCCGCCCGGCCCGCCACGTTGCTCTCTTTCGCGGGTTTCGCACGCTTGGGTGCGGTCTGGAGGACCACGTGGTCGGCCGCCTTGCTCGCCACCCTCAGCCTGGGCAGGGGCAGCAGTGGGGCCAGCAGGGGCTGGGAGCGGGGCGCTCCCTCGACAATCCTCGCTAGGGGACGAACCTTCACCACCTCCTGGAAAGCCGCGAAGATGGGCTGCCGCGTGGGTGGCGGCGACGCCGTCAGCGGGTAGTAGGGCAGCGAGGGCCCGGGCCAAGGCCGCACGTCCTCGTGCCGCGACGCCTGCGGCGCTATCGTCGGGGTGGTGGGGCCGCGGGTGCTGGTCGCGGGCAGTCTGCGCACCACGTATGCCAGGGGCAAAAGGGTCGGCGGCCCCCGTTTGGTGGCGCCGGATAGAAGCCTGGGGAGAATGTGCACGACACCCACGTCGGCGTCCGAGTTGCCGTATGGGACATGGCCATCGCCCAGGCGGACCACGATGCCGTCGGCGAATCCGAAGCACAACTGAGCCACTAAGACCCCTGCGAAGGATTAAATGACACTCATGAGTCGGAGCACCCCATCCAAACATCAAACGAAATTAAAAAGATATACTGTCAACTTTACCGCAAATATAAAATCTAAAGTGTTACACCCAAAAGAAGAGCATTACATATTCACAGGTTTTAAACGGCTGCAAGCGACCAGAAAATGTTACGCAGCTGAAGGGATGAGTTGGGAGCCGTAAGAGACATGGAGGATACAAGCCAGGTTTAGATTGCTTGAAAATGTCAAGTCAGGCGAAATTCAGCACGAAACGTAGGGTATTATTTTGACCCCGGGCTATATATGTAGAACTAACAGGAAAGACAAAAATGATCGATACTCTGCCGATTTAATAGGTAAAAATTTCTTCACCGGGGAAGTGCCGGCCCCGGTGGCGGCGGGGTATAGTCCTCCCCAGCTAAACAGAGGGTCGCGGGTTCGAGTCCCGCCTGGGTGGATTTTTCACCCCATATATGTAAAGTTCTGTTGGTTTGGTCCCTGGAAAATCTGATGACAGGCTTATCAGTTTAATGGGGTTCCAGGGACATACGGGCCAACAAAATCGTCCGGCAAAAAAATAACGTGACTCCAACATAAGATATCGTTAATGTACAACTCACCTACTCCCTCTCCCCCCGGCTTTTCCTTATTATATCCCCTTTAATGTTCGGATAACACCTCCTCCCACACTCCTCTCTGGTGGCTCACAAAGTAGTATGCATCTTATCTTGCTCTTAGGTACATCTATGACTCAGGATTATGTGATGGCTCAGGACTAAATGATATTCAAGCTAGGGTATTTTTTTTACTTGCTATTAGTTACCACACCCCATATTCAGTTTCATTATAAAATTCAATCATTGCCTATCCCAAAATAATAAAGTGTTCCGTAGAGGAAAATCATTTTGTATTTTTACGCACAAAAACGATCCCATCACGATGAATGGTTTTTTTGGGTAAATATTTTTCGTAAATGTATGAAAGAACGCGATGGACTTACACCACATTTAAAGCCAGGTGGCAGTGAAAGCAAGATACACGACGAATCCTAATTTTCGATGAAACTTGTCCTCCCATTTCTCGAGGATAAGAGTAAGATAGGTATTTACTGGGGTCAAAGCAAGAGGCCAAGTAGTCTTATGCAGGGGGAGCGCCCTGTATCTTAAAATTGTGTCCTTCTTTCATTTTAAAATGCCGTCCATATCTTATTTTAGTATCCCCCCTTTTCCTGAGAATATTGATTCCTTATGTTTTTCGCCAATAATGTCCGTTGAGAGCGAAAGTGGTCCAGTCACGCTTCACGTCCTGTTGGAACACCTGATGTCACTCTTACTCCTTCTCCTCGGCCATAATCTATTACTAATTATTGATTGATACAAGGTAAAATTTCTTCAATCCATATTACTTCTTCCTGCCTAATACCATTTGTAACAGGTTCCTCAATTTGTCTGCAGAAAGTTTTCTTTATTCCAAATACATGACCTATTTTCCTAAATCCAGGTTGAGTTTTGTATCATAGGACATCAGATCAAAAAAGTGCATGATACAAATAAGTAATGCTGTTGATGTGCTCCAATGTCTTGCAGGTAATTGATGTTTACTACATATGATTTTAATTCTGCCGCAAAAAACACAGTATTTTAAAACTGGAGAAAGAAGAGTTTAATAAAACGAAATACTACGGAAGCTGCTGAAACGGCGCGTAGAGGGAGTGTTGAGAGACCACTATTAAAAAGGAACTTTATAATGAAAAAGTTATGGGGAGGGAAAGGAATGAAAATTGAAATGTGTTTTGATACAATATCTGTCTCAATCTCCTATTTTTTCAACCATGAACTGTTTCTAATAATAATAGAAAAGAGAAGTCTTACACATATCCTTTGACGAAGATTTTCTTTTATTTTTCGCTTTAACATGTCCAAGAGATGCAGTATGGGGGTGAAATAATATTCACTTCGTTGTCCTGAATCTCATTACATATTATCTTTAAGTATAGTGTTAGCCAGCATCTTGCAAGCCTCGAGGGGTTTTCAACTTAGTTTTAATAAATTTGTCACACTCTCTTTTAACACGATGCAGTTTCAAACAAAATGCCTTGCTTTATACGTTCAATGGTATCAGGCTCAACTATGTGGAAGTTGTACGAAAGTACTTGAAAATGACCTCTATGTGTCGAAACATGTCGTACCGAAAAAATAAATCAGTGGAAGAAAACGAAGTCGTTTTTTCATTTGTGCCTTGCTTTCCTTAACATTTTATATTGCTCGCGAAAACATTTCTTTCTCCTAAGTACCATTGCTTACATCAGTAACTCTGTTCGGCGGAAGACAATTTTGACATTACGGTGTGCTACGCATGATATACGTCAGGGAAAGGGAAATAATAAAAACCAGGAAATAATGAAAGAAATCTTACCCTATGGCCAAATTCCTTTTGAAAGACAACAAGTATTCAGCGGCCGAGGGTTTTGTCGGGCATGACCCCAGAACGCGATTAGAAAGTCACTTTTTGAGAGAAGAGACTTGGGAAGAAAGAAAAAATTGACTACAGTGCTCTGCCCTTTCAATGGTGTGATCAGGTCCGGTTATTCCGGTGGGTTGGTCATGCGTCAGCATGCACCAAGGATCCCGTTTCGAATCCAGCCTCGCCTCGTGAGGGTATTTTTTATGTGCGTTATTCAATCGCGTGAAAGGCGTGAGAATAATTTCAAACATAGGAGAGAAGGTGACGCCATTTACCGTTAAAATCCCCACTTCTATAGCCTTCAAAGCTATAACAAGCTGAGACAAGTGCGTAAAATAACGTGAATTCAATCTGAATAAATCTATAGCAAAGTAAAGATTGTATAATGAAAGAATTATTCTTCGTACCTAGAAATTTGTACTTCATTTCCATCAAATAACTATGCTATTCATCAACTAAACCGAACCAGGCCCACGACTATTTAAGCAAGTTTCTTCATTGTTCAAAGTCACAAATATATTGGTGAGGATGAATCTATTATGACAGATTTTAAGCCCGTTTTTCGATCAAGTAATTCGGTTTCAGGAAAATCTCAGTGGGCAACGAAGTGCCATTTAAGCATTAAGATGTAGGCGCACTGTAGAGATTATTGTAATTGGATATATGTGGGATATATTACTTCATAGCTGTTGAGCATACTTAATAAAGTGTATAAAGCATCGAGGAGTCAAAATGTGGCATGTAACTTATTGTTAATCGACAAAAATAGTTATTTTTTTCGTGTAACTTAAAATTATCCGTGTCTATGGTTGTTAAGGCACTTAGTACAGAACGTTGAATATATGGGTTGAAAAGTGTGTACCATTAGCATGAATTGGTTAGAGATCGGATAAGTATTAAAGTTGTACAATACCCTTATATTTTTCGATCCCAGAATGGTTTTATTTCCCAAAACGATTACTATAAGATATTTAGTCTTTGGGTTGATAACAACCAAGTAACCCGAAGCTAAGATGCAGGATGTCATTCTCGGAGATGAAGACCCTCAAGGCTACACCGAGGGGAAAAAGCACCGCACTTGGTGCTGATCCTCCCGTGCACATAACGGATTGCTCTAATTTTAATTACGCTGAATTAATTTATTTTCCATTGTTTTTAGTCATAAATTTACCATACTAGGATTTCAATGGTTTTAATAGACCTATGGAGGACCTTGATATATCCGCGAATTAAGCTTCTCACGCACTCTTTTGCCGGTAACTCCACGTTAAAATGACAGAGTGAGGTTATATATTTCATTGAATTTAGTTTCGAAGTCAACACTAGCCAAAGAGCACAGGACGGAGTCATGATTCCCACGCGGGCACTCCTTGATGCCTCTCGAATGGACCTGGATACTCCGTTCTAGTCGGTGGCGGTCACCGCGCGTGTCCCGGAATCGATCACGTTGTGCAACGTGCTTATCTCCCGGTGGGGAGTGGACCGTTGACGCAGAGCCGCCTAGAAATCCTGCCGTCCGTCGATTGCCTCGGCTATTTCATTTGCTCGGTGACTTTAACGCCCACGACAACTTATTGGAAAGTTCGGGGGCAGATGAGTGCATATTTCATCATACCACATAATCAATTTTAGTGTTTTTTTTCGAAATAATGGAGAGGAAGCTAGCTTTAATCGAGTGAATGGCTCATATTCGGAAATTAATGAGTGTAATTTCGCGAGCAGCCTGAAGAGTGAAACAAATACGTCCACGTATTTTGACCTATGAGGAAGTGACTATTTTAACGCATTATAGTCCGCTCACGTAAAAATACGTGTTTCCGCCACCAGCGGTAATGGTCCGGTCTGTTATATAATATGCAACGAATGAAAAATTCATTTAAAAATATACATTAGTTCTGGAGTTGTGTGAATTTAATTGTATACATGTTCCTACCCAACAAAAATGCAAAAAATGGCCGGCCCCAAGGGCTAGTCAAATTTAAAAGGCACCGGATCAAGAAGTGATAACTATTTGAATGAATCCTGCATTAAATGTTGGTTTTTAGTAGACCAGACCCTGGGTTAATTCAGAGGGCCCTATCTATCCAGACACCATTTCGGATCTTAACAATGTTCATTCGTGACGCCAGGAGTGGGGACTAGAACTAAATCTTAGTAAATTCACCACAATACATTTCCTGCAAAAGTCATCACACAAACGGCTATCTACGCTGTGGGCGGATTAAACATAGGGTCATCGGGTTAAATCAAACATCTTGGAATTGCCTCAACCTCAGACGTCGTTGGGAAAACACATGGAAGTATATGCTGCACAGCATTAAAAAATGCAGAATTCATGAAGTGTATATTTGGAAAATCCTTGGATGATAAATTCAAAGAGAGATGCTACTTCGCTCTGGTTAGGCCACACCTCGAATAAGCCGCCTGCATTTGGGACCCTGGACCAAAAGATGTAACAAAAAATTAATTAAATTCAAAAAAAAATCTGCATGCTTCGTTGAAAACTGCTACGAGCGAACAAATAGTTTCTCTGGTTTTAGAGGGATTAAGGTGGGAGCCCCTATAGACTCAGAGGCTACAGGCTAGGCTTAGGTTGCTTGAGAAATTCATAACTGATATTTTTCAGAACGACACAATATTATCATGACTCCTCACTACATTTCTAGGTCTGACAGATGCGATAAAATAAGAGAGATACATTGCCGAGCAGATAGGTACAAAATCTCGTTCCTTACAATAAGTCACCATAATAAATAATGTACTCCACTGAAAACACTCCCATAATACACTTCACCATTTCACCACCCAAAAGTTATCCTTAACATCTTTACACGGCTGGTGTCCTAACATCCGCCAACACACGCCCTTGCGGCAGCTCGCAGGGTATCGCGTAGATACCATCCAGAACTACTGGAATACTTTATGAGCACAATTTTTCATGAGTGTACACTACACATCGTTTTGGTCCGGAAAATGTAGAGGAATATACAAAATCCGTTCTCGATACGGCAAACCATAGTCCAGGGACTAGGAAAAAACCTGACCCTTGTTGGAACGAGTTGGAAGCCGAGGCTGAGAAAGCGAGCCTCGTGTAGTCGTTTCAGTAAATATACAGCGAGCAGAAATCTATCCCCTATCCGACGGCTTCTACACTAAGCTCGGCAGGTCGTGAAAGAGGTGGATAAGGCTTCCTGGAGAGAGAATGCATTTCTGGTTTAAGTCACAAGACTCCCGTTGCACCGATGTGACACGAAGTGAGATGCATGTCGGGCTCCCATATAAGAGGCAGTGGTCTGATATCGAAAAAAGCGAGCCATTATACCAAAAACGGCGTGGCTTTATTTTCCCTGTCGTTCAGTTGAAACTTCGTATGGTCACTATCCATTGATCGTTACATGTCGTTTTTCATACCATTTTTCGTAGTTCTCACTCATTTACAGTTAGAAACGGCTTAAATTTAAATACATCTGTAAAAAAACGTCCGCCTTCGACTTTCCCTGTAAAGTTATGGGTTCTTTTTCTCCGAAATATCATGTTTTAAACAACTGAGGAGGTATTGTTTATCGGACATAGTTTTAAATCGCCATAATGATTATTATGTATCAGTAGCGTATCTACAAACCAGCCGTGTCACTGCCTGACCAACTGCCTTCAGGCGTTAACGGAATAAGCCACGCGATCGAAAGTTTGATATTATTTTCGGCGACACAAACGGATGCATGAGTTGTCTTTGCATTCAGTATCTGGAAAGTTTAGTGAAATATCGTGTGCGAATAACTTGACTCATAACAGTGTGTAAATAAACTATTTTCTGCATATGGCAAAATATTGACTGAAGGCTGTGTTCGCCGTTTTGTTTATAGCGAACGTAAATGCCTCTCGTAATTAACGTATGCTGCATGAGTTTTAAGACAATTTGATAAGAATTTTGCTCTATAATTCCACCATAAAAGCTTATAAGAGCAGCTTGAATGTAGAAGTTTTTTCAGAGAAAATCAAAAGCGGACGTTGACCGCGGAATTCGTTCGAATTTGAGCCGTTGGGAAGTACCCGTGAGTGAGGACTAACAAAAATGGTATGCGAAATCACATTTAGTGATTAGTAGGGTGACCATGTAGAGGTTCAGTGTCCTAGCCGGAAAATCAAGATTTTTCTTTAATTAGGGCCAGCTTTTTGGATTTCAGCCCTCTGTGCGTCGGTTTGATTCTCGCTTCGGGCAGGGTTACAATGCGTGCATTAGGATCAAGCCTAAGGCTCAACGGTGCAATGTAAATTCCTTGCCAGAGCACACAACACCCTCTATTAAAACGAGTTTGAATGAGCATTTGCTTGGGGATTTTTTTCGAGCACGTCATTGCTTGTTAAAATATCGTCCTAACGTCCAAATTCAAATACTGACTATTTTTTGGGACTTTTTCTTAAAGCCTCAGCGTTTGCACGACCGATGGCTACTTGCACGGCTTAGTCGACTTCATTTTTTCGGCTTAGTCGACCTCGATTATTTCATGCCATAGAATAAAGAATAATCAAATCACTCTTGGATCCATGATAATACGTGTAAGCATGTTTATGCGATGATACGAGAAGTAGATTTATGGACTGTCGTCGAGTTGTGGTATTTATCATCACTTTTTCGAACTGTATAATATATTCTTTCGGGGAATTTTTTTATTCCGTTCTTTTTCCTCCTGTGTCCAACAGTGTACTTATGGCAAACAGAAGAAATCATAGTTGGTAAAACAAATAGTAAAAAATACTAACTATAGGTAATATAAAAATGCTTTGTTAAGCTTTTTTAAGGTTGAGAAGTTGCCATATCTAACATCATCACATGTCATATATCATTGTCCTCGGGTTTCCGTCCACGTAAGGATTTTGGAAATCCGAGAAAAATTTATACATTTTATTCGCCGAGAAAAAACAAAATCTGACATCATCACATATCGTTTACTATCAACGATGTTCCCACAGGAATTTAAAAGTGGCTGAAGCTCTGCGCTGTGGTCCCCTTAAAACGTGTTGTTGACGAACGAGAGAGTCAGGCCGGGTTCCAGTTCAGGTTTACTCCCTTATAATATTCCATGCACTACCTACAGTGCGAGCCCGGATTATACATGCAAAATAAAACGAGCAACTAGCGCTTGCACGAACTTGTGGCCGCAAAATACGCTAAAGAAATGAGTGACGGTACCCATCATCTTTACGTGCCTCGAGAAAACGCTAAGAAAAGAAATTTTACTCGCCAAGGTAAGTTTATTAGTTCACGTAGGAATATTATGAGAGTTTTTAAAGTAAATCGTTGCAGATTAATTAAGTAGGTAAGTAGATTTTAATTCGGTAAAAACGTAACGTCCACGTAAGCGGCGGCTGATCTTGGCAGGATACACGTAAATTTTCGTAATTTTTTTCCGTAGATGAAAAGGTCTCCAAGGGCCGGATGTGAGGGCCTCGCGGGCCGTAGTTTGGAGACCCCTGTTCTAAGGATAAGACATGCTGTATTTTGTTTGTGAAAACTGGCAACATCCAATGGAGGAAGCAAACGCTTATTGCCTTTCCACAACGACACTATAATGATGGATAGGCAAGCCATTGAATTCTGAGTAAAATGTATCCCATTTAAGTGTTCACATTATTGAATTGTGTGAATTCGTTCAATCAGTTTTTTAAATGAAGCAGAAACGTCCTTGAGATATAGGACTCTCTGACTTCAGGGCAGGGAGGGAGAATCCTCGGATATGACTTGGGACTCGTAACTTCAACGTAAACATTATTGAAAACTTCCTCAAGGACCTTTACTGCTATCACTATTGATTTGGGTACTTTTCGATAAACAGAAGAAAAAAAAAGAAAAAAAAAAAAAAAAAAAATATATATATATATATATATATATATATATATATATATATATATATATATATATATATATATATATATATATATATATATATATATATATATATACATATATATATTTATTTATTTCTTTATTTATTTACACAAACACACGTACTTTTTACACACTCACGTACTTCTACACGTAGATTTATATGTATACAGAAGAGGGTGGATCGAAAGTCAAAATAGCCCTCACAAGTGTCGCAACGCAAGTCATAGCAAACGCCGTGATGAATTATAATAGAATAAGTTTATTTCAGTGCTTTGGGTACAAAACCCATAAAATCAACAGAGTAGTTCATTGTGATGTACATGAAGTTTGTACTCAATAATGAACAATATTTATTATAAAAATGTTACAATTATTTTAACATTTAAACAAGAAAACAGATGTGCTGCCATTTTGGTGTATCTACATAATTTATTTGTCGAACAGGAAATTGTAACATATATTCTTAAAAGATCGTAAATGATTAAATTTTTTAACTCACAAGTCATATCGTTCCATATAACAGTAACCTGATGACGAAGGATTTGTGAAACATTGTGGCTGTGTGCTGGTAAATAAAGGCTGGATGAGTCACTTCTAGTTGGCATGCTTCAAGTTTCAGGAGGACGACACAAAGTCCATGGAGATATTTTTATTTTTGATTTTTTAATAAAGAAAATTAACTTTATTAAATTAAAGAAAAAGAAATTTGTGAGATTCTCTATGAAATAGAAAGCGAGGCTGTTGATTAAAGTGGGAGGACAATAACTCAAGCAAGATTAGCATTTTATTACTTAGGTAGTACGCTGGAAGAAAACGGACGTAGTAGGAAAGACATACGGAAGAGAATAGTGCTAGCTAAGGAGGCATTTAGTAATAAAAGACAGCTGATGACGGGTACATTGGGTAAGGATGTGAAAAAGAGGATGGTTGAGAGCTTGATATGGATCGTAGTACTGTATGATGCAGAAACGTGGACCCTAATCCACGTTAATGAGTCATCGCGAAAATTAAAAGACCCGTAACCGCATCGTTACCCAGCATTTCGCGCACCGTGTCATCGAATGCGTTAACTTCCGCTTTCCCCAATTTCTCGGCCGCCGCTTCCAATGGCACTTAAATCGAGATTTTTCGTCCTAATAAAGGCTATACTTGCTGTTTATTTTAAACTTAATCAGCTGTGAGAAGCATGACGTAAATGTAGTAGTACGAAAGACGTCAGGCTTTGTTTTTTATGACTTTGCTGCTCAGTAGCTAACTAAATATGCATGTATACTTTTGAGGATTGACTTACTTGTTTCACTCCGTACGATGTAAACGCCCCAAATGCCAAATACTGTTTCTTATGATATTAGAAAAAAAATTGAAGAGCTTGATATGGAGCGTAGCGTTATATGTGGCAGAAACGTGGACCCTCAGAAAGGAGGACGAGAGTAGGCTGCAGGCATTTGAGATGTGGGTGTGGAGAAGGATGGAGAAGGTGAGATGGACGGAGAGGAAGACTAATGAGGAAGTGCTTGAGATGGTGGACGAGGAAAGGAAACATTAATGAAATCCGGGATAGGTAGAGTAGATGGCTGAAGGGTGTAATAAAGGGCGATGGGTTGCTGAAGAGTGTGATAGAGGGAAGGATGTTGTGCAAGCGGGGAAGGGGAAGAAAGAGAATAAGTTTCATGGACGGGATGAAGAAGGGTAGATCGTATGCAGAGGAAAAAGATATACTGGAGGGGGATGGGACCCTGAATGTGTAGAAGACCTGGAGGAGATTCTCTGATATTCATCAAAACTACCTTAACCGGTAGCATACTAAACAAATAGAAAAGGCATTTTGTAATTAAAGAGAGCTGATGACGGGTACATTGGGTAAAGATGTGAAGAAAAGGCTGGTGAAGAGCTTGATACGTTGAGCGTAGCGTTGTATGTTGCAGAAACGTGGGCCCTCAGAAAGGAGGACGAAAGTAGGCAGCAGGCATTTGAGACGCGGGTGTGGAGAAGGATGGAGAAGGTGAGGTGAACGGAAAGGAGAACTTACAAAGAAGTGCTTGAGATGGTGGGCGAGGAAAGGAAACTTTTGAATGAAATTCGAGATCGGCAGAGTAGGTGGGTGGAGGATGTAATAAGGGGCGAGGGATTGCTCAAGAATGTGAGAGATGGGTCACTTCTAGTTTTGTATAGATAACAACAATATTTATTGTTGTTATCTATACAAACAATAAAACAAACAATAAAGTTTTTGGCGAAGGATGCTGGAAAGGCGGGGAAGAGGAAAATAGAGAATAGGTTTCATGGACAGAATGAAGAAGGGTAGATCGTCTGCTGCGGCGAAAATGAATATACTAGAGGTAGGAAGTCCCCGGAAAGTGCAGAAAACCGAGGGAAGATTCTTGACATTCATCAAAACCTACCTTATCCGGTAGAATACTTAAAAAATTATAATCAAAGTTGAATTAATTAAAATTATGAATGAGCATGACTGGTATGGATGGCTAGGAAGCCTTTTCTCTTGTTAGCCCACACCCTCCCTTTCGTGTTCATGAAAGTTGGTCCAAATATTAAAATCGTGACGTCACCTCATCAATTTGGATGAAACTGAATACGACCAGTACACCTTAATGTGCATTGGAACGCAGCCAGAAATGTCACCCAGTGGTTGGGCCGCGTTTCCGGCGCACGAGGGTCTGCGTACTAGGTGTCCCGTTCATTTTTGGGAACTCGGTCACTCTGGACCCGTTTTGGGACTTGTTTCTTTTCAATCGTTCATCGTTCCTTTTTCATTAGCGGTCGCGTAATTTAATATCAATATGCCCTCGGTATTCAAAGAATGTAACGATTAAAAAAAAAACTAGAAATACTTGGTACACCGTAATGACGTCGTTTAAGAATGTCGGATGAAATAAAAGGTAGAAGATAATACTACCAACTTCTTACATATTTCATGAAAAGGTATTATTTATAAACTATAAAAAAATTTCCAAAGCTAGCTCCATCTAGGAGAAAGAGAAAGAAGCATTGAATAAAAAATTGGTCATGCCTGTGTAGGTATTTGAGATGTGGGTGTGGAGAAGGATGGAGAAGGTGAGGTGGACGGAGAGGAGGACTAACGAGGAAGTACTTGTGATGGTGAGTGAGGAAAAAAACTTTTGAACCAAATTCGAGACCGGCAGAGCAGGTGGATGGAGGATATAATAAGGGTTGAGAGATTGCTCAAGAATGTGACCGAGAGAGGGATGTTAGGCTAGCGGGAAAGGGGAGAAAGAGAATAGGTTTCATTGGCAGGATGAAGAAGATCGTATGCTTCGGCAAAAAAGGATATACTATAGCGAGATAAGTCTCTGAAAAAAGTAGGAAATGGGAGGGGATTCTCTGAAATTCAATTAAACCTACCTCAAACGTTAGAATACTATTTAAAAATGCCCATGTAAAAATAATGTAGCTTAAAGCTATTAAAAAACTGCAATATCAATACTGCAAGTGACAACCAAGCAACATTTGCAGTGTCGATATTTCAAAAGGAGCGAAGGGACATGACGGACCGAAAGGAACGGCTGGATGCATTAATAATAATAATTTATTCTCCAAGGACCATGCTTACATGTAGGTAGGTATTGGATTCGTCAAGGAAGTATAAATTGGAATACATAAATTACAAAAAAATGAGAACATAAGAATGATAAACACTAAAAAATGAGATCGACCGTTTCATGCTTTATGACTGTCAGTTAGATATTCATTTAGTGAATAGCAACTTTTGGTTGGTAAAAACTGTTTTAAATTCCTTTTGAACATAGGCAAAGTTTTTGAGGCTAAAATACATTTCGGTAACTAATTATAAACCTTTGTGCCCTTCGCAGTGGGGCCTTTATAGGAGGTTCTTGATCTGTGGTAGTTTACTTAGATATTATTATTGTTCCTTGTATCATAAGAATAAATGTCACTATTAACTTGCAAGAGGTGAAGGTTGTTTTTTATAAGAACAGAAACAAATGGTGAGACACGGTTTCTATCACTGATGGAGGTGCGGGCGACCCACCGAAATATTTAACATTGTGTGTTCTTTTTTATGTGTTGTGTTTTTCGTGTCACCCTATACGTATATAAATACGTAGATGGGTTGGAGTCAGCCACTCGGCGTTTAACGGCGAGCGATTTTGATAGGGTGGAGGAGATAGACACACAAAAAAGAGACGATCACTCACAGAGCTAGCTTTCGGACGTCTTCGTCCGTCTTCAAGGCGATGCACGACTCAAAATCACAGATTCTGTGTCATGCATCAGTGGTATTTGTTTAGTCCCGGCGGATAGAAGACTTGAAAAAGTAAATACATGAGGACTCAAGGTCTTTAAGTTAGAGGAGAGAGGAGGAAAGGGAAGGGAAGCGAGAATACCGACCTTAAAAGTATTATTGAATGTGGAATTGTATGAAGAAACGTGGGTGGCGACTGGGAGGGACACTGAGAGTGAGGGCGGATCATTGCAATTGGAGCGGTGGCCATTCATCCGTATATTCAGAGGACAGGTACTGAGGCCGATGTAAAAACTAGGGCATAGTTGGCATAGGATAATGTAGACAATATTATTTGTGATGCAGGAGGGTGAGGGAACGGAAGGAAGTGGATAAAGACGGAATTTGTCGGGCGTAGAGTTTGGGTGATAAGGATGCCACAAGTTTTGCAACGCGGGCGATTGCATGGGGTTGGAAGGGATTTAATGGTGATAATTGATTTGGAAAGAGGTTTGGTAGTTTTCAAGAGGGCGGAACGGTTGATCTGTTCCTTCGGATCCCTTCGCGAGCGAGCGACCCACCTCTCCTGAGTACCCATGGTGTCTCCGGCCTTGCACCTCGTATAATGGCCTGCTGCCACTCCCCAGTACATTTCCCAAGCTATAGTGCACCGTTCTCCGAGTGGTTGGTCCATTTCCTGGTGCAATGCGTATGACCTTAAGCGAGCCGGTGAAAGTCGAATTTTGTGAGGCGATGACAACTATAGCGCCTGCAGACGGAATCGGAAGAAGTCCAGTCCCTCTGCGTCGCGGAGCTCACTTCCTTTTGAATCCCACAGAATAGTCAATTGTTTTGCAGAGAAATTCGCTTACGTTGGTTGACAGGTATATTAATATCCATCGATAGACAGCGCATATGTAGTGTAAATATTGGAGGAAATTCGGATAGCATTTTAGCATTCTCGTTAGCTTGATTGGTCACTCACTCCGTCTAACATGATAGCGTTTGTTGTTGGGGTAAAAAGTAGGGAGCAAAGGTTTATTTTTTTACAGGATAGCTGTGATTGAATGCTTGTTTAAATAGGAATTATCGGAAACGGAGGAAGGTGAATAAGAACGTGGGGTGATGCTTGGCTTACTCTCCACATATGTAGCCATACAGTCCACTCCATACGTCCCATCCGAGAGACATAGTGTTGAACATAATATTTTCGGAACTTGAAGTAGAGATAGCGGTTTTTATGAAAAATATCTGACACCGCAATGATTTGAACTCCGATCCCCAGCATGATAATTACCAGTAATACGCCACTTTAAGGTAGTGCGAGAAAGATAGTTCCCTAATCATAATAGAAACCATATTCGATATATATGTTTTAATTTCACAACTTGTGAGACACTCGAATTAAATATTGCATTATTAATGGTGCAATAAAATAGTTTTACATGACAGAAACAATCAGTAATCAAATGAAAATATCTAAAATAGTCTTTAACATGACTCATTTTTTCACGCGGTACGTTTGAAACTCCATCAAAACGGAAGGTTTATTGTGATCCCGAAGAATTTACTGCGGTGACAATATGCTTAATTTTCAAAAATAGCTGAGAAAACACACAAACTACACCCTTGATTTTTTTACGAGATCTGTAGGAAATGCCTCATTTTTAATAGTCTCTCTGGAGTGCATACACATACCATTTCCCATGTAAAGGGGCTGGTATTTTCCGGCAAATATCTCTGAAAGCAATGTGGTAAGGGGTTGAATTTTCTATGTCAATGGAAGGGTAAATTATTTTTCTTTTGAATGAGACCAAAATCATTGACTTCTAGGTAAAATGATATTTCGTTCAAACTATCTTAAGCCATTCCAGATTTTGCAAACGGGTTCTACATGTGAGACTTAAGCTCCAATTTTAACATATTCTTAACAGTTAATCAAAAATCAGAGTTATAGTCGATCGATACTCTGTGAGATGACACAGAATGCCGTTGTGTCACCCCTGCTAAAACAAATTCCTTAGAAGCTGTTCTGTAGAACGTAAGGAATTTTACATAAATTGACTATTTTTCTTCAGAACTAGTTCCATTTCTAAGGATCTGTACGGAACATAAGAGCCTGACTCTACGGAAAATGTGTTCTGTAGAGTTATTTTCTGCAGAGCAAAATAACTCCTTACAAGCTGTTCTGTAGAACTTCAGCAACTCTACGGAAATATGTGAGGTTTCCGTTGACCCAGTTCCTTTTCTAAGGACCTGAATGGGGAGTCATAGAAAGTTTCACAGAACGTCATAAGGAATTCTGCAGAACATCCTAAGTTATTCTGGATAACGTCCGAGGGAATTCCGTAAAATGGCGTTTCAATACTTTAAGGAATATCTACAAAACTTTTTAAAAAATTCTGTAGAAGTATTTTTAAGGAAACTATACAGAAGTTTTTAGCAGGAACGATGCCTTCAATGTTTTCAGTGAATTAAATATACTTAGGGGTTACTACTCAATATAAACAAACGTCGTACGATGTTAACGAACCATTTTTCTGGCTCCAGAGTCGGACTGCAGCGCTATTTCCAGTGAACTAACCCATCTTGGCATCAGTTTTTGCAATGTATTGCAAGTAGCACACCAGATAAAATGTACAGGTGCCTAACTTCTTGTTTCTGGGTTTATTTAAAATATTTTATACTCATTTATTTATACTCATCATATACGGCATTTATTAACCGCAGAAATATACCATTTTTCCCATTTTTCTCCCATTCTCGAATTTAACACCAAATAATTCCAAGTTCGAGGAAAAAGATAAATAGAGTGAAGAGGTAGAATTTTATTGCACGTAAGAGAGAGAAATAAAGCTTTTATTAGTCGCCTGATTATAAATTAAATGACATTTGAGGCATTTTATGGTGTTTTCGTCATATGGGAACACTTTTCGTGATGCCCATCTTTCGTTACCTCCCGTTATGCACGAAACATCGCGTACGATACTCCGCAAAAAATCTCTAAATTGGTAATTTCTCCCATTATTTTAAATCAAAAAATAACTGGGCGTATTTGATCGCTACCGAGCTGTGGAGGCCGAACCGTAGCCTCTCGGCGCAAGGTCTCCATTTCGCGTGCTAAGCCTGCCATAAAAATTATGCAATTCGATCAAGATAAGACCACGGAATCTTTTGAGGTTTCGCGCTGTTATTTTTTTCCTAATCGGATGAATAGATTCAAAAACTGAAAACAATGCTTTGGGGCGGTAATTAGGTGAAATTAAAAAAATACTTTTGAGGTCCGAGATGCGTATCGAAAAACGAAAAGCAAGATAATGACTCCAGTTGCATCACAAGGCGCGATACCATCTGTGGAGGGTTCTTGCGTGGAAGTGCTGCTCATTCGTTAAGCGTTAGTATTTTTCTCGTTTCACCGTACAATATAAAATTCAATCTTGCTTGAAGTGAGCAAGTATTGAATTCTTCAACACAAGTGTGCTATTATATAATTTAAAAAAATAATTTCAAGAAGTAAATTTTTTTTGCACTCTAGTAATTCAAAATGGTTTCATTATGTGCTATCAAAGGATGGCAATAACTAGTGGCCACTGAGTTATAATAAAATTTATATTACCAATTAATTTGCAGTAGAGTGAAATTTTGGCATTTGAAAGACGAAAATAAGGGAGGAAAATAATTGCATCCTTTGTAAATGACAACGTCATTGGAAATATTTTTAATGGCATAGCTTGTATGCTATGACATAGTAGGGATTCCACACTTGGTCTGCTTAGAGAGTAATAATTTATACTTGAGGTTGATTTTTGAGATAGTATGTCTTTCATAAGCTGATGTATGTACTTAATGTACCAATAAAAGATTTCTTATTGATTAGCAACTTTCTATTTCCGATGAATTTCAAGAGTGAATCTAATTTATTTATATGTTAAGTAATCGAAAATATACCAGATTTGTTATTAAGCTTAAATTTTACCCACAGTTTTGATTAGAATTCAAAATTTGTCTCCAGCGCGATCCATAATTTCTGTTTCAGTTCGGAAAACTTTCAAACTGCTGCAATCGATTGCGATGAAATATTAAGTAGGACTAAAGAATTATGCTTACTTAAGGGTAATGATAAGAAAATGGTGGTTAGCGCTGGTTTGGGCAGGGTTTTCTTGCAGAGGAGGCCCCTTGGAGAGCCTCTTCGGAGAAGGGATTAATGTAGGTCGGGGAGAAATTTTTATTGAAGGTCTCTTGGAGATGTAGTGGCCTCGCGTGGGAAGAGGGAAACGCAGCCCCTTGGTTAAGGATAGATATCCGCTTTTATCGTGAAGGAATTGCTGTTTATTAATAGATTGAAGGTGGTTTGAGCGAACTTTTCCAAAGTCATTAAAGAGACTACTCTCAAATTCATTTTAAAATTGAACATGTTGTATGAATCATTGAGTAACTATTGAAATCTTAATTACACAGGAAAGTTTTTATAGCGGATCTTATAAATGACTCACTACATATGCATGTATGATTCGACTTTTTATTTTTAACTCGACTTCTTTGCTTCATGCCGTCCCCTGATTATTCCTTCTTTTTTTATTTTTGGCATCTTTATGTGAAGAAGTATGGACAGGAATAAAGTAATTATTAAACATATTTATTTACCACGTGACCTGCGCATCATAATTTTCCCTTCGTATTATAATTTCTCTATGGATCGCACATCTGAGCCGCGTCCCTTGGGAAACGTCCTCTGTTTTTTGACAAATTTAAAAGTCAATTAAGAGCTCTTGGGTCTCCTTCCGGGTGAGTTGATATTCTTTCAACATGCTCTTACTTCGACATACTTTCAGTATAACGGCGATTTCTTTGAGAAAACCGACGGAGTAGCCATGGGTTCACCCCTGTCCCCTGCAGTGAAGAATTTTTTCATGGAGAATTTTGAGAAGATAGCCCTGAATTCAGCTCATCTTCTCCCAAAGGTTATCTACAGGTACGTCGAGTATACTTTCATCAATTGTCCTCATGGAAAGAAGATTCTAACCACATGAACAGCCGGCTTCCGAATACAATTTTCACTCTGGAAGTGGAGAAAAACCACCAGCTACCCCTCATGAACATCATGGCTCAGCGGAAGGACAATGAAAGGCTCGAACACCGTGGAAACCGAAAACAATATATATCACCTCGTCCGGACGGAGACCCAAGAACTTCTCATTCGACAGATTTGCTGGAAAGCATTTGGTCTCTCTTTATTTTGAACATTTCTTTCCGCAAGAAAACACTTTCAGTAAGTAGCACGGTAAGTGAATGATACTTGTGCACCATTAGAAATACGGCGTCTTTATCTCAAGGATGAGACAAAATTTATTTAGTTCTATTTGTGGTAATACTGCGCTTTTGCTACGGGGACCGTGATAATGAATCGGTTATTAGAAGGAGTGGTAAATGGGATTTAGTTTCTTCTTCATTCAGTTTCTCGGACCTAAGGCCGTTTTCGAACTTGGCAAATCTAGCATCTTGCCTTGAAACCTAGTACGCATCGAAAGCTATGACGTCATGGACGCGTCATCTCCATGCGCTTGTTCACTAGCTATCGAGGAAAGATACCAAGTCAACGAAAAAGGAGACTTGTTATGCTTGCTAGGTTTTAACTTAGAACTCGGGGTGTGATAATATGGGCTTGTATGGAAAATAGAAGTGAAGAAACTTTCAAATGGATACTATTTTATCATTACTACGTAAATTTATGTGATATTTATTATTTTTTGCGGAAAAATTGATGAATTCGCTATATTTAAAGGCTTTTCAAATGTGAATATACTGATAAAAGATTTGGTACCTAATAGTTGTGTGAATAATTCCATACATTGTAAATGTACCGTCCTTGTTTACTTCATTGAACCTACAAAATTTATCTTCCTTACTCTGGAAGGAAAAGAAATGAAATGAAAAAATGATATAAGAAATTATATGAAAGAATTCTGGTCCGATGGAAAGTACTCTAAGGTAGCCATAATTTCATTGGCAGCATTATTTTTAGCTAACGAACATCATAATTGTGAATAACGTTGACATTGGAGAGGTTTTCACTGCATTCATCAATGAAAGGGGACAATAAACCATTAGGGTAAGTGTAATTTGTTTTCAACTTAATTACCTATGCGCGTATTTATCAGTTGAAGATCATAGGTAGTTTGTTCGGAGTGTAATATACTAAAATACTGTTACCTGTTTTTTCATGTAGACAAGAAATATTATAATGCCTTTTTGTGCATAAAGACGTTGTCTGTGGTGAAATACAGTGAGTGATATGTCGTCCACTTCAGCAGACCCTAGCAATCTAAGCATAATAGTTATTCACCACATAATGGTATATGAGAATTATTTTATTCATAAGCAATAAGATTTTTTAAATTATATTCCCTTTTAATTTGTCGCGTACGGATTGGAAGCATTTTAAAGAAGCAATCGACTTCCATCAACCACAAAAATAATGGACATGGATGGCGCTTTTCGTATGTTTTACGAGATGAAGGCCGCATGATGTCTCTTCCATCGTAAAAGGGCTACGAAAGTGTCAAGTAAGCATTTCACTTTGCTTGCCTAGGAATCATGATATCTTGATATCAAGTTAACTAGGCGTTTGCCAAGTTCGAAAACGGCCTAAATGAGGCACTCTGGTCGTCCTACCCCTCCTTGCCAATTCCTGCCCCTCTATCCCCTCCCCCCTTTCTCTACCCGCTCTCCAACCTCCCCCTCCCCTTCCCTCTCACCCATTCTCACACCCCTCCCGTTCCTACCGATGTCCACTCGTAAATGTGGCGAACTTGATAATCATCAGCGGTCTTGAACCTGAGGATTGGTTTCCTGCAGCCACTACACTTTTCTATTACTCCGTTTTATTCCCGCTTAGTACTTAAGTTTTACATGTCACGTTTTGACATTGTCATGTTTTCAAAGGGATAGGTAGGTGAAATATAGTTAGAGTAGTCTGTAGTACATGATGCATGTAATAACAACCAATAATCCCTTCCTTATTATGTAGATACTAACCATCTAGCTCCATGTGACCCTATTTTCTAGCATGTCTCATTTAAATGTCCTAGTTGCATGTCAATAGTGCATGTTTGGTGATCTTCACCCCCTGCCACACAGCCTCGTGGTGGCTCGCAGGGTATTACGTAGATGTAGACGTAGATGTCACATTTCATGTTTCTTGCGAAAGTCATCACACAAATGCCATACCTATACTCTGGGTGGAGTAAACATAAAATCTTCAGCTAGAGTATACTATCTTGGAATAACCTTAACTTCTGCTACATCGTGGGGACCACGCATAAAAAACAAATGCGGCATAGAATTAAAGAAACAAGGTTTTGTTAAGTGTGTAATAGGAAGGTCCTCGGATGAAAAAGTAGAAGAGAGATGCTATTTCACTCTGGTTAGGCCACACCTCGAATACGCTGCAAGCATTTGGGACCCTGGTCATAAATATTTAAACAAAAAAAAAATACCAAGAAATGCTGCACGCTTCGTTGAAAACTGCACGACCGAACATGTGAGTCACAACTTTAACAGGGATTAAGGTGGGAGCCCCTAGAGACTCGGAGGCTACACGCTAGGCTTAGGTTACTTGAGAAAATCTGAACTGGAGTGTTTCAGAGCGACACAGAGAATACTATCCTGACGCCTCATTAAATCTCTAGGCCTGACAGATGTGATAAAATAAGAGAGTTACACTGTCGAACAGATAGGTACAAAAACGCGTTCTTTCCGCGAACAATATGCAACCACAATAGAAATTGAGCTCCACTCATTACACTCCCATAATACACGTCACCATTTCACCTCCAAAGCCGTATCTCTCCTATCTTTACACGGTTGGTGTCCTAAATCCCCCTGCCACACGCCTATACGGAGGCTCGCAAGGAAGTTATAATAATAATTATTATTTCTCTATATCTAACATCCGAAGCCAATTACTAGATAAGTAATATTTGGACGAACACAAACAACCATGCCCAGGGAGGTGTAAATGTCCTCCCCAGGCGGGACTCGAACCCGCGACCTTTGGTTTGGCAGGCGAGACTTCACCCCGCCGCCACTGAGGCCGGCTTATAGATGCATATGTCTCCTACTTCGCGTAAGGTAGTTGGAGCAAAATATCATTTCACCTAGAAATCACTGCATTTGGTTTCATTTTAAAGAAAAATATCCCAACCTTCCAAAAATACCAAAATATCAGCCTCTTACCGAACTGCTTTCCGAGATTTTTGACGAAAAGTACCAGCTGTTTTACATGGGAAATGGTACGTGTACACTCTCCAGATGGAAACTGTTTAAAACAAGAGGAATTACTAACACCTCGATCTCGTAAAAAAAATTAACTGTGCTTGGTTTGGATGTTTTAAAAACTATTTTTGGAAAAAATCACATTTTTACCGCAGTAATTCTATCAGGATCACGAAAAACCTTCCGTTGTGGGGGAGTTTAAAGCGTACCGTGCGAAAAAATGAGTAAGTTAAAGACTTGTTTAGCGATTTTTATTCGATTTCTGAGACTGTCAGCCGTATGTAAGTATATTATTGCACCATTTATAGTGTCATATTTAATTCATATTCCCCTACAGCCTCTGAATTTAAAAACTTACCTCGAATATTATATCCATTTGGACTCGGGAACTATCTCATTAGAACTACTTTAAAGAGTTCCATTCTTAGTTTCCTCGGTGGTTCTTGACATTTTTTATCTATACAACATTATTTTAAGTAGCTGTTCTGTCGTGAAATGTTTTCAATAAATCTGCCAACATAAGGACAGCATCTTCTAAGAATGGGCACTCACTGCAAACACCATTCAGATTCAACGGGCGTAGAATGTTGTTTTCTCTACCATAGATAGAAGAATTGACGGCGTCTTGACTCACCAATCTGAAGCCTGTTCTGTCGCCAAATATTGCCCACCTAACATGGCTATCGAGCGCAATTTGTCTATAAATACTATGTATGATGCGGCCCATTTTTAAAATTACTCCTTTTTAGCATCTTTATGGATAAAGGATATCGGAATGATGAAAACACGCATTGACTGTACAATTGTTCCTATCAATTAGACCCGTCGCGCAGAGTAATGCCTTCATCTATGGAGCCGTAAACGCTCCTTTACTTCGACACTCCCCAGTACAATCGTCCCGTATGGGTCCATCTATTCACTTTTTAACACGGACCTCACTGACTTCACGCCGAGTACGGACCTGGGGCCCCCCGAGGACCCAGACTTTTGAAATCGACTTCTAGTCAGAATATTCACTTTCCTGGTAATAAATGAATGAATATAGATCATTATCATCATCATTGTGATTCTGTCCTTGGACAGGTTTCAACGGTACTGCCTCCACAGCATTCTGTCCTGGGCCTCTCTCTTCATCTCTTCATAGCTTCATAGTTACTAGGATGGGAATTACTATCAGAACGCAGGTTAAAATTTAGGTTAAACCTTTTAAGTAAATTCGAAACAGAGTTGTTCACAGATGACGTTAGATATATATTGAGATCCCCTGCGTATTATGCTAGGTTTGATCATCTTAACAAGATTAGAGAGATAGATTGTCGTACCGATTGGTTTAAAATGTCATTTTTCCCTCGTACTATAAGAGAGAACAATAGGCAGCGTAGCAAAGGGATAGGTAGGTGAAATATAGTTCAAGTAGTCTGTAGTGCATGATTATTTTTTTACAAACAAGAGGAAATTATACCAATTATAAATTATAAAACAATAACAACCAATAATCCCTTCCTTATTATGTAGATACTAACCATCTAGCTCCATGTGACCCTATTTTCTAGCATGTCTCATTTAAATATCCTAGTTGCATGTCAATAGTGCATGTTTGGTGATCTTCACCCCCTGCCACACACCCTCGTGGTGGCTCGCAGGGTATCACGTAGATGTAGATGTAGATAGCTCCTTCCTTTTTTGATGTCTGTCAGCATTCCGTGCCTCCTCCTACCTCCTCCTCTCTTCCCTTGTATTTCCCTTCTATAATTAATCTCTGGGCACTATTTATCCTTAAAATATTCCCAATCCAATTAGTCTTCCTTTTTTTAATTTCTCTCAAAATACTCCTTTCTTCTCCAATCCTCCTGAGCACCTCATCATTCCTAAATCTATCTTTCCACCCAATTCCCTCCATTCGTCGCCACAGCCACATCTCAAAGCTTTCAAAGTACTTTTCTTCTCTTTTCTTCAAGGTCCATGTTTCGAATCCGTATAGTACAAAACTCCATATGAAGCATTAGGATATCGAATAAGGATAATAATTTAGAAAAAAGTGTAAGTATATTATGTTTCAGAAATTAAACACCAAATTTCACATTAAAATAAATATGAAACAATTTTTTCAAGGACAATATTTGGATAAAATAAAAAAATTTTGTTGAAAATAAAATTAAGTCATTTGAAACATGTTAACTTTCTTCTTTTATCATGAATATTCAATCTTCCATTGCAGAATAACTAGGGCCACATACAGTCAAATATTATTCTCCAAATTTATTGTAGAGGCAAACAACGACGCGAACAGCGGGGACACATCGAGAAAACTGAAAATCGAGTCCTCTAGACCTCGAGAATAATTACAGTGTGTTGTAGTGGCGTGCTGAGTGAGCTGAATTTTTCTAGACTTGAAACTGCCCCGTCAATTACAGCGATAAAAGTTACACAACGAAGAGTACGGAGCCGGGTCCCACAAGACCCTCAGTGTTATACAGTCCGGGGAATCCTCTAATATAAATAAAGGTATACTTTTGTTTTAGATTTTAAACTCCAAATATGATACTGTCTTCCAGACTCCAGTAATGGACATATATGAAAGGAGTGTGCTTCGTTGGTTTGGCCATGTTGAGAGCATGGATGAGAGTCGAATAACGAAACAGATTTATAAGATTGAAATGAATGGTGCGAGATGTAGAGGTAGGTCGAGAAAGTTGTGGTTGGATGTGGTAGAGGAAATTCTTAGGAGGAGGAATATTAGGAGTCTTAAAAACAGGAGGGCGTGTATGAAGCAGTGTATGGGGGTGAATGAGGCAAAAGAGATTTGCAAGGATAGGTCAGTGTGGAAGAAATTATTTGAAGCTAAGTTAGGCGTACAAATATGTATTTATGAGTGAAACTTTGTGAATGTGCCTTCCCCGGAAGAGAACAGCGTGATTGATATGTATGTATGAATGTAAATACGATTCTCTTGATGTACGTGAAGTATCAATTACTGTAAAAAATAATTGAAAAGATTATTTTCGAAATTGTATTTCTCGAGACTCCGGAGACCTGAGGTCCGTAGTTCGTGTGATAAGCAGCGTTCTCTCCTGTTGGAAATGATGGAGGAGGAGAGTGGAGTGAGGGTGGTAAGTTTGGCTTGATAGGGAGGGAGGGAGGGAGTTCTGGCTGTTGGAGCTCTCCGTCACTGGACCACGTCGAGCCCGCGACACCCAAATGTGTGTCATCTCCCGGGTTTTCACCTCGATACTGACAGCGAATACGGGAAGGACTTTCATTACTGAAAGTGTATACCTTTCGTTTAATGTTCGGGCGTGTGTTCTTGAATGGTATCCTGTGAGGGGGAGATTTAGGTTAGGGTGATGTCTGACGTTCATACGGACAGACAGGAGCGCATTTCGTTCGCCTGTCCAAAAAAGGATGGGGGAAATGATTGGCCTGAGTGATGGCGTGCTTGTGCAGGTGGACGTTGATGCGGCTGCAGCGTGAGGAGTGGAGGCTGAGTGGTGGAGAAGGGAGCGGCATTTGCATCTCGGGCGGTAACAGGTTGTGGATTGACGAGTTGGAGGGTTTCGCTTTAAAATGTCACGCAAGTCTTCCGGAAGCAATAATAACGGTGGGGGAAAAGATGGCAGGAGGAAAGATTTGGAGGACTTGCTTTTGATGGTGAGGCATACGTCTCGGAATATCTGTTTATCAGTACTCGGGAGAATGTGGTGATCAGGTTAGTCACTCAAGGTGGTGGGTGGCTCTAATTTAGAATAATATAAAGTAGTCATTTACTGTGGAACTCCACAGCGGGAAAATTATTAGCCGGGACTTCGCGAGGAGTACCTACTTTAGCCAGTTAAACTGCCGAGGTGTCCTCCTTCCATGTGGAATCTTATGGCCTTTAAAGGAAGTAGGTGTTCCAGTTAGGGTGAATGGTTTTTCCTCTGTGGAATTTCGCACTTAATTGCACTTGCGAGTGACTATGTGAATTGAATGCCGTCGCTAGTTCCAGTGCCCTCAAAATCTTTTAATCTTTTCCATCTTCAATGAAACTGGATTTTACAATTATCTCCCTCCCTACTTATAGGGATTTATTTAGTATGAATACCTGTGAACCCAGATTTGAGATAAAATCTGATAAGAAATATTGTTTTGAATGTTTATTCATGGAGAAAGTATATGATAATATAGTTCTATTGTGTTGTTAATACGAAAGAAGCATTCTATTGCTTCCTTGGGGCATTAAATACTGGCTTTATGACAGCTAAAATTGCGTGATTCTGACCGAAAACTGCTACCTATATTTTTAGGCAAACAATAGAAAGATAAGTTGTAGTGAAAAGAAGCAAAGTACAATTATTCAAACTATTTTAATTACATGAAGCATTTTCATGATGATATAATTAAGATCAGTTTTTTCCTGAAATCCCATACTCGAGCCAAAATTATTTGCATCGGTCCTTATCGAAGTATAGGTCTAAGCACCAGCGGGGAGATTGAAATCAAAGCAACTCTTTCTCATCCATATAATTATTGGAGTAGTTACTCACCGATGTAGAATAAATGGCAGAGACTAATCTACAGAACTCACACTTCTATCAACGGGAGCCGTCTTTAATTGCCAACGGAGACCTAGCTTTGGGATTGTTGACATAGTTGATGATATGAGGAAAAAATCTGCTAGCTTGGCGACGGAGTTTTTGACAATGCTGGATGGCTACAAAAAGTGGGGAAAATTGTCGATAATCTGCTCGAGATAAGCATAGAACTGACGGCGTTGGGTGGGGGGCGATATATTTTGATATAAAGATAGTTATGAATATGTTCGATTCCATGACAGGGTATAACTTTTTGATAATGGTCTTCAGTTTTTCGGCACCTGAGAAAAATATATCATGGATATCGAGGGAACCTGGGAGGAATCTTTCATGTGTGGGTAGAAAATTGCCGATGTCGGAAAAATGCTTTTCTTTGCAATGATTTTGGAGAGGAGAGGTAAAAGGAGGTGTAATTCCGTATAGAGTCTCACTCTGTTTTTAACCTTGCCCTGAATGGTGTGTCAGGAGAAAGGAATCTGAAAGGGTGACAATATCACTGGATTAATAGTGAAATAGAACGAGGTTAGTGAATGTGTAAGGGTATATCTGAAGCCGCTTGAAAGAAAAGAACAGGCAACGGAAACATCTACAAGATAAGTTCCTGGAATAAATTTACAAGCCCTAGAAGTACGTTACGGGGAAAATGATATCCTTCTGGTGAACGTGAAATTCGAGCGATCAAAATTTTTCCAATAAATCTTGACCTTGCATTTTCCCTCCAAGTCCTTCATTCTCTGATCTTGCTTGAGAAATTAAATCGTATTACAGGCTACAAATAGGCGAGAATGAGGACCAGGGCGTGCACTGGAGAGGCTCATCCTTCTATTTTTACATTGTAGGCTAATTTTGTGTTGAAGGCAACATTTTGCGGATTGCATTGGTCCGGAACCATATACTGGGTGAGAGATAAAATTGCCGTCGCTCAAAATGCTCTTTTATGTGATTTTCGATCATCGACGTATTAAATCTTGCCTCGCGGCATCGGCCGTCAGTTTCGGCGAGTATAGGGCGCGGTCGTCGACTCCCTCCTCGTTCGGCTCCGCCCAACGCCGGCTAGCTTTCCATTTTTACGTTCCACTTATCGCTCACGTTATTCATATTTTTTCTTCTATTCTTAAGGCTAAGGTAATGATAAATCGTCAATTGTCGCGCAATTGACCGCCACCCGCGTACCATTCCAAGGCTAAGAGGGACTAGGATGGAAGTGCCTTTTGCCGCCGAGAGATCATGTGGAAAGAATCTTTGAATTTGAAGTGATCTTTTGGTCGTTTCTGGCACCGAGAAGACTATCACTTTTCAAAAGTATCTCAGCGACTTCGCGGAAGTCTTCGAAACCATTGCCATGGCATTTTCGTTACGGAGTCATCCTCAAGAGCGCATTTGGAGCGACAAGTCCAGAGCATAGATCTCTGTCGCCTTGACTGAGGTTCGAGCCCGGATTCCGCGATATTATGCCGAGTGCTTAGATCCACAGGCGAGAAGGACGTTTCGGAAGCTTACATCGACAGATACGGGATCGAGTCCCATTCAAGGCTAAAAGCCAATCGTCTCCTGTAGAATTTTCGCACTTCTGCGCACCTGCGGGTGACTGCGCATAGGTGCTGCCGTAACAGGTCACAATAGTACCAAAATTCGCCAAAAAGAGCGAGTGTTTCATTGCGTTTGGTTTCAACCTCGTAGACGCTGGCGCCAAACTCACGCTTGACTTCTTCCGCAGCATTGTGTCTCCAGCAGCCTTGAGCGTCAAGTGCCCGTAAGAGTCCACAAAAACCCGACGACAAGCATGACTAGGATATGTAACAAGCTAAAGCACTCGGCGCGATATCGAGGGATCCGAGAAAGGGTGCGGTCAAGGCCGAAATTTTATTCTTTTCTCTAGCTTCCAGAAAAACTTTCTTACATAGGGAATTTAAGCTTTCTAAGTGTTATGACGAAAGTAAAATCACGACGGGAGTAAAATCGGTCTCTGTGATTGCTGGTTCATCGATGGGATTCCGCACTCATGAGTTACGGTGGCATCGATAAAAGATTACAAAAGGTATGATGGATTGTGAGGGGGATCGGGTTGGTGAGGTGGCAAGAGTATTGGCTGACCATACGGACGGCCAGGGTTCAAATCCCTGCGGAGGAGGATGTCTTACAGAGGAAACCCGATCCCTACTTGAGTGCCTTGTGAAGGGCGACGGAGTGCAGTACTCTGTCTGTCGGACGAAACGTTAAACCGTGCTCCCCTTGGCGCCTTTCGTTAAGAACAGGCTAATGCCGACGCCGGGTTTCTATCCACCCTACCTCCCTTACCTGTCCCCTATGGCGCAAATTACCGTAGCCGTCGGTCGCCTCCCTAAGTATCCTATCCAATGAATTGTGATCATGTCATCTTATTGTCATTTACCAAATCAGTTTTGGTCATGCGGTCATCAAAACGGCAACAGAATCCAGAATACAAAAAAAAAGCTGATTCGAACACTGAGGTAGAATATGAGAAATAGACAACGGATTAAAATTGACTGTGGCAGGCGCTCACTCCGTAGAAGTATTTAATATGCGTCTTCATCATAATGTGAAAAGTATTTTACTTAATTATGGAACGTAGACAAGAGTGGTTATAGATTCATATGTGTATCCATTTTCCTTTTATGGTTCGAGCCAACACTTTAGAAGCAACACGTTGACATTCACCTTGAACAACATTCATTTTAAAGAAACACAACAGCAGTATGCCGGTTGAAAGACGAGTTAGTGGAAGAAACTGCACTTTAAGGTAGTCTGAGCGACATATCATTGTCCTAAAAATCAATTACTTTGGTCTCAATTTTAAGAAAAATATCTCATCCTTCTAATGACACCAAAAATTTAACCCCTTAACGCATTACTTTTCGAGATATTTGACAAGAAATACCGGCCCTTTTACATGGGAAATGGTACGTGTATGAACTCCAGAGAGACTTCTTTTACAAAATGAGGAATTTCTAACACTTAGATGTCGTAAAAAAAACTTTTGTATGTTTTCTCAACTATTTTTGAAAATTAATCATATTATCACCGCAACAGATTCTTGGGTATCACAAAAAAACCTTCCGTTTTGAATGAGTTTCATACGCACCGCGAGAAAAAATGAGTCAAGTTAGAGACTTATTTAGATATTTTCATTTAATTGCTTACCATTGCTGTCATGTTAAACTATATTATTGCACCATTAATAATCCAATATTTAATTCATGCGTCCTACAGTTGGTGAAATAAAAACGTATAGTTCGAATATGGTCTCTATTATGACTAGGGAACTATCTCACTCGGACTACCTTAATGTGGTGCTGGAATTGACGCCTTCACCCTCCCAGATCATCGTTAAAATAATATACGCGTTGAATCAAGACGAACCGTACATGTAAAGTTCGACGAGAAATTTATCCATTCAAAAGATAGATCCAAGTCTTCACAAGCATCGTGGAATTATTTGATCGGCCCATTATTTGAACTGAAACCAGACGAAGGCCCAGGAAAATACATTGATCAAATGAAGAGGAGAATGCGTAAAAAGAGCTACCGGGAAGTAAGGGAGCTAGCAATAGATAAGGAAGGATGGAGGATTACAGTCAGTCAATCTCAGTATTGCACAACCAATGATAGAATGAATGAACTATAATTGTATAATAGTTTAAGGAGTTTTAGGTCGTTTTAGCTAAAAGCTGAAAGGGTATCAATTGCATTGGAAATATTGTTTGACTGAGAATACTCGCTAGAGATGTTGCCCTGTTTTTCACTAACCAGGCTTCTTACTTGGTCCACTATGGAACCATTTGCTACAAAAATTTGAGTATTTAAAAGAATGAGTTTTATTACGGTGATCTCCTCAATCGATTCATATGGAAATCTGATCGGCGATTTACGTGCCTATTTACTGCACCTCTATATTTAAATCCAATCTAAGTCTCTAGTTTATATTTTTCTAGATGGAAATCATTAATATTTAATTTTTTACTCTTAATTTTGGGTCTGGCCATTACGTAAAGGCGACGCGAATAGTGGGTAAAATTTTAATTTTTGTCGAGCCCTCTGATAATGTACTGCGACGTCCTAGAAAGGTTAATTCGTCATAATCTTGAACTCGGTCACGTCAGCGGCAAAACGAAACACGTTTTACAGTTGACGAGGGCCTTTTTCTCCCTAAAGAATGATTTCATAGGACTCTTTTTTTTATTGCGGTTTAGCTACTGGGATAAAAAGTTTGAAAACCCGTTTGAAACTGCTCCCACGCCTAATTAACCGATTAGCAATGACAATCCTCACCATATATCTGGCTAGCAAAGGTTGCTCGGCTACTTCTCCGGGTCAATTCCTCCGTGACTGCCGACGTTTCGATGAATGAGTCGTCCATAAGCCACTAGGCTGAATGTCGCGATAGTTGAAACATTGTTGACTTGACATTACCATAAGTTCTGATAGACCGTGTTGGGATGCAAATAATATGCGGCACAGTATTAAAGAAACTTGGCTTTGTTAAGCGAGTAATAGGGAGGTCCTCGGATGAAAAAGTCAAAGAGAGATGCTACTTCGCTCTGATTAGGCCACATCTCGAATACGCCGCGAGCATTTTGGACTCTGGTCGTAAAGATTTACCAATAAAATGAATGAAATACAAAGAAAAGCAACACGCTTCGTTAGAAACTGCCACGAGCGAACATATCGTGTCTCTCAACTTTTAGAGGGATTAAGGTGGGAGTCCCTAGAGACTCGGAGGCTGCAAGCTAGGCTTAGGTTGCTTGAGAAATTCAGAGCTGGTGTGTTTCAGGGTGACACACAGAATATTATCATGACGCCTCACTACATCTCTAAGTCTGACGGATGCGATAAAATAAGAGAGATACACTGCTGAACAGATAGGTACAAAAACTCGTTCTTTCCGCGCACAATAAGCGACCACAATAAAAACTGAGCTCCACTCAATACACTCCCAAAATACACGTCACCATTTCACCTCCCAAAACCTTATCCCTTACATCTTTACACGACTGGTGACCAAATACCTCTGCTACACGCCCATGCGGCGGCTCGCTGGGTGGTATGTAGATGTAGCTGAAGTAATAAACATCTTAATCTTCATCTTAATTTGGACATTTGAATTGTTTCAAATTAAATTCTGAAGACGTGAGTGTTTGAGGACTGATTGACATCCGGGCGGTCGCGTCAATGACGCGAGGCATTCGGGAGTTGACGAGAATTGCTCCGCGGCCCCAAGACTCGCAATGCGTCCATCATGTCGTCCCCTTTCACTCCCTCGAGTCATCGCTTCACTCTCGGGTCGATGGGCTGATGAGAGAGGGCCTCACATGCAGTTCTTTTTTCGGTTTCATTTTCGATGGAGAGCCGTGGGAGTGACCACCGATGACTGAGTCTCGGAGGAAGGGAAAGTACTCTCAAATCGAACCGGTTCGCGGACTCAAAACATGGTTCCCTCCGTTCCCTCTCTCTCTCTCCCCAATCGACCCCGATCGGGGTTTGGCAGGCTCACGTGCGAAATGTCACAGGGAAAAAACTACGCGATCGTTTTTACGCGGTCCCATATCACAGGAGCGCTCATTCAAAATGGAAAAGGAGCACTGGATACGCGGAGGGTTATTGGCCGAGCAAAAGGAAACGGTCGCTGAAAAGTTGCACACGAGACGCGCATCGATGGAGTGCTGGCGTGATTTTTCCAGAGATCATTGACAGAAACTGAATCATGTCCAGAACACGATAGAACTTATAAAAATTGCGTTAAACACACACATTACAATGCCATCTGGGCCTCATTTGCATTATTTATAGCTGCTTAAAGATAGCGATGAATCTGGCCGCCCTAAAAAGCTTCGTAACGTTATTTGCTCGTATTCCTAGACATTCTTCGACGTAAAAGCTGAAATCACGCCAAATGATTGCGGGGCCCGCCGCCTTGGGCCATGACCACCGAGAGTGTAGTTTAGGTGGTCATGCTTGGGCGCGGGTAAAATACGTCACCTGGTGACGTAATTTACCCGTAATTTGATAAGCAGTTTATCATGTAATTGCACCATCTGCTAGTGTCTTCGGTAATTTATCACAATCTATTAAATGCTGCAACAGTACTACGTATTTTAAACCAGGTAACCTTATGGTTTTCGTAATCCTAATTCAATTGTCAACACGATGGAACGTGTTTTTGAGAAAAAAGTTTATGCAAAAACCCATTTACGCGAGGAACTACATTGCCATGGGTCGGCAGTTGATCCGAGGGTTCATCCTCTTGTCTCCTGCGAGAGCTATTAAAGCTCACTCAGACCAAACTAAAGCAGCGTTCTAATTCATCGTAAGACTCCTTCCGATGTCGCATGAGCGTCCTTCCGAGGCCGGCAGCCATCTCGAAGGATGTCCGAATTTATTGAGCCTCCTCCCAAGGATTCGAATGAGAGCACTTCCATCAAGGATGCATCGAGTGTACACTTAGACTGTGCCCGGAAGCCGATAAGGGTGAAGCGTGCGAAATTCACTAATTGGGGGCTAGTTTCATTATCTGCGGCTAGAATATGGAGAGTAGTAGGAAACGACACTGCTTGTAATTAGGAGGACGAGTCCAGAGGACTCAGCAGAATTTGGATCCAATTGCTCAACGCTCTATCAACTAGGCAATCACAATGTTTAAAAAAACACATTACTGTTTTTATATCAATGGTCAAACAAACAATGGATTCCAACCTACTTCGATTTGCGACCATCAGCCAACCATTTTGCAGACTTCCACACTAACACGAGGACATGTTTATCATCTATATTGTTACCGTTTATGTCCATACATCCGCCATTTCTCAACTATTTTCGCCTAACACAAATACCACGAAGCACTCAGGCACTCAGGGTATGCTTACATGAGGTTGGAAGCCGCTGGTCTCAGAAATTTCTGGTTTGATTGGCAGTTTATCATATCATCGTTATTACTTGAGTTGCTCTGTATAAGTATGCAATTTCATGTGACAATTCAACATGATATTGGAGCGAATTTTATGAAATGTGACGCTAGCACCACGAACCTTCTTTCGCCCCACGACAATATTACCGAAGGTTAAAAAACACACGCAAAAAATAGAAATACTTAGGCTAAAACCTTCACCTATATGCTTTTCACAAAGGGTGTATGATTAGGAAGAATCTGATGCTTGATGATAAGGTTTTGGGAGGTGAAATGGTGACGTGTATTTTGGGAGTGTATTGAGTGGAGCTCAGTTTTTATTGTGGCCGCTTATTGTGCGCGGAAAGAACTAGTTTTTGTACCTATCTGTTCGGCAGTGTATCTCTCTTATTTTATCGCATCCGTCAGACTTAGAGATGTAGTGAGGCGTCACGATAATATTCTGTGTGTCGCTCTGAAACACACCAGCTCTGAATTTCTCAAGCAACCTAAGCCTAGCTTGCAGCCTCCGAGTCTCTAGGGGCTCCCACCTTAATCCCTCTAAAAGTTGAGAGACACGATATGTTCGCTCGTGGCAGTTTCTAACGAAGCGTGCTGCTTTTCTTTGTATTGCATTCATTTTATTGGTAAATCTTTACGACCAGAGTCCAAAATGCTCGCGGCGTATTCGAGATGTGGCCTAATCAGAGCGAAGTAGCATCTCTCTTTGACTTTTTCATCCGAGGACCTCCCTTTTACTCGATTAACAAAACCTAGTTTCTTTTCTAACTTCTTACAACAAAACAAAGGAAAAACTTATTCGACTTCTTTTAAACATAAAAAATGGAAGCTTTAAGTAGCCTTTAAGGTTATACCTGTGTAAAGGCTACCTTCAATTAACATAAAAATGTATGCCCAACAGATATATAATCAACAGTTGGTCATACAAAAAAAATCGTTTAACGCCAACAATCTCCAAAAATAGTCTTACTTTTCTTGCAAACGAAAATAATGTGTATGCACAATTAAATTCATATTACAATGCTTAATTTATACTTTTAAGTTAAACAGAGTTTTAATACTGCACTGAGTGTACTGAGTATACAGTCATGATTTCACTAAATGGAGTAATTGTACTCGAATCGAGTGTAGGAATTATGAAGGCTAACGTATTTTAACGAGGTTTGTGCGAGGTAATACCCTAGTCATGATAGAGACCATATTAAAATTATATTTTTAAATATGAGCGACTGAAAGTGTATGAAGCAAATCTTGTATCATTAATGACGCAAAACCTTGTTTAAATTACCAATAATCAACTGAATGAACATTTAAGATTTTAACGTGACTCATTTCTTTCTCATAGAACCCCGAGAACGCTTTCAAAACAGAAGATATTTTTATATTATGTAAAAATTATTGATGGAAGAATAAAATATTGATTTATTTTTAGAAACAGTCGTCGCAATTCTACATTTTTAAGTAGTCTCTCTGAAGTGCCCGACCGTACCATTTATCATAGAAAATGGCTTGTAATTCTGACAAATATATCAAAAGTTAGTATGGTAATCTGAATTTATTTTGCCGTCGTTTGAAAGGAGATCTTTTCCTTAATAATTGGACCAAGTTCATCAAATTTTATGTCAAGTGATCCCTCGCTCGTATTACCTCAAAGATTTTCTCTGCACGCTCTTTTCCGTGAAAACGAGAATGGTGGTGGGGATCGAGTTAGTGCGGGACGTAGAAGAATAAACTTATAAATCAACCATTATAATTGAAGTGCAATCGAATCTCGTCTAATCCTTCAAACCACTAAGTTCAATCGTAATCCACGTAAAATTTAGTCATCGCTGGCTCCACACAGAAGTTAATGCAACCCCATTTTTTCAAAAGAGAGCGGTGATAATTTTAGGCACTACATAATGATGGCAGTATCGGTTTTACTTGATTAGGCATTTGAATTCACCCTCCGACAACGTCAATTGTTTGGTCGGGTCATTGTTCGTACGGTTCGCAATATTTCATAATCAGACTCTTTCATAAAGAATTGAAACGTGCTACACCTTGTCACAACCTTAATTTGTGGCATCCATAAAAGAGTAAATATGTATATAATGATAGGGCGCTCATATGGAAAAGTCAGGAGATTTAAACTCCTCCACCCAAACCGAAAAGTAAATGGTATTTCCAAGGGTGGGATACCTACGTGGTCTGTACCCAATAATGGGGTCCAAGGGCTAATGATCCAACCGAAAGAAACAATTACCTACGGGCTGCGGCGATGACGTGCTGCATTTCAGAATATGAGCATTATTCAGTGTGAGCTAAACATGAGTTGGATTTGACGTGTGAAAGGACGAGGTTTTGATATTTCGATAATTTCATTTTCATTTTGCATAGTATCTTGGACAGATCAAAATTTCCTATTCCCTGTTCCCTTTAAGTCACTACACTTCCGAGGACGCCAAAAATCAATACAAAAGATAGGATTTCTTAACCTTCTACCTTAGCACAATCCAGCTTTGACCGCAAATTTAAAATGTATGCACTGTATGAAAAGAGCGGCGATAGAAATCCACTGAAAGAGATCTATTGCTAATTTATGATATGAAAATTTTCAATTTCAAGAAGAATATGCAATACTCGGATGTGAACCCCCGTGGGATTAGCGCCCACTTCAAACTAGATCAATGGGATTTAAGTTAAGCAATTTAAAACAAATCTTAATGTGGTGTTTTAATGAATCAATCCACGTATCGTCAATCTATTAGTGGATTTGGAGTGAAGTTATGAAAATAAAGCCTCACGTTATATGAGGTACAGTATTGTGAAATAACAATAAGAAATGAAAACAAGATTTTAGCCGCTATTTATAGGACGGGGAAGAAGTTTGTGCTAGGGAAGTATAGACATATTGATTTTCGGATAACTGTCATCAATCAGCTCTGTTCTTTTTATATTTTTTGAACTAGTTATTGTCGAGCAGTCGTAACTTTACTAGAGTTCAAGGTGAATCCTGCAATGGAATAAAATCCAACGTAACACATGCGTTATAAATCCGAGTCCTCCAATCTGTTGCCGTTTTGATGACCGCATGACCAAAACTGATTTGGTAAATGACAATAAGATGACATGATCGCAATTCATTGGATAGGATACTTAGGGAGGCGACCGACGGCTAAGGTAATTTGCGCCATAGGGGACAGGTAAGGGAGGTAGGGTGGATAGAAACCCGGCGTCGGCATTAGCCTGTTCTTAACGAAAGGCGCCAAGGGGAGCACGGTTTAACGTTTCGTCCGACAGACAGAGTACTGCACTCCGTCGCCCTTCACAAGGCACTCAAGTAGGGATCGGGTTTCCTCTGTAAGACATCCTCCTCCGCAGGGATTTGAACCCTGGCCGTCCGTATGGTCAGCCAATACTCTTGCCACCTCACCAACCCGATCCCCCTCACAATCCATCATACCTTTTGTAATCTTTTATTGATGCCACCGTAACTCATGAGTGCGGAATCCCATCGATGAACCATCAATCACAGAGACTGATTTTACTCCCGTCGTGATTTTACTTTCGTCATAACACTTAGAAAACTTAAATTCCCTATGTAAGAAAGTTTTTCTGGAAGCTAGAGAAAAGAATAAAATTTCGGCCTTGACCGCACCCTTTCTCGGATCCCTCGATATCGCGCCGAGTGCTTTAGCTTGTTACATATCCTAGTCATGCTTGTCGTCGGGTTTTTGTGGACTCTTACGGGCACTTGACGCTCAAGGCTGCTGGACACACAATGCTGCGGAAGAAGTCAAGCGTGAGTCTGGCTCCAGCGTCCACGAGGAGAAACCAAACGCAATGAAATATTCGCTCTTTTTGGCGAATTTTGGTACTATTGTGACCTGTTACGGCAGCACCTATGCGCAGTCACCCGAAGGTGCACAGGAGTGCGAAAATTCTACAGGAGACGATTGGATTTTAGCCTTGAATGGGACTCGATCCCGTATCTGTCGATGTAAGCTTCCGAAACGTCCTTCTCGCCTGTGGATCTAAGCACTCGGCATAATATCGCGGAATCCGGGCTCGAACCTCAGTCAAGGCGACAGAGATCTATGCTCTGGACTTGTCGCTCCAAATGCGCTCTTGAGGATGACTCCGTAACGGAAATGCCATGGCAATGGTTTCGAAGACTTCCGCGAAGTCGCTGAGATGGCAATGAGGGTTTTTCGGGACCTCCTCCTCGTGGCATCAATAAAAGATTTTAGTGGACGACAGTTACAGTGGCATTAAAGCTTTCTTCTTTATGTCTGAAGAAGGTAGCTGTAATACCACCGAACTATCGTCCGCGAAAATTGAACTACGCTGGAGAGATCCCGAAAAATCTTCATTGCCAATACCATGGCTACTCCAGGTATCCTCAAAATACGTCATTTATGAGGCTAAATGGAATTATTATGGATGAAAATATTTCGGTCAAAACATTTATTGATCATTTTTGCCTCGCCCCTGCACACAAAAGGAGTTGGTGTACTGTGAATTAAAATTAGAATCAGGATTCAGGTTGGCCTGTGGCCATCGCAAGTAATGATACCAATCCTATACAATCTCAACACGTATACTCAGAGGGAGCAACACTCTCTAATCTGCGGAGCTAAGCACGCCTAATGACTCTCTTCATTGCGCATAGAGGAGGCAAATGTTTTAATGGCACTTTAGTGATAGTATAGCATTTCTTTATTGCCTGTTAACATTTTACATTTTATGGACACCCCAATCGCGCGTGCTCAACAATCAACTTAAAACAAGTGTTTGGCATATAATAAACTAAACTGCTGAGTCGGAAAGCTTATCGACTGGGTAGTCAAATAGGCAATCTTTTATACTACCCACGAAAATAATTTATTCGGTACCTTTTGATATTCCCGGGCCAACCGGCCATAAACGTTCCGAGGACATTCAAATTCAAGAGAAGGCAAGGGTATGCGAGGCAGTGGGCGTTGAATTCTGAAACATTCCTCTCCTATTTTTTTTTTCAAAATTATGGATACAATTTTTCAATATTCAGAGAGGTCAAAATGTCTCGCATTATGTAAATAACCAACCAATCGACTTACATCACATTTTGTTGTTATGTTTGCCGTTATCAGCCACCTCGGCATTTTACGGTGTGTTTTCGGAGTTTTGGTTTCAGGTAGTTTATTTGACTTAATGATTGAGTTAGGTGTGTTCAGTTGTTATGAGATTAGGATGCTGGTTAGAATGAGGGTGGCTTGAGGGTGGCTTAAGGGCGGCGGTGTTTTGCTTTAAGCTTTTCATCGTATTACCTGGGGTTTCATATGAGGACATTGTTTATTCGGGGAAACTTTGTAAAATTGGTGTAGCTGGGCCTTCAGGGAGGTAAGTATCGGGGATATTTGATTACCTTTGCAAATCTTTATGCTCTCTATGTACCAGTGGGCGGCGGTTATCTTTGATATTTTTTTTTTCATTTTCTGCATTTAGCTCTTCCCATCGATTGACTTCTATAAGAACGTATGGATATTTCGCTTACTTTAATTCTAAGAGGGAATATGACTAGCTAACTAATCCCACGATAGATTACCATAAATCAAGGCGCTTTATGGGCCGAGAACTTGATCATATCGGAAAGAGGATGTGTGTATAGTGGAGAAATTTGAAGAATGGGCTTGCAGAAGGACAGAGAGAGTGAGCTGGGTAGCGCGGGAGACGAACAAGGAAGTAATGAACATGTTGGGAGCGGGAAGGAAATTGTTGGTGGAGATTCGGAGAAGGCAGAAAAGTTGGGTGTGGGATGTGCCTGGAGGAGAGGTCGTGTTGAAGATGAATGGGGTTCGTTGATATACATCTGCATCTACAGACAACCCTGCGACCCACCGCATGGGCGCGTGCCATGGGATATGCGGACACCAGCAGTGTAAAGGCTTAAAGAAGAAGGTTATGGAAAGGTAAAATGATGGCGTGTATTTTGACTGCTGAGGGTTTTAAGTGGAACTCAGTATTTATTATAGTCTCGTATTGTGCGTAGAAAGATCGAATTTTGTACCTATCTGTTTGGTAATGTATCTCTCTTATTTTATCGCTGAAATAGGACCTTGAGATGTAGTGCGACATCAAAATAATTTTCTGTTTCCCCCTGAAGCACAACTTTGCTTAATTTCCCCTGCAAACTAAGCCTACCGTGAAGCCCCCGAGTCAATTTCGACGTCCAAACTAGTCTCTCTAAAAGCTGTGAAACACTACGTTCGCTCGTAGCAATTTTTTACGAAGCGCGCAGCTTTCCTAAATATTATATTTGTTTTTTGATTTAAATCTTTCTGTGAATGGTTGTAAATTCTCAGAATACATTCGAGTTGTGGCTTAACTAGAGCGAAGCAGCACCTCTCTTTCATTTTTCATCCCAGGACCTTCCAATTACACGCTTGATTAATTCTAGTTTCTCAATTCTTAAATTAGAGCGCGTGCAAAGAAGGCTAGGTTTGTTAAAGGCCGTCGTGAGAATTTTATAAGTGTTACGAGCTTAATAGAAGAACTAGGATGGGAATTACTATCAGAACGCAGATTAAAATTTAGGTTCAATCTTTTAAGTAAATTCGAAACCGATCTGTTCACAGATGACGTTAGATATATATTGAGAACCCCCGCGTATTATGCTAGGTTTGATCATATTAACAAGATTAGAGAGATAGATTGTCGTACCGATTGGTTTAAAATGTCATTTTTCCCTCGTACTATAAGAGAGAACAATAGGCAGCGTAGCAAAGGAATAGGTAGGTGAAATATAGTTAGAGTAGTCTGTAGTGCATGATGCATGTAATAACAACCAATAATCCCTTCCTTATTATGTAGATACTAACCATCTAGCTCCATGTGACCCTATTATCTAGCATATCTCCCTTAAATATCCTATTTGCATGTCAATAGTGCATGTTTGGTGATCTTCACCCCCTGCCACACACCCTCGTGGTGGCTCGCAGGGTATCACGTAGATGTAGATGTACATGAATGGCTTTGCCACATATTTTTTGTTCGTGTGTTCTCCATGACATGGCTGACGTTTAGGTGTTCGAGGCTGTTTGGCTTCATGTTATGACTTAATGGTTATTCCACCCGCAGTGTAGATATGGCGATGGTGTGATTACTTCCGCAAGAAGTGGACTTTAAGTGCTAATACTACAAAGATTTAGTTATAGCCACCACTCCTGGCACCACGTTTTTTTCATACTTGGGAAGCGTGGAAGATAGAGAGGGAGAGGAAAGATGATGAAAAAGGAGTGAATAAGAATATCAGGTGACAAAAAAAATGGCAGAGGGTTTGAACATGAGCTACCTGTTAGTGACCGAGTAATGTGCAAACAGGGAGAAAAAGTGCCATAAATGAGGACGTTAAGAAGGGTAGGGACCGCCCAAAAACTTACCAATTTTAAAATACAGATTTATTTGTGATACCTTCATGCATATGTTATGTATTAATTTTCTTATTGTTTCTATTTAGTCTGGTGGCTTGAAGATTGCTTTGCGGGTTTCCCACCGTCCTTAGGCAAACGCCCGGCAAGACCGCTCCAGTTATTCTTGTACATATGCCAGTGACGTTTATTCCAGTTCTGAAGAGGCGAAAGCCTAAAGCGGGGTCCGCACTGGGATAAAATTAGCGGAATGTAGAGTAAATTTTATTAGTGGAGACGGCAGGAGTTTGGCCTCTGTCACCTATCAGTCAGCCGGTTGAATATCAAATCCGCCGAGTCATGCACTCGAAGTCAACAAACAGCCGTCCGTCGCCTCTCGGCCTCTTCCTCACTCCCTTGCTTGTGTGAGTGGCTCACTTCGCTCCCGACCGCCGCATCGAAATGGACATGGATGAAATGCTCTCAACCATCGGATCATGAGTGGCATCCAACGCAGAGAGACTCACTCTTCATCATCAGCAAAAAGCAGGGGTTGTCAGTGAAACCAATTCGTCCTAATTTCCACCTCTCTCTTCACTTTTCTGTGGCTCTTAACCTTCATTAGTTATCGAGCATCTGTAAAAAAATACAGCCTTGATCTCTCCCTGCTTTTCCTTCCTAGTATATATCCCTCTAAAATATTTTGTGACAAATTTAACGCGCCTTGAAAGATGTCCAAGACATTTGATTTTCCTCTTTTCCGTGGTGTTTATTAGGCTTCTCTTTTTTCCTTGATTTCCTTCAGAACACTCGTTTATTTTTCTCTCCCGCCAGCTTATTTTCAGCTTCCTTCTCCAAATTCTTTTTTTGCTACCCCCAATTGGCCTCTATCTCTTTTCCCCACACTCCAACTCTCAACTTCATAATGTAGCACGCTCCAGGTTATCGCCAAATGTTTTCCAAAGCAAAGCCACTGAGTCCTCTTCGAAGCAAAAGTTTCTCTTAGAGCTCCAAGAAATATTTCGCTAATAGTTCTAGCTATATTCTTTGAAGCATATGACGCACTATACGTACACGGAAGTACGATAATTTTTTTTGAATTTTGTCATTGTCATAGCTGCCGCGGACGAAGCTCCTGAGTAACGCTTTCGAACCCCAAAAGGCTCCACGGAGCACAGTTTGGGAAACGTTGCTCTATTAACACGCTTGGTTTGATGCATAGTTTGGCCAGGACTATCGAGATGCAAAGGCGTCTCATTGAAACTGATACACGTTAATCGAATCTCATAATGAGTATGTCGATGTACGAATCCGAAAAACTTTGGCGAAAACCTTCAACTGGAGCACACCGCTTAGTGGAATTAAGAGTTGAACGTTGGGGAAGGGAAGGGGAAACAATTGAAGGCAGCAAAATTTTGGATCTGGAGAAGAATGCTGAAGATAAAGTTTTTCGGATTCGTTCATCGAAATACTCACCATGAGATTGGATTTATATTTATCGGTTTCGATGAGACGCCATTGCATCTTGATAGTCCTGGCCACCTTTTGAATCAAAATGTGTGTGCTACTAGAGCAGCATTTCCAAAACTGTGTTCCGCGGAGCTCTCAGAGCTCCATCCGCGGAAGCTATGAAAATGACAAAATTCACACAAATAAATCGTACTTCCGTGTACGTAAAAAGTTTCATATATACCTACCTTTAAGAACACAGAACTGTACTCTAAATATTCCTTGAATCTCAATGCTTCGAAAAGGGCCGCGTGGCTATAAGGTTTGGGAACAGCTGTGCAAGAGTTTTTCTAGAGAAGTTATGCGGTTCGATAGCACTGTGGAAGTTTCAAATCATTAATAATGTTTAGTTGGTCTCAATTAGTCGTTAATTAACTCATTTAATTGGCCGTGGACGGAGGCAGTCGTTGGAGAATGGAAGAGGTCCCGATTTGACGAATATGAGGCATAAATATATAATAGATTCTCAGGCTTCACTTGGTGGAGCAACATTGTGATGATTTGTAAATGAATTCACTTTGTAATACTCCACAATGGTTTACAAAAATTTCAATTCATTTACAAATCATGAAGCATAAAATAATGGAGAGAAAAAAGTGTTGTAGATAATTATAATAGAAAAATAGTGTAGTAGTGACGTTATTTGTCGACTTGCGTGCGATAGCCACGTTGGATGGACTACATTTCGCAAAAAACTAAGGAAAATATTAATTTTAACCGGCATGGACACAATCCACTCTCGCGCATTTTTTACGGCAAACCAAATCAAGGCTTAGCTGAAAAACTAAAACTTCCTGGGAAATTACGGGCGCCTCAGGACCTGCCGACGCTATCCCCAACGCATGAATTTCACTCGCAGCCGGGCAGGGTCGAGCTCTCCAATCTCTGACCAAACCGACCTTCTGCTGGAAGACCGTAGAATCAGTTTCGATTAATGGCCGGTTGAGAATATTCCTCGAGAAAGTTGCGCACCTACTAATGTGACCTTAGCATCGGGAAAGAAGTCACCGCGTTCATTTGATTCTTTCTGGTATCATCAGAATTGTCTTCCATCAATTAATCATCCTGTCTAACAAAAAGCGTATTTCCGTTCCGTCGTCGGATTCCCTGAATTTTTATTGGTCTCTCACTTTCAAAACGTTTATGATGGAGGCACTGGATCACGATTTAGATGTAATCAAACCAGAAAGCAATGATTAAACTACACGTGGATGCCAAAGGGCGGGGCCGGTTGGACAAAAGCTCTCTCTCTCACTCCCCTCGGTCAGTCATGAGCCACGGCTTGCCGTGTCCTTGCTTTTACTCTGGTATTTCGAGCCGATTTCAGCCTTGAAAAAAAAATATATATTTTATGAAAGTGTTCGTCCCGCCGAAGCCCTGCGGTGAGACAACATCTGGGATAAATGGGGAAACCAAATGGTGGGAAAGGAGGCAAATTTCTCCGTCCCGGAGGATGTGCGACTTCTCTCGTTTTGTTTGCTCTGTAGCATGCGGTGAGCGCGGCGGGGGGGGGGGGCTCGTGAGCTGCTCGATGAGCGGGAAAGTGACTTCTTCCCGCGGATCGCCTCGTCCGCAATTAATGAGCCGTCCACTCGAGCAGCTGTCGCGACCCACGACGCGGGTGAGATAGCTTTGACCGACGGGTGGGCGCGGGACGAGGAAAGATCGCATGACTCAGTGGCGTGTAATGGCTTTCACGACGAGGCAGATCGAAAGGTGGCGGCGACGGGGCGTGGTCGGGCGGAACCCTCTCGTCGCAACCCTCGCCTGGATCCGGCCCTGAATCCGGGACTTATTCGCTCGACCCACGGGTTGGCTCGTGCTGGCCACCTCCCGGAAATTCCGGGAGAAGAGTCGTCCCTGGGTAAGCGGGTGGCTCTCATTCTCAGGTCGACGAAAAATTAAACAATAAATGATGAAGAGCAACTTCCTACGAAGAAATATTTGTCATGATTGAGTATTGAATGAGCGGACGTACTTCCCCATATATGGCGCCATATATGGCCGTATCTGCCTCCCAGCCAACTGACCAATTCGTTCTTCAAATTAGATGCATGGAGCAGCAAAACTTGGTGGCTCTCGCCATTAAAGGGCGTGATACCAGGGTGACGAAAGCTTACCCTTAGAAAAATATACTATTGAAAATTAGAAGTCATTTCGAGCATCTAACAGTTTATATTAAATATCCTATTCGCTAAGATATCCTATTAGATATTAAAAGTAACTTAGTATTTATTTCGGATATCGGATGGTTACTGTTAGGCATTTATGTTAGTAATTATTTTGAGTTTAGTAATTTAGGGAGATTCTAAAAAGTTTACTATTGAAAACCACTGAATAATTCGTAATACTTTGTTTGAAATTAACAATATTTAGTACTATTTTTCCTAAGGGTGAACAAGACAGTTATGAGTTAAGAAGTCGCGATGGTCGTTACAAATGTCCCTGCAGGACCTTTTGGGTCTTTCAGACATAGATCTCATACACTCCGCTATCGAGTGCCAACTAGTTTTGCCTCGGCTGGAGCTTTCACTTATCGATGAAGTTTATCCAAGACAGGAATTGGTTGATGGTGATTACACTTTGCGCATCACTTATAAAACACAATTTTTTATTTGCCAAATACTGTCGTTTGTCCAAACCTATGGAAATATACGTGGCGATGAATTTAAATTTCTTGTCACGAACCTCATAATATGGTATACGTTTTGGTATCCCCTCGATGGCCAAAATGGATTCGTGTCCATGTTCCTCAGTGCAGAGGCATCGGAGCTTCCGACGAAACGCAAAATTTCGCGGTCACCCGTGATTGTCAAACAAAAATACGAATATGTGAATATGACCATATGTTTCTTTTCATTGTCATAAATTAACGACACCACTCCCGTGGTTGACATTAACCTTCGTGTTTATGCCGATGACGCAGTAATGTACAGGGAATTCTGCGGTGAAAATGCAGTCCAATGGACCTTGGGGCAATCCATGAGTGGGAGATCCCTATGGGAATGGGGGGATTACCATTACGATGGCCTGGGTTCTGATCCCGGCAGTGGCTGAGATTTTTCAGTGGAATCCCAGTTCCTACCTGGGTGCCACGTAGAAAGCTTTTCAAAGGTTGAACTCCGTCCGTCAGATAGGTCATTGAAATGTGATCCTCTTGCAGTCTTCCGCTAAAAGCTGGATGGTGTCGACGCCTGGTTTCTCCCCCTGACATATTAAAGCACCAGAGGTAGTGCTGCCAATACTCGGCCGTAAGTAAATGTGAAGCTGCTTCCGTCATATAGTGTGTCCGTGATTCACAACTATCGTAATAGGCCTAAGCATGTTTACCGAGGAGTTTTCTGCATAAAAATATATTGAGGAGAAATAGACGTGCAGGAGCAATGAAAAGCCTACTGTGAGCACCAGGGCAAATGCAATCCTACATGGAGTCTTTAAATTCGTAGTGAAATAATATCAATTTAAAATATTCTTAATGTGGATTATTTTCATTATAAAGGAAAACTTACGACAACATAAAGCTTGTTTTAGAACATAAGCTACGGCGAGTAGCGTGAAAAGATAATTTGTTTAATTCGAAAGGATGAGTCGCAAATCACATGATATTATTGTTATAAATGCAACTGTCGTTGAAAAAATCTTTACTTACATTTTAAAACAAGTAAGCATACGAAGAAAAGTAAATTACATTACGATTAAGGACATATTTCAAGGGAACAATTGACTACGCTCACCTCAATGAGGGAGTCATCTCAAGAGACGAACCCCTTAAAGTGAACTGCTGATACCAATAATACCACCTTAAAGTGACTTTTCACTCTATGACGAATTTATGACGTGATTGTTAACCCGCTGTTACCTGCTTCTTTTGCACATATGGCCCCAGCTGTTGGTCACCTTCTCAAGTAACCAATCAAAGAACCCATAAGTGATGTAACTCGTGTCAGCAGGAATTAAATTTTGCAAAATGTCGTAGCAATGATTTTTCATGAGAATACTATCCCCATTATTGCAAGTTCAACCCTTAAAAAAATGCTGTACAAACTTCTCTGTAGAATATCATTAACTGTACCGAAATTGTCGTGCTTTCCGTTGGGCCTTTTTTAAAGGATTTGTATTGAACACGAAGGCCTACTACTGCTAGTAGTAGTTTATGTTTCGTAGAAATAACTTCGGTAGAAAAGTGGAAGCCTCGATAAATCCAAGGTAACTTTGCCTGTCTTCTTTAGCGAGAGCTCTCCCTTTCGGGTGAGTTTAAGAATAGCAGTAAATATGGTCAGTGGCTAAGGTCCTATCGAATATTCCACAATGATGAGCTCCGTAAAGATATTATTAATGAAGTAACTAAGCTTAGCCCAAGAATATGATTTCAGGAATTTTGCACACCTTAATTAGGATTATCCGCAGATTGCTAGGAATTCTACAGATATAACGATGAAATTCTGTTGAAAGTCCTCTATATATTTCCACCTTTGACAAAATTGTCCAGAAATACCAAGGGAATTTTGTCAAATTATTTTTTGAAGAAAGTTCCTTGAATTTGCGAGCTGGATTATATATATATATATATATATATATATATATATATATATAAGTATATATATATATACTTAATATAAGACTCGGCAAATTAGAAAATGATGAATCCATTGGAGTGAGCACGATTGAAGATTACTCGCGGGGTAAACACATAACATTCGTGAATAAAAAACGTAGTCCCGCGAATCGTAATGCACTAGCCATGCGTGACGATTGGGTTAGGCTACTTCTTCCCACCTTGGCCTCGTTTCAGTTTCTCTACCAGTATTTGGTATTGCTATTAGGTAGGCTTAACCTTCGTGCGCTCGCGCGACGTTGTTCGACCATCATCGAATTTTCTTTGGATTTCCCAAAATTCAAGCACCCTAACACGATCGTTCAAGGGTAATTCGACTATAAACTTCAAACTCACTTCAGTAAAGATTTCTCGGGTTTCACACCGGCAAATTACGTCGAATACAAACAACTTTTCGATAGGAGACTCATCCATCGTTATCCAGAAAATCCTGATGACGATGGCTGAGTCTGTCGTCGAAACTTTCATAGTATCCATCAAAATTACCCGGAATAAAACCCAAGAAGTCTGTGCACAATTATTTCGCCGGGAAAACCTTAAATTTTTTATCAAGTGCACTTGTATGCTTTCAGAATAATTTGCTCAAAAATTAAATGACGGTCCAAACACTGCCCGCGCGACCCCACGAAGGTTTAATATCGAAGGAGAACGAGTACAGTGAAGCTCGGCAAGATATTTAAATGGTCGTGAGGTTATATATATTTCTGTATTAATCCTCGTAGAACGACTCACCGGAGCGTTTGCCAGACCGGATGTTAAAATTAAGGCATCAACCTTTCATTCGCAACCAATGTTTATTTCTAAAGATATCAAAAACATACTGCAATACATAATGGTCGATTTGATCGTTTACATAATACTAGGAATTCATTCATTCTTCAAAAGCATTTTCAGTACTTATACACCACATCTTTTCGATCCGCAGCCAGTTCGTTCCCAAACATGTATGCCTGAAATTATTATAAATTGTCGCGGCATAGAACAGCAGCTAAAAAATATTAACCCCAACAAATCCCCCGGTCCAGATCAAATACCTGCTCGCGTATATAAAACAATGGCATCAGACATAGCGCCTTACTTAGAATTAATATTTACCAAATCTTTAGTAGATCACGTAGTGCCTAAGGACTGGAGAGTAGCAAATGTCACACCTATATTCAAAAGCGGCGACAGGGAAGACCCTAGTAACTATAGGCCTATTTCTCTCACATCCATTTCCTGTAAGGTATTTGAACACATAATCGTAAGCTCCATTATGAGTCATTTAGATAGGGAGGCATTGTTAATAAATAACCAGCACGGATTTCGAAAGGGTAGATCTTGCGAAACCCAATTGGCCCTCTTCGTTCATGACATCTTGCTCTCGGGTGAAAATAATGTCCAAGTTGACGCGATATTCCTCGATTTTAGGAAAGCTTTTGATAAGGTACCTCACGTTAAGTTGCTCTCAAAACTAGAAGCATATGGAATAGATAAAAACATTATTAGTTGGATTAATCAATTCTTACATGGGCGGGAACAAAGGGTTGTCATAGACGGTATCATGTCAAACACAGTTAGCGTTACATCGGGTGTTCCTCAGGGAAGTGTAATTGGTCCACTTTTATTTCTCTTGTACATTAATGATATTAGTAACGTCGTTAAAAGTAAGCTTAGACTCTTCGCAGACGATGCGGTTGTGTATAGGGATATTAACAATTCCGAAGATAGCGACTCGTTAACAATCGACCTACTTGCTATTCATGCTTGGTGCGAAAAGTGGCAGATGGAACTAAACATAAAAAAGTGCGTAGCACTCAGCTTTTGGAAAAAGAAAAATTGGCCAGTTAGGGCTTACAGAATTAAAAATACAGAAATTATTCACGCCGAGTCTGTTAAGTACTTAGGAGTCACAATTAGTCACGACCTATCTTGGGGAAAACATATTAGGGAAATATGCGGTCAAGCATATAGGAAACTAGGCTTTATCAAGAGAGTACTCGGAAAATGTGATGAGAAAGTGAAAGAACGTTGTTATTTTTCAATCGTTAGGCCTCATCTGGAATATGCTGTTAGTGTATGGGATCCATACGAAACGGGCTTGATATCAGAGTTAGATCGCGTCCAGCGAAGAGGAGCTAGGTTTGTGAAACGATGCTACGATAAGTTGGCTAGTGTGTCTGGACTGTTAGAAGAATTAGGATGGGAATCGCTATCACAGCGTAGATTAAATTATAGGCTTAACCTCCTAAATAAATTTCAGGAAAATCATTTTACTGACGACGTAAAAAACATACTATTAACCCCTTCGTACTACGGCAGATTAGATCGCGCCAATAAAATTAGAGAGCTAGATTGTAGAACCGATAGGTATAAAATGTCATTTTTTCCGCGTACCATTCGGGACCATAACAGCTGTGATCGTCGTCATGAATAGTTCGAGTATTGACAATAGGCAGGCAGTTAATCTTTCTCATTATATTCTCCTCTTTCTTATTTATGCATGATGTAAATATTGGTGTTCTTATTTATGCATGATATTTTGAATCTGTAGTAGTAGTCTTTGTATCCCTTGCATGTTAGAACGATTGGAGATAGAATGTTTCTTGGGTATTAGATTTGTAATTGGCGCTTTGCATGTGTGGTACGCGGGCTTTAATGTAATGTCGGTATTCTACCATATCATTCATGCATGCCTGGTGCGAAAGCACCCCCTGCCACACACCCTTTGGGTGGCTTGCAGGGTATGACGTAGATGTAGATGTAGATGTAGATGTAGATGTAGGAAAGGAATCCCTTCAACGGGAAATTTAAAAAAATGCATTGATTCCATTAGTAGTTCGAGATCGTAATAGATCTAATCAAGGCAAGATCATAAGCTCTTCGTTAGATTGTCCAGGTCGTTAAATCGGTGAATGTTGCCTGCATCTCAAGCTAACGAGAACTGAAAGAGGGTCTCGCATGCCTCATTTCATGTCCGAAAATCGGTCACTCATTTTCCATTAGCGAATGTACAAAAACGTAAACACAGGTTAACTAACATATAGTTCCTTAAACTTCAATGGATGTAATGTTGGGAATTATTGATGGAAAATCACCGTTGCCATATACGACCCTGGCCTGGCTTGCTGAATCCTGTGTAACTGTAATCAACCAGACGACGGAAGCCCACACCTCCCCAATCAGCGATCGGAGATTTATTTCGTGAAGTAGGGAAAGGGATTTGTCCTATTGAAGCCTCTGTCCTTGCTCGGTCAGCTGGCTTCAGTCGACGATAAAATTTAGCCACGGGTGTCATGCTGGACGAGAGACGACGGGCAGGTGACGAAAAACGAGGAATGCCAATTCTTTCGAAACGCGACCTTGTGATTTTCCCCTGTCGGGTATCCTGTCATGCATGCTTCATGATGTTAACTGTAGATGCACGCTACAAGCATGATATGGCCCCTATATATGCTTGCCTTTCATCCTTTTCGATACATTATTGGGACTTTATTCCCCAAGGAGAAATGACAGAAATTATTTTGGATATATCCTGTACTAGTCATCTCAGTTTAGAGAGAAATGGATTTTTGAGCGGGCGAATTCTAACAATTGTCAACATTGGGTCGGGTGATACCTGAGTTGGTGCGTATGCACTAGCGAAAAGGAAAATTTTACCACGAGTATCGGTGATAGCCAAAGAAGTTTGTGAACGCTAACAAGTTTCAACAGAGGAGAAACTTGAGAATAATAATTCACTGCACTGTGAAAGACATACTCTAACTTCTATGATTCAATACGGCATCCTCCTGCAGGGTTGAATGCATTTTGAGTGAGCTGTAAGAAAAGCGATTCAACTGAAAAAAAAGACATTAAAATGAAAGTAATGAGTAATCTTTGATGGAGCACACGAAAGATAATGTGAAGAAAAGATGAAAACTTAAAAGACTTAAAAGTGGAATTCGGCGTTGATAGGACCAAAAATTTGGAGTTACGGGAAATACGATGACAATGGTGTGGAGGTGGGAGATTTTTGTATCACGTGTGGGTGTCGGTATAAAGGTAGCTAGAAAGAATGGGGGAATGACAAAGCGCAAGGATTCTCAGGAAAGAATTTTGGGGGAAATTCGTCAGATGCAGAGTATGTGGATAGGATAAATAGAGTGAGACAATGGTATGTTGAAGAACGCGGCAATGGTGATATCGCTGTGAGTGAGAAAGAGGAACTTTGAATGGTATGAAGAGAAGTGGGGAGTCTTAAGATAAAATACTGAGAAAAGTCATGGGTATACAATTCCACCCAACCATTAGGAATAAAAAACACTCGACGTTGTACTGTCCACTTTTTAATAATATTCGAACATTACTACACGTATTTCGGATTCTGTACCTGTACCTGATGATGGCCAATTAAACTCTTAGGACGACTCTGTACCTATGATGACCAATTATAGTGCCAAAACACGTGTAGTAACGTTTGAACGTCAGCTCCGGTGGCGGCGAGGTAAAGTCCCCGACAGCTAAACTGAGGGTCACGGGTTCGAGTCCCGCCTGGGAGGGTTTTTCACCACCCAGGGCCTGGATGTCTGTCAAGTTCTGTTAGTCTGGTTCCTGGAAAACCTGATTCCAAACTTAGAAGCCTAATGGGATTCCAGATACATACGAGCTAACAGAATCGTCCGGCAAACAAAAAAAACTTCCTCTTTCATGGTTATTGGAATCCGCTGTTTTGGGTTGGGCATAATGTCACCGATTTTCTGAGAGATGGAGAACCTGGTTACTATGTTTCGTTGTTGGAAAAACAACGACTCGGCCGAATCCCGAAAGATGAAATGGAAATATTAAGAAGTAGGGTTTTAGTTTCTCCGAAAACTGTCATCGATCGGTCAACGTCCAATATTAATTATATATCTAGAGGTGAAGGAGGTAAGGTCTGAGGCCCCACGTGAACACTTCAAGGAGACGGAACTTCGAATCCAGAGCGAACCAGTGCGCGTGCCACGACCCTGAGCGTGAATTCGCGTAGGCGTTTGTACTGGATACGCCCTCACACTGTCTTCGTCCCTGACCATTGCCTTGAGCATGGGCTTCTTTTTCTTTTTTCCGTCGCGAAAAATATGGTGGTGCTCTGTTTTATTCCGTGCCACTCTGGAAGCGCTCGAGAAAAGGGGTTTTCAAGGTAACTCCGAGGGAAACGGGAGAAGAATGCTGGGTAAAAAGCCTGCGAAAATTCTCCTCACGGCCGGACTTGTAAGCCGCGATTGTTCGAGGGATTCGGGTTCCCGAGGGAAATGGGGCGAAGAGAGGCGTTTAGGGACGACACCCAAGGGGAGAGAGAGAGAGAGAGACTCACTCTTGGAGAGTCCCGTTGAATCCGCCGAGTGAGAAAACCGCACGTGTGGCAAGACTGAGAAAGTTGATACCGATTGTGAAGGTGGATTTTTCCCTTTTGAAGGTGACGGCGGATGGGAGTCCACGAAAGGAAAAGTTTAACTTCCTTTCAAATTCTAGCATTCTGAAACATTTGTTTGCTGCCATGATCACCATGGTCGCTCAATCCTCTCACTTCTTTGCACAAAAACGTCTAATAAAATGGCGCAGCTGGAGGGAACAAATGACTAGTGATGATGCAACAAAACTGTGCACACTAAGCATTTATTTGAACGTGCAAGAGATATCCAAACGGGACATACACTATTCTAGAGTAAAATGTTGAAAGCGAGAAATAAACGGTCATCTTGAAACTAATGACGACAAATTATAAAAGAACAGAGCCGCCAAAGGATGGGTGAATCACGAGTCGCCACCAAAGTAAAAATAAGTGAAACTGCGAAAAATCGGGCAAGGGGTTTTTCAATGGATACATTTGAAAATTTATATTGTTCGAAGGGAAAGAAATCTCAAAACAAGCTAAATTAAATGAGGATTAAAAATAAAGGTTGGTAAATATAGGAAAAAAATCAGCATTTCAGGGAAAAATGTTTAAATATCTTCGAATGAAGAAATTAATTGTCCACAGGTAGAGATGAGATTCCATCTGATTCGGAATCTGAGAAGTCCAGAATATTATCCAATGAGCGTCCAAGAAATTTTAGAAAATTCGCCCACGCCTCCATTCCACTCGGATCCATGTCGATGAACATCTACTCTCCTGTATTTAGAGTAAACCTTTTCCATTTTATGGTAGCAACGTCAAGCCTGGAAACGTTTCTGCCAAGCGTACCAGCGGAGCTGTTATCTGGCGGTTCGTATGAGCTCAATAATATCGAGATCAACGCCAATTAAGGAGAAATTTCATCGCCATAGTTAACCATTGCAGTAATATCAAATAAACCTTTGCTGTGAAAATTTGTTGAGAGTCTGCTTTGTAGACTAGGTTTAATCACACAAAATGATTCTGGAGTCGTACATTAACTCACAAGTCCATTGAATTGAATTTCTAATGAAGATATTGCAATGGAGTTAAAAGATTCAAAGTAGTTTTTAATAAAAAAATCTGAGAAATTCGTCCTGGAAATCACTATCCAAGAGAAATCGCTCATTTCAAATGATTATGGCCTTTTCCTCCATCAATACGATTCCTCGTAAGCGAGCATCTCATTTTCATGTCTCAAAAACTTTCTCCACCATCACTTTACAAGCACTTAAGCTAGAGTGAGAAAGTAGTCTTTTTGCATGGAAATGTGTATCAAAGCCGATCTCATTCCTACCGCACGCGATCATAGGGCAGAGATTGGACAGCATAGTAACTATCAGTTGTCAGTGTGTGTTTGGATGGGGCGGCTGCCTTTCACTCACGTCATAATGTAAGGGCCGGCAAGGCAGTGATTCTTTTTCATGAAACTGGTCAGTGCGAATGAAGTTTGCTATTTTTAAACAGTCACTCATCTATTATCATGAATGAGTTTATTCACGACGTTGCCCTTGAATTTATTGAATAATACCGATAAAACAATCTGAATCTCCTTGTTTGTGAATTTTTATAGTGGGTCGTAAACTGCGGGGAAAGTTCTTGTTAGGTTTCAAATTTCCAATAGACTGGACCACTTTTTATTCGCCTGCGTCTCATTCAGGGGGCCATTTATTTAATGCCCAAGGCTATTTTTTTCGGGGATTTTAATTTCCGTTGATATCGCGATAAATGTTCAGAATGATTAAAAGGAATTAAACGTGTGTGAGGGAGGAGTCACATTCTAAATTTCTTTGGTCCGGAACTCACGGAATCTCATGCCTTTTGGAGGGATTCATTTGAGAACAATCTGTTTCCAGTTGAACATAAGTGATGGTACTACTTCATAGTCATCTGCAAAGGGAGGTATCGTTGAGAATGTGACCCTACTGAATTGAAATTAAGAAGAAAATTATGATTTTTCCAGCTTTTGGAGTGAGATTTTGACGCTGACTGTCAAACGTTCGCACAAGGACCACGAACTTAACAATCATTGACATTAGGTACGTTGACCACGTTATAACGTGAATTATAAACGAGAGCAATGATCAACTATAATTTTGTCTAACTTCATTTGCAAATTTATAAAGTTTTCACTCCGCATAAAAAGTACGCGACAGTGGGAAAGACTAGAGTCTACTGCGGTCTTCATTCAGCGTCAAAATATTCATGCCTACAATAATTTCATAGATCATGCGCTCCGCTTAAAAATACATTCTTGCAATCGCTTTCCTTTGATGATCGAATAAGGGAAGGTCAAGTTCTTCAGCATTCAGGCAGTTGTTTATTTGCATCCCGGGCAGCAAAGCCACATACGTAGATCGGTAGTATGTGTCAAATCAAATGCGGGCCAGACGTAATCGACTGCCTTCGGGAGTACATCGAGGTCACATGATGAATGGGTTTCCTTTTGAGAGATGACATTTCATACTGATGGAGGCAAATAGATGAATTTTCCTCCATTAGTATAAAAATAATAATTTCTTTAACACTTACAGGTTTCCCCAATTACAAGTGTTTTAATATTTCAGTAGACGAACACAAACACCCTTGTCCTGGGCAGTGAATAATCTTACCCAGGCGGGACTCGAGCCCGCAACCCTCGGGTTAGAAGGCGAGGAATTTACCCCGCCGACACCGGGGCCGACAAAACAATAGTCGCATTTGCTTCCCATAATAGAAACTGGGAGGATGAGATTATTTGTATTATTTAAGGAATTCACAGACAATGTTGTTGTTTCAAAGCATTTCATGAATTTAGTCTATTTAATTTTCTTAATAGTCCGAAAACCTCGGTTTATATTTTGACTTTTTTTAGCATTTGATGCGAGAGTTTTGGAAATGAAGGTCACAATGTGTATCATGCGCAGGAAGTAAATATGGATGCGCGCCAATCTACTTCAACAGGCGAGAGAGAAATATTTGGGAAAAAAACAAGGAAAGAACGAGATTGGAACATAGTTCTTGCTAATGACTACATGATTAAAACGTTAGAAACATTAAAATATCACACTCAACACTCATTACAAACCCAAAAACCAGGCATAATGTAATTTGGCATCCTACTATGCGAATACGCCACATCTTTGCGGAGGTGAGTGTATTCCTATGAATGTGTTAAGCACTATTCAATCCGTCCAATATGGGTATTATGCTTGCTTGCAATGTTGCCTTATATTCTTGTGCCATCGCACTCGATGTATAAGGAAATATTCCGACTCCATAGTGCGATGCCGTACGAGGAATGTATGATAAATGAATTAGAGCGCGTGCAAAGGAGATCCGCTAGGTTTGTTAAAGGCCGTTATGATAAATGTATAAGTGTTACGAGCTTAATAGAAGAACTCGGATGGGAATTACTATCAGAACGCAGGTTAAAATTTAGGTTCAGTCTTTTAAGTAAATTCGAAACCGATCTGTTCACAGATGACGTTAGATATATATTAAGAACCCCCGCGTATTATGCTAGGTTTGATCAGATTAACAAGATTAGAGAGATAGATTGTCGTACCGATAGATGTAAAATGTCATTTTTCCCTCGTACTATAAGAGAGAACAATAGGCAGCGTAGCAAAGGGATAGGTAGGTGAAATATCGTTAGAGTAGTCTGTAGTGCATGATGCATGTAATAACAACCAATAATCCCTTCCTTATTATGTAGATACTAACCATCTAGCTCCATGTGACCCTATTTTATAGCATGTCTCATTTAAATATCCTAGTTGCATGCCAATAGAGCATATTTGGTGATCTTCACCCCCTGCCATACAACCTCGTGGTGGCTCGCAGGGTATTACGTAGATGTAGATGTAGATGGCGCCCTGCGGTGGTAGTTAAGGTAATAATCAGTAATTGATCGGTTAGCTTGTTGCAGCCGGCAGTGGCATTTGTAGGTAAACAACGACTTTTTCAGGGATCTGAGGAAGGCCGAAAGAAGCTCCCCTTTGAAATAAGCCTACTCACGACGTAGTACAGCAAGATGTCCGATAGATACTCCTCTTGTCGGACTACTGTATTTAGATGGAGCGTCATTTTCATTTCACTATATTTGCTTCAAATCCTCGCATAGGGTTTTGTTATTCTGTTGAAGTAAGGAGTAACATATAAGGAAAAACAATGCTAAGATGAGCTATACAACAAAACTTTTTATTATAAGCGTTCTACTATTTAAGGTAGGTTTTATTGAATATCAGAGAATCTCCTCCCATTTTCTACTTTTTCAGGGACCTATCTCGGTCTAGTATACCCTTTTTCGCCTTGGCATAGATCACCAACATCTACATCTACATCTACGTGATATCCTGCGAGCCACCACGAGGGTGTGTGGCAGGGGGTGAAGATCACCAAACATGCACTATTGACATGCAAATAGGATATTTAAGGGAGATATGCTAGATAATAGGGTCACATGGAGCTAGATGGTTAGTACCTACATAATAAGGAAGGGATTATTGGTTGTTATTACATGCATCATGCACTATAGACTACTCTAACTATATTTCACCTACGTATCCCTTTGCTACGCTGCCTATTGTTCTCTCTTATAGTACGTGGGAAAAATGACATTTTACATCTATCGGTACGACAATCTATCTCTCTAATCTTGTTAATGTGATCAAACCTAGCATAATACGCAGGGGATCTCAATATATATCTAACGTCATCTGTGAACAACTCCGTTTCGAATTTACTTAAAAGGTTTAACCTAAATTTTAACCTGCGTTCTGATAGTAATTCCCATCCTAGTTCTTCTATTAAACTCGTAGCACTTATACGATTATCATAACGGCCTTTAACAAACCTAGCAGATCTCCTTTGAACGCGCTCTACTTCTTTTATCATACCTTCCTCGTACGGATCCCATGTACTAGCGGCATATTCTAAATGAGGCCTGACAAGTGTCAAAGCTCGTTATAAGTTTTTGATACTGACCAGAAGCACGGGGAGAAATTATTTGAAACGCATCCATTTTGTGCTGATCCAGGTTTTAATTTAACGCAACACAAGAAACTGGAGTGACTTAATTTGTTACAATACGTCCCGTTAATAGATGTGAGCACTCGATATGGCCCCCTAGATTTATCAGACATCCTGATGTAGAAACGTTGAAAACGAAAATTCTTCAGGCCCTTCAGGAAAAGTCATCAGGAAGCGTTTGACAGAATCAGAGTTTCTCATGGCCGAAACCGCTGCCTCTCCCCTCTTATTGAGAAGGAAGCAGGGCGAGAGCATCATTAGTGGCCGATGTCACGCTTCCTCAGTGGATTTTCTTCGCACTCTCCAAAATCTGGAAAGATAATGGCGGCGGTTCCACTCGTGTGGCCATTCGATTGATAAGGCGATGGAAGCCATCCCGTGGAAGCGCAGAAAGTAGGCGCCGGAGGAGTGGATGGCTTTATGGGTCGCGGCCTTTGATCGTGTCGCTGATGCGAGAGCAGAGAAGCAACTCCTCTGACGGTGATGCGCAACGTGGGTTGCTTTGGCACTGGGGCACGCCAGATGCGGGCTGCGGATCGATTTTGCTGATAGCGGACATTGATGGCACTCATTGCGATCGCTCTCGCCAAACTGCTCGCAACTGACCAACGCAACAGATTACCGACACGGCTTCCTAAATTAACCAATGCCTTGCGAAACGAACTTCGAAGATTTCATTTCCAATACCATTTGTGTTTTTCGTTACAGGCCCCGTCTGTAACTACAGCAGACTCTGTTAACCTTGGGCATTGAGTCTTGATCTCAACATACATGAGTGCTTGTGAAACTCACGTTACAAGCCCCATCTGTAACTACAGCAGACTCTGTTAACCTTGGGCATTGAGTCTTGATCTCAACATACATGAGTGCTTGTGAAACTCACGATACAGGCCCCATCTGTAACTACAGCAGACTCTGTTAACCTTGAGCATTGAGTCTTGATCTCAACATACATGAGTGCTTGTGAAACTCATTCAGTGTGGACAATGTTCGTACGTGTTCTAACTCTTTACGCCTTGGTACCAACAAAAGCTACGAGTAAGAAGATATCAGTGATGCTTCGAGACGACAACTTTGAGGAAGTGTTTTCAGCCAATCCCTTTAGTTAACTGAAATCCAGATAGAGAGAGGTACCTAATCAATTTGGCATCATACGATGAAAAAAAAATTCTTTAATGATGCGATTTAAGAGTTAAAATTAACATTTAAAATTTGAAAAGATGAATACGGAATTTTACCGCCTATTCAACAAAAAATAACCACACGTCGGTCATAGGAGCATACCAGCTGAAAAATACAGATGAAAAAGAAATATCTTTTAAGTATTCAATGAGTATGATTGTACAAAAATAAGAGATTTTTTCTCTGATTCATGCGTAATGTAGTGGAAGTTGAAGATGTTATGAAGTGGAACCTGTGCAAGTCTTGTACATGATGATGACGCTTTGGGTCGAAACGCGTAGAAATGGTAATAAAAAATTATGGCAAAGTGCGATTGTTGTTCTCACAATAAGAGAGATGCTTGTATATACTAAGGGGCTGATTTAATACCACTCGCAATGAAAACTAAGAAGTACGCGTCAAGCGTTTTTCCAAAAGAGTAAACCATTTCTAAATGTCAATGAGGCAACTCCTTTGCAATTCGAATGATTCATTTCAATTAATCCGTGGCCTAATTTTGGTATTTTATAGGAGGAAACCCATTTCAATCATTCAAATGCCAGTAAATACAAAAATAGCCTTAATTATTAAGTAACTTTAATATTGCTGCCATAGATATTATCCTCCAAGGAAAAGATGATCCATTCAAACGGTATCTTCTCAGTTGTTGATCCAACTTAAAATGCAATTGAACGAAGCCACGCAGCTTTCTTAATGAAATATGCGGAAACCCTTAAATGGAAAGTCAGTTTGCAAGACGACCGTCGTTCCCCGGGAATGAGCGAAGAGTCTCCACACGATTTAATGAAAATTCTCCACGCGACGCCGAGCAATGCGCCGCTGCATTTTTCCCTGTCTAATGGAGCCACACACTGTGGCTCTCCAAGCGAGCCTTGTCGCGCATCCGGATTGCCAGAGCGCGGTTGCTCATTCTCTTCTACGCCGCGCAGCTTGGGAGCGGCAAATCCAGCTTTGGGCTCAGAAAAGCGATAAGAAAATATATAATTCGATATAATATGTGGTCTAGCATCAGAAAAATGATATCTGATTCACTGTGGAAACTTGAGGAGAACGATTTAGTTTAGTAGTAGAACGAGAAGTTTTAGTTTCATGGCGCCTTGATGCATATTGGCCGAGAAAAAGTAGGTTTATTGATTGAACTGCATACCAATAATTACTAAATGGAAAAAAGTTAATAATGAAGTTATGAGTTAAACGGTATTAATTCTTTCTACTATTTTTGAACGCTTTGCTTCTCTGTTATTAGGCGTCGAAGTTACGCACCACTGTAGCACTAAAAATGGGACCTTTTTTACTCCAACGCCAAAAAAGTCCAAAATTTATTTCTTAAAATTATTCTACATAAAAATTGAATAGAAAGCAGAATTATCTAAGTGATCTACATCTACGAAATACCGTGCAAGCCACCATTAGGGTGTGTGGCACGAAGTGATTCCACACCAGGCATGCAGCAGTTTTTAATGTCTTTCCCGGATGAGATCCCGGACAACCTGAAACTCTTCTCTTGCGGATATAAACAGCAAAAACAACGGCCTGCTGGAGATGGTGAAGACAAATCATCACGAGAATAATATATTACCAGAACATAACCATCAGTCCTGCATGCCAATTGTAAATTCTACCTGTGATATTTACCTGTGATATTTACCTGTGATATTTACCTGTGATATCTTTTTTTACTCTAAACTGACTATAAACTGCCTGAAAGTTAATGCCTACAACTCTGTACAGATCCCTGGGGCAGGGGAAGAGGGGTCCATGTGGCCTCATCAACCCCAGGTTAAACAAATAAATAGTCAAATAGTCAGCACTCATCCCAGCTCAAATCAGAACCTCGCACGCGCCCCCGGATGCCAGGCACCGGCAAAAATCAGTCAGGATGACAATACGCGGACAGACCAAAAACTAGGAGAGTGCTACCTAAACGAACATGCTACTATGCAGAATACTATTTGAGCTACAACTACTGGTTAGTATAGTATAGTGTGCGGCTGATGAATAGTAATACAAGGTACTAAATCATCAAGGAGCTATACCTTGCCGGATATTTCATGCGGGGTTAGTGCATGATAATGATTCAGACACTTGCAAAACCTTCTTTACCCAGTGAGGGTCAAAGTTTCCCAGAACTGATCTATCGAAATTATTATGGCCCCTTGTTGTGCATGGAAGAAAATGGCATTTTAAATTTAGTGTTTCTACAGTCTATTTCCTTGATTTTATGCCTGTGGTCATTTCTACTGCAATAGTTTGGTTCTAGCAGAGTTTGTTAAACTTCCGGAAAAAAATAGTCTGCATCATAGTTTCGTAAACGATTTAATCTATATTTTTCCCTTCGATCGGATAGAGGTTCCCTCACTATTTCCCTCAACAACTTAGTAACACTGCTATGTTTATTGCAACAATTTTTAACAAATCTAGCTGTATTCGATCTATATCTGAAAATAGTCCTACTTCATATGAGTCCCATACCCTATCGCGTGATGATTCGCATATCGTGAATATCCGGGGATCCGTCTCTTAGTTATCAAGGTTTTAACTCGAGTCCGCAATATTTTGGCTCGGGCTGAAGACTCATTGGAAGCGAGCCCGCGGAAGTGGGCCGTTGAAAGGGAAAAAGAAGCTCTCGCGCTTCATTCAGTTTCATCTCGCTGGAGATGCGGCGGGCGGATGGGTGGGTGACACTCGGTAGGGATGAGGGCGGTGGACGCGTAACGCGGCGGGGGGGAACCACGTCTGGGTGGGGAGCGGCTAGTAGGTGGTCAGCGTGCTCCGCCCGCCGCCGGTAGGGGCGGGCTGGAAGGGCGGCGCTCAACACTTTCACCCTCGGCGTAACGGGACCTACGAAGGCCAGCGCGAAGCCAAGACAAGACGAAGCTTTCACCCTGCCGCCGCCGACGCCTCACGGCATTGTTCGACGGCCCCTCGCCGCCCCGCCCCGCCCCCTCAACACTAGCCCCCCCCCCCCCCCCTCGCCTCCCAGCTGGTTAATTTGGGCGGGGTGGGCCTAGGAAGGGAATCGACAGAGAGAGAGAGAGAAAGGAAGGCCTCGGTTACCCGGAAACGGAAAACGGACTCCCTTCGTCGGAAGGAAAATAAACTTCCTCGACGGCGACGAAAAGTGTAATCATATCCCCAATCCCTTTCTCTCGCCGTGTCTCAATTTCGTACGTGCGCCCCGGAGTCGTTGGTTGGAGTCCAAGAACCCGCGCCTCCATGACCGGGTGTCGGGAGAGCCCCCGGAAATGGACTGGGTGATGCGGGGCGCTCTCTTGCGTTGCATCTCCTTTCCTCATTCTAGTGTCGCCCATCGTCTCCGCTCTGCTCCGATGGTCGCACCGACTCATCGGCTCAAAATTGACTCGTTGTGATTTCTATGTGGGTCCATGTGCGGGCAAAATTTAACGTCCCCAGAACAACCGTAGAAATGTAGTTAGTCCATTTAAAATTATCATACATAAACATAATGTATCTTGAATTAATTTTATTGTGTATAATGTATTATTTTTTATCATTTGTTAACTTTTCCTGTGTATATATCATCAAATGAATTCTTGTGAATCCCAAATCAATAGGATATTCAGTTTAATGATGTGAATAATGAGTAACACGTATTATTATTTTTATCATTTTTGTATGTTATAACATGTATTACAATTACTATTTTTATATATTTTTAATGTTATGTAAGCTTAATGTTATTTCCTAAAAAGTCTGAAAGACCTTAAAGGTCTACGACAATAAACATTTATTATTGTTATTATATATCTCATTTTAAAAATTGTGTCTTTAAAAAATTATGGGGACAATTTCACTGAGTCGAGGACCGAACGCGAGGAGCCAAATAATGAGTGTCGAGTTTCCATTTTCAACACCCCTTACATCGTTGAAAGAGGTACTTTGACGACAGAAGATCGCATGGGAATAACGGAGTCATTGATGCATTCTTGAAATTCATACTTCTTCTGGTGCAATCAAGGTGCATTCTAATCTAAGTTTGGCGCCTGGGAGCGGATACGATATTGCAAATATCGATATGAAATTAATAGGATTGTTAGATAGGATTTTTTGCTCGATAATCGTGCGCTCTAATATACTTAGATGAATACATGACTATACCGAATTGAATACGCCACTCGCTATAATCACAGCAGCTTTGCCTCGGTAGACTTATTTCGCGATTAAATTCAACTTTCCGTTCCTACATCTAATTACCCTGTGTTTCACAGTCGCCACATATCTTCTTTTCACCAAAAACTAAGGGCAATAGATGATGTCAGAAAGGAATGAGATGAAGAGCAACGAGGACTGAAGTGCATAGCCTTATTTTGCGAGGTTATAACTGATCTTCATCGCGGCCGTAAATAGAATATTTTGAAGAATGAATGGAGAATCGCTCGAGATCACTTAAATAGTTCGGGCCGATATTTGTTGGTACGTCCCTTCAAAATTTCATCCCATAAATTAAAAAAAATTGTACTGCTACTTGAACTCTGTTCCAGAAAAAACCGCTGCTCTAAATACGAGAAGACGTTCGGGCAAAATTTCACGCATAAGGCCACGCGAGTACATGCGTGAACAGGTATTTTAAGTGGGGCGTCAATACTCATTACATTCAACCGATACGGCATATTTATAAAAAATCTCATATTTCTGATGACACCATAATATCACTACTTCGTACTACTTTTCGAAATGTTTGCCAAAGATAATAGCCACTTTCAACGGGATATGGAACGGCTGTGAGCTGAAGGAGACATTTAAAAATAAGGTAGCTCAGTCGTACGAATTAAGCCAGAAAAGAAACAATGCATGCTTTCGCAATAGAAAAATGAATTCATAACTCATAATAATTCATATACAAATAGTCGGCAAATTGACTTTGTGGGAATTTAGACTTAGCGTAATAATTGTAACGTTGCAATTTTCAACACAATTTTATTGTTCATGGAGCCTAACCGGTTTCAATGCCAACACATCATCTACAGAGGCAGAATAGCCATTCTGCTTCTGAAGATAATGTGTTAACATTGAAACCGGTCAGGCTTCAAGAACAATAAAATAGTGTTGAAAATTACAAAGTTACAATTATTATCCTTTATCATAAAAATTCTTTCTATTTGTTTAGTATGCTACCGGTTAAGGTAGTTTTGATGAATATCAGAGAGTCTCCTCCAGGTCCTCTACACATTCAGGGGCCCATCCCCCTCCAGTAGAATAGAATAGAAAACAATTTTATTGTCCTGGGACAAAGTCCCTTAGGACATTGAATTAGTTTACATGCCTTCATGAGGAGTGGAATACAAAGCCTTACAAAAAAAGGAAAACAAACAACTTTCAAGTCAGCAGAGAGATATAAAATGACCGAGGTAAATGAAAATGAAAAAACAGTCTCAATAGCAATAATCGAAATAGTATGTTAAAACGAAAATGTACAATCTGTAATACCTATTAATAAGAAAAAATGAAAAGCAAACAAACGAATATTTTATAAGACAGAAAAACAGAAAATGATTATAGTGAACAAGTAACATGTAACAATATCATCTCATATGATTTTGTCTTCTCATATAGAGGCGAGAGAACATTTGGGAGACAAAAAGTCAGCCATACTCCTTTTAAATTGTGAGACATTCCTAGAAAATTTAATACTATCAGGCAACGAGTTCCATAATTTACAGGATGAGATGTGGAAAGTATTTTCATGTTTTGTTGTGCGGTATTTGGGGATGTAAAATGTTTTTGTTATACGGGTCGATCTCTTGTAAGTTTGGGCATTAAAAATCAAGTTTTCATATAAATAAGAAGGGGTTTTTGAGTTCAGTACTTTGAATAACATTAAGGCCTTTTGAATTGTTCTTCTCTGATTCAATTTTAACCAACCCAGCTTTGCGTAACAGGGATATACATGCTCGTTGAAACGAATATTAAAAATGAATCGCATACATGAATTTTGCAGTCTTTGTAAATTAACGCTTAATTCATTAGTCATATCGGAGTATATAATTGAACAATAATCAAAATTAGGAAATATTAAACTCTCAACCAACCTCTGGCGCAGTGTTGTTGGGATTAAGTATACCTTTTTCCTCTGCATACGATCTACCCTTCTTCATCCCGTCCATGAAACTTATTCTCTTTCTTCCCCTTCCCCGCTTGCACAACATCCTTCCCTCTATCACACTCTTCAGCAAGCCATCGCCCTTTATTACACCCTTCAGCCATCTACTCTACCTATCCCGGATTTCATTAATGTTTCCTTTCCTCGCCCACCATCTCAAGCACTTCCTCGTTAGTCTTCCTCTCCGTCCATCTCACCTTCTCCATCCTTCTCCACACCCACATCTCCAATGCCTGCAGCCTACTCTCGTCCTCCTTTCTGAGGGTCCACGTTTCTGCCACATATAACGCTACGCTCCATATCAAGCTCTTCAATTTTTTTTTCTAATATCACAAAAAACAGTATTTGACATTTGGGGTGTTTACATCGTACGGAGTGAAGCAGGTAAGTCAATCCTCAAAAGTATACATGCATATTTAGTTAGCTCCTGAGCAGCAAAGTCATAAAAAACAAAGCCTGACGTCTTTCGTACTACTACATTTACGTCATGCTTCTCACAGCTGATTAAGTTTAAAATAAACATCAAGTATAGCCTTTATTAGGACGAAAAATCTCGATTTAAGTGCCATTGGAAGCGGCGGCCGAGAAATTGGGGAAAGCGGAAGTTAACGCATTCGATGACACGGTGCGCGAAATGCTGGGTAACGATGCGGATACGGGTCTTTTAATTTTCGCGATGACTCTCCCCATGCTGAATTACAACATGAATTAATTTTGCGTATCAGCAATCTTGGTGCTAATTGCTTGATAATCCGCTAATTATCTTGTTGTGTTAAAAAACAGTGCGAGAAAATAACTTCCTTGTTTGCCCTGAGTAAATAACGAGACTTTCGACGGGCACCATAAGATATCCGTTGTGGAAGAGCAGAAAAGAAGGCAATAAGGTTAGCTTATCCAATCATTTGGCACTAGTTTTGCAGTAAAGCGATCAAAACAAACGGGAATTTAAGTATAAAAAAACGAGAACATTGTAATATCCTCCACATGATATATAACACACACTACTTCAGTCCCAATTTCTAATCAAGACACGTTTCATGCTGCAATTCAGTTTGTTTAATCTCCTCTGAAATCAGAAATATGGGAATGTAAAAACAGCGGAGGTTTAATCAGAAATGAAATTTGCGTGTTAGAGGAAGGGCGGTGTCCTCGCGTCGAGTTCAATCAAGATCAACATGCTCAGCTTATTGGAAAACTATATATTTGAAAAAGAATATTGTAATTCCCCGAACGAACGTCACCCGTGTCAATTCGAGACAAATCATGCTGTGACGATATTGCCAGAAGAGGTGTACGTGTACAGAAAACGACGCATTTTGGGGTCAATTAGTCTTTAACAATTAGACGTCTCGTCTCTGGCGGATGATCAAAATTGACGATCGGATTGGTATTTCTACTAAGAACTCCTTTCATCCCCGATCTCTATAGAACACGTTCACAAACACTAAGGCTGTTACAAAATATACCAAGTTTGGGCACAAACCTGCGGCCTCTGGATCATCATGCGTGGAATTAATCCCGCTGTTCCCGAGTCTGCTCGAGAGCTCATAACAATAATTCGGACCAATTGTGTGCTGTTATCGCTCATATCATTATACCACGACTTATTTAAATGTGATACAGCTGAATGTTTGACGAAACATAGAGGCAATTGATGGTGTTTTTTTATTTCTCGTTCAGTAATCCACCCAAGTAACGTGTCATTCATATCGTTCATTACACCACATCCGTAGCGTTGGAACCTTCACAGCTGTCGCACAATTTATCGACCAGGAATCAATTCATGCGGCAAATAAGATTTTTACGAGTTATTACCTGATTTTTATCGCGGTCGTAGATTAAATATTTTGAGGAATGAATGGAGAATCTATCGAGATCACAAAAAAGGTGACTGAAAGTTAACCAGTTCCCTGGTCATTTAATGCATGAGTACTTTCGTTGCATGCCCAGCATTTCCTCGCAGTGTTAAAAAATATGAAAGTAGCCTTCTTCAGTTGAGCGCAGAAGAACTCGTTCTTTTGTAATGAGCATGAGAACTAGCGAGAAGGGTTCTCGCCTCTGAGGCGCACCCAACGAAACGCTTCACATCACATCATCGACTTTTCACGCTCACTTTTTAACGAAAGTTTCAGGAAGCGGCGGATTCGATAAATCTTAATCCAAATTAAGAAGTAATTACGTCACTTAATTTGATTTTTTTACTTTAGATATAACGCTTAGAGGCATTTACTTCTGAGGTTTGAAAATTGATCGTCTTTCATTTAGGGAACAGGTGTGATTTTTTAATTTCATTTTCTTTTCTTGAGACCTTCAAATCGCATTTCATCATGCTGTCCATGAGATGCTCCAACCAATCAAAGCTAATTATTCTGTGAATCCTAAGTATTCGCATTCACCTACTTTTTTTATCAATTAGTCTACTTCATTTTATCGCATTTTAAACCAAACATACCAAAATGGGTGAAGAATGGGATTTGACGCATCATCTCCAACGTAATAAAGTTTTCATAGCTATGATCAATATATATTATTTTTTTATATATCATCATTTTTTATATAACATTTATATATATCAATATATTAAAATATATTAAAATGGGAGAACAAATTTAGGAAAAAATCTCCAATGGCCGTAATTAATTGGCACCACTCAAAAGTGAGAAAAATAATTTTTGCTGTGTTGGTTTGACGGAAACGTCAGTGACCAACGACAATCTCTCAACCAGAAAACCCCTCTGTGTTGATTTACGGGAATATTAATTCCTCGCCAGTGACCACTCGCAGACACACATATTCAACCCAAATTGAGATCCTTCACAGGGCTAAACGGACCCCGTTAAGGATGCCTAGGATGTTACCATAAGCATATTATCTGTGAATGTTCACGAGAATTAAATTCCACGCCAGGGACAAACACAGTGCAAGCACACACAATTACGGCCATAAGAGATTTATTCCTAAATTTGTTTACTTTACGAGGCCGTAGAGCACAAGTTTCCTTGATTTTAAAATGGGGTGTTTGGTATTCCAGTGGTAATAGACTTCGATTTTTGATGTTCTAAATGCAATGTTTGCATCGCACCGAGGCGCAATACTTGCCTGGGTATTGCCGCTAGCTTTCCAGCTATTCATTACTTGCACGATCATTATTTAATGGTGAGATTCCGAAATAAGGCACCGAGGTACTTCCCTGGATCATTTTTCTAATGAATCGAATCCAATGCCAGTTTTCTCAACAGGCAGCATATCTGGATGAAGCCGGGTTAGTGATAAATCTGTCCTCGCACACGAAGTATATTGCCGTACACTGAATGAGAGTAGCGGAGAAAACCTCGAAGTCTCTTAGACTTCTTTTTATGCTCTAAAATAAGATAATTTCCCTTGCGGAGACAAATTATCTTGGGGTATATTTACAGGCGGAAAATAGCACAAGAAAAAGTGGCGGTACTTTATGACATGAGTTACATTCAACAAACATATGCATGATCCACATTACGACTCTTGGATTTTTACTTGGTAGGATGCCAAAAGAGCCCGGTTTCCGGTTATCCCAGTTATCTCTGCCATCAAGGTCATCACCTCAGCAAGCGACCTCGTCGAGTCTCCCTAAATGCACCCCCAATTATTCTTGCTTCCCTCCCCGCTCCAGAAACTGGTCACCTGGCCGACGGAGGATTCGCAGTTCGCACGGTCCAGCTTCCGAGAGCATGTTTATTTTGTCTCTTTTCCACGAACACCGCCGTCTCATTTTCTTTTGCCCGACCCGCGCCGTCACAACCTCGGTTACCAATTCGAAATAACTTAAATAGTGTTGACAGCTTGGAATCCAAAGAATTTGGCGGTATTTTAGTCTTTCCTGAGTAACCTATTCTATAACTGATTGTCCACAGTCTTACTTTCTCACGCTTACAATCAGTTTTTTTATTGTTATTTTGTTTATTTTTATTGTTATTTAAGTTATTTTGCATTGGTAACCGAGGTCGTGACGGCGCGGGTCGGGCAAAAGAAAATGAGACGGCGGTGTTCGTGGAAAAGAGACAAAATCAACATGCTTTCGGAAGCTGGACTGTGCGAACTGCGAATCGTCCGTCGGCCAGGTGACCAGTTTCTGGAGCGGGGAGGGAAGCAAGAATAATTGGGGGTGCATTTAGGGTGACGTTGCAAGCGCATTTCACTTGAAGTACTCTTACAAGTTAAGGTTTCAGGCTTTATTTAATCTAAAAGCGACACATGGAATGCGAACTCACTTTGTAGATTCCACACTTTTATTTTCACCGACCATGGTTTCGATAATATCTGTCATTATCAAGGTAACGACAGGTACCTTGAAAATGACAGATATTGTCGAAACCATGGACGATGAAATAAACTATTTAGCGTGGAATGTACAAAGTGAGTTCTCATATCATGAAGTACTCTTCACCTGGCACCAAAGATGAAATCGAGATCCTGAAAAAATCTCTGCCTCTGGCTGTAATCGAACCAAGATCTCCGGGATAAGCTGTGGAATTTAGTCAAAAACAATGCATTAGAGTGATCCAAGTTAATAATTCTTGCTGGCGAAGCGGGGTCCCATCCCCAGAAAGAAGTCCTCAACGGCTCAATTAAACGGATTACTTGAAGTTCGCGCTAAAACTTTTGTACCAGACAGTCGCGTTTTCGTTGATAAAAGGAAAAATCGAAAGGAAATGAACCAGGAAGTCCCGATTGAAGTTTCTCCAAGTTTTGTGGAACTTTTATTTAGCACTTGAATACGTTCACAGTGAAATAGGAGGTATGCTGAAGGGAAAGTTGTCCGCCATGCGTGTTCACAAAGCGTGTGTTCCTAAGAGCACATTTTATTCCCACCAAAGTAGACAGGCTCAGATTAATCCGAATGTATAGGTCATCTCCAGGGGTTCAAGCAGTGCTTTCTATGGAAATCCCAGCCTAGTTAGGCATGGAAAACCTAGCCTTCTCCAAACCTAACCATTTCCAAGTTCCGCTAGAACATCTTTTGCCTTCAAAGCCTGAACGAAATTCACGTCGGAAGAGAGCACCAGGGTAACTTAAATTGTTAATGCGCCTTGCGTGAATTTGAGGACCTTGGTTTGACTCCCAGTTCAAGGGAATGATTGTTCTTTTTTCACACATTTCTTTGCCCGCTTTCTGGGGCTGTTGATAAGGTCAAGAACATACGCCTTACCGAAAACTCAACATCGCTCGCAGACGACGAGTGGGGGAGATTTTTGTTGTGAAATGTGGAAGAGAATGGCGACACGGGCGTATAGAATAGGCTTTGAATGGGATGTCGAAAGTCTGATCTTATCTCCTGATAATTCGTAGCGGAATACATTCAGAATATTCAGTTTTAGAGAAGAAAAATTCGATTTGCTAATGATAATCTGTAAGTTTAATTGATTCTTATTGACTATTGCCATATAAACATTAGGATTACTCTCCAGTGAATGACGAAAACGCCCTACATGAAACTAATTTGAACAACAGTTCATGCGTGTTTCCAAAGATGGCGATATCGCTCAACAAATTTCTTCTCGAGCTTCATATATCCCAATGCGTCTTTCAGCCTTTATTCTGAGCGGCGATAATTTCATTCCAGATTCCCTGCAAGGTCGTTTTCCCTTTCCCATCCACTTGCATTGCTCTGGGAGAGAGTTGGAACAATAAAAAAAAACCAGCGACGGGAGGTCGTGCGACTTAACTCCTCAGGAGAGCTGAAAGTACGTCGGCGTTTACACAGGAGTTCACTCCTAAACGGCTCCTTTTGGAAGATCGACTCAGACTTGAATAAACCCTTCTCCTATACGAGCTCTCCATCGTTAGCGGCAGAGTATGATTCGTTTGTTAGCGGCAGAGATTGTTAGAGTAGTCGCCGTCCTATTTGTGAAAGAGACTATCGACCAACTGTTCAGTTGGGCAAGCGGAAACCGTACGTTTAAAACGGAGGCCGCCTCAAATGCGACGGATGTAGAAAAGGTTAGACAGCTCATGTTAGTGCTAAAAAATTTAAAAACTTTTTATAGCGGTATATGTGAATTGTCTGCGTGCGCAAGTTGAAAACATTGAGGTGTGTATTAAATATATTAATTGAGGTGTATATAAAATGTTTGTATTATCAGGTTGATATCAGTACAAGTCAAAAGCCTTACATTGCGTGGAATATGTTTGAACTCTTAAGTTGATATTGGTGCCGGTTAAGAGCCTTATTTGGAGATGAGCCCAAAATGTTTACCTCTTTAGAAAGATAATGAGGCGGCGAGTTAAAAGATAGACGAAGAATTTCAATGCGTTTATTACAAGTTGAAAAGCATGTTAACAGTAGGATGAAATAAAAGTTTGCCGATTGTTCTCACCAATAATAATGTGGCTTTTTTTTAAGAACTCACATTTTCGATAATGCCTTTTCCTCGTATTTTTCAGGTATTTTTCGGTTAGGGGTTTCGCATGATGAATCTGCGGCGCTAAAAACTTCCGAAAGTTACAAGTTTTGCAATATGTACGTGGATATGAAATCAGCCTTCCAACAGGATTTGGAAATTGTAGTCTGTTCGATACCAAGCGATCAGTTGCGAGTCAACTCCTGCGTATCTCTGTGGCTCAAGCCTTTTACCACATGAGATGATCGGCACACTCTGACATCCACCCTTGCTTATGAGGATGAAAAATGCTGATCAGTGACTATCAGGCGGTGATTGGTGAATGATGCTAGAATGGAAATGGCAAGTCTCTTGTAACTGGGAAGCAAATGATAACTTTTCCTGGCCTTTTCCGCCACCCCCTTTTTCCCACCGTTACATCCATGGTCAATTCACTACCAGCTGGTATAGAGTCGCTGGATATTTGAAGGCCAAGAAATTAGCGAAAAGAGCAATTTGCGAGCTCCTCAAGTCGGCATCGGAGCGAATGAGATGGAATGTTGAGGGATGCCATACGGCCTCCGCGAAAAATCTTTCAATTGACGGTGAAAATATGATGACGATTTTGTGTATATTTTGGCTTCGTATTTTTCACACATTTCTATAGTTACTCATTTTTTCTCCATTGCTTAAAGGGCATGAGTAGTTAAATCAGTTACTTCGACACTATTCCATTGAATTCTGATGGTGAGTCCTCCATAAATGGAATATTGATCACCTCGGCTCCTAACATTGAAAGTGTCACGATGTATCCTCCCTTGGTGCTCTCCCACTTCGTCTCTGAAGGGAGCTTCTTGTTAAATTTCTCCCGAGTTTAATGTATCCCAGTGGTTACGGTACATTCGTGGCGGTTCTGAAGGATCAGGTCACTACCGTTAGTGAATCTATTCATTCATTCAAAAAGTTTTTTGGCTGGAAAACCCAAGAGCTGCAGTTGAAACGGACGTGAAGCGTGTTCTATGCTAGCTCTTCCTAACTTCCTAACTTCCCCTCAAAGACTCTTCAGAGCGATCTCAAAGGACTAAAAGGCACTGCTAATGAGCAAGTTGAGCAATTAAAGAGGAAATAAATTTATTACTAAGTTTTAATCCAACTTGGTAATAAAAGCAAAAAAATTTTAATCCCCTTGCATGCATTTCGGTTACCTAATGTTTACCGGACTTGGAACCTGTCTTCGATATTTTAACTTCCCCTGTAGATGGCCACCTGGATGACCGAACTGCATTAATTAGAGTATATATTACATGGTTTTAATCGACAATTTGGAAAATTTTTAATTTAAAAGGCGAGATGATGTCTATAGGCAATGATGTAGCTATGAATGCACAATCTATCGTTATAAACCTAATATTTGATTTCCATAAACCTCCGATTATATACAAAAAGACTCCGTTTCGATGCCATTCGGTAGTATATCGGTAATATACTTGACCGATGGCTACACTGGAAGATGTTTTGCCGTAAGCTTCGTGTCGGAAGCCAAGCATGATTCCGATGAATTGCGTTGTTCATATGTATCTACACTGCTGTAGGCCATAAGTCACGATACAACCAGATGGAAACTGAGAAAGCTCCCAATATATTCCACGTGCTGACTCCACTGCTCCCTAAATGAGAACCCCGCTGGAGAAATGCAACCAATTCTGAGTCGTGGGAAATACGTCTCTTATGAAACTCCACGCCATATTTAGGTTTCATGGTCTTTCTTTGGAGCGCCATGGCATAAATTGGAAATGTTTCAGGCTTGCAATTCGTTCTACGTTTCCACAGCGAGATCGAGAATCTCTGTTATTCCCCTCATGGTAACGCTCGAGCACTCTGATACGATAAGGCAGTAAATTAAAACCCTCCGCAGTCGAAAATGTTTAGATAAAATAATAAAATTATCTCACTGCGTCATCAAGGCACCAAAGAACGGTAAGCAAGGTTTCAGCCATCGAGATCTGAAAACTTTTCTCAACTTCCCCGTGCGTTCTATAGCCATAAACGGTGCTCTTATATTTCTCGTGGCTAGTCCGACACTCCTGTTTTATCCACATCTGTTGTTCGTCCCACATTTTTCGGTAAGGGAAGCCATAACTTCAACTTCATAATTGAGCAGATTTACTTTGATAAGTTGAGTCTTTTTGAGTCGTTGGAAAGTTGAGGTCCCGATGAATGTGATTGCTACTGTCGTCTCCTTTTTGGAAGTGTAGCGTATTTCAAAAAGGCCAAATTTGTTTAATTGGCTAGCTAGTTTTGCTAGCTTTGCTACAGAACCATAAAGTGATTTACCTTTACTGTATCTACCAGTGATATGGTGACGGTAGAACTAGTTATGCATCAATGTCCTTTGGAAAGCTATATTTTTGAGACCACGGGAACTTAAGACAATCATAGAATATTAAATCATTGAACATCTTGTCAAGAGACGGATTTTGGAGATCGAATGAAGAGAGAGAGAGAAAATAATAAATGAATGAGTCTTAATGGGATGCCTCTCTGGTTGCCCTTCATACGGTTCACGATGCGATCAAGGTGGCGGGGGTGTTAGATCGATCAATATCACTAAGCAGTTAATTCACTGTTTTAGGAATTCTTATGCTAAGTATAGTGAAGCCATAGCGGAAAAAAGAGAAGCGGACAAGGCCGTAGAGGAAATGAAAAAGAAAGAGAAAGAGGTACTGGTAAAGGTTCAAGAACTCGTAACAAAAAAAACTAAACTCCTAGAAAATGCAGAGAAAGTTGCCGCAGGAATTGATGCGGAAGTTCATTCATTGAAAGGACTATATTAAGTACATTGAATATACAATATTAACTTTATAAAACTGTATAACATGGACATCTTCAGCTCATTTTGAACACAGACTTGCTTTTACAGACTGACAAAAATTATTTCAAAAGTATATTTCCTTGTAGTATCCGCCCTACTTGTGGGCCTAAACCAATTCTTTTTGTTATTTTACTTCATAAATTCAAGTACATATCATCCATGCCATAATAAATGAAAGGGAAGGTCTACAATGAGCGCTGTGCCGAAGAAGAGTCAGAAACATTGGGCACACCGTGACTCTTAATACATTTCTGAGGGGCATCAAAGTGGAGGATCCCCTGAGGAAGATCTTGGGAAGATGATGAAAGAGTAAGATCATGAATAACGGCAATAGTAGCGGGAATTAATTCTGAATTCAGCGATGGAGGGAATAATTAGTTTCAGTTAAATTAAAAGAGCACGTTTAAAGTCGATGCAACAAGAGTAAGAGATGATGACAAACTATCGACGCCACACCAAGGTCAATCTGCAGCACACGGTGTACGATTGTAGATGAAATGATGGAAATTGACCTGGCACCACTCGTTATCATAATAATGTGGCCAAGGAACCAATAAAATGATCTTCTTTTATTCAGAAAATATGGTTTGATATGGTACAAAAAAATGGGAAAAATTAATCGATCCAAAATCCTATTAGCAATCAGGCTCAAGTCTGACGGAGTCGAAGTCACTGCTCTTTATCCAAAAATTGCTTAAAATAATACGCCCAATGAACTAGATGAATAAGGTAAATGAAAGCAGTGATTTGGTTGGGAAACAATCCATTCAAGATAAATAAAAGATTACGGCCCGAAGTGAACATAAAAATAATATGTAAAAGATGGTTTCTCGTATTCGCACTAGGTACTTTGAAACTAATATATGCTAACCCTAAGGGATTGATGGCTTCCCAAAACTACTTAACAACTAACTACTACAACTTACTTAACTTACTACGTAAAAACAATTTTAACTTTCCACACAGAATTTTTAATCTTTGCCGACCATGGTTTCAGCACCTAGTGCCATTATCAAGGATAATGATACTACTAAATGCCTTGATAATGGCACTAGGTGCTGAAACCATGGTCGACAAAGATTAAAAGTTCTGTGTGGACAGTTACAATTGATTTTCATTGTGAAATGGATATATATCGCTTCCACAAAGTTGAGCCTGATACGCTTTTATATATACTTAACTTGTGCCGGATGAATCCAATTGAAATGCGAAAACTTCTGTCATTATTATGATTATCATGATTATGGGAATGCGTCAGCTAAGAGCAGATTCGCGATAAATACTGTCATGGCACACGCCTTGTGATTATTTACGGTGTGATGAACTTTCAAGCGCCGACTCCCCGCTCCGCCTCTTTATTGACTGGTCTCGCCGGAACAAGTTTGAAGAGATGTTAAGCGTAGTCAAGTTCAAGTTGATGACAAAACTCTCTCTCTAGGTCCGACTTCCAATGATTTCGTCACACTATGACCTTATTTGAGCTGCCCCTGTAAACTAGACTCTTATAAAACTAAAAATTTCATTCGACTCCGCAAGAAAAATGTTTATCAAACACCGCTTTCGCTATCGTTATCGTCATTAACTAATACAGCATCACAATGGTGGTGATGGTGAACCACCGGATGCCCTCGTAGTCATCCATTCACTTACATTTCATAATATTCCACTGAAAATACTATTGTCAGCTGGTGTCATCAATCATCACACTCCATTATTGCTAATGAAATGTCATGGGACACTCTTCTTCTTCTTCTTCTTAAGTCATCAACCCAAAGGTTGGTTGGCGGCAGTTCTCCATACTCTTCGGTCCTGTGCCATTCTTTTCAACTGCACATAAGTGGAGCAGCCTAACTCCTTCATTATTTGGCCCATAAACTCCAACCTAGGCCTGCCCCGGCAGTTGGCTCCCTCTACAGTGCCTTCTAAGATGGTGGCCAGCAATGTTTCGTGCCTTAGTTGGTGCCCGATCCAGATATTTCTTCTCTTTTTCAGTAGTTTCAGCAGACAAGGAGACTCCCCCACACGTTTGAGAACCTCCTCGTTACTGATTTTGTCCACCCAGGGAATCTTTAACATCCTTCTGAAACACCACATCTGGAATGCTTCCACCCTCCTCTCTTCTGCCTTGCCCAACGTCCAGGTCTCACTTCCATATAAAAATATGCTCCACACATAAGTTTGAAGAAGGCGTTTTCTTAGGTCTAGGCAGATATTTCTGGATGTTAGGAGTTTCCTTTTTTGATAAAACGCCTTCTTTGCCTGGTGAATTCTACTTAATAAGTCTCTTTTGCTCCTTCCATCGGCTGTTATTTTGCTTCCCAGGTAGGTAAACTCCTCTACGTTCTCTAATCGCCTGCCCCTTAAATACACTTTAGCTTGTCCCCCATACTTGCTAACCTTAAGTACTTTGGTCTTATCTACATTAATGTTCACTCCAAGAGCAATAATTCGTTGACAAGCTGTCAGCATAATTTTATAAGGGCTGATCAGGGGAAAGAGATCAAAAATGAGAATATTAGAGTAAGACTACTTATTAAAACTTATTTTCCATGATAATGCACTCCCAGGTGAAGACGAAATCCAAGTCGATATTATATTTCATCATTAAAAAATATTCCAATAAATGTCTCCTTACCAGTTACGCGAATACACCTAAATGATATGGCATTCCATGTCCACGATAATTATTTCAATAAATATAAGATTTATATAGACAATATTTCACAGTTATTCTTTCGACGTTGTATTGTGAAGATAATTGTACATTACTGACGGATTCAAACCCGGGCCCTCGGGATGAGAAGCCAGTACCAACACTTTTACAGCATCAACTTAAATACGTGGCAGTAAACAGTAAGGGGAGACTTGTCGTGGGGTCATCGTCATGGAAATATACAAAGGGCGGCACAGATTAAGTCAAACCCTTATGGATATTGGTGAGATCTTTTCTCGTGTTGGCATATGGACCTCGGAATCCAATTGCTAAGCACCTTCAGATAACAATGCCAGGGGAATTCACTCCCCTAAACCATAACCTTAAGTTGGTATGGTGTAACCCATGTGAATTGTATGGATCTACATGTGAATTATAAATACTTGAATGGGTGGTCATTTGCGACTGGAACGATAGAAAAATTTTCGGAAGCCTTCAAATTCTTGGTGACAAGAGCCAATCTTCCCATCCCTTGCTCAACGAATTGCTGCATGGCTGCAATATTATTGAGCATATACGACGCTGAGGAGAACGGTCCAACAGCGAAATTTTGTTCAGACTAGTTTAGAAATGGAGAGAATCACACCAATGAAGAAAAAAAATGGCTTCAAAAATATTGAGAATACAGAGAAAGAAATGGCAAGATCCTTATCCCAAGACAGGCACACACTTATTGTTAATACCTACAATAATTGGTGTTGTTTTTTCACAAATTATAACTTTTGAGGCCGCATAGCCGAAACTACCTCATCTATATACTGAATTCAACCCAACAAGAATTAAGTTCCAAAACGTCTCGAATGGGCACGGATTATTGTTTCCTAGGGCAGCCTTTGGGATCGTGTCTAATGGTGAATAGGGGTGGGTTAAAGTTGTTTTATTGAGAAGGGGGCAGATCACTACTGTCCGGAGAGACTGAGGGGTATATGTTCGCTGGAGAGCAATGTTTCAGAATGCCATATTTCTATTTTTCTAGGAATTACTGGGGGTTCGTCCCCCTCCCCACTCCGCCACCCGCTCCACCGCTTAATTCCGCCCCTGCTGGCATATTAAAAGCGAACAACACCCGAGTTATTTTCGTTAAATAACTGTTGTCTGAAAAAAGGCACATAAGAACTTTCCTCATCTCAAGCCGAGCGACGAAGCGTGCAGAGTCCGTTACGCCACCTGTTTCATCGCCAAGGCAGTTACGCAGGAGCCTTCGCCCTGTGCACTTATCCATAATATTACGAACATTCGTCAAGCTGCTTGGGGGATATTTTCATTCAGTGGCTGCAATCTCACGTCGATGGTCGGATACAGTCGGGGGAGTACGAAAAAATGCGCGGATGCCGATGATACATTTTTTTGCATGCGAATAAAAAATATACAGAAAATTCTTCCGAAATCCGTGGTAAAAGTTGGAGTTTCGTCGGTCAAATTATCAATATGGCTTAAAAATTAATCTGTAAATAGTATTATCAGCGGTTTCGGCTAGCGCCTCCTTAGAAATCAATCACTATTTCCAACGGTTGGATCGACTCGAGTGCAGCGATAAAAATTGGCAGCTGTTTTGCGCGCGAGAGAGTGCGCGCCGCATACGAATTTTGTAAATAGAAAGTCCTTTCAAGCCATGACTCCGGGAGTCATTTTGACCCCATATTATTTACTTTGCGAAGCATCAGCTAACTTTGGAGGAGATTCGACTGGAATAATGAAGGGCTGAACACAATTAACGGGCAAAACACGTAGTCACACGAGAAGCTGACCCAAGTGTTCCTTGCAGGAAACAAAATACATGTGGACATTTCCAAAGGAGCCAACCGAAATTCAACAAATTTGACAATGATCGCAGTGCCATGGGAACGAGTGGCTGATTAATAAAAGGGTTCTAATGGCTTGCACGCTATGTGTGAGATTATTACATTAAAAAATCATTGAGCAACAAAAACTTCATTTCTTTTTAGTGACAGCATTCACTTGCCTAGTGGAAAAAGCGTAGATGAGGAAAAAAATTAATCTCAGGCTGAATTCATTTTATTACACAATATTACGGGCGTAGAATAAAAGAAACCCTCTGCCTCATTAAATGTAAATTGTACTGGCACATCCTACTCCTTTTCTTTTACTATGAAATAAATATTTGCTTTCTTTCCATTGCATGATTGGCGTTCATTAATCTTGACTTCACTAATTTGCCTCGAGTGTCGATAGAAACGATATTTAGAGAATGCTACATAAAAACACTAGATTTTATGCCCGAGAGCAGTGGCATTAGAGATAACACGAGCGCAAAGCCTCACTACAGTTCGTGGTGACATCACCGAAGATTTATATTATGACAAATGTAAAAATGCTACAATAGCCGGGTGCACATTCTCTCCTCTGAAAAGAACAGGTTGAGAACGGATTATCGTACTTTCGTCAGTACTTGGCCTCAGCTTTCCTTAGCCTTTCTCTCCGCGAGTACACTACTACCCTCCATCTAATGTAATGGGGAATATAGTCACTTGAGAAGCAGCGGAAGTTCAGTTCGTCCCCACTACATTCTATCGGTAAAGTTGCGTTTTCAGTCAACTAATTCCACCGGCATTCCTCTGCATGTTGACCGTTCAAATATTTTATAACTGGGAATCATTGGAAACAGGGATATTGAATTTTATGCCAACCTTTTTGTATGAAAATCCATATCCCTGACAATCCAACGAGGAAGACAGTTGAAAAATCTCGCCACTATAGGATTCTAGATTTATTTTACAAACCCTAGGTACATAACTCGTTACATACATCATCATTCATCGAAATGTGACCTCGCTGAAGCATACCTCCGTATAGGCAATTTTATATTTCATTGTATCCGTAAGGATATTTTATATTTCATTGTATCCTTGCGGATACTATGAAATATAAAATTGCCTATACGGATTTTGGAGGAATACATGGTAGATGTTTTCCATAAGGAATTTCCGTAAGGTTACAATGAAATATAAAATTGCCTACTTACAACCAAGCCTATGGCTGATTTTACCTATCGCAGAAGAAAAATTAAATGTTTTAAACATGATTCACTCCTGGACATTTGTCGTTGGTCTTCTCTACTCTTAATCAAAACCAATTTATTTTAATCATGTTCTGAAAAAGCTCACAGGAAGGAATATCAGAATAAGTAATTTTCACGAGAGGGAATGGATCCAAGACAAAAAAGTTGTCCACTTTGAAAAGTAAAATCTAAGTAGATATGCGAAATCGTTGGATATAAGAAAAGCCTTCCACACTCCAATTGTTTTTTCTTTGACAATTTATTTTGGCAGTCTAACTCCTCGAGGAAAGACGTAAGGTTTTTAGGATGTCTCAAGCGCTAATCCGATATGGCAATGACCATCTTTGCCGCTGGTTGCCCTGGCGCATAAGTTTCGTTCCCTTAGAGCGAGATCCATACCAAGAAATCGGTTAAACTCATGTCCGAGGATGCTAAGTTGGTACTTTTCTAAAACAACCTGTCTGATGAGAAGGAGTGAAATTTATTAAATACCTTCTGTTTTAAATCATGCTGTCTTCCAGTTGTCCGTGGCTGTCAAAAATACGTTTGCGTTTGTTTTGCATTGAATTCGCATAAAAATGCCGTTAATACGTTTTATTTTTCATAACTTTTTCAATTATAATGAGAGATTTTTCCGATATTGCTATTTTCCTATAATCCAGTCATTAGCTATCCCTTCGCTGCTTTTTCTCCGCATTTGGCAGAGACTTGAATGACTGATGGGAAGATTCGTATGTTTAAGTTGCTTCTAACACCAAGGAACCTATTCAAGAAATGAAAACGCGCCGTGTTTTGTGAAGTTTACCGCTGGTTAACTCTGACTTGCCATAAAATATTTCGGCTGATTTTTTTATATTAAAGTTTCCTTCGTTCTTAAGTTCACTACCTGTTGAATGGGAGAATTTTTGACACTAAAATTAATTACATGAATATGACGTGCGGAAGATTCGATATTTTCGCCAAAGATTTAACGATACTCTTCGCGGTTCCCTTTCGCTCCATGGCATTTACATTTTTCACACGGAGAATGCTATTTTTTTCAAATTTCTTCAATTTTTATAAATATTTTGTGATTCTAAATCTCTCCGACTTTCATAGTAGAACCTTTTAGACTCGAATGATGAAATGCTGTTTAAATAAAAAACCATAACGAGATAATGCAGTATTGATATGTTTGTTCAGCGAAGCTTCCGTTATATCGTCACTCCGAATAGTTAGAGGTAACTAATGGGTAGAGGATGGACTCATAGCCAATCTTATTCACATAATACTATTTTTCTTTGGGGTTAAATTTTTATCGGTTCATCTTAAGGAATTCGGATGTTGTAAAAAAATAATAACGCTTTAATACGTCGCTTAAGTGAGCCAAAATTTTCCGTACAGCTACCACGATTAATACGGATTCGCGAACAATATAATGAGAAAAATCCCGGTTCTTGATCCCTTGTTGCAGAGCGAAGGATAATATCGTGCGATATCACAGAGTGGGCAACTTACAAATAACCAAGGACCGGTTAGGAAACGGAGTATGACACTCACCTATCACGAAACTTCTCAGCGCTTCCGGCGCGGCGTCGCCGGCGACTCGCATGCCTCTCGACATCTTGCGCTCACACTGTTCTCTCGTAAGACGCTCGCGCCCGACTGAAGTCGATGAGAGCGGGGGCTTTCCTCGGAGAGTGAGGCGGGCCGCGCTCGTGAGAGTGAGGCGGGCGCGTCGGCGGCCTCAACAGGAATTCCACTCTTGTTATTCGGTGCGGAGCTCGGGTTGTGCGCGGAATTCTTATTTCCCACCATATGAATGCATCCTCTTGTCGAAAAATCTTTATTCCTTCAGGCTTTCAACAGAGATGACCATCGCAGGTAAATCCGCGAGTGATTGAAGACGGATATAGGATGTTTATCTACGACTTGGTCCTTGAAACACTTTCGTGTATTGCGTCCAGGACAATTTCTTGCCACAGACTTCCTCTCGACCGCATTAAATTAATGATGCTTATTTTATCAAAATATAAATAATGGAATCATAAAAATTCCAATCCATCAAAATCCTATTTATTTCTTTATTATAGGCAATAGGCCTTCCTGCTCACAATAGAGAGGTTGATGGCACTTGGATTTTCTTGAACATGGGATCATGAGCAATACGAGCATCGCGATCGTAATATTTTGACCGCTCTTTAATAATAGACCACAAAACCTCAAGTCGAGGAATTTTGTAGCCTGAGCCGAAGGCTCCATTATGATTTTTCTTCAACCCACGGTTTCTAATAGCGCTTCATTAAAATTTTATTCGTCGTTTTCTGTCATTTCAATCATATATGACGCTAACTCCGGCGTTACTCGGTGGAGATCGGTTTATTCTGAATTCTTTATGTTGAACAAAGTTACTTAATCTGATTCCACCTTCAACCTTCAAAATTGTATATTATGCCATTTCCAATAACTTTCAGCATCGAATTTAAAAAGAGACAGTTGTTGTAAATTTGAAATTTGTAGGGTATTCAGTGTTTTTGTGCATATAACGTATCATGTAATTAATATTATTTTTTCCAAGGTAAACATTCTCTGTATTTTGTAATTATTTTATTTTTATTTTGCCTTTGGTAAACACTATCGACATGTGCTCAAAAGTGTGAAAGGATGTAAAAAATAGGCTAATCTAGATCAAAATTTTAAAAGATAGTTATTTAATTCCACATTTCCGATAACTTTCAACTGAGAGTGTGAAAAGAGATTTGTACATTTGTAGCATATTTGAAATTAGTACGGTATTCAATATATTTTTGTGTGTATTGCATATCATGTAATTATTATTTTTTCCTATGCAAACATTACCTGTACCTTGTATCCATTATTAACATTATTATTTTTTAAATTATATCTTATGTAAACATTAATTTATGTACCAAAAACTCTGAAAGGCTGATGTAAAGGTCTACGACAATAAACGTTTTATTTTATAGATATTATTATTATTGTACAGATTTGAATTGGAAATGTCAGAATATGCCGAAACCAAGGTTGGTTAGAGAACCAAAGCGTGGAATCAGATTAAGCTACCTTTTTCATTATGAAGAGTTTTTGTCATGGTTTTTATTGGGAATGAGTGACATGTCTCAATTTAGAGGTGAAATGTCTATGGAAAGACTTGTTGACTTACTCAGTCTCTCAGTCTATTGACTGTGAGGCGATCGTGAATAAAAAATGCTATAGCACAGCTATAATGCAAATGAATTCTAAATATCTGTTATAATCGAGAATCCAATGGCCAACGGTTTCACAGCAAGTAGTTTGACCAGCTGTTTGCATCTAACGTTATAAAGCCCCTGATTTATATTCTTAAACTAATTTTATAGTAAATAGGTGTATTCGTTTCGGTAATTTTTTTAACCAAACTTCACCACAGACATGGAGAAACTAACTCTGTCTTTCGGAGTAATCGTGAATAAGCGATAGAGGAAAGTAGATTATTAGCATACCCCTGATACGAAGAAAAAGTGGTAAGGTTTTAACGAGCTTTAGTCAAGCGTTATTTTTTTCAGTAGTTGGTTCCTTGGCACCGGCACGATAGGGTCAATTTTTAAAAGGAGAAACAGTAGACGATAGATTACCGTCCGACTCCCTCTGCACTCTGACTATCGTCCGGCGCGTCGCTCTTCCATGTAAGGATAAGGAGAGCGGAACATTCCAATCGGGTCGCGTTCTTGCAAATTATAATGATCGCTGTTTTCATGAAATCGTGTAACGAGTTTATGTGGAAGATATCTCTTGCACCTTCCTCCATAGCAGCAGACTTCTGCAATATAATGGCGAAGGTAGAAATGGTGCACGGATTTATGGTTATAATTGATATCTGCTCTGCTCCTGGGGTGTGGTTAATGCTGGCGGGTTAAAACGGCTGGATGACTGAACAAAATCGAGGAAACTTATATTTAGGAAAGGGGCAACATTTGGGAATAGTTCCGCAAATTATGCATCATGGTTAATGAGTATAAGAGGGTTCCAACGATTTCTATCGATAACTTAGCCTTAAATCACTCGTAATTGTAGAAAACGTTTTTCACCCTCCTGCTAACTCAGGTATTCTGCATAAAAGGTAAATCTCCAAAAGCCGTAAACAAAAACCTTTCAGGGAAAATCAGTCGGGCGAAAGGTAAATAAATGAAGGAATTTACGGAGTAATTCGTTTTTCGGAGTAAGCCTTAAGAGCTCACTACTTTATTGTCAGGTATTCTGGTGTATTTCAACTGAAAACAAGTCCAGAGATCGATACCCAAAAACCATAATACCGGCGAGGTGCGTAATTCTCTTCTCGTATGGCCCATATTATGACGGCCACCCCGGCCGGTGATAATGTTACAGCCTGTAGGCCTTATGTATGACTTTCGAATTATGGCCCGCAGCTCAATCAGGAGTTGCCCGAGGTCGTAAGTGTGATTCGAGACCAAATTTATAGTTGATTTTCAGATATGACCCAGCCGTGCGCTTTGGACTAGCGCTACTATTTTACGCGTAAACTTCAAGTGGGTAACATTTTTCTAATTAAAATTTCTCCTCTCGTAGGGAATTAGAGGATGATCATAAGTTTTCCTACAATGGATATTTAAGCTCTATCGAACGATTTAATCCAAAACCAATTCTATATCGACGGTGGTTATAATGCGTGTGATATTCTGAGTCATCCTTCAATGGACAATTGTATTCTGGACTCAAACAATCCAGGACCCTTTGTTCCTCATTTGCTTAGAATTATGTCATATAAAGCGTTGTCGCCTACCCTTCATAACTTCTTTTTTTTTGCTTACCGGACGAATCTGATGGCCCGTATGTCCCCGGAATCCCGATAGGCTGCTAAGCCTGTCATCAGGTTTCCCAGGGACCGGACCAACAGAACTTGACATACATTCATGCTCTGGGTGGTGAAAAACCCACCCAGGCGGGACTCGAACCCGCGACCCTCGGTTTAGCAGGCGAGGACTTTACCCCGCTTTACAGGGGCCGGCGACTCAACACATTTGTTTGCAGACTCAGCACATATCCCACACACGTAGCCATTTGGGCCACTGACTCAAGCATAAAATAATAGCCACTTGAAATTGACTTAGCTATCCATCACCAGGTCTAGATTTCCATTAGTTGGAAATAAGTGATTCTCCGTAGAGGATGCCTCTTGTTTACGTGAATACCTACATATTAAGATGAGAAAAAGGCTTAGTATAGACGATTGATTTCAACCAAGGATTACTAATTTCACGCCACCTTTGGGACTTCCTCTGTGAGCCCAATAGCTATGGTTTTACTTGCCTGAGGAAAGTATAAAAAAGTCAGCGTACTGAAGTCTTTATTTTTCAATGTCCTGATTTTGTTTGGAGAGAGTTTGCAGCCCAATCTTTGGGTAACAATTGTCTATTTTTCTTTCATTTCACAAACAACAAAATTAGATATCCAACGTGTCACTCATCTACGTCCGACTGCGTGTATATGATTTATTCCTACTTATTTATTTCTTATCCTTGTCTGTCCACTTAACTTAATTTCCTCTGTTTTCGTCTTACACTTACAACTTACAACACGTTCTTCGTTACAACATATAAGACGCAAATTACGGTCTGAATGTAAGCACTAATATGTGATCCATTTCATACATAAAGGAGCTATCATACAGCAAGTACGAGCTAAATGTATTTAAGACGCAGATTTTATGCTGAAAATGATGATTAATGATATCAAATTAGCATATACATTTTGTCTTACCTCAAAATTAATTCAGCCACCAAGAGATGTAGATAGCTAGATATGAAATAGTGAGATTTTTTTAATTGTGAGTTTTATCGTAAAAGCATTACTTTTTATCATTAAAAGGATTTTTTGAAGTTTTTGACTGCGCGTAAACTAGTTGCTGCGATTGGATATGAAGAACTATTTGTTTTCCTTTTGTATCCCAAAAATTCCAACAAATCGCGTTAAGTTTATGATTGATTGTAGTTTTTAAATTGCGCTGAATATTAACAGCAAGGCAGTTGACTTATAGTAGGTGATGGAAATGAATTTCCCCGGTGTTCCACAGGTTTTCTTAAATTTCAAGTTTTGTATCCACCGCGACATCCTCGCATGGAATTACCGGCGACCTGGCAACATCACACTGGCACTGGTGTACGACGACATGGCAACGACCACAGACCGTGCACTCCCATTCCCGAATGTAAACAGTGGCCCTTTAAATTTGTGAGCCTTCACGGTGAAGTAGGTTGCAATTTGGAACAGTAATAAATGAATTTATGTATTTGATAGGACTCAAAAAAATAATTGATGATTTTTAAGGTAATTAACTTTCTTAGTTAATAACATTTAATTGTCATATATCTGTCTCTCTCTAACAACTATTTCACTCTCTCTCTCTCAGTGAAAGGGACCAATCACAGCGCGCCGTCATGGGCCAATGAAAGCACGCAGTATTGCTTTGAATTATTCGAATATAAACTGATATCAACGAAAACATTGCTCTGAACGTGCAACGTAACTTTTTATGTAAGTTTTTTGTCTATGTGTTGTGAAGGAATCTCTTTTTGTATGATATCGCTGTGAAAGTGTTCTACATTCCGGTGTTAAACTCGCCTCAAAAGTCTTCAAGATGACCCCCGATATCAATTGGAATCTTCAACATAAAAGTTTGGATGCGTGGTGCCCGTCTAGATTTTGTGTATGCATGTGAATGTCAGAGAACGTTCGCCAAAAATGTTTTCTGAATTAAAATTAATGGAAATACCATTCGCGACTGAGTGTGTACGTAATTTGGTCACCTTATCCAGTAAATGGTGATGCTTTGGAAGAAATGTATGTTGTTCCGCGATGGCTGTGAATGGACGATGAGCCGAAAGCCAGCTATTCTGCTGCACCTGAGACAGGTCAGTGAGCATTGTTACTTCAATACCAAGATATTTCTACTTATCTGGTCGGGAACCAGGAAACTTAATGTATCACTAGTTAAATCTTAGCCTCAATTAAATTATCGTGCTTGTTGTCTTGCAGGCATTGAAAATATGTCGGAAGTGAGATCTATGTCCGGTACTTCTTGGATGGCAACTCCAGAGGGGAGGCGTGCAGTACTTCTGGTGGGTAAATCTGTCAGTCTCCTGTTATTTCCATCGATTACCAATGGATTTTCACCAGTAGCCAAGATGTCTTGAATGAAGATGAAAGTTACTCTTGGTGAATATCATGATTACGTTTTACTTTTGATTAGTATAGGAGAATTCTGAAGATCACAGTTTATGATGTCTAATTCCGACAGCAAAGTTGTTTTTAATCTTATCACTTTTCAAGTGAATAACCATGATCATGTGTAAAGTTAGTTCCACAGCATTTGTTCTTCACTAATGTTAAATGCTCATGTTAAAATATAATGTTCGTGACCAAATAAATCGGGAGTACATTCATCGATTTTTTCTGACCTACATCTGGGTACTCCATATAATCCATATCACAATAACTTTATTGATTTGGCTTAGTATAGGTAGAATAATAGTCATTAAAGTACCTAGTTGATATTTTAACATTATCTTTTTTGTGCTCTGACTTCTGTTATTCAAACTCTTCCATATGTGTGCTACTACAGGTAGATTATGAAGAATGTCAAGATAAAGAATAATATATGAATGAATTACTTGGCTGTGGTTGAATATTTGAGTGTCAGCTGCTACAGACTGATCTTCTAATTCTCTGCAGGTGATGTGTGAATGAGCCACCTAATGCAGCTATGAAAAAGATAGCTTTTACAAGGTTGGTAGAATGTAATCTTTTATCATACTACTACTTATGTGCTACATTTTATGTAAGAAAAGTAATAAGAGTTTTTTTTGCAAATTTCTTCTTTTTTCTTTATTTCTTCGTCACTCAGAGTTGAGCAGATGGCTGACTGGTGACGTCTCATTGGTGTTTGAGAGTTAACTCCTAAGACTGAGAACTTCTGTATGGAGGGAAAGGAAACTGAATTTCCTCTCACGGGTTTTCCATCAGCTAGACTATCACTCATGCAATAGCTGGGAGATATTAGTAAGTCTTTTTTTATCATTGTTTACTTCAACATAAGTTATCCCCTAAGTTTTTCTTTGTCATTATCTAACTCTTGGACTTGCTTAACTTTTTCCAGATGTCCCTGGCTTATAGGCAAAAGCTGTCAAGAGACCTGACTTGCTCATCGGCATCAGCAGCATCGAGGGATAACTTCGACAGTCTTCAATGACAAGCCTCTGCACTGTTATATCTTCTTCATGAGACATGGATTTCTGTACTGAAGCTCTGGAGGTACTATAGTCATTGCTGCATACTGATGGGGTTAAGTCTTTGAGACACTTTCCTGCTCCTACTATCTGGAGGCACAATATCTGGTGATGAGATTAGTTATGTGATTGTGCAGATCAGTCTTCTGTTTCATGACTAGCCATTAAATGGTTGCAACTGCACATTGTTTTAACAAATCTAAGTGCCTCAGTCCACTTTAGTTTATAGATAAATGCTTGTTTCAAGCATGAGTTGCCATGCATGGTGATCTTACTGACTTGATTTTTCATTTCATACAGCAACTAATGTCTGAATCTCACGTTCATCTTTTCTGTCCCTTTCAAGGGATAGCTCAAATGATCACATGACGCGAACAAATTTAAGGATGGCTCCAGGGATAGGGATCCCTATCGCTTTTTCTGTCACTGGACATGTCCCTTTTTCCATCTCTGGAGGCATCGTTGACATTTAGTCAATCAGTGCGCATGGCTGCAAAGAGCGACTCTCATGCCGTTCGGCTTTCAATGGATTGAGAGTAGTAAACAGTAAGTATGAGTAGAGGGATGGAGAAATGGATGGCCAAAATGACCGTGTGATTCAGAAAATGATAGCTGAAGCTATCATTGTCACTGTCCCTGAAAAGCTATCATTGGAGCTATCCCTCAGAGGGACGGAAAAAAATGATTGTGTGATTCAGGCTTAAGGCTAAGAAATGGTGAAGTTGACACCATTTATTATGTAATATTCTTTATTCATTCATTCAAGTAATACATGAAAATTAAGTCAGCAAATGCTCGCCATAGGACATGACTCAGGAGCCTGCCTTTCTAGTATGAAACTCTGGGATAAGCTGTACTGCACTCTTGGAGCAATGCCATTTGATTAGCTCTTGCATTCAAAGTGTGATAGATAGGGGCTCTCCTGGATTTTTTGTGCACAAAAATCTCTTAGTGCAGTGTCCTTTTATGTTTTCATCCTTATGTACATGCTGTTATTGTATTTTTGTAGGTTTTGATCTTGAGAGTGTAGTGTTTGGGGTTATGTCATCACACTGTTCTTTGCTTTAGTTTTAATTGTCACTGGGATTTGTTTTAATTTTTAAAGTTATCGTTCTTCTTTGTCATTTTTTTACTTCCATCTTTGAAGCAAGTAAATTTGTTCATTGCAGGGTATTACATTGAAAATTTGCAGTTATGACTTGCTCGCTTTTCTTTTTAAATTTTTGCAATTTTTCATCTTACATTATAAACTTCCTGGTTACATTGTTATGATTTCACATTATTCTTTACGTTAACTCTATATCTATGGCTCATTCTTAGATTTAATAAATTGGGTACTTTTTCAAGTTTTCACTGTACATTGCAGTGTATTATATGTTAGTCGTTGGCGTGACTGTTTTGAAAGTGCAACAATAAATTGGCATATTTATCTTCTGTATGTGTGAATTTCATTTCTATGATTCCCCTTATAACCCCTTAGAACGCAACCCGCATAGCAATAGTAGGTAGGGGGTGGGGAATGGAGGGGTAACTGAAAGGATGGGGGAGGTAGGGGAAGGGAGAGAGGTTCAGGCACACGGACACCTGAAGCGCTGTCTCGGGCCGTCGTCCGTCGTCGTCTGCTTGGCTGTCTTCATTTTCTAACATTGAGTGTCGCCACTGTGGCAACGACGTAGTGGGTAGCACATGGCACATGGTGTCCATGGACAGAAATGTCTCTTTGTTGGGGATTATGAGCGATGTGTTTTTCGTTGAATTTTATCACTCGGATAAATTTTACGGGGTTTTAGTCTTTCAGAAGTTAAGTCTCTCTCCTCTTCCAATAATATGGCGATGCTTGCAGAGCCCAGAAGAAAGACGAAATGGACTCTAAACCCTCGTGGAAAACTATGGAGTGAAGGTATGACGTGGTTGTAAGTTTATATAAACTCGTGGTGATTTAGTTATGATTTCATTTTTTGTGCATTCATTCGGGAGTGGATGGAATTTTTGTGTGCTTTTTAAGATGAAAAGGAGGAAGAATTTCATTGACTTCAACTGTCACCAACAGACTTTATGTTCAGAGATCAATTCTGATGCTGTGTATCCTCGTTTGTTGCTGGCATCACAAACTTTTTCTGTAAATTGAGCGTAAACTTAGGAATAGCGTATGGTGAACAATCCACCTTGTTAGGGTATAATATTTATCTTGATTCGACTTATCTTTTCATTCTTTTGTTTACTCATTTAGATTCGAATAAGTTCGGACAGAAGCTGTTGGAGAAGATGGGCTGGAAAGCGGGGAAGGGTCTTGGGGCCAAAGAGCAAGGGATGACGTCTCACATCCACGTGCAAGTGAAGAGTGATAACACAGGCGAGTAATTTGATTGTTATGCATTTCGTTTGTTGAACGACTTTTATCCATTACTGCAGCATTTAGGTTTGCCTGCTTCTCGGTATGTGTGAGTTCTTTAGTCATACTTGTATCTGCTATGGATATAGGTAGTGCTTACTGAGTGAATGTTTCCGAACAACCATGTGGCCAAACTGTTGCCTGTCATTGTTTAGTTCAATTTTAAGTTTCTAAGTGGTATTTTATGTTTCGATGTGGCCATTTCATAATTCAGCCAAAAGTTGAGCCCCATTTTGGCAGAATTAATGGAATGATTGGGGTGGTTGTAATTTAACCTGATCCTATAGCACTCGCTTGAGCTAAAGCAATAATTCAAAAACTCCATGAATACCACTATTAGACGGCTTGTTTTTCTTATGCAAGTATTTTTTGGTTTGGGCTTTTGGTGCCAGGAGTGTATAGCTAGGTTTCAAACTTCGTATGATTACTTTTGTGCATGCTCACATTATTTTTTGGATTTGTTTGTGCTTGGAAGTTGTGTCGTCATATTCTAAATATAATTTTTATTAAAGTAATCTACTGGTTGAAGGCAGAATTATTTTGAAAATCCTCCAGATTTTCACATGTGAAGTGCCTTATCTGCCTATGTCATTTCTTTCTTCATCATTTGTGTCTCCTGTCCTCCTTCATCCAGTCCATAAAACCTATTCACTCTTTTCTAATTCCCTTCTTGCCCAACATTCTTCCCTCTATCACAGTCTTGAGCAACTCGTTGCCCCTCATCTCCCCTTTCAGCCACCGACCCTACCTCCTCCTAATCTCATCTATATGCTTTGTTTCGTCACCCACCGTACCAGGAACTTCCTTGTTTGTCTCCCATTTCATCCATCTCACCTTCTCTGTCCTCTTCCACACCCACATCTCAAAGGCCTGCAACCTATTCTCATCCTCCAATCTGAGAGTCCCCTTTTTTGCTCCATACAAGGCTACTCTCTGCATCAAGCTCTTCATCTCTGTATTTGCATCCTTATTCAGTGCCCCAGTCATTAGCTCCCTTGTCACCAAATGCTTCCTTTGGTAATGTTTTTCTCCTCCTCATGTCATTGCTACTATACTCATTTTCTTCCCAAGCAATTAAAATGCTGTACTTGCTCCTATCCTGTACTTGCTTCTATCCTATGCCCCAGTCATTAGCTCCCTTGTCACCAAATGCTTCCTTTGGTAATGTTTTTCTCCTCCTCATGTCATTGCTACTATACTCATTTTCTTCCCAAGCAATTAAAATGCTGTACTTGCTCCTATTTGTTCCCTCCTACTTATATAATGAGCCTCACAATGTTTGTCTTAGAACTCGTATTTACCTTTGTTTTCTTATGGTTTTATCTTCATTCCATATACCCGGCACCACTGTTAAGTGCATCTACTAATGCTGGCAATCCCTTTGAAGATCGACTAACCAAGTCCTGGTTGTCTGAAAATCAAACTGATTTTTATCAGCTGGCCTTCTACATTCATTCCCTTGTGCAGCTTTTCCCATGCTATGCTTCCCATTTTCTTAGCTGCAGAATGTAATAGTTATGGTGTCTATAGAAGCCCTTGCCATACCCTGCAACCTAGATCCACCCATCTTGATTTCACTGGGATTTCACAAAGCCACTAGACCCATGAAATAATGGTCACTAAGGTGGTGCCCACTATATTGAATTAAAACCTATCCTTCCTGAATGAATGTATGTAATAAATAGCTTTTAATTGATTTGGATTTTTTAGGATATGTCTACTGATGATTTTTTTAAAAACACTGCAGCACATGTAGACCAGTTTTATCAACAGAGAATCTTTGTGGCTAATTGTTGTAAATTTCATCAGCTCTTAAGTTCAATTTTATGTACATTTCAGTTTTTTCCAAGTATGCCCTCATATTCTCCTAAAACTCTCTATCCAGCCCATCTCAGACAGACTGCATCTTCTTTGGTTTCTTTCTATTGCATTTGGTATGTGTCTGTGTAAGAGCTGTTGCTCATGATTTATCATTATTTTAATGAAGCATTTTTCAGCTGTGCTGTAACTTACTGCTTGTGTGACAGTTTCAAGAACAGGTTGTTTCCTTAAACGAGCTTCAGCCATTCAGACACACCATCTGCTTCATCCATCCTTTATAAAAGATATCGCTGACTTCACTTTCAATGCAGGAGCTTAAAACGGCTGTATATTCCCAAGTGGAATGGCTGTAATTTAGCCATAGCGTCCAGTGGGATGAACATCAACTTTCTCTTTCTAAGCAAAATGGTGGGATGGCATGGGGCATTGTCTAGTAGAAGACACTTCTGCTGCTTTTTAAGGGACTATTTTTGCATTAAATATTTTCAACCAAGATCCAAGAATTGCCATTGTCTGATATGGCACAGCATTATCATGATGCCTCACTACATTTCTAGGTCTAATAGAAGCGATAAAATAAGAGAGATTCATTGCCGAACAGATCAGTGCAAAAACTCATCCTTTCCATGCACTATAAAGGGACCACAGTAAAAACAGAGCTCAATTAAATACACTCCCATGATATGTGCCTCCATTTCACATCCCAAAACCTTATCCCATACATCTTTACAGGGCTGGTGACCTAACACCCCTTGCCACACGCCCATGTGGTGGCTCACAGGGTACTCTGTAGATGCAGCCTGAAATAGGGTGGCCATTGCCCACTAGGTAATGACTGCTGAAAGGAGGGAATATTAATATTGATTACTGGGAAATTAATTTCATTCCTTAAAACTTCAGCCTCTTATAAGGTGACCGCTTAAGGGAGGTAACTGCTGAGGCAGGTTCAGGTGGTCACTGGAAGGAGGGAAAATTTCCATTATTTAAATGGGTAATTAATTTAGTTCCTGATAAAATTGGCTGCTTAGAGAGATAGAGGAGAAAAGAGGTGACCACTTAAGAAAGGTGGCAGCAAAGGGAGGTTTCATTGTCGGTAGTTGGGGGAGCCTTTGACAGGAGCTCAGGCACCTAAACCTTGAGTGGTCCATTGTGCCAACCCCATGTTTAACCTGCCTGCCACATGCAGACAGGGGACAAGAGTGCCCCACGGTGAAGATATGAATGGTCACCCATCTAACCCTCGTCCGTGCCCAACATTGCTTAACTTCAGTGATCTTACGGGAACTGGTGTTTCAATGAGGCTATACCCTTGCCCTTCATTGTCAGTCATACCTCTCCATCTCCCCTCACACAGCCCCAAAGCATGTATTTTCCCTTTCTTTATTGCCTGTTGAATTGCCAGCCATTGTCTAAATGTTCCAAGTGCCTATTTTTACCAGTACACCATCCTTTTCTTTTTCTCCTTATTGTCTCTTGTAGTCCTTGTATCCTCTGAATAAATTGTTGGCTAACAACTGCTGAGGCCTTGCCTCCTCTGTTACTAAACACATCTACTGCCCCATTGCTACAAATACATATTTTATCTGGCTCCTACCCTTAGACCTACCTAGCCCTACCAGAAGCAATCATAAATGCTCCTGTTAGGACCATACCGGTCCAGCTCCAGGGTTCATTGAATTGCCCAAGCTCTTTGCTGTGTCAAGGTTATTGCCTTAGGGAAGGGACTCTAGGTATACTGCATATTATTGGAAATTTTAGATTGAAATTATTAGTTACTCATAGTAAAAATGTTGTACAGTTCCACTATACTTTAATGCCTTAGTTGCCATAAGCAATTGTGGCACAAAGCAATAAATCTTCAGATACAGGAAAATATCTTGGAATTACCTGAACTTCTGATATTTTGTGGGTAATGGACATACAAAACATATGCGGCACAGCATTATAGAAATTAGATTTTGTTAAGCATATAATGGGAAGGTCTTTGTATGTAAAAGTAAAAGAGATGCTACTTTAATCTGGTTAGGCCACACCTCGAATTCACTGTGAGCTCTTGGGACCCTGGTCATAAAGATTTAACCACAAAATACTAAGAAAAGCAGCATGCTAAAGTTTCCAATTACCTTGTGGTCATTGTCGCTGGTAAAAGTTCAGTCCTTTTCGTGTAAGGATGTTTCTTTAGTATCCTTTTGAGTGTGTCCTTAAAAGAGTAATTCTTCAATGTCCCTGTGTGTCACTGACTTTCCATCGTTAGCAATATCCTCCTTCCAGCTACTGCCATGAGTATTTGCATTAGTTAAATAAACTAATTTAACTTTTTCAGATGCTTTTTTTAAGCATGTGAAGCAAGCAGTAATGCCTTAATTATAATTTAGATTTCTTTCTTTCAGTTTTCATATCACCACAATAGCACATTTAATTTCCTTCCCCTACCCGAACCTAAACTGGTTTTAGCCCAATTGGTAATTTCCTCTGCATTATTCTAAGTAAAACTTTTGCTGCATGCGAAATCAATATTAAGTCTACTCTTATTCTGATTCATGTTTCTTCTTCTTGATGATTGGTATTAAGACTGTTCTCACTCTCATGAGGGGGGAGTATGGCAAGTACTTTCGGTATATGCACTTCTTATTACTCAACTATCTAGTAGCCAGTGAATCCCATGTTTGGTGTGTCATTATTTTTTATCATTAGCTCAGTATGCCCAAGTGAGATGATGCACCTCCCTTCAAGTTTTGAGATAGAGCATTTATAAATCATGTAAAGCATGTTGGGGCAAGTCCTGCAAAATACTATGCTTCCAGTGTAAAATGGGAATAGGTCAGGTTAGAGATTGGGATCAGAGGATGAATGGTACTTGTAAGTCACACTTAATTATTCTCATCCTTATTCTTAACTGCACCCTTGGTGTCATCCAAATTATACCAAGTAAGTATCTGATTGCAGTTTGGAATACTTGAAAATTTTTACTCAAGGGTAGCCTGATGAAAGTCAGTGCAAGTTTACCTCAACTTACGTCAGTTTGAAAGATTGTCGTTCTTCTGGAAATCTGTAAAGAAGTGTTAACTAGATCATGCCAAATATATTAGAATTAAAAAAAACTCTTGGGAACAAATTATATTCACATGAATCACATTGAAAAGAATTGAAAATACAGAAGACAGTAGGAAAGATTGATGCTAAGGTTCTGCACACAATGATGCAGGGGTGAAATTCGCACTTAAAAAGTCGCCACAAGAGTGAAATTTTTTGCCCACTCCATCGCAAAACATTTGTGGTAGTTTCAGGGTGTAGGCATTACTATGTACATAATGGAGTATAATGACAGCAGTAGCCAATGCTAAAGCTGCCAAGTTACTATGCTATTCCTGAGACAAGAAAAAGGATGGGGTTGGCAGGTGTTTTGGGTCTCCCCACAGGCTAAAAACCACCCCTCTTGGCCAGAAGCTCTCACTTATTGCCAAGCATGGGGGTAGTGGGAAAAGGGTAAGGAAAAGGGATGGGAAGGTTAGAGAAACATCAACCTCTGCACGGCCGATACCATGAGGCGGATTGATGTCAAAAGGACGGCAATGGGGCTCCGCCTCCCCACAGTACTTGTATCTGTTGGGTTCCCCCAATAACGTTAGACGAGTCCCCGTCAGTCAAGCTTTTGCGAAAACTTACCGCACATCTTTTGAGAACCGGAGGAGCCCGTTGCCCAAAAAATTGGGATTATGTGTCCCCCGACCCCCTTTTACGGGTAGATGCGGTGCGGTCTGCTGGAGTACGTCATCAAATCAGGGACCATGGAGGGTCAATTCGGACCAATTCTGGTCAAAGCGTGGGTACGTCCGTCATCTCAATACCCCTCGTCTACCCGGTAATGGGGTTGGCAATTCATTCATCGGCTGGCGATCTCATAGTAATTGCACGGCCTCAAGAATAGCCTACACAATCTGTGTGTTTCATGATGATCCTTGGCCATCAGCACCCGCCATGTAAACGTCTTCTATGCCAGCTACAACAAACAACAATGATATCACCGTTCAGGTTTTTTTCAGCATCAGAAATTGCTTATTGGTAAATTTAAATTAGTTTTGGAATAGAAACATGTTATGAATGAGCTGTGCATCAGAGCTAGTATTTACAAACACCATCACAATACTCTCTTAAGCCGTGTTTCCAATGCATGTACCCACGCAACTAGATTAATGAACACATTTGATGTTTATATTGCATCGTGTAATCACCCAAAATTGCACTAGTGCATTACCATGTGGCCGCGAAATAGCCCTTATTCAAATTTGGAGCATTTGTCTAAGCATCTGTCCAGCCATCTACATGTGTTGGTACATGCAACTTGTAAACACGCCTTAAGGACTGAAGCGATGTCAACAACAAATATTGTGGTGTGTGTTTGTGATATGCGGTATTGAATAAGAGCACATGTTTTGTCATCTATGTATCTAGATATTTATTATTCCAACACAGGATCCGTATGTCAAAGAGGATTCTTATTTTTATCAAAATCTATTGTATGCACTCAACTGTAAACCAATATGTATTCGTATTTGAGTACCATACTGTTCACATTATCAGTTGGATTAATTTACATAGGGATTCAACTTGCACTGGAATTCGACTTGCGTCAGATTGTATGGAACCAATTCACGGCATAAGGCAAAGTATACCTGTACTTTACCCAGCCACTTCAGTTAAATGTATTTATCATTTGCAATTTTCAGAATGATAGAAGTGGATAGAGAAGAATGATGATTACAAATGCTGCATTTTTTACCTTTCCTATGAACTATGATAACATAACTGGTGTTGTTTTGCTCATAGATATTTATCATAGTTAGTTCTGTGAGGAAATGTGTGTAGGATCTGAGAGAGAGATGTTTAGTGAAGAAGGATTGCAAGTTGCATTTGTTGATTCTTCTACCGAGGGAAGTGTTGCAGAGTCCAATGTAAAATAAGGGGCATACTTGACATTGTTGCTCAGATTACTTTGTTTGTGGTGTTGGATCAGGCAGTAGTCTTACTAGACCTTTGGCTTGGCAGGCCTGCACAGAATCGGGGAGTTATTTGAGATTCCTGATGAGCTTCCAGATAGCTACTGCCTACTGCAGTGGTACTTGCATAGTGCAAATAATGCCTAACATTGAGCTAATATTTATTTTATATTGCACCACTGCTATAATAACTTTGTGGAATTCATCTAAACTCACTTTTACTTTTTACAGTTGCTCTCTACAGTTGAGAATCATAAAGAGTGTTGGGTTGAATTCAAAAGTGATCAAATCCGAATCTTCTATTTTTATCGAACCTTAAATACTGAATCTAAAAACTAAATCCTGCTTTCCTGTAGTTATCTTTCTCAGTTCTTTACCATGACCAGTACTTAAATAGTTACATGTTTTCAAACAGATTCAAATCAGAGTTGATCTAGGTTTTCCCGTAATCTGAAATTAATTATTTAGCTTCAAAAAACTATAAACCTTAACAGAAATTTGTTTTGTGATGAAGTCTATTACTTTCTCAATGAGGAATAAAGAAGGCTAAGTGAACACAATGATTTTTTTTTAGCCTTGGGGCATTTGTAGTTATTTTCTAATGGGGTGTTTATAAACCTTTCCAGTAATTTTTTCTGCTAAATTGCAGGCTTTTGCTGTTTTTGTGACTAAAATTGGACATTTTTATGTACATTACTACAGTACCATTTGGAGAGACAACTGCAGGATATGGTAACAGAATGGGGAACAAAATGATGCCAAAAAGTTTCAAACCCTTAATCAAATTAATGTTGATCTAATGGTCATACTTGGAACACAAAGACTTCGTTGTGATAAGGAGAGAGAGGGCTACCTCTTTCCTTTAACATTTGACCTGGTGATTCCTGGTGACCTCTTTGCTTATCTTAGCATGTTTTAATTTCACCCATATATATATTTTATGGTTGTTTTAAACCTAATTACTCCTTAATCAATCCTGTACAAGGACTAGCTAAATTATCCTTACAATTGCGGCAGTAAACCATGGCGTGATTGTGCAGCAAAAATGGTTCAGAGAAAATTTCACAGCATTATGAAAGCAATGTTAAAGTCTTTGCCAATACATATGCATATTTTAAGATGTAGTGAATGTTCACTCTAATAACCACACTTACATCTACATACTACCCCGAGAGCCGCCGCTTGGGCATGTGGCAGGGGGTGGTAGGTCACCAGCCGTGTAAGGATATAAAAGTTATGGAAGTGAAATGGTGACATTATTATCCTATGAAAGTGTGTTTGGAGGAGCTCAGTTTCTATTGTGGTCACTAATTGTTCGCAAAAAGAATGAGTTTTTGTACCTATCTGTTCGACAGAGTATCTCTCTTATTTGATCACATCTGTCAGACATAGAAATGTATTGAGGCTTCATGATAATATTGTGTCTCGCGCTGAAAAATATCAGTTCTGAATTTATCAAGCAGCCTAAGCCTAGCAGGCAGCCTCAGAGTCTCTTGGGGCTCCCATCTTAATCCCTCTAACAGTTGTGTAACACTTATGTGTTTGCTCGTAGCAATGTAATGAATAAATGTGCCCATCCAGTATTTGAGGAAAATGCATCGTGTATGTTTATTTAACAGAAGCGTATTCTCAGGCTTATATATACAAATTTGCGATGGTAAATTGCCTTCAATTAATCATGTTTGACAACTGGTTCTACTCAGGGATGTGAGTCTTGAGTTGCATTTCATACTCTCCCCCTTGGGTCTTTCACTTGTTTGGTGTGATTGATATGCTTGCTCTTAACATAGGAATTGAGCCTGTAATCTAAATGTGCGATGTGTATGGTGCTGTAGTGTATGTGCTTGTCTTCTTCTTCAGTGTTCAACCCTGGGGTTGGTTTGCAGCAGTACGCCATTCCTCTCTTCTGTCTGCTTTTCTCTTCATTTCTGTGTATGTGGTGCAACCCATATCATTCACAATCTGCTGCATGAATGACATGCTTGGTCGTCCCCGGCGATTCCTTCCCTCTATAGCTCCTTCTGCTATTGTTTTAACGATGTTGTTGTGTCTTAGAATGTGCCGTACGAGTTTGTCTCTTCTCAGTTGGATATGCCTCCTCAGGGATCTGGTTTCCTGAACTCTTTTCAGTACCTCTTCATTCATGACTCTATCTTTCCAGCTGGACTTCAACATCCTTCTGTAGAGCCACATCTCCAGGGCTTCTAGCCGCCTTCTCTCTTGTTTTCTTATCACCCATGTTTTGCTCCCATATAGGGTCACACTCCAAACAAATGTTTTCATCATCCGTTTCCTTATTTCCAAACTAATGTTCTTGCTGGTGAGTAGGTTCTTTCTAAGATAGAATGCAATTTTGGCCTGATGTATTCTCCTTACAATTTATTTCTGGCTTCTACCATCTCTTGTTATTCTGCTTCCCAAGTAGGCAAATTCCTCTATTACTTCTAGCTTCTCTCCTCCAATTCTCATTATTGGGGGCTCATATTGTTCTTCATTATTGCAAACCATCACTTTGGTTTTGCGTTTGTTTATTCTCATGCCATACTGTTTACAGAAAATCCTACCCATTGTGTTAAGCATCCTTTCTAGATCTTTTGTCTCTGTGATCACAGCAATATCATCTGCATAATGCAGCATATCTATCTTCTGTCCAATAATTTTAATACCCACCTCAGTAGTTTCACGAACTTGGTCTATAGCTTCGTGGATGTAAGCATTGTATATAAGAGGAGAGAGAGCACATCCTTGTCTCATGCCTTTTCTAACTTTTGCTTCTTGCTTTGGATGAAAATTCCTTATCACAACCATTTCATTCTTATATAAGCTGAGTATCACCCGCATGTCTTTATATTTTAGGCTTGCTTTCTTCAGCACTCTGAACGTCTCTTTCCAGATAACATTGTCAAATGCCTTTTCCAGGCCAATGAAGGCAATATAAGTAGTTTTATTTCTCTGCATTTGTTTTTCAATAAGAAGATGTGAGTGAAAAAAAATAAGAAATGTGCTTGTCTATCTACTGGAATTCTTGTATTAAATGGTTAATATTTTTTTTACTATTTCAAATAGGTGTTGGCTTTAAAGGAAAGGATACCGATTGGTGCAAGCATCAGGCCCAGTTTGACGAAGTCTTGGCCAGCCTGAGTGAAAATATGGGTGGGATTGGTAACAGTCAACCATCAGGATCTTTGGAGGAGCGTTCTAAGGCATCCAAAGCCCGATTACAGTAAGTCAAGGATTTCAGCTGTGCTAGAATTATTGACATGCTTATTCATTTATTGCTAGAATCAATGAAATGGTACAGTGCAATCTCTCTTTTGTACTTGGCATTGGCTGCACCAGGCTGGTTCTGCACAATGCTAATGACGTCTGAATTTGATGTTATGATTTTTTACTTGAATTCAAATGATTTAATTTTGAATTTGAGTGCAGATGATATAATATTGACTTCATCGCTATTTATGACATAATTTAATCCTTTTGAGGTCATGAACTCACAATTGGAAAGTCATTTGAATCTTATTTTTCTTGTAATGAGTACTTTTAAACAAGCCTTCCATTTGAACCTACATTTTGATTACCCAAAGTGGCCTCATTTCACTTTTCTATCATAAAATGGAGGTTTCACTGTATGACAGAATGAATCAATTATGGATTGGTTGAGGATGTACTTGAAAAATTCTCAGTAAAATTCTTCTGATTATGATTGGGAATTCAGTCATTCTGTAATAATCCTGTGAAACCAGCTTACTGTTTTATAGTGTTGGGATATCAGCTTTAAATAAACTTAATTTTCAATGTAGATTAGGCATTTTTTGTTGCCTCGTAACATGGTCTATAGGTTGGCAAGTACAACTTTTCAATACCAAGCCCAGAAACAGACTAACACGACCACAATCAGGCACAAGTGATTATGGGAAACAGTGCTACCAACATTAGTGGTCCTGATTATGCTACCAACAAAACATATAGGCATGTGATAAATATATGGTCTCTTATATTCTTTAATAGCCATTTTAATTGGTGTCATTTTCAAATATGTGAGGGAATAAAGAGACATTTATTGTTGTCTGTGTATTAGGCCTTGTTTAAATTTAGGTTTATGCTAATCATTATCTGTAATGGTTTCCAAATGATTTCTATACTTATCACTTAGAAATCAATGGGCTAGAGTTGAGCTGGTTACATTTGGTTGGTTGAAAGCATTTTTACCTTTGACTAGCTTTTCCACAGTAGGGTGTGATTTGCAATTTTTGAAAACCCACACAACTTCCCTGCACTCTGGCAAACCAATCCCATTTTTTGACAATGGTTTTATTTGCTATGCATTTGTTAATCGAGCTATCCATTTATTGAGATCACTCATAAACTTGATGCAAGCATACCAATTTGTCTATAATCATTTGACAATGTCTAGACTTAGACCATGTGCATGGCAAACATTAGAGGTAGCTTGTAGCAGAAATTGGCAGTAATGAAAAAATTAATAATGGCTGACCCAGCAGTTACATGTCTGATAATTAGCTGCCCATTTCTGGAAAATATAATGCTATCAAAAGTGCATTGTAGGTGCGTTTTTGAAGAAGTAGTACAAAAATCTCTCAAGTTCCATAGTCAGTTGTGCCAAATAATAGCTAGGATTGGCTTTATGCACTAATCTCACTCATCAGTGTATATCATTAATTGTTCATCCAGTTATACAAATTTGTTTTGAATATTTATATAGAGAACATTTGCTCCAGTTTTTGTCCCCCTAGCTGAATCAGTGCTTCATCTTCTTTGCACTCGACAAGAAGGAAATTGTTCACTGACCCATGACTCCTCCTGTGTTCCTAAAGTGCTCACATATTTTTTAAACTCTGATGGTTGGTCATCATGGTGTATCAGAGTGTGATATATTGAGATACTTTCAGGACTTATCAGGAGAATCTGACAAGGAGACATTATGTAAGGGTGTGTGATATTTGGTGCAAAAAATTTCCTAAAAATACTTCGTGGGTACAGACCTGAGATACAGTAATTATTAGCAGAACTGTGTTTAGAAATAGGTTTATTGAGATCTTATAATTCCTTCGCTTTGATGGAGAAAATTATGCTTTAGCGGTGAGTCAAAACTGACAGATTTTCAGGAGCATCTGCAATCTGGGGTCCCTTTGTAGCTAATTTCTTTAGTAACAGGGCAGTTGAAAACATCTTTGTAGAGAAACAGGTTCTTCCATGTAAGGATTGGTGTAGATTTATTCAGTACTGGAGTAACAAGTCAGATAAGTTTGACATTAAATTTTAGTGCTCTGCCAAACAAAAGCTGTTGTAGACCACTGAAATCATTCTCCCGGTCTAGGATATTTCTCAAGAGATTGAATTGCCAAATTACAATAGAAATAGCTGCAGAGGAGAAAACTTTCACTCTAAGCACTTTTCTCAGAAGTTGGCTTCACTATTCAGGGCTGGGAGAGTTTTTTGGGGTTTGTTGTTTGCTAAAGGGACCCACATCTAAGAGTTAAGAAATTCCACAGAAAAAATCATCTGCCTTGACCAGGCTTGGAATCCGGATCGCTTGATTTCCGGCCGAGTGCTTTAGCCAGTTAAGCTACCGAGGCATCCTCTTCCCCTGTGGATTTTTTTGACCTTTACGGGACCAGATGCTCTTGACTGCCAGACATACAATGTAACAATCAGTCACTACTGAGCGCTTAGCGCCACTGCCCTCGAGGAAATATTGTACTTTGAACACAGAGAGACGTTCGCTCTATTTGACTGATTTTAAGCTATCCGGGACTAGCCACGGAGTTCCACTTTTATGGAGTCATGTGCAGTGCATCGAGGGATCTGGGTTCGAATCCCGGTCAAGGCAGATAATTTTTTCTCTGTGGAATTTCGCACATTTGTGCATTGCGGGTGACTCTGTTAAAGTGGAACTCTGTGCCTAGTCCTGGATAGCTTAAAGTCTGTTCTTAGACGTATCTGCTCACCAACTATGAGAACAAGAAACATGTAAGAAGGACACTGAGGACATAACTATTTTAATGGAAACTTTGCTAAGAACAAATTGAACTTTCAATGTGCATTAATAGCAACCTCTCTTGCAATGTTGATTCAGGCAAGTAAAAAGGTAAATAACTGATGGTATTGGCGAAAAAATAAGAAAAACTAGTTTTTACTTGAAAAATTTATGAAAGGTCATTTGTTTGACTCTCTGGATGAAGTCTTTTGCAGTTTCCAGTCACTTCATCTCCATAGTCACACAATAAAAGTTGTCATTTCCATGCCAGGAGGTTTCTTTGTAATCTTTTTATCCATCCCCTGGCAGCTAGTAATTCTTGAATGTTCTCAGAAGTCTTGGTATTTCCATCATTGCTATTATCCTCCTCTCAGTTACTTCCTTCAATTTGTCCAAATCTTGGAGCTCTTCTATCTTCAGCTCTCTCCCATGGTATCAATGAGCTCCACGATTTTATTTCCTTCAACCTCAGGCCCTAATGTTTGACTGAGGTTGATGCTTTCCTTGTCTGTTGAACCATTTCTCCACTGACCAAGGCACTTCCCATGTGAGACACCGGAAGACTGATCTTCATGCATCGGTCTAGCCATCAGCGACCCAGATGGCAATGTGATGCTTATCCATGCTGGCTCTCTCAAACACTTAGTGCAATGAAGGGACTTGTTTTTCAATGCATACTTAGGTAAGCCACTGTTACGTCCCCATGCACTGAGAAGGGTAACAGTGCTGTTTGTCCCCATGCACTGAGAAGGGTAGCGATGTCATTCATCTTGTTTCATTGATGCAATTCATTATCTTGTGATAACTATAGGTATGCAAAGAATATAGTGAATATAGCTACCAATTAATTGATTTAAGGAATTATATCACTTCATTGGTAGGTATTCCACTCTTTACTGTTAGGTAATATTCGTGGGAAATGCTTGTATATTTCCAATGCTGTTAAGTAAATTGTCTCTATAATTACCAATGAAAGCCGTAATTCAAATTATCATAAATGTGATCCTGACTATGTAAAGAATATTGCATTATCTCATTGGAGATGATTGGCAGTTGTGCTAATCTCTGCAACATTTGCTCTTATTGTGTGTGTGGTATTCTCTTAAAAGGAAGTTATTGATGTTCGTCTATTTCGGATGAGAGTACAAGGATGCCTGCCGCTCAACTGACAGAGTACATAATTGCTTACAGAAAAACAAGCGACATTCTACAAGCATCACACTAACATAGACAATCAATATATGACATCTCCCTTCCCAAGATAATTTAACAACATAACAAGAACTTCTTTGTTACATAATAAATATTACATGATAAATATTACCCAATTTCATGATAAATAAATATTGCAATACAGTTAACATAACAATAAAATATAATGTTATACAGAATACAATGCTATATAGATACATATCCTCTACAGGTAGCACTTTGGCACTTTCACTGGTCTACCTGATCTGGTTTTGTAAACACTAGAATTGTTTCCTCTTTCCTGAAGGGACAGGTGAGGGGAAGGTTTATTAGGAACACTAGAATTATTTCCTCCTTCCTGAAGGGGCAGGTGGGGGAAGCTGATCTCACAGGCTACATTTTTGTTCATTATGGCAACCAAAGGATTATGATCAGTCAATATTTTTACGGGTCTCCCATAAATATGATAGTGAAATTTGGAAGGACCAAAAAGAATACTCAGGGATTCTTTTTCTATCTGTGAATAATTATTTTGAGTCTCAGTTAGACTACATGATGCTTATGCCACTGGTTGTCCTTCCCTCATTAAGCAGCAACCAAGACCATTTTGTGAAGCATCACTTTGTAATGTCAATGGTTTCTTATTATTAACACTACCTAACACTGGGGACTTGGACACCATCTTTTTTAGTTTATCCAAAGTTTCTGAATGAATTGGCAACCAATGCCACTCATTTTTCTCTTTTAACACTTTCGCTGCTAATCCCGTCATTTGACGTGTTTCCTTAGCTGCTGAGAAACATATTCCAACCAACTTACAATTAAAAAAGGTAGATGAATCAAGCTTTAAAGCAATATAAACAGCATTTTCTAAGTAATACAGTTATTTTTCTGTGATAGCATGAATAAAGCTTAATATTCGCAGCATTCTACCTATCTGGCAGCGAGAAGTGCCCAGCAGTGAGAGTGTTAAGAGCTCTCTTAATGGGGCTGTTATTACTGACATATTTGGTATTAACTTTCTCACATAGTTGAACATGCCTAGATTTCTTTGAAGTTCATTTTTATTGCTGGGGTTTTTTTTATTACTTATAGCTTTCGCTCTACTAGGATTCATTTTGATTCCATCTTAGCAGAAAATATGTCCTAAGTATTTAACTTCTTTTACTTTAAAGTGTAGTTTATCAGCTTTAAATTTAACATTAAATTTTCTAGCTCGCTCTACAACTTGACCCAATATTCTGTTATGTTCATGTTCATTCTCTGCAGCAATGAGCAGATCATCAAAATAAACTATTACCCCTGGGATATCTGCAAATTTATTTTTGCAGATTCTCTGAAATATCTCTGGAGCATTTTTTAACCCAAAAGGAAGTCTGTTAAATTTATAGCATCCAAAGGGTGTGCTAAACGTACAAATGTCACTGGACCTAGCATCGAGAGGGATCTGATAAAACCCATCGTTGAGGTCTAAGACAGTAAATACACTCTTTTTTCTTAACTTGTACCTAATTTCCTCCAGTGTTGGGATTTCAAAGTAACTCCTCTCAATACATTTATTTAAGTCCTGAGGATTTATACACAACCTCAGTTTTTTCCAGTACAACCAAATTAATATCCTAAGAAGATGGGAGTTTCTACTTTAGAAATGATACAGTCTTTCTCTAAACTATCTAGTTGATCTTTAAATTTGTCCTTAATTGAAAAAGGAACCCTTCTGAGGGGCCTGACCTCTGGAATTGAGCCTCTCTTGAGTACAATCGAGCAAGATTCATTTAGACACCCACTACCAGAAAGGATATCCTTGTTTTCAGCAACAAATCTTTCCTTATTACTAAAGGTTATCACATTTAACACAGTATGTTCCAGTAGTATAAATTTCCCTAAATCATCTAGACCCAAGAGAGGTTTTGTTTTATGATTTACATCATTAACAACGACATATTCTAAAAGTTGAGGACAAGCCCAATTTTTTTCAGTATTTAACCTAGTTTCAAACGTTACAACACCTAGAGGCTTTATTTTAACACCCCCAAAAGCTTCTAACACTACTGGTGTAGGTTTATTGGCCAATTCACTTTTGTTATTGGCATTCAAAGCACTAGAAGGTAGAATATTAACCTGGGCCCCAGTATCTAATTTAAATTTAACACTTTTACCATTAACAATTAAGGTTTGTGACCAGTCTGACTAACTAATGGAGTGCATATTACGACTAAGACTGTCTATAATCATATTACACTCATCATCGGTTGCAACTGAACATTACCCATTTCTGTAAGATTAACAACTTTTGACTTGGGCATATTTTTCTTAAACTTGCAACCAACTGAAAAGTGATTCAACTTTCCACAATTGTTACAACATTTACCAAATGCTGGACACTGTCTCCTATTATGTCTATAATTACATTTCTTACACTGGTAGATCTCACCAGAGTCATCTTCAATACCTCGTTTCGCCTTCGCAGATTTATTCTGCTTGCTCGTCGATTCTGCTCTCTGTACCACCTTTCGGCTTACCGAGGCTACTGGCTTAGTCATCAGTGTCTCCAACTGGTTTTTTACGAGTTTAGCAGCTTTACATATTTCCACACATTTTCCCAGAGAGAGAGATCTGTAATCCTCAGCAGGTGCTCTTGGACAGCTAAATCTCGTACCCCGAGAACAAGTCTGTCCCGTAGTACGCACTCCGTCTGGTCACTAAATTCACAACTTTTAACAAGCTTTTTAAGATCTGTAAGGAAATGATCAATTCTCTCTCCTTCCATTTCACCTCAAGAGTTGAACACACATCTTTCAATTACGATGTTTTTTTTTTGGATTGGCATAATCTATGAATGCCTTCATTACTACATCATAATCCTTTTTGTCGGCTTCCCCAAGGTTGAACGTATTATAAAGTTGTACTGCATCTTCACCAATTATGTTCAATAGGATTGCAGTTTTCAACTCACTGGACTTCGCTGTTAGGCCCGACGCCGACAGATATATATTAAAGTTCTGTTTAAACTTACGGAAATTTTCATTTGAATTTCCGGAAAGATCTAGACTTTTCGGTGGCCTGGCATACTCCATTTTACTGACAGAGTTCATTACGACTGACGTTCCTTACCGACTGTGCCATGTGGTATTCTCTTAAATGGAATTTATTAATGTTCGTCTATCTCAGATGAGAGTACAAGGATGACTGCTGCTCAACTGCTGGAGTACATAATTGCTTACAGAAAAACAAGCGACAATCTTCAAGCGTGACTCTAACATATGACAATCAATATATGACAGTGTGAACAGCTCATAATTACACACAACATTGAATGTTAATATGTGGCCATCATAAAAAATGCAGTCTGTTTACCAATAAGGTTTAAAATGTTTAAGAAATTAGTAATAAATTATTGGTGTGAAAGATGTTTGAAATTCGAAATTCGGGTGCTAAAGCTTCTAGATAGTAAAGTGAATCCATCATAAAGTATGGGTCTACTGTATTTTATAATTAGAAAAGCATTGATGTCACTCTCATCGTAAAGATTTTATATTCCCTGGAGATAGTTGCTTAGAATATTGGTTTAATGTATTTGATTCATTTGATTCTGTATTATATTTGAATACTTTCTGAAAGTCTGATAGAAATATCTCACTTCTGTGCAGTTTTCTTGAATGAGTGTCCATCCTGAAGGTGACTTCTACAATGTAGTTCTTAATACGACCTATGCCCCAGACAACTTTTAATGGTATGCTAAAGGAGAATTTTTCTTTTCAGCTATCATAAGTTCACAAGAGAGAAGGATGTTTCCAAGTACAGCAGTAAAGATTTAAGCTGCATCTTGGGAGTCCCTGGTAAAAAGATCCAAGAAAACAACAATGAAGGCCTTTGCCCTGTCGAAGACGTTGGGGCTGAGGATGATTCCTTTGGTGTGAAGACCATAGTGGGTGGTAGTATCGAGGACTATCTCAACAGGAAAAAAGGTCTCAATAAACAGGAATGGGTATTGGAGAGGAAAGATGCTGCAAGAGAGGGAAGTTGTGGTAAGAAGAGGAAGAAACGTGGAAGTATGGAGTTGCCGTTGACCTTGGAATTTGCAGGGGGAAATGAGGATGTTGAATGTCCCAACGTGGGGGAGGTAGAGCCAAAACGTAAGAAGAAAAAGAAGAAGTCGAAAAGTGAAGAGGAGGGGGAAGTGAAAAGAGTGGGAAGTGTATCTGAGCCAGTGGCAGGTGCTGAAGAGTCTGAGTTCCCTGAAGGAAACTTGCAGAATTTTTCTGCCGAGTTGGAGGGAGTAGGAAAGAGGGAATGTAAGACAAGAAAGAAGAGCAGTGAACGTGATTCTAGGAGCAATATGAAACAGTCTGAAATAGGCATCTGTGGTGGATCAGATGAGGGAGGTTTTCCTCAATCTAGGATTAAGAAGAAAAAGAGGAAGGCAGAGTTTTCTGGGCGAGTATTGGAGGGTGAGGCAGGAGGAAATGTTTTATCGAAGGAGGGTAGTGGTGAGGGTGTTACGTATGAACATCATATTTGCAATGAAAGAGTTACTGAGGAGGGAGCTCCTGAGGAACGGGATAGTGCTGTGAAGAAGAAAAAAAAGCGTGTGAAAGTAGTCTCTCTTTGTAGTAATGTGGATGAAATTTGTGGTGATTTAGGTAGTAGTAATGGGAACAAGTCGAAGGAGAAAAAGTCCTCCGCTGAAGAGAATAAAAAGCAATATCTCGATGAAGGAAGGGTATTGCTGGGTGAAATGGAACAAGGTGGTTCATCAAAGGAGGCTAGTGTTGAGGATGTAAGTCGCGAACTTGGTGTATGTAATGAGAGCATTGCTCAAGATGGAGCTAAGGAAGAGAGCTATGTTGTGAAAAAGAGAAAAAAGTGTGTGAAAGTAGATTCTCTTGGTAGTAATGTGGATGAAATGTGCAGTGATTTAGGTAGAAGTAAGGGCAAGAAGTCGAAGAAGAAAAAGTCCTCTGATTTTGTGGGCAGAGAGAAATATCCCTGTGAAAGTGTAAACGGAGATGCTGCTTTAGCAAGTGACACTCATGTATGCAGTAGTAGTGTTAAACAGGTTGTTGGGGAAGAGGTTAGGTTTGAAGAGATAGAAAGTTCTGTAGGAATGGAGAAACAAGTCAAACCCAAAAAGAAGAAGGGCAAGTGTAATAAGTTAGAAAAACAATACTACTATTCATGTCTGGATAGTAAGGAGTGTGATTCTGAGACTGTTCAGGCTTGTAGTAAATTGTTTGTAGGTGCTAACTTAAATGAAATACAAGGTTATGGAGCTGGTATTGAATAATTTTCAAATTGCGTGAGAGCAGCCGATTATCTCCCAGTGACAAAGACTTGATTTCGAGGTGCTACAGCTTCATTCATGCACATCGTGTCCTGCATGCCACCACAGAGACATGCAGAGAGGGGTGCTCAGATGACAACCACCCCCAAATGGAGGGGATTCTTTCTTGGGTACATGAGGGTACACTAGTGTGGTAATTGACTTTGTTAATGGCCAGACATGTTTGTATCAATGCAAATTGGTATTTGTTGTGCTTGAAATAAAATCCCTATTTATATCTATGTTTTGGTCATTCATGGTTAGAATATGCAGACGTTAAAATATGAATCCATATCTTTAAGTGCCTTTAACATATGCAAATACACAACTGTACTGTGGCTTATCTTGGCATTGCACCATCATTTAAAAGTGATTGTTACTTTATCAGTACCATAAGGCTCACTTTTTCCTTGGAAAGTTTATTCTTTCATTAAGGTTCATTGAAAGCAAAATATTGTCTTTTGACCCCATTGCCATTTTCATGGGGAAACCCTTGTGTATATTTTGTTTTGTAATAATCAGTTTTGCCTTTGCTAAATGCACACACTGGGTAATGATGAAGGCAGCTTTCAGATATGTTGCAGCAGCTAAGTTGTATTTTCTGAAATTCATGCACCCATAAATGTGAAACTACTACACTAAGGGAACTTAAACTGAAATCTGGTTCTATTCTCAACTGAGTATGTTCGCAGTGAATTTCATGTAATTCCACGTGGGGTGGTTGCATTTGGAAGAGAATTGGTAGACTTTACCCCATAATATTCAGATTTGCATTATTAACATGCCATAGTTACCTCAGGTTCGTAATCTCAAGGGAATGTTCAGTTCCAATATTCCTCCTGATCTTGGGACATATGTTCTCAGAAGTTTCCCTCAGAAGTGTTCACATCCTCAAGATTAATCCCTGCAATGCCATGAAAGCTAATGGCATTAATAAAATTTGTTATAAATTTCTTGATACACTGATGGTTGTTTCAATGTAAGAAATGTATCAAAAGTTTCTAGTTAGTATCATTCATTGTTACAAATAGTTGAAATTGTCAGATTTCTATTCTGGTCTTTAGTAACTTAGACTTGTAAAAGCTTAAACTTGCCATGCAGCATGGAACTCTTTAAATTTTGACATAAGTTAATTCCGATGTTATAAAATTAACTCTTTAACTCTTATCCATGAAAATTAAGTTCTCATCATTGAAACCTTTGAATTCACAGTCTTCAATCAAAGTCACTGTCTTCAATCGATTCAAACATTTCTGTCAATATGTTTTCTTATTACTCGGGAGGCATATTCTGCATTGCCAGGAATATTCTTTGGTTTTGTGTGCATTAGATTTAGGTTTGGCACCTCTTATAGTTTTGATTACCATGTGTACTTGTATGTAGTCTGACTTGAGGCCAAATTTTTCATCCAAAACTTGGGGTATCATACGTGAGTCAAACTTCTGATAGTTGAGTGCAAAATATTGAGGCTAACCCTTTTCAGGCCACAGGGCTCCACAGTGCAATGCACTGATCTCTAAATCCACTGAAATATGTACTGATCTCCTAACCCACGGAAGGAAGAGTGCCTTTGCCTGTGTTCCGTGAACCAATAGTTCATAAAACGTATCCAGTTGATGTTCAAAACTTTTATTTAAGGATTTACGAGTAGTAATGTGGGCCTGGTTGTTGCAAAAAAAAAAAAAAAAAAGTCGAAGTGGCTGACTCTTGTGGTGACCTTGAAGAGAGAGAGGGTCATAAAATTAGGGGGATTAGATTTCCAGGTAGGTGTACATCCTTATGTTTTGGGATGGTCATGAATATATTTGGTAGTAAATTAGCTCGACCAGTTACATTAACATGACCTTTCAATTTTTAATGTTATTTTATCAATATAAGAAATTCTGCATTTCAGTGGTTATTACTTCAACTCGTTTGTTGATGGTTGGGAAGTTGTTACTGCTATTTGGGAAAATAGAAAGAAAGTCACAGTAATATAATGAAACTCGGTTGGCCAGAGTTTTTGTTTAAACTGTATGAATGAATGTAATTAAGGGCCTATGGTATTAATACCTCTATTTTGCTGGTGTAAGCTGTATTCTCATCTGTAAATACTTGCACATATCTTCTTTTAATGAATCCAGTATACCTGTAATTATGTATTTCATAGATTATGTGGATGGTAAAAGTAATATCTGCTTATTATTAGTTAGAATAATATTGAATGATTTTAAAACTAAGGCCATTCTGTAAATGCACTTAGATTGTGAGATATCAAGATGATATCTTTTCTCCTTTTCATATAGTTCTGGAGCATTTCCCAAGTATGCTGAAGGACAGACTACACAATTCAAAGAATGAAATACTTGTTTTTGCTGAAAATCGGGGGTCTGACTATGCATGACGTTGGCTTAGGTGCAAGTAGAATGGTAGTCATTCTACGGAATCCAGAACAGATTAATAGGGAAGCAAGGGAGATTAATTCAAGGAGTTGAATTAATAGTGATTGTGACATGCTTTCAATTACTTAAATGGACATAACTGGAAGGTAGAAATCTCCATGAGATAAAATCTATGAAGGTAGGAGTCTGAGGACCGCCATGTGATGTCTGCTATTATTTAGGTGTTTGCGACACTACAGGTGGTAGATGGGTACAAAGGAGGTTGGATGCTAAGAGCTAGACTTTCCTAAGGTTACTCCTCCTCGAAGTTTGCAGTATGTTCTGAGGGAGTCACTTAAGTGCCCACTGCTGATAGCATGAGAGCTGATGCCCACCTCCTCCACACCAGTCCCTCGTGACAGATGTTGACACCAAAGGTAAAATCCTTTTCATCATAAAATGCAGCTTGTGTGTTGTCATTGAATGCTAACACCCTGGGCAAGAACTCACAATTGCCTTGTCAAGGTCCCTTCATATGGGGCCTGTACAACCACCACTGAGGGGTAGTATATAAGCAGCCTTCCTGCTTCTGCCTGTGGGAAGGTAATCAGATGTATTTTTTTCCTAGAAATGTAGATGACATTGCATGATAGTATAATGTAATACCATAAGAAGCAGGGCATATATAAGCAGCCTTCCTGCTTCTGCCTGTGGGAAGGTAATCCGATGTATTTTTTTCCTAGAAATGTAGATGACATTGCATGATAGTATAATGTAATACCATAAGAAGCAGGGCATATATAAGCAGCCTTCCTGCTTCTGCCTGTGGGAAGGTAATCCGATGTATTTTTTCCTAGAAATGTAGATGACATTGCGTGATAGTATAATGTAATACCATAAGAAGCAGGGTGCATATAATATATTACCATAAGAAAATCTTCCAGTTTTGAACGTGTGCATTATAGAGGCGGTTCTTACTATAACTGTAACATTGCAATGTCTTGAGACTGCAATATGAATTTGATACATTAGCAGCATATATTTGCCAGCTTTTAATAGCTGACTAGGTAGAATAAGCTACAGTGCAGTTGCTCCATGCATGAAAAAAATACTGGAACAGTTGCTTCTCACATTGCAGTGGTGACATTTCTGTACTTTTAATAGCTTAAAATTGCATTATTTTAACATGAAAAAAAAGTTTTTTATTTCATACTTTTTTATTTTACACCTAGGTAGAGCTAGGTTCAGAAATAAATTCCTCATGGTTCATGCGTAAAACCTTTTTATGAAAAATCATGTGAAAAGTTGGTAATGTTATCTTCTATTTCTTCCAACATTCCTACATGCCTTCGTTGTGATATAGTGGGTATTTGTTTTTTTCTTAAATTTAATATTCTTAATACACCAAGAACAAATAAATGATAAAAGTATACAACCACCAATAGAAATAGGAACTGAGAACAAGTGATAAAGAATGGGTCACAGAAAGGTCTGGTTCTGACTGAACGATTTCCCTAACATGAATGGGTTAGCCCATCTCTAGTTTAAACCTAGAGTCTTATACAGGTACAAATGTCTGATCCAGAGAAATAATTGAAAAAAATGGTGGGTGAGAACTGTGTTCTATTCAGTAGGAGTAGCTCTTTTTTTGGAACAAGTATGTACAACTTAGCTGTTTTGCTGTTAATTTTTGTTTTTTGAAATTGTAAATGAATCAAATTAACAGAGTGAGGGAGTTGTTTAGTGCAATACTTTCTCAAGTTTTCTATGATAATTTTAAAATCTTTCTATTTTGTTAACTCAACCATCTCAAGTACCTCATTCTTTTTCATGCCCATGTGCAAGGGTATTTTTTGTAGGTAGGATTTTTTCTCCAATCCCTAGATCAAATTACAATTGTTGGTGGAGTTACTGCCATTGACTCCCTGAGGCATGTAGACCATTCTATCCATTGTGCCAGCCACCCTTTCAGCGGTTACCTGTAGTCTTTTGAGTAGAGTTTTGCTGAAGGTGAGCAGGTCCCCTGCAGGAATTTTCCTTTCTTCACTGGGCTCCAGGAATGGTGAGCCCAGATACCTGTTCCGAGTCCATGTTATGGGTGGACATTTGCAGAGTATGTGGGAAGTGGTTTCATCCAAGATCTGTAAGTAGGAGAATCTCTAATCTATAGGAGATGGCTCATCATTTGATAATGTCCCTTGAGGAGTCCAGCTATCATTTGTATTTGACTCATGATTGATAGGAGCAGCCCCATTTTGAGACTAGACCTTGGTCCCTTTATATGAAGTTTGGCCTGCAGTAGCTTCGGTGCAGTTAGCCAGATCTCAGAGTTTTGAGCTAGGTAGGCCCCACATTCTAATCTCAGTCCTCCCTCCTGATTGTGCTGTAGGTGTGATTGGTTCAAGGCCATCATATTGCTGTTGGATTCTGCTCTTGCCAGTTCGTCAGCCTTATCATTTGCAATTATGCCAACATGTCCTGGTATCAAGAAAATTTCCACTGCTACATTTGCCTGTTGAGTGCTTCTTGACACACTTGCAGCAGCTGAGGCTTGCACCATGGTGAAGGAAGGGCTTTTAAGAGCCACTTGACTGTTGTTGTGTATGTGGATTGGTCTGTTGTGCAGTTCAGCTTCTTTAACTACATTAGCCCAGATCAGAGGGGCATAGACTTCAGCTTGAAATGCTGTCATAGAGTGCCCTAAAGATATTGAAAGACTACTAGCTAGTTTGGAATCCTAGCTCCTCTTCCGTCCTTCCTGAGGCCATCTGTGTACAATACATAGGCTCCTATATGAAGTTCCTTTCTTGCCTCTCTCTCTGGCCCACTGTTCCCTATTCAGACAGTGGATTTTAACATTTGGGGTGGATGGTTGATAGTTGCTATTATTTCATCAGAACCCGTTTCAGCAATAGGGCTTGACTTCCTGAACTCTGTCCACACTTGTCTGTGACCGGTGTGATTTCACTTGTTGGTCCACCATCCTAAGTATTTAAGACAGTAGGCCACTATCCTTACCTGAATTTCAGCTTCCACATTGAGTGACACCAGATTCAAGAGAGTTTCCACTGCCAGATTTGAAGTAGTTTCCATTGCCCCTGTGATGCCCAAGCTGGCCATCATCTGCAAGTGGTTGACATTATCCCTGTCAACTTTCTACCTTGTCCTTTTCCACCCTAAAATTGAGCAGTATAGAAAGCTAGGTTTCATTACTGCTGTGTAAATAGCCAATATATGGCTCTTGGTTGAAGTCCCCAAGTTTTGCTGAGAGTTCTTCGGCAAGTACTCAAGGAGTCTTAGTTTTTGTCTCAAGATGTTCTCCCGAGTTGAGCTTAGAGTCTATTGTGATCCCCAGGTATTTAATCATTAGAGAAGGCGGTAGAACTTTTCCTTGCAATGAGGGAAGTATTCAGACATCTCTTTGCCTTCTGTTAGGACAAAAAATAAGGTTAGTCCTTTCATGGTTGACTGTCAGCCCTCTTTCTGCACACCATCCCATCATCGTGTCCAGGACTTTTTGCATGAGTCTGGAGACAGAATCAAGGTACTTTTCAGCGATGAGTATAGCTACATCATCTGAGTATCCTTGAGTGTAAGCATCAGGCTTGTTTAACCTTGAGAGAAGACTGTTAAATACTATATTACATGGGAGTGGTGACAGAACTCTGCCCTGAGGACAGTCTCAAGTCACATACACCTTCATCGAGGTTTCCCTCATGACAGTTCTCAGTTCTAGCATATGCCAAATCCAGCTCACAGTGTGGGCATGGATGCGGTGCCTACTAGCAGCTGAGTAGATTTGGTTGAATGAAGTGCTGTTGAAGGCTCCCTCGAGATCCAGAAATGCCCCCAAACCATACATCCCATGCTCCAGCACACCCTCAGTTCTACAAACTAGATCGAGGAATGCCATCTCAACATATTTTCCTTTTTGGTGCACATCTTAGTACGGGTGTAAGAGATGTTCTGCTAGTAGCCCATCCCTTATGTGCCTGACCATTAATTTTCTAGTGCTTTCAGTAAGAAGGGCAATAGGCTGAATCCTCAAAAGGAAACTGCTTTGGTGTACTCTTTCTTTCCTGGCTTGGGTATGAAGACAATCTTGGTGATCCTCCAGGCTCTCAGAATAAAACCTTCAATCCCCAAGAAGTAAATGGTTTTGCTAAACTAGATAGGAAGTATTTTCATTAGTCAATATTTAAAATTACATCGGTGAATAAATTATCCTCGATTTCTGATAATAAGTACACTTCTTGTGGTGTGAGTACATACAGAGTGGAGAAAAATTCATTTGTTATGGATGTTTTACAGATTTTTATCAAGTACTAGTAATCCAAAAGATGTGACACATTTTATGTGCACAGATACATTTCCTAAGCAAAATTTTTCATGATATAATGTTAGGGTTAAATTTAGAGCTCAATAACAAACCACCATGTTTTGTCATCCATTCAGATATATGACTATGCCCCTGGAAAAGGCAATACTCAAATGAGAATTGTTTTTAATGCATCTAAGTAATTTATTTTACAAAAAAGTCCTCTTTTTTTGTAAAAAAAGGAGCCCTCAAGCAAAATTTTTTGCTTGAGGGCTGCTTTCAATATTACAGATCATACATCATCTTATCAATGTCAAGCACTATATAGGTAATCTGTTCTGAAGTTTCTACAATCACCAATTCTGGATGGAGCTGAGGATTTGAGTATAAAATATTCTGCCCCCTTGCTGTCCTCCTTTTTTTAATATTAAGGGCACTTCTTGCAACAGCACCCCCATCTATTAGTCGAGAATAAACAAGCTCTGTTGAGTTGTAGACATTACTTAGTTGTAGATATTTTTATCAATGCATTAAATCAATGCTACCCCTTTTAGGTCGAAGACAATCCCATGAACAACCATTGTCATCACTACTGGACAACATTTTTGTATGGCTAAAGACTTTAGTGGTGACAGAAGTTGGCATGACTTTTTGATTCCTTGTCATCTTTCCTTCCTCCCCAATTTTGAATGATGTGCTGCCACTTTCTTCAATGCCTATTTCCCACCTCCCTGAAAAATGAGTGCCTTTCTTTCCAGAGCTTTCTATGAATTTGTACACAGCTAGCACACAGTACAGCACCATATTTTGGTACAGTTGCCTTGTTGTTGCAAAAGAGTAACATCAAATGTTCGAATTATGTGCCACCTTACTTGAGGGCTGGTGTAATACATGGTGCGACGTAAACAGAATGGCCCTTAAGCAGCATCACTAATGTTATGAAGGTTAAAGAAGGAAGCAGCAAGAGGCCCTCTCATCCCCATCATAGTCTCTATTAGTCATCACCCCCATTGCCACACTTTCCCCCTCAATCAGTCTCCGCTAAGTTTCATTTAAGTATTATTGCTGCATGAATGGTGAGGCTAAATGCTGCTATTGTTTTACAATTGAATGTATTAAACTGATGGACTCCTGTTATATTGTAGAAGTCCAAATATGTGCATGCTTCGTATGTTGCTTTTCCGAGAGCCAGAGAGGAAATTGTCACCCACCCGACAAGAGGAGTGATTCTTAATTAGAAGAAAAATGTCACAACTGGCCTTACTACCACACTTATTTTTAGATGGCATTACAAGGATGATGTTGCCCACCTTGCCTCACTGCTTGGGGCCAATCTAACACCAGCTAACAATAAAAAGTTGATACAAAACTTAATATGGTAACAAGTGTGATGGATGGCAGCCTTCCACAGTAGACATATCGGTTTCAGATTAGTCAGCAAAGTTGAGCATTATTGGACTCAGCTGAAATGTACAGGGGTCATCCTATTTGTCTGAATGAGTACTGTCGCCCTCCTTCATGTGACAGTATGTGCCAAATTATCGGAGCTGCTGAAACAAAATACTTCTACTTTAAAGCAGCGGTGACCCTCGCCTGTGATCTGACTCAACCAGTCATGATAAAACATCATGAGTTATATATTAATGTTTAGTGACTGATCAATTTCATTCACCATTTGTATTGTCTGAGGAAATTTGCAGTGGAAAGCTAGTCCATGCAGAAAGTGATGCCATCTTATGACCTCTTGTAGGATATTTATTGCTGGTGGTCTGTCTGGATTAGCTAGGGTCTGCTGTGTACGTATGTAAATTAGGTGATTATGAGCTAAAATTATTCCTTATACTTCAAATATCCTGCTTGACAAAATATTTTATTCTTTAATTGAATTCACATGAAGGCAGAAAAAGTGGCCTTATTAACAATCTTATGAAAGGTTAAGGGCAAATGAAACTTTCATACTTATAAATTGCCAGCAATGGTAACTAACCTATTGCAATTTTTAGGATGTCGGTTCTTCAGCAGTGGACATGTCGTCTAGTACAATGTTTCGCAAAACATTCAACCTGAGAATCGAAGTTGTGGACTACTTGCACTATCTAGATCCAAGCTGTCTGCATGTAGACTATAACAAGTCAGCAGATGCTTGGAGCATATACTTCAAGGCTTCCAATTAAGAGAAGAGGATAACTGAAGGAAAGGCAGAAAATTTAACCTGCAGTGAAACCTTTAATGAAACAAAAGGGGCACTTTTTGAATCAAGTACAAAAAGACTTGGGCCTGAACAGGAAGAAGAGAATTCTTTAAAAGTTTACTTCTAATCACTTGCACCAATAGATATCCTTTTACTTCCAGGAAGCCTTACATTAGCAGCCTCCACACACCCTTCTTCGAAGTCGGATGTACAGGAGAATAAGACTATTGACAATATTAAAACTGAATTTTAATAGTGCTCATAAATACAAAAATCTTCTCTCTTCATAAAAAATCACATTTTTTTTAACACTAACATGAAAAAGGAAACTTCTTTCATGTGTTCACTCTTGATACAATTCGAAAAAGAAAATTATAATAAGATCTTTTTCACTGTCAAAAATACGGAGGAACCACGATCAAGTAAATTTACTTTGTCCCGTGCCATGTCTGCTTTCAGCTCCAATCACAACACCAAAACAAGACAACGTACAGGGAAAAAACAACACGCATAGAAAATTTAAAGTACTTTTCATTTACCCCATATTCCTATATAACTGAAGTTTTATCTCACGAAACTTCAATGAGGCACAGTCATGCACCCCCACTCATTACACCAGATAAGGACAGCATCTATTTTAAATAAAAGCTGACAATCTGATGTTAATTGGCAAACAAATTCGCAAACGCTCATTGTAAAATATATAACTCGATTGAAGAACGCCTTTACTTAAGACTCTTGAGCATCACACATCGATTAGTGGAAGCTAGCCCCGATTTTCATACCAATAGGTCGCTGTTACGCCATCAAATCAGTAAAGTCACTGAGTTGTCATTATCTTATCTTAGCCCATATCTGCGACGTCAACATATCAACATACTCCAAATACTTCCTGCGAAGCGTAAACCATGTATAAGAAGCCATCAGCATCCTTTTCCCGCTGATAAAGTTCAAGCATTGTCATTGAGACACTAGCCATGCTACGTTGATTCACCAGCAAGAAAAACGCTTGATTTGGTCGTAATTGCATCCTACGCCTATTTAGAGAAAAAAAAATTATTACTTATTTAGTCGCCATAAATTATCATCAACACGAATACCCAATAAACATACCTGATTATTTTCACCAGCTCGGCAACCGTCAAGTGATCAGGAGCCAAAAATTTTGTTTTATCCAGCAAAGGTAGTTGTTTTTCATTGTAAAACCGTTCAACAATTATAGGAATTTTATGTGGATGCTTCTCCCTTATTAGCTCCACATCTCTCACACGCTGGGCTGCAACATCAGACACAACAACAAACACTTTTTCAGCGAAGTTGACCATTGCCAAGATATAATTATCTCTTTTCCCGAAGCGAATATTACTTGACAAGCTAGAATCTTTAAAGAATTGTCTTCACTTACCATATGTCCGTTTCTCCTTAAAGGGTCTCTGCGGTACACTCATGCTGAAATTCAACAACAACGTAGAACTCAAGATTGTTTGCAGACACTGCTCCCTTTGATATGCGTCTTTTCTGCTCTATGGACAGTTGCGTCTTTGTTTTAAGTAGTAGAGTCATGTGATAGGGGAGTTTGCTAACAAGAAAAAGGAATATTCGTGCTGAAAGTAGTCTCATAAAAAACACAGCATTATTTTTATGTTGATTACTAAATTTTAGAGTTTATTAAGAATTACAATATTCATGTTTAACCTTTTTCTAAGAGAGAAAGAGGGGGCAAATTATTGGTCCAAAACTTAGGGGTTTGTTCTGCCTCGGACGACTGCAACCAATGAACAACGATATTACTCTGGCTATTACTGCAAGGTTTTAATTTGAACCGGGAGCTGTATTTCGTCGTATTTTATATGTTTATGAATCATTTGAATCACAAATAATCGACGGCAGCGTTATCTAAAAATCAACCTTAACGCCGCGAATATCTATAATAATTTCTTACGCGCTAAGTGTGGTATGTTTCAACTTCGAGTCTGTGTTGATAATCTTACAGCGCTTAGCCGTTTAGCGCCGCTCATAGTAATTTCTTGGTAACCAATCCGTGAGTGGATGGCTGTCACATGGGACCATAATAACTATTTTCAAGATGGAGGCTGATGGCAGTGCCCAACGAAGAAAGTTGAAAATATCTTAATGATATTTTCAAGAAGATGCCAAGAAAGGGTAAACCCCAAGGTAAATACAGTTTTCGTTTGTGATTTTAGCGTTTTCATTTCTGTTACCTTCAATACCGCTGGTGCAACGGAATGGAGAGAGAATGACCCTTGATTCTCCAGGGAAGCACGCCATGTGTGAAGTATATAACAGTCAACATCGTATAAATGCTGGTATTAAGGGTGAAAGCGCCGAGTATATAATTCCGAATGACCGTTAATATGTTAGCGCTGATGAGTAATGGGTAAAATTTGCCTTAAGTTGCTGTTTAGCAGCTGGTAATCAAGGTGTGTTGGTATTGTTTTGGGGAAACCGATTTGAATAAGAGCAGCTTTTGTTTTTATCATGGTCCGATTGCACATTTTACTGTAGTTTTTATGTAAATTTAAGGGTTTTAGTTAGTGTGAAGTGCCTCAGTGCTTCTTCTCAGGGAAAATATTTCATTGTTTTGATGTACTTAAATACCCAGTATGTTTTGCCTGTGTCACTTACTAGAGCTGAATACTATTGGCTCTCAAGTCGAACACTTGGGTTTACGTTTGGTGAATGAGTTTGGCAGTGTTATTATTTTTGTTATTCCCGTACATTTGTTACAAATTTTAGTAATACGCATTTCGCGGGTTAATCTTAGGGCAATGTTTACATTTCCATAGTGGTGCAAACTGGTTGTCCTTTAATTTACCTTTATAACGAAACGTTGAACTTGAATATTTAGTATTGCTAAGGCTTATTTTTGATATTGTGCTTCGAAATATCATGAATTTCGTTGTCAGTTAAGCCAACTCAAGTTCGTCGACCGTCAGGATAGAACTCAGTCGTAGTACTTGTTTGTCACTTAACTGGAGTCATTGTTACATATTTTCCAGGGTGATTTTAGTATGTTACGCCTATTTGATGTCTGTTCATCAGACATCGGACGTATTTTTACGCTCACATGTATTGTAGTGCTGTGGAGTGTAAAAGTTGGTAAACTTTGAATACCAGGCTTACATCTTAATTGTGGTGAACATAAGGAAAGGCAGCGATTTTTGCTCTATTGGAAAGTTTCTCTATTTTCGTAGTTTTCAACGTGTTTTTAAAAGATAAAAGGTGGTGTATGTTCTCGTAGTTAGCACCCATTGCATTCACGGGCACATAGGAGTCGTGTTTTACTCCATTTATAATCAGCACTTGTTGGGGCATTATGAGGACTATTCGGTGAGTGATGTTCGTGGAACACAGAAATTATTCATCGTTTTTAAAGTGATTCCTACCCAGTAAACATCTTTTTAGTTCGTGCCCAATTGAATTTTCAACGATGCAGGGTTCATTACAATACTTATTAATTAGCGGAAATTTTTGACTGGTAGTGGAAAGAGTATTTATGTCGCTCCGGTTAGTATCATCATCATAAAGAAATTACACAGCTACTCCTTGTATATCAGCATTTAGCCTATTGTCATTGAGCCAATGCCTTGCTTTATCGCTTGTCTACCTCGTAACTTTGCATCACGATTGTTAATGAATATCGTAATTGTATGTGGTGGCAATGAAAATTTTTAGAATAATTTAAACTCCTCTCTATGGGTGTGTATTTGTGTCAACACTTAATCGTCAAGCCAATGTAGACATTGCATACTGGTAGTTGATCTTCAGGAAGTATAGTCCCTTCTTACTCAGTTTTAAAAGGTTTGGGATTAGTTTTATTACTTTGTGAGTGTTAAAGGACTTTTCATTAAATTAGTTGTTTGATGTGACTTTTCATGAGACATCATGATTATCTCGACATTATGACATGTAATTGTTGTGTGATTACTACTTAATGGAATGACAAGATACTAATCATTTTTCATGTCTTATTCCCAATAGTTCGTTTCAGTTCTTATACATACTTATATAATCTTAGTATTTTGCAAGTTATGGTGTAATTTTAGCTCTAATCTCATTGTGATATTATTAATTTGGATAATTTAACTGCAAGCTAAAGCTCATATCTTCTGCAAACTAGTTTTTTAATAGGATGCAAGCATGTAGAACAGCAGCCATCATGGGGTAAAAGTGCAAATGGCCATTGTTCTTTGAGGTGGTTATGTTTCCTTGTAAATATCCCTCCTTAGTGTCCTCAATACCACCCTCTCATATTCTTTTTGTCTAGGGACTGTACACTTTTATGCCAGCTGTGGTCAGGTTTTAAAGCAAGTAGTCCTTTTTTTAAATGATGGATTTTGTTGGTTTGAATCTGTATTTTGTAGAGAAGACTAGATTGACTAAGAGATAGGTAGGTAATTGAAGGATTATTAAAGGATTGGAGGAAGGTTTGAGGCCTGGCATTGCCATCACCCTAATCTTTATTGTGGGCTCCGAAGGGAGTGGGTGCATAGTTTGGTGCCTCACTGGGCTGGTGGAGTAATAAAATTAGTGCTCTTCAGAAGACACCAAAGTAGGGATCTTTGTTCCTATGAAAAATGTTTGCCTTTGTTAGGACTTGAACCCAGGCCCATAAGATATTCTAGCCACCACACCAACTTGATCCCTATATGTATTGCTGTCACATTTTGGGCTAGCACTGTTTATCTGCTGATGGTTGTAATTACAAACTTGCTTGATTTTATTGATCTCTGAAGTGGTGGCTAATTTATTTTTGTAGTATTTGTGGTGCTTTAGTCCCTATCCCATCAGAATCAGTGATGGCTAACAAAATTACTGGGTTTCAGAAATTTTAATTGAGCCAATCAGATGACTTGACCTGAGGTTGAGTGGGACGATGCTGAAGTCTACTTCAATCATGAGAGAATTTGTATACCCATGTGTGGTTTTCTCCAGATACACTCATGTAGTGTTCATACTCAATTTTTTTTATCAGCAACTGAAATTTCACTCTATTAACTGTTAGTAGATGAAAATTGTCTTTAGATTGCAATTAAGTGCTGTAAGAGAAAGAATCTATAGCCATTCCTTCAGCTGAGGAATAGTTCAATTGCATGTGCATGAGTAAAAGGTCATACAATTCATTGACTCCTTTTAGAGTGGAATAACTGTGTTATTAAGTGATTTTTTAAATCTGAGGTATCTTTATAGAAACAGGTGAATTAGTAATGAATGAAGCAACATAATGAATGCCAATTGAGAAAGATTTATTTTTCTGTGTTAAGAGATGAAATAAAAGTCCTTTGTATTACTTATGCTATGATTTTGTCAAATATATCAATATCCAATTTGAAACTTAATTGTACTCTGTAGTTTTTATTGAAACTTTTCCTTGTGTTGATATTAAAATAGATTATTTGGCAGTTTCAGATAAAAATATTTGGCAGTTTCAGGAACATTTAGATGAAATAAATGCTATAAAATTTGTTTTAAGAGCTAAAGCATCATTATTTCTTCTCAGTTCATTGTTGTTATATCATGATGTTTGAAAAAAATCTTGGTTTGGTGTAAATGTGGTGGTAAAATTTAAATGTTTGAAGCAACTTAATATAAAAGAAGTGTCTGTTCATTTGCTTCTGTACAATCACGAAATATTTTGGGACACTGAAGGTTTGAGTAATTTATGTCTACAGTTCAATGTAATTCCTTACTAACTTTTATCACCGTAACAGAGGTAAGAAGTGGGAGCAGTTGCAGCAAGCACAAATAGTTGTTATGAATCCAACTTAGAAATTAAATATGAGTAAAGAAAAGAAGGGAAATCTACGGATTGATTTTTGGTTCCTTCCAACTTCCGTTAATTGTGAGGCTAAACATGGCCTGGTGGACACCATCAAGTTCTTAGTTTTTAATTATTCCATGCTTCCTGCATATTATTTATTTGATTTGCTTTTTGCTGCATAACAAGACATGGATCCATTGGTATATACTTCCATGCAAGTTATTTTTGGTCTCAGGCATTCAGTAGTTATCAAATATCAAAGTCTGTGAAGGACTGCATGTGTGGATCATCACTGCTAGGTGTGTTTAGTCCCACTTAACATTTGAAAGATGAAATATAGTCTAGCTCAGGTAGCATTGACTGTCGCATCCTTGTTTGGTTTTAATTGGGAGTGTTTATAAGTTAAATGTGACGATTGTGGTATTAGTTACATTGGTCAAACGGGCAGAAAATATAAGGACAGAGTGAAGGAGCATAGGTTAAGTTTTATTAATTGTGATGAGAAATCCTGTTTTGCTAAATACTTGTGTGATTTTAATCATTTTAGTAATTTTGACGGGGCTGTTTTACACCATTTTGACAAAGGGGATAAGTTGCATTTCTTTGAGCAATATGAAATTGCTCATAGCCCGGCTAAGTTATGTAATGATGAGGTTTCTAATGACAGATCACCTTTTTTGAACCTTGTTCTTCCTTGTGTCCGACAACCCCATGATCATGCTGCCTGACCTTCAACATTGGCTACTTTTCTTCATCTCACTTCCCTCCCCCTACCCCCTCTCTCTCTGACCCCCCGCCCCTACATTTCTGGGTACATATGGTGGAGTTTTTTTTTTTAATTGTACCTTGATAATGGCACTAGGTGCTGGGTGCTAGTTGACATTAGTTGGACTAATAGCTATGCCAACTAGCTTGTATCACAGAATTGAATGAGGTCACTCGAAGAAATTGTTTAAAGTATGTAATATCTTTTTTCCTTGAGAGAATAAATGGACCGATGATGTCATCCTCTCATAAGATGAGTGAATTGGTTCAGAATTATACATGTTTACCTCTTCAGTATGAGAACCAGCACTGGGTCTAGCCAGACCCATTGTTCCTCTCTTTTTACTGCCAATGTCACACTGCTTGAAGAGAGATATGATTTCCCCTGGCTTTTCATGACTAGTGATGAGGAACGTATGCCCAAAATATTTTGGTTGGGGGGTCAACCATCCTTGAGAAAAATTTGGATTTACCATAAACCGCCATTGGGCATGGCCAAACCCAGTAAAGATAATCGTTTTGTGATGGCATGCAGATCAGAATGTTAAAATTTCCAACAGGACTATTTATCATATAGTTCTTCGACTCATATCACGTAGGAAAGAATAATAGGCACCAGCCTAGGTCTTTGGGGTCTGGCTACAACTGCTGCAGCAGCACCTTTGCAATAGATCAGAGAGGAGTGCTTGATGGTGGATAAAATATATTTCAAACCCTGTGTTGAGCATGAAATGAAAGAATATTAGCAGAGGGTTTGTCATGCATTATTTTGGTGTGATAACTGTTAATCATCTATGTAATTTTTGCATTTCTAGTTAAGGTGAATGCTCAGGATCCCCTTTGGGGACCTGATCATAGTAGTTCTCATTGGAATGCTGAGGGTGGCCCCAAACACACAGTCTCATATTGTCAACTATTAGATATATATTGGCCATGACCACCAAACTTGCCCAGCTTACTGGCAGAAAATGAGGTCGATGCAGTTTTAGGTATCTTATTGCAAGTCTAATTACAAAAAAAACAGTTGGTTCAGAATGGCAACTTCAAGGCATAATGCCACCTTACTACTACAAAATCATTCATGATAGGTGGAAGAGGAAAGGATGGTCATTGCTCTTGGTCTTTTGTCTCCAAAAGAAAAAATTTCCATCAGATAGCAAATGAAAAATTTTGATGTGGGTGATTTTGAACTCGCATCCTGTAAACCATCTAGGCTGCAGATGTTGAACGGCCAAGGTCAGACACTGTGTCTATGAATATGATTGGTTTTTGCCGATGTAATCCTGATTGAAGAGCAAAAAATTAAGGTTCAGTGATGATTTGTTACTCAGTCCTGTCCCTGGTGACTTCCTTTTAGAGGAATGCTAGTAGCAGTGGATGAAACACACGGATGTAGGTACCTACACCGGGAACGCGCTTCATCACATATCTTTGTAACATATTATGTGTAAACTTGGTGCCACCGAAAAAAATTTGCTTGTTATCTATTCTTTTCTGATCATTTACAGGTAATTCAGGGTATGCAAAGTAGGAGTACTTAAATGCACAATGTCATGTTTTTTGTTTCTTTGCATAAGTTTAATCATGAGATACATGACCATGCACCACAAAAAATGTATAATGGTTCATGAAAAGTAATGCATATGAATTAAAAAAGACTAGAAGAGAAGGAACGGTAAAGAAAGCGCAACAATTCCACTGTATGTTAGGACAGTTCAAATGATCCCTAGTAGCCTTTTGATGTAAGCTTTTTGTATAAAGTTTTATAATTCAGATGGCATAATTGTATTTGTTCTTCATCTAAATATAAGTAAAAATTTACCAAGTCTCAAAATTCCAGAGGAATCAATGGAAATAGACTATTACAGCAAATCATTTAAATTCCAAAAAAGGTTCAAATGACCCCATCTGTCTTAATATTTATTAATTTTACACATGATAAGGTATAGTATAATATTGGTAAATTGTAGGAACCATCAACAGCTCATTTTCATCAGTGAAATCCTGGATAAGAGGAGGTGGGTCTGGTCATACCCAATGGCTGTTTGAGTGGTAGCCAGGTTTTTGGCAGTTCTAGTGTTAAGTAATACCATTTATTGTCGAGATTATTCATTAAATGAATCAGCATGACGACTTTCCTTATCAAATTTTTGAGGTTTGGCTTTAGTAAGTTCACCAAATTTTGAACCACGGGTCGTGTCATTTCAGTTCGCCCGGGCCATGAAACTCGCAGACCAAGGTTTCAAAAATATTTTTTTAAATCCAAGGCAATAGTTATGGAACTACAATGCAGTGGTAAATGTAACTTTTTCATCTCTTCTCTAGCAGTCATAGTTCAAGAGAATATGGGATGGTCGGAGGGTCGTCAATTTACCCACAAGTTTTTGTGTGTGGTTAAATTTTCGAGTGTAATTAATCTGGAAAAGAATTGTAGGAGGGTGACCAGTCAACCTATCATTGTCCTAGTTTCGAATTTTAAAGTTTATATTGGTGTAAAAATTTCAAAAATTTGGAATCTCTTCTTTCGGACGCTCCACTTGATTTGTTGTAGTTGATCTAGTTTTATGTAATGTGAAAACTTCATTTTTCATATTTATCACCAAGAAATTTGTGTCCCCCTCTTTGCTTTTATGTAACCAAAATGCCGTAAACCCTCACAAATCCTAATCCCAGCATAATCTGGATTGGCCTCTTTCACGTGGTGTAATTGGTTCATTAAGGTGTCTGGAGATGGCATCAGTACAGCAGCATTTTAAAATATTTCCTGAACCAGAATTTTTTGTGGGTATGGTTGACTTGTTTAGAAAAATTAATGCCTTCAAATTTATTTTCTTATTATGATTTGCTGAGGTAAAAGTGTAGACATATTCGTGAATAATTACTAATAATCATTCTATAATTATTATTTTTTTGTAATTCCATGATCACCTAGACTGCGTAATCGTCATTACCCCTTCCCCCATGTAGCCTGGCTCAGTTAACGTCTACTGTGTACAATCCAAAATGCAATTGAGGAAAAAGGTTGTGATATTGCTTGTAATTTAGACTTCAAAATACATTTTTCTAGCAGTGCTCTGGAAATTTCAGTCATCATATAATTTATTAATATTGCGCACAGATTCAAACCTAACAATCTTTGAAGCGGCTGTAATTATTGAATTAATTATACCAAATATACCATCTGTTGTGGTACAACTGTTCACTCCTTTAATTTCTCTACTACAGTGAAACCCCTCTTAATGACCACTTATCCTGAGCGATCATCCCTCACGATGATTAGTTTTCAGCAGAATGGTCGTCAGTCACTTTATTCAGGTTTCACTGTATGTGTACGTACGATTAATATGCACTGAAATTTTCCTGATGAAATTAAACCGTAAGGAAATAAGCACCATCTGTGTAGGTTTCATCAAACCAATTGCTTCGAGAGTTTTTCCTTTGTTTTCAAATCAGACACCCGTTTATTTGCATAATTTATACTCTGAAACTGAACCCCAGTTGAACGACCTCCCTTCTCAGCATCCATTTTTCAGTGGAACGATTGGTGGTCGCTTAATACAGGTTTTGGTGTATTAAAATTTTATTCTAGAATGTTGACTCTGTCAGAGACCTACTCAGCCCACTAATCATGGTCTGCTTGTGTTTCTTGTGCCCTCTACTAGCATATTCTAAGTGTTATTTGTAGTTCTACCACTTTGAAATGAATGGATTTGACTGTTATAGACATTCTGCATATTAAAAGTTACTGAATTCTGTATACTTTCATTTCAATTTCAGACAGCAGTCCATATGACGGAATTCGAGGAAGGTGGGAGGCAGCCAGTTTGGCCCAGTTCCTCAAGCTGTTCCAGTACAAATTTAATTTTGCTTGTGTGACCACTCAGGTAATTACTCACTCCTTACCTCCTGCCCTGCTATATTCCATCTTCACTTTGGAATGTTAATATTTCTCCATGCACTTTTTTTTTCTTTAGGAATTGGAAGAAGCCCTGGTGGATGGAGGGAGTGTCCTCATAGCTGATACATGTGCAAGACTACTCAGATTTCTTACTGGGAGTTCTGATATTATGTATGTATTGTGATAAGATATGATAGGTTTAATGTAACTTAACTGTGTTTTAATTTTCTTACCATTTCCTTATAGTATTGGAAACTTTGAGACCCATTTTAAGACTGCTGCATTAGAATCTGGCAGCTCACCAGAGCTCACAGTCTTGCTGGGAGATCAGACGTGGAATAATCTTGGCCCAGAAGAAAAGGTATGTACTATTGGTTAACTTTTCTTGGATATCCTTGTGATGAGGTTTAATTCAAAGTTCATTCTGGCCATTGTATATATATCAGGGTGCCTTCCAATCAGGATTGTTGGAAAAAAATCAAGGCTTCCTTTTGACCAGGAAGAAGATTGACACTTTACTTTCACTTTAAGAGTTCTTTTTCTGTTTGTTATTTAAACTTTGAGTGTTATATCTCTACTGGTATAACAACTGTTGACATTTTGTTATGGGTAAGAATAATATTGACAAGATAGGAGAAAAATCAGAAACTTAAATACAGTGCAACCTCATTAAAACAAGACCTCATGGTGCCCAAGAAAATCCTCGCTATGGTGAATTATTGTCTTACTGGGGGTGGAGCAAATAATTTCCACGAAACCTATCGTCAAAACTTTTCTAGGAATTGGGTTGATGTGGTGGTAGAAGTATTTCCATCCGGAGAGCCTGAGTACAAATCGTGAAAGAAGGGGAAAGTTTTCGCCATAATTCATATTCCTACTAAATTTACCAACTTACCAATCAATCAAAAAGTGCCCAACTGATTCTAAAAGATGCATGAAATCTTGAATTGTCGGTCATTTTCTCTATTGCACAACTGACCATGCTACTCTTTTCTCATGCATTTGCACATTCATTCCATTATTTTGATTAGTTTCATCATAAATTTAAACCATGATTGTTTAATCAAAATTGTATTGCGTTTATTGCTTGCCTCTATTCTTTCTCTTTGTTGAACATAATGTTTATCATTAGTCCATTCACGTTCTTCGTGACATTTTGCGGAAGCCACTTGGAATAACGCATCGCATTTGTTTCTGCAGATGAAAAGAAACAGTGGAAGGGATCCTACCTTGGAGAATATATTCTATCATCCGATGTAATGTCCACTTTGAAAAACAATCCACTTTAACATGTAAAAGAATTTCATAGTAATATAGGTGGTATCACAATACATTCTTTGTTAAGGTTTAGTTAGGCCTTCAGCGTACTTACAATAATTCTATGTCAGCTGTATGCATGACATTCAATGAAAACTATTCGAATCAAACATTTATTATCTTAGGAAAGATATCATTCTCTTGATTTCACTTCAGGGAAAATATAGCAGTTATTATATATTACATACATGTCACTTGAATAAATCAAAAGAAAGTCACAAAAACCACAGTGAAACACAAAATAATACACATTGGTAGTATGATACAAAGGAATGGAAAAGATTGGGTTTATTGAAGAGCCCTCCTAGGCCAACAAATGTGTTAAGTATTAATTGATATAATTGCTCAATAATTACAGCAAAACATAGGAAAGAATGTAGACATATTGAAAGTAAATAAACTAAAAGCGCAACTTCTTAGGCACTGCATTCATCACGTTACATCAAGAATAGGTGACAAATAATAATTTGCACACTTCAATAATGTCATAAATTATAAAATTAACCCATGCAAATGTCCAACATTGATAAATATAGAGTTCAAGAAAATGTTAAACTTAGGAGAGATGAGTAGCCTGCCATTGCTGCCTGCCAGGAGGCATTCTCCTCCAACACACTTATAGACTCACTTTGAAACCATTAATTATTTACAACAGAGTCGAACGTTGTTTTTTTTAGTTTTCCTCCAGTTGCACACATGACGTACTTATCAACGGCGGAAATGAAGTTAGGTCATCAGCTGATGCACTGCTTACCCTGTACACATTTCTTATTAATTCAAGGGCCTTTAGTACATCTTGTTTCGGTGGGAGGTTAACCTCATGGTCTTCTGGATCCTCTGAAGTGGAACTCAATTTCATACTGTCATTGCACACCGCAAGCAGGATTGCATCATCCGTCAGCTCCTCATGAGAAGGGGCAGAGTTGCCAACTTCCACAAAACTTTTAACACTAGGAGGACAGGAGTTTTGTGCTACCTAGGACAGCTAGGGGTCATTTGACCCCAACTTTGTTTTATCAAATTAAAAGCTGTTTTAGCCCCCCACAGATTTTAATATAGTATTATTCATATGCAGTTTTTAACAACACATACTAGCATTAATTATGGTATTCCAATTGTTAAAAATACATAATTATCAGTACTAAAAACAATGAATTAAATTATATTCAATGGCCAAGATTCAAATTTTTAGTCACACCAATCACAAAATTGAATTATTATATCTTGATAAAAAAGATATACTTCAAAATTTCACAATGAGCATATTGGTTTATTCATACATTGCAATAAGAAAATTAAAAAATATTACTTTGTTGAACATTTCAGGCACGTTTTTTTTCGGTGCACTATCCACAAAATAGTTTTTTACACTGAAAACATACACTTGATTTGTTTTGACAATTTGGAGATATTTGGCACCTTTTCCTCTTTAGTGCTCTTAGGGATGTGGCTATGGTATTTGATGAATTTTTGTTCGTTTAAATCATGCATGAAGGTGAGGGTTCCGTTGGAAATAAGATTCCCAACACTTCATCGACTAATTTTTGAATAAATTTCTTGCGACTCAGTTTACTATTTGTGGTTTCCCTATAGAGAACCCAGCTGTTTATCAAGGCCAGATCAAGTATATTGAAAAATACATGAACAGGCCACCACCTTGTAGCTCATCGGGTTGAAGATTTCCAACACATACTGTCCATAACATCTACTCCCACTTAGTTTTTATTGTAAAAGAGGATGGTGTCTGGCTTTCATGAAACAGCAAGAGTACCCTCTGGTGTACGATATTCCCTAGCAGCCATCTGAATGGTGGTGCTTTCAGGAGGCAGGTTAAAAATGGGTTTGGCACAATGGACCACAAAGGTCTATGTGCCCGAGCTCCTGTCGAAAGCACCCCCAACTAACAATCTACTCAAGTGCGCAGAAAGTCAGCTAGACTACTTGCCATTGAGATATCAAATGAGTTGGAGATCGTCATAAGTAAAAGAAGTTCTGAGAGATTTGAAATGTATTTCCAAGTTCAACCTGTCTGGCAACCACAAATTTTCATGCTAGGCACATGAGAATTTTGGTTGCTTGAGTATTGGATAACAAGAAGTTTTTTGTGCATATTTTCAAAACTAGAGATGAAAATTTTGGGGACGTGGGGATCTTTATTCAGAGTGGATCTATCTGTGGACAAATGTGTTGTGTATTGACCCTTGTACTGTTCTTAACTATGCTGGTCATGAATAGAAATACTTAGGAAAGGGCTAGGTTCTACAGATCATCTGCAGTCAAATTTGCACCAGTGGAGAGTATGGGGATAAGTATTGTCCAGGATTGATACTTCTGAGGGGCACCACTTTCCATGCACTACCATCTGGTGCTTTAACTGTGGACACTCAAGCAGAGCTCAAAATATTACCCAGGGATTGCCACAATTCCTGGTGGTGTGGGGTGGAAATATTTTATGTTGTGTCCCTAGAAGTTCATGCGGCCACTTCACCATCATCGCTTCCTCTTAATCGCCAGCAGGTGCCATTTCTCATCTTTCCAGAGACGACAGAGGGTCTTTCTGAGCTTTCTTCTTCTGGGTTTGAAGGTGGCATCGAGATTGAACCATAGTAGAATTAGATCTGTCATTTACCATTGTAGTCAGCTTTCTCCGGTCTTGGACTCAAGTCTCGCGTATGTGATCCTACATGGAATAAAACTAAGTGCGTAATCAAATGTGGGGTATTTGCTTAGGTCAAAAAATGGGGAAAATATTTATTCACCTGAAGCTGTTTTAGATCCCACCATTTCTACCCATGAAGTCTCGCTAATGTAAGATGGTAAATTTGAATCCTAAATGTAAACGATGGTTTCAGACCTCACTTGGTGGAATTCCTTGATATCAGGGATAGAAGGATTAACTTTGCAATTCCACATTGTAAAAGATTTATTACGACCGGTTTCGCCGCAGTGCAGCATCATCAGGTCTGATATCCCTGAATCCTAAAATTATCATTACTTCCCTATGCTTCAAAGTCTCCAATCATGGTGTCGGAGAAATTTCCTCCCAGTTAAGAAAATACATATACAGCTAAATTAGCATGCAAAAACCTAAGTGTCTATTAAAATGAGTTTTATAAGAATGTAATATTCTCAATCCATGGTGATTATAGAGAAGCAACTATGGAGGCTGCTCAAGATAGGCTTTTGTTTCTAACACATGCATAGTTTTGGTAGTAGCTGGCTCAGCCATGCTTCAAGTCTCTTCTTTGTTCAATCACAGGGGAAAAAAGTGAGGAGGTAAGCACATTTGCAGCGAAATCCACTTGTGATGTCTTCCATATGGTCAGCTAATTATACAAGCTTGGGAAGAAATATAATTTTGTGCAAATTACCAATTTGATTGACATTAAATGGGACATAATTCAGCATATTTTCTGCATCATTATCAGTTTGTGATATACTGTTTGCATTCATTAATAGCAAGATCTTTTTGGATGGCTGGAATAATACTGTAGAGGTCATGGAGTTGAATCATACCCCACTGGAGACTCTCTGCTCTACTCTGAACACTGAACACCCTGATTCCTTTCTGTGTTATTTCATTTATACCTGAACATTTGTTTTTTCTCATAAAACAAGATCTTCTCCATAATTTTATTAGCCAAGTATAACAAAACTAGTCCAAGTTTAAAAAGTCAAACTAACATGATCGGCCAATGTATCACATTACAACTGGCTTTACTTCAGTTGCTTTCTCCAGGTTTTGCTTTAGGGGGTTTAGGGGTTTTGAGGGGTTTGGGCGCAAAATTCAAATCCTTGCCACCGTTCCGTGCCGGTTCCTAAGTACCGACTTTATGCGATCGGTTCTCGGTGCCGGTTCTAAGGGCCAAGAACCGGCAGTACCGAGAACCGGGTACCAACGCATCTCTATTTTTTTTTTTTCATGTTTTGAGTCATCGCTCACAGTGAATAAATGTATATCGTGTAATTTCCAGACTTTTGTATTTGTTGTAAATTGATTTAGTTCTTTGTGGACAAATAGTCCTAGAGCATTAAACTTATCTTTCAATTTCAATAAATTCTCTGAAAAGAGCTAGGCCCCTTCCTCCACCCTCCATTCCCCTGTTCATGGCAACTGTTGGAGAGCATGGAAGCCGATAGCTTGCAAATTTTGGTAATAATTTTATTTGTGTTATCCATTTACTAATGGTGGAAATTAATTCCTAAGAATTTAGGTTGACGTTCGTACTTGCATATTTAGATAATAGTTTTTGCCTCCTACAATACAGTCATGTTTAATTATTTGCACATCATTATTCTTTTCATAGATAGGTGATGCTACTTTGTCAACATACCTTTTCAGAAATAGATTCTTGCATTGGGTCTTACGCTTGGTTGAGAAGCTGTAAAGTATTAATTTTTATTACAGGTTCTGGCTTTGAAGTGGCTGGTCGACCGAGTACTTGAGCACAGGGGTGAGGAATTAAAACAGCATTTGGATGAAACGTGGCGTCCAGATGATATGGTGGGTTGTTACCTTTAAAGCATATTTTTAAGGAGGAGAAAATATGTGTGCATGCTTGATTTGTACCTACCTCACGTTGAGCCCATATTTTGCTCTGTAATTTGGTTCATGGTTGCAGCGATTGTGCTGGTTGTTTTGCATAACTTTGTCTTTGATCATTCTCTGATGAAGTAATAAGTGCAGTGGTAGCAAAGATGCTATTTCAATTGTGTGTGTATTGGGATTTTTGCCATTAAGACATGTTGATGTAATACCAACCTTAACTCATTGGATTCAGATGTCTCCAGCGAGGCAGTCTTGCAATTAAGTGTAGCATTTGTGCTTTTTCATGCAGTGTGCATAATGTGACATTCTATTTCAAGACAGTGGTATGTTATTGCTTAATGATGTTCTGCCTGCTTAATAGGAGTTAGAATGTGTGTGCAATGGAAGTGAGTCTCCTCTTACTAGCAACATAATTTTTCCCTAAAAATCCATAGTTAATTTCTCTAGTGTTTTAATTACCAGAAGAAAATTATGCTAGGATAATAATATTAAACTTATCTAATATTCCTATAGTTCTGTTCTATCATTAGTGATATGTATACACTTGTGTAATAGTTACATTTGATATCTTGACTCCATTGGTCTTTCTCGGGTGGTAAAAGTGGATTCTGGCTTGTCAGTTGTGGGAGGAAATAGAATAAAGTCGTATGCTGTATAAGTCACCCAAGTCAGGTGAGCAATAGTGTGTTGTGTGTTACATAATGTAACAATGTCATGAGTTTTGTGTGAGATGACTCGTATGGCACGCCTATAGGTTATGGAAGTTCCTAAGAAATTTATTAGAGTGATTGTCAAATTATTTTCTTTATGATTGCCTAGCTTACACTGTTGGCTCCTTTTTTCTTTTACCTTTGAGTTGAGGTGTTTCTGCCCCTCTCCAGCTAAAGTAAGTGTCGTGTGTTTTATGTAATTACCATTCATTATGCTAATTAAATGCTGCCTGTGGGTTTTGTGTTGCAGTATTGTATATATATTGTGGCATTAAAGTCAAAATTAATGCTTTTAGCTTGAACATTTCTTACCATTAGATTTGGTTCTTGCTTTTTGCTTTGTAACATACTTTTTCTTTCATTTTTTATTTTTATTGGTATAATTTTTAAAATTTCAATTGAACAACATTCAGAAAGACTTCTATCGTTAACCATCCACTTCATAAGATACTCAATTATTTACCATAGATATTCATGCCAATTGACCCTATTGATCAATGCTTGCTACCACAATCTATTCCAGCAGCAATAATTGATTCATAATTGGGCACCACTTCCACCATGTAGCTCCACTCTGCCATACTGCTACAGATGCCACATTTTAAGAGTTGTTGGAAGGAACTGCTATATCATTCTTTTAAAGCCTTTAAAATTGCAACATCGATCCAATTTCCTTTCATGCTAGTCCAAAGCCCCATCGCCTTCAATTTTAAACTTCCCCTTAATGTTTAATCATTGCTATTACGAGATAACAAATATACCATTGTTCCTCATGCATTTCAAAAGAAATTTCCCCCTATATGTTCGTCCTAAAAACTCTTGAACTAATTATTTGCTTAAACAGTATACCTCATTGGTCTTTTTGGTCAAATATAAATGCCAAAATAAAATTTAAATAAGAGAATTTTTGAAGTGAATAGAATTCTGTTCACTGCTGTCATGCACCTACTCCTTCATACCCTTGGCAGCATGGCTGATCTCAAGCCACTTTCCCCTGTTTTTAAGACAAACACAGTTTGTTCTGCTTTGCTCTGAGCTTCTGCTTCAATGGTATTGTTCTTTCTTCCCTTCGCAGTTCTGTCATATTGTCGGAGTAGTGCTAAAAATTGTAGGAGCATTTTTTAAGTGTAGGAAATCATCCCCGTACTAGCCCCCTTCGTTAAGTGCTGCCTAAGGTGGCAGACCTAATTTTCATATCATATTGGAGGTCTCAGTACCTTAGCCTAGCTGATCCTGGTGATGATGTATTCTACCCTTGTCTGGTTGCCCATGATCTGATAGCTCCCTGTGTCCTAGGCTCTCCTCACATTCATTTGTTGCTCATAACTCCAGTGTTGTTCCAGGAATATCTTTTTAAATGATTTTGGTTCTTGGTAGGGCTGGGTCATTGCCGTAAATCATTCCTCTGCTTTCCCAGTCATTCCTTATCTAATGATTCAGAGAATTTCTACCCCCAACAGTTGCTTTATCTCTTGGTGTTCTCCCAACTTGAAAATATATTTAATAGCCTTGTACCACTTCTCCCATCAAAAGTTAGTGTTTTTAGGTGTGCTACACCCATTGCCTGTGGTTCACTGGGTGCTCTAATCTTTTTTTCATCTTCCTTTCAATCTCCTTCAATGTATTCTCATCATATTCCACTTTCTTTTTCTGTGACACATACAAAACATATGTGGCACAGCATTTAAGAAACTATGTTTTGTTAAGCATATAATAGGAAGGTCCTCTGATGAAAAAGTAAAAGAGAGATGCTACTTTGCTCTGGTTAGGCCTCACCTTGAATATGTCTCAAGCATTTGGGACCCTAATCATTAAGATTTAACCAAAAAATTAATAAAATAAAATGAAAAGTAGCATGCTTCGTTAAATGATGCTACAGGCAAACACAGTGTCTCACAACTTTTCTAGGGGTTAAGGTGGGATCCCCTAGAGACTCAGAGGCTGCATGATAAGCTTAGGCTGCTTGATAAATTCAGAACTGGTGTGTTTCAGAGTGGCACAGAGAATATTATCATGATACCTCGCTACATCTCTAGGTCTGACAGAACCCATAAAATAAGAGAGATACATTGTCTAACAGATAGCTGCAAAACTTGTTCTTTCCTCGCACAGTAAGCAACCATAATAATGACTGAACTCCGCTAAATACACTCCCATAATACAGGTTTCACCTCCCAAAACCTTACATCTTTACACAGCTGGTGACCTGACACCCCCTGCCGCATGCCCATGCGGCAGCTTGTAGGTTAGTATGTAGATGTGACTGTTGTGTCAACATCACTGATGACTGCTCAATTATATGTTTTCATCTTCATTACTCACTTTTTTTAAATTGACCTCATTCCTAAGAATATTGCCCTCTTGTTTGCTGCTGCCATTTTATGGCTACATGTATGTCAATCAGTGTCTGATGCTGATCAATCATGGTCTCTTCTTATTCGAGTAGTTGTGCCCTGTGCGTTGTGGCACCAAAATGTAACCTACCTCCTTATTAACTTCTTTTTATTGGTGCCATTATTTTTAGTTTAAATTGAAAAATACTCCCAATCGACCTAAATGATCAATCCTCATGGATTCCAGTGGCATTAATCGATTCACACCGTCACCAACATCATGTCTCGGCACCACTACTGCCACCGAACTCTGCACTGCCGTACTACTGAAGCCTAGTTAATGACTTACATTATAGTGTGGTGCTAGGGCATGGTCTACCTGATCACCCATCATAGTTGCATAAATATACAATGTAGAAGGGTGATAAAGTTATAAAAAATATCTAACATTCATTTCGCCTTAAGAGACAGAATGGATTTTCGACTATGGACTTAAATTTACAGCATTTCAGTCTACCACATTACTAACTCCATAATATGAATTCATAGGGGCTGATAAATTGGCACTTCAATTTTTTCAATTTGTACCTTTCATAATTTTTTGATAAACCATGGAAAATTATTTTTTTCTCCTAGTTTTGTTGTATTTGGTGACGTTTTAAAAGGATTTGTCGAAAGCATTCTTTGAAATACCTCTTTTTCATAAGTTTCATGTCATAAACCATTGTGAAATAATCATTAGCCTATTGTTCCTATTGAAAATGAATTAAAGTCAGCGACCATGGTGTTTGCAAAAATTTCTCTCCAGTTAAAAAATAAATGTAAGCAAAAATTGTGAGTAGAAACTGATTTATATTATAAAATTTTGTAAGAGTTAAATTAATCCATGGTCAGATGAGACTAGCAACTGGTATGGGTTCTTAGGGTGGGCATTGGTTTCTAGCATGTACTCAGTTATGCCAGTTTGTTTGGATAGGTGGAATTGTAATGTGGAGGTCTTGGAAAATGATACCAAAGAGAATTACTCGATTAACTGTTTGTGGAGATAAATTATGCCATGGTAAAATCCCCCTATAACATGGGTCCCTGGGGATAAAGGTATACCCACTAATTAGGCAACCTTTGTTATGTTGAGGAGGAAGTAATCACATAAGTCACAATTTCTGTACACAAAATAGAAGGTGGAAGTAGGCAGGTGGTAATGCTCCCATTACTGTCATGTAGGCAAAAATATGGTGTCACCTTTGTGTATTTTTCTAGTTTGGCTTTTGGGTCTAGAGTTTAATTATTGCCATACTGGTAAGAATGAAAAGACGATAGTAAATTTCCACACTGTTTAATAAGTACCAACCATGGTTTCGACACTTTGTCATTCTCAGGGTACAAAAATAAAATTTCCAGTTCTATATATACCCATTAGCAAAACACAGATAGGTGGGGGGAAGGGAACAACAGAGGTGGAGGAGTTCGGAGTGACGTAAATACCAGTAAACAATAAGGGAGGTCAGGAGTGGAGGAAACAACAGTAGTGTTCCCTCCCTTACCCCCTCTGCCGTCAGAACCTATCCTCCCCTTTTCCTCCTCCCCCCCCCACCTATCTGTGATTTGCTAATGGGTATATATAGAACTGGAAATTTAATTTTTGTACCTTGAGAATGACAAAGTGTGGAAACCATGGTCAGCACTTATTAAACAGTGTGGAAATTTACTATAGCCTTTTCATTCGTAACAGTATGGATATTGAATATTTCCACCAAGTTATACCTGAAACTCTTTCATACATTTAATTATTGCTTAGATCCATAGACGTAAAAAAATAAAATTTCCACTGGGAGAAAACCTGGATGCAGGTAATTTATATTAGTCTGAATTCTGCTTTGCTTTTCAATAAATTCTGTGCTGAGGCACTGCCTCTCCATTAATTTATTTCGTATTCAGCACAAATGTACACCCACTATTCTGATGGATACAGAAGTAGTTGCTGTATTCATTAGTGTAAGAACTGATAAAATTTAGAATTGTGCTTCATAGCTCCACCATAAAGAATACATGTTATTGAGAAAATGACATGGCAATTGGAATGCTTTCTGCAGAAATTATCCTTATTAAATAATGCTGTAGTTTTGTATTGAAAAACTCTGTAATTACTTTTAACCTTTAAACGCCAGATTTAAATGTCCTTAGAAGTCCCTCCCTGCCAGATTTAAATTTGCCCTTTTGTTTTCCTGTAATGAATGAAACAAAAATGTACTTTTGACAGTGAGAAGCACCAAATGGTGTGTCAATATTGGCACTTTCAGTGTTAAAAGGTTAAGAATGATGTTAACTGAAGTAATCGGGCATCTATTTTCCAATGGTATCTCATGATTGAACTGAAGAATACCGTATTTATGGTTTGGAAAAATTTTTGTAGTTTAACCCTCTTAGTGCTGACTCCTGCCAGCGGTTCTAGCGAGAAATGTGTAGGGTAACTTAATGTGATGTATCACTCTAGGAAAATAAATATTATAAAATTATCCAATGTATACACAATAAGAAAATCCATACATGGTTTTTCTTATTGTGTTAGATATTCTTATTGACTTAGATAATAATCAAAAAAGATTCATACATCATACAAAAAATAATTATAATTATATTTGTGTGCCTAAGTTAAACAATTTTTCGCCTATGAGCCGATATATCGGCCCACCGCAGTAAGAGGGTCAATGAATCATGTTTTACCTTTAGCCCTATTATCTTAAAGGCTCAACTCTCCACCTTCTTCTCAGGCAGTCATAAGCTTCGAAATGTTATGCTCTTGGCTAAACATGGCATTTGAATTTTCTTTTACTAAACAGAAGTGGGTAGCATCTGAGAACGGTAACTGAAACTCTTTCCATGTCAGCATTTAAATATTTGTGGTATGGTTGCTACATTCTCCATGAACTATTATTTAATTTCACTGTATGAAATGCTATGAGGGTTATCTCTTGATTCAATGGCTTTAATGAAATGTTATGTAGTTTATGTAAGCCCGGGATTCCTTACGCTTTTGAAATGCATAAGCTTTGCTATTTTATTATCCAAATAAAAATCCTTCCTCGGGTAAACTCTTCAGCTTTTGCTTTTGTAATGGAACAGCTGATAGTGTCTCCAATAGATTGTTCCTGTGTAAATCACTCAAATTCTCCAGTTCTGAAAGCAATTTTGTCAGATGGATTTAATTTATTTATACTCTATACTGTCTTGATGTAATGAAAACAGTTCAAATTTTATTTTTATTAAAGGTTTTAATGAAGCCAACTAGGGCAATCCATAGAGAATTCCTATTTTCATTTTGTGGTATTCTATTTTTCTGCCTGAATAATTTAAAAATACTTAGCTTAACTAGGTTTCTCTTCTCTCACATTTGAAATACCTGGTAATCATGACTGAAGGGGCACAGGACTGGTCACTATTCAGCACTTTCTTTGTGACTATGATTGTGATGTCTACAAGAACAGCATGCAGCATATAACCCCATTACATTATTACCACTCTCCTCTCTCCCTTGTTGTCTGACCCAGAAGCCTCTATAATGTTATTGGTGTGAACATTCCCTTGCATGAGAGGGCAAATAATACTCTCCAGTGTGATTACTTGCTGTCCTCGAGCCCGACTTTCAGCCCCAATATCTGTTCTTAAAATTGGAACACATTCAGAACCAATAGTGTGTATGTATAGTATTTGAAAATATATTTGGATATTGTAAGCATTTTTTGTGCATGTACAATGATCTTGGGATAATCAATTATTGGTATCTTTCATCTGGTGGAAACTATTAAGTGGTGGTATTTTATCTCGGCCCCCTCCCAGTCCCGGCTCTAATAAAAAAATATGCAATGGTTGAGTGTGACTAACATTAGTTGAAATTACCGCTGAACCATCATTATTAATTCATAATAAAGCCATCGTAATTAATTCATATAAAGGCTTGTGGCTTGGATTCTTGTGCTGACCTGTGGAAACTTCAGTTGGTTATAGGTGCTTCTTCATTATCATAATCAGACATGTGGTATTGAACTTGAATATTGCCATGATGGTTGTAGGACTATGTGACCTTATTTTCTTGCTTCTTTTGGAATCCTGTCATTATATTTGGATAACTCTCTGTACTTCCAAAACTTTATGGCCTGTGAGAAATTGCATAAATATCAATGCCCAAGTAGAAATGAATTATACTTGGTATATGTTATTTGGGAATCTAGTCTAATATCATTTGAGGACTTAAAAATATTTTGGTGATATTTATATTTTGATTTGTGTGCAGTAATGTTTGTTTTCTGGCTCTTATATTCTCTATTGGGGGTGATCCTTTCCCGTTAATAGAAATCAAATTAATGTTAATGGCAAATACTCATACTTAATGTCTATTTTAGTTTAGTACTGTTTTATCTCTCTTTGTCATCTTTATGTCATTTCTTTGCTTGGCCATTGTTTAAGTTTATTTTTAAGTTCTTGAATCAGATTTATTTCTTTGAAGAAATTGCCATGAGAAAAATTCGGCCTGGACCGGGAATTGAACCACGGACCTTTGGTTTGCCGGACCAATGCGCAGACCATTACGCTATCCAGGCTTCCTAATTCCCATGGCAATTTTGGTGGATACAATGCAACTAGATCTTAGATCTAGTTGCCTGGTATCCACCAAAATTGCCATGGGAATTAGGAAGCCTGGATAGCGTAATGGTCTGTGCATTGGTCCGGCAAACCAAAGGTCCGTGGTTAATTCCCGGTCCAGGCCAAATTTTTCTCATGGCAATTTCTTCAAAAAAAATCACCCGCCATGTTAGAATATTTTCAGGATTTATTTCTGTTGAATAACTTTTCAGAGTACTGAGCATTCAGCTATGTATTGAAAAGTGTGTTCTGTTGTGTTATTGACTTCCTTAGGAGATGGCCAATGACTCATAATGGCCATGCGCTTAGTTGTCTTCCTCCAGCCACTCAAAAGGAGAAGTCTTAGGATGCTGGAAAATTGACTTTTTGGTATTTTAACACCTCTTCTGGACTGTGCACAGAAGTTTAATGGGTGTAACATTAATACCTCACCCAACCTTGGTGGTGGTGAGGTTAAGGTGATTGCCTGGCCACTCTGTAATCGTGGTTTGGTCCTGCCTGGGAGGAATTTTCTCCTCTAGTTCGTAGGTTTTTGTACATTTATGCCATGAGTTACTCGTTAGTTAGGACTATATAGTCTTAAATGTGCTGTTAGAGGACAACAATATTATTTTCTAATGTGAATATTGGTAGCTTTATTCTTTCGCATATCATTTGCATGTTCTAAAATCATGGCATCTGCAATGTGCATGGTGTTGACGTGTATGAGAGTTATTTCACTTGTTTTGTATTATTTGAAATGAGTGCTCAGATGGTAAATGGTGGTGGTGGTGATAAATGCTTTTGGTGCATGCCTTATTGAGAATACTCGAAAGTTAGTATTACATTATGAGGAAATTATAATGCTCTTCTTCAACATTAATTGGTGACACAGCATAAATATTGCAAGAATAATAATTTAGGATGCAGTGACCACAATTACCTTGACTCCATGGATTTTGGAAATACCTTGGTTTATTATCTGTTAATAATTATTTAACCATACCCATGTGTTATATTTTCTTGGTACCTGAAGTGTGTGGGGAAAATAGCTAGAAACATGACTTGCCGTGGAATTCTCCCTCTGAATACCAAAGGTTACCTGTTCAGGGGCATGTACGACCAGATCAAAATTTACAGGCCAAGTATTATAGAAAGTTATGCACCAATTATAAAATCTTGTTTTATTAATATCCATCTGAGTTTGAGTTCAAGTTTAAGTTGACACATTTGTAAGTCTTCTTTGAAGCTTAAATCTGTGACTTGTCTGTCAGCTGAGTTGTCCTTTTAGGAAGGAGCACTACCGTAGAACTATTGAGATTAGTGGATGGAGTGTACCCAGTGTTGAACTATGAGAAATACCCATTTTTAGGGGTAATGATTTTATCTTGACTACTGTGGCAGTATTTTTTTATGAAGGAATGTTCAAAAGATAGTTTGTCTGGAATTTAGCCAATCCCATTATGTCATTACCAGGATAATTCCTCATAAGGTTTAATGGTTAATACTGCTAAAAGCTTTACTTGGGTCAAGAATTACTCTTTTAAGTCATCCAACGACTTTGAAATTCAGTGAATGTATCATTTGAGGACTTGAGTATTGAAATAGTGAAGTGTGATATTCTGGTACTATTCAGAGTTTCATAAGGCATTTCATAATCATTTCAAGTCTTCCTTATTTGTGGATTTACGTGATTTCTGATTTCTTAAATCAAGTTGTCATGTCAAGTCAAGGGTGATGATGCATTGAAGCAATCCATGAGGACCATATTTTAGTTATTTATATAAATGCCTATGTCTCTTGCCTTCAAACACTGAAAGTATAGCCATTGGTCTCTGGGGAACTGGGGCTATCCAAGTTGTTTCTGGGGTAATTAGCAGTAAATGGCAGCCAAATGTAATCAATATTCTGAATTTTGACCAGTCAGAGAAGGTTCATTGTTGATGTTTTCCTTCCAGCTTATTGTTTATGGAATGTACTCCTATTATCTCTTTTCTTCATGTTAGTGTTGTGTCATCTTGAGAACATATTACTCTTGTTATGTGCAGACAAACCCTCATTTTTGATTTGACATTGGAAAAAGCATGTTGATGGCACTTGTACTAATACTAAGGGTAGGCATAATTCATTTGATTAGTTTTTGATCTTGTGAAACATCATTGATTACCCATTGACTTAATGTGTGGAAAAATTTAACAAATGGGGATGGGGTTGGTGTTGTGCCTAGAGTACTGGCTAATTATACAGATGGCCAGGGTTCAAATCCTTGCAAAGGAGGATGTTTTTCAGAGGAAACCTGATCCCTTCTTAAGTGCCTTGTGGAGGGCACTTAAGTGCAGTACTCCATCTGTCAGGTGAGATGTTAAACCGTGGTCCCCTTGGCGCCTTTTGTTATAAGCAGGCTAATGTTGATGCTGGGTTTCTATCCACCCTTCCTCCCTTACCTGTCCCCTATGGCGCATATGACCTTAGCCGTCGGTCGCCCCCCCCCCCCCAAAATCGAATCCAGTGTATTACAATTAGTGGCACTTGTTGGTTTAATTGTTATTAGAAATTGCAGTAAAGGATTAGTCTTGCATCAGTTGACTTAGTTTTAAATGTCCAATTCTGATGGGGTTTTGAAAGTGTTGGTGTATACATTTTTTCATTCTTCAATCTATCTGATAGTCTATCAAGTTAAGGGTGATGATACATTGAAGTACTCCTTGAGGACCATATTTTAGTTTTATACGTAATGGCCTATGTCTCTTGCCTTCAAAGTTATTTGCATGGATGGCTCAGGGACAGACCTTGGTTGGACACTTAATGAATTGACATTCAACATTCTTTTATTCACATGGTCTATGCTCTAGGCCACTGGTAGCTTACTGAAGGGAACTTCTTGCTCTTTCCCTAGTTTATTCTGGAAGTACTTCTCTATGATAGGAATGAGAATATATTTGCATCATCGGTATTGTTTTGAATATTTTCCAAAGAAAAAGATAACACAGTGTTGTAAACTCATGGAGGATGATAATTCAAAACAGAAATGCTTTTATCATAATTTTCTTGTCTCAAAATCAGGTTTTAGACATTGCTGCTGTGTACTTACTGATGTTTTTTAATATATATTATTAATATTTTCCTTTATTAATATAATTATTCCATTATATGTGTGTAATTTTCATCCTGTGTTTTGTTCACTTATCAATTATATTTAAATGTACCTGCTCAATTTTGTGTCTTAGTGGATGTAATATTAATTTTGTTTTGTTCTGTTATCATTTGGCTATAGTTCTATGGTAATAAACTTAAATAATTAAATTATAGGATATTGGTCTTCAGTATGAGGTTAGCCAAACAAACTCCAAGTGGCATGAAGGTGTCTTTTATTACTCATCGTAGGGAGGTGCCCAAACGCCCCTCCCTCTGTTTGAGGGCAAATAGAGACTGGCCTTTGTGTAGTTAAAGATTATTGAAATGGGAATTTGGTAAAATGTCTAAATATGAGTGATTTAGAGCATTATTATCCTAGCATTTGCCAAGAGAAGGAAAGTTTATTTTGATTATTAACCTAATAAAACTGATTTTTTGACCACATTAGTTAAATCTATTTTATCTCTACACTTTTCTCATTAGTTCTTGAATGTGTTAAGTGTGAGTGCCCTCTCCCTCCCCTCGCTCCATGGGAGCTACTTACTGTTTACATGAAGTAAAATTCTTATCTATATTTAATTACTTAGGTATAGTCATGCAAACTTGTATAGTGGATGTCAAGTTTATTATCTATGAAAGTAGTATATATTCCAAAATAGTCATTTTACATAATGTTAACTTGTCAAGTGAAATAGTAATTAAAGCCTAGCATTGCAGTGTGTATATTTCTCGTGCATTATTCATAGATACTTGTATTCTACATGGAAAAGGCCTCTTTAAGAAACCATAGCTGTAGAATGTCTTTGGCTGCTTAATATTTTAGGAGCAGTGTTTCATTGGTTACTTTTTGGCTGGGTGATTTGCACACGTGATAATAAATTTCAAAAATAGCTATGGAGACACAGCACTTATCTACTGTTTCACCAAATCTCTCTTGGGTTTGGGGATTCTAGTCTCAATCCTTCAAATCTGCTAATTTGTTGACCTTCAAGATAAATGAATTAGTTCTTACAATTATTGACAAGGTGTTTGGTTTTCTCAAGGTATTGTGTGTGGAATCACAAATGAAAAAACTGAACAGTCCCATTTTCCTCCATGGTTACCAATATGTCTTTGAATGTGAAAATTGTACTAATAACTGAATATGCGAGTGTTCTATCTATCACAATATTTAAAACATTTGATTTTACATTCAGATTTCCACGAGTTAAAGCCTTCTAATGACAATGTTACCATTTTGGAAATGAGTTCTTCAGCATGTCTGTTTACACTTGTGCTTTGTTGTGTGTCATGTCATTTTAATGCCATTTTAAACAATGCCTTGAATAACTTTGGCTTTCAAGTTTTGTTCTGTAGTAGATCTTGTAGCCTTTATACAATTAGCTTAATTTATACAATGAGGAGTGTGACTTCCTGTGAACTAAGATGAATCCAGAATTTTCCCTGAAAGGCAAATTGATTATCCTCAGGTCTTCTCTTACCTTATTCTTAACACCTTTCAAGTAGTTTTCATGAATTTGCTCACCTGGTCATCCTGAAGGAACTCCTTCATGAGTATTTGAGTTCCTTACTTAGTCGTAAACAATTGTTCTGTGGTGTTCCATTTCAGCGCGGCCTATGTGCTGGGCAGGATGCCTTCAATAACGTGTACTGGTATTTGGATGGTGAGTTCCAGAAACCTCCTTTACCTACATCATCCTGCTGTAGTGATAGTGATTGTGCTGAGTGGATGCATGTGATGCTTGCTTTGCTCTCAATCCTTTGCCCACGTCCTACTGTCCCCGCCTTGGCCTTGCCTCCTCATCCTGCCATTCCTGTCCAGGGCGACCTTGCCTCCTCTTGCTCTCATACTTGTCAGCCTTGTTTGCCGCTACCTTGCTTACTTTCTTAATTTTCTCTGTAATGTGCATGCAGTTGTTGCCTGTTTATTTGGGTGGCTCAGAAGTTTTGTTTTTATGATTGTCTCAGTTTATACTCTATAATTTTGCATGCTGGGGCCAGGAAATTAAGACTATTAGCTATATTGTGGATGTGATAAATGTAAATGCAATGGAAGTATTAGTATCAGTATATTATTTATGATCAATGGCCCTTCTGTGCCACCCACAACATCCAATCAAAGGTGTGGCATTGGTATAGATCTTGTGGGTAATATTTTGTGTGAAAGTTGCCCTAAAGGAATTTGTTCACTTAGAATATTTTTTCAGCATTATTTATTCCCTCCATAAACTTTTAACTGCTGCTTTTCTAATACAATTTTATCCTAACTTAACAGTATATTATTTGTTTAACCTATTTTAAGGGTATTTATAAGTTTTTTACACAGTGAAAACTCAATTCATTTATCTTTGGTACTCATCATCAATAATTTGTTTATTTTATCTTTTTACAAATTGTAGATGCTTACCACTAGTGGAAATTGTTGTTTTACATTTTCTAGGAGTTATGTTAAAGGTTGACTCTGAAGTTATTATGTTGGGATTGGAAACTGAGCAACCATCAGAAGTTATGTATCCTGATGTATCAGATTTGCATTCTTAAATGTTCTGACTTAATGGCGAAGATTTGTTTCAATTTTAATTAGCAATGCTCTCATTTGCTGTTAAAGTCACTGTTTTGCTTTAGCATGAATTATTTTCATTGTGTGCTCTATGCAGTGTTACATCTGTTTTTAAAGGAATGAGAGGTGGATACTTGATGTGAGACCAATCATTGTGTGAACAGTAATTTTTATGTTGCTGTTTTGTCTTCATGTTTGAGAAGTTACTGTCTTTAGACTTTGAATTGGAATTTCACTGTGAAGCTTAACATATAGATGATTATATTTTGGTCCTTTAGTTACTGCTCGCTATTATGTATTTGCATTGAAGGAAACCTTTTTCAACTTGGATTCTTCTTTTTCTACTCGTTTTCATGTGATAATTCAATAAGATGAAAACAGTAATCAGCAGAATTTTTTCTGGTCTTTCAGTTTAAAAATAAAATTTTTTTAAAAAATTGTTTCCTCATGCTTAACAAAGTTTTGTGTATATTTGTTTCCTTTTGATGACTCATGCTCTGGTGTATTTATTCTTTGTGCAGATTTGCGACTTTACCGCGAGAACAATGTGAAAAAAGCCAGCAAGAAAGACTGGGAATGTGTTTGTGTCACTCTGCAAGACTGGGTTGGTTTTCTGAAACAGTTTCGCAAAACTAACAACCCACAGGAAAAGGAGTTGTATACATATCTTAACCTGGAGCTCTTCCCATTAATTGAGAATCAGCTGCGAGTAAGTATAGCCATAATTGCTTCTTTTTCTTGTGTTAATCTTCAGATGTAGTGTGAGGCTTTCAGTTTATTCTGGTTTTGTACATTGTGTTGAATTGTCCCAGCTTTGAAATTGATCACCCTGGTTCTAGGCACTTAAGTTTGGTGCTGGGTTTACTTTAGTATAGTTTTTTTCCCCAATAGAATGTTTGTATTGATACCTTTGTGCATCTTAAACTAACTACACATATCCTCTGTAGAGCCTGGTATGTTTCCCTTATAGGATAGTTTTAATGCAGTATTTTAGTTATTTTTAACTTATCTAAGTAAGCTATGGTTACACTTGATGCTAAAATTTTATTGACATGTAACAACATGTGAAATCAGTACTGGCAGACCTTGCACTTTATGGGTGCCATTTTCCTGTTTACACTACACCATACAAAATGAAGGGATAATATGGTGAACATTTATTTCTTGGAGGATTAAAAAAAAAAGGAAAATGGAAACTAGACTGGTGACATTTGATGGGAATGGAGCAGGGAATATGGAATGAATGGATGAGAGGCTATCCCTGATAGAAATTTGACCATATTTCGTCACCTCCATGGCTCAGTAATGAATTTTGATGGTGGTGCAGTCAGCAAAGTTCACTTTTTTGCGTTACATTCAATCAAATTACTATGTACTGAAGGGAATGATGGAGTAAACTGGTGAGATGAATTAAATGGACTTTCAGGTTTGAAAATGATGCGTAAGTGAAGGGACTGTTGAAATTATTCCATTGGACATTGCTTAAAAGTGAAGGAAAAAATAGTGGAGTCACTGGCTACATTTTGAAATTATCCACAGATGATAAGGTTACATGCTTATAGTGGTAATAATATCCCAATTGTATAATGAATTTATGGGGAATATTATTTTATATGAAATGCTCTCCATTAAGTAATTTTTGCCTAAAATCGGCTGATTTTATTCGACTTATTTTCTAAAAATATCCATAAAATGTTTAAGGCTTTGAAATGAAAGATGATGGTGGAAATAAATATGATTTTTTATTTGCGTTAGGATCTTGCCACTTAGTTGCCTGTTAAGGATTTAGTAACTGAATTTTCTTCTTGAAGATGAATGCAAGATGTTATAGAACCTGCTGTCTCCATAAATGCTGAATGTACCTTAAGTTCCTCTGTGTTTTTCTAGTCTCCCTTGTATTTTTCTGTGAATCTATCATTGATAGGTTATGAAAAATCTAAAATTATCATTTGCTTTCCATCTTTTTAAAATAGAAAGTTGAAAGTCTTGTACTTACATAATCATCAGTAGTATGTTTGGCATATTATTCAATTTTGTTGGTGGTAAACACAGTTTGTGGGTACAATATCGGTAACAATTTTGTATTTTTCATTTTTCTATGCAAGTATTGAGCTAAGAAATTTGTCTTGTCTGTTTGTGTTGGTTCCTCAAGCTTTCTGTGATAAAAAAGTAAACTCTAATGCTAAACGGGAATGACTTTGAACTGTTCAGCCTGTTCACTGTGAATCAATCTGACGTGAAAATCATTCTTTTGCCTTAGGTATCAAGTTATAAATGTTTCTCATGGAGTGATTGATGATACAATTTCCTTTTAAAAACCCTCGTTCTTGAAAATTGATCCGTTGTCAATTGCTTTAGTCACAGTAATGAAGTAAACAGGGAGACACTATCAGCATTGTAACATCTTAGATGCAGCCCAATCATTTTACAGTTACTGTTAAACCATGCGACTACCATGTGACTTTTTTACCGATGCCAAGTGCTTTAAACTTACGGACTGTGTTAGTTAAATGTGAGTGACAAATGAATAAGATGAATGAACATGAATAAATGTAACAGTATGAATACAATCAATGCAAACACGTAGTGCACTGCGCTTAAATATAAGGTGAGCTTGTATCAAGAGCAAATGTGTAAAACTATTTAAAAAATCTTTTTGTCTTAAATTTTATTGTTTTGTTGATAATATAGATTTTTAATATTCTCAAACTGATTATAAAGTCAATCTACCTATTTAAATCAACTCATTTAAATGCTAATTTAATATTATTTTAAATTTTCTAACAATCTGACATGGCTTGTTTGATGTTTTGATTCCACATTTGAACATTTCCTCCTTTCTTTCCCTCTTCCCCTCCTAAGACTGGAACATTTGTACACCGTAGAAAAGGCTGTTTTTTTTTACTCTTGGTGATGACCAAAACTATTGGCTATCGGTGTGACAGCTAAAACACATTTGTGATAGCAATTGCACAAAGGTTAAAGTAGAATTATACCTGCATGCCCTGAAACTTGGGTTAAAAAATTTGAAGTTCTCATGAACTTGATGAAGAACAGAACACTACCTGCATGTTTAGTTGAATTACCAGATTGGATTATCAGATTTGAGCCAAAGCTCTTATATCTTCATGAGTTTGTTCTAGTTTTTTCTCTTTTTACAGTTGACAAGCTGTATAAGAATATTTGACTGATCAGTATCTTTTTGGTTGGACTTAAATGACTCAACTGTTTGCTTTGCAATTTTAATGTTTGTAATTAATCAGTCAAAAATCTTCTGCGAAATCAGAATAATAGCCATTCTTCTGCTATGAGATCCTGCTTGGGAAGTAAAGGTTATTTAAAAAAATTAATTTTTTTAGTACCTATGTGAAGAACCATTGCTTCATGAAATGCTCTTCTATCTACCACTCACCGCTAGGAATTTTTGCTATGTCAGCAATGTAATGAATTTGTCATTTAGGACTAGAATCAGTGGCTGAGAACCTTAATGAGAATAATTATTTCTGTGTATGTCTCACCATCTATTTATTGTGAAGAAAATTTAAATTGTATACAAATAGGATTCCATTTATGGCACTAAATAAAGGTGAACTACTCTAATCTGGATTTTTAACCTAAAAATCTTTGCGTTTTTTTTATATTTTAGGAATGATACCTGGGGCTTTTTTCTCAGAGTTACAAGTCTACAAGTTACAAGTTGCGTGACTATTTTCACAAGTCAGACTCATTTATACCTAACCGAACACTTGTACTAGTCCAAAAAACGGCAGGTCTTATCAAGACTGTACATAAATTGTATTTTGATGATTATGATACATTTTGGGTGTTCATCTTGCATTATTTCCAATTCAAAAGTTAGTGCAATGTTTTTGAGCAAATACAAATGATTTAATGTGTTCCAAAAAGTAATTTAATGTCCCTATGTACTACGATCCCAAGTGAATGCGAGTTTTCGGGTAAACCTAACATCATAAGATATAATCATTTATTTGACTGTATTTCTTGAAGGATGAGCTCTAAATGGTAGTTATTAATTTCCATTGATTAACTTTACATTTCAAGATATCATGTTTATTTGTTTTTATCTTTATTGCACTGCTGTTAATGGCATTACAATGTATTATTATGACAAAACTTCATGGTAACATACTGGAGGTTGACATTAATAATATTAACGTTACCTACAGGTTGTATTTCCAGTTAGTAATGATTATATTACTCAACAGAAACGAATTGATTAGTAGTTGTTTATTATAGAGATGATTCGTTTCCACTTTTTTTCTATTCCGATTCTTTCAAATTGATTCTCGATTCCAATTCCATCAATTCTTAATCCTAATAACAGGTGGGATATTGATATACCGGTAGTGTACGACTATTATTTAATTTCAAGTATTGGCCGAAATAAAATAACAAAGACAATTAAGTCGCTCAAAAATTATATTTATTAACAAACAGCAAATATATCCTGAGCTTATTGAGGTAGGTAAAAAGTACAAATTGATAGACTACACACAAAGTTACTGAAGAAAATTTGTGATAAATGAAATTTGATTTGAATATTTATCTATCTGGAATCAATGGAATCTGAATCGGCTTTTGGCGATCGATTCTCAATACTGATTTTAATCAGATGAATCAGTGGAATTGAGAATCGACATTTGGATTTTGACTCATTCTTAGTTTATTAATAATAAGTTAAACACTGTGAAACTGACAAGGTGCCCGCCCAAAATGTATCATAATCATCAAAATACAAGCTATGTATGATTTTGATTAGGCCTGCCATTTTTTTGGACCAGTACAAGTCTTTGGTTTGGAATATCTGAGTAACCCATCCCCCTTGTGAAAATAGTCACGTAACTTGTATACTTGTAACTCCGAGAAACAGGCCCCTAGTCTCATTTTTATATCGTATATTATAATTCATTGCAGTGCATTGAGTAATCGTTAGAATGCCTATGTTGTAGTTACCAGTATATTGTATTTAGTTAATTGTTCAGAAATGAAGAATGAGCCATAGGTAATTTATTAACTGCTGTAGGTCAAATTATTGTCTCACTCTTATTTGAATTTTATATTTTAACTTAAAGTAATACCTCTATTTCATTCTCTGCTCATCAATTGTAGTTAAGCCTGCAGTCATTTTATCTGTGAAACTATTGGGTAATACCTTATTGGCCTATATTCATTCTCTAATCAATAGAGAGGGATAGATATTGCTCTGGAACAATGAAAGCATTTTTTCTCTGAATTATTTTCTTTGATTTGCATAATTTTTTGTCATTTTAACCTGTGAAATCATTGAGAAAAATGTAGGTGGATGCTTACAATGGTCACATTTATGGGGGCTACGTTCCAGTACGGAAAACGGAAAGACATTTTTTCAGTTTTTTTGTACTCTTTTTTTTTTTCTGCATCCACATTAAAGCCTCTGAAGGGATGTGTGGCAGGGATGGTTTAGGGCATCAACCATAAAAGGGGATGTAACAAGGAACAGGAATTGTAAAAGGGAGAGGACGAGAAAGAAGAGTATTCTAATGGAGAGGCGTGTGAAACATCTTTGTATCTCTATTTTCATAGCTATTAGTAATGTTTTGCTGAAACATGATAGTTTTCAGTAATACCACTCAATAAGTGTATTTCGCATTGTAATACCATCAAAGCAAGTCTTCTCCCTCTCCCCCCACTCCACCTCCACTTTTACTCCTCCTCAACTTGATGGGTACTTCACTCTCCCCGTTTACTTTTCCTTACTTGCTTTGCCAAGTCACATTTTATCAACTCTGGGAATTCAAGTTTTTTTGTTTTTGTCATAAGCAGTATTTTTGCTGTCATGACAACCATGCTTAAGTATTTTTATGAATCATATTATATGGTAGAATTGGGATTTTAACTCACAGCAATGTTAAGAACAGTTCTCTGGGAACAGACTGGTAGTACTTAGTGCGCTTAAGTAAATATGTCAGTAGGGAAATAAGAGTTGAGAGTTTTATCGTCGAAGTTATGTGGGTGATCAGCCATTCCTGGTAGCTTTTGTCATGTCATTAAATTCTAAATCAAAAGAGAAATGGATAGACAATTCTCTTTAAGTGTTGCATTATTGCTGTAGTAGCTGACAATGGTTACCTCAAATGAATATAAACCATTGTCCACCGAAGGTGGGGATATTTTTTGCTTTCATGTGATAGGAATAACTACAGTTTTCAAAGGAGATGTGCTCTCACGGCAGGTTCATGTGTTTCACCCTCATAATTAACATCTGATTGCATAATTCACCCCCACTGGAGCACTGCAAACCAATTTTCATAGAGCTTGGTATTCCCACTCTCTATAGTCTTTACATTTAAAAAGGTCTCTGCTGTGTGAAAGAAAATCTTAGTTCTTTTGCCACAGTGGAAAGTGTCCATTATCACAACACTAGAATTAAAGAGAAACTTGTACTACCATATTGCAGGCTGAACAAAACCAAAAACTCATTTGGCATTCTTAAATTGAAACTTTTAAATATTCTACCACATGGGTTCAGACGAGTTTCCATGTCAAGGTTTAAGAGCTTAATTTACACTTGGCATTGTATCAAATGCATTTTATTTTATTGAAGAGTATTTAGAGTGTAAAAATGTAGACATTGTATTCTAAATGTTTCTTTTTGTTAATTTATTTGACGAGGGCTATTGCATTTTTTGAATGCTTATTGTCTAATAAAGAATATGGATTTTAATATGAAGATGAATGCTGCAGATGTCTTATCTGAACACTATTAATAGCTATGTGTTGTTAATGTCTTCAGGTGTCCAATAGTGTTGATTAGAAACCAAGATTCCTACTTTTCTTTACCTTACCCTTATGACGTTCATTAAGGGTGGGGTGCTTCAATTCCAATCTTGGAAAATATCCATTACAGCGCTAAATCTTGTATTAATTTTTTTTAGTATAGTGAGCTCTTTGATCATAAGATTATTATTACTTCTGTTGACTAAAAATTTATTTGGGCCTATATGACGGCATCATAGTTTCCCTGTTGGCTGTAAATCCTATACTTTCCTGCATAAATTGCCACACTGCAAGGCCTTCACAAGACCTAACCCTATTAGCTGTAGGCATAAATGCTCAACAGCACTTTTATGTCTAAGGATTTTTAATTTATTAGGCATTTTATTGCTCGTGTTAGTCCGCTCAGGATCTGGACTTCTAGTTGGATCACCAATAGGAATCTCTGAGACTGCCTTTCTTTTTGAGGCTAGTAGATTTTGCTTGTTGTTTCTATGAGTTAGCTCCCTTAGTTGCAACCTACAGTTGTCAGCAGGAACTTGGTAAATCATGTAGAATTAATGGGTTGTGATATATGCTTCATGTACAGGTGATAAATGAATGGAGGGGCAGTTTATGTGCTGTAAATTTATGAAAAAGTGAAGCAGAATTTAGAAGAGTTGAAATCTAGATCACCTGCACCCAGTTATACTCTTCGTGAAAAATGTTATCGGGCATTAAGAATACAATTAAGCTACAATTATGTGCTCAGAAATTGTAACTCTGATGAGATTACTTCTTCCTCTTCATAATAGTGCACGTTGCCTATTACCCAGGTGTGCCTCTGTCCCCCAAGACCTGCATCATTACCAGATTTTGCTGTATTTATAGCTTCCATAACTTAGATGAATTCTCAGTTAGGCTATAAATTTCTGGAAATCAATGGTAATATTTGGTTAGAAATAATTTCAGGTTATCTTATCTTGCCTTGTAGGAATGTCTATGCCTTAACTAGAAGAGATAACTGACAAAATTTTAGCTTATTCTTGATATGTTTATACTTAAAAAGTCGCTAATTTCACTTGCTCATGTAGTGCACGTAACTTAATTGCTAATGTTATTGATAAAACGTAGTTACTGATAGTTTCTGGCCATCAGCCTTGTAGGAAATTGATTTTTAAGTTAATATTTAATGTAATTAGGAGAGGGAAAATGGAATAACTGATGATAAATATGTGCATTCATGACCTCTAATGAATTAATTATTAAAAATGTGTTGAGATCATCCCTGATTTAAGTCATGGCAAAATTTGAAGGAAAGACATTAATAAGTTATCACTTCACTACCTCACATATATTGTCAAATTTTAAGTGTTTTCTCGTATGTAAATATCTGCTATGGGTTTGTCAATGGCGTAGTTACATCATTTTTTTGTGGCTCAATAAGTTTTTTACATTGCTTCCTCATTGGATGCACAAATCATTCCAAGCATATCATTTGTAACTTCTAATGCTACATGATTCTTGAGAATAGTTCTTATTGAACATGTACTTTTGTTGATTGCATTACCAAGTCAAATATGTAACAATCTAGTTGTGCACGTCCATAATTAGTCATGCTGATGCACGATAGCAGACATTGATGACTAGGGCTGGGCATTCGTAGCTAATCAGACTCATAGGTTCAGTCACAATGCTTCAAAGAGAGATCAAGCGTGCGACTGAATAAGCTCTTTTGCATAAGTAAAGCATGTTGACCCAATTCAGTTTTGTTGCTCATGTGTAGTGCTTGTGGTTGCAGATCTGTAAATATTCTTTATAAAATCTTTCATGATGTCGCAATAGTATTTTTCAGGACTCAAAAGCTGGTTACTTCTGTGTTTAAAAACTTCGTGTAAACTTTCCTATGATTTTAGCCATGAAAGAGGGGAACATGAAATCGCAAAATGGGGAGCTGGTTACTATCGAAGAAGCAGGAAAACCATTGAAAGTGAAAGGTAAAGTCAAGAAATGCAAGGTCTGCCTGTACTGTTGTATGGAATTTATAGTGATGGCGTTTAAATAATTTAGTTATGACAATTATTCTCCTCAGTGTCTAATGGGTGACATTATCCTATATTTTGGATTGTGTTGTCATCAGAAAATGGGAGTTATCCAATATTCGGTCCATTAATAGGAGAGTTTAATACATTTCTTTACCTGCTTTGGTTAACAACCTGGTTTTTCTGTCGATTGGGTTTCCAATTTCCTCTCTTTCAGTTTCATGCTGTCATCTGTGATTTACGTCATTGTACACTGCTACTATTATCACTATAGCTGTTCATTTGTTTTCAGACTTAGCATTTGTGTGATATGACAAGTTTTACGAGTATTATTTACCTTTGAGATGTTCCTGATATTACGTTGTAGACACCTCTGAGGATTTTAATCCAAAATTTAGCAGTGGAAGAGTGGAATTTTTAAGAAATTGACTGAAAGTGATATTGGTAGCATAGTTGAATAATCATTGCATGACAAGTTCATGTTCCGGGTGCTTGGGAACTCCTGGTGTAATTGGCTGAAAGTTTTGCTGATAATTTAAACAGGCTTAGGACTCTGCCATGTTTTGAGACAAGCTTTAGGTGTAATCACTGCTTCCTGTCATCATTTTTGGAAAAATTTTTGTTTGTGAATTAGTCATTGGAGTATATGCCTGTGGATTTCACATAATTCTGTACTATTTTTTAAAACACCTGAAAATGAATTTGTTATCTTTAGTGCGAGAATGGCAGTAGACACTAAAACATTATTTTTAGTGTACCATCCATGAAAATGGAGCAGGAATAATAAAAGTATTTTAAATCGGCAATGGGATAGGTTACTTTTTCCCACTTCTAGTTCTTGATTCTGGTACTGTATGTTGGCTCCAGATACTCTGCTCTGGTTCTGGTTTAGTATTGATACTAGTTTATCTACTACTGACAGAGCTGGTTTTATAATGCTTTTTTGGAATTTACTAAATGGTGACTTTCATCATTTACTTGTTCATGTCAAGATACTTAAAATTGATTCTCATATGTCAAGAGTCACTTAATTTTCATGGATGATGCACTAAAAATAATGTTTTAGTGTTAATTGACATTCTCACACCAAAGATTACAAACTCATTTCCAGATGTTTTAAAAAGTTGTTACCTTACGACTTGATGTTGTATTTGAACTGAATAATCTGAATGTGTAATTTCTGCGTGAAAACTCTTGAGTGCATCCACAGAGCATCTGTCTCATTCATTTGTCTTTCTGTGAGTGTTTAAAAGGCATACATGTGTTACTAAAATTCAAATTTGTGATGAGCAATATAACATTAACTGTGGTCAAGTCTTAAATACTAAAACTGTCGCAACATGTGGTTTTAATAATTCAAACACTTTATGAATAAAACACTGTATTGCCCATTTGTTTTATTCGTTACAACTCATTTCAATACCTGCCCATCATCTTTATGTGCAGTATACCTGAAGATGGCCTGCAGATTTTGAAAGATATTGTATTAATTCATAAAGTGGGCAGAATAGTTCATTGTTTTTATTCATATAGGATGCTGTTCCATGATGACTCGCTGCATATAGCTGAGCTCATTCAAACACTGATTGTGATCACGCTAATTCTAAGGCTACCTATCTACTGTATTTGAGAATTGGCTGCAGTGACTGTGAGAGAACTTAATGAGCATGATCAGCATAAGCGAATCTTATATGTGCTCATCTTCTTTTAAGTGTCAAGAGCATCACATTAAATGCAATAACATATTGATGATCAACAAAACATATAAACTGAAGAACTTATCTTTTAATTCCTTGGTCGTATGATAATAAGCTATAGTTTGAAAATAAATGACCATTTGATTTTGTTGTTCAACTTTTCAGTTTAATCAAACTGTAATTACTTTACTAAAATGTGGGCTAATCATTCTCATTTTCAGAAGCAAAATGGGAAAATTTTGTGGTATGTGTGTGGTGCAGACCAAACATTATGGGAACCACAGTTTCATTTTCAGTGGCATTATGTAATGACTGTCTGCCATTCCATGATTTAAAGAAAATCCTTATAGCTTCTTATTTGAGCCCAATTGGGGCACCTCTAGTTTCCTGGTGGTTTTTTCATTAGTAGAGGCTCCCTCCCTTCTCCACTATCAATGCTGGACTATGGATATTTGAATGTGACAATTGCTGCCACAAATGCATCTGTATGAATGCAGGAGAGGGGTACGTTGCTTTAAATTTAAACTGAAGCATTTGTGGATGTTAACTTCTGAAAAGACTTGCGGAATCATGTGTTGTATTTTGGCGCAAATCCCAAGTGTTTAAATGATGCTTATTCATGGATTCAGTTACCATCACATACACTCATGAAGGGTGTAATGATTGAAAATTACACTGGTAGTATCATTCATAGGAGTGACTTGCCAATTGTATGCGATGGGTTTTAAGTGTAACTGGTCCTTACAGATTGAAATGGGTATAATGTTGAATGAATTACACAGTCGCATTCTTGGCCGGCCTGAGGCAACCATATGATACCAAGATTGTCACTGTTCATTCAGTCATAATTCAGTCATTTTATGCATAATTGTATGAGGCTTAGTATGGCAATGTTGCCTCCTCAATTCAACAAACACCGTTGAGGATAATTTGATGTAGGATGAAGAATGCATTGTGAAATGTGTTTGCAGAAGAGATTGTGTTCTGCTGTAAATACATTTTTACTCTGCGGAAGGAAACACACTTGCATGAAGTAATGACTTCTATGGTTCCATTTGTTTGTTTTAGATACCTTCAATTCTGATGGAAATGCATGAGAAAGGTGGTTATGTAACTTTCGTGCGTTAAATGTAATCTGCAGTTCTATTGTGGCTGAGATAATAACTAGTGTTTGTAGTAATGTATTTGCCTCCGATATTTATAGCATTTCCTTGAATATAAATGTGCGTCATGGATTAAAAGTCAGAGAAGAGCATCTCAAAGTGAGCAGTTTAATTTTGAAGAAAATAAGTGTCAAAATAACCTGAAAAACAAAGTTATTATTGTTCATTTTTTGTGGTACCATGAAAAAGGCGCAAAATGCCCCTCACTATGAGGGAGGAATCAATTAAAATGAGTGTTTATGATTGTATACAAATGGTTTGCTAAATCCCAGAGTTATTGTTGACTGCTGTGCAAAGTTACTCATCTTTTATTGATTTTAGTTTGAGCGCACAAATAATTACCAGTCTGATATATTTTGGGTTGCTTTAACTCTTACTGCATCACTATTTGGTGGTGACAACATTGCTGTAAAGAAAGGCTTGTTACATTTAAAAAAAGCATGTTAATTCTTCTAAATATCTTTTGTTTTGAACTGATATTAGTTATTCCAGCAGATAACTACCTATTTTTCTCCATTATTATGGACCAGTAACTTATGAATCTCTAAGTGATTTTCTCTTATCATGCTCAATATTAGCCCACCCTCGTCCTTTTGACAATTATTATAATGGCAGAAACTGTGGAGCTTACTTTTGTGCATATATGAAGTAAATTGTTTTGATTACTTCTGAAGTAAATAGGTTTCTATTAAATGGTCTTAAATGTGGTTCATGTTTTTTGTTGTATTAATTTTTTTGTTGAATCTGCTCTTATTAATAAAAGTCACCTTGGATTGGTCTCATAGATTATTGTTGAGGAAAATTATGAAACTTTAAAAAATGAAATTTCAAAAAATTAACTATTTAGGTACTTATTATGTATGTTAAGAATGGAACTGAGGGGGATGTTTGAAGCCCTTAAAAAATATTTTTTTAATGATTTCTTGCAGTTTTTAAATTTGTTGAAATAATTCATATAAATAAGCCATGAAGAAAACATAATGTTGTGTATGAGGCTGTGGTATGAGAATGCTCTGTGGTGTGTGTCAGCCTACTGGGTTATAAGTCCCTGGTTTAGGTTAAAGAACACTGAAGCTGCTAGTGGAGGAACTGTCCAATATTACAACTTTTAAAAATTACAACATGAAAGTGACTTTCATCCTGAAATTTTACCTTTTGAAGAAAATTGAACTGACATTAAATGAGTTAGGGACGTTGGAGATCGTGAGTACACATTCTAATTGCAAAATACTTCGGATCGGATGAAATCCTTAGCTTGGTAGTATTCTTCTGACTTCAGAATGATTCTTGTGGGTTCATTTAATGAAAGATAATTTAAATAATTAATGGCATGTATTCTTATGGCTGTAACTGTGAGCATTGCCATTATGCTTTTGCTGTGGCAGTAATATTCGTTTTTGATAAAGATAATGTGAGAGAAGAATGGTGAGCCGAACCCATGCTTAGTTAAGTACTTAAACAGAAGGACATTAATGGATGATGCAAGGTTTCCCCATCAAGTGATGAGAAATTTCACCCTGAAGCGGACTTACTTCAATGGTTGGCTATATTAAAGTGACCTTTTCCCTGCTATTCCCCTAATCAACTCTTCTAAGAAAATCTTCTAAAAATTCTTTTTTTAGAGCTATTTCTTGTCCTATTGGTGCATCAAAAATTGTTCATTTGATGGCATTTACAGAATTAATTAGTTGTGTAGAAATATCCTTTGGTGTGAGATGAACTACTTTAGCTTTAACCTTTAGGAGATTTGTTTCTAATGGTCTCTGGAGCCTTTAACCTCATTAACTCGGAAATGGCTCTTGAATTTGAAGTGTAATATAGGAGGTATATATGTTGGGGTTGGTAGATTTTTTTTTCATATTTTTTTATCAAAGCATTTGTTACTTGTCGGTGCCAAGTGTTTGTCTGACTAATTATAAGTGAAAAATATCTTTTTCCTCAGCTTTAATGGCCAGAAATAAAGTGTGGTCTTATAGATGATCCTTTTTACTTTATAGTTTCTCCAGGGTGATTTTAGTTCATTTTTTTCATTGCATATTTATACTTCTAGAAAGTCCTTAAAGTAAGAAAGAGATACTTGTCCATCCAAAATTATGTTACCACATAGAGAGAATTTTAAGGTGGAATATTAAATTATATTGTATGGCATAAGACTTGAAATGAACCAGAGGTTGTGTGGTGGGTGCAGCTGAACTTTTTTCTCACAACTTAGTGTGCATTTTGTGTTCCTACAGGAGCTTGGCGAAGGTGGACGCAGAGGTCATCTCCCCAACAACGAAGACCTTGTGACACGGGAGCGTAAAGAGTTGGAGGTGGCAGCAAGCGGCGCCATGATAAAGGAGTCCAAGGAGAAGAGGGACAAGAAGAATGGGAGCTCAGTGAGCACAAAAGTGGAGCCGCAGCCGCAGGAGTGTGAGGATCAGTTGGCTAGTGAGCAGGGGGTGGGCACAGGGACCGCCTCGGCAGCGCAGCCTGCCACTCCGCAGCCGACGGTGGCAGTGGCTGCACCCCAAGAGGTCACTCTGGAGGAGGAGGGTTCAGTGGATCCCACGCCGGCTGAGGGCACGAGCGCCCTGGCACCTTCGGCGGATGGCGAGGGCACTGAGATGGTTGGCCCAGCCACACCAGGTGGGAGCTCAGCTTCGGCCGCGACCGCAGCAGGCAGCGTGGAGGCGCCGAAGGAAGTGTCGAGTGGGGGGCCTGGGAGCGTGTGTGCACCGCCAGTGGTGGCAGCTGTGGACTCAGGGGTGGGGGTTCCTCCAGCCACGTGTGTGCCTGAGGCCGAAATGTGCCCTTTGGATGGAGTCCGAGAAGGTATGGTTGGGTGCCTGCTGTGAAGGGCTGTTCTTGTTGTTTGCAGTCCACCTGATGGGTGGAGAAGTTTGTCATGTCTCCTCAACCGTGGCAGCTTTTGCATGATAGTTGGAATTCTTGCCTCATGATTGTAGTCATTTTAGTTTTCCATTTGACTGACTCAGTTTGTTTTTTTTTTGTCACAAAGAAATGTGCTGTACAACCTTCCAATTCCTTGGCAAAAAGAATTAGGGACCAATGCTTAAGTTGTCAAAACTGTTGTCAGTGATGCCTATTCTTTCTGTTTAAAGGCTACCATAAAAATGTCCTCCATTTCTTATCATTTCCTATTATCATTTTTATACCAAAATAAATCATTAACACTATTTCCCCCATTAATTAGCTTTACTGGAAAGGTAGTGTTTGGCTTATTGAATCTGATGGACTGGAATCGGATGGATGTGGTGGACTGCTTGCAACTTGCGTTAGCATTAGGGTTTACCTTCAAGGCTTTGTTTTTCACTGGATGATATATATTTGGTCTGGTGGCTGGGATTTTTAATTTTACTTTCAGTGAACATCGAGTAATGTTTAAGAGCACTTGATGTTTGCTAGAAATTGAAATGGATTCCGTAAAACAAGGAAATTTGTGGCCTGATGTAACTTATTTGAAAAAAGTCACTATTAAAATTTGTAGTGTAATCCATGACTTCTGCTTGCTTGAGAGTTGGGTAAAAAGATATTTTAATGTATTGTGATTGTGAGTTTTTCTATACCAGATGCTGGGAATAAGTAATTATCACTGAGATCACAACAAGCTTTTAATTTAACTGTGTAGAAATGTAGTATACTCACCTTTTTTGTGTGTTTTGTTTGAAACATATCATATATATGCCCTACTTAGTTTATCGATGATTTACTTTTTAATTTTTCATTTGGTTCATAGGCTTATTTCTTTGGTTATGATACAGTTTGGTATAGGGTTCTTTCTTGCTAATGTGTCACTACATTATGAAGGTATGCACTCATATCACGTGAGAATGGATCAATTTTCACTTAATCCTTCATTTTACATTGATGGATAGCTACTGTTTGCTAGCAAGGAACATTTTCAAAGTGTTATAACCCAATTCGGTTCACACTTGGTTCATTTATTGCCAAAATTCGAAAAATGCAATCTGTGAAATATCCTGTGCCCACGTGGCTTATCAGCAGAACATTAATTGAATTTAAAAATCAGTCTTCGACATCCCTCACAAGTTCATTGCAACGTCACACTCACTGGCTGGCTGGCCGTGGAAGCGCTCGGAGACTGGCCCGCTCCCGGCCTGTGGTGGCGTATTCACAGCGGCGCAGCAATAAGAAATATATTTGTCGAAGAAATTATTCTCAGCTCTATGCATGGCTATGTTGTTTTGCATCTTTATTTCTTGCATGTATTTTTTGGCCTTCCAAGCACATCGGCCATAACAAGGAGGTGGAATGAGGGAAATTTTAGGAGGGATTGGGTCTTTTTTTTGTTTTTGAAGGCTGAGGGAGGCCGAGATTTTGGAAATGCTGCAATGCTAGGATAAAACATGCCAGTCATTAGGAGGGGGTGGGGGGAGGAGATGTCTTTGGAAGTTGTTTAACCCTTCAATGGGTGCGTGAAATTTTGTTACATGATTGGGAGCATTGGCCATGCTGGTGGCTCAAATTCAATTTTTACAGCCTAAAATTTTCAGTTTTTTAATAAATTTTTACTGGCAATAAATTTAGACTAATATCCATTGTTTAGTTAGGTTTTTGTCACTATGGGATATATTTATAGTTATTCGTGGAAGAAAACCCAAAGTAACTGAAAAATCGTGATATAAATTGAGCATCGAACATCCATTGTGACAAAACAGGGCTCTTGCCAAGGTAACAAAAAAAGTAACGTAAACTTCTCAAACAGTGTTTGCTCGTCAAAGTAGACAAATATCTGACTAATGTTCACAGCACAACTATAACTGTTGCTGACAGAAAAAGAGGCACGTGGGCCAGAAGGGCTCTTGCCGAGGTAACCAAAAAAGTAACATAAACGTCTCGAACAGTGTTTGCTAGTCAAAGTAGACAATATCTGACAAATATTCACAGCACAACTATCACTGTTGCTGATAGAAAAAGAGGCGCGTGGGCCAGACTTTGGCCCTAGTCATGCCGGCTTTCTTTCGTGTGCTATTTAATACAAAACCTGCCACAATTTGAAACAAACGACCATGTGAGGCTTTTGAGGACATAATAATGTGCAGCTACTGAAACTTATGTGTATATTATGCCACCCAATGAGAACCAGCACACAAATTAAACATGGTGGGCCACCCCTGTGGCCCATGCGCCTACTGCAGGGTTAAAGGATGTTAGCAGAAATGATAATGATAACGATAACGGTTCATGGTATTTTTTGGGCATCTATGCTTTTTGTTTTCTGGTTAATGGCTCTGTTTGAAGGTTGGGGGTGAGGGCTCAGTCACACCTCAAAAGTTCTCACCACAAGTATTGTTACCTTCGACTGGTCAATAGCTAGACGGATGTCGTCGGTGACTTTGATGAGAGCAGATTGCGTACAGAAGCTTTTCCTAAATACTGATTGATAGGGATCCAGTTTATTTTTACTGTTGAGGTAGTCGAGAACTTGCTGGTGTACTATTCTCTCAAGAACTTTTGAGAGAGCACATAATAATGATATAGGGCGATAGTCGTTAATGGTCTTAGGATTTTTAGATTTTTTTATTGGTACAACTATTGATGTTTTCCAAGTAGATGGGAAGACTGATGTCAGAAAGGAATGATTGAAGATGTCAAGAATGAATGGGAGTAATACGTCTCCAGCTTTAATAATGAAGATGTTTTGGAAATACTTACCATAAAAGATGAACATAATTTTTCAAATGTTTTCTGGAAGAAACAGAAGACAAAGGGAAATCAAATGAAACTCCATACCTTGAGTGGTGAGCTTTTCATTGAAGATGTCGAAGCTGGCATGGATCAGAACACATCATTACTCGTTAGGGCACGTGAATAAAGTTGACTCAGTAGAATGGAACAATGTGCTCCGGTAAAATGGATTGTAATCTGCCCATTCTGTAATTCTGTGGGTAGATTAAACATGGTGGCGATCATCAGGGGAAACCTGGAATTGTCAGGGAATTTTGAATTTCTGGAAAAGTCAGGGAATTCTCGAAACTGGAATTCTGGAATAGGAATCCTCGCTATTATTCAACCATTATGTTTATTGGCCTGTCTCTCCTGTCCTTCATTTCACCAACTAAACTAATGTCCATCACTGACATGCATTGAATAAGCACCATCAATTCGTTGAGTATTCAGTTGTGAATCATAGTTACTTAGTTATGAACCAGACGTACAATGTATCCCTTTAGTGTATCCTTATTGCGATTGTTGCCTAGTTGTTTAAAAAAAATCATGATCACAATGTATTATGTTCATCACAAGGAATCTGAGGCCATGTTTTTCGGAAGATTTTACCTCCCATTTTTTTTAACTTCCGAAACTCAGGTCAAGAAGTCGCTGGAGCACACTAGCTTATAGTAAATACATGCTTGCAGTTGTAAAAATGCGAGGCGATGATTAGAAAATTTTAAGCTGCCGTAGAAAATTGAATTCAGCGGAAAATAATTTTTCAATAATAAGTGACCTTATGGCGATTGGTTGGGGAAATTGGTGAATCCACCAGGGAAAAGTGAGGGAAAGGTGAGGGAATTTAAAAATTGGATATCAGTAGTCACCCTTTAAAGTTATGGCCAAATTTAGTGCATAGTTGTTTAATTTGCTCATGAGAGGAAAGAGCCCCATAAGCATTTTATCAAAGAGATATTGACATCCATACAATAACATTTGACACTTTTACAGAGAATCTTTGAACTTGACTTTGACTACAATCATGGAAGTCATTATCGATACTCTTTTGTTTTTTTAGCACACATCAAATTTTCTCATCTGTTGAAGTCACTATTTAGGGCCCTCTGTCTGTGACTCAAAGTGAGACAAATGTACTGTTGTGTTGCAAAGATTCTACTTGTTCTACCATCCTTGGAAGACTGAGAGCACCACTCTCTGGGCATTGTCCGCATGCTCCTTGTTTGCCAATCATTGCTATCCTAGGCATCATCATGCCAAGTTCAAAATTATTGTTCACTGGCAGATATTCGAAAGTCAAAATTTAGCTTATGACTGTGGAGTAATGTGTGTCGTTTTGGAACATACTCAAGTGTAAATTGTACAAAAGTCAAGGACTACCAATATAAGCATGCACATTGAAACAGCTGTATGTTCATTTGGTTGTTTTTTCACCTCCTACAGTATTTACATTATGAGTAGCTATCTGCTCGCTGTTCACATTTAGCTTCATTCAAACCCATGGTCATAGGCTGCCCAGGTAAAATTCTTCACCAGCATTCATGGTGTATGATCCTGGAACCAGCTCTGCTCGTTTAAAAATCTATTTCATGGAAAATAATATTAAACTTTTGCTTATGCAAAAAGTATCCTTATGTGCATAGTTCTCAAAAATTGGTTTCACATATGATCGCCATCAGTCAGCAGCTTTTATACCAACAACATTCTATGATTGTTTTTTGAAGAAACCACCAGAAGCCATAAGGTGCAGGGAGCCATTTGTGAGGAGTACAAGACCTGCAATATGTTTGTAAACCATCATTAAATCAGACAAACATTTAAAATCATTTATGCCCCTCTTGCCTCGGGCCAGGAAGTTCTGAGTATGTTTTCATAGCCAGGACTACTTACCAAATAAAAATGCATTTTGACAATGCAATATAAACATTTTAAGTGTTTGTAAAAGAAAATTCTCTTTCGAGTAGCAATTGGTTTTCTGAGGAAAAATGGGATTACCCTATCGAATGCCAGGAAAAAACATTTTGAAACTAAAATGTACCGTGTGGGGCATGGTATAAACATAGGCCACCATGTTATGTTATTTTTCTTGCGTCAGTTAAGGTGGTCACTAATATGCTTCATTTCTAACCACCATCTGCACTATAACATTCACCTGACTACTGTGATGGGTGAACTCACTATCCTTTGGCGAATTCTTGTGAATTCCTCTTTGATAGCCAGTTTGTGTAGTCGGATGAGAGGTAAAGCAGCACCAATGTCACATGCATGTTGTGTTTTACTGGAAAGGACCATGTGGCCTAAATGGGGGAATACTCTATTGATTGGTGGGCTACCAGCTGCTGGTGCCCTTTTAAGCATTTATAAATGTATGAATTAGCTTTGAAATACCTAATTCAAAATTTAATAATGCTGAAGAAATGAATATCAGAAATAATATTGACTTTAGAATATTCATTCGTGAACTTTCAAAATGTGAAACAAGCAAAAGGCACCATGTTGACAAATAATTTTGAAATAATTGATGTTTGGAAGTGCCTCAGGACTACATAATGACTTCCAATTTCATAGTACCCATAATTATTTTGAATTATCAGTGCTATTATATACACAATTCAGTATTCCTTTTCCCAGGGACTGCTTACTGCTTCAGATTGAACTATCATTCAAATTAAGAAGGTTCGAATTAACTAGTTTTTAGTCTACCTACTTATGGTAGTTGACTGGAAGTATTGAGATAATGATTGTAACATATGACACTCATTGTAAGGAATCTGAGGCTATGCCTTTCTGGAAAATTTACATCTTTGAGACTCTGGTTAAGGTAGCTGACTCCCATTTGCTTTACTACAGCTTGTTGAAGTCCATTATCTCCAATCCTCATGACAGCTAACGAAGATACATGTCCCTTCTGCTGTGAGTAGAAGTTGCTTTTTAGAGTTCCAACTTCCATAACTCTTCATCCTTACTCTCGAAGCCTGCCACCTGCTCTCAAAGTTAACTAGTTATGCTCACCCCAATCCTCGAGCCCATGGTGTTACAGGTGCTACTCACCTATACTTTGCTGGTAGTGGCACGCTTACTAATTGATTGTTTATCCAAATATTTTAACCTCTGTTACCTCTTGTAATAAAGTGGGTATGGAAAAATTATTCTCCCTACACTACACCCATGAAGGTTACCCACAGAACATAGCTGGTAACTTTATTGTTTGAAGGCACTAATAATCTTGATTAGTACCTTGAGATTAGTACCTTAGATATTAGTACCTTGAAGGTACTAATAAGGTACTAATAAAAGGTTGAAGAAATCATCTGTAGAGTGTTAAGAAAAGCTTTTCACTTTCTGTTGCATCTTAACATTACATATTTCCTTTTTTGTCTCCATCCTAATTTTCCTCGCAAAATGTCTGGTACAGAATTGTCATCTGCCTGTTCCAAGGACTGCATCAATATTTCTGCAAATTGCAGTGCAATTTAAAAATAAACCCTTGTTGAGTCAATTGTTTCTTCATCGCTTTTGCTGTCATCTCCGCAATGTGAACTGGTGTTTGTAGTTGAGGCAGTGGATATGACTAGGTTGTCATTAAAATTTGATGTCCTTCCAATTCCTATGACCTAGCCATTTGTGGATATTTTCTACCTCGGAAAACTGATCAATGCCATTGGTAATCGATCAGATTGAGTTTTATACCTTCATGGTCACCTTCAAACCTGTCAACCAGTTCAAAAACTATCATGCATTTTCCTCCATGACTGGTAGATAGTAGTGTCCATCTCAGTTTTCTAAGACAGATGATGCCCTTCTCTCAATTTCAGTTTCTTTCAAGAGTCATGTTTGTGCCTTCTTTTATTATTAGCTCATATAGTCTTCAACATTGTCTCTTCATGGTCACCATTACATGCTGGCCCATTGTGTGGATCAAGAAATTTACTTTAAGAGGTAAAATCGCTGTGAATAGAAGGCTGTTAGTACCTTCCAGTTTGCTGTCAAGTGAATGTAATGGGACTTTGTCATTGAGAAGCATCTCCTTTAAGGCAAACCTTTTGATTTTACAAAATCCTTCACTTCTGGAAAAAAATGGGTGAAACCAGGATTTAAAGATACTCCTTGTTATCCATGCTGATTTGCTTCTATAATTATAATATAATAATCCACTGGCAAAGTTTTCACTTCAGTGCCTTTGAGAGTATTAAAGTGTTTTGATTTTACATAGCACATCAGTTTTATTTCACATTCAACAGTATCACATGGTTATTCGCTTTTAACTGACCTTATATTCTGGAGTAGGTTTTCTTGCTTCCAGTACTAATGCTTTATTGGAAGACGGTGCCAGTGAAGGCCAGTTTCATCAGCCTGGTACGCTTGCTCCTTCCTGAAATAGTAATGATCAATCATCTTTGTAAACTTCATTTTGAAGGCAATCATGACCGCTGGTCTCCTCTTCATTACCCATTGACCGTATTCACTTCTTGAATGCCACGGGGTTCCTTGAATATTTTCTGCCATGGAAGATACTGAAAATTTTTTATTTATCTCTCTAATGCTAATGGAACATTTGTACCTGCTTACAAAAAATTGGTCCTCTGACAGGCATTCCTTCACTTCTTTTCTGCTGAAACCATGGGTAAAGTGCATTGTCAGCATTGGTTACTGCCAAACCTTCTGTTTTCTGCTTCTTAAGTCTCCTCTCCCTATCTGCTTTTGAAGCATTGGGGGCAAATTGTCTATACCTGGTTTATTTTGTATTTTAGTGCTGCCTGTGTTAGTGGTTGCCTATATATTAGCCACTGAGTCTTCCTTGGATGCCCTTTCAACTATTCTCAAATTCTCCAAATTATCAAACTTCTTGGACTTTCTTTTTGCTGGATATTTAAGGATTTTGAATCAATTATTTCTGTTAATATGTCACTACTGGGGAAACAGAACCAGGCCCCTTGAAAGTAAGGAAGTCGTGAGCGACACATTGTTGCAGCCTGCCAGCTGGGAAGATCCTGACTCAGAACTAAGTGTCACAGTGATTGGTGAACATGTTAAGTAACCTTAGCAATTATAAAATGGCCTCAGTAGCAATATAAGATGGCTCGCCACGTTGCACAAACACTGAGCAGTAGATTAGGGGACTTGCTAAAATGCTACACTTGTGTAATTAAATGCCCTACTCCAGGAAACGTGTGGGCAAAATGTAAAAATTTCATTGACTTGACTTCAGTTGCTGGTTGAGAGTGCAAACTGAAGCAGGTGGGGGTAGAGTGGGCTGGAAGGAAAGAGTAGGGGAGGGGGTTATAGTGGGAATACTCATCAGGTAATCTGATGGTCAGTTAATGGAATGTAGGATAATCAGTGCCCTAAAATAACGGTAACATTTTAAGTGTATATTGTGTAAAAGAATAAATTTTATATTTGTTACTCCACCAGTTTTTGTGAGGTTTGTGAAAATAAATAAAGAAGTATATGAAGCCCAAGCTTAATGCATGGTGGTCACACGTTTAAATTTCATTATCTACAAATATTTTCATCCTTTACTCTGCAAATAAACTCCACTTTCTCAGGCGAGATATCATAGTCGAGTCTTGCCTGATGATGACTGCTAGTCAGTTGAAACGTGTAACAAGAGGTGGAAATAAAATTAGTAGACAGTATGAAATCATTTGAGCTTCATTACCCTTTACTCTGTAGAAACCCTTAGGTAATGGGCCATCAAAATGATATTGCATGGAAGTAATGTGCATAGAAAACCTGTCTCCTAGATACCCTACCTTAAACCACATAAATCTGATCACGTTTTAAAATTTCATGGGCAAAGTTTGGAGTAAGTAAAGTAAATGAGTAAGGGGTTGCAATTTCAGAGTAATATTTCTCAATAAATGACTAATGTGTAGCTGAGAAAGTAAGGCATGGTTCACAGCAAAATTTTCCACATTCTGAACAGAGATTAATCTCCTGATAGTGCAAGTCCTATAGCCGTGGTAGTTTGCATTAGATTTGAAAAATTTTACTATCAGGTTTCACTCAAGCAAGAATATATTTATTGGCTTAGGGGTTCTGAAGGGTTCTCTTTACAAATGCAATCATCCTTTAATTTAGGAAAAGCAGCACATTTGGAATAACCTTCCATTAAAATGCTCATCATCGGCAACCTATTAACACCACACTATGAATATAGGTTTGAAATATGCTAATAGTGATGGAAAATTCTCTATTTTCCTGTACTTATTTAAGAAAAGAGGAGAGGAACTCACATTCAACTGAGGTAGTGGTCTGAGTTGTATAGGAATTTATGGTTGCATGTATATTCTGAGTAGCTGATTCTGCTGCTTTTGCTCTGCTAGATTCTAAGTTACGGCCAGAATGAATAGCACTTGAATATGAAATCACTCTTTGTTACCTCATAGGAATACTCTAGGCTTATATGAGGCAGAGCTTCTTAGAGGATTATTTTTGTTGGGTTTCATCACTTTTTACAAAACTATCTTTTTCAGTCTTTGCCTCTTCCTAGCAGGCCAAACTTATTGCCGCACTGTGCTGTAGTTTTTTTATTAGCTTCTAATGCCTACCTTTTTAATTCTACATCTAACCACTGGTCAGTTGTCTTTCACTACCTTGAAGCTAGGTAAAAGAGTTGCCCAGATATTAGTGTGTTTTTTCGTCAATATACCAGCTTCCACAGTCAGTTTTTCTTACTCGTTGAATCGAATCATCCTCATGATGGCAAAGGAAAATTCAACCATGAGGGTCCCTTATTTACAGCCCTCCAAAAATCAGTGGCTTTTCTCTTCTGCAACATCATTGGTTCAGGCCTTGGTTTTATCATTAGCCAAACCTCAAATGAAGTTGAAGAAGGTGAGGTTCAAGGGACCTCCTCCTCTCTCCCTGAGCCACTGCTTCTCCAATAATCCTCAGCTGTCTTCCAATCCCTTAAACTGTCATTTTTGAAGATCAAATTCTCTTCAAACTCTTAGACATGTTCAATTTCTTCCTTGCTTGGTATTGATATCACTGTAATACACACACATGACAGCCTATTTTATAAATTGCTCATCAAAATTAATCTTAGTGCATGTTTGCAATTAGGATTCTTTAATTCTTTTCTGTATGGAGCTCGTGAGATACATGCATGTAACTCTCTCACCTCTTCTATCGGTTCGTACCAAAGAATGTTGTTGGTAATTTGCTCTCCATTGAGTTATATATTTACTCCTAATTTCTGTACTTAAAAATTAAACCACAGCTAAATGGACATGTGAGGTTTTGGTCATTTTGTAGGTCTTTTGGATCTAAATTATTATCAATGCATTTCAAGGATTTTTGGCCATGACAGTGTGCCATGAGAAAAACTTGAATGGCTTCTGCAGCAAGAAAAATATATTAGTTAGTGTTGAAATGGTATTGATAGTATTGAGTGGCAAATTAATGTTCAAATAATGATTACTAATCATGTGTACTAGGGTGATAAGGATTGTACATGTAGGCAATAAGCACGTGCATTCTATCTCTCTCTCAGTTTTCAGTTATATTGTTAAATAATCAACTGGAAGAGTGATGGTTCGAAGTTCAATGACAGTGCCTGCCTGTTTTTTGAGCCCATAACAACATCAGGAAGTGTTGATAGATGCTTCTCCTTTTTTAGTATCACTCACATTATCATACCCTTTGTCCCTTGCCTTGTATGTTATAGAACCCCTTATTGTTTGCTCTAAATACTGTGGAAACTCATGGGGCCCCTAGCTGGCAGGTCTTCTAGTACTTATATGGCCAGCCTATTACCGAATGTTAAATTCCACTCTGCTCATGGGCCACGGGAACTAGAATTAAAAATTAAATTTCACGAAATTTAATTTTTAATTCTAGACAATAAATGTGCTAATATGAACATAATCGGGAGGTAGTACATCATAAATTTTCCGTAACTGAAGCAGGAAATTAGAGTGACCATAGGAAATATGAAGAATGAAGAGCTCAGTTAGAAATATGAAAATTCTCAGCATATCAGGGAGAAAATTTATGATGAAAAGCTTGTCTCAGGCAGACGCCCGAAAATTGGGCGCCTGCCCGAAATTAAATTTTGCCCTGTACAATTCCAAAGAGAACCACTTAAGTTTTGTTGAGCCATATGGATATAATTTTTTTTCTGAAACATTTGTCAACAGGTTAGTTTCTTTGATTGCCAATGCTGTGTGTGGATGAATTCTTCAATATTTAGAACCCATACAACGGCCAGCCAAAGTTGAGACTCGGGTTCCTATTCAGGCATAGAAATGAGATAAGCATTTTTGGGCTTGGCTGGAATTGGGTCCTCGTCCTATTTGCCTCAGTGCTTTTGCCCTTGTCTGTATTGTCCAACTATCAGCACAAAATGAATTTGCCATCTAGCATATCAAAGCACATTAATCTGAAATCTACTGAAACTTTAATTGCTTATTTTAAGCAATAATAGTGATAAATAGTCATGAGAAAAGTTATTCTTTGACAAAAGTAGATTTATTTAAGGGAGAATGCTATGATGTGCAGGGAAAGTTGATCATCGTTTTCCACCAGAAGATACTGCATCATCTCCTGCATTGTGCATGAGAGTATAGCGAAAGAAATGTGGTTGCATGGCATGTATAATCACATTCTCTATCATGATGCGTTGTTCCATTGATTTTATGAGCAAACACTAACCCTTTTGATGGTCAAATTGTATTATTGTAGCTATTTATCTGTTAATTTTCTGTGCAGTAGTGTGGAAATGAAGAAATATGATTTATATGAGTACGTAATATTTTTTTGTTAGTGCTATCATCAAGGATGTATCTTAGCTGAAATTGTGCTAAATTGCTTATTTTCATTTTTATGATGTTGTGTGATTCGACAATTTCAAACTGTGTACTTGCTTATGAATGCTATTGCGTAAAAATTGAATCATTCTTGTTATGTTTATCGTATTATATATAGAAGCTTAATTATATTGGGTTTTAAATTCAGTCTTTGTATTTCATGCAGCTAAACCTGGCGAGAATGTTATGCCCGACGCTCAGGTACTCTGTGATTCTGTGAAGACTGAAGAAACTGTTAATACTGCTAGTAATCATGAGTTCAACAATGGTGAGTCAATATGCTTCTCTTTCATGTACATACTCTTTTCTACTCATCCCTTATATACGTCAATTCTGATTGTTCAGTTACTATTACATTCTTCACCATTTCACCTTAAAGAATCAAATATTGATCACCAAGGTTTTTGTTTCTGTTGGCATGTCTTTCACTTTATTAAGCAGTCTAAGCTGATACATTCTTTCTCCTCCCCATTTACAAGACTTGTCTCACGCGCTGTCATCTACATCTACATACTACCCTGCGAGCTGCTGCATGGGCCTGTGGCAGGGGGTGGTAGGTCACCAGCTGTGTAAAGATGTAAAATTTTTAGAGGTGAAATGGTGACTCGTACTATGGGAGTGTATTTAGAGGAGATCAATTTTTGTTGTGGTCTCTTATTGTGCGCGGAAAGAACAAGATCTTGTACCTATCTGTTCGGCAGTGTATCTCTCTTATTTTATCGTATCTGTCAGACCTAGAGATGTAGTGAGGCGTCATAGTAATATTTTCTGTTGCTCTGAGACGCACCAGTTCTGAATTTCTCAAGCAACCTAAGCCTAGCATGTAGCCTCCCAAGTCTCTAGGGGCTCCCAGCTCAATCCCTCTGAAAGTTGTTTGACACTATATGGTCATTCGTAGCAGTTTTTAACGAAGTGTGCTGCTTTTCTTTGTATTTAGTTAATTTCCCAATCTCTAGGGGCTCCCAGCTCAATCCCTCTAAAAGTTGTTTGACACTCTATGGTCATTCGTAGCAGTTTTTAACGAAGTGTGCTGCTTTTCTTTGTATTTAGTTAATTTAGTTAAGAATTGAGATGGTGATTACCATATTTTCCCTCCTATGAAACATGCTTTTTTCATGGAATCACAGGAAATCACTCTTTATTATGGTTGAATCATCAGAGTTTTTATCAGGGGTTGCATTTTCTTTAGTTAGGATTATAATGACTCTTCCATGTAATTTGGGCTATCACCCACTTGAATAGACTAGCCCTTGGAGGCTCAGAGGCTACACGCTAAGTTTCCTGGGGAAATTGAGAACTGGGTGTGTTTCAGAGCAACAAAGAATTTTATCATGACACTACACATGACATGTACAATACGCAGCCATAATAAAAACTGAGCTCCTCTTAATACACTCTCATAATTCAGGTCACTATTTCACCTCCCAAAACCTTATCCCTTACATCTTTACACAGCTGGTGTCCTAACACCCCCTGCCATATGCTCATCTGGCTGCTTGCAGGGTAGTATGTAGATGAAGGATAGGGGCTGATTGTATTAACTGAATATGCTGTATGAGCTGTCTTTGTTAGGTCAAACATTTGGCTTGGTCATCGGATTATATTCCAGTCAATTTTTTCATAGTCAAATCATAGCATGACAAAAATTAGGTTAATCTTTATCGGGCTAAAGTACAATATACTATAGTCTTCAGTTTACCTTGTAACTTCTACACTGTGAATAGTTATAGATAAATATTTCTCGGGTTTGGCACCGGGTAAGGCTGTTTAAGGCCAATGTTTCGATGAGAAACTCACTCATCGTCATCAGGGCTAAGACTGACTGCCGAGTTTGGTCCACGCCGGGTTTTTCTACTAAGATAGCCAATGGACGGTTGAGGCCCATTGTTGACCAGCCGATTCAAATTTGGCTCAGGGTGGTTGGAATTTGAATGCTCTGCCCAGAGTCTCGGTTAAGCTTTTTCTCCTCGAGACATATTTCTATTGCCTCTTTTACTAATCGATCCCAGTATCCATAAGATCGGCATAGGATTTTTGCGCCGTTAAATTTATGGAGTGCGCCATATCGAGGCTATGCTCAGCTAAGGCCGATTTTTCGGGTTGAAAAAGTCTTATGTGCCTCCTGTGCTCCGTAATTCTGGCTTCTACCGTACGTGATGTCTCTCCAACGTAGGCAAGGCCACACTCACAAGGGATGTTATACACTCCAGGCACTCTGAGGCCAAGTTCGTCCTTAACTCTTACGAGCCCATCTCTAATTTTCTTTGGAGGTCTATGGATCACCTGTAGGTTGTGCCTATGTAAAATTCTTCCTATTTTCCCCGAGATGGTGGAAACATAGGGAATGCAGCATCTTCCTAACGGCAGTCAGTCTTAGCCCTGATGACGATGAGTGAGTTTCTCATCGAAACGTTGGCCTTTAACAGCCTTACCCGGTGCCAAACCCGAGAAATATTTATCTATAGTATTCGCCGGGAAAGCCTACGATCTTTTATGAATAGTTATGTTGGTTTGTTTTTGTGCTCTCTGATTAGAATCAAAGTGGCTGACATCTGGTGGCAACTGATCTAACTGAGGTTCATAATAAAATTCTGGGGTTGAGTATGGGGTTGCACATTTGTAAACCATCGTCAGAAAATAATGGGAGATTTTAGTAATGAGAGAGGACATAATTTTCTAATGATGGTTTAAGAAAACCCTTTCCAAGCCCTTTGGTCCAAGAGGCTTCTTGTAGTTGGTCAATTTTGTGTACCCACAAACACACTAATGCAAACTTTGCCTAGTCAACCAGTTGTTGGAAAAAGAATGAATTTTTTGCTGAAAAATCAGGGTACAGACTACAGTAGAAACTCTAAATTACAAAGTCAATGGGACCGGAAAAATCGGCACTTCGTGAAATCGAATTGCGTATGAACGTGTATCTTTCAAGAGCATTGTGCTGAAGTTATTTTTTTGGTTGCCTAAAATTACGATGCACTCTTGCAACGTGCTCGCATGATTTACGAAGTGATAATTTATGAAAATTTATTGAAATTTGTATTCATGCCAGTACTTGACTAATTTACATTTTTTTCACTCATTGTCGGTAACTCTGGACTCATGGTAACAAAGCCGAGTGTATTTTGGTCCTATTGGTATCATATTTTATGAACTAATATGCCTTTGATTAAAAGTTGTCCTTACTATTGCAGCATTGAAAATTATATTATTGTTCATATAAATTACATTCAGTGCATAATGTATTCAATGCAACTATGATCACTGTCTAAACTCTGACAAGGGGCATGTATAAAATCCCTTCTGTGACCTGACATCATTCATAAAAATGAGTAACTTTTTAATGTCGGGACCAAGACATGAGGTTTATAATTTCAAAACTTTATTATTTCGTAATATTGCATGCTGTTATATGCATTTAGATACCCTTTTGATCGGGACCAAAGATTTTGCTTCATCAAATCAAAATTATTTCAAGTTTCGTAATTTCAAGTTTCTACTGTATATACAAGTAAAATCTACTTTCTCCAGTGAGATGTTGTAGAACAGCATAATGAATAATGAAGCTCAAAAGATATCGTACTGTCTACCAATTTGTAGACAGTATGGTACAAAAAATTGGTAGACTGTACGATGTCTTTTGAGCTTCATTATGTATGTACAAGGTTGGCTTAGAAAGTAGTATGTGCGGTATGCATTTGAGTATTTTTCTGAATTTATCCTGTGACTCTCATTTTAATTTTAGATCATCCTAACCAACCAATTGGTGGCTTGGGTGTTCCTATGTCCACATCAGCACCAGGAATCCAGCCAAATGATGGCGTCCAGCCATTGCCCAGTAATGTCATCAACAAACAACCTGGAACTATGGAAGCACAGTACATGCAGCAGCAGAGTCAGATATTTGTATTTTCTACCACTCTTGCAAATAAGGCTGCTGAGTCTGTTTTACAAGGGCAGTTTCCATCAATTATTGCCTATCACTGTGCTCAACCTGGGACAAAAAAATATCTCGAGGTTTGTGATTAATGTTATCCATCATTGTGATCACATACCATCTCAATGGCCATGGGGTGGGGTCATTTTCTGCTTAGCCTAAGTTCATGAATGAATCCCACTTGGGGCACAGTCACATATGTCCATAATGCCTCCTGTCATGTTATTATTTTTCAACTGTGCTCATGAGAGAAAAAAAATGCTGTCATCATTCATCATGTGTGGTAAAGTTCTTTAAAACACTTCTAATGAATGGAGGGTATTATTTGGACAGTAACTGTGAGCATTGGCCTTCTACAGTGGTTTGCATTTTGTTTAATAATAATGACAATAAGGAAGAAGGAACTTTGATCCCACCCTTGGTTAAGTCTGCCTACCTAGCCTTTACCTAGATGTTCCTCATTTTTTTGAGAACATTTTTTTATTTTTCAATCTTGGTGGAAATCAATGAACACCTAGAGTTTTGGTGTTTAGAATTTGAAACCTATCCCAATCACTGGTAAAATTTGTAAGTTGTGCTGGCAGCAGTAGATTTATCGGTAATATCATGGGAAGGCCCCCCGAGTAGAGAGATGGTAGCAAACCATCCTAGTAGTCCAAAAGCAATGGGTTTGAGACTTGCCCCAGACATCTTGGTACTAAGGCTGTAGGATATGTCATGTGACATGACCTTTAGAGTTGAAGCTATAAATTACTATTTTTGATTACTTGAAATATGGTGTTGACTAGTGATGAGCAGGTACCTGACATTTGATATTCGATTCTCGATCCTGAAATTTTCACCATACCATTATTTTTTGATACTTCATTCTTAAGCTCCATCAGTAATTCATCTTTTGATGGGAATTAGTGCACCAGTAAGTATATTTAACAACATTCATTCCATAGTTTCTATAATTATAATAAAGAATGCATTATGGTGGAAACTCTTCTACTATTATGTAATCAGATAATGAACACTATAACTAAATGAACTTCAGTTGTTACTATGTTGAGTCTTTAAATTTCTCATTCATAATGTACTTAGTCATGGTTGTAGGTAAGGCCTTATTTTATCACTTAATCATTTCCAGTCTCATCCAAATTCTTATGTCCATAAACCAACATTCACACTTTGTTTGAATTCAGTCTACTTTCATTTTATCTGCAATGATTCCAGCTGTGCTAAACAACCGATCACAATGGTCAGGTGCAGGGCGAACACCCGCATTTTTCCTTGCCTTATTATGTAGCAAAGAATACTGCACATTGTTTTTTTAATTCAGAAAGACAATTGTATGGGCATTTGCTCCTGCAGGTATGCTTCCACTTCATTGAGCTGAGATTCTTGTGCAAACTGTTCTGTAGGAAGCATTGCTTTCTTTAATGAGTTTGGAGTAAATACCCCTCCAGGAAGAACTTCCCACATCAGAGCCAGAAAATTTTCCAGTTCCAAGTTGAAGTCAATTGAACAACACAGTCGAACCATGCCCCCTTTTGTGGAAAGCAATAAATGCTCAGAACGGGAAAAGAACTTTCTTCAGAACTCACTTGTTGAGAAGGAACACCCCTCAACAAAATGTTTAGACTAGCTAAGGATTATTTCTAAGGGGTGAGTTGGGTCAGTCGTTGTGTTGGTGGGATCTGGTCTGTACCCGCATGCTCACGGGTGAGGAAGCATGGGTATTAGAAAGGTTGGTCAGCGATCGAAGAACAACAGAAAGGAGAATGGCAAAATCGTCCTTGTTTTCGTAAGTTACTAGAATAGCAGGACTCAACTGTCTGTTTCATGTCTCCATCAGTGCATGGGAAACCTTAGCTCAAAATGACGGGCCTTCCTTTTTTTAGGTTGCAGGGAGGCCCTGTCGCTGAAAGAGTTTGAATGGTATCAAATCAAATATAAAAATTATTCTTTTACATTAAAATTTTATACAATAGTGATACATTTACCAGGCATTTATGATGAATTTTCGTCACTCCATGAGGTTGAATCGTGTTGAATTAGATACAAAAATCGTTCAATTACACTTGTTTTTTTGCCAACAAGTCCTTTCCCAGTAAATTCTAGTTATTTGAGGTGCCTATTTTTTCAGCCTAATTGCCCCGTATAGGCATCTCTTGCATCCTTAGATGTTGTATTGAAGGAGCCTAACATCACGAAACAATATTCAGACTGGTCCTTAGTGAGAATTGAATGCAAGATGAGGTTTAGAAGACACCCTTGCAGCATCCAGACAGGGTGGCCAAAAATTAAGGGGACCCCTGAACAATCCGATGATCAATCAGAAATATATAGTTTTCATTTCTAGTCTTATATTTTACAGCAATATGATAATAAAAATTGACCGATTATCAAAGCTGATTAATCGGCCAAATAGCCGCTTCCGATGAATTGGCAAAAGGACCGATTAATCGGTATCGGAATTATCGTCTACTTGCCGATTAATCAGTGCAACCCTACTCAGGACGTGCTACCGAGTGGGTGATTGTGAGGGAGGACGGGAGGGTAGGGTCGCCCAAAAAAACCTTTTTTTGGAAGTTGCATGGGTGGATACATTTTCTGGTGTAATTTTATTTATAAAAAACTATAGAAAATTTTAGCTAGATCGCACAATATTTGACACTGCTGGAACAGAAAACTTACTAATGATGAACATGAGAAATAGAACTTGCTATTTTTAATATGGGCGTGAACATTTTTTTTTTTGATAGGTGTGGAAATGTTAAGGATAAGGAGGGTTTAAAGTTAGTCTAAACCTTTTTTAACCCATTAAAAATTATGACTTGGGTGTTTCAACCTGTGGATAGGCGAGGGTAGAGCTCACCTCAGAATAAGCCAGACAGGCGTGTGAATTTTGCACATTCAGGTTTGGGGGGCCAGTTCCTTTCCCTGGGCCACCCCGCACTTGGAGGATTTTTGTTTGGGGGTGTCTGAAGGCTTCACCCAGATTTGAATCCGAGACCCTTTGATCAGTAACAAAGCGCGCTCCACCCACTAAGCCACCATGCTCCCAAAAATTAAGAAATACATAAAATAATAACATTTATCATCAAGGATTGTTTTCCTTTTGTTTAACCATTATTTCTGCTGAAAATCCTGAAAAACAGGAGAACTGCCTCTGTAAATTGAGCCTGAAATGTTTAAACACGATTCGGCAAGCTCAAATATTGTGCAATCTAGCTGAAATTTTCCATGGTTTGTTTATTAATGAAATTACACCAGAAAATTCATCCACCCCCTCAAATTTCTAAAAAAAATTTTTTGGCCATCCTAATGGGGGGGTCAGGTGTCTGGAGGGGAGGATAGGCATCTGGAGGATGACTCCGACGAGAACTAGTTACTGCAACCTCACCACCCCGAAAAGTTGCCTGTTGCCCATTCACAGGAGTGAATTTACTGTCAATAAAACCACATATTGTATTAATTAGTCTTTTTCCACTTTTTCTTTTTTAATTATTTATATTTATTTGATATCTATATTTTTATTAAGTTGTGTTTAGCTAGGAAAATCAATATTATTTATAGCACATTGAAAATATCACTTTGGCTCTTACATAAACTGCGATAATATAGCCTGGAAATTTTTAAAAATTTAGCCTCGAGAACCTTGAATTGTGCTTGAATTTTTTATTATGACTTTTGTGGACACCCTGGTCAGTGGTTCAGCATCCTTCCACACTGGTTGTGTTGTATCACATTCAACCTCTTAGCATTTACTTGTATTTTTCCAGCCACTAGCCTGAGATTAAGCCACAAACTTGTCCTTAGAAAGAGGTGAAAAGCCATGAGTCTAGCCTGTAAATGGAATATGCAATGCAAAAAGGGCAAATACACCGCTCGAAAGAGCTGAGCAATAAAAATTACTGTCACAAAATTCCAGATAATATGCAATAATCATTTAATTTTACAGTGAAGCTGAGGAAAAATTGAATATTTGAAAATTAATATCCTTATACAAAAAGAGTAATGAAGCAATGCTAGAAGCAGATGAGGTTTACATATGGATGGAATTATTTAAGAAAAGCTTAGGAGCTTGAAGTATTAAATAGCTGTGAGTGTCTTTGTTTACTGCTATGTTCAGCTCATCTTAGGTAAAATTTAAAATAAAATAGTTTGTAATAAGTATGTTAAAATGAGAAAAACTGTTCCCATTTTGGTCATGTAATTTTATATTATAGCTTATTTGATCATTATGTAGTTATATTTTTATGCTGAAAAAAATGGCCATGTTTCTCCGAGCCATGTCATCGATATAAAAGCCCAACTATTTATTAATCAGTCACTTAAGTTTGAAAAAAAACTTTTGTTGTGTATGCATGCTGATGGAAAAAAGGTCTTAATTTTGATCATCATCATTGAGTTGATGTAATAATGTTACAGCCAACTTTGTCGCTTGAGATAAGACTTTCTAAGTGCAGTTTCTACCTTAGTGGTGAAATTCAGTACAACACATTGCAAGCTTTTGAATTCCTTCAATGTCACTGGAAAGATAAGTGACTTATTTTCCACCTGAAAGAGGCAGGGGTCTGTACTGTTGATCATTTGGCAGGCTGTCCTTAGGAAAGCTCAAGTTCACCAAGCAAAGCTCGGCTAAGATAACAGCCCAAACTCCCCATCCCTCATTCACCCATATTTCAAGGGATATACATTCTGGCAGAGATAGACTTGATCTTTCGAGGGTGCTACTGTCACTTCTGCTTCCTGGAAGGCCAGCTGTCCAGGATATTGGCAACATTGCAAGTGCCTCCATTTACCTCATCATCATAAATACTGCTTTATCTTTTTCATTGCTATTCAGTTTTACAAGGCTTATAGGATTAATTAGTGAGTGTCACTTGATAAACTTTTCCATCCATCCAGTCATGTTTAGAATATTAATGTTTTCATATATTTTTTACTTCAGAAGCACCCATTGAAAATGAATCAGTTCATTCGCCAGAATCCTGCACAGTGGCTGAACAATCTAGCGCAAATGAAACAAAAAGGTGGACCAGGAAATATGAAAATTATGAATTCTCTGAATACTCCTACCACTGGGTTTTCCGGGGGAACTGGGCCAATGATTGGAGAAATGAATACAGGACCCACTTGGAGTCAGGTAGATATACCTAGATTTTATGTGTCCACTCAATCAGTGGTGAATAAGTACTTCCCTTCAGTGAAAGGCAACAATTAGAAATTTGTGACTATTAATACCTATTGTAGAATACTAGGATAGATGATTCTTGTGAGACTAAAAACCAATTACTTGGAAGCAGTTAAAGAATTAACTACCTCAGTTCTGTTTATGAGTGATGGTGGAAATATCATCTTTTTTTAGCAGTTCTTCTTGACCTCTAGACGAAGTTGTGTATTCAGAAGTGCCTCTCTGTATGTGATAAGAATGGGCAACTTAAAATTTTTTGAACTAGTGATGTCTTTGTATTACAATATGGGGAGGTAAACTTGGGACCAAACTATGAGTTTGAGAATGTTAAGATAAAGGGAACAAGATATAATTGATAATAGCAAAAAAATGTTTGATCTGTGCCGTACGTAATTTTTAAGCATGAATAATATTAAAACCTCTTGGAAGAGGAATGTCATGAGCACAAAGCCTGCTGTTATTGCCTCTTCCATTACTCATGCCTGCTGTGAAGAAATTTTATGCAAACTAAATTAAATGGCCTTGTTGTGGCTAAACCTTCTCTTAATGTCATGATTATTTGCTTTAAGGAAGATCATAACGGGTGTTTTGTCAAGTATTGCCCCATAAAATTTATAAATAGATGTATAAAATTGTATATACTCACTGAATATGATTAGTTAGCAAATTCACGTTTGAAACATTTATCATTAGTTAGATGTGGTGCAGCTTCACCTTGATTCTGGGGACCATCAAAAGATGTAAATACATTTGAGGGAAAATATTTGTCACAGCTGGTTAAAAATCTGAAATTTCAGGCTATAGTTGTAAAAAGAAAAAAATGGATTATTCTCAAATGAAACAAGCCAGTAATTTTATAAGTGATACTAGCCAAAATATCTGACCAATTACAATGGCACGTGGAGCCAAGAATATATATTTAATATGCATTTCTTAAGTTTCTGGAGAATCATTGGTTTTCAAGTCAGTGAATGTGTTTCCAATAGAGGAAATAGAACAGTCTCTCTCATCATTTGAGCATCAAACCTATAATGTCTTCTTACAAGATATCACAAATTCACAGTGGTCTCTGTTGATGCTCAGAAATACATCGAACACATAAAGTTTCACCTCTCTCTGCCTTTTGACTTTTGTTTTATATTTAATGGCATGCAAAGATAAAATTGCAGTAGTCCCATACTTTCAAGTTTCTTCAAATTTATCCTGCTGTCTGCAGCACAGGCATTTCAGAGTTTTGAATGATGTTCTTCTCAAGGAATAGTTTACCCATGATCAAAACGACACTCAGACAGTGTCCGCTTTTGTGAGCCTGGTTAACTTCTTTTCACATGTAAACTGCAGTATTTTCAGTTGTCATTTCATCTCTTCTCACTTCACGTTTTAGGTTACAGGTAATCCTTGACTTTAATTCAATTCACACTTCCATATGATTGAAAATGATACCTAATACCCCTCTTTTGTACACTAAATACAGATTTTTGGACATTGGTCAGCAAACCTTATTTTTGAACTTTGTGTGATGTGGCCTTGGGTTGCGATGATGGGCAAATGTGATGCATGCACACTTTGCTCTCAGTCTTACAGTTAGGGTAGACTTTGTGGAATATTCGCAACTCAGCTGTGCATTTGCCTTGCTTTGTTTTACAAACCCTCCACATCAGATATCGCACCTCAGAACAGACAGGTTAAGTTGAAGTGTATAAAACAATAAAAGTGTGTCAATGATGGAATCCATGACTGTTGTCAAGTTCGATTATTTTCAGTCAATGTATCAAACATGCATACTGTGAAGTTTTCAGTCACTTTAATGACAAGATAACATTATTAAGTACTTATTATGATGGAATATAAGAACTATGACCAAAACTTTGGTGGTAACAGGTTTTACAAGCAGAATACTGGTAGGTTACAAAGCATTTTGCCATGGCTCATCATTCCATCCCTCTGATTTGATGTCATTTGTGTGCGCTAAAGTGCACTGATTGGTTGTCTTCCTTTGGGGCAGTTATTTGTCAGGAGCCTAATTTTAGGTTGGTCCCACAGTAAAAGCCTGGAAGATAAAACCCAAAGCATATTAACCATTATGTGTAATAGCATTTGTTGTGACCTGAAATAACTAATCTGCAGATGAGGGAAAATACTTCAAAGGAACATCATAGCAAAAGCCCACTTTATTTTATTTACCCTACAATGGAATTAGGAGTAATTGAAAGCATTAGGGTGGTATATAATTTTTCTTATCAAATTTTTCTTTTTAGACTCTTTATGCTTGTTGTATTGGCAGTGCTAAAGTTTCCCCAGTTCCATTATTTTTTACTACCATTTTGTTGTACATTTTCTTCTTGTACAATTCTGAGTTTTTGTGGCTTCTTTTCATTGCAGAGTAACAGCCCAATCACTTCAATGGCCAGTGTCAATACTGTCGGCCCTGGAGGGAATACTATGATGCAAACTTGTGCTAATAATGTGCTGGCAGGGTGTTCAGTTGGCAGTCCCATGTCACAAACAAATGCCACTAGCAGTAGCACTGTTGTTTCTTCGGCTCGGCCAATGAAAAGTGGTGATCTTGGGAGCCCTTTATTGCAAACCACTTCTAGTTTGGGGAGTGGTTCACCGAATAGCTCTGTACCGAATAGTGGTAGTAATACAATGATTCCTGCTGGTCAGATTAGTCCTAGTTTACCCCCTGCCAGCAATACTTTAATTCAGGGTCCCTCAGAATGCTCTCCGCTGATGAACTCTGTAACCTCTTCAAATCCAATGATGGGACATCCACAACCGTCATTGACAGGTATATATTTTACTTAAGGCTCTTGCTCATACTTGTAATTATTCATATTTTAATTGATAAATATTCACTCTTATTTAGGAGTGAAAGTACCGGATGAAAATCTTACGCCTCAGCAAAGGCAGCACCGAGAAGAACAACTGGCTACGTTGAGGAAAATGCAGCAGATGCTGTTTCCTGAGCACCAACTTAATCCTGATGGTTTGAATCCTGGATCAAATTCTGGCAGCCAGCAGGCCCCTTTGGGAGCAGGTGGTCCACAGACTATGATGTCAGGTCCTCAAGGAATGATGCCTGGCCAACAAAGTATGATGGTTGGGCAAGGCCCCCACAGCCTTAGGACAAGCCCTTTGGGTGATGGCTCTAATGTTGGGGCTCAAAAGAACATGGTCATGGGCCAGGGTGTGATGCCAGTGGGGATGGGGAGTGGCTCCAATCACGGCTCTCCTGTGGGCCCTGCTGCACAGGCTGAGTGGCAAAAGCTGCAGCAACAGTTTTATGAGGACAGGAAAAAGAAAGTGCCAAGTGGTTCTGGGAATGTGCCTCTGGGATGTGGAAGTCCAGTGATAGGAGGCTCTCCAATGGGCCCTGGAGGCAATATGTGTGTGTCTGGGCCACTAAGTGGGCCTAGCTCCACAGGAGTACCTACCCCATCTGGTAATGTGATTGCTCCTGGCTCAGTGGGGCAAAGTGTACCTCTGGGTCCAGGAGGACATGTTGGGACTTCAGGAGGTTCTATTAGTGTTGGCCCTTTAGGCCCTCGGGGGATGGCCCCTGTTAGAATGCATGGCCCCCCTCCCCCTTATCATCAGACTACAAGATCTGCTAGTGTGCCTACTGCCATGCCCAGTCCAACTCCTAATTCTCCCAACAACCCAACATCTAATCTCTCTCTTCCCTCCCCAAGGGCCTCCTCAGGCCTTCACTCTCCTGCCGAGCCATCTCGACATTTTCAAATGGTTGGGAATCCCCGGTTGCCTGGTCCCAGCCCAACAAGTTTGCACAACACACCTCTAGGCTCGCCAAATGCTGGCAGACCATTGAATCCCAGTAATCCCAGTACACCGCTTTCTGCTCACCCTTCACCAAGTACCTGCCGCAAAGACTGTGGTCCAAACGGAGCCGGGGATTTTCCACCATCAACTCAGCCATCTGGACCACAGTCTGTTCCGACATCAGCATCATGTCCTCAGCCTCAAGGTGAGTGAATTGTTCATGTGAACTTTGCATGCTTCACAGAAAAGGAACTTGAATAAGGCAGGTTCTTGACATGGGAAGCTTGAATGTGTTGATAGAATGATGAAAGTAATTAACTGTGTTTCTGGCAATGACGATTAATGTCAAAAATAAAAAATGCTCATGAAAACATTGAGCATATAAACTGCTGTGTCCTTAAAATGACTATTCTTTAAATATTGTGCTCAAAAATTCCTTTGAATAACAAAAGAGCAACACAAAGCATGAGCACCTGTGATAAATGAAAGAACTTATAAGGAAAGGTAAGGTAAGGAAGCGTATGACATTGCATGAGATACAATATTTTTACAAAGTCAAACATAAAACAATGGCTCACTGCTGGGGAATCAAGTCATGGCGGTTTCTGTTTTTCTTTTTCTCTATGGACTGATCTGTAGTGCGGTCTGGATATCTCTTGCTCAACAGAATTTGTTGAACCGAATATTTGCACTCAGACTCAAGGCCAACTGTGAATTTATTCTGTTAGGTCGCCTATATTTACAGCATTCCTGTTTTTACACCATTGCTAGGGCTTATGATTTATGATAAGGTAGACTCCAGTTACAATTCACTCTAGTGCTGAGTGTAGTAGAACCAATATTTAGTGCAAAAATGATGCTTTGTTGTCTGTATTTAACAATTGAAACTCATTTGACCTTTATGTTGTGATGAGACTTCCACAAGGCTTGGATGGAGGTTCTTCAATTTTTTTGAGGTCTCTGCCATGTTGTTCCATCTTGAGGACAACATGGTAGAAACCCCTAAAAACCAAAGAACCAACCCTCATTTGATCTTAATATTCCTTGTCTTGATGAGGGATCTGCTTACTTGTAGCTGTGGATGCAGTTATTGGAAATCTTTTAGACATAACTCTGTGAAGTCATTCTGTTATTACTTAAAATCCAACTTACAACATTCTTACTATTTATGACTATGCTGATCTGGGTTTCATGACCTTAGCATTACTCGTGGGCAGAGGTGAAGGCCTGTATCACACCTGTGTATCAAATTAATATGTGGAATGTAAACTACCAAGTTCTATTTCATGCCGAAGAAGTACTCCATGCTACTCCGTTTACTGGCATCAGTATGAAATATTAGTATATTCATGTTTCTTCAACAATGAGTTGATATTTTGTGCTGTTAAATTGGGAAAATAGCTTCAGAGCAGAGTCACTTACGAAGACACCTTCTTTGACCCTTATGTGGCTATGGACGTGTATATGTGTCCAGCATCCAGTGTGCTCACCATGCCATGACATGATAATGCACTTGGTGGATATCGTGTCCTCCACGCTAAAGATGTGTATACACAGTTGTGAGATTTCACTTCAATGCTGGTCTCATATTGTCAATTCCCCAGATGAACTCCTTAGGACCTTATGTTAATCTTAGAAGTTCTCTTGATAGCCACAGGGTGCCAGGTCATATTTCTCTGCATTTTTTTCCTACACTTTCTCTTGTGTGCTCAGCTTGTGAATTCTCTCCCTCGGTCCTATCAGCCTTGGAGATTCCCCATCTTGCCCTAAGGAAATCCCTGTTCCACTTCATCCCTTGCCATTGTGATTGTGCTTCCAGAGGACCATTTATCCACAGCCACTAGATGTGTATTGCCTTTACAGCTTTCTTTGCCATCGTGTTTTCCTCAATGCCTCTTTCAAAACCATGCTTCAGTCTTCTGCTGTGCTTGCTACTGTGAGTTTAAGCTTCTGTTTTTCCTCTTGCTTCCTTTTTGGTTATTGCATATTGTTTGTTCTTAGTCTTCATAAATAACCGAAATTGCCTTTTATTGATAATATCTATTGGCTTTCCTTTAGTTTAACTCTACTACTACCTCTATTTTTTGGCATAAACCCTTGCTTTATTTTGGATATTTACCTCAGGGGCCAAGTTGGTTACATGGGGTGCCTCAGATGAGAGAATGAGTTCTCCTAAACTTTTCTCACATCCCAAGTCTGTAGCTGGGTGAGGAAACCTCAGCTACCCAAACCGGAAGCCAATTATTTGATTGCATTTCTTCTGCTGCGAGGTATGCTTCAGTCTGATAGTTTGAAATTGTACTCACAAGTTTCCAATTCTCTTCATCCTACTTTTAAGCACACCGATAGTGCGTATTATAGAAATGTCTCAGCGTAAAAACTGAAATTTCACTCTAGTTGAGCAAAATTCATTGGAATTGCATTCATTGAAACAGCAGTATATGGATATGATACTGAATAATCGTCTGAAGTGCAATGTGATTAATGAACACATTTATGTAATGGGTTACGTATATGATGAGTGGGGAACTGAGTGGATTGAAAACAGAGTAATAGTCTCCAGTCTCACACCGTTTCACCAAAATTAATGTGTGTATATCTGGATAACACATAAATTTTGTTACATCAAAATGCCATTAGTGCATTTTATTAACCCTTTCGAGACGGCGGAATTTTCTCCTATGCTTGTCTGCTGAACTGAGTACCAAGAGAGACTTTCTTCCTCTCTGTACGGACCCATTTTTTTTACACCATCCGTGGAGAGAATTCTCGCAGGTATACACTTACACTCAGCTCCAACCTTTTTCGACCCCTCCCAGCGGGGACCTTGCCATTATCCTGGACTCTGGGGACAGTTAAGCTCAACCCTTCGCTGGTTTATAACCTTTCAAGAGGCATGGGTTCGCAGTCAACAAATTGTTTATTTATTGGTTTTACTACATTTATATTTGTTGCTTGCTCTCAAACTGTTGATTTTGAAATGAATTCCTCGTTTTTTACAGTGCATTTACAAATTTTAAACGAAACTTTACCATCAAAATGAACTGATTTAATGTATAAACCAATTCTAATGCCAAAATATGTGCTCCTGAAATACCCTTATTTGATTCCAAGTATGCCCTCGACAAACTGCAATAATTATATATTTCCTCAAAATGCATTAACTGAGATAAAAAAGTCTTTCTCAGAAAAGCACATTATCTATCACAGCTATGATCTCCATGGTATCGTTTGGAAAGTTTGCACACCCCGGGTATTCAATGCTCCTGTGGAGCTTCTCTGGAATTGCATCCATCAGTATAATTACTTTTTTCTCGGAATAATGTATTCTCATTCTCATTTGTATCTCCAAAATGCTTTTCGAAAAAAAGCTTGTCTTCAGTTCTGCCTCAGTCTTTAGTGGCTTCAGAAGTTGAAGTTTTCCTTCTGTGCTTGAGTACCTCTCCTTCTTCGCCGTGAGAAATTTGGACACTGAATTTGCACACTGCTTTCCCCATTTAAATTTGGCGAAGAGGTCATTCAGTACCAATGAACATATATTGGAATTATTAATGTTGCTCTTTTCAGGTATTTCCGTCGCGTGTTTGGTTTTTTCGACAACAGTTTCTCCCCTCTTCCTGGGGGCGTCTTCAGGTCCGTTGGACATTTTTGTAAAAGAGCAACATTAATAATTATAAGAGTCGCGGAAGCCTTCAAAGAAATATATTGGAATTATTGACTTGAAGTGATAGTGATGATGGAGATGTGTGTCTTGATTCCGATGACAATGTTGTGACAACAGGGATTACCATGTCAGAGATTGCTAGTGAATTGGCATGTCAGTTAATATTGATGGTAGAATTTTGTTTAAAATTTGTAATCGCCAAAAGACAAGAAGTTCAATACTGATTTTATATTTTTTGAGAAAGCAACAAATATTTATTTAGGAAATTAACTGAATAAGCATTCATATGACCTTGCTCCCTAGCCACAAAGAGGGGGCTAGTACGATGAAGGGTCCAGGTACCTGCTCCCGGATTCCGAGGGAAAGGCCTGACCCTGGTGCGTTGGGTCCCAAAATGAAGAAGTGGAGTACCTGCGAGCACCAGAAAGAGGGGAAAGCATAGCAACAGATATATATGACGTTCGTTCGTTTGTGTAGGAAAATCTCCGTCTGATATTTTCAGCGTTTGTCTCCCCGGTCAGGAAACCTACTGTTGTATATCCGGGGTTCGTAGTGAAAGGGTTAAATAATTTTGGCAGGGAGAGAAAGTATCACACTGGCTGGCCAAAATTAATTGGAATTGTATTTGTTGAAACGGCAATGCATGGATGTAATACTGAATAATTATTGGCAGTGTAGTGCTATAAATGAACACATTTATTTAGTAAGTGACTTAGGTGATAAATAGACGATTGAAGAGATTGAAAGCATGGTAACAGCAGACAGTAACATAATATTTCACTAGCATAAATCAGCTTCACCACTTGCCAATTTTACAAGGTGTTTCAATCATAGAATCAAAAGTGGAGTAAATTCCTCCAATCAAATGTTGAATATGCCCTAAAATTTATATTAAATATCCTATGCCTTGCCTCTGTAACAATGACACTTTTCAAAAGGAAAGTTTCCATTGATTTCAACTTAAATTTGGCTGAAAACACATCACACTAGCGTTACTCCTTAGGTATAACTATTCGAAAAATAACAATTGAAACATCTTAATATTAGGGAAACATTTCAGCATAATCTGACCTTAAATTTAGGATGTGAGCTCAATTCACTTCTAGTTGATACAGTTGAGGATTATATCAGCATCATTGAACCCTATTCTGAATGGAATAGTGACCACACTATTTGCCAGTTTCGACCCAATGCACTATTTCCATGAGAATTGCCACCTGGTTACTATTCGTTATTCTGAACGGGTGTGAATAGCCACTGGAAGTCGCTATTCGGTGTTCTGAATGGCAAATGGCACCTACCAGGGTCGCAATTAAATGGTGGGGTCCCACAGATCGGGCTATTCTGAATAGTGATGGCTATTTCTCATGCACACAGCATAACATCCACATTTAATTATTATTTGAAGCAATTTTCAGTGTTTAAATAAAAAACTTTCAATTAATTGAGGACCCAAAATCGCTTCTATGATACCATGATGATATTTAATTGAGAGCATGATCATTTATATGCCAATTAGATGCGTGTTATACAAAAAATTAATAAAATCTAATTAATAAAAACGGACGAGAAGGAACTTAACCCACGCTCGCAGGACTTCCACTACGACAAACTAATGGTTGAAACATCTGCGTTACCTTCAGCCGTCTTAAAACACCTATTTTGAACAGTTTCAGCTCAGAAATAAATACTTCAGGAAAATGAATAGATATAAATATCTACTTTAACTGGCTAAACACGGAAGAAATAGAAAAAAGAAAGAGCCCAGATCACGTAGGGTTTGGCTGCACTCACTAGAAGCCCGTGAAGTGACCATGACGAAGGTCAGGGAGTGACTGAATTGCCGAGGTTACAAGCCACGCCCACTGCCTTCTGGTTGGTTCCGTGAGAGTCACATGACGAGAAACCCCACCTCCCTCCCTTCCCTCAGCCACTCCCCCATTTAAGCCCATGTGACCCACGTCATTTGAAATAATGCACTGGTTACGTACAAGAATTGTGTGAGACGGGTATGTGGGGGACCCTGTTTTCCGCCGGGAGGGACAGGGCAGGTAGAAGACCTTTGACCCTCACAACCCCTTCCGCGGAAAGGCCCCCCCCCCCCCACTGAGGGGTGCATTAGTGGACTGTCAGTTAATTTTGCTAAAGTTTTTAATCGACATAAATCTACAGAACAAGTATTACATGAAGTTTGTCCGTTATTTTCTGTTACATTTGATACCAAACACCAAGGAAATCCATTGATATTTACCCACATGGGTTATATCAGATCTTGATGTGGTGCCGAGAGCGAGCGTATGACAACTAGCGGTAAGAGAGCATTGAGAGGAAAATAGGAAGAAATGTTAGAAGCTCATGGTGAAGGAATGTGGCCGCTAAAGAGCAAGTTAGGGACTCGTTTGGGTAGGAAAGGAGGAATGCCAATTGTCCTCTAGGAAGGAGTTTGGGCCATTAAGGTTAGAAGGAACTCGGACAGCAAGGGCTACCCGTCAGTCCTGCGTGGCTTGTCGCCAAACTCCCTCCCCCTCCTCCTTTCCCGCTGCGGAGCGCCGCAAAAATCCAAAGATCTTACTTCGGTGTAAATTTTTGGTTTCGTCTTTTTCAAACAATGAATGCGGGAATTGCGATGTGGGGACCGTGATTTGGAAACGATCGAAGCGGGAAAACGATACTTCGGGGAACGATGGATGCGGGAATTATTAACGTTATCAGCATGGAACTACATTTGGGACCAAAGACAGCGAACGATAGAAGTGGGAAAACGATCATTGCGAGAACGATTGATCGAGGTTCTACTGTACATTGCAATACTGGTAGTCCTCTATCGAAGGAAAACTGAGGAATTTGCAAGTAAAACAGTGTCTGTCGATACAGTGCATACGTCAACTCTTCGAAAGGTACTTAGTAAGGGACACTGCTCTCCCGAACTGACACAGGAAAGGATCACCCCATGTTATTTAATCATAAGGATAGCAGGCATAATTAACATAAAAAATTTTAAAATAAATGCAAATCTCACACCGTCAACAGACTCACGCTTGCATGTTTACATTCACCGTTCTGCTGTATTAATTTCGTCAGTCATTTATCATAATATATGGCTTTGTGCATTAATACATATTTTACAGCTTATAATAGGTAATAAGTTAATGGTTATAATTTTATGTATGTATGAGTTGCAAAAAGTCGTACATTACAATCAGGAAATAATATTTCATCAAAAAGAGAGGAATTATCGCTAGCTTGCATCTCATTGACTGCTGAATTTTAAGTCAGATATGACTGAGGAAGTTGTCATCTGGATGGGGTGGGATTTACTGTAGCGATTCTGAACTGGGCAATATATTGCCTACCTAAATTCAGAATACCAATCTGCATATTCCGAGCCTTAGAATAGCACGAGCTTGAAATAGCGACCCCAGATTCAGAATATGGCCCTTAGACTTTAAATCCTACGGCATAGATAAGTCATAATTTTCCATCAAATGCAATTTTAATGAGGCAAATAGAATGTATAATACACGATAAAACACAATATGCCATAAAACGCAACTGGGCAATATATTGCATACCTTTATTCAAAGTACTAATCCATGCTATTCCAAGCCTTGGAATAGCGCAAGCTTGAAATAGCGACCCCAGATTCAGAATAAGGCCCATAAACTCTTTTAAGTTGAGGTGATGAACCTGAATTTAGAGGTGAATTGACTTGAGGAAAGTAATTGTAACATGAATAGCTATATGAATGCCTTCAGTTTGTCTGTGGAGGAAGTGAATAGATGACTTCTTACCTTAGTATTAGTGGTGTAAATCAGATGATCTGTCACTCGCTCGCATGAATTAGAATAAATGAAGGGATACATGAAAGTTCATATGTACTTATGAGTACCCTCATTGCTCTTTCATTTGATAAATGACAGAATAGTTACATTTTGCTCATGTGTGGTTATATTAGCAAAAATACAAACTTTTCATATGTATGGCAGATTTGTTGTTTTCCAAACAGATGTAAATCGTCACCAACACTCATATACCATTGGTTGAAACATTAAAACAGTCTTAATGCATACTTTTCTCCCTGGGATAAAACTGATGTAGGCCTGGGTTGGGAAACATTGTTGAAACTTACATCTGGGGTACTGGAAGGAGCTTAGCTAAGTTACAGACTTGGGTCAGGCAATCATACAATCTGGAATCTTAATGTTTCGCCTGTCTCTCTGGTAGAATCATTACTGACTACAGATTGGAGAAAATGCTCTCCTGGGTGGCCCATGAATCTTCTCCCAATTTCAGGAGAAAAACAAACAGACTTATGCTTATGACCTTGTAATAGCTTGAAGCTTTGTTCTAAAATGCTATGTAGTATGCCTCGTGGCACTCTTGCTCTTGGGGTGGTATGCATCAGGGTGAGTTGTGCACTTTTAGGCTGCTTGACTTTCATTGTATATGTCGATAGGTTCTTAAGCAATGGTCAACTCCCCAGTAATGTGATTACCGGTCAAAATGGCAAAATTTTCATCCTGAAAAACAGAGGGATATTTTTTAAGGGAAAATATAAATACTGCCCTTGATTCTTGAGCCATCTGTGTGCCTAACAGAGGTTCTATCATGTAGATATTCCCCCCCTCCCTCTTCTTACTGTTTCCTGAAAGGGATGTGTATTGTAGAAATTTTATTAGTTCGACCGTACCCCCATACTCTCACTTCCCATCTGAAAGATTGTGCCAGACGTGCACAGCTCCATCCATACCTGATATGTGATAAAGGACTAAATGGTCTGAAATGAAAGTAGACAGAGAGAGTCATGTGTAAATGCTTTGAAAGATACTCGTTAAGAGGAAGGATTCATGGGAACAAGAGTGTATGTATAAAATATTACATTAATGCAAAAAGAGGTACAGCTTTTTTGAAAGCCTTGGTCCATGTGTAGAAACCCTTTTCTGACCTGGACAAGTCTATTTCACTAACATCTCCTACATGGAGGTTTGGGTGAAAGTAACTTTTCTCTTGAGACTTCCCTTTGATTGACTGCATTCACTGCAAACCTACCTCAACGACTATTTTCCAGGGGAACCATCGGTAGTCGCTAAAGTCACGTTACACTATATGTGTGCAGCAAATTAATATGCTTTGAAAGTTCCCTGGAGCAACTAAATTTTGAGGAACTAAATGCCATCTGCATCAGTTTTAAGAAAAACAGTCGCTTCCAGAGCTGTCACATTTTTTTCAAATTAGCCGCCCATTCATTTGCCTAGTATGTACTCCTAGAAACTGAACTTATGTTGAATGGCCACACATCATAACGACTATTTTTCAGTGGAACTGTCGGTTGTCGCTTAATAAAGGTTTCTCTGTAATTAAGCTCTTTTATTCCGAAAGGAAACAACATGATGGCTATGTGTGTTTCAATTTAACTGTAAGTCAGTGGCAGACCCTTACCTTCAGCATACTTCAGCGTGCTCCACATTTCGTTCACAGCAGGCTCCTGATGGAGAACACTGTTGTTAACTTACTCTCCACATACTCGCCTCCAAGTCGCAGAGCAGCTATTTCCTAATGTCTGTTACATTCACAAAGTGACTTGATGGAATAATATTTTCATATTGGAATGCCCCAAGGTATGAAGATTGTGGACTGCTTGGCAGTATTAATATTCCTCCGGCAGAGATTGGAAGCAGTAACTGTTTAGTAATTTGATTACATTTTCACCCCTGATACCTAAAATGTGAAGGTGGAGATTAAACATGAGTAGAAAAAATTGGACTGGGCCAAAGAAACGTCCAAGGAGGAAGACAGAGTCTGCAATGAGAGGAATCTGGTAGTAGCTAACATTCTCTTTGAGCAGCATCAGATGAGGCAGCATTTGTGGAAGATGCCAGGTGATATTTCCAGTTATCAAATAGACTATATTCTTCTCAGAGTCAGATACAAGGGCCAAGTAAAGCTGTGGAAGAGTTGTCCAGGTGCAGACATTAAGTGACTACATCCCAATTATCATAGAGAACTGCCTTTGACTCAAGGAAATTAAGCAGGTTAAAGTTGAACCAAGATGGGACATAAAAATACTAGCTTAAGAAGGAAACAGAGATAGATTCGTGGGGATGCAATATGTTTATTTGTAAAATTTCTGATTGAAAACTCAAAATTGCTGAGTGTCACTCTGTGAGTGGGCTCACAAGTGTGGAGCCACTCGAGTTGGCATCTTTCAAATGGTGTGGAAAGGATTCGAAAAGAACATGTACGTAAGATCGGCGGGAAGGGGTGAACCCATGCATTACATGCAGGTGCAATGAACAAGACAAGCCCGGGTGAGGCCCAGTGCAGTGTCACCTCTCACTCTACCATAGGGATGGCACTGCTTGTCTCTCATAGCCCTCTGCCCAACTCTTGAGCTGTGAGCCCACACCTACTCACAGTATAAAAAAAACAATTAGAAAAAAGTCTGCACAGCATCGTCATTGTTGTTAAGTATCACCAAATTTTGTATTTTCTAAGCTATCACATGTTCAACATGCTTTCCACTCTTAGTTCCACTCTTTCAACTCTTTCCACTCACTGATAGTGCATCTTTATCACATCAAAAATGGGGAAGTGCAAATAATCAGTGTCATGACTGGCAGAGATGAGCACAAAGAGATTTATAATTAAAGAATTACTAGCTAGAATTAGAATGTTGATGGTTACTTAGGGTTTTGCTTTTCCAATAAGATATTTTCCATGAAATAGGGGGACCTGTCCATTTAGCACCATGCAAATAGAAGAAAAAATAAAAGAAAACTGTGGTGCAGTCCTGCTTAAAAGCCAGCTTTTTGTGCTGCAGTATTTGGTTACATATGCATTGGTTTATTTGTATAGGAGCATTCTGATGAAGTGTATTAAGGATTCACTGTTCTCCCTATGGTTTTATGTGACCACTAATTCAGTGAGGAAGAAAGAACAGTTTGTGGGAATGTGTTATAGGTCTGAAATCAGAGGCCAAATTGTGTCACAGTATTTAGAAACAGTTTTTAATCGGCTCTGTCAATGGGAAGGATGTTTATGAAAAACTTGTAATGTGTCAGTAATGTGTCGAAACAGGTCCTGAAACATAACTCAAGCAAGTGGTGGACTATTCAACCAGCTGCTGAGCATGTTCTGGATCAGTGGGCTACAGTAGAAAATTGTTTTCTGAAGAATGTCCCAAGTACAAAAAACAATAGTTCTAAACATAAAAACTTACTGGGTGTTGTCTATTTCTAAAAAAAGTCAACTCTTTGGGCAGAAATAAGATTCCTGTATCCAGTTCTCAAATTTTCTAGCAGTTGCCATAGCCATTAATAGTGAAATGAAACGATCATAAAATGAAAGTGGTCATGGGAAGGTGCTGATTTGATTTGTAATCACCACACACATGTGATCTATTTATCATAAACATGTTGCCTTAAGAAACTTGAAATGGAGTTATATGTTTAAAATATTTTAAGCAGCAGTCATCTGGTGAAAATAATGAAAATGAAAGTTTATGTGATCCAATCCTTCCTAGTCAAATTAAGTTTAATTATCATTTCTCCTTCCCTCTCATTAGTTACATAATTAACGTATAATTACCTTTGATTTTCCAAACAATTGTTATTGAATTTGAACTATTTAATTGATAACCCTTGATCTATGATGAATCATTAGCATTGAATTGAAACTTCCGTGATGTTAGAGATGAGTGGTAGTTTTTCTTGAGAGACCCTGCAACACAGCATGTGAGCCATTGAAGCATGTACTCTTCTTATTGTTTTTGAGACACACTACAAATTTATTTTTCAAAATTTTTATTTATCTTTGTTTGGCTTTTCTTTTTCAGTGGATGGAATGTTTGGAAGAACACTGCAGTCGTTTGCTCAACAGAAGCAGCAACAAACTAATCAAGCTAAGGAGCCAAATCTAATGCCTGTTCCCTCTCCCCAACAAATCCAATATTTAAATACTTTTGAAGGACAAGAACTCACGATTCAAAAGCAGCCTAATACAAGTCTGGGAGATACAGACATTATGTCTCCTACGTAGGTGTTTTCTTTTTACATTTTGAATTTTTTGTATTGACTGGAAATTAAATTAGTGTGTATTTTTAATTTCTTGTGTAGTTTCAGCATGGCATAGATTTCAATGCAGCTTAATCTAATTCTTAATTCTCCCATGTAGATTAACTTCGAATTTGGATGGAAGTCTACCAACTACAGTTCCTGACTCCAGTGGTCCTCGTCTCTCTGGGGCAAGCACACCTCTAACTCCATCCTCGGTTGATGTCAGCCACAGATACGGCGGTCCCAACACTCCTCACACACCCACGGATATGAATAGGTTTCCCATTCCAAGCCCCCACACCCCTGGCACACAAGATAAATGCCAGCGCTTTCCTGGGCGTAGCCCTCAGAGTCAGGGATCAAGGACACCTGGGATTGAATCATGTTTGCCCTCCAAAACCTCATCATCATCTGTCGATGGTGTGGTCCGCTTCCCAAGTACAAGCCCACAAGGTGCTGATGGAATGGGGCCTCCGAGGTTTCCAGGTTCAGGTGGTAGTGGCTCTGGCACGCCTGGGCACCCAGGAGCAATAAGCACTCCACCAATGGTTGGTAATCCTGGGCAGCAAAACTTTGTTCCTGGACCATCTAACATGCCTGTGCAAAAGGGCTCGTCACATTTCCCCGAAGTTTCACCTCCCAAAGGATCTGCAGACATTTCACCTACTGGGCCTCCATTCAACCGATCCCGTCCTGATCTGCCCCTCGATCCGGATGGGAATGGTGGTGGTTCGAGTGATGGTAAGGTGTCCCACTTTGACCCCATATCATCCATGGCGCAGATGAGCCAGCAGCTGACGAGTGGCGTGGGAGGCTCACCTGGGCAGAATGGGGGTATGATGGGTGGAATGGGGAGTGTGGGCGCTCCAGGAGGGCCACAAATGATCCCGTTCGATCAGAGCCTCCACCCGGGAGGAGAGGGCATGCTTCACTGCCCTCCGACGACGGGCAGTGGGGGTTCCGGTCATCCCGGGGGTCACCCTGGAGGTCAGTTTGGCCCCCATGCTTATGGTCCGATGAGTGGTGGCAGCGTGGTGACGTCACAGGGTAGTGGGAGTCCACTGATGATGCCGGGTGGTGTCAGCATGATGCCGTCGTGCACACTGGGTCACTCGGGCTCTCCCAAGTCGATGCTGGGTGCACCCCCTCGTGGGTCACCACCAATGGTCCCTTACTCTCCCCCAGCCATGAGCACTCAGAGGGTGCAAAGTCGGCCCCCAGGGCCCCGACCAAGCTGCCCCCAAGCTCCTGGCCCATACAATGGGGCCAATGTCCAAGTGAAACCCAGTGCCCCAAATACAATTCAGTATCTTCCAGCCAGGCCCCAGACAAACTCAGGTCCCCGGGGCCCTCCCAGTTTAGAATTTTTACAGCGCTACGCCAATCCTCTCTCCAACTTGGACAACAAGGTGCCCACTCACAATCTGCAGTACTTCCCCAACAGTTCTCAAGCCAACAATCCCGTGGGAGGAGCAAATGTGCCAATCTCAATGAGTGGACCCATGGGGCCGATGGGAGGAATGGGCAATCCAATGGGTGGCATGATGTCTGGGCCTCAGGGTCCGATGTGTAGTCAGATGGGCCCCAACAATATGGGCTCCATGAATGGACCTGCAGATGGGCCAAACAACTCAGTGGGGCATGGCAATCAAATGGGCATGGGCATGATGGGTGGACCTGGTGGGGGAATGGTGGGTGGTGGTGGGCAAATGGGAGTTCGGAACGATTCCTCGGGTGGCTCGATGGGTGTGCATCCTGGGGGTGGTGGCATGCAAATATCTGGCGGGCCAAATGCCCAGATGGGAAATCCAATGGGTGGCTCAAGTGGGCCGATGTCTATGGGTGGTGCAATGGGGATGGGTGGCCCTCCAGGGTCGATGGGGGGCCCTATGGGTGGCCCAATGGGTGTTCCGGGTGGCCCCATGAGTGGTGCTGGGGCACCCATGGGGATGTCTATGGGTGGGCCCGTGGGCAGTCCAATGGGAGGGGCACCAATGGGAGGTCCAAATGGCCCATCGGTGGTGCAGATGGGTGTGTCGAGTGGCTCAATGGTGGGGTCTGGAGGCTCGATGGGTGTGAGTGGCAATCCAGGGGGTGGCATGGGCGGTGCAAATGGCCCAATGATGGGCCCCAACGTGTCCATGTCGATGGTTAATGGTCCCATGAATACTGGAATGGGAATGAATCCTGGAGGCATGGGGATGGGCCCAATGGGCGTGATGGGTCCTCTGCGAGGGGGCCCCATGGGCTCGCAAATGGGAGGCTCAATGGTGGGCCAGCCCATGGGACCGAGAACTCACGGTGCTATGATGAGAGGTGGTCCTGCCCCGGGCATGGGTGGGCCCATGTTTGGGGGCTCGGGCCAAGGTGTGGGCAACGAGCAAGTGTTTGGCCCAATGTCTGGAGCCTCGGGCCAAATGATGCCGGGTGCGCCCAACAACCAGCTCTTTGTGCCCGGAGCGAAGTCGTCCCCCATGGGACTCGGGGGTGCTCCCGATGCCAGCCAGCCACTGCCCCCCTCGATGGGCCCCAGTGGCAACTTCAAAAGCCCTCCCTTTATTGGTCCCACAACGTCCGATCCAAACTACGCTCAGCAGTTTCACAATTTTCAGCAGCAGTTGTATGCCACCAATACAAGGAGTCAAATGAACAATCAAGCTATGACTTCAAACCAGTCCTTTTTTGGTGGAAAGTGATGTGATGTCTTGAATGATCATTTGAGATTTATACTTGGGCCCTAGCATTTGTAATGCCTATTAGTCAAAGAATGTATTTTTTCAATTCTTCATAAGTGTAATTATTGTATGAAAAGACTTTATTTTATGGAACCTTAAGGGGCCCTTTCTTTGAACAATTAGTGTGAAAATGTTGTGCTCTTCATTCAATGGACCAAAATGAAGTGCAGCAAATGGTGCGATCTGTGGGGAATGGCTGAAAAACTGGAAATCACAAGCACTGGTTTCTTATCATCCCATTGACATATTTCATGTTTTCTGATAGATTTGACCTGTGAGCATATCACTTCCATGAGAGTATTTAATAAAAATTGAAATAGTAGCATAAGTAGTTTTTGCTCATAAAACTTAATGCAGCAGTTTAAAGAAACTAATACCTGCAAATTATATACTTGAAAATTTGTTTGCAAATGTTAAAATTTTTAACAATAATTTCAAAGTACTGTGTTTGCAAATTATTTTGATCTGCTATACTTAAAATACTAAAGGTGAGAATGGATTGTTTTGTGATTTTTACTGTAGAGGCAGGCTCTGAATGAGGATGAGGTATCAAACAGTGGAATTCTACCTCATTAGAAGGTGATCTTTGGTGCTCTTTGATCGTGGGTGAAACAGATAACCACCATTTCCAAGTGTAAGGTGTCCAAGTGTTGGAATGTGTGCCTGAGTTGTCGTAAATATTGAAGAAGGATGTGTGACCTTATTTACATAACTCACCCAGACTTCTTGGAGTTAAACATGCCTTAATTCTTTCTGTAACAACCCTTGTGTAATTTTGTAAATACATGGATTGTTTTAAAACTCGTTAATCCCTGTGACCTGATGTTATTGAAATGCGCTGGCTGTCAGCATATTGCAGTGTGTAACAAGTGCAGAATTAAAATTTGTATTGGTGGGTTACAGTGGAAATGTTAGTTTCGAAGTCAGAGTTTTCTTTTGGCCTGGAATATAAAAATTTTTGATTGTGTAAATGTGTAAATACTATGTACATAAACATGACTGATTTCTGCTCACTTGACAATTAGATCTTGAATGCATTAGTGCTACCTCTTGCATCTTTATTTTTATCTCATTGAGGGGAGGTTGCTCACTTATTTTATGACTTTACAGACTGTAAGTGAACTTGTCTTTTTGCAAGAAATTAGTGCCATTCAGGCCTATTTGTTAATTGCTCAGAATATCTGAGTAACTGTTATGGTATTTTGACATCAATCGTTTTAAGGTGACTTTTCTATTCTGAAAAAGTACAATGTCAATATAAACTGTGTTAACAGATGAAGTTTATACCTTTTTATGCTAATATAACGAAATACATGATTACCTTCAGTATAATCGTACTTAAGTTCATCTTCATTTAATCATTCCTTTGTTATCCAGTGGTCATCCAAGCATGTTCTTAGTTGAAGTAATTTCAGATCTTTTCCTTGTCTTTCTCCCTTAATGGTTTCAATATGAATGAGCCTTGAAATTTGAGTACATCAATGTTGTGCTGACTGCATTAGGCTGTTTTCATTAATTCTTCGCATTTTTGTGAACTTCAATTGTGGTTGATGTCAGAATCATTTCAGCTATAAGTTATTGCACCTTTCATGTTTAACATGATATGGTTGTGCCTCTGTGGCAAAAAGATGTTTATGAAGTGCCTTTGTTGCCCATACTCTTTAAGATAAATTGTAGCTAGCACTTATAGCCAATCATATACTTTGAATAATTTGGTGTTGAAAAAACCAAAGAACCTGAAACAGCAATGATTCGTCTAAGAGGAGATGATACTAGATTTATCAGTATCTGAACTTGCATAGCTGTAATATGGTGTTCGTCATGTAACTGTTGATTCTACTTCAGAATGTGGGCCACATTTACATGTAATAGGTGTTTATGTTTTGTATAAGATGAGAGCATGATGTAGGCTGTTATTGTCTCGTGACATTATTTACTGTTGGTTGACTATGAATGCATGAAGTGAAGTTGGTATGGTCCATTCATTGCCTCTTTTTGAAATGTTTGTACATAATTCGTGTGATAATGACTTGCTCATTGAAATGCCACTTGTAAACATATTGACAGTACTTGTATTGGCTGATTTGTGGCACTGTAGTCTTCCTTGGCAATGAAAGTCCTTCCAAATTTTGTAAAATTAAATTTTCTGCCCTTGCATGGTGTGGTTATTCTCATGGCTATAGGTATTAAATGACTCTGCTTCTATCACACTGCTCTCGTAAATTGGAGGTGGTTTCATGCTGGGCATGTTTTCAGGGACTTAAATCAATAATTTATACTCATATTCCTACCGTCATCCTAACTTAAGTTCAGGATAGCAAAAACAGAGGACATAGTTATAATTGATGTATTCACTTAACAATGCACCACTTAATGTTATTCTCTGCCTCCAATTGAAGCCTGAAACAGTAACTTGTAGAACAATTTGAATTGTGGATTTGAAATGGCTTTTTTTTAAAAACACTACTCTTTAGGGAGTCTTGAGCTGGGAAAGTACTTCTTGAAATGGCCAGGAGAAAAAGATTTAGCAAATATTAGCAAAGAAAAATTAGCCAATATTTATGAAACTGTAATTTAGAAATCAAGTGGATTGCAAGAACTGCTCATTGCTAATAGGACTGTGATATGGTATATGTCGTAATAAATAAATAGTCAATGCGTGAAGGTGGAAAGAATGAGTGCATTAGCCGCTGATTACTCTTTTTAAGTAGTCGGCATAATATGTGTATGGTATAACACATTAAAATTTTGAAGGGGGGCATTATCTGAATATGATGGCAATGAAGAGCAGCTTAGTAAGAAAGACAAGTGGATAATGGTTGACAGATATCTCATAGAGGGTCTGTTAAATCTATCTCAGGGAGAAGTTGATGCTGTGTGTGAAACTTTGAATTCACTTCAATGGTAATTCAAGAACAGGATATATCATCTGGAGAGAAAAGAATCATATGCCCATATAAAGTGAAAAGAAAGATAGAAAATACTCTTTAAGATGGTACTCTGTGGCTAAACATCGTTTGGCAAAGAATTGGGAGATGATACAAGATGAATCATACTGTAATTTTAATTCATTGGTTCTCTGAGGGACTTGGCAATGGGAATTGATGGGAAGGCCCTGGGAATTCATGACATAATCACAGCTGTTAATTAAGGTACACATTAGTGAGAACCCAGAGCAGATGATGCTACTGGCATCAAGAGGAACTGGCCCAGTACTATCAGGCTTGAAGAAGAACTTAACATGTCTCGGATCCAGACCATAGACCAACTTGGTTTCTAAAAAATTACGGAAACAAACCCATCAATTTTGCAAGAAGAAGGGGATGGAAAAAGATAAGTCCTCATGGGTTTATTGATGTTGAAAAAGCATTTGAACCTGTGAAATGGAACAATGTTTTCACTAAGCGTAAGTAGCAGTGTCATTAAATGTCAAGAAAGTAATATGCAGGCTGAGTCATCCCAATTTCTAATTTTAACTGAGCAGATTTCCAGTCATAAATATAGCCATTGATTCTAATTATTGCAATCACTCATGTGAGAGACACACCAGCCATTTGCACACTCATTCAAGGTGAATCTCAACTATTCTTGCACCTCTCTCAAAAACTTGGCCAAGGTACTGTGACTTTATCACTTAACTATCATTATACCAATCTATTCTTTCAATAATCCTGTTTGAAAACCTATAATTTGGTTTCAAATGCATTCATCATGAATTTCATTCTCCATTGCTTCTCAGACATTATCCAAGAAGACCTGAAGTCTAATGCCCTCTTAGACAGGATGTAGAGCTTGCTTGTGTGTATTTGCAGCCATCACCTGCCCTGGTATCTGGCATTGAACATTATTGATTTGATGTACACACATTGGAGTGAATGGGACCGTGAGTCATTTGTTAAAAATAAAATGGAATAAAAAGGATGTGCATCTACAAGCCTACCTCTCAAACCCATGCAAGCATGGAATAGCTAAATTGACCTTCTACATCCTTGTTTTATTCCATTTTATTTTTAACAAATTACTCACGGTCCCATCTGCTCTGTGTGTATATCACATCAATAATGTTCAATCACTAATCATTCAATCCATAGCCCTTCAAAATCTTCCTGAGTGAAGTTTGATTTCACCTCCGGAGGGAAGTTCCCTTAATCGAAAAGAATAATTTGTCACCAATGATTGAATCGAAAATGTTCGTGTACTGTTATTACAACTATGGAGCACTTAGTTAACAAAATATCCTGGTATTTTTATCTTGTTTGGAATAATAGTCACTGATGCAAAAACTAAAATTGGCCAACCAGTATCATATTTTGCTTCACCAACTGATGCCAGTACATTCATGGTAAAACACTAATTAAGGTGTATCAAAGAAGAGCAATACCAAGATGATATGGAAAGCAATCAATTTTATCATCTTACCCTCCCCCCTTATTTTCTTTACCATAGCCATTTTTTCTGTCTTTGACAGTGAGTCATTCAGAAACTACTCTCCTACCATATTTTTTATTACTCCTACCTTAACCTACCATACCATAACTCCTCCCCCTCACTTGGCCACTCTGCCTGTCTTCTTGCAAACAGTAACTAAATAACTGCTCACTAAACACCTAGCAACTCGAAACTTTCCAGCTACTTAAGGGCATGTTCACTCAGGTGACCCAAAAAAAGTCTCAAGTTTTTTTGGCTCCCCTCCCATCTAATTTAATGCCCAGTGGCTATAAAAATATTTGATCAAAATTATAAGTTTACCAGGGTCCATGTCCATCTCAGTTTTTTGTATGGACTGCACTTTAGGAGCAACCCTCCTTATTGTCTAGATACTTAGATAAAGTGGGTAAGAAAAAATCCTCAGGCCTGGATGGTATCGCTGGCTCACCCCTAAAAAGATTGTGGGAATGCAATAATTACTCCCCTTCTGTATCTTATCAACCAGTCACTTCTCCACAGTGAATTTCCAGATGTCCTGAAAATCTCCAAGGTAATCACAGTTTATAAGAACAAAGGTGACAACAATTCCATTAGTAACAATCGGCCTATATCTCTTCATTCTCAATTTTCAAAAATAATGGAAAATGTTTACCACACAAGGTTAATAGAATTTCTGGAGAAGCATAATGTAATATCCCAGTTTCAATTTGGTTTTTGTAGAGGGAAATCAACTGCTCAAGCTCTCTTTTCAGCAGTTGACTATATTGTTGAACAGCTAAACAAAAGTCATGCTGCCTTGGGAGTTTTCTTTGACCTTACCAATACTTTTAATTCAGTTGATCATGAGTTACTTCTCAGGAAATGTGACCATATTGGTAAAAAAGGTGTCGCCCACAGATGGTTGAAATCTTATTTGTCTAACCGTCAGCAGGTAGTCGATATTTCTAAGGATGGTAATAAGTATACCTCAGATGTAAGATCTGTATCTGTCGGAGTTCCCCAAGGCTCAATCTTGGGACCTGTCCTATTCCTCATTTTTATAAATGACCTACCAGCGACCCTGCTGTATAATGAAGGCAATAAGGTTGTAATGTATGCTGATGATGTAAATTTCCTTAGTGTTCAACCTGATTGTAATGCTCTCCTAGAGGGACTTCATGAGGCTGAGTTACAGATGTCTCAATGGTGCGGGGACAACAAGCTATGCTTGAACGAGAAGAAAACAGACTTTTCTTTTCGGCATCTTTAAGTCACCTTCATAATTTGCATTGTATCATAAATATGCCTTTCTTTGTCAAAAATGACTATTACCATGACCACTGTTCAAGACAAAAAAAAGATCTTCATGTGGTGCAACAAAACTTGAAGGTCTCCTCCTCAGGTCCTAGAGTAATGTGCATTAAATTGTATAATGCGCTTCCAAAGCATCTGAAAAACATTTAAACACTGCCCTCATTTAGAAGAGAGCTTAGGAAGTTTCTTCTCGCCAAGTGCTGTTATAGTGCAGAGGAGTATTGTATATAGTCAAATTTTTATTGACATTTGTGTTTTTTTCTCTCGCCTTGTGCTTCTTTAATATATATGATGAGTCTATACATTTATTGTAATGTCTCCTGGACTGAATAAATATTATTCTTATTATTATCAGGGTTGAGTAGAGTCGCCTTGGGTGTCATATTTTCGATTGGGCTGGCTAAGGCAAACTGCTTTACTAGACAAGTTGAATTTTTTTTAAATGAGAAGGAATAAACATCATACCTATAAAAGCTAATCACTCCCCAGAGCACTATCTCTCTTACTGAAAATTTCTGTCACTCAATTAATAAACTTTTCATTGATAGCTAAGACACAATTATCTGCAAAATTTAATAAATTAGGTGATTGCACATATCATGGAAATAAGAATACACTGATGGGTTTGCCATAATGCTACTTTTGATATATGATAAGATTATAATAAAAAAAGGTTAGATAAAGAATACACCATTCATTCAAGGAAAATCATGGAAAAACTTAGCTTGTTATTCCAAAATTGAAGGTCATTAAGCAGGTATGTGGTGATTTTCCAGCATATATACACAGTTGAAACTGTTTATGTTGGCATACCATAAAGTGAGTGCATGTAATATATATACCAATCACACCGTTCCCTTCTGGGGTAGGCTGAGTCCCTAAGTTTCACTCATAAATACATATTTGTCCACCTAGCTCTGCTTCAATAATTTCCTTCATACTGACCTATCCTTGCAAACCTCTTTTGTCTCATTTACCCCCATACACTGCTTCATATACTCGCCCTCCTATTTTAAGACGCCTAATATTCCTCCTAAGAATTTCCTCAACCACAACTTTCTCAGCCTACCTCTACCTTTTGCACCATTCATTTCACTCTTATATATCTGTTTCAATGTTCGGCTCTCGTCCATTCTCTCAACATGGTCAAACCAATGAAGCACACTCCTTTCATATATGTCCATTACTGGAGCATCGAACCCACATTCATTTATTACCCACTCATTCCTGAACCTATCCATCCTACGTTTGCCACAAACATTCCTCAGATAACTCATTTCCATGGTGTTTAGTCTACTCTTACGACTTTCCTGACATACACATGCTTCACTACCATGCAATTAAGTGGGGAGAGGTACACTTTTGTACACGGCGATTTTCGCTTCCTTAGACAGGCACTCATTCCTTGATATGCTCCACACATGGTACCTACCACTTTCCTTCCAGCATTTGCACGTCTCTTTATCCCCTCATCTATCTGTCCTTCTTTCGCAAATTTCTTACCTAAGTACACAAAATCATCCACTTATTCAATTACTTCACCATTCGCTCGTTCTATTACTTCATCATACAGTTATTCTCCCCATTCTCCTTATCAAAAATGACTACTTATGTCTTGCACGCATTTACCCTCAATTCCATTCTCTCTGTTGATTCACAAAACTTATCTAGGAGCTACTGTAATCTCTGTTGGCTCTCTGAGATCAAATCAGCATCATCCGATTATAGTAGAACTCTCACGTTTACATTTCCAATCAAAATACCATTGTTTTCACTACATGCATCTCTGACACATCCATAAATACATTAAACAGCCATGGTGACATTATACATCCTTGCTTTACGCCCTGTTTTATTGCAAACCAATCACTCAGAACCCCGTTAACTTTCACACTTCATTATATTTGGCACTACAACCCATACAGGGCTCTGGCCTCCAGAATGATCTGCTTCCATTCATCTCTATCTTCTGCAACTTACCTCCATCTCCTGACCCCCAGTCTTCTCAAGTCGGCTTCTACATTATCAAGCCACTGCTTTTGAGGTCTTCTTCTGCTTCTCCTCCCTCCTGGAGTGCCAATGAAAGCATTTTTGACTGCCCTGCTTTATTCCATGCCTGCTTTCTTCCATGCATGTTGTACATAACCAGCCCAATTAAGTCTTCCTTGATTCATAATCGATATGATGTATGGTTCTCCTTACAGTTCATAGACTTCAGCATTTGTCCTTATTCTCCATGTTCCTGCATCTATCAATGCACCGTATATTCTTCTGAGAATCTTTCTTTCCCATCTTCTGATTATTTCTTCTTGTGTTATGGTTAGCGTCCAAGTTTCGGAAGCATAAAGGACAACAGGTCTTAGCACTGTCTTATATATGACTACATATTTTGGTGCTTCTTGAAATATTTCTTGACCTAAAAATAGGCTACAGTGCATAAATAGCATTTATTACCCATGTGTAACCTGTCTTGAATTTCAAGGGAAATCTGATTTTTTGCTGTTTGTAAGGATCCTTGATATCTGAAGCTCTCCACTCTGAAAATATTTGTTATTAATTTTTATTGTAGGTTCTCTAGTTTTGTCCTGGTTTCTTTCCATTTTCAGGTATTACGTTTTATCTTCATTAATTTTTAATCTCAGACTTTCAGATGTGGTTTCAATGGAGATGGATATCTCTTCTAGTGAATGTTTGTTTCTTGAGACTATGGCCAAGTCATTGGCATAAATAATACTCTGGGTTCAAAACCTTCCACAACTTCTTTCTATTTACCATGTCATATGCCTTCTCTAGATCAACAAACACACAATACACTTTCTTTCAGATGCTCATACAGTTTTCTATCACTTGCTGAAGCACAAAAAGCTGGTCACTACATCCTCTCCAAGTCATAAACCCACACTGCATACCCAATATTCCATCAGAAGTATTATTCCTCACTCTTTTGATTAACCCTTTGAGTAGTGAGTTTTTATTCTGCTGGCTGACTCCCAGGAGTGAGTTTTTTTAAGAACGTAGTGACTAGTATTATAATATAGATGGTAGCACTCTTCAGAGATACTTTATAGTGATAATTATGCTCACCAGACTCTGGCATAGATGGCGACAAGTGATACTATGCTTCTGAAAAGGAGACATGTATGCCTTTACTGCTCTAGCTCAAGCTTACAGGACGTACATGTACAGTCGTACTCCAGATGGCCAGGAGGCCCGAGGACGTACATGTACGTTTGTACTATTCAAAGGGTTAAAATTTTGCTGAACACTTTTTCCAGAATGCTCAATAAACTAATGGCCCGATAATTACTATATTCGGTCTTTACTCCCTTCCCTTTGTACAATGGAATGATGATTGCATTCTTCCAATTCACTGGAACAACAGAAGCCTGTAAGCATAAATTATATAGTTCTCACAGCCCACAAATTAGTAAATTACACCCACACTTCTACAGCTCAGTGGATATCCCATCCATGCCTGCAGCCTTCCCATTTTTCAATACTCTCAATGCTGTTATGACCTCATTCTTACTGATCTCCTTTTCCATCATCACATTTTCAAATACTACTCAGCGCCTGCCACATTATTGTATAATTCTTCAAAATACTCCCTCCAGCAGTCCCTGATATTGCTCTCATCCCACACGATCTCTCCACTTTTGTTCTTTATCGCATTCATTCCCCTGCCTTCACCAACCTTAGCCCTATTTACCCACTTTCAAAACAGCTTTTTATTGCCATCAAAATTGCTCTGCATCTTGCTAGCTTCATCTGCATGCTTTCATTCCTTGCTCTCTTTCACAATGATTTTGCATTCATTCTTTTTCTTTCTGTAAATTTCACATGCCTTTGTATGCTCTTCCTTGGATTTGGCAGCAATTTTATTCTTGCAAGCCTCTCTCTTTTCCCTGACTGCAATTTTCACTTCTTCATTCCACAAAGCATCACCTTTCGTTCTTCCAACTACTCCCTTCCTACATACACTTTCAGCACATCCTAAAATCACTCCTTTTCAACACTCCCATGCATCATTCACATTCTCCTTCCTGATATACTCATCCCATTCTCTCTGCTTCAAGGATAGAGCATCCTCAAGCATGCAACCATACTGCATTCTTACCTCACTGTCTAGCAACCTCTCCACTTTTACTCTCAACTGCTTATGTGCAATATTCCTTCTTGGCACCCACTTCCTTCCCAGATTTTCTTTGGAGAGTACCAAATAGTGGTCTGTTCCACATTCAGCACCCCTCCTCACTCACGTGTCCCACACTAACTCTCTCAATCTCTCATCATACACAATAAAATCAATCATGCTTTTACAATCACCCCTTTTCCAAGTATACACATGTATTCTCTCATGTTTTAACCATGTATTCGACACAAACAATCCTTTTTCCAAGCACACACTTACCAAGTTTTCACCATTACCATTCACTCGGGGGTCACCAAGAGGCCCAACCACTCTCTCAGATGCATCCCACCTCACACCAACCCACCCATTCTTGTCACCTAGTAAAATTATTCTCTCACCAGGATCACATTCATTCAAAACCTCTCTCAGTTTTTCCCAGAACTCATCTTTAACACTGTCACTCTCTCAATCCACTGGTGCATAGCACGCCACAATCACAACTCTCCTTATACCTACTTTCATGTGAACCCAGAGCAATCTAGGGGATACTAACTCGTACTTCCTTACTAGCAACTTAGCTCTCTCATTAAGAATGAGTCCTACACCTTGACTGCCGTGTAGATTATCTTCAACTCCTGACCACAATGCCAGACTACCGCCATCTAATGTAACAGCACCCCACCCCTTACGCTTAGTTTCCCCATCACACAAAACATCCATTCGTCTCACTTTCATTTCATTCAGCAACTCATGCTCCTTTCCATACACTCCTCTCACATTCCAAGTACCGAGAGTCCTGTTCACTTGCAGTCCGTATCTCGATGGGCCAACCTTATTCAGCTTCTGCCGCCCATCGTGGCTTCGGCTGTCTGAGGCAACATTTTGACATTCAGCAGTAAGTTGTAATAGAGTATGCAAGGTTACCAGTCTTCCCAGTACCCGCACCATGTGCAGCTTTCCCTGCTAACAGTTACGGCGCTCCACCAGTCAGTTTTGGCACATTTTCGCCAGTATGCCACAAGAGAAACAAAAGCATAGTAATACCCTAGGCCCGCTTTCACTATTCTTCTCAAGCTAGGATACCTTCTGAAAAGGATTACCTTGAGAGCCAGCATACCATTGCCCCCGACCCACCATTAGGAGGTTTATGGGGTGTACTGACACAATGGGTCACTTGAATGTAACAAACTCATCAAATTAGATGAAGATATCACAATTAAAATGTTTGAGAAAATTTCCTTGAGAGAAAATCAGTCAAAGAAAGTGAAACTGCGTCAATGTGAAATATATATGTCAAATTTTATTATTGCATATTTACAAGTTAAATTGGATAAAAGCATTTTTTGCTGAAATTCATTTTTGAGTGGAGTAGGTACACGTAATACATACACATATTGATACTTATTTTAGGATAATTTTTCATTATTTTTAACCAACCAAACACACCCTGGGTTTTCTTAATAACTCATGAATGTGGAGGTTCATTTGCTTTATCTAACCACCAATATGTCATCAAGACCTGTCCCACAAATATAGTTGCCCACTGTCTCAGGACCAGAATAAGAAAGAAATTATTTAATTGTAAGCAAAAGTACAGTAGAACCGCGATATAACGAACACGGATGTAGCGAAATTTCAGTATTACCTAAGACTGCTAAGACTTTCTACGGTCCCAATGAAAGTTACATGTAAAAGTATAGGACAGCTTCGTTATTACAAAATTTCACAATTACGAAGGAGGTCAAAATTATTCACTTTCCATATTTATCTCTAAATATATCTTGTGTCGTACTTTTCTTTATTTTCCTTCGAAAATTCAGCCAATTTTTGCAATTCCATGGCTTAGAAAGCAATGCAGACGTGTACTGTTGATAATTATTGGACTAAAATTTGGAAATCGTACTTCGTGGAGACGAATAAGAATAAATGAATCTGCAAATGAAGTAACATTTTTACTTATAGTTTCATTAAATTCAATTTACATACTTTGATACACGTTTTTAATACGTAACACAAAAGAAAATGCCGGAAAACGACAGTTATTAAAAATAGTGACCTTAAATGCGGTCTTTTATGGCTTTATTTTCAAGCTACGAAGCTATAGAGTATGTATTTTGGTGAGAAAAAAATTAGCTTCTCAATAACGAATTTCACCATTATGGAAATGATTATTTTTGGGTCCCTTAAATTTCGTTATATCGCGGTTCTACTGTATGCATATTTGACTCTAAGCCAATTTCCATTCTACCGTGTTTCCTAAGATGAGCCTGTATTCACAATTCTTACCAAGAGGAAAAAAAACAAACGAAAGAAGATTGGAAGTAGGTACCTATTATTGGAGAGCAAGTTTTCAGAAGTCACTCATTTCAACTTGTGGCCCCTTTATTGAACGCTGCACTCCATACAAAATGTAAACTATGTACGCTTTTGTAAGGTAATCATGAGGTAGGTGGGTCATAACCTAGGCTGGACTGGGGAGAAATTTTGGCCCAAAAATTCATGAGCCACCACACATATATATTTGCTCACTAGCTTTGGCTTCAGAGCATGAGTGGCCCACCAGGCATTAGTCCTAATGCCCTTGTGACCTGTCCGACCATAGCCTCAATCTAAACTATATACATATACTAAATCGAAACTATTTATTTGTTTAGACTGTCATGGCTATAACCCAGCTATTTCAAGTTGAATTTCAAAGTGAGCTGTGGAGGAAACAATTTCCTTCGTAGGATCCTCCCTCCAATTTTTTTCCCTATAGTAGCACATTGAGCTGTGAGCTTGTAAAATAAAACACTGGAGATTGGGGCTTATAATGCAGAAACCATCCAATTCATCATGCTGAAACTTTAAAGAAGCTGAAAAATTATCGTATTGCAATGTTGATACTCGCATGAAGGGGAAGCTATAGATGGCCAATTTACCTTGACCTCCAGTCTATAATGCATCAAATGATGTTTTGATGTGAATAGATTTTTGGCTTGTAATACCTAGAACTAATCTTGACCGTTTCCCATTTAAAGCACTAAAAGCTCTCTGAATGTTCAAACTTAAATATACCTTACCACTTTAGTCGTCCAAAACCACCCATATTAGTTGAGGGCATGAATTGGGTGATTTAAAAGGTTAAAATCAGGGGATAGATGGTATTTAAATTCAGACAGGAAAGGGTTAAACAAGATTATTTAAACTTAAGGAGATATAATGGAATTCAACTGTTGAAAGGGGATACAATGCATAAGAAAGCCTATTTGTGGACATAGTTTTAACTTCGAACTTCAAGCTATAAATATTTAATACCTCAATAAGCTCAGGGTAAGTCAGAATGAAGATGTTGGGGATATTCTGGGATCTGAATATTTTTTTAAATGGTTTGTCCATGGCCAGAACAGGATTATTTGTAACTTTTTATTCTTGAATACCTTCATGTTGATTTGATTAAGTACAGTCAACTACAATTGTGATAAGTTTGAAGGACACAAATAAAAATGTGGACTCATGAAATAGGTGCCTACTGTTTTATGGAGTGTCAGCTGTAGGTAATAGCATATTTAGATGTATAATTTTGTGCAGTGAGCAATGGAGAATATCCTGAAAGTTGCTAAACTTCATGAGGTCAAGGCATCAGTCTGGAAAACTTATCAGCATGAACAACTGACTCAGCTGAGTTGGGTGATCCTGCTGCTGATTTTATATTCAATAAGAATTCATTAATGATGTCCATAGAAAATGAAATGGTGGTCAGGAATAAAAAATTCACTCTAATTTGAAATTATCTCCGGTGAATAATGTCTGAAGGGTCTGAAGCAGATATATTCTAGTGATAGCAATTTCAAGACCGAAATTTTACAGTGTAAAGCTGAGAAATACTCCATGAAGAAATGTTAATTTTACTGTTTTTACATGGAACTAAACACGTAAAAAATGGATGCTAAACACAAATAGATATTGTATTTTTTGTCTGAGTAGTACTTTTACCTTATAACTCATATGTCTGGGTAGTAATAATTAAATCAGAAATATTGTCAGAATTTTTGGAGTCTCCCATTAGTTATAAAATAGGATGACTAAAAATTTACTCTATCACTGAACCATCGATATTCCTACTGTTCCTAGGTTCTCTGGCGAATACGAAGTATCCAGTCGCTTCTTCAAATACATTTCAGTTCATTGCAACCCTTCGAATCAAAAAACAAGTCGCGGGCTTCCAGAGAAAAACTTCCACGTAGCTAAGATTTTCACCGCTAGAGGAATCCACCGCTGGAGGAATCACGTGCCCTCCAATGCCCTCGACGGCCAGAGTTCTCTAGATTGCCGTGCGCTGTGAAACCTGTGAAATGTGTGGAATATGTGATGCTCATTTGAGTTGCGCATTTCGTACGTCTGTAATTGAAAATTGTATGTGTTGTATATGTTGTCGTTTGGAACAGTTCGGATGATGTTGACTCAACACTGAAACAATGTAGCCACGACCATGCCGACAAATGGCATGTTAATGTAATTGTGGGCAGCCGGTGGAAGTGGCAGTCTGAGACAATGTACACTTTAGTGTACCAATGATTGTCATGAGATACCAAAGGCAGGTAATGCTTATGTTGTTACGAATAGGAAATATATTTTAAATAGCCGCTACATAATGCATAAGCTTAAATATGAACGAAGCGAGGGATTTTGCTCGCGCAAATGCCGTTCCGTTGAACATGCGGAAGAAATTTCCTCGGCAATATTACGTGGAAATGAGGAACAGGCCATTTCCTTCATGTGTTGGCGGTGTTCGAATTACTCGCGAGTGACCGATGATGCAGGTCGCTCAGCTCTACATATTGCGGCGTCATGTGGAAAAACGAAGGTATTAGAATGGATTCTTCAAAGTATATGGAATGAGTCTGGTGTCAATGCCAAGGATTTTGAATCTGGCTACACGCCTCTCCACAGAAGTATATTTCACGGGCAGCTTAGCGCTGCCAGGTGCTTGATTAAGGTAAATGTCAGTTATAGTGCTGTAAATGTTTCTCCCATAATATATTTATACATGAGTGTGTTATTTTACCCTAATCAAGCATGGAGCCAAACTGACTGCCTTGGATAACGATGGTCTGATGCCACTCGACCATCTGACGAGGGACCGACCATCGACTGTATCATTGATATCAGTACCATATGAAGTGTTTGTTTGGGGAAGTAATCGGAATTTCAACTTGGGAATTGGAAACAACGAAAGTCGCCGTTTCCCGGATACAATCGATTTCTTTCGGCGGAACAACATTGGCATGAAAATGGTAGGTTATGTATTAAATTAGTCGCCGCTGGAAATCTTAAGTAAGTACAGGCTACTAAACTAGGATAACCATGCTTGTTTGACGCCCCAAGATAAAGATGACAACATTTGCCTATAATGTGGTGTGAGGATATTCTATGTGAAAAAAAATCACTTTTGGTATGACCTTTGCATGGAATGATACCACATAGTTTATGATGCTACTAATTTTTTGCCTCTGGTGTACCACTAGCACCAATTAATTTTGAAGAGCTATTAAAACTCAATGAAAAACAATCATTAATAATACTTAACGTATGAAACTGTGTAGATGGCACTTCGCCACCTTTGACCTGGGGTGTCATTCTGTAACTCCAAACCGATCATTATGGGAGCCTTTTCGTCGGGTGGGACGTCATGCCGACTACCATGGTATTTTGTATGAAAGTGATCGGTGCACCAAGGAGCTTCCATCGGTTGATCCTACCGACATGGAAGAGCTGTCGGGACCATGGGGAATCAGTCTGTTTGCTTGAGAGATTACATAACAAATGGACAAAGTATTTAGATTTTTGTCTGAAATAGGTTTATTTGAGGCCTGTAATAGCGATATGATTTATTCACAGGATTAATAGAGATATTGTATGTAATGCACAAATTGAAGTTATGATAATAAAAGTGACGGCCTAAAAGAAAATCCTCAAAACAACTAGGATTCCTATGTGTAGCATTGTATTAATCACTTGGCTCTTCAAAATGTTTTGCTATTTGGCACTATCAAGAACATGTATTGGCTAATATTTTGCCTATGAAGCATGTTGGATTACCTTATTACAGTATGTCCAATTAATTCCCAGAAAATCCTCCACAACAAATGTCAGTAATTATTGTGGCATAATATATATTCTCAAATTTGAAATTTTACTCATATGGTCTAATTTTGTTTATTCAGCCACGCATGAAACACACTTTTATACTCACTACAGTAGTTTATTATTTGAGAAAATTGGCTATATTGTGCTGCTGTGAGATCTGTGCTTCTATTGACGTTTTTTTGCACTTCAGACCTTGTTTTCACAACAAAACAAAACAGTTTGAAGCACCTTTTAAACTGAACTGTCAATTATCACTATGTCTCAATTAAATTTGGATTAATATGTAAATACTGCCAATGGTGTAACACACTCGAACGACAAATTTGGCATTTAACCCTTTGAGTAGTACAAACGTACATGTACATCCTCGGGCCTCCTGGCCATCTGGAGTACGATTGTACATGTACGTCCTGTAAGCTTGAGCTAGAGCAGTAAAGGCGTATATGTACATCTCCTTTTCACTCCTACCTCTCCTTCATAGTAGCACTTGTCGCCATCTATGCCAGAGTCTGGTGAGCATAATTATCGCTATAAAGTATCTCTGAAGAGTGCTACCATCTATCTTATAATACTAGTCTCTGCATTCTCAAAAAAACTCACTCCTGGGGGTCAGCCAGCAGAAAAAAACTCACCACTCAAAGGATCAAACTGCAAGAAACATTCCTACCCAGCGTAACATGCTAATTCCTTGTTAAGGAGTGAAACAAGCTTCAGCGAACCTTAAGGGCTCCTGACATTAATTAATATATATTTGTACTTACAATGACATACATGCTACAACAGCAAAGCAAATAAGTGTTCAATGATATACTTAGCAGCACCCCCACTTCATTTTCTCTCATCATAGTTTTTAATACTAATCATTCAAGTCATTTTTCATTCAATTTCATTCCACAAAGACACTTAATGAATGTTTCATGGCACGAGTGCGCAGCAATACCTTTGGTATACACACAAGTAAAGCAGATTAATGTGAACATTTTATAATCACCCCCACAAATATGGACTACATGGCCATTCTATATTCATGATAATACTGTTCAATTAGTTTTAACTATTAATTTGAACAATCTTCCGAAGGTTTGTACTCCACACGGACGCCACTTCTTTGGCTAGAAAGACGAATTATATACAACATGGTGAACTGTTTGCTCTCCATGACATGCGTTAATTTGCACATACATATAAAGAATAAATTGGTATACTTGACAAATCATATTTCTACATACATACAATCATAACACACTAGTTCATGTTGCACCTAACATCTCTTTGGAAAACTTCATGTTCATAAATAAGCTACTTGCAATTTACTTGAAATATGGAGCATGTTGTTATTGCACAAATATACATTGTCACGCACTCAATTCACAGAAATTTATTATCCTTTCGACATTACTGTGTGTGAATGACTTTACTTTTGACATTACTGTGTCTGTGTATTACAATCTTTGTTACTGGATGTTGTTTTGGTTGATAACCGCGAGAGCACTAGGCTTCATTTAGTCATTTGTATATTCTATCGTCTCCATTGGTTGAAATGGACCATGTGACCCTCAGCTTCGGAAACACTCAGAAATTAGGAGGGAGGGGCAATTTGAGAGGGATGGATCAAACCGACTGGAACAGCGCCCGACTTGCTTATAGAATCGCCTGAAATAGCTCCGTCGGTAGGATACCGATCGGTACAGAACTGACAAAATACAGAATGAGCCCCAGAGCTCTCCTCTGAAGCAAAACAAGCTCTGCATGCCTTATTTTACTGCTTTTTTTCCCTGATAAGTTAAAAAAATGAGTGAATGAGATTTCATTTTAAGTGTGGTATAGTTGGTCAGATGAGTGTGAGTTGGTAATTAAAAGCAGATATCAATGAAGATTGTGTAAAAAATCTAATATAAGATGGTGTGACTAAGTTTGGGAGCTTATTTAAAAGTACTGATTTGTCATTATGAAGGCTTTTGGGACCAGAGAAAGTTCTGTAGTGTTGTATATCATAATCCCTGGTACTAGCGGAGCCATATCTGGTGGAATGGGAAAGAGGTGAATTTTTGAAATGAATGAAGGGCACTCAAAGAGGTGTCATGGTGTTTCAATCAGGACAGAATTGCATGATCCTGAAGAACTTACCAGGTTTACAAGCCATGTATATTCTAATCAAGAGCAAATAAGTTACCTGTCTAACTCCATGGCTTTTTGAATGAATGAATCTGAGTACAGTGGAGCGCCGATTATCCGTGGTAACGGAGGGGGAAGCCCAATTGGATAATCGAAAAAAATGGATAATCCGTTCATTTTCCTAGTAGTTTTGCCCTTAGTTTCAGCACCATGGTTTCTTTGAGTCTTTAGCACACATTCATTGAAATACTAGTTTTCCAGCCATTACATTTCATGGCCAATCATTCATTCCATTTACTTCTCCAAAACATTTCATCAACTAAAATTATGCCTGTCGATTACATGCATTGAAGACGTTCTATCATTTCAAGGAAAATTCAGTGATGAATCTTAATCTCTGATACGCAATGTGCTCCGTTATTATATGCCTGACTACTATTTTCCCAGCAAAACTGTTTATTATGCAACATATTACATTCATTTCAAGGAATCTGAGACTATGCCGATCGATAAAATTAGCCTCACATTTTTTAACTTCCCATATAAAGCCCACCCTGATAGCTGACCCAAAGTTGAACGACTACGGTTTGTCTGAGTTAAATCCTCCAATGCTACAGCTCAACAAAGCACATGCCCCCTCTGCGGAGATATGTAGTCACTTCTCCGAGTTCCCACCCTTCCGCCTAGAGAGCAACCGGCTATCGAAGTAAACAAGTCAAGGTCACAGACCAGCCCTATTCCCAAACACATGAGGCCACGGACTCTACTTGCCTCCTTTTCGCATGCAGTGGCAAGCTTACAAATTGATTCTTTGTCCAAATATTTTCACAGCTTCTGATGCCTCCTGTAATAAATTGGGTATGGAAAAATTGTATCATCTATGTACTCAATAGAAGTTTCTCACAGGAAACTGCGAGTAACTTTAATACATTTCCAGGTACATAAATACAAAAAATCCTAACTTCAAGCTAATACTTACAAGATGTTAAATAAATCTGTCACTTTCTTTTGTAATTTTTTATTGCATATTTTCTTTTTAATGTCCATCCTTATTTTTCTAACACACAAAATGCCTGGCATGGAAGTGTCGTCTTCCTATTTTCCCAAGAAATCCATCAAAGTTTCTGCTGATTCCAGTGTGATTTGGAGGGAAACTCGTTTCGATTGTTTCTTCCTCATCTCTTTTGTATTCTTCTGCACACATGGAACTAGTATTAGGAGTTATGGTAGCGGAGATAATGGAATCATCATCAAGAATCTGAAGTCCTTCTAATTCATCGTCATGGCTTTAATTCATTAATATTTTCCGTGTTAACCTCAGAAAACTGATCATTGCTGGCAAATATTGATCAGATGGCGTCAATAAATTTGAAACTCTCTGGGTCCTCTTCAAACCCCTCAAACCCATCAATCGATTCATCAAAATCACTGTAAATTTTCCTCCATGACCAAGAGATAGTAATTTTCATCACCATTTTCCAAGCTTGATCCGACAGGTAAAGTGCTTCTTTCACTTCCAGTTTTTTCAAAAGTCAATCATATCATCACCTTCTTTAAAGAGCATTCCAAGTGTTCTCAATGGTAATGTCTCTTCATAGTCACTATCACACCTTGGTCCATCGGCTGGATCAATAAAGTTACTTTTGGGGGTAGAAATGCAGTGAATATAAGGCCATCAGCACTTTTCAGTTTGCTGTCAAGGGGATGTGATGGGGCATTGTCGATGAAAAGAATCGCCTTTTGTTTTTAAAAAATGTCTTAACTCTGGAATAAACTTGGAGTGGAACCAGGACTTAAAAATATCCCTCGTCATCCATGCTGATTTACTACTAAAATAATCCACCGGCAAAAATTTCACTTTTGTACCTTTGAAGAGCAAGGATGTTTTGCTTTTCCAATGCGCTTCAGTTTCATTTTATGCTCCCCACTAGCATTTGCACAACACATAATCATTATTCTCTCTTTACTGTCCTTATACCCAGAGTGAAATTCTCTGCTTCCGCTGCTAATGTTTGGCTCGGAAGACACTTCCAGTACGGGCCAGTTTCATCAGCGTTGTACACTTGGTCAGGAGTAAGTCCGTATTGTTCAATCATCCTTTTGAACCTCATTTTAAAGTCACCCATGGCCCCCTGGTTGCCACTTAGTTTTTCACCGACTATGTTCAACTCTCCAATTCCATGGCAATTCTTAAATCTTTTCAACCACCCGGAAGACGCAGAGCCAATGATAATGGCTTCAATCATCTCTTTAAAATTGGAGTGGATGCATTAAATTGTACATCAGACATTCTTAAAGTAAATTAAATTTATTTATGTCAACAGCAATGACTTGAAAGTTTGAATTTAAATTTCATCCACATGAAAGCTAGGTTGCCTCCAAGGAATACCTGTGCTGTGGCAACCCTCATCAAAAACATATACCTTGCCATCTTAAAACATGATATAGTACATGATATTTAACATAATTATCTTTTACATCATAAAATAGTTATTGAATTAATAATGCAATAATGATAGTGCCATTAACTTTTCAAAGTGGCACTAAGTTTAAGAAAAGAATAGTATATAATGTTTAGAAAAATCAGACAACATTTGCCTCGACCAATATCCAAAACTTGGCCAACTGTGAAATACTTTACAACTTTTTGTATTTTTTAGAGTATTAGGCAACATATTATAAACTTTTGGATGATATATGGATATGAACAAAGGACTGCTTGAAAATGGTTTATTTTAGCTCGATTAATTGAACATGTCCCCTTCTCAAATTAATTTAAGTGTGCTACCAGAAAAATTTGGCATATTACCACTCATAATATAACAATTTCATTACCTTGAACAAATACAAGTGCTATAATGCAATTTCAAATATACAAATAATGGGTATGAGTGTTCTATTCTGTTTTTCAGAGTCATGCTTCTATTAATCCTTTTCTGAAGTATTAAAGCAGACTTTAATCTATTGTAATATTCACCTGATTCATATAATCCATGATTCAGTTTAGATTGGACATGAGCTTGGTAAATTACTTTTTTGAAAGGTAGCGTATATTTATTATGGATGAATTAGAATTTGGATAAACAATTTCTTCATTTCATTCATTTACAAGCCCTAATACATTCTATCTATGAGTCATTTACAAACCCTAATTGTACCCTACACTTGCTTTTACTGCTCTTCTTGAACTAGAATCCCTTTTGGTGGGACTGTGTTGAGAGCCAGCATACTATTGCGTGCAACCTACCACCAAGAGGTACTAGCCTGCTGGGATATACATTTAGTGTTTGTTATATCATATGAATCACACCATCTTTATTGGATGGATTTATTTAATACAGTTCAGCTGTATATCATTGGAGATTTTCGTAAAAATATGCCAACTTTATTGTATAGTATTTAATGTTTGCCAGTGGTGTCCATGACATTTATTTCGTGTGGGACTTTCTCTCCTTTTAGGTGACTATGGGGAAGTTCCATTCTATCTTTCTTAGTATGGATGGCCGAGCATTTTCCTGTGGGCATGGGAAGGGAAGACTTGGATTAAATTCTGATGAAACAGTGATGACTCCTAAGCAGATTGTCTTTTCTTCATCTAATGAAGCATCGAAAGTATCTGAGTCTAAATATGTAAGTGCTTAAAAGCTTTTGTTTAGTAAATTTTTCATGCACTTTTAATGGAAGCTTCTGATGTTTGTTTTTTTTTTTGCATCTTCCATGAAGTAAATATCCATATTACCTATATTCCCAGGCAGTGGTGGGTGCCAGCGTTGGGCAAGATCATACCTTGCTACTAACTTGTAAGGGAACTGTTTTTTCTTTTGGGTTGAATGCCCATTACCAACTTGGATTGGATCCTCCACCATCAGTTCAACTCACTCCTAAACTTGTGCAGAACTTGCCACCTACAATGGCTGGAGTTAAAGCTGCACGATATCATTCTGTGGCTTGGAATTTCACTCAGGTATGGATCTTATGATCATTTCACATGATTGCTGTAAAAAATGTATGTTAACATATTCTTCTGTTTCACTCGGGAAGCAAAAATTCCAGTGCACAAAAGTGTTCTCCTCTGAACATTAATATACATGAAGCAGGGAAACCTAGGTATGTTAGGATAAGCATAAGAGTTGGCTAAATGCAATGGGAATGGGGTACCTGAGAAGTGTTTGCGGGAAAAGTATGATGAATAGGGTTGTGATTGAGTGAGTGATGAAATAATGAGGGTTAGATGCTCAAGCAATGAATATCTGTGGAAAAAGTGTACTATGTTGGTTTGGCCATGTTGATGGAATGGATGAAAGTTGAGTTATCCAACGGGTATCTGATAGGAGAGTGAGCAATGTGAGCGAAAGAGGAAGACTGCAAAAATCATGGGTGAATGAGGCAAAAGAGACTTGAAAGGATAGGATAGGAATAAGGTAAACGTACCATTGCCTGACCCTGAACCTGTAGCTGACCCTGATTTACTTAAAATGTAATAGCAAGAATCAAAAACACTTAAATTGTAAGCTGTAGCCCTCTAACTAATTACCAGAATGTTTACTTGCTCTAAGCACAGTTGACATGGCAGCATAGTTGGTAGTTCATTTGCAGCAGTTGATGTTCAGTGCTGACTACAACTTCTGTCAACTTTCTTGCCATTTGTAAAGGGTTTCTATAAGAGGTAAGCTGGTTTTTGTTAGTGTTTTGTTATGCTTATTTTTGTATGAACTGTGACATTACTACTTCTATGGGTAAATGAGGACTTTTCTAATAGGATTTGATTACTTCATAAGCTTAAGAAGCTGTTTTACATTTTATTAAGGGGGTGTCAGGTTAACATACCATGATGGAATCACATGCACTTGTAGCTGACCCCTGGGTCAGGCAATGGTGCAATTCATATTTTTGTGTTTTTTTTTGGGCAACCTATCCTAAAAAAGGTTTTCAACCTACTCAGTTCGTGTCAACTTCATATAATAATAAGAACTAAAAGCTGACCCCCCAGGTCAGCTACTGGAGCATGGTCGGTTTTTGGTGCACCTTTACCTGACACTTGGGTTGACTCACTTTATTTTTAATAATTATATAGTATTTGTGTTCTTGTTATTATATATATGCCAAAATACATGTCGTCCTTTTTTGATAGTGTGGATAATTCTTATACCTATAACCTAAGTTTTATATCTGTAAGATTTGTTATTTATATAACTGTAGGAATATAGCTAGTAGGGTCAGCTACTAGATCCTCGTGGGTCAGCTTTAAGGCCATGCAGAATTTCATGGGTCAGGTAAGGGGGCATTTCAAGCATATTTTAAAAGTAAAAAAACTTATATTTATGTTTAGTTCATATTTTGAACAAAAGCATAATCTTAGAAATGAGATTTCAAATCAATCGTTAATGTTGCAATAAATTTTATGGGTATAAAAATTGATTTTACATGCATTTAAATGCAGGAACATAGCCTTAATGGGTCAGGCATTGGTACGTTTACCTTATTATGAATCTTAAAAATTGGAGAGTATGAATTACTTTTCTTAAAAGAATGGATATTTGGAATGAAGATAAATTAAAGAAGACAAAAGTAATGAAATTCTCTTGGATAAAGAAAGAGGGGCTTGTGATTAAAGTTGAGTGGACACAAACTCAAGCAAATAGAGCAATTTAATTACTTAGGTAGTATTGCTAGAGGAAAATGGGCATAGTAGCAAAGACATATGGAAGAGAATAGCAATAGCTATTGTATGCCACCCTTCCTATGAGAAATATAGTCTCTTTCTATCATTTAGGAGTCATTATAATCTGAACGGAAGAGGATAGCGCTAGCTAAGGAGGCGTTTAGTTATAGAAGGGAGCTAATGACGGTGACATTGGGTTAGGATGTGAAGAAGAGGCTGGTGAAGAGCTTGATATGGAGTGTGGCATTGTATGGTGCAGAAACATGGACCCTCAGAAATGAGGACGAGAATAGGCTGCAGGTATTTGATCTGTGGGTGTGGAGAAGGATAGAAAAGGTTAGGTGTATGGAAAGGAAGACTAATGAGGAAGTGCTTGAGATGGTGGGCGAGGAAAGGAAACTTCTGTATGAAATCCAGGATAGGTAGGGTAGGTGGCTGAAGGGTGTGATAAGGGGCAGTGGGTTGCTCAAGAGTGATAGAGGGAAGGATATTGGGCAAGTGGGGAAGGGGAAGAAAGAGAATAGGTTTCATGGACAGGATAAAGAAGGGCAGATCGTATGCTGAGGGAAAAAATTATATACTAGAGATAGATGGGCCCCGTAAAGTGTAGAAAACCGAGAGGATATTCTTTGACATTCATCAAAACCCAGCTTTACTGGTGGAATACATTTTTTTTAAATTAGTTGTCTTATATTCTCCTATAATTGGCATGTGAATTAGGAAGCCTGAGTAGTATAGTAGTCTGTAGCGTTGTTGTCTGCGCATTGGCTTAGCCAATGCAGACAACAACGCTACCAGGCCAAAAGTCCATGGTTTGATTCCCAGTCCAGGCTTATTTATTCTCATGGCATTTCCAGTGTCTTTCATCTCAGTGTTTGCAGCTGGCTTGAATACCTACAGTATGCCTGTGATTTTATGGTATCATATTGTTGCTGTAATGATGCATTTGATATATCAGCTAATTGCAGTCTTGTTAAAAGTAAACATCTTTATCTCTCTAGATTTTTATTTGTATGGGCACTACACATGAGAAGTTGCCATTATATTACTTATGTAAATTTTTTTACGTGTTTTCAGGTTTATACATGGGGCTCAAACTATGGCCAACTTGGACAGTCTAAAGATGAGAAGTGGGTAATGCTGGCCAAATATGTTCCAAATCTACGCACTGGAAACTTTGTGACTGTCTCGGCTGGAGACAGTGCTACTGTTATTGGAACATCCCGTGGGGAGATATTCATCCTTCAGGACTTTCTCTGCCGTAAAATTGGGAATCATCAAGGTATCCCTTGTCGTATTGAAGTTGTTGGTGGGCGACTGGATCCAACTTTAATAAAGGTAGGTACTCCTAGATTGCAAGGGAAGGCTAACATTTTCATGGCCTCAAACATTGGGCAATTAACTTTGCTCGCCTCTCTTTTTTTCAGTTTTTGATTGATTGTTGAAATTGTCACCTTTTCTTTACTTAGTCTGAAGATGTAAGTGGTTGGGGCGAGTACAGGAGTGGTAAGGATGAGCTTTACGTCATGATGTTGAATGATGCCAAGAAATTGATGTTGTGGTGGTCTTCGAGTGGCCATTTCAGAAGATGTGATCTTCATTTGGGTAATCGCATAATCAGTGCGACTGATATAGCTCTTGCTATAGACAAGTTGCTTGTGATCACAAGTGAAGGTGAAGGGTTTGAAACAGATTTCAAAGTTAAGAGAAGACATGAAGAGGCCTCGTCATCTACTGCTGAGCAAACCACCCTACAGATGTGAGTCTTCACCTTCTCATATTTAGAATGTCTTATTTTGGCAGCCATGTTGATGCTGTCCAGGAAGGATCTGCCTAACTTCTGGAATGTGATTTCAAGGATTTGTTGTCAAAATGAAAAGGAGTTGCCACTTCGTATGTATGGGGTAATGGCAATGCAAGCATGTTATCCAGCATACTTAGCATTTTCATTTGGCTGCCATCTTGACTCTTCGTTCCCTTTTACTATTAGGGTGGGAGCATCAGTAAACTGCTTCATACTTCTTAATTGCTATCATCCTTGTCTTTCTCAGTTGACCTTTACAGGGTGGGCAGTCAGTCGGGAAATCCATGAAAGAGCTGGGAATTGGAAGCTATCGGGAAAAATCCGGGGAAAACCCGGGAATTTCCTTGAGTCACCGGGAAAAATTTTAACTCCATTATCTTTAAAGGAATCAAAGCATTCCTGCTGACATTTCCTGATTTCTCAGTTCGGAACTATATCCAGAAACCTTTCTGCAATTATTACCATGTACCTCTTGGGGATTTCATCGTTTTATGGAAGGCTGCTACTATATTTTATTTCGAGAGTGACTGTCTTATCTTTTAAAAGATGTTCCATCACGTCATACCTATTACACAGCAGTTACAAGCTCCATGCTCTTCCATTTTAAATTCCGCAATTTGCAGTGGGTGGAGAATCAGCGCATAGCCGAAAGGGCCATTGCAATGCTCTCATACATTGTAACGAACGTTAATGTAGTAAAAGATCATAGGGAAATAAGGTTGAAAGAAAACCATCCGAACTTCAATAGTAGCTTCCCTGCTGTCTTTAAGTGTCAGTCTTTTGTTAAAATTGTGGCACCATCAATGACCTGATGTTAGAAGCTAAATAAAGTTTTTTGCATCATCCACTGCAATTGTTGAGCCTTTTCTGAGGGATTTTCTAAGTGATGCCCCTATGGCTCCATTCCTTTTTGTGGAACTCACAGGCCCTGCCCATGCTGTGACTGAGAAGGTGGTGAAATCAGATTATCTGACCGTGAAATGTAAGTCCGTAGTGATGTTGAGTTTATAATTCAGAATCTGTTAATTGCCAGCCAAATAGACATTGGCTTCGCCACAAAATCGGTAATCAAAACTGCAATGAATTCTGGGAATATTCCTGAAAAAAAGTTTTGTCGTTCCATACCACATGCAGGGATTTCTACGTGGGGTTTGGAAAAAAATTTTTGATCGCTCTCCACTGTGTTATCCTTTCACTAAATCTATTTCATGCATAGGTCCAGAAGTGATTTCTGTCGCACCTGAAGTTTCTGTTAATTGACTTGAATGCTGCCTGGAGTCTCATAGAAAAGTAGCACTTCTGTGGCACTGCTGCTGACAAAGTCAAAGTTGAATTTGTTCAACTTTGCTCCATGGCTTCGAGCAAAACTCTATTAGCAGCCTATCATAGACATATAACACGTTTAGATCATACTTGTGGGACTGAATTGCTATCTCTGGGAAGAGCCTCCCCCACCTCTTGCTACTTGTCAAGAAAATACTTGTTCTTTCACTTAAGAATGTGATGATGGAACGAGGACTTTCAGTCAATAAAGAATGCCTTGTGGTATATCAGATTAGAGTCTAGTAGCCCAGTGCATTGATTATGATGCTGTTTTCAATGTTAGTGGTATGGCTGATGTCCCTTATTCATTATGCCAGAAATGCTCACGCTCGATACAAGGAGTGCTTTGAGAGGAAGAGGATTGAGAAATTGGAGAAAGAGAAAAAGTCTCGCAGTAAGAGAGAAGCAGCAAGGGCTCTGAAAAAACTGGAGGCAAAGGAGTTGAACCTTTATCGCTATAGCACAGAAGTAGGTTTTTTTATTTGATGAAAAAATTAAGGGTATATCTGACAATCTTATTTAAAACAATGGTATTCTTTTTACTGATCATTAATCATTGCAATTTTAGTTAATGTTACTGTAAATTTTGGCTTCTCAGTCAATCAGGTATTATTTTCTGAGAACATCACTTGCAAAGTTAAATTGTTTTTCTCAGCTTGAAATGTTATTAGCATTAATAAAATTTCATATTTTTGCTGGTCTTCTAGCATTATTTTCTGCTTATTCTGACGTTTTTCACATCTGATCATTTTATATCTCCGAGGTGAAATAAAATACAATAGGGGAGCATTTTTGTCATTTTTTCGAAGTACAATAGTCTCTATTGTTCTCATAGCTTAGCTTCATTAGTTATCGTAGGTTTAATATTCTTGAATTTAATTCTTGAATATACATTTAAAGTATTGAATGAGAAGCAGTAACTTTGTGATTCCACATTTATTTATTGTAAACGACCCGGGTTTCAACGTAGCACGTCATCATCAGGTACAAATATCCCAGAACACTCAGCGTATATAGTCCCAAACATAAGGGGGGAGGGGTGAGAGGGCGAGATGGAGGGTGGCGTAGATTGGGGAGGATATTTGAGGAGGGGAGGAGTTCTGGGATATTTGTACCTGATGATGACGTGCTACGTCAAAACCCGGGTCGTTTACAATAAATAAATGTGGAATCACAAAGTTACTGCTTCTCATTCAATATGCTAAGCAAATTCCATAAAGTTACGCCTGAGACAACGGAGAACACATTTAAAGTCTGTACCGCCTTGAATTATCATTTGTCTTATTTGGCAAATGTTTACCCGTTACCAAAGCTGGGTGTTTCTTTCCATTTCAATTTTTATTTATTCTCAAATGCTTTATCTAATTAATAATGTTGTAATAATTCATAGTAACCAATGTTTATCTTTAGCTTAAAAGGATTTTTGAAGCAGTTAACAAAAGACAGTGCTTAAAAAACATAAAGCTACTCAAGGCTAAGATTCTAGGGGTCATTTCCTGAAACAGAAAACTAGGAGACAACAGATAACCAAGTGTGAGATAGCGTACCATACAAAATCAGAGGGGTGTTCCAGTCGCCACTAGCAAGTCATTCACTGAAGGACACACTCTGTTCCATCAGTTGCAAATGTGACTGTATTGTTTCATTCTATCCACTCATCTTGAAAACTAGCCACCATAAATATGAATGATGACATTGAAAGGATAACACATTTGGTATATGGTATGCATTGCAGAGACAAGCTTCATATCTTTTTGATCAGGATAGGTTGCCAGTTTTTAGGGATTTTCTTGGCATCTGCAAGGTGAGAAGAATATGTTTGTTTTACCTCAGCTCCTTGAGGAACTGTAAATCCATGATCATTAGGCAAAAATACTTGAAGTGAAATCCCCAATCATCTCCAGAAGTTGCTCAGGTTCCTCCTGTAACAGGGTGCTTACTACCTACACCATTTTCATGATCGACCTCCTGTTATTGTATTGTGGGAACTGGTGCTTTCCCAGTGTAATGATCTTGTCAAAGTTCTCTCGGGTATCGCTCCAGGTCAGGGGGTCTGGGAATTAGCCACCTATCTATGTGACCTGCCCTTTTTGCATAAAAAAGCAGCCTATTCCCATTCATGGCACTCACACACAGCCCTGAGGACTTATCATGAGTAAAGTGTGGAGAGGTCGGCCTTCATGGACCCCCTGACCTGACCTGTGAAATCGGGGAGAACTTTGTTATGACATTGCTTCCTAATTTTCAGCTTTGTTTTTTTTCAGGCTGGTTGAAAAAGATAAGGCTTTAGATTTCCAGATGAAGAAGATAATGTTCGTACATCGAGCAAGTTCTGTTTATTGCTGTCCCAAGGGCTTGAACTTTTCAATTGTTCAGGAGCATCCTAGCTTTTTGACAAAGAGGCCTGTAGCTGAAAGAAGTCTCGGTTTGGAAGCAGATTTACGTTCCTTATTGGAGGAGGCAGATGAATCTGATTGCATCTGTGATGTTGTTTTTAGTATTCTTAACGACAGGATCCCTGCTCATAGGTTTATTTTAGAATCACACTCAAAAAATTTTTCTAGTCTAATAACATCAGCTGAAAAAATGCAGGCTTCCACATTGTTGCAAAGTGATGTTGAAATGAACGGAAATGCTTGTCCCAAAAAGCAAATATGTGTTGTCGTAAAGATTGAAGGTATCAATCCTGTAATTTTCAAAGAAATGTTAAAGTATGTGTATACTGGGACGTGCAATCTGTCTCAGCCAGATCAGTGGTCTGTTGAGAAAGACAGTGAATACTTATACTTTTCATCAGTTATGAAAGGAACGTGGACGGCACCACCAATTGTCTGTGAGGAAGAGGGACGTGGAGTGAGTGATGGTAGTGCAGCGGAGAAGACGGTCAAGGGTAGGTGCCAGAATTTGAGTGGTGGTGACGAGTGGGAATCCAACCCAGTGATTGATGCTCGGAAAGCAGCTGTACGATTTGGGTTAAGTCTTTGGGTGAAACAGCTAGATACCTTGCAGTACATTAAAGCTACGTGCTGTGTCCAAAGGAAATTTGGTAGTGTACCGAGTGTAGATTTAGAGAAGCCCCCAAAACTTTCTTTGAACCAGCACAGTTGTACCCACCTCTGTGATGTCATTATTGAATGTGAAGGAGGGAAAATCATCAATGCCCACAAGTGTGTTCTAGCTATGAGGTCAAAGTACTTCGAGACAATGTTCAAAGGAGATTGGATAGAGGTTGGTAAAAGTGTATTCACCTAATGCCCTTGCTTTGATTTGTTGCTACTTAATGGTGAAGTATTTAGGGGCCATTCAAGTATTACGTAAGACGTTTTTTGGGAGTGGGGGGGGTTGAGATTATCATACATTGTCTTATGTAGGGGGGCAGGAGGTGTGGAACCAATTTACAGTAGATTTTTGTCCATCTTGAAACATTGTATCGTTTGCGAAAGAAATTAAGCTGTGACATCAAGCATCCACTTGTTAATGGTGCGTTTTCCATAATCTCACCGCTACACTAATGCTCCTATTCTGTTGCATGACTGGCTAGCTACATTACTCCATGCTCAACCAGAGGGAGCATTTATCAAAGAGTAGATTCAAATATCTAACGTATTTTGTAAGTCTGAGAGGGAGGGGGGGGGGGGTTGGGAACATCTCACATTGGTCTTACATAGGGGGAGAGGGTGGCATAAAAAACAGCATAAATCATCTTATGTAATACTTGAATGGCCCCTTATGATCAAAATGACAAATTTCTTTGAAGACTGTTGATTCTGTGAGAAAATATCTTACAAAAAGTTTTCCTATTTCAGTGTACTGGATTTAAAAACATCAAAATTCCATTTTCTTTGGAAGTGATGCAAGCTATCATATCTTTCTTGTACCAAAACAAAGTTCCTGCATTGAACAAATCAGATGATTTGACATACCTATGGAATGTATTGATTACCTCAGACCAAATACTTCTGGAAGGACTGAAAGAAACCTGTGAAATACTTCTAGTTAACCATATCACTTTGAAAAATGTGTCTGAATTTTATCAAATTTCTGACACCTATAATGCTGAAAAGTTGAAGCAGTTTTGTCTGGAATACATGTGTGTAAATCTATATGCACTGCTAGAATGCAGGTAAGAAATATTTGTAGTAATGAAAATCACATTTCTCTATGCTGTTTGTGTGGTACTGGTTGTAGTGATGGCATCACTTGTTTAAAAAATTCAATTGTTTCAAGCTTGCTCTATGTTCTCATACTTAATATGGCAAAAGCAGATTTTGAGCCCTTTCTATGGATCTCTTCAACATTAATTAATGGTATCGAGAGTAGAAGAAGATGTTATATGAAAAATACAGTAATTCACATGTAATGCATTACATCACGTAAACATTCATGATGTGAGGGGATTAGATATAAATGTGGCAGCTGAAGTACCTATTTTTTTACCATTACTTTGTGGGGAAACACAGTTGGAATGATAGCAGCATAATATTAAAGCAATCAAGATTCATCTAGGAAACAGCTGGAAGTTGCATGGCCCAAAAGTATACAAGAGATGTTGCCTCACTCTTGTGTGGTAAAGATTTTCCAGGAACCAGAAAACTGAACAGAAGGTGTTGGAAAACTGTAATGAGGACTGGATGAGCTGCTAGTGGCTCCATGGTATGCGCAAGTTACTGGAAAAGTTCGTCTGTCTTCAGTGTCGAGTAGTTGTGAGTGCTGCTGCTGTCAAATTATTGGTGGTCATTAGTACGGTCATTGTTATCATTGATAATTTGTTAATCAATGATGGTACGATAAGGGGCATTGTACGTAGTAGCATTTACTTACCTTGTTGGTAGCAGCCAAATGAAGGGTTACTTTCTTTTCTTTGTGCAGTGTCTTTCCAATCTATGACCCTGAATTCTGTTATTGCAATACTACCCAAGATCATGAGCAGCCTGGTTGGAACATTACTTCTGGGTCATTCCTTGTCAGTTCTCCCAGAACATGACATCCAGTGACTTAGATTAAAAAAATGTTTTCTCAGCCTGATATCATTTATATAGTGACCAATGGAAAATTAACTAAACATTTTACCTCTGTTCAATCGAGTCTTGTTGGTTTGAGTGAAAAATATTTTATTGTCCTGGCATTCATTGATGAGCCATCATAAGCTCAATCTTTGGTAATCCATCAAGTTTTTTTACGATGGAAACATGAATTTTCACTAATGCAACAAGTGTCCATAATGAAAACTGAGCTCTGCATAAAACACTCCCATCATATACTTCACCATTTCACCGTCCAGAACCTTATCCTGTACACAGCTGGTGTCCTGACACGCCTGGCCACATGCCCAAGTGACTGCTCACAGGGTAGATATTGATGTGAAATCTGAGTCAGAATCAGATGTGCTTTTGCTGCTGAAAGGTTTATATTTCGTATCTTCCAAACCCTCACCATTACTTTCACTTTTATCTCTAAGTCTTCAGATATCTCTTTCTGAGTGGCATTTATTTTCTGGTTACAGATATAATGCTCTACTTTGGAGAGAGAATACAATCACACCATGTAAAACACTTTTGAAGGAATTAAAATGGGAGAGTATCAAAGTACTTGAAATATTTTGTGACAGTAAGAAGGGCTCAAAAATGACCTCTTTCTATCTTTATTGGTTAATAATAATACATAATATTGACACTTCATTTTCCAAGGACTATACAAATGATTTGTTGGTTTAGGATTCGTCAGTTTGGAAGTACAACATAGACATGGTATATTTATACAGATAATAATGAAAAAAATATTTTAAACACATATTTCTCTTCCTAAAATACATTGTTTCCTAATTTATACATTGTCACTTATAAATTCCTGAACAGTGTAATAACTCTTGGTCAGAAGAAATTTTTTCGACATTTGAAATATTTCCATTGACCCAGCATTCTTCATACTGTCTGGTAATGAATGAAATATTTTCGTACCTACAACCATGGTAATACGTTTTTAGTGGCATGTAATGTGAATGAGGTTTGCATTTCTTGTGGCGAGAGAAAAATTTTATTGATGAATATTATTTTTAACTAGAGCAGCCACACAGTAAATGTAGATTGCTGGAATTGTTAATAGGTTCAACTTCTTCATCAGTTGTTTGCATGAATCTTTTGAGGAACACCCATCATACATCTTACTATTTTTTCTCTGCACCAGGAAGATTTTTTAAAAGTGGACTAGTGGAGGATCCCCAGTTAAAATGTATACAACATGTTGTAAGGGAAGGTTAAAGAATAACCATACAATATTTTTGTTGCATGATCTCTATCTTAAATGATGGTAAGTAATGAATTCGGTGGCTGATACATGCAGAAATGAAAAATGGCTTTGCAAAAAAGCATCGAAAGCATCATAAATAGCCTCCCCCACTTCTTCTAGTGTGAATAGTATGTGGAAATTTTATGGTGCTTTGGTATTTGCTAGGCACATGGCAGTTGAAATTGTTGTTTCTTTTATGCATCAGAGCAGTACATGTAAGTTTTTGAAACATATGCAAGTGCCTTTAGAATGGTGGGTAAAAGACTCTATCAATTATATTTTCTTTGAGGATTATTGGATGTGATTTTGATGAGCTATTCGATATTGAACTTAGTCTAAATTAGATGTAGAATATTATGCTTATGAAAGTATTCTTTCAATCATGTGGCAGTTTGTATGCTATCAACTAGAAATTAGCTTCTTCCTCTGTGTCTTGAAAAATTTTTCTTCGGGAAACTCTGGCATAAGACTGTACCACATTTTATGGGGCCCAAAATCACCTAAGTCCTGTATTGGTTCCACAGAATTCCTTAATATTTCCTTTTCAGATTAGACTTTTAAGATCTTCCTTTACAACTTTTCAGGGCTCTTGATGATATTGACCCTGAACTTTTTGATGACCTCCAATTACATTATTGGTCAACGAGGCCTGTAGTGTTGACACGCTGTATATCTCCTCCTAGCAAGTACCCTGATTTAAAAACGCTGAAAAATATATTGGAAGTGATTGGAATACCATCAGAAGAGGAACATTTCCGAAATTCTGAGTCAGCCCTTAGGAAGGAAGGTATGTGTTTTTGATCAATATTAGGTTCCATGTAAACCTTGAAAGAGAAAGGACAATCATGCCATGCCTTTGCACATGAATTATGATGTTAGTACAATAGAGTGCTGAATATCCAACTGCTGATTTACTGATCATCAAACGGTCATTCCACAACAATCCCCTCCCCTCCCTCTTTCCTATAAAATTCCTTACTCCTTCCTTCCTATAAAATAGAGCAGACTCTCTGTAGGTATGCTCTATCAATTTGTGAGTTTGAGCAGCTTTTTTCTCTAGTATTGTGCAGAACTTGATCGCCGAACATTGTTAGAAAGTATCTGCCATGGTGCATCGTGACGTGGTCTCTAAACAGGGGTTCACTAAATCAGCAACCCTGACTCCATCAATGCTCAGAGTAGACTAACCGTGGGTGCACTGTGAAGCTGAGTGTCCCCCTCACCTAACTCAACCAGTCTGAGTGCACTGTGACCCGTAGCAGCACAGCAAAAAAATGTATTTCATGACTTCTTGATGCACTCTGTATTGCTTCCAGGGCCGTTTTATGAATACTAAGTTTCTTTCAGCAATATAACTGGTTTTAAATGTGTAATTCCTGTGGAAAGAGCGCTTTGTGTAAGACATTTATGAGAAGTTGAAGACAATTGAAAAGGCATCCTAGATCTTTGTTTGTAATAGTACATGACTGAATTGGGTAGGTTGGTGACCTTGACTGGTTGACCTAAAGAGCAGGCAGAATAAGCATGCCTTCATGAAACTTCTTTATCTCCATCATAAAATCTCATGTTAAAAGAAGTTGGCTCCCTCAATTTTCTTGATTTATCCATGTCTGAAATTCTAGACTGTTTGAAATGTTCCTGTTTTCATAAAGATATGAATGTGAGCTTAAGTATCATAAGTATACATATCATTGACATAAGTCTCCCATGCCACAAAGAGAGAACATAAATTAAATGATAAAGATATGGGAAATTTAATGTGTACCCATGGCAACAATGAATTGTCAAAAAAATGTTGTACTCCTAATGCTCATCAAAGCCTTGGGCATGTATACGGTAAATTTTAAATGGAATAGCAAAATTATTGCCTTCCATTTCTAATTTTAGAGAATACCACAAAACTTTACTTAAGGCAAGGACCTTTTACTCAGTAGCCTAATTCAAAAAATAGAGTACTACTTGAGGGTCTACTTTTTTAAACTAAATCCTCAACATTTTCATATTTTTGTCCTCTAGTGTCAGGGAAAATCTCTTCATTATACTTATCTACTTTTTTAGACTGCCTTGTGGCTCATATCTACTATTAATTGATGCTGCAAGTACATATTTTCCTTCCACTTGACAACCACAAGTTTTCATTACTGTGAATATAATCAAGTGATTCTCCTTGATTTATTTCATTTTCTTAAGTTTAATTTGTCCGGTTATGGCTATTTGTAGGAACGACACAAATGTATTCTATGAACTTATGGGACCCATAAGCCATGGCAACCATTCAATAAATGTTGCAAAAACATTCAATAAATGTATTGGTTTCATAACTTATGGCATGGAGTTTTGAATTCTATAAGTAGCCAAGATGGCGGATGAGCAATCAAATGCTTGGAGACATAATTACTTGATAAAAGAATTGTTTTGAGACAAATGACCAGTTAATTTACTCTTACTGGCTAATTATTATGTGCATTAGCAATTATTCATAGGCTAATCTTTCATTAATTTTATCCGGTGGTAGAAGATTAGATCCATTATTGGAAGCTATTAACAATTGGTAAATAAGTTATGTAAATAGATGTAGTAGATGTGTTCCTGCAACCCAAAAATTTTTATGAGATCTATAACTTTATGGATCTCATAACTATTGATTCCATAACTAAATATTGTTGCAACTGGTCATAAGTCAGTCTGTACTTATCCCTTCTATCCTTTCGTCGATTAATGTACCTGGCAAAGGGAGAACTTTGAAAAGGTATGATTGAAAAAAAAAACAATGTGGAGGAATAGTTTGAAGGAAGTGCTAAACCATGGGTGGGTCTTGAATGTACAATGGGGAAGGCATGAATACATGTAACTTTTTCTTTTAGAGCCAGCAGATATGTTTTATTTCCTTAGAATCCTATCCCTAAATAAATCATAATCATTGTCATCATCTTGAAATCAGTTGTTTCAGCATGTCACTCTAGCATCAACAGCCTAACATATTAATGCTCCTTACCCATAAACATAATGCAACACTCGAAGAAATTTATACTTAAAATTGACAGTGTTGCAGTGAGAGAATTTTGTTAAAACTTAATGTTAGAAGTTGTGTGAGCCATGGCCTTCGGCTGTTTTAAATTCATCCTGTCAAGTTTATAATTCAACTTATCAAGATCCTACATATTGTGAGTTTTATCAAAGCAACATTTTGGGTGATGAGTTTCTTGGAGGCTTTCTACCTAATTAATAGTTATAATTGAACTTTAAATATATATTTATTGTATTAGCCCTATATTTTATTTCTTGGATAGCGATTGAGTCATCAAAGCGGAGCCGAGCGAAGAGGAAGCAGAAGTCGAGACCAACTTCGGTGGATGACTCAGCTGGGCACTTGAGTAGGCTGTCCCTGGGATCTAACTCAGGCATGGATTTTGACCTGAGCTTTGAGAAATCAGAAACATTAGAGGCAGAGCTAGAGAATTGTGAGCCATTTGATGAGTGTTTGCTCGTATCTTGCCCAGAGGAGTCTGAAAAGGACCCGCCTCCTCAGACTGAGGAAAGCTCTCGGCCCAGCACTGATCCCATAGCTGTGCCGAAGCAGTGTTCTTCCAGTTTGCCGACTGCTCGAGAAAGAAGGTTGAGTTCTGTTTGCGATGAAGATTTCCCTATGCTGTCCAGTGATGTCCATCAAGCTAGTGTTTCAGCTTCATCCAAGACTCCCAAAAACAGGTTCTTATTTAATTTTTATGGCTGTCTCATTTTATTTACTCAGTACATATTTTGCCCTTTTTCTCTGAATATAACATTTGAATTTGTTTTTTTTTACAACTTCTTGATGATGACTTTTTTGGATGAAATCTCTGCATTTTGTCTCTCTTGAAGTTGTCCTTAATTACTCACTATTGCACTTTTCTACTAGATATTTTAATATTACATCATGTTTCAGTTCACTAATTCTCCTTCAGGTACGAGACATATTTGACAAAGGAAGACACTGTGTACATTTCTTATGGGGATGAGTCGATTCCATTTTTTTTCAATTCATTTCTTTCAAATCGATTCCCAATTCTCAATTCCAATTCCATTGATTCTTATTCCTAATAACAGGTGGGATATTGATATATCAGTAGCGTACGACTATTATTTTAATTCAAGTGACAAGGTGAAATAAAATAACAAAGACAATTAAGTCGCTTAAAGTATATTTATTAACAAATAGCAAATATATCCTCAGCTTATTGAGGTAGATAAAAAGTACAAATCGATAGCCTACACCCAACATTACTGAGACAAATGTGATGTGATAAATGAAATTTGATTTAAATATTCATCCATCTGGAATCAATGGAATTGGAATCAACTTTAGGCGATCGATTCTTAATACCAATTCTAATCCTGAGAATCGGTGGAATGGAGAATTGACATTTGAATTTGACTCATCCTTAATTTATTAGTAGAGAAAGGGGTAAAAAAGGAGGAGTGGGGTTAAGGGTAAAGAGGATTTGGTGTGGGAGAGTGTAATATTCCGCATAACGGAATATTGGTAGATCCAAGGCAAAAGAAGCACGTCTGAATTTTCCTCGGCCTTCCCAAATTTTCCTCTTTCCTATCTCTCCCCCTCCCCCTTCCCGCAGGCTTTCGTAAAGTCTTGGGTCTATGACACAGGGCTGAGCGAGCAGCGTGTGAGAAGGCAAAGTCCTCTGCCAGTCATACTTCCTTCCTTCTGTGCCCCTTCCCCGCGTTCCCTCTCCCTCCCCTTCCCCCTCCGGATGGTGGCCGTCGGCCACTGGTGACTTGGCGCGCGAGCGAACACGGGGCGCGTGATGGTCAAAGGGCATCTGGAACATTCGAGAGAAACCTCCCCTCCTTTTCCCTTTCTCCCCCTACGCAGACGACCCCTCTTGGTGGGTGATAAAAGGGAAAGTCTTTTTGGGGGCGGGGAAGTTATTTTGCTTCGTCTTGGAGGCTGCGGTCGGAGGGACGGTTGGTCCATCGCGAGTGGGACCGTTAGCGAGGGACATCGAAGAATCTGCGGGACAAGTAACAAGTGAGAGCTGCCTAGCGCCCGTCTGTATAAATAAGTAAGAATAAACCATTACATTATTCTCGTGGGAATGAGGTCTCTCCCTTTCGCTGATTTAACCCCCCTGTTCCGAACCCGAGTATAGAGTCGGTTGCCCATCTTAACGGGGTGGCACGACAAGAGGATAGGTGAATGGTGGGTTTACTCAGAGAGGGTGAGAATTGAGGTTTAGGAAACTGAAATTAAAAACCAGAAGGGGAGAATTTTGGAAGGTACCGAAACAGGGAAGAGGCAGTAACCTTATGCATCCCTTATTTACACCCTGTTTTAATTCAATCAAGACAGTCTACACTGCATTAACTCTCACCCTTGCCTCACTATCATTGTACGCTACTTTCATTGCTGCTCATTCACTCTATAGTTCTTCAAAACCTTCCATGGGTTATTTCCATTTACAGGTATACCTCACTAAATGTCATTAATTGGTTCCATGAGAACTGACATAAGTCGATCCAGCTGTCCTGAAAACCACTAAAATAATCCCAATTTTACTTAGAGTAGGTATGTGTTAATGTGCAATAGTGTATATATGACAGGTTTAGTTAAACAATTTTTTTCATTAAAATTGAATGTACTTTAATGCCCAAGTGAAAAAGAGTCATTAGGAAGACGATGTAACGTAATTCCAATCCAATATTCAGAATATTGCAAATGCACATCTTTTTGCTCTAGTACACTGCTCACTTCACGACATAAAAACGAACTTGCTTCATTTCATTTTTTTCCTACCTTAGACTCGTAGCAGCACCCATCAAAATAGTTTGGGAGTAGACTTCATGAGCTCTGGCAATATTTTTCTGTGCTCATTTTCAGCTAAAGCATCAAACATGGAAAAAATTAAAGTTTTTAATAACTTATTGGTAAAAGGTTCAAAATTTTCAATTGAACATTTTGATTAATTTACTGAAAATATTTGGCCTTGATCGTCATTCATTTGCACTATTTTTTTATGTCCATGCAAAACAATAGATAGTTCCCAGTTTTATCACTCCTGTCTCTAACAGCTCTAGACTACACGCTTCAAAACAGCCTGGTAGTAGTCTTGTCTCTCATCTCCACAACAGGCGTATGGGCCTGCATGGAAGCTTTAAATGTATTTCAACTATATTGGTGAGAAAGTTCTTAACTCTGTGATACACTTTCATGAACTGAGGCGAACGAGTGAAATGCTTGCAGATCATTTCAAACGAAATTAGAATCCTCGCATCATGATAACTTTTGCAATGCACAAATGGTTTCCATATCAAATGAAACTTCCATCTGTTTTGCAAGCACAATATCATCTAACCATTATCTATTTTTTATTCCTTTTCTGAGTGTCTTCATATGTCTGGTTTCTCCCTACAATGCCAGTGCCAACTGATGTAGGGTTGGTAGTGTTAGGAACTACATATTTCAGCTACAAGGATATGTATTCCAACTGCAATTTAGGTTCCTCCTCCACCAAATCCTTTTCACTTATTAACAGCAACAGAACTGACTTGTTTTCATTGTACACTGTACACCTGATGATGGCATATCAGCTGAAGCTGGGAATTGTGATGTATCGGGTTTGCCGGAGCTTTGCTGAGGAAACGCAGAGGGAGAATTTAGGCAAGAAAACAACCCCAGTCATCTTAAAACAATTTATTAACACCTGCGAGTTACATACATTCACCCATTCTGTCCAAATACACTCTGCTCTCCTTCGTTGGAAAATCGCCAACTTGCATTCCCAGGTAGCGGTTTCGCCGGATGTGGGGTGGAAGAGGAGGAGGAGAGCTGGGAGAGGCTAAGGCTCTCTCGTTCTTGGGTGGATGGTAAGGGGTAGGGGCGGCAAGAGGGAGAAGAAGCGTTATATTGCAAGAGGGCTGCATTTTAGGGCAGGAGGGGACTCTCGAGCATGGGAACAGCATGGTTGTAAAGGAAGCATTGTCGTGTCCCAAGTGGCGGAACGCAACGAATAGGAAGCTTCGACCCGAGTGGCTAGGCCGAAGTTCCTGATTAGGGTATAGGCGCTAAAGAGTGAAAACTCAAGCGTATCTGCAAGGGTTTATTATCGAATAGCCCTTACCGGAGAGCAGCATGGCCTCCGGCTACACCCTGGAGATTGTTCCCCGAGTTGAGAATTTTCGGGGTTTATATATGATTCTGGAGGTCCAGAAGGTGGCAGGCAGAGGCGTGGGAGGAGACTTTCGCTAACAATTCCCACGGGAAAAGTTCACAGGGCGTCTGGGTGCAGCTGCATTAAAAAGCCAACACAACTTGGTGGGCATTTGCAAAAATTATGACACCTAGTTAACGAGACAGCTGACTGACCCTTTAAAAGGACATGAGACCTATCTCCTCCCTCCACCCCTGACGCGACCCTCTGGCCCGTTCCCACACTAGACGACGCCAAGGGTTCAAAACTTACAAAATACGGTCTGGTGAACACACCTAGTGCTTATACCTAGAGGAGGAGATGGCGTACATAACAGCATTGCACACTTACAGAATGTTTAACCACCTGCCTAGGGACGACGAGATATCTCGTCATGCAGAGGTGGCATTTAATCTGGGGATGATGAGACGTCTCGTCATGTTCCAATTTGCATTCTCCCATTTGGGCGTGACAAGATATCTCACTGGGAGTTTCTTATGTACCTTCCTTCATCCTTCAAATATGCTCTCTGGCCAGCAGATGGCAGCTTCAGAGAATATTTTCAGAGAACTGTGGCTAAAAAATTTTATTGTTACAAAACAAATTTTCCCCAAATGAAATGCACTTTTTGACAAATTTATTCGCCAGTCAAGTGGTTAATATAATAAGTCAGCAACAAACACAAAATTGTACTCTTAATTCAATGATAGAAATATTCCTTAAAGTGAGATCTTCATCCTACGATCTTAAGATCGTTGCTAATGAGTTTGCAAAAACTTCAGTATACCACAGGAAATACGAGAGAAAGAGATTGTTAACAGCAGTTAGAATATTGAAAAATTGAAATGCTGCAGGCATAAGTGGTATATTAATTGAAATGCTACCTCAGTAAGTTGTTTAATTTGCACTTAACACCTTTGTTGTTCCAACAAATTGGTGGAATGCTATAATAGTTTCCTGACACAAAGGAAAGGGTGGGATGACTGACTGTAAAAATTATAGAGCAATCAGTTCATTGGGCACTCAGGGTAAATTGTTCGGTTAAATATAAAGTGAAAGATTGAGGGAGATAACAGTTGACAGAATCTGGGAAGTACAGTGTGGGTTTATGCCTAGCAGGGGATGTAGTGATCAGATTTTCACACTTCAGCTAGGGCTAGAGGAATGCATGGGTGTCCAAAACAAGGGGTTCTATTCAGTATTTGTAATTTAGAGAAGGTTCATGGCAGAGTGCAGGTATATGTCGAATTATATCATTTCACATTATGTCAGTCCCGCAGATGAATCGGTTGTTCTGGCTAATTAATGGATAAAATAGGGCAAGATATGCTGATACTACCAAGTGTGGGTCAAGATGCTAAAAGCTGAAAGCAAACTTAAAATAGAAAAATATGAGAAATTGCATGGAAATGAAGTAAAAAATCCTTTAAAAACAAATATATTCTTCAAAGTAAATTACATTATAGGAATAATAAGTAAATTAAACTAATAAAGTAAGTGTAGATGACATTGCATTCACAATACATGCAAACATGAATGGGGATAAATGGAGTGATGCATTCAGAAGAAATGCCTGGTAACCTGCCAGTAGATATTTAGCTGTAGTCATGATAATCACAGCCAAATGCCTTGTGTATCTTCTACTTCAGTTAACAGCCCTGGGACTGGTTTGCAGCAACTCATCATTCTTCTCTTTTCTCCACCATCCTCTTCAATTCATAATATGAAGTTGTGTTTGTGTTTGTTGTTATCTGTGTGATGTATGTAAGTGGTGCTCTTACTCTAGTGTTTCTCCCTTCCATCAACCCTTCGATGATTCTTGCTAGCAGGCCATTTTGTCTGAGAGTGTGTCCTATCATATTTGCTCTTCTTGTTTTTAGGTTCCTCATGAAGCTTCTGCTTTCTCCTGCTCTTCTGAATACTTCTTCATTTGTTATATGCTCTACCCAACTGATCTTAAGCATTATTCTCCAGCACCAAGCCTCAAAAGCCATCAACTTCTTTTCTTCTGGCTTCCTTATTGTCCCATGTTTCGCTGCCATTGAGACTACTATGCTGTTATGCAGCTTGCCTCATTAAAAACTGCTACGAATGAACATAGTGTGTCTAACAGCTTTTAGAGAGATTAAGTTGGGAGCCCCTAGAGCCTCGGAGGCTAACGCTAGGCTTAGCTTGCTTGAGAAATTCAGAACTGGTGTGTTTCAGAGCGACACCGAGAATATAATCATGGTGCCTCAGTACATCTTTAGGTCTGACAGAAGCAATAAAATAAGAGAGATGCATTGCCGAACAGATAGGTACAAAACTCGTTCTTCCCATGCACAATAAGCAACCACAATAAAAACCATCTCTAAATACACTTCCATAATTACACATCACCATTCCTTGTGTTTGTGTTTTTGCTGTCAAGGGCCTTACCCAGAGCGATAATAAATTATTTACTAACTCCTCCCAAAACTTTAAACCAGACATCTCTACATGGCTGGTGTCCTAACACCCCCTGCCACATGCCAATGCGGTGGATTTCAGGGTATTATGTAGATGTAGTGCATACTATCGTCTACTGACCGCATTGCTAACCCACAGCAATCAGTTTAACACATTCTGCCTCCTGTGCTTGGTTTCATATGCATACAAAATATCCACTTTTCTCATTTACATTTCATCCATCGACTCATTCTCTTTTCCATACATGCCTCTCACTTTTCTATGTGTCCAGGAAGTGCAATTTGTATTGCCTTATCCGTCTTTTGAAGAAGTAACTTGACATAGCTTCATCAGCCCATCGTGGCTTAGGCCCTCCTTGGCTATTGTTTGACTGTGATCTGTGCTATTGGTATAACCCTCGTCCATGTGTTCCAGCACTCCATACATACCTCCTAGTGCTGGGTTGTGGGCCACAGGATGCCGACTCTCAAGATAGTCCTTTTAGAAGGGATAATTTCTCAAGAAGTAGAGTGCAAGTAGGCCCTAAGATATTACTAGGCTTTCGTTTCTTGTGTAGCTTACTGGAAAAAAATTTGCATTAACTGACTGGTAGAGCACCATAGCCATGAGGGGAGAAAGCTGTGCATGGCTTGCGTATTGCAAATCTGGTTACCTTCCATACTCTATGGAACCTTGTAGAATAACTTTAAACTGCCTTTTTTTAAGGTTAAGTCACTATCAAGAACCTTAAAAGTTCTTTTGTGAGGGTTTAAATATTGATCTTCATTTACAGTCATGCTTGATTTATTTGTGACATTAATTGCAGAAGAATGACTAAGATGTCACAGAAGGAAAGGAAGAAGCAACTTATGTCAGCTTCAGCTATTAAGAAGGATGTTGAAAATGGTGATTCGCCTTGTAAACCAGAGGTAAACCCGTGGGGGAAATTGGCTGCCAGTCCGCATGAAGGGTCTCCCATGCAAGTGGAGCAGCCCTCACTCTCAGAAATCATGGATGAAGAAAGGAGGCGACGTCCTCCTCCCCGCAAACTGCAGTACAGCGACAGCACTGGCGAAGAGAATAAACAACAAAAACCTTTCGTGTGGTGAGTTAATTGCATTCAAATGAAGTTTCTCAAATCTAATGGGAACTTAATTGGCTATTCAATTTTCATTGAGAATAAATGTGGACCCCAGAAGTCTAGGGGTCTAAGTGACATTTTTGAAAAAAATAAGTTAGGTACAGGAATGGAATGTGAAAGTATAAATCTTTTAGGTGGTAAAGGGATCCAAGTGATTTTCTTGACAGGTGCTGCTATCTAGGGTAATGTCTCGTAACTACTTAATGGGTTGTACCAAACATTTTCAACTTTGACTTAAGTTTTCTCTAAACAATGGTTTTGTTACTTAGACTCCTTGACTTCTGGGGTCCTCAAATAATGGTGGTAAATGGAATGCTTACTTTAAGAGTTCATTAGGTACCTGTGTTGTCTTCTCGGGTGTGGCACCAGGTTAGGCTCTCAATAGGTGACTTTTCGATGGACAGGGTGAGGTAGCATAATGTGCTGATTTGAATTTTTACCTTAGGGGCCGCTCAAGTATTACGTAAGACAATTTGTGCCCTTTTTGACCTCCCCCTCCTCCCCCAATGTAAGACAATGTGAGATGTTCCCAACCCCCCCACTCCCTCTCCGTCTTATGCCTGACTCACACGATCATTTTTTCCGTCCCTTTTAAGGGCCCCCGCGCACTTGCAACTTTTTCAAAGCAACTGTTTAGTTACTTAGAAGAAGTTCCAATGAAACACACGGTAGTGACTGTGGCCTCACGCACGGGCGACTTTTTAGTTGCCGCAACTAAATAATTGCGTCGGAACCTATTCCTAAGGTGAGTAAACTGTTGCCGGCAGGAATAGGTAGGTTTTTGCCCAACCCCGCGCACTGTCAACTATTCAGTTGCTTGACGGCCCTTGTTCGGAGCGCTTTTCGGAGTACTTCAATAGCTACTAATATAAAGCAATAAAAACGTTGTATTTCCATTTCTTTTGCAATAAATAATTTAAACTATTAGTGGTATTAATATTTTCCTTACCTTAGAGTCACTGCCAATCTTTCTTGAGGTGGTACAGCCTGTCGTAATGATGTATTTTGGTAAGTTATTCGAGGTCCAAGGGTAACCAGCAGTTGATCAAAAGTTTCTATGCTCATTCTAAAATAATTAAAGAACTTATTTGGATGTTCTTTCAATCTATCAAACAGCTTATAAAATTGCCCATCAAGAAGTCTGGAAGTAATTACTGGATGTACCCAAAACTTTTTGTTCCTTTGCTTATTTTTTCGCTGTCTCAGAATGAGCGCAACAACACAAGTAGTTTTCACGAGATCCATTGTAAACTGAGCTGAGAGGTAACTATTTAATCGCCAGTGCGTGGTGGCGGGCAACTCACGGGTGTGTAAACTGTGTAGTTGCCGGTGTTTAAAGTTGCCAGTGCGCGGGGGCCCTAAGGGATAGCTCCAATGATAGCTCAAATGATCGCTCAAAAATGATCGTGTGACTCGAACAAAGTCAGGGATGGCTCCAGCGATAGGGATCCCTATAGCTTTTTCCATCCCTGGGCACGTCCCTTTTTCCGTCCCTGGAGGCATCGCTGACTCCACCATTTAGCCAATCAGAGTGCTCGGTCGCAAAGAGCGACTCTAACGCCACGTTCGGCTTTCAATGGAATGAGAGTAGTTAACATAGAAATGATGCGAAAAGGGACGGAAAAAATGATGGAAAAAGGGACGGCCAAAATGACAGTGTGATTCAGAAAATGATAGCTCGAGCTATCATTGTCACGGTCCCTGAAAAGCTATCATTGGAGCTATCCCTTAAAAGGGACGGAAAAATGATCGTGTGATTCAGGCTTTACATAGGACGTTAGATATTTGAATCTACTTTTAGTTAAATGCTCGCTTTGGTTGAGCATGGAGGTAATGTAGCTAGCCAGTCCAGCGACAAAAGTGGAGCATTGGCGTAGCGGTGAGATTACGGAAAACATGCTATTAACAAGCTGATGCTCTGTGTCACTGCTAAATTGCATCTGGGAACGATGCATTGTTTCAAGATGGACAAAAATCTTACGTAAATTGGTTCCAGACCCCCTGTCCCCCTACATACGGCAATGTAAGATGATCCTATCCCCCCGACCCCCAAAAATGTCTTATGTAATACTTGAATGGCCCCTTGACTTGTTAACCCCAGCATAATATTGTGAACAAGAATTTTAAGCCACTTGTTGGATACAATTTTTAAAACAGAGTAAAGGTAAATTTCCAATGTTGTTAGTGTGTGGAGAAAAAATAATTACAAGGATACCTATAACACCTTTTGTTTTAGTGACCCTTCAAATCGACACATGCTGCCAGACCCTGTACAACTCACTCATATTCCTCAGGACAAAAATTTAGTACTGTGTGAAAAGAAAGAGCTCTTTTCCATGAATAGCTTTATCATCACAATGTGTTTCAGCTCATGTGGCCATCATCAGGCGACAGTAAAAACTTGCCATTAATTTTCCCATTTCACTGCATGTTTAGAACAAAATTATGGAAAGTTTAACTAATAAATTCAGGCTTCACTTTGTGGAACCTCTCCATATCGGAAATCATAAACTTTCAAGTAATGGTCCACTAATATTTTTATTGTTTACGACCCAGGTTTCGTCACGTAATGACATCTTCAGGTACAGATATTATCTCACATGTGTATGTATACAAAATCAGGTGCAGAGGAAGGCGGGGAAGGGATGGGGGGAGAAGGAAAATCCGTTGGAGTATGGTGTAATGGGTAAGGGGCAGGTAGGGAGGGGTCGGCAAGGGGGGGAAGCGTTGGGCTGATTGGAGTAAATTGGAGTTGGAAGGGGGGGGGGAAATTGGGAGGGGAAAAATAAGAAGAACAAACATACTTTTTCCTTAGAAATTTAAAAATACAATTTATACACAGGCAGACGGTGATTAGCAAATCCAGGCTATTGATGAGAGTACAGTTCAAATGGAGTGGAAGGCTCTTTGTTGATGCTCAATGATGGTTTAATTACTCGGAAAACCTAGGTAAAATAAAAAAAAATAGGTAAAAGATTATATACAATGTATTCACAAGTCCCTGAGATTAGCAGTCCGGGCTATTGATGCGGGTGAGTTTCAATTGGAGGGGAATGCACTTGGGAACTTAGTTTATGGCTACTGATGATCACTTACATGGAAGACCGTTGAGACTGGGAAGACCGTTAAGGGGGGGGGAGGTTGGAGTGAGAAGCACTGTTGTCACTGAGGAAATAGTTCATTTAGTGGGATAAAGAATAAGGGGGAGTGGGAAGGAAACAATTGCTCATTCGCCAGGGGCACGTTGTTCTTGGAGTGCTGGGTGATCTCCAGCGATTCCAAGGCGTCGAGTCTCCTCCAATTTCTTTCTGAGTGAAGGACCACCGGTATGAAGTCACTCCTATGTTTTTGGTCCAGCAGGAGCTTGGTGAATTTTGACTGCACTTTCTTCTTATCAAAACAATGTTTATGCTCATTCACTCTTATTCGAACACTTCTTTCTGTTTTCCCTATGTATATGACACCACATTTATTGCACTTCAGAGAATACACACCACTTTTTTGAACGTGTGGGAAAGGGTCTTTGGCATTGAAAAGAATGTTTTTAAGGGTTGATGGAGTATAGAAAGCAATTTTGTAATTCTCCTTTGAGAAACAAGATGTTATAGAGTGTGAAATCTTCCCTAAAAAAGGTAACCTGCACCACTTCTTTGGATTGTTGATGGGGGACAGTGAAGTCAAATTGATATGGCCTGTTTCTTGCGGGATTTATCTATAATATTTATGATGATTTCTTTTCAGTAACCATTTACTTTGGCGATGTGACTAATAATGTTCCATTCCTTTGTGTAGTTTGATTTGCTGAGAGGGATTTTAATAAACCTATTAATTAGTGCATAAAAAGCTGCGGTCTTGTGTTGGAAGGGGTGGCATGAATCGGCCGGAATAATTACATCTGTGGAAGTAGGTTTGCGGTAGATGTCAAAATAGTGTTTCCCTTTCTTCAACTGAATGTTCAAATCTTGGTAGTTGATGGAAAGGTTTCCTATTTCCATTGTGAATTTGATTTTACTGTTGAGTGCATTAATAAATGTGAGAAACAAGTCCAACTCCCTAGTAGTGCCCGTCCAACAACACAAAACATCGTCAACGTATCTGTACCATATACCGTACCGTGTACCGTATCGTGAGTTCTGGAAGAATCGCATGGAGAAGAAACTAATTTTATTCTATAACAATGTTATGCTTCCAGAAATAATTGACCTAAGAGTATGTAGATCAATGAAAATCAGGGAACCTAATATGTCAGTATGAATGGTACGTGATTACCTTGGTTGCGCTATAAAGAAATAAAAATATAAACCTAAATCCAAAAAATAGTTTCCTTTATGGGAACTGTGATGCGTAGTATAAAGTAAAATAACATAAAGGTAATAGTTCGATGCTTTGCGGTATATGTGTTTTAGGATATAAGAATTATGTTCACTGACTTCTTTTTCCGACCATGATTCCAGACTCTGCTTTCAGAGGAAGATACACCAAAAATGATGATTTATTCCAATGATGAAGGAGACATATCAACCGCTGGAAAATGAAACCTATTCATAATTCGAACGCAATCAGCCAACATTTCCAGATATAAATTTTCAATCTAAGAATATTTCAAGCGGAAAAATACATGGATGATTCCTTATAAAGTTAAACTATTTAAGGTGGGAATAGTCCAGAAAGTGAAATATTTTCTCTACATATGTATTGAAATGCGATGGCTAGATATCAGTCCTTCTCGCAAGGGAATCAGATTTCTAAGCAAGTTAGTCACGATTTGTGAGATACTAGATGGACAAAATTTTATCGCTGCCCTCGTCGCTCTGCTCTGAAGAGGGTCGTATATTCTTTTGAATGTATGAAGTGCCTTGAACATCGTGTGAAGTGGAACACTGTAGAACGCCGTCCGTCGTATTTATTAGGCTGTGCTGGCAGAAATGCCACTTTGTAATGCACAAATCACTATTCGGAATCATGATAGACTAAACATACTTATCGATTGCGCATTGACTTTATCTACAAAAGCGTATCAACCCAACGGCGATCGTTATACAGTTTGAACTACATACTTCATCTGTGAATAAAGCATGCGCTTCTCGTTGCTTGAGCCGTACGGATCTTTGGCGATTTTTCCCCGCAGCCCTCTCTAGATATTGTTTTTGCCCACTCTTACGGCCCAAAGGAAGGGGGAAGAAGGCAAAAAAAAACTTCTGCCTTAGTCTTACTGACGACCATTTCCATGATCCTTATCGGGCTCACTTAGAATTTTCTCCGCAATAAAGTATCTGGTTACACTCGTTAACCCCCTCTCCCTGATAGCTTCTGTTGGTTTCGCAGTTTCATTTTACTCACACTGGGGGCTGGGGAGGGGGTCTTGAAGGGAAGGCTGGGGAGGGGGACCAGAGGGTCTTGAAGGGGAAAGACCCAGGAGGAGGGGTGATGGGAATTTGTTCGGATACATAGTTCAGCTGATCGTCATTTGCCCTGTCGCCATGTCACGTGAGAGATTCACACCACTTGGCACCCACCATTGGCCTTAAGCGGAACCTGAGTTAAATGAGAACCTGTCTTATGTGGAAAAAAGTTGGTCCCCGCAATCGTAGTAAGGTTTTACATGCATTGGCCCCCTGTGTTAAATGAAAGCTGTCAAACCCGGAAATGGAATCCAGTCCCTGGCATGTGAACCTGGGGTAAGCGGAATTGCAAAGCGATGAAGATGGCTCCCTGACAGATAGTATAAAAGAAGACAAAGCCTGTGAATCTGAAGAAGATATAAGTGTAACATGCAAAGGAAACATAAAGTCCTGCAAAGAAATGTTGGTTTCTTTAAAAAAATTGGCAGAATGTAGTCATACCAAAGGTAAAAATGATTTATATAACATCTTAAATGGGGCCATCGGCAACTGAGAGAATCATGTTATACAGGAAGAAAGGGAGCAACAGACAAAAATGACATTATATGCATAATTTATGGATAAGTTTTTATGTTAATTAGTTCAAATGAAAGAAATTACTACAATGTGATACTGTTTCATTATTTCATAATAATTTCACCAATGTGTAGAATTTGAGTCAAACCAACCTTTAAGGCGATGCATGAAATGGGTGTTATAAGGCTTTCAAGGTCTTTTTTGAAATGTCCGACCCCAGGTTAAGTGGAAACCTGTCTTATTCGGAATTAAATAATGGTCCCGAGAGATTCCACTAAAGACAGGTTTCACTCTATCCCCTATGAACCACTACCCCAACCAACTAAGAATAGTTACTTATCATTATGGATTATTGGTACTCGACTTATGATGGGAGTTAAATTTAATGCTTAGATGCATAGCATCAATGGGACCTATTTTGAGCTAATTTCAGTGTAACCTTCAACAAAAAATCTGTCATTTAATGCAGGAGCGTGGAGGGCTCCCCAGGGTTGCCTCCCATGGATGGTGCTAGAGGTGGTGGTGGATGGCCAACCACACCTCCTTCAAGTGAAGAACAAGCAGTGGGACCAAAGTCATTCAATGAAATAGTTGCCGATGAAATTAAGCAAAGAGAAATGACAAAGAAGATGATGGATAAGCCATTGAACTTCACTCTGGTAAATCCCCTCTTAAGTACTCGATGTAATGGCATTCTTGTGTGTTCGGTTTGTGTGCATGATATGATTTTTAACCTCTCGCAGTTTAGTTCTTAACCTTATCATCCCTGTGCATCTTACTGTAAAGGAACTGATATATTAGAGATTACCTTTGGACATTTGAGTTCTGGGTCAGTCTATGTCAAATCATCCAGAAAATTTTCAAAATGACACCCACCGATTCTGATTTTTATGAAATTTTTGTCACTAGCTACTATTGCCAATTTAATGACTGATAAAATATTTCCTCTCTCACTCTCATAATTTGCAAGATATGAGGGGTCAAAGTTTGGAAATTTTGCTCAGAAGTAACGGTAGTGGGATTCAACTTTCAGAGTACAGGGCACTAGGTAAAAATTTATAGCACAGTAACCTATTAACATACCACCATGAAATTTTTACCTCTAATCTATTTGAGTACATAGAAGGGTGATAGAAATATTTTCTATCATCCTTGCATAGCTACCTTAGCCACAATAATGTCATTGGTTGTTAATTGACCAAGTCTTTGAACTCAAAACCATTACTTCATATGTTCACTATTATCACCCTAAGGCAGAGTACCTAGTTAACTCATCCAATTTTTTAAAATTGGACCTAAATGTGTGCTCTAATAGACAGAGAAATAAAAATGGTGGTGTTTTGACTGCCACTATGAGTATTTCAAGTTTTACTTTTTTCTGTCTTGGTGAGCAGGATTTTGGAGACATACGTAAAGATACTTGTAACCGTATCCAAATGCATCCAGTCTTGAGGAAATATTTGAAATAATGGTCAGTGAAGGAAAGGCCCAACATCTAGTTTTATTGAATGTGCCTCTTGTTCATAAGTTTTTTTTTTAAGAATAATACTTGTCTCATGGCAGCCGAGGAGAAAAATCTAATGAAGATAAGACATTATCATTTTTTTCCATCCATACCAAAAGAAAGTCCATTGCCCTTCTCTTCTTATAAGTAACAACCATATCAACATCAGCCGCGAGACCAAGTTCTTGGGAATCACTCTATCTGAAACTTTAAACTGGGCAAATCATATTGATTATCTATCTGACAAACTTCACTTCCACTTGTACACATAACGAAACCTCCGCTAGGAAGTATCCACCAATACATTACTGTCAGTATACTATGCCCACATCTACTCCAGAATTAGGTATGGTATCATCTTTTGGGGCATGTCTTGCCACAGCACACGAATATTCAAGCTACAGAAACGAGCTATCAGGCTAATAGCAGGAATCTCACAGCAAACCTCCTGCAAACCATATTTTTTGAAATACCGAGTCCTCACCCTACCCTGCATCCTAATCTTCGAAGCTGTAGTATTTGTCAGAAGAAATCAACATCTATTCCATCGGAATAACCAAGAACACATGCACTACATGCGGCAGCACAAAGATATCCTCTGTATGAGCAAAGAATTAGCTCTCACAAACAACAGTCCCTACCACACCATCACACAAATATACAACAAGTTACCCAACCACCTCAAAGAAGTAGAAAAAGAAGGTATTTTCAGAAATAAGGTAAAAACATACCTAAGAAATAATCCATACTATTCAGTATCAGAATACCTAAATTAATTGTCAAAATTGCTACTAAACTCTTTTATTTTATATTAATGTAATATGTCATGGTATATTTTATATAAATGTGTTGTTAATGTGATAATATTAACACAGGAAAAATGCGGTATCATCTTCTTGTATTCACTATCATATATAATGCACCATGGACTTTCGGTATGTACTTATATTTTACCCTGCCTTGTATTCATAAACTTGACTTGCCTTATGTCTTTATGTTGACGAACAGGGCCAATAAAGTTATTATTATTATTAAAAGAGCACAAATGTTTCAGCAACTGTGAAATGATGCACTTCTTCTGGCAATTACCTATTTTTACGAGTGTATAGTTCATGAAAAATGTAGAATTAACATTTATTATACCCATATTATGCATTATATGATAAATAAATTATTTAAATTATACGCTTACATTATAAAACTTACTTTTAATCTGTGGTGAAACATGTCTGGATGGTGATATATTAATTGGTTACTGAGCTATGAATTTTTACCTAGCACCCTATACTCTGAAAGTTGAATCCCACTACCTTCTGAGCAAACTTCCCAAACTTTGACTCCTCATATCTTGCAAATTATGAGAGTGAGAGAGGAAATATTTTACATTGGTCATTAAATTGGTGATAGTAGCTTGTGACAAAAATTTCATTAAAATCCAAGTCTGTGGATGCCATGAGCTGGGTGAACTGACTTCTTTCACTGTATATGATTTGTAAAATATTTGCACATTTGTAGTCATAGATTGTTTAGTATTCATAATTATGAGGTCACAAAATGTTCTAATTTGACCATTATCAAGCCAAAATTATTATCTTTTGCATAAAATTGTAGGTGTTGGAAATAGGCTCATTCGAGGAAATTGTAAAAAATATTGAGAATAATGTTTTGAATATCTAAGCCTGTGGAATACTATGGACCTGATATTTAATTTTTCCATTAAATTTTCTTTTTAAAGGCTATTGATACAGCCTCCTAATACCTTTTCACAGCCATAAAATACTAATTATCTCTTTGATCGTGCCATGTCATTGCTGGCATTCAAAGCATTTAAAGTTCTTTGAGGGATTGTAAATTTCAAGGGCCTTTCAAATAAAGAAGATTTATCACGTATAACATTTGTACTTTGTGCCATCAGGTAGTGATGTTTTCAAGGATCGTTGCTTCATGGAGACATTCATGGTTTCATTTAAACATTATCAAAATTGTTTCATGTTAGTGCATTCTCTGTCCCCTTCCCTTGGACTAGAACCATGGCAGAGTTGAACAGCTTGCACATGTCAATGACCCATGGAGCTACTCTTGTTGGTGTCATAATGATGGCTCCTTATAGAGCAACTAATGCCAGATTGGTTGAAGGGTTGGCGGGGGCTGAAAGTTAGCTCTCATAATGGAAAACTGGAGAACAGAGCATATTAATGGTAGTGTAGTGTGTTAAGAATATTACTAGATGACTTATCATTCCAATTAGGAGATGACAAGGCTACCTGTTAATATTGCTAAGACTGAATGGAAGTCACTGTCTTCATCGTCATCTGCTCCATTCTAATACTTCCGATACCTACAAGTCAACGTTAAATTAAGCAAGTAATGTCATGAAAAACATGTGGCATGATATTGATTAAAAAAATTGGTGAAGTCCGAAACTGCATTCAAAACCCATTTATTTAACCATGATTGACATAATAAACATAATAGGACATGTCCAAGTGTCAGTTACGTCCACCTATGTCCCTGTTACCAATGATTAGCTCCATGTTGCAGTCTGAAACTTCAGTCTGTTCAGGTCTGAAGTTGTATATGTTTATGCTTTGATGCCAACCATATAAGCCAAATTACTTTTCTGATGAGAGTAGCTCCATCACAAGTTTGTTCCCCCTCTTAATTCCACTGAGAAAAAATAGACTGGTAGAACAAAAATGGATATCCTTCAGTTTATATCTCCAACAAAGATAACGAGACAATCTTGAACTAGAGTATTTTCTCTCCAATATCATTGAATCCACAGTCAAATCTTGGGCACACGATAGATTGAGGGGATAGGTGGTTTCAAGCTCTCATCCTTAACATTCACATGTTTATCAAATGGAAAAAATATGAAAGGTCTTGTTAATAGACCTTAGTGAACAGATTAAAATCATCTTGTTTGCTAGCCAAAGAAATTCAAACAAAAATTTGGATATAGTTTCTCTATTGGAGCTTTAAAGATTTTTGGTATTACCCTGACCTCTGGAGAAAATCCAAAATACCCTTGCCATAAAAATTTACATCTCATTCTTACTTTTCAAATGCCCTAATACTTTATACCACATATTATGTTGTATGTTTTTCTATGCCCTACTCAAATTTTTAGCTTTCTTGTAGTTGTATTCATGTTATTGACTGTGATGAACATCTACTTGATGCCGATGAGGTTCACATGGAAATCACCTCTCAAGTTCCAAATCTAGCTAGACTCCTGATACTTATTGGAAGAGGTTGTCTTATTATTAAGTATACGTGTTTCACTAGAGACCATTTCTGGTGAAAGAGTTTACAAAATGATGGCCTGTCTCATGGCATAACTATGAGTTATCCTATTTACATATTTACGAATAGGCTTACACACTTATAAGGCCTTGCTGCTAAATAATTTTCATTGCATTGTTGTTGGAAATACGTTAGAATCACTTGGCTGTCCTTAAAATTTCACTTGTTAATGCATGAGAGAGATTTAATGGCGTTCTGGAAGAAATAGTTGTAGAAAGTTTTAAAGGAGATAGCGTGTTAGGTGGGGACTGTCCAACATCCTACCAGGTAAATGTTGGATTATATTATGGTAATTACAGCAGGGTTGGTATGCATCTTGAAAGTCGGGAAAAGTCTGGGAAAGTCAGGGAACTGAAAAATTGGTCTGGAAGTCAGGGAATTTTATTGTTGGTCAGGAAAAAATTACCCGCGTTCGAATTCAATTTGGCATATGACTTGTTCACCTGCAATACAGATCCCATACTTCATTGTGCTGAGGTGTGAGACTTGCGCCGAATAACTGGGTAAGGAGAAGGGGATACAGCGTCAAAAAGACCAAAAATGCAGAATATCAACGGAGAAAGATAATTTCAAAAAAGTTAGAAAGAGTAATCCCAGGATTGGAAGCTTGAAACACGCGACCCTCTCCTTGCTTCACAGAACATATCTGAAAGATCCCCAAAGCTCTGGACTCAGCAGTTGTTTCTAAAACACCAGAGTGCATCGCCGACCTCATATTCGAAAATTCCCCTAGGGACAATAGTGAAACATCCATTCATTTCATGTATGCTTCACGAACTGTTGAGTCACCTGAGGGGAAGCACTGGAGGGTAATTCTGGTGGAGGGGAAGGCGTTGCCGCTGATTTCAAATGCTTTGGCGCAAGTGAACCTCGTGAAGCTGATTGCTAGGGCTCAGGATTACCCAAATTGTAGCCTAGTCGTAGGATATGTGCATTATATAAGAGTCTCCGTTTGTAGATGAAGGACTCTTTTAGTCTTTGTTCGGATGAATTTTCCAAATAAGATTTTGTGCTGTGGTGATGCACGTCGAAAAAAAGCCAAAATTCATCAATTTTGACGAGAATTTTCTTAACTTGGGAATTTCATAGATAAAAATACCCCGAGGAAAACAAATATTGAACTTTTGTTCAAATCAAAATAAAAATATATCTCTGAGTAAGCATAGCCCGGGAATTAGAGATAGTTTGCAGCGGCTTTTTTTGGCGAGGTAGGGAGCTCCCTGAAGTATGCAATGAAATGTCACTCTTCAAAAATTTGAAACACTTTCTACCATAGTGAGAACCAACTATCAAAATAAATTTGTTTGTGATGCTTTATTTATGCTCTATTTTATGTACAAGAACTGATGTACCTATACTTCACATTTTTCCTTTAAAATAAGGTAATAAAAGAAGCTGTCTTAAACCATGATGCTCATAATTTATTTACTTTACTTGAAATGAGGTGATTTTTAGAAGTCAGGGAAAAATTTGTGTTTTGGTCTGGAAATTCAGGGAAAATCAGAACTGACAATGTGTATCAACCCTGTTACATTACAAAACTATTTGTAAGAAATGAAGAAGCTCACCAGGTATTATTTTTGTGCCACTTGAGTCTGGACATAACTCATATTTTTTTCCTAAATTTACACATCAACATCTGATAAAATTGTGAATAGGAGAAATAAGAAATGCTTCTGTGAGATTTTAAAGATCCCTACAACTATGTGCTGTGGAAATGAAGTAAATGTGCTAATTGCTAGCAACTATTGGTTTTATGTAGCATAAACTGTGCAGACTTGATATATTCTTATTTTTGTGAATAATGAGTCTCATAAAACCTCTCATGCAGACTTCCTGCCTTCATTCATTTAAATCTAAGCGGATTGTTTCATATATCATTTAAATGTTCAAAGTTGTACCAGAAACAAGAACTTTCCTGTATGTATTAGGTTTTGTGAAAATCATGTTGCAAAATATGTGGTGTTAATAAGTCATCAGATGATCAATCATGTCATATGTCTCCTTTATTCCTCATATCTTGCTCTTATGTCCATCACACAGCCCTTCTTTCTTTTTAAGTTGAGAAGAACTAATTATGCCCATAGTGTGTTGTTCTCTGTATAACATTGTCGTCTTTGAAATTTCCAGATGGAGGATAGAGCAATAAAGGAGTTACAATTGGCATATGACCGGGAGCATGAACACGATGAACGAATTACTGTGAGAAGAATAACCTCTGCTCAAGTTTCCAAACCTGTTTGGTGCAACTCAAAGAACAACTGATAACCATTGGTAATCTCTTTGCCCTGTGACAAATTTGTCAGGAGTGATAATAAGTGTCTGCTGTGATTATTTTTGAAGTTTTATATATTGAGATAACAGGAAATGTGTACTTCACATTTATCTTTTAGACCTGTATAAATATATATATTGATATGTGGTTGAAAAATAAGGCTGATGCAATAATTATTGCAAAATTGATATATTTTTTTCTGATTACCTTTGTGGTGTGAATTTTTTCTTCACTTCTCTCCTCTTGAAAAATTAGAATCCTACGGAAATGGGAGAGTTAAATGATTTTTTATTATTTTGTGGTCGAGGAGTTGAACCACAGAGAATAGCTCGTGATTTGCAAACATCTTATGTGAATCTGGGGAATGAAAGTAGAGAAATTTTTAGTTGTGTAACATTTTATTTACAATTTTGGAGTTTTACTACTGTCTTCTACTTTCCTATACATTTTATGAAGTTACCTGTTGTATCTTTCAAAGAAAGGTATTTTTCTAAACGAGAAAAAAATTTGTGACTTCCACAATTTATTTAACACAAGCGACCGGTTTCAGCTGTCACGCCATCATCAGGTCGACATTTCCATCATCAGACAGCCAAAACTGGTTGCTAGTGTTAAATAAATTGTGGAAGTCACAAATTTTTATCTTGATATCCTTCCACTGCATGAAAGCTTCAATTTCCCATTTTATAGGTATTTTTATGCCTGCTGTAAACTATGGTACCATCAGCAGTGGCCATTTTGTACTCGGCCAAGGTAACAAGTTGTTTGAATACTGCCTTGAAGTCAATTTCTGTGGCTGCAAGTAAAACTTAGAGCTTCACTTTTTTTCTACTTAAATCTTTTTGGTAACTACACGCAAAATTAGAAATGTTCAGATTAAAAGTTGTATTCTTTCCTACTCAAGGTAGGATAGTAATAAAAGGATTTAAGCCTTTATTTTGTTGTTTTCATCTTTTCCCAGATGTATTTTATTTTTTATTTATATTTATGGCCATTTTTTTGTCGCCTATATCCACTTCTCTTCAACTTTCTGGTGGCCTTGGTGGTGTGATGTTATGGTCCTCGCCTGCTTATCTAAAAGTTGAGGGTTTATATCCTGTCGAGCCTGTTTTTCACTATCCAGGGGGTGTGCTTGTCAGTATAAAATATTTGTCTTTATTTCAACGGTCGTAATTGGTGAAAGCTGTCATTAATAAAGATATAATCATTATTGTGTAATGGGTAACTATTTATAATGCACACAACTTCTGAAAAGCCATTATAAGAGTGTTAACTGAATCCATGCTCTAATACATCTGCATCTTCTGGTGCTTTGTTGTATTGCTTTTTTTCCATGTTTAATCATCCAGAGGGGTTTTATTGCAGTCTCCTTAATTCAAAGGTCTGAAAATGGAAGATTTTTGATATTGAAGGGGAGATATGTAAGGAAAGAAAATAAGTTTTTTATTCATCAAAATGGCATAATTTTTGGTCAACTGAGTTGGTTTGTTTTAGTGACAACAGTTATGTCCGCATTGCAGCTGGCATCTTCAGGTTGAAGTGGCAATTCCATATGGTCCTGGTCATCCCCATATTTATGCCCATTGGTTATAACTGCTTCCTTGATTGGTCTGCTGCAATCTTTCATTTATTTCTCACTATCAGGGAGGTGTCAATGACCTTAGGACACAAATATGAGGATGACCAAGACCACAGCATTGCCACTGAAGACACCAGCTGTAATGCTGGTGAAACTGTTGTCACTACAACCAACTAACTTGGCTAACCATAAATGCAGCCATTTCAACTTACTAGTGCAATCCTTTGCTCGAGCTTGTTAATTTGTCTTAACAAATCATGATTGCTTAAAACCTGAAAAAGTCATGGAAAGTGTTACATTCTCAGAAAAATTTGTATTTAGTATTCAGAAGGTGTTTGTTTGCAGTTTTTAGATTGTGAGCAGTATTATTTTTGACACTACCTGTTGATGTATCATGGTCACTACTGACCAGAGATGATGAAATATGAAACAGGACTTTTCTAGGTTTCCTATGACAAAATTTTAATTTGTCCTGTAGAATATATCCATTCTCTGGAGCATTTCATTTCAAAGATGGTATGAGAATTGAAGTCCAACACATGTACTATTGTCTCCTATAATTCAGTAGCTGTGAATGTGAAACCAATTATTGGTTAATTTTCGAAGAAGGAAACAAGAGAAAGATTTGCAGCAACTGTCCAAAGGAAACTAGAAAATGAGGATGAATTGGACATTGAAGAAAAATGGGATGAGCTGAAGAGGACAATCTCAGATGTAGCAGAAGAGCAACTGGTGAGTAAGACGGCCAACACGAAGAAGCCATGGATCGCAACAGAGATGAGGAAACAGAAGAAAATGCAAGAACCTCAGAAATGAAGGTGATGCAACCCTCTGAAAGAAGCTAAGGAACCAAGTCAATAGAGAGTGCAAGAAGGCTATGGAGGATTGGATTAAAAGCTGCTGTGAGGTAGTCAACGAAAACATGATCAAGAGAAACACCAAAGCAGCATACAAGCTAGTGAAGAAACACTTTGGAAAGAGGAAAACAAGAAGCAACAACATCATGGATGCAAATGGGAACATATTGATAGAGGATGAAGGCATTAGGAAAAGATGGAAGCAATGCATCAAAGAACTCAACCAAGGGCCGATGCCACTGGAATAATATACCTGGAACCTAATAAAGAATATTGGAAGGTTGACGAGGAAGATTGGGGCCCACTCATACTGAGGAGAGAATTTGATAGAGGAGTAGAAGACCTCAAGATAAATAAAGCACGTGGAGCAGACAACATAAATGGAGAAATCATCAAATCGCTCAGAAGTAAAGCCAAGGATAACCTTAACTAGTTGATCAAAGATTTCTACCGAAGCGGATGACTTTCAAAGGAGCATGATGATTGCGATACAGGAGAAAAGAAGGACTGAGAGGTGTGAGGAGCACCGAACCTTGAGTCTAGTGTCACATGCATCAAAATACACAAATAATAAGGCAAAGAATGGAAAGGAAAATTGAAGTTCATCTCTCAGAAAATTAATTTGGATTTAGGAAGAACAGAGGAACCAGTAAGGCCACACTGCCAGAGTAATGGTAGAGAAAACAATACATGTAAACAGTCCACTGTAAATGGTATTTGTGGACCTGGAGAAAGCCTTTGACAATATTGAGTGGAACAAGATATTTGGGCTGTAGGAAAAAGTTGGAATGGATCACGATGACAGAAGTTTAATCTACCAACTATGCAGGACGCAAGTTCCTGTCATCATGATGCAAATTTGAGATGAAAGTAAGATAGATGCTAAAATTAAGGGGGTATCGGGTTGGTGTGGTGGTTAGAGTACTCGCCTACCACATGGGCGGCCAGGGTTCAAATCCCTGCAGTGGCGGATGTTTTCAGAGGAACCCGATCCCTACTTGAGTGTCTTGTGGAGGGCACTTCAAGTGGAGTACTCCGTCTGTCAGATGAGACGTTAAACCGTGGTCCCCTTGGCGCCTTTCGTTAAGAGCAGGCTAACGCCGACGCCGGGTTTCTATCCACCCTTCCTCCCTTACCTATCCCCTATGGCGCAAATGACCTTAGCCGTCGGTCGCCTCCCCAAATATCCAATCCAATCCAGCTAAAATTAACTAAGGATTAAGACAAGGATGCAACTCTCACCAGTACTGTTCAACATATTCTTGGAGGGGGCCATAAGAGAAGCACAAGAAATTGGACAGAGCAGGATAAAGATAACACACATTAAATGAACATGCTCCGGTTCACAGATGATATTGCAGTCATAGCTGGAAATCATGATGATCTTCAAAGGTCACAAAATGTGATGGACCAAGATCTACAAAAATACAGGCTAATGACAAATAAGACGAATACTAAGCCTAGTATGTGGAATAGAAAAGCAGAATACAGAAGTAACCCCGAGAGAAATCATGGCAAGCGGATTCCTTCACCTATCTTGGAAGTACCATCACATGGGACAAGAAGTTCAATGGACATCGAGCGGAGAATAGCCCATGCTAAGAAGGAGTTTATGGGAAAAAGACAACTGCTGTGATCAAAGAAAATAGGCCCTTGAACCAGGACACAGCATGTGAAAACATTTGTGTGGAGCATGACACCCTATGGATCAGAAGGATGGACCGTTGGAAAAGCTGACTACAAAAGACTAGAAGCCTTCAAAACCTGGTGCTGGAGCAGGATGCTGAAGATAAAATCTATGGAAAATATAAATTATGAAGTGTACAGAAGAGGAAAGGACCATAGGGAACACCATACAGAAAAAAGAGCAAGATGGATTGGACACCCTGAGAGACAATGGGTTTGTGAAGAACCCCCAAGAGACTCGGAGGCTACACGCTAGGCTTAGGTTGCTTGATAAATTCAGAACTAATATTTTTAAGAGCAACATAGAGAATATTATCATGACTCCTCACTACATCTCTAGGTCAGACAGAAGCAATAAAATTAGAGAGATACTCTGCCGTACAGATAGGTACAAAAACTCGTTCTTTCCGCAAACAATAAGTGACCACAATAAAAACTGAGCTCCACTAAATACACTCCTATAATACATGTCACCATTTCATCTCCACAGAACGTACACCTTTACACGGCTGGTGACCTAACACCCCTTGCCACATGCCCAAGCAGCGGCTCACAGGGCATTATGTAGATGAACATAATTGAAAGCAAAATAGAAGGAAAAGTCCCCAAGGGGAAGACCCAGGGTACCAGGAGGTAAGGGAACTATCGTTAGCTAGGGAAGGTTTGTGGGCTGCATTCAACCAATCTTAGGATAGAACTAGGGATGGTCGGATCGGATCTACATATCCAAAGATCTGCAGATCTTTACATGCAATGAGATACTGATATCGGATCCAAATACTACAGTAAATCAGATATGCATCAGAGAGTTTTAAGCGATTGAAGTGCCGGTCATCGGCGGCTTTTTGCCGAACAAATAGAATGCTGTTGATGTACTTCATTCGACAACCGGCTTTTGCTGAATGTAAATCAAATTCACCCTTTATTATCCATCTCATTATTCTCAAGAATCAAATCTCAAGATGTGGTATGACAACAGTCATTGCATAAACGTGACAACAATCAAGGATTAGTATTATTTTGGCATCGACATTGTCTTCATTTTAATATTTAAGTTTTACATTTTTAAACTTGATGTTTTTTTATTTCCAATAAAGTCTCCAAGGCTTAAATTCTATTATCATTTGTGAATGGTATATACCCTTGAATACATCCAAGGATCCGAAAATAAGAACTGAGATCCGGGATCCGAAATGAAGGATCCGGATTTGGATCCGAAAAAAAAGCCTGGATCTGCCCATCCCTAGATAGAACCACCAATGAATGCATGAATTTTTTAGTTGTAAACTGGCCTTGGCAGTCCTAGGTTATAGGGAATTTCCCATCATAACTCAATAAATATTCCCTTGGAGAAATTACTGCATAGTCTGGTCTTTGCCAAATCTGGACAACCCCACACCCCAATAGTTGGGATTACTGTGTGTCCACAGCTGTTTGGAAAAATCTGGAACATATCACTTAATCCACGGGGATACAGATATAATTGGAAGGAAAAAGAAGAGGTGTAAGTTCAGTTGGGGACTAAGGGTTAGGAACATGTATTGAGACAAAAATAAGGAAGAATAAAAATGATTTATTGTGCCATTTAGTGACTCGTGTGAATGATAACAGTGAAAACTAAGTGTGTTAGCCCCAAAGCAGAGTGTGTTTTATCTTTCAGCAACAGTTTATGCCATGATGGAAAGCAACCTGTGTCTGCGGCCCTTTTAATAAAAAATTAATCATAGAGGTTATATAGGTGAATAAGTAAGTTACACATGATCAATTCTTTGTTTTTATTGAGCTTAGTAAATAGCATTCCAATATTTTTTTCAGTGCATATGATATCTTACTGCTTTGCTTCTGCTTTGGGGTGTGTGAGTATAGGTGCTTAGGGAAAATAACCGTCTTCAATACAAGGTTGAAACATAAAATTCATGGATGACTATGCAAAGGGTCCACTGTAGGATCATGATAGGGTGAGGTAATTTGAGGTGCAACTGTGAAAATTTCTGATGCTAATGATGAACAATTAGAACTTACTCCTAGATAACGACCCTAATGGTTTGATACCGAGGTGTACAAGTAGAATCAGTGTGAAAATAATGAATATTACCAATGTTTGTCATGAACGAGAGAACGATTGATATAATTTTGGATAGTGCTAGATAAAGTAAGTGAAAGACATGAGTGATGAGGCACACACCACTCTTTAGTAGTCTCAGCAAGTGCAAATGGGTTACAAGTCCATTTCAATAATGAGCGGTGTGATTATAGTATAAAGTGGAGGGGTTGGTAGGTAACAAGGTGAGAATATGGTCTGGATGAATGCCTGAGGATGTGCCATCCTCAGAAAATGAGATGAAAATACCTGTAAGGAAAGAGTGACTGATGCTCCTTGGAATTTGAAAGGAATGTTCTCACAATGTGAGATACTGAATTCAGAAATGAGGTGGTAGAGAAAATGAAGGGCAATACTGGATGTAAGGGAGTGAAAATCGTGGTAAGATATGAGAAATAGGCATATGAGAGATTGATTTCAGCCCCATGTCAGGAAGTGTGAAAGAAGGCATGCCATTGGCAGAGATGAGAATGAATGTAAAAAATTTGTAGAGGAAAGCAAGGAAAGTATTTTTTCGTATGATTGTTGAGTAATTTAGTGGGCAATAAAAATCCATTTAGAAATAAAAAAAAGGGCAAACAAAGCAAGGTGAGTGGGTAGAGAACAAAAATCAACATGTATACAGGCAACTGAGAAGTATCAAGAGCAGAGACATGGTGGAGAGATCAGGTAGATGCCGTAGAGTAAATTCAAAAAGAGGGAAGCTTATGCATGCACCACACAAGGGAAGGGGCAGTGACGACAGGAAAGGTGAATGTAGAATTGAAGGAGATCCTGGAAAGGTAGAGGAAAATGCGGGAAAGCATTACGATTAGGAAATAAGGACAAGTACACCAGATAGAGGAGGGGAAGGTGCCATTGACTGAGATTACATTGAACCAAGTATCCTCGATTGTTAAATCAGAAGGGCTCTAAGAGACAAAGGGAATAAATCAGTGGGAATAGATGTAATGCATGCAGGGTTTCCAAATAGTATTGGGAAGAACAGATGAGAAAAACTATTTATTGCCTTATTTTTAGGAAATATGAGGATGGAGTGTGGCCAGAGGACTTATCAAAGCCAAGCTAATTCTAACACTGACGAAGAGCAAAGTAAGAACGTGAGAAGATCTTAGGACACTTAGCTTAATATTCCATGCAGCCAAAGTACTTCTGAAAATTACAAATATATAGGTAGACTTCAGAGTACTGGGTACAAACACGTTTGATCTGATTCCTACACACATAAATTCCTCATAGCTCATCATAGAGTACTGTTGCAACCATGGGCGTGGCCGGATTATTCATTCACAAGTGCTGCAGAACACCCATCTTTAGCTTTATGTTTTTGGGGAGCAGAGAGCAGAACATAATCCTTATTGGTTCCGTACAGCTTACTTAGAAAGTTTCCTCATTCAGGGAGGCAACTGCCACTCCCCTGCCTTCGCCTATGGTATTAACTATATTTTACGGAACTTCAAAAAATTGCTTTCCAAAACATGTTTACGCACTATTGCTTGAAATTAAGGTTATAGCACTACGAGGAGCATCATAGTCGGTTTACATTGGGACTCAAAAGAGCTCAGAAGTGGGCTGGAGTAGGTATGGGTGTTTAACCTTTGGTGAGTAGGGCTGAAGATCAAGCTTACATAACGTGAAAGCGGTGAAAACTTTCTACCGGATGGGACATGTTAATAGGGTGTGCTTAAAAAGAAGAATGTACTCGGAACATGATCCCAGTAAACTAAAGGAGGCTGCAATTAAAAATAGTGTTGGGTCAGATGGATTGCTTCCTATCGAAGAAATACATTCAAAACCAATTTGACATTTACAACGATATTTGTACTCTCCTTTTAAGTGGGTTTTCCACCCAAGGTGTCGCTATTTTAGGACCCCGAGCGTAGAGAGCTGATCTAACCCTCTAAGCCGTTTAATAGACTTCCAAAAAAAATATTGCTATAAAACTACCAGTGAGCGAGCGAACAACAGCATTCGTCAATAGCCCACTTAAACCTTCTCAGAATTCCGCTTATGGCGGATACCATCGGAAACCAATCTGTGAGTGACGATCGCGACGGAGATGACAGATGGGGCCTCGTTTGTCGCTGAGTGGCGTAGTTATGGAAGATTGGTTCACCTTACTTCCGCCAGATGGAATCTTATGACCGAGGTGAAATGTTTTGGTGATATTTGTGAAACAACTGCACTATTGAGAAAGGAAAATGTGAAAGTTTCGGTGGGATGATTTCATTGAAGCTGAGTTTCCCTATAATACGCTTGTCGATATTTAGAACTTTGTATTAACTATATCTTGTTATCTATCATGGTCTTCCTCTGAGTGAAGGAAATCACTAATGTTTGCATCTAAGGTCATAGCTCAAAGGTTATCGTCTCGAATCCAAATAATAATACTTTTGAGGTCACAGCCCGATTCCAACGTATTTTCTAAAATTGATTTTCTTCCAACGGCAAAGTACTATTAGTCAAGGTAAGTTGTATGTGCCTCTCTTTAAGCTAGGAAATAATGAAGTATTGTGAGGAAACGCGCGAACAGCGTGGTTTCAGTGTCGCCTAGGAGCTTGTCATATGTTGTTATTTGCTCCTTTCTGTGTGCCTGATATCGATTTCTTATATAATTTAGTCCTAAATCGCGCCAACAGCATGCTTGTGTGATCTGACTCAGTTGATTAAAAATCTCATTGATTTTCAAAATGAATTAATATGTACGTCGTTGCTGGGGGAATGTGTTTGTGAATATGAGGGAATCCACACATTATAGTTGTAAGAGTATGTATTACATATTGGAATCAATGCTCCGATGCGGAAACTTTTCTTCATGTCTGATTCCTAGTCATCAACAATTTCTTATGACTTCTAAATGGTGTGAATCAACTTAAATTGACCTATCATGAGGATTATGCCTCCTACAGTTCTTTTTCAATTGACGTTGGGCGTTGTCGTCAAAGTAAATGTAACGCAAAATTATCTGTATTTCATATTGTTTAAGTACCTCAGTCCCTTAAATCCAGCGTTTTACTGGGCCCCTAGAGGTATGAATGGGCTTGGGTAGATATTTCAATGGCATCTGAAGCGGACGTTGATTATTTGGTTTTGGTGCTAAGAATCCTTGGTAGTTAAACCGAGTCAATGGTGTACAATTTGGTCTTGTAGTACTTATCCCCAACGAGAGTTCTCAGTGAGCTATTGAGATAATTCGACCGCGAATTCCGCCCATTCACATTTCTTTTGCATTTTCTGAAGTGCTTAATTACAACCCAAAGATGTCGTTTTGTGTTTACACTTTGGTTTCTCCTTGATAGTGTCTAGTTATGCGTATGAATTCTCAGGTCTGAAGAGTAATGTGAATATTTTGTAAACATTTCAGTGGGAGTTTTCAACGCCATGTGAGATGTGTGATGAAGATTTGTTGTGACAGTTACTCGCACATCATGAAAGCGGAGGCTCTTCTGTGCGCTCTCTTTATTACATTAATATTTGGTTTCTGCCTGGGCGACCTGGCATCATGGAAGAAAAGGAACGAAGGAAGGACGGAGCGCACCGGAGGGGACATTTGCAAGGCCCTACCTAGGGATGACGGCACTTATGAAGTGGAATGCATGCGCGACGGGACATCGGAGAAGAAACTGGAAGAAACCGTCATTACCTCGTCATCCCAAGTGATTCGTGCTCAAGTTCAACCTGGGAAGTCGGTGCGAATTCAGTGCTCGGATTTGACAAAGTGGGAGGATCTAGGGCTTATCGCGGGACTGGATATAGGGTATTGCCCTTCGGTTACATTTTATTTGTGCCCACTCCCTAATGCCAATGAATCTAGTGGTGAACACTCATTCAAGGAGTTCTTTAATTCGATTGGTGCTCAAAATGTTACAGCGTTGCAGTTTCGTTCCCTCCTCACGCTGAACGACACACTTACCGCGAAGCACTTAGAGGGACTGAGTGGTTTGAAGAGATTAACATTGTCTGACAACGGGTTGACCAAATTACCCGACAATTTGTTTTCTGGTGTGCCCGACATAGAATGGATTGATTTGCGCGACAATAAAGTAGTTTTACCCTCATCAATTTTCCAAGGGTTAACCCATCTTCAGGTTCTTGAATTGGGTAGCAACGGAATAACTTTCTTACCGACTGAAATATTCCGTGGTCTTTCACGGTTAAGGCTTCTTAATATTTGGCAAAATAAATTGGGTGATTCTAATTTGTCACGGTCCCATTTTCTAGGTCTTACCGCACTCGACTCACTTGATCTTAATAGTAATGGGTTAAAAATGCTCAGTCCGGAAATTTTCAATGATCTTAAAGCATTGAAAAATTTAAATCTGAATTCCAATCATTTAACTAATATTCCTGCAGGTTTACTCATAAATAATGTGAACCTAACAAAATTGAGATTGAATGACAACAGAGTACCATTCCGCTCATTACCGCTTTTATTTTCCAATCAAAGTAAATTGAGAGAACTCTCTCTTGAAAGTTGTGGCCTGGAATGGCTTTTAAAGGATTTTTTGACAGGATTGGTGGAGTTGGTCCACGTGTCATTTAGAAAGAATAAACTCGAGTCCATTCCTGATACTCTGTTTATTGGTTTAAAGCACTTGGAAACTATCAAGCTGAGTGAGAACCAGTTGAAGAATATTTCAGTCTCTCTATTCAAAGGACTGTATGCCCTTAAGAGTCTTCATTTGCAGAAAAATAGGCTGGAACATTTGGCTGATGAATTTTTGTTTGATTTGACATCTCTGGAAGAACTAGATTTAAGCAGCAATCATTTGACAAATATTCCTCGCACTATGTTCTCCCGCAGTGGAAAACTTCAAAGGTTATATTTGTCCCATAATCAGTTATCATTTCCCATTCATAGAGGTGGAGTCTTTTGGCCAACCTCGCCATTTCAATATTGTATCAACCTGCAAGTTCTTGAAATAGCCAACAATTCTGTTGAAATCTTATTTTCTGATTGGCAAACAAACCTATTGGAACTGAGGATATTAAACCTGAGCAACAACACAATACAAAGGATTACAGCATATGATGTGCATTTTCTCTCTAACAAAGTAAATGTTAATGTTGACCTAAGCAACAACAACATTTCCATGATAGATTTAGAAGCTGCAGAAAGTCTAGCTCGAGAACAACCTGACTCCATCGATAAGAATGTCATAGTTCTGTTGGACAATAACCCATTAAATTGTGATTGTGGAGTGTATCACCTATTGAGGTATGTAGAAGGAAGAATGGCTCTCAAAGTGATGAAATTATTTACTTTAAAAACTGAAAATCTATTTTGCCATTCTCCACAAAATGTTGAGGGTAAACCAGTAAAAAGCCTTAGTTCTACTAATTTAACGTGTGATTTGGAACTTCCTGTATCAACAGATCAAGATGAAGAGACTTTACGCACCTTTTCCAATGACACTGGCAAAGCATATGAGTATTTTGGGAATAAGTGCCCAAGGCATTGCCAATGCCGTTTCCGACCTGAAGATCGCTATCTTGTTGTCAACTGTAGTGGTACTAATTTAACTGTATTGCCAGTTGCCTTACCTGTGCTGAATGGGAGTTACACAGAGCTTCAAGCACAAGGTTTGGGACTGCAGAAATTGTGGGAACCCTCATCCTTAGCCCTTGGATATGATAAAGTGAAAGTTTTGAGGCTTAGTAGGAATTTTCTCTCCCAGATTGATGTATACTCCCTACCTCCACATCTGTCTGTGCTCGAACTTAGCCAGAATAATTTCACTAATTTGAGTAAAGACGTAATTGCTGTCATCGGCAATGCAAGCCAATTGGCACTTCAAGACAACCCATGGTCATGTGACTGTGAGGCCATGGACCTTTTGAACTTTGTCCAGGAGCACTTTAAGAAGGTGAGGCCATCTCTTTTGCTTGCTCATTTCAATTGTCTTAAAGAGTGAATGCTCTATTTTTATTTTGCTATTTGCTATGCTGTTACTGACACATTTTTTTCAATCTTTTCATGCTTCCTGGATACTCATTGATGGTAATTTTATTTCTTGGATATTGTAACATAGTTAGTAGTTGAGGACTAATAGACATTAATACGTGTGTCATTCTATTGCTGAAAATGCTAGCCTTGAATGTTTTCTGTTGACAATTCTTTCTAATGTGTACACATGCATGGGTAGTTTATTTATATAAATTTTTTTTGCACTAATGGACTTCACAACTTTGCTGAAATTATGGGGAGACAAAAATTATTGAGTATTTAACATGGTTTTTCTCAGTTGATTACCATTCAGTAAACATTAAAACTTGCAAAGAAATTATCCCTATTATAATTGCTTTTTGAAAAATGTGAATTACTTGACAAAGCCAAGGAATTTCTGTATCTCAATACATATCTTGATTCCTGGGAATTGGAATGGAAATATGAAAAATGGATGACTCTGGCTTGACTGGGCATACATAATAATGGTTAGTTATTTATTTGGAGAGGCCACTGACCATGTTCATTGGTACTGTTGAGGATAGATGGGTTGGAGGGTAATGGAATTGGAGGAAGGGTTAATGGAAGCCCAGCATCAGATTTAACCTACTTGTAACAAGAGGTACCAAGGGGCCCACAGTTAAATATCCTATCTAAAGCCACGTCTGAATTCACTGTCAAGGACACTTGGAAGGTCGCATATCCGTCTTTCCAAGAACAGCGGCCATCTTGAAGGACATCAAAATTCACCGTGCCTCCTCGCAAGTGTCCTCAGGAGGGTGCTCAATCGATGATGCAACGGGTGCACACTTCTACCCATCCTCGGATGCCATATTGGAATGATGCTCCATGGGATCGTTTGCGCATCATGCCATGCATTTCTTGGAATTTTCACGTCACGGGGTACTTCCTGTATTTAAAGTTATTTGGCAGTAGTCAGTATCGGTACACGTGTGAACAAATTGAGCAAATGGATAATTTTACTTTTAAATGTAAGTGGTAACACAGGCAGAGAATTACAATTCCTTCTTTTGAGCTTAACAATAAGTGTTAATTTCAGTGGAGAATGTATTTTAATTTCAGGGACCAGGGAAACTATGGGAAAATTTATTGAGAGTACATAGAAATACTAGACTTAACACGAAATATAATTAAACTATACTCAAGCTACTACAAAAATTGTTAATAACTAAAAACTCTAACTTTGATATAAAATGAAAATTACTGCCTGATATTAAGTACAAAGAGGAAAAAAACTAGAGCTACATGCAATATATATATACTTATCCCACGCCTATTTGAAAAATAAAGTAAATAAAAATGAAGGAAAAATGTTATACAAAAATAAAACTAATAAAAGTTAAGCCACTACGTCCTACTGATTATAGATACTAAGAAAACTACCTCACCCCTAATCTAAATTAATGTAAGAAATGAACATTTAAAAAGAAATAAATTGAATATTTAAAAAACTGTCCCATCAAAATGCGATAGCGACCACAGCACCAGAACGCACCTAATGTACTTCAGTTTATTTTTGGGGAATCGGGCTCAGTTTTTTTCTGATGTGCTTCATTTTTAGTTCATTTTCTCTCCCGGAGAGGGCAGCGCTCTTCCCTTAGAACTGTCCAGATTTATCTGTCCTCGAGGAGCCTCCTCGATACCATACGACCTCGCCTTGCGACCTACCCTTGAGTCCTTGCAGCCTTCTGAATTCAGACGCAGCTTAAATGACAGGAGTGCCATACTTGAAGTGCTTTCTAGGTAGCACTCAAGTTAGGATTGGGACTTGACTGAAAAACATCCCCATCTCTCCAGACTTGAATTGGGATATTTTGTGGATAACACAACTGGCCATGGCATTACTCTTATGGAGTCGTCCTCAAGTGTTCAGAAGTGTTATATTCGAAGAGGAAGAATCATTTGCCTTGATGAGGACTCAAACCCAGATCCCTAGATACCACACCAAGTGTTTTAGCAGGTTAAGCTATTGAGCTATGCTCCTCCCCTGTGGTTTATTGTATTTGAACTTGGACTTTCAGGATAGGAAGTCAGCACTTTTGCCACCTCACCAACTTTGTATAACACAGCCAAATATGTTGGTATGTCATCGAAAGAGCCTGCTCTGCCCAGTACCAGAACTAGCTCAGTGTCTGACAAAAGTTAAGGGTTAACCATAGGTTAGAGTGGGGTGGGTGAAATTCCTTTATAAAATTTATATAGGGCACCAGATGTACTCTGAGCATGCCACTTAAGGACAAAAGTTTTGATTTAACGTTACCTTAATTTGAAATGGGAAGATAGTTCTTTTTCATTTTTTGTCTTCATGAAGCAGGCAAGCTGTTTAGTAAAGACAGAATGAGAAAACATACAATAATCGGGTAACCATTTACACAATCATAGGACAGATGTAAGATTGATGCTAGCAAAGTCCTGAAAATTCAACAATACCTGGATATACCATCACCCAAAACTGGGCTCAACCCAATCTGCCTAGCTCAAGCTCCTGTCATTACTAAAATTTAACATCGCAAGTTTATTTTATCCATCACTAAACAGCGTCACCTTAGTCCCACACTCACACTGAATTATTTTGTGGTATATGACTATATCTTGTGCATATATTCTTAGTTTACTGCTAACTTGAGACCTTGGGTCATTTAAGGAATGAATAAAAGGAGGCCAATCATGCTTCATATCATCTGAAACGGAAATACTCACGGAATTTATTTTACTGTGTGTAACAGACTTTTCCAGGTCATCATTGAAATTTATTCGCAGATATATGCTTGAATGATCATTAGTGATCATTTTGCATGTAACATGACCCTTATAAATAAAGTTTTCATTGTATTTAGTGCAAAAATTGACAATTTATGGCTGCCACACTTTTTTATATTAAATGCAAATACCACCTCAAGCAAACATATTTTATATTCATTTAGTCAGTTAATTGATTTCAATAAGGAGATTGGTTTTTTACTCTAATGGTCAGCTCTTGTAGGTACTGCAGTGATTCAAATGAGAGGATTTTATGGAAAATTTTTGTTGTCTTATTTAAAGCTACAGTTACAGTTGAAATGATGACTGTGGTATCACTGAGCTTCTGAATGTCCAGACAACCATTCTCTGTTCAACATGACTTTGACACCCGTATATCACACATGACTATAACACTGTAATATCATTATATCTACAAATAACATCTAAATCCCCAAAATTTTAATCATTGATTACAAGGCATCATTTGATGAAATGTGATGTTTGAATGCATGACTTCAAGGCTCTGTAAGGTATTATTTTTTTGGTTGAATATGTTTTGAAAAAAATTAAGATGTCTGGTCCTATACTTGTGCAGTAATAACTAGAGCATTTTTTGTTTTTTTAACACATTTTCTGGATTTTCAACTGATCCTCTAGGGAGAGTATTGTAGCCTATTGCATGGTTCTATTCTTCGGCTAGAAGGAGACAGGGGTAAGGTGTGTCATTGGCCTAGTATTTTCTGATTTTGAAATCAGAGGGTACTTTGTGGGGAAGATAGAGCTCCGATCAGTCATGGGTCTGTCTGGAAACTGTTAAGATAGACAAATTTTAATTATTCATTGTGTAATGATTTAATTACAGTGAAAATCCTATTGTGCTCCAGAGCGGGTATTTTTTTTACTCAATCGTGAAGAGTTTACTGACAGAATAGAGATGAAAACAAGTACCTAGGATATGAAATAAGAGGTTTGTGAAGGGTTTCATATGGACCAACATATTTAAGAAGCAACTTAGGGGAGAGAAAGATATTTCATTCCAGTATAGGAAAATTATAGAGTAATGAAAAAACAGGATTTCCTCTTTTAATTCATTGCTTTTTGGATGAATAATGAAGGGTAACATCACAAAACATGTCATGCTATGTCCATATGGTGATGTTGCAAGTAACATTTTTCCCTTCTAAATAAAGCTATTTAGGGAAAGGATGAAAAGGCCTTCATTGATTAGATTAGAATCAATTCTTTCAGCAATATCCTGTGTGAATTCTGCTCTTGCATTCTCTAATGGCATACCTCGCAGAAGTGTTGTGAGTTTCTCCATATCAGAAAAATAAAGAAATAGTTACGTTTGTGGGTATTAATTTTCTTTGGCAAGTTAGCCATATTGACCAAGAGTAGGGGTTCATCAATTAACTTTGAATGACATGGTAGTGAGGCCTATCCTGATTAGTGAGGGTCTGGTGTTGTATGATGTCTCTGGTGGAATAAACCAAGTTTAATTTCTTATAACTTATTGCTCTCTGGGTCCTATATACGGCTTAACCCTTTGAGTGTTGGCTTAAATTTCAATAGTTCTTTAGGAAGAGCACTGCGAAGATTTTTGAACGCCATTCTTTATTGCTTGATGCTTGACTCACAGCAGTAGTCATCCACCCCTGAGAAGTATAAGCCCATGACTCATACGTGAGTCATCAGCTCTGAAGGGGTTTATCAAGTCTGCTGGGCCATTTCATTGCTGTGAATGTGTGGTTATGACTGTGTGGTAGCTTAGGAATAAATTCAGATGGTGTTATTAGTGCTGCTGCTGATACAGGATCTGCAGATCAAAATATAACCACCAATTACATGGGAAATGACTGTCTTCCGATAAAATCAACACTAAATAGAGAATACTGCATATCTAAACTATCTAACATCTAATAAAACAAGCTGCACTTCGGGAATGTATGCATTCTTGAGGGCTGCTTGGGCATAGAGTGGAAAATGTTAATACTTGAGCATGTACCGTGGAGGTAATGAGTATTTATTTGCATTTCTATTTCAGAGTACCCTGTAATTTGGTGTTAAATTTTCTAATATTATTTCCTTTCTGAATTGCAGGTGACATTTCTGTCGAATGTGACGTGTGGGAGTGGTCCTCTATATATGAAGTCATTCTCGCAGCTTACCGTGAATGACATATGCCCTCTTCCCACTGCAATCATAGTCGCTGCTTGCACATCGGTGGCAGTCATTGGCATTGTACTTGGCACCTTAGCGGCTCTCTATTATCGCCACCAACAGGTGATTAAAGTTTGGCTGTTTTCTCACCACTTTTGCCTGTGGCTGATTACTGAAGATGAGCTGGACAAAGACAAGCAGTATGATGCATTCATCTCATATTCTCATCAAGATGAAGATTTTGTCATTGGCGAGTTGGTGCCTGGCTTGGAAGGTGGGTCTGAATCAGGCAAGAGCACTGCTGGAGAGAATGGTTTTGCACACAACTCAAGCTCGGATGAAAAGAAAGATGTTGCCTCTTACAAGCTTTGCTTGCACTTTAGGGATTGGGTGGCAGGTGAGTGGATTCCTGCTCAAATAGCTCGCTCTGTTGAGTCATCTTGTCGTACAATTGTTGTCCTTTCTCCTGCATTTTTGGAAAGTGTCTGGGGGCAAATGGAATTCAGGGCAGCACATTGTAGAGCACTTTCTGAGGGGAGAACTCGAGTAATTGTGATAATATATGGTGATGTTCCTCCTACTGAATCCCTCGATCCTGAGTTACGTGCTTATCTAACCACAAACACTTATGTGAAGTGGGGTGATCCATGGTTTTGGCAAAAGCTGAGGTATGCTATGCCTCATTTCCCCAGGAAACCTTACAAAAAAGTACCATCTTCAGCATCTGTCTTAGAAATGAATCTTAAAAATCTCCAAAATGGAAATGGTCAATGTAAGCCATTTGAGGTAATACCCACCAACCACGTTCCTACTGATGATTCTACCACCAAAGTTACCTAATCACATGTGGCTTCAAAGGGCTGTTTTTACTCTTACAAATTGTTTATCCTTCAGTCTGAGCTATTTAGTTATGAGCTAATCAAGAGTTATCAGCAAATCCAATGCTTTCATGCATTCCTGAAGTACAAATAAGAGGTGTTAGCTTATTATGGGAAATGAGGATTAGTTCTCATGCAAAAAGAAGTACACACATCGCATTTTCATCTGTTTTTCTTGTATTGTGTTTTTAAGTATGTATAATATTAGTTAGTCTGTATGCTTGAAAATCATATTTTTATAATTCATGCAGAGTTGTGAGTGAACAGTGTTCCATTTTTTGGAAGTGTTTAGAGTTGTGTACTGTTGTTCCTTTATTTGCATTTGAACACTACAGAATTTATTTTGTGCTCAATTTTTTTGTAGCTTTATAATCAATCACTTAAATGTCTGTGATATTTACATTTCTTTTCGTTAAATGTGCAGGAAGTGGGAATTACATGAGTTTGTTTCATTTTAGGGTTTCATTATGACTTCCATTGGTTAAATATTCTTACAATATTGGAGTATCCATCAGTATCGATGTTGAGTTTTACTTATCAGTTCTTTAGTGTTTATTTTAATTTTAAGGAACTAGTGTTAGTTGTGGGGTGTTGTCACTTCCAGTGGTTGAATTGCTATAGATAATCAATTGTGAGGTAATCTCAGTTTCCCCTTGTAGAAAATTTTTGATTCATGCCACCCTCTCATTACCTTGGCAGTATACTAGTTACAGTGGCAATAGTAGCTGTGACCTCTAATTAATCTCTCATCACTGTGCAAATTATTGGGATGTTGAAATAGCGTTGTACTCAATCCAGTCATTAATAGATGTCAATGCGTGTGTGAATGTGCATGCATGACTTGCATGGAGTAAAATGCCCTGTAATCGTACTCTGTGAACAATTTTAATTGATCAGAAAGGTGTCATACAGAATGGTTGAGATGGTAGATATGTCTGTACATGAAGAGGATATACAATGTCTGCCTTTATTCTTGACGTTTCTCCCACTGGTGTACTAATGGGCCGGCCATCAAACTGATCCAAGGCTGTAATAATTGGATCCTGAAAGCAGTTGCCCACTCTTCTTGCATCTGTCCTTTCGTCTCATGAACTTAGCATTTAATGCATATTATTTATTCTCCTGTTAGTCATTGAGTTGTCTACTTCTGTATGTGCTTATTTCCTGCCACACGTTTTGTGTACAAGAAAGAGGTTTATCATGGAAGTTGACTCCAGGTAACAACTCTTCCATATATTTTTATTTGAGTTACAAGCTTTTGTTGATATTTCTATAGAGGTGTGATGTAATGTCACATTGACTTAATGTCGAGGTAGATTTAGTCATTACCACTAGGATGTTGCTTTCTCAACAAAATTAGTTTTTAAAAATTGCATTTTCCTGGAATTTAAACAGTTTTAGTTGTACTTTGCACTTTCTGGCATGGCTAAACTTTCTGACTGCGAGTAATCTCTCCTCATTTCACAAAAATGCTACTGCCATTCCATAAAATGATGTCACTCATTCAGCTAGTTCAACCAGGCTGTAAAAACATATATTCCCTCCTGAATAGTGGCTTGGTGTAGTCTATGGCAGTATTAGCATATTCTTCTATTGGTCTGTTCAAAAACTAATATGAGCGCTGAGTAATGGAAATTGCTAGGGATCAGTTAATGGACCAGTTAATTTATAGGGGATATTTTTCCTTTTTTGGTTCAGGAATGATGTTCAGTGGTTAACTTCCATAGGTGTTATGTGCAGATTTTGTTAATAGATTGTTCATCTTATTCCATGAGCTATTAAGCAGTTCTGGTTCCATGAATCTAGAGAAATTCTCTTTTTTTCTTTCATGGTACTTTAGTACAGTTTCACAGTACTATCCTGCTAGTCTCAGTTCATCCAAAAAGTTTTATAATTTTTGGCTTAAGGCCACCAAAAAAATGAAATTTTCTGATCCTTCAAGTGAAGAAAACATAGGCTCACATGTGAAACAGTACGAAACTATCGGAGAGTTTTCTTTTCATGGTGAAAGTATTGTTCCAGTTCGTCTCATACTATCTAGAATCACTGGTGGTAGATTTCAGAATATTTGCTATTTGTTTATCATTGGAGTCTCAGGATTCTTGGTATTTGTCTGAAACTGCAATTTTATGTCAGTGATTGTACAGGCACTTGAGTTAAATGATAATTTTAAGCATGAGTTGAATTGTATTCCAGATGTTCTTTTACTCCCATATGCTGATAAAAAACTAAGGGTTGCAACTCTTTTTTGCTGTGAGCAAAGGGAGTCCCAGTGTTTACAACGCATGTGCCATGTGTTGTTGTCTATACAATTGAAATATTTCTGTGGAATATTTTATTACTACATAGACGAAATCTTCTCTGATACATGTGTATAACTTTGTGTATGTTCTTGCTTATACATCGTGAGGTGTAGTTCGACTGTGAGCAGTGCTTTTTCTTTGATAATGCTATACTTATATTTTTTATGATATCAACTTGTAAGAATAATGTTTACCTTGGGAATATGAAGCCTTTTTACAGTTGATTGCTTAGGTATTTGCATTGATTTATGTTTGATATATGGTATAAATTACCATGCAACTTTTATCGTTGCCTCTGGTGTTACTTGATGATCATCACATTATCATTCCACATAATGTTGTATGTACTGTTGTTATTAATGCTTTTATTATGTCCTGTTATTTTTTCGAACTCATTTTTTGTAACTCATAACTGTGTTCAGGTAGACCTCATGTTTTGTGGGTGTTACATTCCCTGTGAAGCCATGGAAAATGAGGTCTAATTGTTCGTACATTAGTCACTCTTAATCATTTATGAAATGTATTTTTATATAAGAAAGATGGATAGGATTAGGTACTGTTTAGTTAAGTGAAGTGAATTTTGCCTTCTATTTCTGAGAAACGGGTTGAATGAGCTCTAATTGTACTGAGGGGACAAGACTTTCAAAAGTGAATCTCATGTCTAAATGTGTTTCTATCAGTTTGAACTATCTTTTTTTTTACATTTTTTATTAACGTCAATCTTGTGGGGCCTTATGCGTGTTCGTGATTTGTGGTTAATATTAAGGAACATTTATACATAACTGATGGTTAAGTATTTATTTTTAAATACATTTGTAAAAATTGTTTCTTATTTGTATTTATTTTTCCTGACCTTTTCTTAGTTTGTGGATTATGAATTTAGAGCCTGGAATGTGAATCATTGTATTATCACATGATCAGAAATAAGCCATGCATTCGGTCAATGGAATGCGGAGATATTTCCCTGAATGCAGGGGTTACATTCTGCATTTGTGCTGTGTTGTACATTTCCATCGGAGGAAGCATAAGTCATATGGAAGTGAGGAGGTTAGGTTCCACAGTGGAAAAAATGAACCTTATGGCTAGAGCTGTGCGAATGCTACGAAATTGATTCGAATCAACTCTAATCAGGCTTGATTAGATTCGATTTGCCTGCGAATCGGGATGCTTCAAAACTGAATGATTCGAATTATTCGAATCTGATAGATTCATCTTCGAATCATTGCATGCATTCAAACATTAGGGTGATTCAATGCGCTACCAAAATTTAAAAAAAGTTTGATTCGATTCGAAATATCTTTTGGGAGATTTCATTCGATTCGAAATGAAAAACCCAGATTCACACAGCACTACTTATGACCCGTATTTAAATAATTATGACATGCTCTCTTTTGTTTCCTCAATATATGATAGTTTAGCCACTTAGAATTACTTTTGAACATTTGCTATGCAGCAGTGCACTGATTATCCGATGACCGAAACACTTATCGTCAGTTTATCTGATGACCATCCTCTAACCTCCCCCTCCCCTATTCTTCCTTTCCATCCCCCTCACCTATTCTCTTTTCCATCCCCCTCCCCTTCTTCCCTCCCTGCCTACTACCAACTGTTTGTTTGCCCTCGCAACCAGTTGCTGCATTCAAATCTACCAAATTGGTATATTTTGCTCACTCGCAAGGTTTTCTTGTGGCAGGCTTTTCAAATGCCCGGATGACTGTTGAATTAAAGTGGGTCTCCTGAGTCACTGCTCAGTGTTTGTGTATTCTGGGTGTGTGAACTTCCACAGCTGTATTGTACATACTAAGTTTCCTTCAGTGATAACTGATTGAAAATATCCTATTCTACAGAAAAAGGAAGCATGTCTTGTAAGACATTTCTGAGAAGTCTAAAGTAAATTAAGGGGCTTCCAATAGAGATCTTTGCCTGCAGAGGCATGTAGGAAGTGCGTCTCTAAATTTGGAAGGTCACTGACCTTGACTTATTCACTTTGAGAGGGGGCTGAGTAAGCACGAAGGTATGGGATGCAGAACTCCTAAGGAGCAACCACTGATTGCTGCAGAAGGGAGTTGTGCCCAGGCTATATTACAGGAATGAAAATATTTCTTAACAAAATGCATGAAAGAAGGCATAGCACTGAAACCAAGGCCACAGCTACCACACTATTGATAATAAACATTCTGTCCCTTTCAATTGTCCAATTGGACTTCCCCTCCATTAGAGTGGTTAATTAGTACTTTAGTGTGGAGTAACTTAATTATTCTTCACAGAACTTTAAATAACAATGTAATAAATAAAATGAGAATTCCATTCAAAGCTCGTTGATTTTCACTGATGCCATAAGAGCGACCACTAAGGATCCGTTCACTATTAGGTTGGTAGATATGGGCAGTAGATTTCCATTACTCAAGGGTTACCTTTTGGCTCTTAGTTTTAGGTGATTTTAATTCTACCCTTACTTTGTTTATTATCTATTCATTTTAAGTGATGCTAAAATGAAACCCACCTGATAACATGGTCTACTCCTGATTTTGTGGTTTCACTGAGTACATATCTTTTCTGGAGTTGCAAGGTGGCAGGAAGAATTTCGTGATTGGGAGCAGATCTACCTTTTTCAACTCGTCAAGGAGTTGTATTAAGGGCAATGAAGCTATATTGATACAAACCTTGAACGCCAGGAATCTGTCAATCTTTGGATCTAATTCCAAGTGTACTTGCTTAACATTTTCACTCCACCAGAAAAAATTGCCTAAAGCTGTTTACCTCAGCTTTTCATGTTCCCAATTACCATATTAATATTCATCTTCACTCGAAGGCATAATATCTGATTCATGTGGTCAGTTCCTTTCATCAGATGGAAGTAGTTCTTATACAGTACCTTTGTATGTGTCTTAAAATCCCTCATCCTTTGATTTGCCTTGCAGTATTAATGATTTTCTGTAAGTCAATGGCATTATCACTCAAGCCTTGGAAGTTACCATCGATATCTGGCCAAAGTTTTTACCCGCAAAGTTCAGTTTCACATCTTACATCATCCAAGGATTTGTTAAAAATTTCTAGGGCTTTTAAAATATTAAATTTTTCTGGAAATCACTAACAGTGATGGATTTGCATCTAGCGTGGAAATAATCTAGGAAAAACTTTTATTGGTCGGGACAAACTTAACTGCTATAAATCCCTGATATATGGACGACAGAAGAGGAAGTATTGTGAGGTATTACCTCCACCTGTATTTCACTATGACCCTCAGCAATGGGGTTTTGTGTGGCTTGGTGCATCATGCAGTGCAGACGAACTTATATCTTGATATTAATTCAGTATTTGAAGTTCATCCTGCAAAATTTAGGCCTTCTTACTTTCTTCCTTAGATCATAAGCTGTACCTTCACCTGGTTGTTTTGAAGTCATTTCAAGAAATACAAATGGGGTAAAGCACACCCTTTGTGACCATCAGCAGTGGAATAAGTGATTACCGCTGGCAAATGTTGTCCTGACATTGAGCTTCCCATACAATACCTTGTCAAAATAAGCATATCTCCCAAGGTGCTGACCTTGCAGCAAACACGTCATCAATTATAATAATAAATTCTATTCCACGATTGGATACAAAACTAATATATAACTGTCATGTATATATATATATATATATATATATATACACACCAGCAACCTTCCTAAGTGGAATTAGGTACCCCAAATAGATAAAAATCTGTTTTTGGGGTTACCATCCCAACATCAAAAGAGGCAGGCATTTGATACCAATCACTACAGTCACAATTCCCTGTAAATCACTTATTCACAAATAGTATGTGTGTCCATGCGAACAAGGAAGAAGTTCAGTTACTCAATCAACATATATATTGTACTAGTAAATAAAACTATTTTGTTACACAAACCTATACAACAATACTTTACAACATCTGCATATGTAAAAGTCATATATTACATACACTATCCTATGCTATACAAATAGATTTTCAATGTTTGTTTCAATTCATCCCCTCCTTGAAGGAGGAGTGTAGAGGATGGGATCCCATGCTGAAGTAGGAAGGATATCGTTGACATATGTCAACAAAAATGTAATCCCTTGTTAGAATCAAAGGGAGGGTGAGAAGGTGGGGCATTTGGGAAACGATTGTGCTCACTTGGTATTTCTTGTATAGTAGCTGGTCAAAACCAGATGCATTTAGGCAGGTGATGACCATCGGGCATGTATCTCATCAATGATAAAGATTCACCCTTTGCTCCCTCTATTGTGATTTACTTCTTTACATCACGATTAAGTGAGACCTTAGCATAGAAGTGTACTTTGCCTTTATGTCCAATCAGGTAGGGTTACCCGACCTTGTATTCTTTGTTCCATGAAACAAGTTTTGTCGCACCAAATTGCGTTTGGCTCTTAAAAATGGTGAAGCATCATATTGAAACACTGACGTAATGTGATTCGGAGGAAGCTTCAGCATAGAAAAGGAAACTACATAGAGATTAAGGCGTAAATATAAACTAACTGATTATTGCACTAGTGGTCTGGGTCAATTCCTGCTTGAAGATTCTCTGTGATTAGATGGAATTAATGGCTTAAATCAATAAATCTTTTCTATGAGATTTTGGCCTTGGTAGGAAAAATAATGTTAGTGGTCTTCTGTGGAAACTGTGAAGTTTCGTACTGTGCTTAGTGAAGCTTGATGCCAATTTGTAAATCCTGTAAATTAGAATTCATGTTGCAGGAAGCTCTACCCCAGGAGACTTCATTGTATTTTCATTGATGGATATTATCATATAGGTAAAACTTATATTGTTACTGATTACAGTGGAGTCTCATGCTCCTGTCAGTTTTGCTTCAGAAAATTTGCTTTTACATCTCACACCAAGCACAACATACTGGATATTCTGTTCAAATTGTCTGGGGGCTGAGGTGGGGGACTAAAATTTACGAGGAAGTGCTAAAAGAAAGTTGTTCAGCTCGTGGCTTACCCAGAGGAAACTTGAATGCAGAAGACTGTTCTGTGCTTTCCCAAAAGGCTCCCTTCCCAGTAAATTTCAGTCCCCTCCTCTCAATCCCAAAGGCATTTGAATGAATAATAATGCTGTTAACCAGAATCAAGGAAAGTCTTGACTTAAGGTGAGCATTTTCATTGTGATGCTTATGAGGCACCTGTAGATGCCTAAGCTTTCATTATAGCTTAAATTTTGGATTATTTTTCTAGAACCCATTTGATTTTGCATAGGCCATTTCTATAAATCACCTTTATAGAGTCATTATTTTAGGATAAAGTATCTCAAGACTGGAAAATAGCCTATGTCACTTGAATATTTAATTGGGTAACAGGACTTAAGACACGACAGGTCTACGTCATTAATATTGCTATCATGCCAAATTCTTGAGCACATAATTGTTAGTAATGTTATTTCCTTCTTGGATTATCAAAACATCTTCCACAGCAGTCATCAAGATGTATGGATGAGTAGGTAGATCTTGCAAAACCCAGCATGGACTCTGCCTCCATGATATTCTTAAATCAATTGTCTGTAAAAAGCAAGTTGAATTCTGAGATTTCAGGGAAGCATGTGACAAAATTCCTCACAAAAAAAGCAATTCTTTCTATGTTCTCCGGTCAACTGTGGCTTTTTTGAGCATAGCCGCCCCCCCACTTTTGTTCAGTTTCCCCTCTTTGGATAGTTTACCTCATGCAGACTGTTTACCCTCCAGACTTAGCCGAAGAACTTGCCCGAGGCATGCACAAGATGAGTGCTCTGATACTGTCTCGCTAACGATAGCAATCGATATGTCAATATCGAAACATCCATCAATATCCGGACTCAGCGTTTCCTGCCAGCAATTCCTGTCGCCAATTCCCGTCGCCACATTCCCTCACCAGCTCACCTCTCACTTAAATAGCAGTTGGCATCAGAAGACTACGAGGATGAGCTAATGCAGAAACTCATGGCACAAAGGCAAAATCCTGAATTCCCCAATTGGAGATGAAAAACAGTTCCCCGAGCTCCAATTTAAATTCTACTCAGCATGTGTGTACTCATTCCACTACCTTCCTCCCCTCCAACGCTACCAATCGCCTGTATTCCGTTCACCCCCTCACAAAATTCCACTCTTTGGCCTTGCCGTAACCTCCCTTCTGAGGCTACCAATGGCCTCTACTCCCTAGCTTACCCATTCCACCTTCCAATTTGCCAAAAAACCTCCCCTCCTACGGTGCAGCTGACTCCTCGCTTTTTTTGGCTGGTGATTGTCATGGTGTGAACATGCTAAGCTATTTGTAGGGCACTTAGTTGAATTGGTGATTGATTGTTGAGTTCAAAAATGTCAGAACACAGGTTGGCTGACCCTTGCAATATTTGGTTGTAATTCCAAAGCTGGTGTAATTAATTTATTTCATTTGTGGTTTATTCAGTATACTTGTTTGTTTCATGAGTACCTCCTGTTTCTCACTCGTATTTTTGGAGAGAATGTGTTATGAGGGCATTTTCGGAGAGAGACGTCTACCCCCTCTCCCGTTGATGCTGCACAACAATCTGTAGATTGGTTTACAGCAGTCATTTTCTGTCTCCATTCTGTCAGATCTTGTGCCAGCCTCTTCAACTAGAAGGAATTCTGGTAGGAATGGCAGCCCATTTCCTCTACAATCTGTCTGACGTATTCCTTTCTGGGTCTGTCTCTCATATTTCTACCCTGAACTGAGCCCTTTATAATGGTTCCTAATAGTCCCTCATGTCTTATAGTGTGGCCTATCCAGGTGTCTTTTCTCTTTCTAATTTTTTTCCACAGACATGGCCCCTCATCGACTCTCCGTAGTACCGCTTCATTAGTCACCCTCTCCATCCTAGGTATTTTGAGGACTCTCCGGTAGCACCACATCTCAAAGGCCTCTATTCTCTTTCTTCCATTCATGCCAAGTGTCCGTGTCTCACCACCATAAAGCATGACACTCCATACAAATGTCTTGAGTAGGAGTTTTCTTAAATGTAAATTAATGCTGCTGGAAGTTGAGAACCTTTTCATTTTATCAAAAGCCGCCTTGGGCTGATTAATCCTGCTGATGAGATCTTTGGTACTACCTCCATCTGATGTGACTTTGCTTCCAAGATACTGGAACTCCTGTACTGTATCGAGTCTTTGACCATTTAGCATGACTTCGGCATCAGTTCCCATTCTGCTCATGACAAAGATCTTTGTCTTTTCTCCATTGATGTTCATATTGTATCTGTCACTGACTGCCTCCAACTCTCTCAGTATGCTTGATAAGCATTCTTCACTTTCAGCTAACACTGTTCCATCGTCTGCAAACCGTTAAGTATCAATCTGTCTGCCTTGAACACTTATTCCACCATTTTTTCCCCACCTTTCTCATGCTTCATCCATAGCTCGCTGGATGTATGCATTAAACAGCAGTGGAGACAGAGCAGCCTTGCCTCACTCCCTGTCTTATCATAGCCTCTCTCTGGTGAGCACTGCATCTTATGACAGCTACCTCCTCTTTGTATAAATGCCATATTATTCTACGGTCTCAGTACTTTATTCTTATCTCCCTCAGAAAACTGAAATAGCTGCTGCTATCTCACTCGATCAAAAGCTTTCTCAAAATCTATGAAAGCAATAAAGGTGTTCTGGTTCTTTTGAGCTCTCTTTTCCATAATTAATCTTAATGCCAAGATCACCTCTTGAGTACCTCTTCCATTCCTGAAGCCAAATTGGTCCTCAGCGAGCATGTCCTCAATCTTTCCTTCTATTCTTTTCTGTATTATATTTTGGTTAATATTTTAGAGGTGCAGGAGGCAAGACCAAGTGTGTGATACTGTTGACAACATTTTGCTTTAGTTTTTTTTGGGTATTGGTACAATGACACACTTTTTAAAATCTTCTCGTAGTTTCCCTGTATCATACATGGTACATACCAGCTGGTGTAAAATGTTTTTCTCCTTTTCCCCAGATGGTTGAATAAGTTCTACAGAGGCCTTCTTGTATTGTAATGAATTTAATTGTGTGGTCAAATTCCTCACGCATAATTTGTCGCCTATTTCATGATGTTTACAATGGCTTCATCTTCAATAATGTTATTTAATACTGCGTCTTCATCTTCTCAATAAAGTTTTTCCAAAAATAATTTCCATACTTCAACGATTTCTTCTTGCTCATTGGCTATTGTGTTGTTACCTTTTAGCAGGATACTGCATGTTATCTTCCTCTTTCCAAAGAACTTGTTCACTGTTTTGCAAGCAATTTCAAGGTTTCCGGCCTTCATCAGGTCTTCTACCTCTTTACTCCTGTCCTGCAGGTATATTTCTTTGGCCTTTCTTGCTTCCCAATTTATTGCATTCCTTAGTATTTTATATTCTTTCCTACCCTCTTCAGTTGTGTCACTTTTTAATTTACTTCTTTGCTCAATTATGGCTACTAATTCATCAGTCACGCACTCATTATGTTTTGTAACTTTCTGCTTTCCAAGTATCTCTTTTGCAGCCTTGCACTTACTCCTTTTGATGTTGCTCCACTTTTTTTCAACATCCATATCCTCCTCAATAGCCACATTATCGTCCATTTTGACTGTGAATTGATGTCTAATGCTTTCAGTTTTTAGCTTTTCTAAGTTCCATTGTATGGGCTTCTTTGTCTTTTCCAGCTTCTTTAACTTGAGTTGTCATTCACTCATGACTAAATTTTGGTCAGAATCTATATCAGGACTAGCATATGCTCTGCAGTCTTTAATTTGATTCTTAAACCTAATTTTGACTAGCGTGAAGTCAATTTGGTATCGTTTGTGATTGCCAGGTGCTCTTCATGTGTATCGCCGTCTATAATGGTGTTGGAACCAGGCGTTAGTCACTACCAGCAGGATGCTATTGCAAAACTCCACAAGTTGATCTCCACGTTCATTTCTTTTACCAATTCCATTAGGGCATACCACTTCACCATGGGTTCCCTCCCCTACGACAGCATTCCAGTCACCCATTATAAACAGGTTAACATCACCTTTGATTCCTTTCATGGCGTTAGCCAGTTCCACATATATTTCTTCTAACTGATCTTCTTCCTGACTTGATGTGGGCTTATGTGTTTGTATTAACAGTGTCTCCATAGGTATAGTGTCTGTTTTGACTAGAATCATTCTACCACTGTATTGTGCATATCCTTTTACCCTTCTACCCATCTCTTTGCTCAGTATCACTCCAACACCTCCTTGGCCCGGCCTGTTTTGTAAGGTGCCTGTGTGATTGATACGATAGTCCCCACTTCAAAAATCCCCGCCATCAGGAAAACACATTCCACATATCCCCAAAATGTCTAATTTCATTTTAGCCATTTCAAGTTTCAGATTTTCTTATCTCTCATAGTTTCAGAAGGCTCATCCGTCTTTAGGAGTGGTTTCACACTCCAAGGGCAAGAGGGTACCCTACCCTCTATCTGCTTATCCACCCTCCGTTGAGGCTGTTGGCACTTGATAGAGGGGGTCTCCTTATCCTGAGAGATACTCAGTCCCTTTGTTGTTGGCCGCTTGTTTAATTAACGTTGCCCCCTCTCTACCATGGGGAGGTGATGCCAGGGATTTCCCTTCATTGATTCTAGGACCAAATGGCTGTCTCTCCGGTCATGGGTTGTCGGGACCTATTGAGGAGTGGGTTGTACTCACACTTTTGACCAAAATTGGTCCGTTTTGACCCTCCATGGGTCCGGTGATCCTCACTATAATGACGTAAGTCGGCAGACCGCACGGCGGCAACCCAAAAAGCGAATCAGAGGGACACCTCATCCCAAATATTTGGGCAACGGGCTCTCTCGGTTTGCAGAGATGTGCGGTAGGCTCTAGCGAAAGCGGAGCCGACGGTTACTCGTCTCAGTTGTTTGGGGGAACCAAACTAACACGAGCACTTCGGGGAGGCGGAGGCCCCATAGAGGTCCTTTTGACCTCTATCCGCCTCATTGGTGTTGGCCTCGAAGGGGCTGCGGTTTCGCTAACCTTCCCCATCCCAATCCCTTCCTTCCCCCTCTTCCAAGTCCCTAGGTATAAGCGGAAGCTTGCAGACCTGGGACGGAGGTTGTAATCCCTGCGGCGAGAGCCTGAACGCCTGTCTCTCCGGTACTCTGGGTTGACGGGAACTACTGAGAGAAGGGTTGTACTCACGCATTGACCTGAACTGGTCCGAATTGACCCTCCATGGGTCCGGTGATCCCCGACTCGAGGACGTACTTCGGCAGACCACACGACGTCAACCCATAAAGTGAGTCAGAGAGACACCTAATGCCAAATATTTGGGCAACTCTCGGTTCGCAAAGATGTGCGGTAGGTTTTTGCGAAAGCAAAACCGACGGTCACTCGTCTCTCTTGTTTGAGGTAACCAAACTAATAGGAGCACTTTGGGGAGGAGGAGGGCCAATTGAGGTCCTTTTGACCTCAATCCGCCTCATTGGTGTCGGCCTCGAAGGAGCTGTGATTTTGCTAACCTTCCCTTCCCATCCTTTCCTCCCACCTCTTCCTTGCCCCCGGGTATAAGCGAAAGCTTGCAGACCGGGGCGGAAGTTGTAATACTGCGGCGAGAGCCGAAATGCCTGTCTCTCCGGTACTTTCATAGAGGACAGGGCTTTCAGACTTCAAATCACGGTGGATAAAAGACAACTTTGTGAATTTATTTCTTGATTTTATAAATGACCATGAACGAAATTTCTGTCTGTGGTTAGTTACTTCCAATATGGTCAGAGGGACATGCTGACTTGGAAGTTCTCTCAGTAAACCTTAAAATGTTGTCAATTTCTTGAGAGGGACCTTGAATTTATCCTTAAAGTAAGGATAATGTAAATGCTCTGCTGTACTATTCTAAAGAAAGAAACCATGCAAAGCAGTATTTGTAGTGTGGGAGGAATCAATATCAAGGAGTAAATTGCTGTCAAAAACCTGGGAATCACCTTGACTTTGGGCATACAATTGGTGAAACACATGGGAAACATTTACTGCACTGCATGAAAGAATTGAGAATATATCAAGGGAAAGAAGGAAGATTCTCCGATGAACAAGTGAAAGAGAGGCATTACTTTGCTCTGGTTGGGCCACTTCTCAAATATGGCATGGGAATTTGGGACCCTGCTCAGAAAGATTTAATTTGTGAAGTAGGTGTAATACAAATGAAAGTTGCACTCATTGTCTAAAAATAATATAAACAATAAAAGCATTACACTGCTGATGGAAGGACCAGGTTGGGAGTTGTTGGAGATTTGGAGGCTTTGCGCTAGGCTTACATTACTTGAAACTATCTGATCAGGGTAGGTTTCAGTTCAACACAGAGGATATAATTTTGACCCCGCTCTATCTCTCTAGGACTGATAAAAGCAACAAATTGGGATAGATACACTGCTGGTCAATTATGTACAGAAATTCCTCCTTTCCATGAATCAATACTGATTACAACTGAAACAGCACATCATGGGCATAAGACTGATTGTTAACAAGCAATTAACCTCTGTCTTTTCCCTCCTTTCAATGGCTGGTGTCCCAACAGCTCCTGCCACATGCCTCTGCAGTGGCTTACAGGGTAGTTAAAACAGTTTCGAAAGTGCATACATTTTGGACTGAGGTATTCAAAACACATTGTTATTATGATATTTGCAGAGTTAGTCTGGTATTCAGGCAATTCGTACGCAATAATGATGTTGGATGGGTTTGCAACTCAACTCACCTGGCATTTTTTCATTAGAAAGCTGACTGCATTCTCAGCAGAGGATGAGAAATTGAGGGCAATATAGTCATTTTCGGTCAATTTCTTTTCGTATTATTTTATCCTGGTAAACCTGACAAAGGACAATGTAAAACCAAGCAGTGGTATTGTGGGAGAATGAAGACGAGGATGCCCTTTAAAAGACTATGGGTAATGGCAAAATGTTGCCAAGGGAGTTACAGCTATCAATATGTAGATTCTGTATTCCAGGGGGCTTGGGTTCGGTTTGTGTCAGCAGTGGTCAAATTCCAGTCCCTACTTTTGTGCATAGTGGGTAGCATGTCATGTTTAGTCCATGTGTACTATGTCTTTTGGCTAGGACTTAAAACTGTAATCCTCTTGTCATGAAGAGCAGTTTAATGCCAATGCTGGCTTTCTTTCCATCCCCTCTCCATTCCAAAGTAGTCCTTTCCTCAAGAGCCTATCCACATGTCCTCAGTGGCACCAATGACCTCAATTGTTTGCCATCTCTCTGAAATACCGACAAACTTCAAGACGCAATGCATATGCAGTTGAGTGCCCTGGCTATATTACAGGAATAAGAATATTTCTTCACAATATGAGCAAAAGTAGTCATGGGACTGAAAATAAGGCCACGGCTACAGTTCATTTGCGTTAACCTGGCCAATGACAACTCGCGAGAGGGGAAACAGGTGGAAGAGAGGAAAATTTGGAGGGGTATTTGCCCACCATACGTCATGCGCAGTAAGCTATTTTGGTTCTGACTAGTCCAATTTCTTACATTTTGGCCCATAATGGGGAAAGGTTTTCAAGGCGCATGTGGTTTATCTCTTCTCTGATTGTGTTCTTGGCTCAATCAAAACTACCCCAACATAATTGCATTTACTGGACAACACGTGGGCGTAAACAAGTCAGCCCACTTGACTTCAGATTTGAGGGGAACCATCCTCCCCTATTTTGCCCCTCCCTTTCCACCGTGGGAAAACTGTTCGCGTATAGCTCCCATCTCAGTAAGTGCTGCTTCCCCTTTTTTTCCGAGTTGGACTGGGCCCACCTGCACAGTAGACTACTGAGTGTCGGCCAAGTTATCGCAAATGAACTTACCACACTATTGATAATAAACATCTGTCGCTTTCAATTGTTTGATTGGGTTTCCCTTCCATTTGTACGGTTAATGTGATGCGGTTGCGATGAAATCGATCAAAATTTGTGCATGGTTTAAAATTCTTTGGGAAAAAGGTAGTGCTTTGTGTAACGCATTTATGAGAAGTCGTGCTCCCTCCATTGGCACAGGTAATCAGTGCTCCACTGTATACTTAGATGGGAACTACATACTTACTTTTAATGTGATATATCTTTTACACTTGCTGATGTAAAATAATAAGTATTATTAATTTTCCATTCTTCATTCCTGTGAGATTTGTCTGAAAGGTCATGATACTTAATGCCCATTGAACCATGAGGATAGTTGGTTGAATTTGAAAAGAATTGCCCAGGTATCTTGTTTCTGCATAAGTTGTTACTAAGCAAGGAATATAGTTCTTTCTTTCAAGATTTCATGCAAGCAGTGATAGGATTCTGTAATAAGGGTTTAAATATTTTTATTTCCACTTTAGACAGGATGTCACCATTGAATATCCTGATGGTAGGAATGCTATCAATAACATTATTTCTTCAACACCGAGTACTCATGAATTTTCTTGTTTGACATTATGGAAAAAGGTGGCAGGAACTAGGTAATTCAATTTGAGAAGAGTGCCTGGTTTGGGAATTGAGACGAATATGTTATGCCAATTTCATTTTATATTTGTTATTATCTATGGTGACTGCATTACAGACATTTTACAGTACAAATTTCATAGGAATATGTGACTCTTTGGTGAAAAAGTTGAAGCCAAAAATTGAAAAAATTGCCAGATTTTGAGATGGCCAGTTTTATCCTTGCCCTATTTTTTGCCAGTTAACAAGATTATGATTTCAGGCCTACATATTATACTAGAACTTCTGAAATTCAGCATATGAAATAAGTTTACTTTTACTTTTGGAAATTTGATCTTTTACTAGAATCATTTTTGGCTTCATTCATTTACCTTAGAGTCTTAACACTTCCGTAGAACAGTCAGTAATGATTTTGATCCACAATTTAATTTTATTTCCTCTAAATTTTAACTTGATTTTTAGATCTATAAATGTGAGGAGTAAATGTTTCAATTTATTTCTTCTACCATGAGAGAATTGACTATATCTAAAGAGTATTGTGATGCAGGAACTCATTTCCCCTCATACTTTGCTTATTTATTGATTTTGATGTGTTAGACATATCCTTAAATGTTCTCTTTTCACAGCCCATCATGATTGCTATCTCTTATGATACAGAATTAATATTTATGCTTAGCAATAATCGAGCTTCAATTATTTCATTCAAATTAAAGCCATGGGATGAGTAATGATGGGGACCACGAGTATGCCATATTATGAGTAGTGAATTTATAGAGATGACAATATCCTCAAATCGAAATATTTTAGCTCTTTCAATCAACTATGCATTGGCATCATTTGACTGAAGATGCTTAGTCATTTACCATGCAAGAAAATACTTCCATATTTAGATGTTGAGCCTTCAAAAACATTGAGATAACATCAATAATTTTTTGACAGATCTTTAACATGCATATTTACAGTTTGTGGCTGATCTGAAATTATTCATGTTCAGTATGAGAACAGCTGGAATAATCTTTGGTAAAAAGTGAACTTGTTGAAGTTTTTCTAATTTTTTGTTTACCACGACTAGCCAACTTTTTATTGATCAAGATTATATCCATTTCAGAAATTCTGTATCAGAGGATGGGGTACCATTGTTTTTTTTATCCTTGTCAAGTTGGGCAAATATGCTGAAAACAGGAAAATAATTCTAAACATATCTAAGTATTGTAATTTGTAAATTGGTGAGGTGATCATGTCACATTCTGGTTAATAGTAGCATCAGTTAATCATGCAAAATGTGTATGCTATACCTAATTTGTATGAAACCAGCTTTCATTTTGCCAGTAGTTGATGATGTATAAAATGTAATGAAGCATAGGGCTATACTGCCAATGAATTAGTTTTCATTCCACCTTTCATTAGCTCAGGTTACTTTGCAAATGTCAGTTCAAGTTTTGGCTGAGATAATTTACTAAGTGGAATTATTTGGTTCAAATGAATTCTGATCATCAGACCATGGCTAACTGAAGAGGAAATGTTGAACAATTTTCAACTATGATTAGCAGTAATTATAGTATACCATGTTCTGTTCACAATTATAGTACATATATTCTATTTTTTTCTTTCGGGCAAAGCATGTTTGTAGCTAGTAGTCAATTTAATACCCACCACAAGAACCCAAAGACTATCTAAACAATGTTTTTGTGCGTAGTGATACTCAAAATTTCAGCTGAGACAATCAATGCACCTTGAGATATTAAAAGGAGACTTTACTGCAACCAAGTATAATTTATTTCCAATGGAATTATGCTAGGTATGCCTAAAATGTCTGGAATATAAGCCAAGCCGCTAATTTCTTGATCGTTCTATTAGGTGAACATTAAAACATTTTGCTGAATGTTACTTAAGATATTAGTCTAGTATTTTTTGAATTTATAATGCATGTATGTTTAATATGGAAGTCCCCAAAGCTCCATTTAATGGTAACAGTCAGACCCAGAACTTCCATGCTGTTGTTCTATGTACATATATTGGCTGCAGTTACTTCTTAGATGTTACATTCAGCAATGGATAATGCACTTTAGCACTTATCATCGTGCGCAACTGTTTAAAAGTTGTCTTCACTATGGCTAAATAATCATTTTACTTGAACCTTTGGCATAGGAGGCTCTTTCTAATTGAAAAATGTTTAGTTCCTACAAGCAATCTTTATCCTACCTATTTGAAGAAATACATGAGTGGGTAGGTAATATTATTGGCTACTAATGTATTTTTTATTTTGAGGTGAGATTTGAATAGAAATTCAAAAGATTGAGCAGATCAGTTGCATAAATATCTTAATCATAAAAAGTATGCTATTGGAAAACTGGATAACCTTGCAAATATTTTATCCTAGTACATAATTGATAAAATTTCAAGATTCTTATCAGAAGACGGATTTGTTGATTTCATTAGTTTAAATGTCTTTGATGAAAATTTTATCATAAGTTTCACCAGAGCTTAAATTAAAGAAACATCACCAAAATATCTTAGTAACTGTGCTAATATTAGCTGGATGGTTACAAAAGAAGTCAATTTCAGTTTCTGCAAGGTGGCTTTGATATTGATTGAAAATATAATATCCACACCTCCAGCAATGGTTGTGAGTTAAAATAAGGAAATTATTCTCATCGTCATAAAGTTTAATGGCCTATGCTAAGTGACCATTAGCATACAAAAAGCATGAAGTAAGATTTCACCTTTGAATCCTAGAGTACAAGCATTTTATTTCAAACCACCATATCTCACAAAATACCTATTGTTAGTCATTAGCTTTCTGGGTAAATATGGCTGTTGGGCTTATTATTTTGAATAAAGTTAAATAAAGAGCAATATCCCACTCTCTGTGTAATGATTGTGGTGTAGTTAACACCTTGCAGAGCAAATGCGGACAAACAACAAGAATCCAATGAAATTGGTGTCAGGATCCCTTTATCAGCAACACCATTTGTATTCCGTTATAGGTATTGAGCAAACATTGCCCAGTATGTTCCATTTAGTAAAAAGAAAGTAAGAGGGAAGAAAACTCGTGAAAATCGGTCAATGTTGATGGCCCGTGTTAGGTTTCCTTTGACTGGAGCTGGCCGTGGTGGCTGAGGTGGTTGACCAGTGAGGAGTCGTGCGTTCTCCTGCAAGGAAAATCATATCTCATTAGACCAAATGGCTCTTGCTTGGAATTCAGTGCATGTTATCAGATATGGCTTTTGGTTATGCTTTGACTGGGATGAAGAGTGATTTGGCATCATGTTAAACTCAGCAGAATGTTGTTTGTCATTTTTTTACTTGGGGACTGAAGAAATAGATGGATTGTTTCTATAAGTGAAAATATTAGAAGTGATGGAGGAAGTTTTTCTTGAAAATCTGTGTGAGAGGGGAAAGAATAAGGACACATTTTGGCCGAAGTTTCATGAACTGTGGTGTGTATGAATTCTTTTGAAGTCTTCATGTCAATTATGCATTATGTAGATGGTACATACTCTGTGCGGGTGCTACTTAGTATCCTGTATTATGTCCCGATTGAGAATATTTAAAATAGTAGGGGTTTGCATGGAAAGATCAACCTCACTCAAGCATTGGGTAATATTTTCTGTGAGCAAGAGATTAAAATAAATTCATTCTTGCTTCATTGGCTTAGCTTTTGAGGGTCTGATGAAATCATCCTAGTAATCAAGTAGTGTAGTTTGACCTATTAGAGAGAAGGGGAGTTATTTCTCAGATTTGCTTTTAAATCCATAGTTTGCTTTCTGAGAATATCCCTGGTCTCCTTTAGTTTTGAAGAATCATTTGGAGAATGGTATTAGAGAGATGATGTATAGTTAGGTACTTAACTGCTTGCAAAAATTCTTTGCCATTTAACAGTCAGGAGTGCAATCTTCATGGGGACTATAATGGCAATTCTTTTCACTAGTCAAGTTTACAGCAAAGGATGATCATATCATGAAACTAATTATAGAACTGCCTTCAGGATTTATATAGGATATTTAAGCCTGAAAATTGAAAAGGAAAAACTATAATGTGTTTCTCAAAAATGATCATCAGATAGCATGCACCAATTTGTCTCCATTTTTCTGTTTTAATTGATACAACAAAAGTTCTAAACAAAATAATCGGTTGAGAATTGTTGTTAGAACTGTCAGTATTACTTATGTTACTTTTGCTGATAAACTGACTCCGATAAATTTTTTAATTAACAGACCTTTTTTTGGGATTTTATTGAAAACCAATCTGCAGAAGGTATGCGTTATGAGGTGTTAGCAGTATTGGACTCTTTGAATATTCCAAGAGAAACATGCTATGCTTGCTAATGCATGGATATGATGGTGCCAGTGTCATTAGCAGTGCCTATCATAAGGTGAAAACGAAAGTAAAGAATATTCAGACTATTGCTGAATGCATCACTTGTGGTAGCTGTTATCATAACCTGGTCGTGAATAATTTGGTGTATGGAAAATAAAGTATCCACACCTCCAGCAATGGTTGTGTGTTAAAATATAGAAAATATTCACAGTGTCATAAAGTTTAATGGCCTCTGCTAAGTGATCATCAGCATACAAAAAGCATTTAGTAAGATTTCACCTTTTAATCCCAGTGTACAAGCATTTTATTTCATACCACCATATCTCGCCTAATACCTATTGTAATTCATTAGCTTTCTGAGTGTATATGGCTTTTGGGCTTATTATTTTGAATAAAGTTAATTAAAGAGCTATGAAATATCAATTTTTTTACGTTATTCAAAGGACTTATTCATATTTTGGATTGAATATTGAATGCTGGGATATATTGGTATCATTTACATGTAAATCAGAATTTACATAGAAAAAATTGAATTTCATAGGATGTCAGAATTCCATCAATTTCTGCTGTTAAATTATATTTTTGACATCCTAAAATCACTAAGGCAAATTTATTTACAGTCAACTAAAAGCAATAAAATGATGGAAGCTCTAGCTATTATAAATCAGATGCCTAATTTTTAGTTCATATTTATAAGAGTCCTAATCTTCAGAGTTCCATAAAGAAGAACAGAAAAGGCAATTTTCCACTTTGATAAAATTAATTTAGTGCGACCGCGGTTTTAATGTATTTATTTTCTAATGCGACCACCCGATGATATAGTACATAAGGTGATGACGGATTACTTTGAAACAATGTTGGCATTAAATTAATTTTATCAAGTGGTAAATTGCCATTTCTTTTCTTCATTATGATGAAATTCCACTTCATCATGCCTGATACTTCTCTTTTAGAGTTTCAAGTGAAATTTATTTCCCAACCTTATCTGAAAAGACATCAACCGTGGCAAATATGTAACATTTTCAAACCAATTAAATAATTACACTGAGTAAATGAAAATTGAAATAGGGGAACCTTGGCAAATTGATACAAATTTATAAATACAACGCGTCAACTGATTGTTAGAAATACATATTAATGGTATAGCTGGAGATCAAGGATTAGATAATGCTGAAGAATTATTTGACATGAGTGATTTTTTATTCTATCTATCAGGTTACAGAGCAAATTGAGCAACTATTGATATGTATGAAAATAGTTGATGATTATTTTGATTTTTGGGTCTCGGAGTCATCATTAGCTCTGGCAAAGAAATTCTTCAGTAGAAATGTGCTCATTTGTAAAATAAATATCAAGGCCTCTTTACCAGATGGGTATCAATACCTTATTCTTCTTGTTATAAAAGACTTGCATTGTAAAGCGGCAACCAGGGAATTTTTTAAATTTGAGGGTTAAGCAGTATGGGATCCTCAAAAAGTAATTTCATTCAGTTGTAAATGGCTTTTTTCATTGTTTTTTACTTTACCCTTAACAATGGCAAGTCTTGATAGATCTTTTATTAAATTGAAAATTATTAAAAGTACCTCAGATCATCAATGGTTTTAAGTAAAAATACATGTAGTGTTACACAACTGTAAGAGGGATTAAGGTGGGAGCCCCTAGAGACTCGGAGGCTGCTTGAGAAATTCAGAACTGGTGTATTTCAGAGTGACACACACAATATTATCATGATGCCTATCTACATTTCTAGGTCTGACGTGATAAAGTAAGAGAGATACTCTGCCGAACAGATAGGTACAGAAACTCGTTCTTTCCGCGCACACTAAGCGACCACAATAAAAACCGAGCTCCTCTAAATACACTCCCATAGTACATGTCACCATTTCACCTCCAAAAATTTTACATCTTTACACGGATGGTAACCTACCACCCCCTGCCACACGCCCATGCGGCGTAGTGGCCGCGGTAGTAGTAGCCGCAGGGTAGTATGTAGAAGTAGACTGAGTAATGTAGCTTTACTTTCAATTGAATCAAAAACCACTTCTGAAATGGATGTGACCAGTGTGATAAGTTGATTTGCGAAACCAATGGCTAGAAAAAGCCTTAATGCTAAACATTAGTATTTTATAAAACTAGAGGTGTCTCTGTTCATACCAGTCTACAAAAGATAATTATTATTTATGTAATATTCACTTTTAAAATACTTTTTGTGTGTACATAGTTTTATATTTTCAGCACCAAATATAGTTTTTTTAGTTGGCTTCAAATAAGCAATACAAAAAGAATTAACTGCTGAGAGGTTTGAGCTTTGGTTAAATGTTTACTTTCTCCAGGCAGAGGGGGGCCCCAATTGTCATCTTGTACTATGGCCCCAGGCTGCCTGATTATGCTGCTGTTAAAAAGGGTTTAATATCTGGGAATAATTATGCAATCTTTTTCTGATTATGTTCTTGAGTCACTTAAGAGTGTTGACTACTTTCGGTACTTTTTCTATCTTGGCACACATCATAGTTATGCTAGTAACTGGTAATGTAGGAAAAGTATCTGGACCAAAAAATGATCCACTTTGAGGCAATCATTGGTCTTCTTCGACTTGAATTATAGCTATGATGAATTTTCACAATTCAATTTCTTCAGATTGGCTGAGTTCTATGGTATTCATCTGGGATAACCTGCAATCCTAGATAACTTTGAGAGCTCTTTGAGATTACTATTTCATAAAAATATCTGGGAATCTTTGATTTTGACATGCTTTAGGAGTGTTATTTATTTACTTTGATGTCTTAAATGGTTTGCTTTATGCATTCCATCCATTTTGATTCTTGTGCTATAAGTAGAGTGTAATGCGACTTTTATCTCCATGCTCTTGTGTTCCCGTTTTACATATGCTTTATTTTTTCTTTGGTTTTTGTTATTTATACATATCAGATCATTGGTGAAAGTATGCATCCTTTTTGTACTCCTTTCCTCACTTCTGCTTCCTCTTATTTCCTCCATATTTTATCTCTGCCAACTGTTCTTCATACAGCCTGCATATTGCTCTTTGCTTCAATTTTTTAATAACACCTATGCTCTTCAGTGGAGTCAGCATTCTGTTCTTATCCACAATGTGAAATGCTATGACTAGGTCGATGAAGCAAATTTACATGGGCTAGTCTATTTGAATTCTCTTCTCAATTTTAAGTCTCAGGGCTGAAATGCCTTCCCTTGTTCCCCTGATTTTCATGAAACTGAATTGGTCTTCAGAGAAGAATTTTTCCATATTCTTTTCCATTCTCCTGTCCATGATTCTGGTCAGAATTATCAATGCATCTGCTGTGACCCATATTGTTCTAAAGTCTTCACATCTCTTGGCTCTTTTATTCTTTTGGATAGGGAGGATTGCATTCTTGATGAAAAATGTTGGAATTTTCCCATTTGAATAATTGTCACTTATGAATTTGTATAGCTTATTCAGGTTATGTGTACCGAAAGAACTCAGCAGGAATTTCATCAAATCCTGGTGCCTCTCTCCTTTCCAAACCCTTCACTGTGGCATCAAAATCTGACCTAATCATGGCGTATCATTTTTCATCTCACACACACCAGGGACGGGTCCTCAGGGGAGGGGAAGCGGGAAATCCTCCCCCCAATAAGGCAAGAGAGCAAAAAAATCATTTGATTTGAGGGTAAACTTCATCGTAATAACAATTTTGTGACAGTGATTACCAGGAAAAATATTTTTATCTCTCCAATGAGATGTGAACATATTAAACTGTGAACATGGAATGGGTTTTTTTTGGGCATTTCATGTTTGGCAGCAGACGATGACCGAGCCAGAAGACAATGGAGAGTCACAGTTGAGGCTTCATCTACCCCACTTTTGTTGAACCAACGCCTTTTGCAAAGCTATTGAAAATATACAAAATAATAGTAATTTTATTATGCTCACTAAAATTATCGAAAAGATATATCTTACAAATATTCAGTTCTGAGCCTCAGCCAGGGGTGATCCTAGGATTATTTCGGGGGGGGGGGGATAGGGGGGGAGGCTACCTCAGTGACCAGAGTATTCCATGTTGTATCTATGACTACACCTAGTTGTTAAAATGGTTTTGTAAAACCCTAAATTTTCAGGGGGGGTGGATGTATCCCCTTTATCCCCCCCCTGGGATTGCCCCTGGCCTCAGCCTTACTTTTACTAGTATCCTCTCTTGGAGTACACATGTTGTAAACCAGAGTTAATGAAGGTTTGATGAATGATTTATTGGTTGAAATACCAGAGAGAACTGTTTCATCATGCCATTGGAATATTACTTGTTTTTACTCTCATGTGCACAATTTTTTATTATTGATCATCAGTTTTCTTAACCGAGACATTTAAATTGCATGTACTTTAATTCATGTGTTTGGCATATTCTTAAACTTTGTAAATTTGATCACTTTCCGTCATATTCTCGGCCAGTATGTCAGTTCTATCCAACTACTCACCATAAACCAGGGTGAAGTCAGTTAACGGGTTGAAGGTGGTGCGACCATGATAATTTTGAATCTGGAAGGAACTGGCGGACGAACAAAATGAGGTGGTTTATCGCATTTGGTTCATTTACCAAAGTATGGCAAAACCAGATAGTGCTTGGGCCTCGATTCCGAGTTTCACCTTCAGTTGGTTACATTATCTTTGTCTTCGGCATTGCCACATTATCACTACAACATTGCCAAACCTCAGTTGTTGTGCTGTCCCAATTGATAATATTATGGAGTAAATATTTTTCCTGACTTGACATTAACACAAACATCCGTAATCTGAGTGGTTAAAAGGCAACCAACAGGGACTCGAACCCATGACCTTCGGATTAGCAGGTGATGACTCCATCAATACCTGGGCTGACATTTGACAAAGTTCCTCACGTTCAAACTAAAATCATGTGGGGTATATGTAAAAATAGTGGATTGAATGCTGGATTTTCTTACTAATTGCAAAAGAAGTAGTTTTCAGTTGACAGCATCATTTCCAACATGGTTTTAGTGATGCCCTGTGTCCCTCAAGGAAGTGTAATTGGGCCTCTTGTATTCCTCATTAATAGGTAGAATTTTCATTAAGTTAAGTTTAGGTAGAGATAAATCTCCCCTAACAATCGTTTTCAACCTTAAACCTCCTCCTCCTTAAACGGCTCCTTAAACAATTTCTTTCATCGCCTCTGTATTTTTCGTGCCTCACATCATCTCCACTGTAAAATATATTCTCCTTTGACCCCTTCCCCATCTCCCCAACATAATTTGACCCATTACTGACTTCAGCATCCCATGTGCTGTCCTACCTGCCCCTTACACATGCTCTGCCTCCTCCTAACTTCCTCCGGCAGCTATAGCAAACCCCTTATTTGACATAGCAATCATTTTTTTAACATCATTACATTAAGTCTCCGTCAACAAGACCAAGCGCTAGCTGTGATGGATAATATGTAAAAATGTTATTAGTTGTTAATGTTAATAATTTCAATTGATGCTACGTTGCCAAACTGAGGTCTGATGAGGGCACCTCTAAAACAGAATTTTTGGCAATTCCGCGGTAGATGACAGCATCGTCTGCAAGCAATATTATTTTACAACTTACTCTAGAGGTAATGTCATTTATATTAATGAGGAATACAAGAGGCCCAATTACACTTCCTTGAGGGACACAGGGCATCACTAAAACCATTTTAGAATTGATGCTGTCAATTGAAAACTACTTCTTTTGCAATCAGTAAGAAAATCCAGCTTTCAATCCCCTATTTTTACATATACCCCACATGATTTTAGGGTGAACGTGAGGACCTTTGTCAAATGTCGGCCCAGGTATTGACGGGGTCATCACCTGCTAATCCGAAGGTCATGGGTTCGAGTCCTCTTGGTTGCCTTTTAACCACTCAGATTATGGATGTTTGTGTTAATGTCAAGCCAGGAAAAATGTTTACTCCATGATATTATCAATTGGGACAGCACAACAATTGAGGTTTGGCAATGTTGTAGTGATCTAGCAGGCGCTGATGAAAATCATTCGCTACCATTTGAAATGTATCAGCATACGCAGCCGAATGTAAATGCGTCAATTTTGTTTAAGAATAAAGGATAAAAGAGTGGAGACTGGAGGATTTCCTTTTCAGGGGTCCCTAGGGACTACGTCGTGGAGAACTGCGTGTAATTCAAATGCTTGGGTCCCGGGATGAACGCATAAGTTTGCGGCGTGATCGTGAACCGAAGATGGAGTAAGGGAGAATTTTTCGGTGTTGCGTTTTCTTATAAGATTTCCGACATGATGTTCTGTGGGCGTGTGGATTGGAACACTTGCAGATCATCTCAGTTAATTAAAAACCTTTGGCAGTTGTGTTGGCAATGATTTCCACTTCCATTCACAGAAAACCTCTATGGCTCAAGCTAGTCTCCTCGTACTCTCGCCACAATGCCCTATTTCCTATTTTATCAGTTTCCTCACTTTCTATGTTCTGGAACATTCAATTTTGTCTATGATTGTTCATCATCCCTTACTTCTCGATGTGAGTTCTAATTCATTTACCAATGATTGCTATGCTTTGGATGATTAATTGGGAAATTTCTGGTCTGCGGCAAGTCTAATATACTTAATCCGCTGCCCCACTTTTATTAGATAGATAGATAGATAGTTTATTCACCATAAAAAACAAAGATTACATTTGCATAGGTTTCGTCAAGTTCATACAAAATTTAAAAAAAATAGATTACAACATAAATTAAAGGATTAAAAATGCAAAGTTTACGACAAAAGTTAGTATCAAGATAGAAATTCTTCAATACTATAAAATGCATTTTTTACAAATAAATCTTTTAACATATTTTTGAAATTTTTTTCTGGTTATATATTTCTTTTATTTTCAAAGGAAGTTTATTGAATAGTATTTTTCCCGAGAATTCAGGGGTTTTTTGCAGTAGTGAGGTTCTACAATGATCATTAAATATGTCGAATTTACCTCTGGTGTTGTACTTATGGACATCCACATTTCTAATCAGAGAAATGTTTTTGTAGCATGCATAGAGAATCAAATTGTACATATGTATATGCTGGGAATAGTCATGAATTTATTCCGTGTAAATGGGGTCTAGCCTCAGGCCTAGCCAAGAAAACTACTTAGCTCCAGGCAGCACACATGTGTTCACAACATTAATAAATGTTCTTCCTGTCTTTGGTCACCTGAATGACCTAAAATCAGGCGTAAGAGATGTTTTACTTTATCTTCATTGATAGTTTGGATACCTCTTAAATATAGCTCTTCCCATGCTTCTCTTAATATTTCTTTGGCAAAATTGTTTAAAAAAAAAAGGTGAAAAATAATCAGCCTTATCTTGCTTCCTGACCTATGACCTCTCAGACTACCAGTCAACCCCATTTGTGCCGTCTGAGCTTTTCACAAGTTTAAATGAGACTACCATCTCCGCTATGTCAATACCATTCCCAAAATATTTGGTGAAATAAACGAACTAATCCTTATGGTACTATACATTTCTTTTTGCTGGTGTTCTCATAATTGCTGTTGCATCATGGATCGCCTTCCCATTTCGACATCCGAATCGGTCTCCGACTAATCTCACACCAAAACCTCATATATGAGACATGTATGAGAGCAATACAGTAGACATATATGTGAAATATATGGCGATATGTATGATTTCTTATAAAAATTGGCCCAAATGAACCAAGTTTGACTCGATGTGTGAGAAATTTATGGAAAAAACGAGGAATATGTGTGTACTCCTACATGGGATATTTATTGGCAGATTAAAATTTATTCAGCTGTTTTGAAATATCCATATATATGTAAAATATGAATAAAAACACAAGTATATGTCATGTGTAACACCATTTATCGAAAACATATTGCTTAAAAATGCATGTCAAACCCATGTATTCCCCCATATATGTATCGTATATCGGCAATGCAATATTTCTTGAGCTGATATATGGATCATATACGGCGAATGTATGCCCATGTATAGCCATAATCGTATATATTATTACAGAAAGGTCTTTTTCTGTCATTCCGTATATACTCCGTTAATACTGCACCTACAGTGATAAATGAGGTATCATTTTAAAGGTTGAATCACCGGCTTCTGATGAAAAATACAATCTCAATCTCAAATTTCACTATTTACCCATTAATTTGATTTAAAAGTTTCGATTTTTCCATGTCGATTACTCGCTCGAGGTATATCGACTCCACACATTTTTTTTTAATTCTAAACTTCAAAAAAAGGTTTAAAATGAAAATAGTACGAAATGCACATAGTGATTGTACATGGGTGAATGGTCACCTGGTGAGTCAATGCAATTAAAACTTTTTGATTTCATATTTATGTGATATTCGCATACAAAAATAGTTTGTAAACATTTATGAACATAACTTGCTCATGCATACATCCCATTCAATGTTATAGAACTATACAATAGAAAGAGGCACAACTTCATGAGGCAGGCCTCGAGGCAGACCAAGAGGACGGGGCAGACCTCTTGAACCTGTCACTGAACACAGACGAAGGGTTGGCGATAATCAACTAATATGTTGGCTATGGTTATGTGCTTAAAAGACTGTAGAAGGCGCCATAAATTAACACACACGTTTAGTTAGATTATTTACATTTTACGTGCAATCAGTGTGACCGTTTATGTTTACGTTATGTATCTTTAACACAATCATAAATAACATATAATTACCCATGGGAAGAAACAGAAGAACAGGAAGAAAGAAGGAAGAAATAGGAAGAAGCTGCATACTGTGCGAAATATTCGCACGGGTCAGCTAGTCGGTCTCATATTCGAGACTTCATTTGGACGGGATAAGTCATCCATCCTCTCTTTAAACCAATTTACGACTGCGCGAACTTTCCCTCTGGTGAAATTTAGCTATGTCCTGCCGAATTCGCATTCACATTATCAAATATATTTGGTCGGGAGTGGCGATAGCGAATACGGCCATGGCCTCTAGCAGGCGCTGATGAAAATCATTCGCTACCATTTGAAATGTATCAGCATACGCAGCCGAATGTAAATACGTCAATTTTGTTTAAGAATAGAGAATAAAAATAAAGGATAAAAGAGTGGCGACTGGAGGCTTTCCTTTTCAGGGGTCCCTAGGGACTACGTCGTGGAGAACTGCGTGTAATTCAAATGCTTGGGTCCCGGGATGAACGCATAAGTTTGCGGCGTGATCGTGAACCGAAGATGGAGTAAGGGAGAATTTTTCGGCGTTGCGTTTCCGATAAGATTTCCGACATGATGTTCTGTGGGCGTGCGGATTGGAACACTTGAAGTGCATCTCAGTTAATGAAAAACCTTTCGGCAGTTGTGTAGGCGATGATTTCCGCTTCTCGCGGAAATCTTTTTGGATAATTTCGAAAACAAACTTTTTAACTCGAAGAACAAGCGTTTACACTCAATTGTCTACTGCTACCTGCACGTAGGTGACATTTTAGTTCTTTGGAAAGGCACTGACAGGCAACCAGATAATTTCACTGATTTTTTAAATAGCCTCCACCCAAAAGTTTCATTCTCATGCGAAAAGGATTCCAACCGGACCATTAATTTTTTTGACCTCCCTATTTCCATCACCGATGACCAGCACCATTTTTCCATCTACCGAAAACCGACCTACACTGATCATATCATTCCGGCAGATTCCAGGCATTTTCACGCCCAAAAGCTGATGGCCTTCCACTCCCTTATTCACCGCCTATTCAATGTCCCGCTCACTCACCATGAGTTCAACAAAGAAGTCCGAATTATCAAACAAAGAGCGCAAAGTAATGAATACCCATCTCACCTAATAGATAAATTTATGATTAAAAAAGTCCAAAAAAACGACCATAAACCTAATATTCTCCGGTGATCTTTCCTCCAAAACAAATCAAAAATGGTGTTCCCTGAGATACTTAGGTCCGATCAGTGAGAAAATCGCCAAGATTTTCCCACGAGAAAAATATCGTGGGTCATTTGGACCCCCAAGAAACTTAAAAATCCTATTCGACAAGAGTAAAGACCGGTTGAATCCAAAGAAGAGAAGTGGCATATATGCATTAAAGTGTGGCGATTGCCAAGGTGTGTATGTGGGTCAAACTGCCCGCAATTTCAGTGTTAAGAGTCAAAGAAAATCAGCCAGCCTATTTTAACAATTGCGAACTTAAGAGTAATTTTCCGAAACATCTTTTAAACCATGACCACCACAGTGATTTTAATCTCAATATTTTATGCTTTTCAACTCATAGACGTGAGCTTGACTCACTTGAGCAGCTGGAAATTTTAAAGACATTTCATGACACTGACTTGAAAGTTTTAAATGAGTATTTGTACCCGTCCTCATCTCCCATCCTCACAGCCGCCTCCCGAATTGCCCTCTCCCACTGAACTCCCCGCCAATCACTGCTCCTGACCTTCAACCCGCATCCACAACACCCTAATCGCTCACCTCCCCCCCCACCAAGCGTGTGTATAAGACATTGTTAACCCGGTAAAAAAACGCTTGAAGATGACACTTGAAACCCGGGTCGTGTGTTTTTAAGCATGTGGTATTGTAAATGTTACCTTTAAATTCTCTATCTTTTTTTTAATCTCGAAACGCTTCTCACGTTGTAGTAACGTAGAAAAAATGAGAAACGTATATGAGGATTTATTGTACAGTCCTGGACAACAAATTCTTACCACCGCGGAGCGAAAAATTTTGTAAGTACCGAGTTGACGCGAATTTGACAACCGCGCCCCCGCGCGAGAAATAAACGCACGGACCGGAACGAGGACCATTTCAACCCGCCACTAGTGAGGGGAGGGACCCATTGAAGAATGATTTGACTTGCGAAGGGATTTTTTGAACGGGATGGGGTGCAGGCTGGTTTTCGGACTCCTTTCGTAAGGGCTGGATGAGAGAGAAGGAGAAAGTGTTTTGAGTCAGCTCTTCGAACGTTTGTTGAGCTCGTTTATCGTGGTATACTACGGCTGATAGAAAGGCGCAAAAACAACATACATTCTTCAGTTTCCGCTCCGGCAGTTCCCCTATCGTTTTAACTGCACCAGTCAGTACGTGGACAATGGTTTATAAACACTTAGCGATTACGCGAAATGGCAGATATTACATGATGTAACTGTCTCTCTTTGTTGAGAACATATAAATACACAAGCGAGCCCGCATATTTTATGCAATGACCATTTGTTCCGGCCGCATTCCCCCCTCCTTAAAATAGACCTCCCCCAACCCAAAACCGAACCGCCCTGGTCACCTTATCCGTCCTTCACCGTAATAACGCACGATCCTTCCTTTTACTTTGTATCAACTTACCCCCCCCCTCCCCCCCGCCTCCACTTCGTCATTCCCAACCTTCAACCATATATTTACCCGGCCACCTGTGATATTTGTTACCTGATGATGGCAGAAAGTTGCTGAAACCCGGGTCGCATGGGTAATAAAATTGTATTTTACGAAGACGGATAAGGTTAACGGTTTTGGATTGGGGTTGGGGGAGGTCTATTTTAAGGAGGGGGGAATGCGTCGGGAACAAATGGTCATTACATAAACTATGCGGGCTCGCTTGTGTATTTATATGTTCTTAGCAAAGAAACCCAGCCTGCACCCCATCTCCTATTCAAAAAATCCCTTCGCAAGTCAAATCATTCTTCAATGGGTCCCTCCCCTCACTAGTGGCGGGTTGAAATGGTCCTCGTTCCGGTCCGTGCGTTTATTCCTCGCGCGGGGGCGCGGTTGTCAAATCTGCGTCAACTCGGTACTTAGAAAATTTTTCGCTCCGCGGTGGTAAGAATTTGTTGTCCAGGACTATACAATAATGGATAATAATCTGAGGATGTTGGCGAGGAACTCACGTGAGTTCTCGGAAATTACGCTGTGGAGAAGTATGTGACATTTATTGAAGTCAAGTTTGATTCATCTCGTAAAATCAAGTGAATTATGGAAGTGCCCTCCGTATGAACTCGGCAGCTAATATCTGAAAGTCACTGCTTCGTAAAAGTTTTCGGGTAAGGGAGGAAATGGGGACTCAAATATTCGTACTGCAAGCGTATCTCTGACATCAATTTTACTCGGGTGGGTTGTGGGTAAAAATTAAGCGTTTATAGAGTTTATCAATATTTCATAGAGTAACTAAAATTCTCGAGCAGATAATAACTGAGCATCAAAAGTTACTTATTTCTTTCCTCTTCCTTTGATCTCTAAAAACTTAAGTTACTTTCTACATATGTTGCCGGATCGCTGAGCAAGTTATGTACTCACCTGTTGAGAATACGAGCTTTGTGCAAACATTCTACTTCATTCAGGCCGTGCTCTAAGGAAGCCAATTAAAGGTAGGTAGGTATATCACCAAAAAGCGACTGAATAGTAAGCTCAGGTAATCAAAATTCTGAAAATACTTATCTTTGGCATCCTTTGAGGCGGCTGGATAGCGGAATGTGGTCGCAAATGAGGAAAATGTTCGTTTTTATTACAGAAAGAAATAACTTCACAGCTCATTCAGATGTTGTTTTTTGTTCCAATTAAATTCTTACCTTTGCTGCGAGATCGAATATTTTATCAGGTTTGGGGGGTTCAGCTGGCGGTTTCCCGCCATCCGAGTCTCCGAGGACTATGTTGACCAGGCAGTACTCCATAAGGGCCAGGAACACGAATCTGTAAAATAGGAGGAGAGGAAAGGTTAGTCGTTTAGTTTCAAGATTTACCGTCGGGAGTCCTTGAAAGCGAGAGAATTAATCTTGACAAGCAAATTATCTTGAGTTTATTTGATCTAAAAATAATCTAGCTACGCGTTGCGTGTTGGAACCACTGCATTGTCAAAGAAAAAATGCGCAAAATTGTCCTCCTAAGCTGTACAAAACTACTAAATGTTAGTAAATGCACTACAGTACACTTATGGCAGAAGTCATTGAACCAACGCCACACTGAATGTGAAGTAAACATGAAAGTCGTCAGATGAAGCCAAATACCTGGGGATTACCTTAAATTTAGGCCTATTGTGGAGAACACACATACAAAACATATGCGGCACAGCATTAAAGCAACTAGGATTTTTAGCGTATAATAGGAAGGTCCTCGGATGAAATAGTGAGAAGTGCTACTTCCTTCTGGGTAGGCTACACTTCGAATATGTTAAGGGCTTTTAGGACCAAACGTTAAGGGATTTTATCCGAAAAATATATAGAACACTCAGGAAAGCTGCGTGCTTCGCTAACGTTTGTTCGGCAAAGGCCGAATATGTAGCGTTTCACAGCTTTTAGAGGGACTTGGTTGGAAGCAGAGAGAGAGACTCGGAGGCTGAACACTAGGCTTATAGCACAGAGGTGTTTCAGTGAGACACAGAAAATATCATTTTGCCGCCGCACTACATCTCTCGGTCCGATAGATTCGATAAAATAAGAGACACATGGTGGAGTAGATATCGTTAGTTCTTCCCGGGCACTCTTAAGTAACCATTATAAAAACTGAGCTCCGCTCAAAACACTCCCAAAATGCAGTTCACCATCTCACCTCCCTCTAACCTTTTCCTTTACGTCTTTGCACGGGTGGTGTCCTGACATTCTCTGCGTGACTCGCATTGTAGTAAGTGGATTTAGAAAAATATTGAGTATAAACTCTGCAACTGGAGAAATATAGCATCTTAAGAGATAAGATTTGTTAATTTGTCATCCCCTAAACTTGCAAAAAGACAAAAATGGCTATCTTTGGAATTCACAATAGTTATAACAATTCAAATGGCATCTGATTACTAGTATGTTTCGCAGTGGAATTTTTTATGCTCAACAAATGGTGCTCGGGCTGGGGTCTGTTGAGGCAATACTTTTTCAACAATTGCTATATGTTTATATATACGTGACCTACTGGTTATATTCCATACTCCAGGATGATAGTAAATTTGTTATTCGTAGCATGGAAACTAGAAGAGATGTTCCACAAGTCTTTTAATAAAAAGATTTTAATTATCTGCCGCACAGTCTACTACATGGTTCTATCTGCCACAATCATATGATTCAGCTATCACCTATCTGTATAAAATTTTAGTACGCAATGTTTGCGCACAATTTCAAAATCAGGGATTTATTCATGCAATAATGATTTTTGGCCTATAAAGCAGGTGAAAGCCGACGCCGGTTTTTCTCTGCCCTTCCTCCGCTCCCCAAGAAAATTCCTCCCTGAACAAAACCACCAACCTTTCCTCAAAGGCGCACTATTGTCCGCCTTTGAAAATCAAAACAATACCACGGGTGGATTTAACTTCAGAATTTTTTCAAATGAAATTCACGCTTAAATCCTTTAGAATGTAACCATTGAATGTCAGCGAGAATTTCCTTTGTTATAGATTTCCGAGAGTTACATACAAAAAATATTTCAATCGAGAAGCTGATTCGGTCATGCTTTTTGGAACAAAGTAATTCTGAGAAAAACGATTGCTTGGGAATCATCCACACTTATGATAGTTCGAGCGAAATATCATTTCACCTAGAAATCAATGAATTTGGTCTCATTTTAAAGAAAAATATCTCTTCCATCCAAAGATACCAAACTATCAGACCCTTACCGCACTACTTTTCGAGATATTTGCCGAAATGTACCAGCCGTATTGCTTGGGAAATAGTTCGTGAATGCACTCCAGAGAGTCTGCATTTAAAACATGAGTAATTTGTAACATCTAGATCCCGTGTAAAAATTAACAATGTGTAGTGTGTATGATATCTAGACCATTTTTGAAAATAAATTATATGAATAACGGAAAGAATAAATAACAATAGTCAGTCAGATGTAACCGTCCAAGACCCTATATAAGGGGGAACGCAGGCGGCCCGGGCATCATTACCCTGATGACGATGGAAGTGTTATCCATCGAAACGTTGGCAGTAGTCAAAAATTTAACCCGGTGTGAATCCCGAGCAAATTTCACACATAAATTATATTGTTACCGCATTAATTTATTCAGGATCAGAAAAAACCTTCCGATGTGAAAGGGTTTTAAAGGTACCGCGAGAAAAAAATCAGTCAAGTTAAAGACTTTAATTGATAGTTTTATTTAATGACTTAGAATTTAAGGCATATAAATGTATACTACAGCACCATTATTAATGCAATATTTAATAAATGTTTTCTACAGCTGCTGAAAGCGCCATTCGTTCGACTAATGTGTCCATGATGACTGGAGAACTATTTCGCTCAAACTACGTTAAATTTCATGTCCGATAATTGTTTCAACTAGTAATTACGATTTTCAAGGAAAGGATTTTTTAACCTGCAGGAACTAACTACTATTATGAAGGGAGGATTTTTACCTCGAAAATGGCAATTATTTTTTGCACCCATGTTCGAAATTGAAGTATAAATGTGGATGAGTTATCATTTTTATAAAGCATTTCAGTTACCTGCCAATCCCTGCTTGTTTCTATTTCTTCACTTCTTTATCTCTTCATCCCTGTCATATTTATTTTTAATATTTTCCTGAACGTCCCCCAATTTTTTTTTCATTTTTGGTTAATCGATCTACGAGCTTGGTTATCCTACGCAATTTCGTTGGATTCGGGCTGAAGTAACACAGAAATGCGCTTATGTTGTGAAGAAGTGGTAAAGTAACTTTGTAAGGTGGAACAAAATAATTATCATTAATAAAATATACGCGAGTTCAGTCCACAAATATTATTTTCCCAAAAAAATTGAGAAGACAAACTTCACAGTTGAGATGGAAGCGATTAATGTTATCAACCATATAGTTTCCATCTGAGATAAAGAGTACGATCACTTCACTATGCATGGGAGGCCCACCTAAGCGAATCAGGTCATCCCCATAGACCCAAACCACCCTACTGACTAAAGATTGTCCGGATTCCACTCCATATTTTACAGGCTAATAGCAATGACCCGCGGTATTTCTAGTCAATATTAAATTATCCACTTTTAAGTTTATCGTCTCTGCAATTGCTGCAATGAAACAATGGCAAACTTCTGGGAACAAAAGTTTTTAAAATTGTCATTAAAACACGAGCTGGAAAAAATATTCCAAAAAACATTCTTCATTCAAAGCAAATAGTTCCGTGCTGAACTTAGGGGACATTTCTTTGACGCTCAATTCCTTAACGTACCAAACTGTAAAACAATATCACGCCTTCAACACTAAGGAAAACAGACCTTCCTGTCACTTCGGGGAATAATTAATGGACATAGTAAATGGGTGAGGAGCCTTAATGAGCGCTGACTTATTATCACAGAAATAATTGGGCGTTATGCCAATAAAATAAAAGATATTTTTAGTCGATGGATAGTTTTTATGAGCATAATTTGGCATACATTTTTTCCGTAATCTAGTCGAAGTTGTCCATGGTTTCGAATTGGCAATGGAAGTAGTGTCGAGGAAATAATTTAATTGCGCGCTCAAGTGCTCATTTTCTTCATGGTATATTTAATTCAGTGCCGCCAACCCTTGTGCCAACATTTTGGGGTACTTTCACATCCTCTTTCGCTGGCGTTAAGCAAGCAGCCAAGGAGTATAGAGTACTCAGCACTAACAGATAAACAAAAGGATAGCGGATACTTCTTCTCGTGCGGGTGCTGGGAAATCGAGGGGCCGTCATGAGTAAAGCGAAGCCCTCGGAACGCTGGAAACATTTAATCCGACCCATAAATGCTTTCCTTGAGAAACTGGGTGAACAGTACTCACACTGTGCAAACGGACATGAACGCGTCGACTGCCTTGAGATAGGAGACCGGAGGCAGAGAGGCTTGAGACTTGGCGTGCTGAGTGGAGAGGGTCAGCAGCGATGTGACACCCAGGGTCACTCGAGCCGGGGCCGCCTCTGGCTTGATCCAGAAGGATACCCACTGGAAAAGAAGCCCAATGACATTCGTTAATGATTTATTGGGGAAATCCCCTAGATTTCCTTCAACCGAAAATGACAAAATTTGTGAGCCATTGGCAATTCAATGAATTGACGGTAGGCGTGGTCGAAATCGGCGCTCCGCGGAGAAAAAGCATAGATTGACCACGCATGTTCATTTTACTGGACATTTTCCGCCGTTCACATCGAATTACGTGTTGTATACGTATTTTTTCAACTAATCAACTGATGTTATTGTTTCTTTGATGCTAATAAAAATTAATAACCAGTAGCATCTATCAAACTCAAACGGTTCATCTCCAATGTGAATGCATTTTCCCTGTTTGTCTTTCGGTAAACAACTTATTTAGGGCGCTGAGAAAACAGCGCACTTGTTGTGCCCATTGGTGATATCATTTGATGTTCAAAGAAAATTGAATATAGGTTCTAAATATCGTTCACAGAGGGGAGGGTGTAGAGATGTTGGCGTCTGAGTCCCGTGGAATTCCCAGAAAAATTCTTGATGAATTGAAGCATCAATGGAATGTTTGTCTTTTCAATGACTGCTTTTTATATCTAGCCCAACTTTATTAACTCGCTCATTCATCATTACGGCGAAGTTTCTTTCAACTTGCTACGATAGAAATACCATTTTGAACCCCGTGGCTTCTGCGAGTAGTTTGAACCGACTTCGCTTATTCTGACCTATTCCTTTTGACCCTTTTCCATGGAGGTCGTAATGCTTCTATTTTAATCGCGTCAGATGTGCAATTGGAATAAAAGGGAAGCTTCCGGAACATAATTTTCGTGCGAAAATAACTAAAGCACCTTTCCATCGTCTGGAGACGATCCCATCTTCTTGTGCCCTCATTCACTCTCGTCATGTGCTTATTTGACCCCCTCTCCCCCGTGAAACAGGTACGCTATAAGTCATGATTTACTCAATAATTAATCAAGATAAATAATGAGGATACGTGAGTCCACTTACGGAAATTACAGATCCCAAATTTCGATGTATCAAATGCATTATGATATGAATCGAGCCAAATTTATTGGGTATGGCTGACTAAATTATAAACCTCGTGAGTCCATTTATGAAAAAGACCTTCCCTTATCTAATGATTCGCCGACTTCAAGTGATAGAAATATTAGCTGGAGTCATTGAGATGTTAGACTGTAATACATGGCAGAATTCAAGGCATACCATAAGGCAGATAGATCAGCAACAACTTACCGACATGATGACAATGAGGCAAGTTGGAATGTAGGTGTGGAAGAGGTAGTATCCCAAACGACGTTTAAGCACAAATATGACTTCCAGGCAGGTGAAGTTTCCTAGGAAAAAAAAGATGTTGTAAGTTGCACGGCAAAGTGAAAACCTATTTGAGAAACCTACTTGGATACTTGTTAGTGGTTCTCATATGAGGGTTGTTCAGGAAAATCACTTGGATCAAGATAGCCTCGGAGGAGGCCTTAAATGTATGATCTTTTGAAGAGAATACTTATGCCTAGGCAGAGTGAATATCAATTGTCAAATGAAATACCCCGCAGTATGGATGAGTTCCGGTTCCACATTTCAAAGGGTCGCCTTTTGGATCGCCTCAAGATCTTAGTCTGCTCCTCCAGGCGGTCACATGGATTACATAGTTTGTGAAGTAAACTGACTAATAAAAAATATCCTCAAAATATTTTTTCTCGAAAACTTCTCATGATTCTTTCATCCTGTCAGTTTTACGTTTTTTACATAATAACTTACCCATATGACTCCAGGAAAGCTACTCATGCATGTATCCATTACAAATGGGGGGATGAAGTGGCTGATTTCAGTACAGTCCTCAAGAAATTTCACATATAAGAACAGAAAATGAAATATCCATGTGGGCGTAGGCTAGTTTACTAGAAACAAAACAGCTAACGAAAAGTTAAAAATGAAATAATGGAACGGAAGTCCGACCAACACTCGCAAATTTGCGTGTATCGTATTTTGCGAGCTCGTTTAGAGTTTCCTTTAAGTTTTTCTTCTTCAAGGTTAGACCTTGAAAATTATTGCTGGACAATCGAAACCTTGGTCGGTAATAAAATTTTAAATGTGGAATTTACTGAGAAAATTTTTTCGTCATGTCTGCGGTAACCTTCCGCAAAGTTACGCGAACCATTAATTTTGATCACAACATCCACGAGAGGTATTGTCTAGAAGATCATAATATCCACAAGTTTACTATACTATAGGGGCGTATGACAAAAATACTTTGCCATCAATGCTGACTTTAAATCTCGCTCGAAGTTGTATCTCGTATCTAGGTTTATTAGTGTGTACCTCAATCTGTTTCATAACTTCTCAATCTCGTAGTTCAGAGGGGGGTACCCCTTGGCACATGTGTCTAACGTGGCATGGTAATGGCTCACGAAACAAGTCCTTGCCAAATTAATAAATCTAATTAAAATCAGTTCAAGTTTTGCGAATATGTAATGTAGTTGCAGTTATTCTCATAGACTAATAAAAGATATCCTCAAAATATTTTTTCTCGAAAACTTCTCATGATTCTTTCATCCTGTCAGTTTTACGTTTTTTACGTAATAACTTACCCATTAAATATCGACATATCAAATAATCTGTCCTCAATTAGGGTCTGCACGTGGAAAAATTTAATTCAGAGGCCGATTTTGGCTCCCACTCTCGAAAAGGTTTCCCACCCTTTGTCCTAGTAGAACCTTTCTTGAGCAGTTTTTGTCCCGCACTGAGTGTTTGGAGCAGTATTCAGCTTCGAACTGGCACGGATCCTGCGTGCTTGGTGCGGAATCACCCCGTATAACCGGTTGCACGGCTCTCACGAGATAGGACGCGCCCGCCACCAACCCAACGCATCATTAGCTCAATTTACACTATGTTTACGAATATTCTTGCGAAATTGAGTGGAATTTGTATATATTGAATGAAAAAAACGAGCGAACTTCCACAAAAATAAAGTTTACTTCCGGACTGGGTTTCAATGTTAAAGCATCATCTCCGGTCAGCTAATGGTGCTACTGTCGGCGCAGAAATTATGTGCACTCGAGTTTGGGTACAAATAAAAAGTTAACGAAAAGACTTACAGAAAACCTAACGACACCATCATTTTTCTCATTCATTTCTACGTTTTCTAATGGCAAATATTAATTTTTTGATCAATTGTTATATTTTTTACTACAGTTATAACGTAAAAAGTACCGGTTATTTACGGCGCGCGGGAAAAGCTCCGACTTTGACACCTTGTAACTCAAACACAAGTCCTTCAATGACAACTATATTTCTTTAAATGGAGGATAGATATGTTTGCTATATATTTTGCAAGTTTCAGCTTTGTAAGTTTCATAGAAATAAAGTTATTATTAATTATTTAAAATTATTGCATTTCAAAACTGGGGCATCGTAAGATTTCGTTCTTGGTCTCGTTGCAATTGGCATGCCTTGAACGTTTCCAATATGTTATTGTCCAAAACATCTATATGCGCGTTTAATTTAAATCGAGTGATATATATAATGGACGAAGTGAGAGGTCCCATTAGGCGAAACGCCTAGCCGAATCGGTGCTGTGTTGCCGCGTACACCCGCTCGGGCCGTCCGAAACAGTGCACACTATATACAAAATTGGGGAGCGGGGAGATTCTTTTTGCCCGTTTTCGTAAACTCTTTCACCCCTTCCTCCTCCCAACGGTTACCTCTTCCTTCGGTTTTCCCACTCCTCGTACTCCCTTCCTTCCCAACCCCTTTCTCAACAATCATGTATATCTCCTAATTCAAGGGCGGCCCTTGGCACACGTGCCTAACGTGGCACGCTAATGACTTACTTTGGGCTCGCAAAACAAGTCCTTGCCAAATTAATAAATATAATTCAAGTGATTTCAAATTTTGTGATCATGTAATGCAATTGCAGTTATACTTCCAGAATAATAAAAGATATCCACAAAATTCTTGGCTCCACCTGCTACCTACAAGATGGTGAAATAACTTTGAGACACGGGTAGGACGTAAATTTTAGTTTTGTGGAAGATTCCACGTTTCATTTCCTCATCTTCATCCTGGCATGCAGTTATTTCATGGCACCACATGATATCAAGGCGTAAACACTGTCGGAAAGTAATGGGATAATGATAGCTAATGAAAGATGGCGACTTTACTTCATCATCTACTTTTGCTCCCATCGAGCGAAGTTCTACGGCAGAGTTTAAGGAACACAAATTCTCAGGCGGCTGTTGGAGAGAGCTGTTTCTCCTTAAAACGCGGGCCGCTAACGAAAGATAAGTGGCCATCGGAAGGTTAAGTACATTGTTTTATAATCTATGATGTCACGTATTTACTGCTTATGAGATACGGTAATTAGCCCCAGTGGCGATAGGATACGGTAGTCGTTGATGTGATCAGCATTGAAAACCTCGGCGGTGAAGGAGTATCTAGCTATTCCTAATGAAAACTCTCTCCGAATAGCTTTTCTTGTCGAAAATGAGCATTGTTACATAATATATCGATGATATTTAATCTATCGATCTCTATGGAGATGTTAGATCGATATAGGCGAGTTGGTCCTGGAATTCAAGGAAGCACAGTGTGCACCGGGCATTATCATGTATGTATCACCGGTTATTACATGAATGTAACAAGAATTAACAGACAGAAATAAAACATGGCGCCAGCGGTGAAGCTTGTTACCTCAGCATGCAGATGTTGTGCTTAATGTTTGTGGGGCAAGAAGACAAGTTAGTGCGTTAGAAGACGGTGACGTGGATTATGAAAATAAGTTTGAAATGAATTCGCTTAAGATCAACGAGTGTCATACCGTAAGTTCTCGATTAGAGTGGTACACTATAAAGCTGAAAATAAATGAGAGGTCAGCTGTTTTAAAGTGCACTCTGGAGCTCAGTGTAACATCTTGATTACCATTCTCCCCTTCAATTACATATGAATTTGAGCCGGTGTTTTTCTTCACAATCATTCCTGGACTCCAACAGGGTCCAGAGTCAGGCTTTGGGAGAGTCAGGTTTCATTTCAAACATAGGAAGAATCATTGTAGCCTTATTTATGTGCCTATCTCTGTCGTAATATGACCGACTGTTTAGCACCTGTGCTGGGTGCTTAAATGAGTCGAAACCGGCGAATAGTCATGGGGAGTTTTCAAATTTTCCATGTCGTCGACTCAGTTAAACTGCTAAAATAATGCTTAGCTTATAGCATCATTTCTTTGTAAGGGATCGAAGTAATAATGCACTTCAAAAGTGGTCACAGATTCTTCATCTATTATTGCTAATTCACTCATTTCTGTTCGTCTGTCAGTCACGTCGGTTTAAATGCCTTCCGAGCAACCTAGGTAGTTGCAATTCTGTGGGAATAGAGTCCAGGACCCATAACCGACCGCAAAATGGTACAAACAGCGAACAACAATATAAAGGAATTTTTTTCCCGATTTACTTACATTCCAAAAGGAAAATCTATGCATTCAGCGTGGAAGGTTCCTAATTTGTTTTTAAAATTAATTTTACTTAAAATGTGTGGCTGGAATTTTTTTATATTGAATAGCTTGAAGAAATAAGTTTATACCTTCTATTATTTTTAATTTGATAAACTTATTAAGCATATTCTTTCTCTTATGCTCTTTTCTCTTGCTAAAAGTTGATTTTTCAGTCCAATTTCGTCCATTTTTTTCATCATTTCAACAATAGAGATTTTAATATTATCGGCATCCCGAGCACAAGCCTTTAACTGAAATTTATACTGAAGACCTTTATGACTGGTGTTAAATGATTAATATTAGGTGTATAATGGGATTTTTTGGGATATTTTTCGACTCAACCCCCTCGTGTGGTGTTTATCCCTGTGAAATGTTTTGTATTTCGCACGTCATGCAAAGGATTTTCAACCATATGCGACAATCGTATTTTTTCTTCTTCCTGTTTCATTTTCAAGGGCGCGAATCCTAGTCTTTTTGACTCTGTATCTTAGTCGTGAATCAAAATTTCCAACTTTGGTAGAAATTCTCTCTTGTAAAGGACATATAATTGCATGTATGCTCTTATCGGGGAGGCGTGAGAAAGGAAGGGCTGGACAATGTACGCTCACTTCCTTGAGAACCTCACAATTATTACGGGTTGGTCTTGTGGTTTAAGATAACTTTTAGCTTATAAAAATAAATCAAATAGTTCTTTTGCATGACCGTCAAATGGTGATAGGTATCATAGAGATGGTGGAACACCGTTCTTCCGCATTCAAAAAAGGCGACGTAGTATGTTTAGTATCACTTTTGAGAGATTAAGGGAAAGTTTGCCAAGAATATTTGCTATGAGGCGGGGCCCTCACCTTGTTTGTTGAAAAAATTATTAATATCTTAGAAAATCATATTAATTTCCTGGGAGATGAAATTGAGTAGTTTAACTATCACTAGGCTTCTTGAATTGCTTGTAGGAGGGCTCCTGCCTTTGGAAATAAAATGTTCAAAAGCGCCAAAGAATGTATTCTCTTTCTTTCATCGAATTATACAACTATATTGAATTAACTGGCAATATGTGCCCGATTCTTTAAAATATATAAGATGGTTTTCCTGTGACACTCAAATAACTAACACAATAAAGCCAGGTTTTAGGGATATTTTGAATACGGCATTATGGGCCAATATTTAGAGATTAAACTTGTCTTTAAACATCAGGGCTAGCTAATATACCGAGAGATTGTATTCTTATTTATTTTTCACAAGGATTTCTATATTTCTCACCTGTGGAATATACTTGTGTACAATCGGCGGTATAATTCTTCACCAACTGCAGCTGGGGGAGCTCAATGTTCTCGTCCACCACCAACGGCACTTCCGGGTCCCATTGAAATATCATGTCATCCGTCGTGTGAGACACTAGAAAATAAATGAACATGGATGACATAAAGTGGTGTTTTTTGTATAGCAAATCTTATCTCATCTCAAGTGATGAGTAACCATGGAGGCTAAATGTCCTCTTAGTGTGGGCTTAAGGAAAGGCAGTAAAAGTAATTACTGAAAGCCCAGTGATTTTTTATGATGAGGGTAGCATCGCTCAACATTTTTTATTGCAAAGTAATTAGGGTGTAGTATATGAAGGGATTTGTGTGCATATTTTGACCTTCAAAAGATCCAGAACGACACACACCCAGTATTTCACTGCTTAACATGCTTTACTGTATTAATAAGTTTTCAAAACTGGTACCATCTTTGCGTTTGGCTCACCAAAATGTTCTCCGACTTCTCAAGCATTGTTTGATGTAGTAAAGCTGAATATAATTGAGTAGTATGTTTTGTCGACTGAAATTTGTAAGCTTTCTTATCCGTCATTCCAAAAAACAACAGGCAATCCACGTGCTAATACATATAAAGCATTTTATTCATTGACATCATCTTCCTTTGTGGTACTGATGATACGGAAGAGCTATTCAACCCTGGGAGTCGATTTGGATTGCAAGAGTGGAGATCGCGTCTTTTGAAGCCACTTCAATTGAGTTTTTCACACTCACGATTGTGGGCGTGAGGGGAGTTTGCTTTCCCCCGCTGAGGTCCCGTTAGAAGATCATGTTCCTTGTCATGAGCTTTGCATCGATACCATTAAAGGTTCCTCCCGGCGGAGCAAATCTGGAAAACTCAAGGTGTCAATTCTCACTGCACGCGATAATTAACCCAGGCGGAAAGTAATTTTATCGCTCGGTTCCATCTCTACAGCATTCTCGAGTTGTCACACCTACTGTCGGTACAAAAAATCTGGTAGACTCGAGTTTGGATACTGATAAAAATTAGCCGTGGTACCCACATGAATGCAAGTTACACCAAATTTTAGCTTGTTTTATTTTACCTTTAACTGTGGTTGCCGATTATTTTTATATTACACTCTCGATTATTTATTACGGTGAGAACAAAAAAAGTGTCATTTTTTGCCGTTTTCGAACGGAGCACTCTCTTGACGTTTAATAGTGAAGAAACTTGAAGTTTAATCGTAATGAACCTGCAAAAGAAATTCAGTGCATCGAGAAAAGGCCCATATGAGTAAAAGGTGATGGAAAATGGTCAGATACTAAAAATAGCGCAATTTCTACCTAAAATAAAATTCATGGAAAGAGCGTGTGCAGCGATTGTTTTCGCCCTTCGAAGCAGTGCACAGAAGGGTGAGTAAAGGGTAGAAGGGTATGAGTAAAGGCTGGGACGCAATCAACGTGTACGTGTAACGTGAGCCGTTAACGGGAATACGCGAAAAGATGGCTGACGGGAAAGTATAGCGAACGGACACAATCAACGAGTACGTGAACGCGAGAGATGGGCAACTTTCATCTCTTCCCGTGTCCCGTACACGGAAAACCAATCAGAATAGTCCTGAGAATCCGGGAATAGGAGCCATCTGTCGGCAGATTCATCCAACTGCTGAAGATAGCTCTTGGCGAAGACAACTTATTTACTTTCACACTTGTTTACACCTGATCTCTTAGCTGCGCCTGCGTTAGTCAATTGTTACTCCGGGCCGCGTTAACGTCGATTGTGTCCGCTGACTTGCGTTCCCCGTCTCCCGTTGTTCCGTTAACGTCTTGCGTCACACGTACTCGTTGATTGTGTCCCTGCCTTAACGGGTTCGGCCTATAACCCGTAAGTGGCAACAGCGTTCAAACTTTCACCACCCCTATCGCGAAGAAGTAGTCCGCATGCGATAAATATTTCATAGTAAGTATCGAGTGGGTTCGTAGCATGTGCAGCAAGCTTGCTTCAACATAGTCATGCAATAAACGCGATAACTATGTTGCTGTTTGGGGAATCGTTTTCCCCCCTCTGTTCGATAACGCAGCATTACTCGACGCGCTGATTAACCACGATGACACACAGTCTCTAAAATCGATCTTATAAAACTCCTACCTTCGTAATGTGATCATCTAAATTTTTTTCTCTAATTTTCTGTTTTCATCGTTTTCCCGCTCCAAACACAATGCGAGAGCCTAGCCCTCAATTCGCCCTGCCTTCTTCTTATCCCTCCTAAACCCTTTCGCTAATTCAAATGACAGAAATTTGCCGATTATCCAGAAAAAGTTAATAGTTATATTAAACCGCTACTTTCATCCATTGCGTGTTGTATACACTTGCATTCGTGACGGGAGCTCCATTCTTATTGTATGCTTTATTCTCGGTTTTGTTGAATATCGTCAAAGAAAAACACAAATAATGTTTACTCATTATTATTAGGCAGATTTTCAATATCTCTATATCTATTCATATTTAAAGAAAATGCTTAGTATATTATGAGCTTTAACTTTCTTTAATGGATGTGGTAAGTTGAGGTAAAAATGAAATACAACCGTAGTAAATTGTCATATCTTAGCCCATCTTTTTAAAGTGAGAAAAACGGACGTTACTGTGGCTCTCTGGAATGTAGGATGATAGCTTGATATCATATACTATTAATCAACGATTACCACCAATGATAAATGTTGGCAAATGGTACAATCTTTGATTTTAAAAATATTTTGTTTGAAATTTAATTAGAAAAACAGGAAATAATATGTATGGGAATGATTGTCATCATTTTGCGTATAGTTCAACTTCTGAGAATAAAATTAATACATTTTTAACGTACTGCACTAAGACGTGTTTATAAGTGAAAAAGATTGTTGACAGAGGATGTAACATGCATTCAGATGGAATAAGTAATAACGTACAATTCTTTCAGAAGAAAATGGTGAGTTTACTTACAGCTCTCCATTTGAAGTTTACATTCTTGTGTGTCGTGTGGATAAATCATGAAATTCATGGCGCATGAAAGGGTGAGGGTAAGCCTGTGAAATTAAAAGTCGTTATATTAAAAATATTCGGATAAATTTATTGATTAATTTGTGTTGCATTTCCTTAGTATACGTAGATTAGAGAGCATCCATACTTACTTGACCATATAAAGGATGGTCTTGTCTCTGTAGAGCCACATGTAGTGGTTAGGTATTGTCATAGTCTGAAAAGTTACGGCTTTTGCGTTCTTAAAAAATGAATCCGGTCTCCACATATTCTTCAACCAGTCAACTTCGAGTAATCTTAAATACATAAATAAAAACTAGTGGATTATTTGTGGAAACGCTCTTAAACTCATGCTTAACAACTTCAACAAGAATTTCTGAGTGCCAAGAGTTAGTTGTTAAGATCTCACCTGTATTCCGACGTCATGTTTTCTGGTAGGCGAAGACGATTGTCTTTCCATGTTTGAGCGAAAAATATATCTGCGGCGTACGTCTGAAAAACACAGAATCACAATTTTACTCTGGGAAAAAAGAAGTATAAAGGATTGAAAAAACTGATCCCGTAATGATTTTACCATTGAGTTTTCGTCGATTGAATCTAACCCCATGACTGTCACGTGAAAAAACACAGCTGTGGGGTTACCATCTTTCTTTGGAGGCCGCATTTTATCGTAGAGTTTAGGGTTTTCTGGGAGTATGTCATTGAAGATTAAGCTTGTAGTCCTGCAATGAAAGTGAAAAATATAACTTATACAGACGTGAATATTTTAACTTGCTGATCACTTTTAAATTTGGAGTCAGGAATTCTCGTGAATACTTTTTTTACTCTTATTCCAGTAGTAAGCATATGAAAATTCATAAATTATTAACATTTCAGTCACATTTATTTAAAAATCCTATTTATTAAACATTTAAATATTCCATATTTGGAGGAAAAGATCCCCAGGTTTTCTACCGGGTAACAGTGATGTTCATCACCGACACTTCGAGGACGATGTTGATGGATTGAGGAGTCGCCTTGTGAAAGTTATATGACAGAGGTCACAATGATGAGGATTATTAATAAAAAAACTTGGCACCAGTCCACACTTTTTTATTTACCCGATCGATTTCAACATCTTTGGGTAATTCTCAAGATACATTCACCACGGTCAATCGATAGGTCTACGTACCTTGAGAATGACGCAAAAGCGTTGAAATCTGCCGGGCAAATAATGAAGTGTGGAATGGTGCTAATTATTTTGTCAATGACGCTTAATGTTTCGAGGGCTAGGATGCCATCTTCTTCTGAGTGAATCCAAGCAGTGAACCAGTGGGCCACCATTTGAACATTTGGCCATCGTCTTCGGGGTGAATTCAAGTACGATCAGCCATCCCCTTTTGGGGGAATTCACCCTGAAGATCAAAACAGGCTGAGGCCGTGTTCCAATCCGATATTATGCACACTTCGTACCCTTATGTGCTCTTTTCGATTGTCATTTTCCGGATGTGACGTCGCATAGTGCGGTTCCAATCCGTTAGAGCGCATCATGACTAGGGCGCTAGTGCACAAGGAAAGGTGTACGACGATGCACCCTTTTGCGCCCTAAGAAGCCAGCGGTGAAGACGCTCTACGTTGGAAAGGGAAGGAAGATCAGTCGCAATATCTTCTGAAAGTAATTTTATTTGTAATTATTGATGGTTTACTCTCCATTTTGTGATGATTTTATATTCCATACCATTGAAATGTGCACTATTTATCTTCAATTAAAGTAGGAAACCAAAAATGTGAGGAAGCATGGCTTCAACCGGCAAGTTGTTAAAGGGGAATGAAACTTGTATTAACGCTATCTCAATAATTATTTGGGCATGAATATCGATACTGAGTAGCTAAATTTCTCAGCCAGTTTATTAGGTTAATTACTAGGATGTATTCCAAGCACGTAGTCTTCCGTTCCAATGTCGGACTATATGTGGTGTATATTCTATTTAACGATCAAAATTTAGTGACATTGTCTCTAATTTATCAAGGTTTTCCTGATAATATGGTTTAGTGGAAGCTAATAACCCTCAAATTATTTCATCGGAATGTACCCATTGCGATTCTCGAGGGCAGCGATGAAAATTGGCTACTTCTTTGTCCTATTGCTATTTCGCGGATGGTATTTCGTGAATAATGCGAATTTCCAATGCGATGTCTTGCGATAAATTACAATTCAGAGTGACTAATGGATGTTCTTCTGATATACTAGGGACAGACGAAATGATAATACAATGCATCGGCCTGCGGAAGAAGTACGCAGACCAATTTACGGGCCGAGGCGGTTCTGATATAGTTCTGACATTGGACACTGGGAGACCGTGGCGCTGGCTACCTTAAGAGCAGAAAAGTGCAGGATAGGGCATAAGGGCGTAAGTGCATAGAGTGCACCCTACAGATTGGAACACGGCCTTAGCCTTCGGAACTGCGATGCCGTGCAACATACTACCCGGAAGGAAACCCGCGATCTCTTCCTCCAGTTGCCCGGAAAACCTGGGGTCTTTCCGGTGCCGTAATTATTTCCTGTTTAGTTCCACGGCTTTCGGTGGTGGCACATAAGCTCAATGGCATGCTTTATTTCATGTGAATATCAAAATGTGAAGTGGGTAACTACTTAGTCGAAAACTTTACCACTTCACTTAATTTCCATTTCATTTCATACTAATTCATGTGAAATATTATATTCTTTGGTAAGTATATCTGTAGAATTCATGACTTGGAATAGCTGGATGATATCAGTGATAACCAAGGATTTACTTGACCCATAAAATTAACTTCCCTTCATTTTCAGGTATGGGCAAAGAGACAAATAATAAATGAAATTAGTATAAGTAAATGAAGTTTTATCCGGAATATTCTTCGGGGCGAGAAATTTCCAAGAACGCAATTCACACGGTCATTTTCCAAGTATAAGTACAAGGGCGGCGGCGATGATACCTAAATGATGACTTAGTGACACGACCATTTTCAGAAATAGGAATGACTACCTATCTCTTTTTCCATCATTTGAGCACGTCTTAAATTCCCTACCCGATCCCCTGCGTGGATCTGAAATACCCTCTATCAGAGCTCACGGCCGTAGATACGGAATGTGGCGTACCGAATGAGTTTGTAATCAAATGAAAACGGATAACATAAGGCGAGGTGTTGCTCGGTCAACAAAAATGGCTTTGACATATCCACACTCACTACACATACTACCCTGCGAGCCGCCGCAGACGCGTAGTAGGAGGTGCTAGGACCCCAGTTATTCATGGAGGGGAGTAAGAGAGATACTCTGCCTCACGTAAACTCTTTTATAAATTGCATTCATGCGGAGTTAATAAAGAAGTGGTGAGTTTGATAAGGGACTTTCTCAGTGATCGAAAACAAAAAGTGATGGTTTTAGGTATGGTGTAGAGTAGGTTAGATGTATGGACCTGATGATGACGTTAATTATCGAAACCATGGTCGCAAGTTATTAAATTTATTGTGGAAAAACAAAGTTTACTCTATTCTTTCAAAAAGCTTTGATATGGCCGAAATCACGTCCGGTGTCCCTCAAGGAAGCGTGATCAGCCCTCTTTTGTTTATTATTTATATTAATGACCAAAGTTCTCGCGTTAGCAGTAAATTAAGATTATTTGCAGACGATACAGTTATCTACCGTGAAATAAGCGAAAACGCGGTCTTAGAAGTTCTGTTATCGGACGTTAACAACGTTCATTCGTGGTGCCAGGAGTGGGGGTTAGAATTAAATATCAGCAAATGCACCACAGTTCACTTCCTACGAAAGTCATTACACAAATAACATACCTACAATGTGGATTGAGCCAAAAATAAAATCTTCAGTAAAGTAAAATATCTTGGAATTACTTTAACATCTGACATATCGTGGGGGACACACATACAAAATATATACGGCACATCATTAAAGAAACTAGGTTTTGCTGAGCGTATAATAGGAAGGTCCTCGGATGAAAAAGTAAAAGAGAGATGCTACTTCGCTCTGGTTAGACCACACGCTACGCTACGAGCTATGCTACGAGTGAACATACCTACAGTGTCTCACAACTTTTAGAGGGATTAAGGTGGGAGCCCCTAGAGACTCGGAGGCTACACGCTAGACTTAGGTTGCTTGAGAAATTCATAGTTTGTGTGCTTCAGAGCGACACAGAGAATATTATCATGATGCCTCACTACATCTCTAGGTCTGACAGAAGAGATAAAATAAGAGAGATACATTGCGGAACAGATAGGTGCAAAAACTCGTTCTTTCTGCGCACAACAAGCGACCACATTAAAAACTGAGCTCCAATAAATACACTCCCATAATACACGTCACCATTTCACCTCCCAAAACCTTACATCTTAACACGGCCGGTGACCAAACACCCCCTACCACACGCCCATGCAGCGGCTCGCAGGGTATTATGTAGATGTAGATATTAATATTAGAAATGTGAGGAAGAACATGGGTGTAGTGCGTGTTTACGATGTCTTTTGTTGCTGCATCGCTGTTTTTATAATAATTTAATGGTACGTTGTAATCACCATTGGTGCGTTAATTGTAAAGCTGTTGCTTAAGTGATCCGTAGACTTGTTCATTAAATATGACCTTGTGAGAATGGCTTTTCTCGCTCAACAAGTTATCATGGTGATAAATATAATCTGACATTACGAGTAGGGAGCCCATGAGAAGCTTGCAGCAGCGCCCACCCCCACTATCTGGATCATTCGAGTCTTACTCGGACCCCCGCCATTACTCGGCGAGGCGATGAACTGAGTTTGCAATCTCTGCTCTTGGAAGGATAACAGTGAGCAGTGAAGAGTTAGAGTGATAAGTGTGGCAAGGAAGTTCCAGCCCTTCTCATCTTCCTTGGTGAATAGATACCCTCCGTTGCCGTTTTTCTCATATATTTAAAGCTCTAACATAGGAACTGTCGCCTTGTCAGCGGTGTGTTGTCATAAAAATTTAATTCATCCCGAAAGGTTCGTAGTTACCTCACAAATCATTCTAATAGCGGAGACAATTTTAATAATACCCACCGAATGGCCAGAAAATGAGTTGCCGAATGAGTGCACGATTATCTAAAGTACGAGGGTAGTTTGGAAAATAAATTTCAATGGTTATTTAAAACGCCGAGGAGTTTTTCAATTAAGTGAGAATAGCACGCACAAATCTTAGTTATTTTCAAGATTATGTCCTCCAAGAATAGGGAGGCTATCACACCGATGAGCGAGTTTTTCTAATACTTTATGCATAGAACCCCCTGGGGATAAGCCATGTCACCTTCGACCGCAGATTCCGCAAGCACACAAAGGCTAGTTTCAAGTTGGAGTAAATTGGTCATTCTCTTTTCAGCCCTGATTTTGATCCATGTGACTATTATCTTTTTTATATCTTGAAAGAAATGGCTGATGTTTGAGCAATTTGCCGATGAATAGTGGATGGAAGGGTCATAGTATGGTTTAGCTCCCAGGCGGAGGAGTCCAACAACGGAGGTATGGAAGAAAATCATTCAGCGGCATGACAAGCACCTTAATCTGGGGAAAATTAGGTTGACAAATTGCTGTTAGTTGTAACTTGGAGTCACACACATTTAAAAAACTTTAAGCTTGCTGGTATTTTATTATCACTATCGCGTATTGGAACTCTTTTTCCATATCGCTGTACTCGTATATATGAAAAATATTGACAGAATTTCACAAGCTAGTGGTGGTGACAGCCATACGTGATATCGAAGCGCTCAATTCAGTAGTTTTCAGGTGGGGTCAAATGTAGTTGTCGTGTCAAATGTAATAACTTTAATAGTTATCAGGCGAGACCGACAGCTGAGTTCAAATATACCGTAAAGGACAAGTTTGTATGTTGCCGTGAGATGGATTAATTTCGAGGGACTTAAGTAGGGGGGCAGAGAAATCTGGCGTCGTCATTATGGGAAACGAAATGTGTCATGAAGCTTTATGTCGTACAAAGTATTTTGTACTAAGTGATTGCCACTTGCCATTCAAGAAGGGGGGAGGAAATTGATGGTGTTTTAGATCGCCTAATTGCTTCCCATTCCCAGAATCCGGGTTCTAACCCCGGAAGTGACGGAAAATTTTCATTGGGGTACCCTTTCCTCTGTGCTATAGGGCTCTGTATGAGGGTATTCCAATGGTGGTACTCCGTTGGGTAGATGTGACGTTAAATTCAAAACCTATTGGCGCCTTTCGTTAAGAGTAGGTGGATGCTAACGCCGGGTTTCTCTTCGAAGTTCCAAATTTCCTCATTATCCTTCTCTATAAACCCACCTACCTCTCCCTGACGGCGTAAATGGCCTCAGCTGCTGGTGGTCTCCCCCAATAACCTACCAACTATCCGGTTGGGATCGAGATTCACAGAAAAACTGCGTGAAATTGCCAGGAATCGAGCCCAAGCCTTCGTAATGGGAAGCCAGCGATTCACCATGCGATTCTTCTCCACGTGTTGTGTGTACTTGGCCCAAAGCCAGGCCACTTGTGTTGTTCTCGTCCGATTTCGCCTCTCCGACTGAGCGTCACTCGGCTCCAGCTGTCCAGTGCTCTCCATTTTTCCCCTCTTCACGCAGTTTGCCCTCTCTCGGCCGGTGCTTCTCAGAGCTCTCCACTCTGAGCACGTCAGTCATCAGCAATTGATGGAATGGGACGCGCGGTATTGATGGAGTTCCCTGAATAGAGACCCGTGGCCCTTTGACTTGTTGGTCCATTTCCCCATTGTTTTATCTTAACCGTGGATGAACTCGACATTCAACCGTGTGGTCACTAGCGCGTGATTCCGTTAACGTTGAGTGCGGCCAGTTACGCGGATTTCTTGTATTTGAACTCCATAATCTGAGGCATAATATGATAACTGATAACTTTGTGATTTCACATATGTTTACCAGGAACGACACGAGTGTCGACGTATGTACAACGTCGATTTTCAGATAAAGACTACTCAACATCCGACAGTATATATGCACAGTCAGGGAGGGATGGGGAGGAGGGAATGGTGGGTGACTAGAAAAGGGTCACAGATATGATGCATGAAGGAGGATAGGGTAGAAAGAGGGAGGGGGACCATGTAGGGTGCACTCACTTGAACGGTGAAGGAACTCGGAGAGATTGGGCACAGCATACCCACCCCCTATGTTCCTTCACCGTTCGAGTGAGTGCACCCTACATGATCCTCCTCCCTCTTTCTACCCTTTTCTTCTTCATACATTACTCTCTGGCCATCTTTAAAACACACCCTCACCCACCCTACTCACCTTTTCCTCCTCTCCATCCCTATCAGATTGTGTATATGAATTGACGGATGTTTTAGTCTTTGCCTGAAGATCGTTCCAAATTAAAATATGTGGAATCACAAAGCTGTCTGTTATCTTTACTATGCCTACTTAGTCAACAGAGTTACGCCTGAAAACACTGATTTGAAACTTAACTTGGTGATAAATCTTGATGACTGAACACGTAGAATGGCTTTGTTATTGTCTCAATGAGTGTCTTCCACAAGGGCGACATCATCAGGGATCAGTGTAACCTTACGGTGCTGCCTTTCCGTCGAAACAGGTCGAAAAACTACTGCGCAAATGCCCAACAGTTGCTAAGACTCGAAATTGCTACATTGGCATACTCTTTCCGGAACCCATCACATCAGGGATTTGCTCATTGGAGACATTCCAGCCTCTGGCAATGTTGTTGATCTCTAAGAGCAAATTGAATTACAATAATAACTTTGTAATTTAACCGATAGAATTATTACTTTTCGGATGGTTCTTCGCATATGCGACGTCATCAGGTGTCGACGTGACCTAACGATGCTGCCTAATCGATGAAACCGGTTGAAAAATAATGAATCTATTGTGAACATTACAAAGTAATAAATAAGACAAAGACTAAAGAAGACAAAGACCAGTACGTGAGAGCTTCAATTTTCCATTTTAACATTACAAAGGTGTTATGGTGATTCAGTTTACCTATGGAGATCAATAACCTCGCCTAAGGCCGGAACGTCTACAGTGGACAAATATATGATGTCTTGGGTTCTGAAAATGGTATGCAGAGGTAGCAATTTCGAGTCTCAGCAATTGCTAGGAATTTGAACAGTATATGGAATGTAGTTTCCTCACTCTCGTCGTACTAAGTGCGACTCACTGTCGTACATAGTACGCACTACGACTGTCGTGTTTCTTGAGCATTCATGCTGTGAAACTGCGATATCACTCAGTAGAGATCAATTTACTGCTTTACCGTAACAAATTCCATGACACTGGTTAAGATAATACATACAGGATATTTTCCGCTTCGTGGATTTATTCCTCTTCATGGATTCATAAATTGAACGATGAAGGATTTGATACTTAACTGGCGAAAAACTGATGTAAACTATTCAAAGTGTTTCACTCCGGATCAGATCCTCCGTGACGGCCGACGTTTGAATGCTAGACTTGTCCATCGTCTCCATGGCTGATAAATGAACTCTTGCGTGGAAAGGTTGCTCCCACCGGAGATGATCATTCATCAACCCTGAATACGATAGGCAAGTCCCGTCCGTTTCTCGTCATTCCTGGATGTTTTTTTGAACCTTTGAAGAAGCCTCTGGCCATGGAAGTTAATTGTTGGGTTATAATCAATATATGATACGGAAAATGTCGCGAAAATGTTATTTTAATCATCAATATCATGGTTATAAGTTTGATTCCATCTACTGATGTGAGCTTTTCCGCAATACAGTAGTATGGGGCATCCATGTACCTCTGAGCTTGCCTCGACCCCTGTTGTACGTTCAAGAGGTCGAAGTGTTGGGCTATTTAGCATGCTAGGTGCTACCGTGACTTTTGAGGAGACTTCACCGGCTAGAGGACCGTGTTAACGGAATCAAAATCCCGCGCGGGTGGACAAAAGTCTGGTGGGAGAAGGAATCGATTTGCCGCCGAGAGTTTGACGGCGTTAAGTGACATGAATCTCAAGTCCTATCGAGGAGGGTGTCTCTAGTTTCGGCGGATCAAGCAGCGGCGGGGGATTGGATGGAGTGAATCTGGGGAAGGGGAGCGGCCACCGAGATTCGATGCAACCCTTGCATTTGCCCCATTCACCACGATACATGATAAGCGTCCTTAGATTTTCCCCAGGTTGTTGGTAACTTTGGTTGTCTATCTATATTCTGCCTCAAAGATTTATTACAAATTACCAATAACAATCGAGTGTCTATCATCTGAAAAATTCAAGAACGCTTTAAAAGTTTCCCGAAAGGAGATTGTATTAGAGACTTTCTTTTACACCTGCATATCCGAGCGTTTTCTGCTATGTGTCGTATTTCAGTTACCTTTTTGGTGGGATACATTCTGTTGATGTGATATGCTTTAATTGAAAACATTTTTTATCCTTTTCTCTGACAATTTCCAGTGTTCAACTTGTTTTTGACCTAATAGGAAGGAATATATAATATTAATGCTATCTCATTACGTTAGCATTTGTGTTGTATTCTTGACATATAGTTATACTAGCTATGGACACATTGAATGGAGAGTGCTCTTATGCTCCTTATGCTCTGTTTTGGCCCATTTGAGAGAATGGAAGAGAGTTTAATAGTTAAACAGGTATATGATAGTGGAGTAAGCGGTGTGAGTGGAATAGTTGGACCGCGAAATTTATGGATGACTGAGGGAGAAGAGACTCTAAAGAGGAGAATTGGAGTATCTTAAGAATAGGAGAGCATGCATGAAGCGATGCATGAGAGTAAGGGAAAAGAGAGTGGTTTGTAAGGAAATGATATGGACATTATTAAGATAGGGTCGGAATATTTAGGATAACGCCAATGATCAAATTCTTGCCTACCCCGAAACAGAATAGCGTGATGGGTATGTATACATGAAATTACATTCTTGAGACCCATTGTTGCAATCTTCGGTGAAAATTATCAGTCATGTCACAGTTTTTGAGGTGTTAATCCTCGTCGTCAACTCTCACGTCTGCTAAATGAGTCTTTTCAACAGATTCAGGCGAGATATCGTGGAATTTCGTCATATTATAACAGAAACAACAAGTACACTTTTCCACAGGATCTTTAAACGAGTAGAACACGTTTCAGCTCACAGACCCATCATCGTGCACAAGACCTCTTAAACCTGATGATAGCTCTGTGAGCTGAAACGCGTCGTACTCATTAAACTATCCTGTGGAAAAGTGCAATTGTTGTTTCTGTTATACTAATAAACGAGGCATACTTGTTTCACACCACCCAAATGATCGGTAAGCACTGAAAAATCGTAACTATCGGTCAGTATTAGAGACTAGAAGGAGGGCATAGACGGGCGTCCCTCGAAGTGCTGAGATTATATACGGTTGTGTTGCTGGGCAAAGTCGGTTGCGTAATTTCTCCCTCTGCCAATTTCCTTCTGCAATATCCTCCCTCCTCGTCATTTCCCGATGATTGTGATTATGGAAATGCGCGGATATCACCGACGCTCAATGTTTCCAATCTCTGAGGGAATGTTGAGGCTGGGATTCTCATCTATTCCAATCTTTACCCTTCTCTTACATCTGAGTGCTGGTGGATTATTTTTCTCTTCCCATCTACTCGCGAATAAATCACGGGCTCTGGTTGTAAGAGGAATGGGGTCTGGTTGTAAGATGATGCCCATTTCCTTGAGAGCCTCATTTTTATGGAAAGGAAAAATGCAGCGAAACTTAGTTTTTGAATTTGTACGTGATTAACTGGAAAAAGTAAATGACTCACGGTATCGAGAAACTTGGAACACCATAAATCGAAGATGGACGCCATCGAAGCTATAACCCCTGTTCATGTAGGATCATATTTTATAAATACGAAAACATGGCTTTCCTTTGAGCTTCATTATCATGAATCATCAATACGAAGATGCCTCTGCTGGAGCTCTCCACTCCTTTACCCTCTCACCCAGTAGCTTTATTCCTGCACAATTCTTCACTTTGACGTCCCTCTCAATATTCATGATGTATTCCATTCTTGGTGCTCCCTCCATTATCGTGTTGAAGATGCCATTGCTTTCTTGCTTTTGCCATCTCTGGTCATCATGCTTCTCTGAAAACAAAATTATTTTTCTCGCACAAACGTTTGCTGCCCAAGTTCTGCGGAGATTCTAACTCCTTAAATTTGTCTTCAAAGTATAATCATGTCTTTCTTGGCATCATTATTTGCAGTTTTTCTTAGATTTGATCTTATTTTAGGAAATTTTCCGGATGACCTGTGTTGGGTGCTGGTCGAGTAGTTTAAAATGGCACGTGCTCATGAAACTTTTGGTGTATTAGGGCAATCATGTTTTTGTTCAAACTCGGCACACACGGACACACAGTGGCATCGTGTAAGGGGCTGTCCATAATCCACGTAGACACCAAACAGGGGTAGGTGGATATGTACGAGGGTTGTCAAAGATGGTCCTCGTTGGGGTTGGGGGGTTGGAGGGATGTTTACGTTGATAATGGTCGAGATTATCATAGATACAAGAGTATCTTTTCTTTTACTTACCTTTCCTTAAAATCAGTCCTAAATTACAGATAGTCCATGACAATTAATTAATAACCTGTTTCACAGCTTTTTCCACAAAAAAAGATAAGTCTACGAGGACAATAGGGAGGGATGAGAGGGTTCGGATGAAGTATACGAGTATCCACAATGGGGGGGAGGGGAGTCAAAAAGTGGCCTATTTTTGTCTACGGGGATCATGAACAGCCCGTAATCAGTATGCTCCATACTTATGCTCCATACTTATGCTCATCATATGCAATCTGTCAAATCTATGTTAGCTTCTTGGGTTGGCCTGCATCCCGATCATCCGGAGCTCTCTCATGGTTTCTGCCACCACAACAGCTAATTCGCAGCATTTAAATGAACTTGTATCTTTCGCCCCATCAAAAACGTCCAAAATTCATGTTCCTCTTCTCCTTCTTCCATACTTTCACGCACTACACTCTTCAATACGTCGTTACCCTCGAATACGTTTTCATTTTATGATGTAAGAACGCTTCGTAGATTTCCGCTAAAATATATTCAGTGCGACAGTTTTAAATGTTTCGCATAATTATTAGGTCCTCGAGAGTAGGAGCCATGCTTAATTTCACATTATCAGTCATGAAACCAAATTATTTATGGCTGCCAGTTTGTTTTGTTTCATTTCTTTCTCATTTCTTCAAACTTCTTCCTTTCCTCTCCTCCAATATCCAACTCTTCCCCACCGGTATTTCTCTCCAATCAGAATGCTCCCTCCATCTTTTTCCGCATTAATTTATCAAATGTTGCAATTAAAGTTGCAATTTGACGGTTTCGTTAATCTTTTGAAGAGTTCATCGGGAGGCATCGCTATGGAGATGTGTGTTACGTTTTACGTGAGGTTACGTTTTATTTACTTACGATTTATTTATTTACGATTACGTGTTACGTTTTGATGTGAGGTTAGAGGTGAGTTTGAGTAAAAAAGAATTCCTTTGTTAATTCCAGTAAGAGGGTAAAGCACTAGGAATATTATGATCTGTAAAGAAATCAGAGGGAATCCCTAAGTTAGTACGTGAAGTAATCGTTGGAGCATTAGATGTTTTTGGCTTTTTCTTTAGGTTCAAATTGGATCTCCATATGTACCTGAAATCAGGGACATCCTCATGGTCTAAAATACCGTGGTAGCTGTTTATTCATCTGAAGGTCTTACAGTGTCAGCGTATTTATGAATGCTGCCGTCGCGATAAATTACAGAGTTGCCAAAGCCATGTCGTCAATGTAAAGGGAGTAAAGTGTGCTACCTTGTGGGACGCTTCAAGTTGCAGATAAGAAGGGAGATGTAATACCGTCGAGGGCCACTCTTTGTAACCTATTTGAAAGAAAATCAATGAGAAGAAGAAGAAGAATAAAAAGCAGGGAGATTGCATGTTATAGCGATAAGATTTTTTAGCTTTAATATTGTTTGAAAAGAGAACTTGAACCACTCTAGGAGAGTGATGCAACGATCATTGAGCTTGAATGCTGGATCAAAGCCTCCAGTAATATGTACAATGGAGGAATCGCTGATACGTGCGCTACCTGGAAGAATGTCTTGCTGATGGGGGACAAATATAACAAGGCGTTTGTGAATTGATTTTACGAATATTATCGAAAGAATCTAAAAAAAATGAGTTGACCTGCCATTCGTATTTAACGTAGGCATAATATTCACAATTTTATTGAAGTTGGAAATAAACAGCTGTGAAGCATGCATGGAAAACTCTTGCAATGTTAGCCAGAAGTGTGTAACTGTGTATTCGAGGAACGGTAGTACGTTGTTATCAACACCAGTAGCCTTTATCAGAGAAAATAAGGTGAGGAGATTCTGGGTTTCGCGAGGTGCAGTAGAAATCTCACGAAATGCGCAGGAGCAGGAGGCGTTTAGTAATAGAAGGGAGTTGATGACGGGGTGAATGGGTAAGGACGGGAAGAAGAGGCTGGTGAAGAGCTTGATATGGAGCGTAGCGTTGAATGGGGCAGAAACGTGGACCCTGAGAAAGGACGACGAGAGTAGGCTGCAGGCATTTGAGGTTTGGGTGTGGAGAAGGATGGAGAAGGTGAGGTGGACGGAAAGGAAGACTAACGAGGAAGTATTTGAGATGGTGGGCGAGGAAAAAACTTCTGAATGAAATCCGAGATAGGCAGGGTAGATGGATGATGGATGTAATAAAGGGTAATGGGCTGCTGAAGAGTGTGATAGAGGGAAGGATGTTGGGCAAGTGGGGAAGGGGAAGAAAAAGAATAGGTTTCATGGACGGGATGAAGAGGAGTAGAACGTTGCAGAGGCGAAAAAGCGATATACTAGAGGGTGATAGGCCCCTGAATGTGTAAAAGACCGGGAGGAGATTCTCTGACATTCAGCAAAACCTACCTTTACCGGTAGAGTACATTAAAAGAAATCGACACTGCGGCCGGCCTGCGCCTCAGGGAATAAGAACAGATGCTGGTCATGCGGTTCTGGTAGAAATGAATAAGATACTTAGTTGGTATTTATAAGAGCTGGTCTTTCACTGCCGATGAATGTGTAGCAGCCGAGCTGTACGGAGAGAGGTGTTCTAGAAGACTTTTTCTCGTAGTCCACATCTTGCTGAATGCTGACAGATATGCTCTGGGACTGCATCAATATAATTCAAATAGTCTCGACGGAAGTAACTTCTATTCTAATTGGAGATTGTGGAGAAATTAGCGCTAGCGTAGGGGTGAAGGTGAGCTGAAAAATCTCCTAGCATCTTCTTAATAGTAAGGGTCGAGGAGTAGCGGTATTTTTTGGCACTATAGGAAGTCTTTTTCTGCCATTGGCCCGACTCAGTGGAAACACCGTCACCCGCTGATCTCTACAGCTAAGTATCGTTGAGTCGGATCGGGTTACGTTGATTGAAGGGTAAGTATCCCGTATGTAAGAAGGGTGATTCAATCCAGTTGTTGTTGCCCTTGTCCCCAGGTGGCAGTCCGAAGAAACTTAAAACGTCTATGAGTCATACGTACTGCATACACTATGACTGTATCAGGGGATAAATTGGGTGGCATCAAAGCTGGACGTCTTGACGTGTGTTGAAAGTGGTGTCAAAGGAGCGGAGACAGTACATGGTTGGCAACGGTGCCAATATGTCCTGAGATGGAGGGAAAGTGTCAGTATCGGTTCACACGACGATCTTTACTGTCCAACCAAAGCTATACAAGAGTTTGCTTATAGCTTTCGGAACATATCAGAAAAGGAAATCGAAATAGTTGAATCAAGAGCATCAGAGGCAATTTAATTTGATTGTAATAAAATGAAGAACTTTTTAATTTGGCGAAGGGTGATTAGGCCGACCGATACATTCACCAACCCGCTGAAGAGGTATTGCAAAAATTGGTACCTCCAACTCATTTTTCGGCACTGTTCTTGGCTCCTTAGAATATCTTGTTTGACTTTTCCGCGTTATCTGGAGAGCAGAGCCGATTGCTTTCGCCCTCTACCCCAAGCAATGAGATCATCGTGATAAATACAGAGGCTTGATGTAAAACTGAGGTTATTTACACCGACCTTGCCGTCGGACTATTTTTCGGGGAAAGCTATCACACTAAAACGAGGTAGGTCAAGTAGGTTAGAAAGATAAAAAAATTAGCTTGAAAGGGAGACTGATGGTTCCAAAGAAATGGAGATAGATGTTGGGAAAGTGTGAAGAAATAAGTTGGTTTCAGAAATTAGGGTAGTTATGATGCAACGAACCATGACCATGGAGTGGCGGAGGCCGTAAAATTAGTATTTTTGGGAAGATGACGATTAGTTGAAAAATGAAAAACTTTGTAATATTCCACCAATTTATTTTACGGTACAACTAGTTTCATCGCAGCGGCGACATCTTCAGGTACAAAGAGTCAAGGCACAAAATATGGTCCTTAGTCACTGTCCGGTAGAGTTTGGCCTTTCTCGCTATACTCGCGTTCTTGATTATCTCTATCGTCTCAGGCTTAACTTTGTGGAAGTTCATTTTATTGAAAAATGAAAAACTTTGTAATATTCCACCAATTTATTTTACGGTACAACTAGTTACCGGACAGTGACTAAGGACCATATTTTGTGCCTTGACTCTTTGTACCTGAAGATGTCGCCGCTGCGACGAAACTAGTTGTACCGTAAAATAAATTGGTGGAATATTACAAAGTTTTTCATTTTTCAATAAAATGAACTTCCACAAAGTTAAGCCTGAGACGATAGAGATAATGATGATTAGTAATTGCCAGGCAATAGAAAAATTGGTGGAAAGATAGTAATTGAGGCTATTGAGGCGTTAAAAAGATGGAAAGAATAAGAAGTGCTGCATGATATGGAAAAGTCCTCCAGAGATAGCTAGAACTGTAAGAGGACAGTAGTGGAACAGAATGTGATTATTTCCCTTAGAGAGAGGTAGAAAAATCAGAAAGAGAAATCAAGAATGGAAAATCGATGGTAATTGACGGAGTCATGGCAATATTAGGGCCGTGTATCATTGTAAATAACTATGTGTAAGTACAGTTTGTATGCTTAAATGGCCAGGACCGAAGCTTTAAAGTAACGCGCACTTTGCCCCCATTTACCAAACATTACCTCCATGTAGAAGCCAGCTGGAGATGTTGCGGGACGGTATCGCCTCTGATACTACATCCCGTGAGCATGTGAGGTGAGCCAGTTTATTGCACTTCTTACCACTCAAACTATAAGTATTTTTTCCTGTACAAAAAACAGTTAACCCGTATAGTTTAATTTTTCCTCACGAACAATATCGTACCAAAAGAGGCGTTCATACTCGCTGAGATATATTTCATTTCAATCTCATTGTCTCTTTTCAACTCCAAAGGCTTTGCGAGATATGTTAGTCACCAACTGTTTAGCGGTGTATCTGATACAATTATAATTCAGACTTTTACCATTGTGGACTACTTTTTCGTATTTATATCTTCCTGACTTAATTGCGAGTTAGCCGGCCATTTTTGGACTACATTCAGATTCGGAAGATTGTCCTTGCCAGTTTTGGGCCTCTGGATTTTACAATTCATTCAACGCAGCAGTTCTAGCATATTTGGAAAACCCATGTGACCAGTTAGAACGATAGAAACCTAGAGAACCGGAAATTTTGTTTATTGGCTCTCCGAAAGGTAAAAAAAAGGAAACTTATGGGAATGAATACCTGGGAACAAAATGCATTTTGATGTTTGTATGCTGGTGCCAGTAGTTTAGGCGTCCCTTTTTTGTTTTGTTATTTTCCGTGCGGGCCGCAGTGTCGCGTATGCATTGTAAAGGATATACATCGCTCGACGCTCTAAGCTAAAAGGGTATTTTTGTATCTGGCGTCGTTCAGGAGACTGCTCGTTGGGAGCCGTTGGGTGCTAGACGTCGAGAGTATTGGAGTTAGGTCTCGTCCTTTCTTTGAGTGATTCCCATTTTTCCCTTACTTCCTGACCTCCCTCATACCTTTCCCTTGCATCTAGTGATCCCCAATGATGATATGCGACTTGCGGCACTTTTCATGAGTGTAAGTCACTGAGGGAATGACATATCTACCCTTCCTCCCTGCATCACCAATCCGAGGAAAGGCGGATTTTTCCTTACCCATACCTGTACTGGCGCCCACAATTATCCATCGGCCCGAATCTTTCCATTCATTCGATCCCCTCGCTGTCCAACCCCGCCCGGAGCTAGTCGGGAGATGCAGTCGCCGTGACAGCATATGTTGATACGTGAGCTATTGAAATGTCCGAGGAACCTTTTACTTGCCGGCAGCTACTTTTCTCCTGAGAAAATTCTAAAATTAGCTAAAACTTTAAGGATAATGCTTTATCTGGAAAAATATCAACGAGGAATTCATTGAAAAAAGGACCATAATCATCAGATATCTGGTATAATAAGATGAGATCCATGAATCAATTGGAAGTACATCATAATTATTGAAAGTATAGAATTTTTATATTGCCATCGAAACTTAATCTGACAAAAAATATGCGATTTATTCATGATCGCCAATAGAGCAATAAAAAACACTCTGCAACAGATCTTTAGATCTAATTTAGAGCTGAATTGCAATTACTTTGGACATTTCCTTCTTGTTTATTGTTTATCAGTTTTATTCGTGTTGGCAAATTAAATGTAGCGATTCATTTTGGTGTGGACTTATGCCCTTTAGATCATAAGATGAACATATCCTATTCAGATAGTTGCAGTGATCCTGAAGTAATGCCTGTCATGACCGCGAGCATGTGGTATATAAATTGATTTTCTAAGCGCCATCATCAAGAAGAGGAGATGGCGTTCTAAAATATATGCTTGAAAAAGATTGTATGAAGTGCTTTAAATTGTGTTCTAAAATACATGTATATATGTTACCAGCGTTCTGTAATTTGATTCAACTTAAGAATTTATTTGACAGTATTTTAGCAGTAGTATATCGTCAGCCTTCTTGCCTGATGCTTTTAGAAGAGCCAAAATGTTGTGTAATTTATTGAAACACTGTTTGAGTGAGTGGCATGTTTAACAGCCTTAAATCAAAAATATTTCAATTCTTTTAATCACCGGAGTATCAGAAAGACTTTTAAAATCACAAAATTTACTCAATTGCTGACTCGCTTCGCTAATCTGTTGTGATGGAAGTCTTTTTTCATTTTAAACGGCATAAACCATGAGATAGTCAAACAAGAGTTAAACATCAGATACCAGTCCTACCAATTTTGAAAGTACATAAAACTGTATCCTTTTGAAACCCTTTCAAGTCCTTACATCGAGAAACAGTCGGTTCACCACAAAAAGAGAATGATATTTTCCTCTCATCAAATTCGACCCCTTGTTATGCATGCTATGCAGACAAACCATACCGTTTTGTGATTTCAAACCAATCAGATGATGTTTTGGGTCACTTGGCCTTTCCAAGTTTAATGCAACCTCAGAGGCAATTATTAAGGCCGAATGTAGAAGCATATAAATATGGGTTACATATCCGAGTCCGTTGGAACATGTGAGCTATGGAAATACGATGAATGAATTTTATGCATGTCCCCTAATGTTTCTATCATCGGATTAAGGAGGCAAAATTAAAAAAGGCTTAATAAAGAAAAAAGGTTTAATCAAAAAATTTAAAAGAAGGCTTCTAGAATTTTTCAATGGGATATATGAAGTAGGGAAGTGGCGAAATATTTTAGAGGAATTGCCATACTTTCCATAGTTTTATGTTCAACTATGTGAAAGTTGCATTTCAAAAATGAAAAAGTAACTTTGTTCCCTCTCATTGATTTATTTTCCTGGTACAACAATGTTTCGACACAGCGGTGTCGAAACGGTACCGGCGGTACTTGTGGTACGGTATCTGATGATGACACCGCCGTGTCGAAACATGTTGTACCAGGAAAATAAATCTGTGGAAGGAAACAAAGTTACTTTTTCATTTGAGGAATTGCCATAAATTGTCATCAAAAGCAGGAGTTCCGGCTCTCGCCGCAGGATTACAACTTCCTCCTCGGACTGTAAGCTTTCGCTTATCTCCAAGGGAAGGAAGAGGTGTGAAGGAAAGGATGGGTAGGGAAGGTTAGCGAAACCAACAGCCCCTTGGAGGCCGACACCAATGAGGCGGATTGTGGCCAAAAGGACCTCAATTGGGCCTCCGCCCCCCGAAGTGCTCGTATTAGTTTGGTTGCCCAAACAACTGAGACGAGTAGCTGTCGGTCTCGCTTTCGCGAAAAACCTACCGCACATCGTTGAGAACCGAGAGAGCCCGTTGCCCAAAGTATTTGGGATTAGGTATCTCCCTGGCTCCCTTTCCGGGTTGATGCCGTGCGGTCTGCCGGAGTACGTCCTCGAGTCGGGGACCCATGAAGGGTCAATTCCGACCAATTCTGGTCAAAGCGTGGGTACAGCCCTTCTATCAGTAGTCCTCGTCAACCCATTGTCATCAAAAGCAATCATCGATTCAAGATTTTTCACGGAAGATCTTTATTCCACTTTACTATCATCTGATCACTTTCACAAGTCATCGTTTTTAGCATGCCTCATAATTTTCCCAAGTTTTTCCATTCTTGATCATCCTCGATAATTCTTCCCATCTCTTCCTTCCTGCTGCTTTTTCCGCATTGTCTCGCTATGGATCACTTTGGTTCGACCGTTTTTTTGTTCTTATGACTCTTTCTTCCAATGTTCCTTCATTTCCTTGCTGCGTTTAGTTTTACTATCTCCTTTCCATTTCTGATTTATCCTTGATTTTTCACCCTGACGGCCCGGAAACCCCCATCTTTGCTCCCGAGTTCTTCATCTTCCTTCACGTTCTCTCTCCGGTCTTTTTCCAAATTCACGAGCTATGAACCCTTTGTCCTTTTACCAGAAAAGTACTTCTCGATTCCACTGTTTAATTTTATCTCTTCCAGTCCCGCCAAGTGTCCATAAAAGGTAGCTTATCGCATAGTACACGTAACTTTTCTGTATTCTGGTGTGGCTCATGATAGTCTTCACCCATGTTACCGTAATGTTTTCTTAATTGATTCTAGCTAGTCTAAAACATTTTAACTAAATAGTCCTCCCTTTAATTTCCCATTTTTCCTTTCTTTTATTAATTTCATTTCATTTTCAAGTCTTTTATTATCCATTGCTTGCTAGAAAGCTTCATTGGGCTTCAGGATTCATTGCGGCAAAATAGGGTCTCAGTATTGCATTTATGAATAAGGACGTTGGGATACATACTTATGTCGTAAGTTGATAAATCCTTTCCACTCCCATTGTTTTATTAATGTTTTTATATTTATTATTAATTTCTGCTGATAATATTTTCAAGATACTTTAAAACTTAAGTTATGATACATTTTAAAAAGAGGTTTACAGCTAGAATTGTAAGGAGTGCCGAACAATTTAAGTTGGGCATCACTTATGACTAAGAACGATTAGTAGAAATCTAAATCAAACGCTGGTTAGTGAAATAATTGAAGATCAATATGGATTAAGGTAAGAAATAGGAGAAAGAGATGCCCTCGGATCAATAACAGTATTTTGGCAATTATGACGAGAAATTCAGGATAACTGTGTGTATTGTTTTCGAAACAATGGCACAATCTAATGGCCATTCTTAAAAATCAAGGAGCTGATTAGAGAGATATAAGCTCATTATTTATAGATCCATATTGAGTAAAAACGCAGGATTGAGAACGAATGGTAAGATGACAGAATAGATTTAATTTGGGAGAGGAATGAGAGTGGGGTGCTGTGCGTATCCAATATCATTTTAAGTATATTTGGAAGGAACAAAAGAAAATATTTCGACGGATATAGACGGGCATGGTTGGCAGGGAAAGTGGAAAACCTAAGGATGATGTAGTACTTCTTACTGGATTGAAGAAGGATTTTTCTGGAATATTTGAAGAATGTAATATTGCGCGTAATTGAATATGAAATGAGAATAATAAGAACAAAGATGAATAAAAACAGTGTGAACGCTTAAAGGAGGAAAAAAGGAAAGATAGAGATCAAACTGGAGAAAGATTACATACGTAAGGTGGAAGTGTTCAAACTATCTGTTGAGTGCGATAAATGAAAATATGAAGTTTTATGTGGCGATAACAAAGATTTCAAGGCAATGACAAAAGAAAGGATTCCAAAAGAGTAAGTTTATCACTGGATTATTGGGGTAAAAACTGAGGAATTTGTCTTGAGTGAAGCAGAATCGTTTGAACTGGAGCCGCGGACGCTGACTTAAGAAATATGATTGACTGAAATGCCAGGGGTTAAGGGATGGATGGAGAGCTTGAGAAATAGAGTGAAAAATGACCGGAGGGATATTGAGGGGAGCAAGGGAGAAAGGCTAATTGAGCCCTCCTCCAGAAGAGGGAAATTGAATTTCATCGGTGCAATCGCTGCAAAAAGTGTAAAGTGACATTATCGACTAACTCCGAAAGAATGAGGCAAGCGTCAATTGTCTCATTTTTTTATTATATTTGACAAGAGTTAGTTGCAATATTTGATAAAAAATTCAACTTGAAATGCCTACCATATATTTTTCATTAAGCAGCAAAATAATATTCTTTAAGTACTTAGCTAAATCAAGCAGAGCTTCATTCTTTAAGCATTTGGGCATTTTTGTCTAGATATGATGTATAAATTTTAAAGCATAGCAAAATAAGTATAATGGGCATAAGAATACTCTTAAGTTTAGATTAACTTTTATACTCCAAACATAAACACGTAAAACATGACACGGATTTCAATACGTGAACATTGTCTTAAAGTGAATACACGAAAAAAGTCTTTTAAAAATACTTTGTGACCCTGAGTCATGTGTTGCCAAGGAGTATTTGTTCCCTTTCCCCTCCCCTATCCTTGAGGAACTAATTTTATGGTTTCTTTGTCAACTTTCTTCAAAACACCGCATCAAAAATATTCAAGCAAATAATAAGCCGAAGGATGGAAGGGAAAACGGTGGACAATCTCTCGGAAAACTAATTTGGATTTCGGAAGATCGGAGGTGATAGGGAGGCCATACTCCTCCTAAGGAGTGATTTATGTTAACAAGCTATGGCATGTTGCATTTATGAACCAGATGAAAGCCTTTGGCGATGCTGAGTGAAACAAGATGTTTGAGCTGCTGGAAAAACTCGGAATGGGTTACAACGACAGAAGAATAATCAACCAGCTATGTAAATTCAATTCATCACAATGCAAATGAGAGATAGAAGACAAATAAATGATAATAGATAAAGTTAACCAAGGAGTAAGATAAGGATTCACCCTATCACCAGCACTGTTCAGCATGAACTTGGAGGAGCCAATGAGAGAAGCAAAAGAAACCGAACTGAGCGTAATTAAGATTATATTCTATACTAAATTTTAATTTTAAAAGAGAGATTTAAAAAATAATTAAGGGATTTATGACCCACATTACTTCTTCATCAACACATTTAAGTTCCTTGATTTAGTTGAGCCTCATGGCTTTGAAACATGGAAATCCAGATCCAAGTTGAGACACAAACAAAGCCACTCTCAAGAAACTAACAACATCAGAGAAAACTAATTTACAGGCCACTCCCAGTGTCCTTGTTTTCCATTCCAAAGTCTCGTAGAACTCAATGTCACAATTTCACTTCATATTCATAGTGTTCTTGACGTATTAGTCAAGTAGCAACACTGTCACACACAGCCAAGGTTTCCTATGCTAGTATCATTGCCATATTAGAAAGGAGTTAAACCTTGGTAAATTAAACTAAAAAATACCCACAGGTGATGCAATAAATGACCCTTAAATAGGTGACACTGTATAGCATGTTTATGCCGGTCGTAAAACTTTATGGCACATAAAGTATTACATAGAAAACTTGGAACATACCAATGCACACCAATTCCTGTGAATGATACTAGCATTAGGTACACTTATATGTTAAATTGCTTATGAGGTTGTTGGTCATAGGGGTTTAATGCCACCTTTACATATTTGACCTGAATTGCCAGATGTGATTTACAGTCACCCACAATCATAAACCAGGCTTAGGCATCAGCCGTTCCTCATGTCCAACCTAACTCAGGAAATCCATGGGATGAAGACACGCTGACTGGTGAAACAAAAAGGAAATCAAGAGTTTTGAATAATGATGAAGAATCCATAATTTGTACAACAATAAAAGTGAACACTCAGCTGCTGATTAACAGCGCAGCATGAAAGAAGAGGGAGTGAGAGGTGCTTCATGACACACATGTTTTATTTCATTGTGAGATCTCAAGTGATGAGTAAATATAAATTGCAATAGTATTCAGACTTCCCTCTTCCTTAAACATAGCAGCAGATGTGAAGTATTGATTCATAACACTAGTACTAATAAGTCTATTTTCTTGTTCTCTTAAGAATGATAGATAGAGGAAGAAATAAACACACTCCATTTCATATACGACATCGCAGTCTTATCAGGAAATCGCGTTAATCTTCAAAGGTCACTAAACGCTATGAACTAATTTTTCTAAGAATACAACATGAAAATAAATATGACGAAGACTAAAATCCTAGCATGCGAAAGAGGAAAGCTGAATGCAGAAGTAATCGGAGAAAAATCCTCGAGGAGAAAAATTAGAACAAGTGGATCCCTTCACCCATCTCTGAAGTACCAATACGTGGGACGGAAATTGTACTACGGACAATCAAGCGGAGAATAGCCCAAGCTAAGAAGGCGTTCATGGGAAAAATAAAACTGCTGTGCTCTAGAAGATATGATTACAAACCAGGAAACAATATGTGAACTCAATTGTGAGGAGTGGGGTACTCTATCGATCGGAAGCATGAGCCATTGAAAAAGCTGACCTGAACAGACTAGAATCCTTCAAAACCTGGTGTTTGAGGAGGATGTAGGAGATAAAATAGACTGGCAATAGACGATATAATGAAAGTTACAGAAAAGTAGAAGAGGAAAGGACCATATGGAACACTACACATAGAAGAACCAGATGGATTGGACGTACCCTGAGGAACAATGGGTTTGTGAAGAACATAATTGAAGGTGTAATAGTCGGAAAAGTCCTCAAAGGAAGATCCAGGAATGAGTTCATGGACCAAATAAAGATGAAAGCTAGGCTAGGCTAGGAAAAGCCACCAGAAAGTGAGGAAACTAGCATTAGATAAGAGAGGGTTGAGGGCTGCATTCGACCAATCTCAGGATTGAAAGACCAATGATAATTTGAAAAACCGCCACTCCCCCACCATCCTACCTTTTCCTTTCTCGTTACATCCCTTCCCTTTGTTTTATACGAGAGAGTTTCTCTGATTGTATTCACTTGAAGTTGAAACGTTCATGCGTTGAAACCCGGGTCGTGTATTAAGTATTTTTAAGTGAAATAGTGAACGTTACCATTTAATTATATAAAATGTAATGCCACAAATTTACCAAAGAAACTGTTTAATTTGCACATAAGTGTAACAAACATACGTGTGTGATGGGATTAAAGGCTCTGCAGCGATAGTATTACGATAAGTTCAAAGGATAGGTAAAAATTGCTGATGGAAAATAATGGCGATAATAATAAATTATTATACATACCTAAGTTAAAACGTAAATTGGAGAAATCGAGGCAGGAATCAAGATCTTGGCTACAGCAGGAGTATGAGGGAAGACAAAAGGCCTCTGAGATCTGGATCATAATGGGGTGGAAGAGGTGATCATGGTGGACAGGAAAATATAAAGCATTAGATGCTATAGGAGAGTGAGAGAGGTTTATAGAAGTTCATGGGAGGTAGCAAGTTTGAATGAGCGGTAGTGTCGCGTTGAAGAGGGTGATTAAGAGAAGAATATGTGGATAAAGGATGGAAAGATGTGAGAAGAATGGGAATTATGGACGTCATCTAGCGAGGCGATAGATAAGAAGGACTGAAAACGATAAATGAGAATGAAAAGCTAGAGATGACTCCCCCGTGGCCGAGACAATGATCGATTCCTAATCAAGGGCCCGAAATCCATCTAGTAGGGGCTGCAGTCAACCAAACTCAGGATTGAAAGACCAATGATAATGTGACTGGTATATGAAGGCATTAAGATAGTTTGAGCGAGGTATCAGTTCACATACAGTTCATGATTCTGGCCTCATTTAAAGAAAAACCTCTCCCCTTTCTCAAAATTACAAAATTTCACTCACTCACCGTAATGCTTTTCGCGATATTTGAAAAAAAATTATTATAGTCTCCATTATGGTAAGGAAAGAAATGTCTCTCAAACTACTCCAAGTGAAAATAAGTATTTTGAAATTATCTAATAAAATGTCCTAAAATTATAGTTAAATATGGTAATACGTCCAAAATACAAGGTGGGGCATATTTTCAAATCTTTTAATGCAGCTGAATCCTTGAGGTTTGATTCATTATCCATCAAGAACAAATCTGAGGGCCACCATAAGGGGTCCTGCATAAATAACGTTACCGTTTTCGGTGATTTGTTTTCACCCCCTCCCCCCACGACATATAACGTTGTCTACAACTGAAATTTTTGATTCACCGATATTTTCTCAATTAATGAGTGAGTTTATTTTAGGCATTGATTGAAGTAGCCGAGCTAGATATAGTAGAACTATCTAATCTCATTGCAACAAGTATAATTAATTTTTACATTATAAAAATCAACCATGAAGCACATGAAGTTTAAAATGAACTAGAACTTGTCACGAGGTCGCTCTCGCCGCGAGAAGGTTAAATTGTTAGCAATTTGACGGTATTAAGATTTTAGACTTTGTAGAGGCAATATTTCAGTTATATTGAGTTAAAGTAGAAGCTTGGTGTGTAAGAAACATCCCGCGCTCTATTCCTCATGATAAACTTTGTAGTATAGCCAACGCGATGTTGACGAGTAAGAAACGTAAAAAGGCGCATTGTAGCAGCTACGCTACTTTGAGTGAACCCCCCTCCTTCCTCTCGTTGCCCGCCGTAGGATTTTAGGCGACCACCTCCCCCCCTAAGTCGGTAACGTAGTTTATATATGACCCTTAAGACCCTAAAGCTACGTTTTCATGGACGCGTCAGACACGCATTAGACGCGAACCTACGCATAGGAGGTACCTACGCGCCATCTACAGCAGAGAAGAAATGATAAAAAAAGAAACGTGTCGACCGTTTGTGCTTATCGCTCTACAACCTATTGTCGATATTTGTGTGTTGATAGTTATCTAGCACCAACCAAGTGCAATACCTAATATCCTTCCAGTTTCTCTACAACTTAGTTCCTCTCATCCACACGCCAACTTGCTGAGAACTAATTAACGTGCAGTTTTTTAAAGAAAGAAATGGATGCAGTGGCACCATTGAATTCCCCTTTTCCCTCCATGCCTTCTCCCTTAGGTTTCTATTCCTGTATCGATAGTCCTTATATTTGTACAGGAACGTGTACTTCTCTCAAATTTGGGAGCTGATTATTTCATCCATGGAACTTCGCCGGTCAGCCATGTTCGTGATTCTACGCGTTCTACGCGTCGAAAGTTGAACATATTTCAACTCGGGCGACGCAACACTACGCAAAGGTACGTGAACTCATGCGTAGAAATACGGGCTTCTGATTGGCTGTGGATCTCGCTTCTGCGTCTGAAACGCGTTCATGAAAACGTACCTTAACCTCTTAGTAAATGATAACACCTAATTATTTCTTTGTAAAAATTCAACTGAATTAACACAGCTTGATCTTTCATCGTCAGCCCATTTTCCCCCTCTTCATTTCCATTCCCCTCCCTTTCCTCGATCGCTGTTGAGTTTGACTACTCGGGGATTCCCTTAAAATTCTTTTGCATATTTGCTCGCGCCATATGCAACTTCCTCCATGCCATTACTTGTGAGCATGTGCTCCTGAAAAACTATTGAATTAGTCGGATATACTTTTATATCAACGACTGGAGTCATATCGCTCACCTTTTTTTTAGTTACGCCCTACTTCCATAATTTTGCGCTTAATAACACAGCTTCCCCACAATGACTCTCAAAATACCCGCTATAAATAACTCTATGACCATCTCTCCAATTTTACCCGTAATCATGCCACCTTGCCTCAGATGACCCCAAAAATCTATACTTCCTTTTTGGATGGACTCTCTCTAGCATTCTAACTTCCCGGATCTCATCCCGGATGTTCGTGATTCTACGCGTTCTACGCGTCGAAAGTTGAAAATATTTCAACTCAGGCGACGCGACTCTACGCAAACATACGTGAACTCACGCGTAGAAATACGGGCTTCTGATTGGCTGTGGATCTCGCTTTTGCGTCTGAAACGCGTTCATGAAAACGTACCTTAAGAAGTTATTTTATGAAAATTTAGACCACCCTAGTTCACCAACGATTAGAACCTGAATGTATGCAACCACTTTTTCGTAGATGTACAGAGGTAGCGTATGTCACAGGGGCTCTTACCGTATTTTGGCGGTGGTGCTGATCGCGACATGTTGTTTCGAGGTAAATTGCCGTCGTCATTAAAAATTTTACTTTTGTGTCCTTAACCCTCTACTACCCACATGGACGAATTCTTCCACTAATATGAACATGCTTCTATATTGGACACTCCACGTTTACTCCAATAGGTCGCAAACAATTGAAAAACGGTAAATGCCGTCAGACGCAGGTAGAATACAACTATCAGACGTAATCATCCGTTTGGGAATTGGAAGACGCGTGTCCAATATAGAAGCATGTTCGTATTAGTGGAAAAATTCGTCCATGTGGGCAGTAGAGGGTTAAGGATAATAGCTAAACAAGACAGAAAATTCTTCCGTCGTCGATTGAACGCTTGTTCTCCTCTTGCTACGAGCCAACAGAAATGCTAGCGGTGAAAACTGAATGGATTTAATTCCATTTTTTAATGTCAAAAATGGGTAAAAAGAGGTGATTAACCTGCATCACATTTATTTAGCAAGTGCAATGGCAAATATATTGCGACTTTGATCGAAAATTTTTATTAATTACCATTACAGGTATAAAAATATTAAGGCTGCGTCAGGCACTCAAAGCACTAAAAATATGTTGAAAAGTGGATTGATACTAGTAAAATTTATTAAGTAGGATCACATATCTAAATAATTGCCTTACGACCACAAATAGTTGGTATTAGTCAAGTGATAACAACATTGATCTGGTGAGTCACACAATACACGGGAAATAGGTGTGCAGCTAGCTTACATAGCTTACAAAAGCTTACAGAGCAGAGAAGTACAAAAGCTTACAGAGAGATGATGTGCTTACCTAAGGTTCATTAATTTTGGTAAAGAAAATCTCTTGGGGAAACTAAAAATATTAATATTAAACAAATAATTTGACAAAATTTAATCCGAATACAAGAATAGGTCAAAATCACCACAATATTGTCTGGAAAGGAAAACAAAGTGCCAATGAAATGTAGAGGTGTATATCTCCACGAAATCTATTTTTTTAAAGCATTAATAGACAAGAATTAGAAGCTAAGAAGTAAGGGGGGCGTGAAAATGTTATCTTCACAGTTTTTTGATGAACAAAAAAAGGAATATTGAGTAACCTAAAGAATTTCCGAAGTGACATGAGACATGAGACCAAGTCTCAGTATTGAAGTCCGTGAAGAAAGTCCGAGTAACAAACTAGGTGAATGGTTGACAAATAAATGAGCAAAGAACCAGCGAACCTTGTTGTCAGATATGTGTTTGAGAACAAATTTGTCGGTTATTTATTTTTAAAATGGAGGGCCCATCAAAAAATCGTGGAAAGAAACCATGTGGCATTAGGATTATTTTATCGAAATGATAGAGAATTCGACTCGATTTTATAATAGAATGCATTGGTACCATTTTCTAGCAGTTTTTAAAGGTATTATGAGTTTTAATCTCTTTTTTTTATTTTAATTCCTCATCTTAAGCATATATCGAGACTCTTTACGAGACGTTTGACTTCTCCTCAGGTCATTTTATAAGGTAGACAGGGGTCAGATATTTTTCATCCGTCTGTATTTGGTCACTTGTATAGAGTATGAGAAGTCAGGAGGTTTACTTTATCTTATTGATGGCAGATGAATAATGTATTTTGCAGAATAGTTTTATCATTGATTGATGTTCAAGATTTCCATGCTAATCAATATATACACATTTGTGTAGAGTATAATAATTGCTAAGATTTTCTCTATGACCAACGATGCAAAACCATAGTACACATTTGGAATGTATATGGTATTTATATTTATTGTTATACTATGAACGCCTCCTTGATTGCTAATTATTAAAACATTTGCCACCTAAAACAAATATAAAGACTAGGCTTGAGAGATAAACTAATTGACTGTGTTGATTTTTGAGATGGGAGTGTTGTTTAGAGAGTGAACCACAGTATGCATGTATTCCCTTCACTTTTAGGTTATGAATCTACGAAGTAGTCCAGAAAAAGTTACGTGACTGAGAGAATTGCTTACTTATCCACCTGTTTTTACTACCCCAGCAAAGTGAAACCTATAGGTTGAAATTGAATCGGATGACTGAAGACATGTATCCCACTTTGTCGATACTTGCGGGAAACCGGCCAAATATTCAAGATTTAATGAGAAAGGAAGTTCATCCAGTGAAGCAACAAGGGAGAGCGTTTAAATTTCACCAACACGGTCGCATTAAGTGTGGCTTTCTCTCTCGGTTGACTTACTGTGAGCAGACGAGTGACACGGTGAACAGAAGAACGATGTAACAGGATCGGAAGACTCCGGCGGTCTCCATGGTGGCTGCCTGTCTCTCGTCCCCCCTGCAGCGCCACTCGACGGCAAGGCACCGAACTCTGACGCCGCACCCCTGAAATATTAAAGCAGGAAGAGTAAACAAAATGAAGAATGACCATCGTCCTAGGTGAAATTGCGACTCATATCAAGTTATGTTTGCATTCTGCCAATTTATTTAGAGCTGATATGTGACCAACTGGGAGATCGAGTTGGTGGCTCGAGCTCTGGCTCCCCATACTGAAGCCCCGGGTTTGCATCCCCACAGTGGTGGGAATTTTTACTGGAAATCTCGATCCCTTCTTGAGTGCTCTGTGGATAGCGCTACATGTAAGGTACCCCATCCGGCGGATGGAATATCAAATTGTGAGCATATTAGAACCTTTATTTAAGTAGGCTAATGCCGACGCTGGGTTACTCTCCACATTCCTTCATTGCCCAAATTATTCTTTACACATCAATTTACCCTCCAAATCTCATTTGCGCCAGCATCCTGAGTTGGTCGCCTTCCGCAACTGAACTATAACCATGGGAATTGCAGATTATTAGTCCGTATAGATTTTTTGAGGGTATGCCATTTTTGCACTTAACAAAAGTTATCGCGTTATATGGAGAGGCCTGGATCGTCCTGGATTTATTTAAGAAAGTAGCCGACATATTTGATGCTTGAAGAGATTTCAACGAGATTTCGAGTTAGGGCGGGTGCTTTATTGTAGGAATGTGGTGAGAAGAACTACTGAGGCAGTGGTGAAAAGCAGTAAAATATTTTAATGAATCTTTTGGGCCATTAGAAGGAATGAAGCATTCGGCGATCTTAAAGGCGAAACTGAACTAGGTGAATTCTCTAAAATATGTGTTTTCGTTTCCCAATCCCACAAAAACCGAAGCATGCTGAAATTATAGAATTTAACCCTTGCAGTCCCACCCTATTTTAATTTCAAGATATTTTGCTGAAATTCGTTTGATGTAACTACTTACGTCTCGTAAAACCGATAGTATTCAAGGAAATCATTTACTATTCTCACCTACACTTTTACACATTTTTTAAAAAACAATGGACAGAAATGTGTTTTATGTAATATAAACGACAGTAATGTATGTACTTGTAATTTATAATAAATATCACTGTATAATAAATGATATGTGAAAAGGAGAACACATATATTCAAGTACCAATTCGGCCGCAATTTTTTGAAAACAGGTTGCTTGCTAGCCAAAGTTTTCATAGTGGCTTAGGAATATGAAATGAAAATTTTTGCGCCCAGCGCACTCTTTTGAGGAGACTTTTCACCCTTGAAGTGTGGGATGACGTGATATCATGTCATGGTGGTCTTCATGCTAGTGCTGATGACGTGGTATCACGTCATGGGTAGTGTTAGTGTTCCAGCTCTCACTAGGGGGCCTAGTGAAAGTTCCCTAGCGAAAGCCGGAACACTCACGGTACCTTTGACGTCACGTCATATCACGTCATCAGCACCAGCGTAAAGACAACCATGACGTGATAGCATGTCATGGTGGTCTTCACGCTAGTGCAGATGACGTGGTATCATGACCTTTTTCGTGATGGCATGACCTTTTTCGTTGATCCTGTCTCTAGTTGAGCTAGTAAGTTTTTAAAAATGTTGTTACCTTAAGGTAGAGTGAGATAATAACGATCGGAATTCAATGAATTTTGACACAATAAATAAATCAACTTTGCAAATTTCTCATAAATTAGCCTCATCAAGCTGTCCCCAGTTTTACTTGAAGATGAAACTGAAATCAATAACACATTTATGTGGAATTCGCTAGATTTTTTTTACATTGCATCGAAATGGAACAACTCCATAAAGTATAGTTTCATATCAATGAACTTTTTCTAATTTTTTTAAAAAGTCTATGGCCCACTTTCATCCAAATGGAACAACTCCATAAAGTATAGTTTCATATCAATGAACTTTTTCTTATTTTTTTTAAATCTATGGCCCACTTTCAAAGAAACCAATAAGTCAGCCTCTAACTACCCTATTTCTTGAGATCTTTGCCAACGCATAGAAGCAGTTTTCTATGGGTTATAATGTGCGTGTACACTCCTTAAAGACTTTATTTAGAAATGAGGAAATTTGAACGCCTACATCTCGCAATAAATTTGACAGTGTGTAGTTTTTATATTTTCTCAACAATATTTAACGATAAATAAATTAAACATGGCGGTGTTTTCAACGAAATTGCAGTAAAAACCTTCTGTTGTGAGGGTATTTGTACGGTACTTCACGGCAAAATATTAAAATTAAAATATTTACTTCATACTTCCTCCAGCTCCTGAAATGAAAAATATAAATGGAATATGATCTCTGGTATGACCTGGAAAAATCTCGCTCCAATCATCATAACCTTTTTTTCAGGGAAATTCAATTTCAAATGCTGCAGTGTCTCTTTCACGCATTGAATAAAATTTATATCGTTTATTCGCCTGCTTGCAGAGGATCGTTTTTAGATAAAAGGGCGTATAGAGGCATACCTAGAGCTGGAAGTAATTTACCTCGTAGGATAACTGGTGTAGAGGCGTTCATCTGCCTTCACTCTAATATCACGATCCCATCACTTAAGGCTGCGGCACAGATAAATGTTCTTTGTTTGAATAACTTTTCTTGCCATAGAATTGTACGCCTCTTTGTGATTATCCTCGATTTAAACCTAGTCATGCTTGTGTCTTTGACTGATGTTTCCTGAACGTATCCATTTAATAATGTTGTAATTCTTATATAAACAATTATTGATGAATACTCATACAGCTCAATTTATAACTTCCCTCTTGTACATTATTGTTTGTGTGGTTTGCCCTCTCTTACCGGCAGGCAACGTGACCACCACCAAAGGTTACAACAACATCTTGGCAAATAATGCAACCAATATATCTCATGTTTTGAAGTCCTCCAGTTCACTGACTCTTCTGCCTTGCTTTCTTTACTATTTTACGTCTGCTCTAGATTGCAGTTCATTTCCTTATTCCATCTCCGTATTCACATTTCCCACTTCATTCTCTCTTTAATCTTCCTGATCATATCTCCTGTCATCCAGGTCTTTTAATTTCTTTTCGTGTCCACTGTACCTGTTGATTTTGTGCTACTTTAATTATTACCTTTTTCCCACCTTCCCTCAATTGCTCCCATCTCTTTATATTCTCCGAGTTGAGTCAGCTATCTTCTGCTGTATAATATTTCTGGCCCAATTCAAGCTCCTCCGTATTACTCTTTCCTTATTTTTCTCTTTTTTTTAAATGTTATGTCGGATTCCATACTTATATACAATATAATAGCCGAAATTCAAATCGACGCCTTGGCAGCTGCAACTCGGCGCTTTCCTGAATCCCTTTTCAACCATGTTATAGCCTAATCGATTCTTCCTGAGTCTCCAAGTCTCTGCTATATGTACCTACGTCTATGGTGATTCTTACTCTTAGTAAATGATAAAACTTAATTATTTCTTTGTAAAAATTTCAACTGAATTAACACAGCTTGATCTTTTATCGTCAGCACATTTTTCCCCTCTTCATTTCCATTCCCCTCCCTTTCCTCGATCGCTGTTAAGTTTTACTACTCGGGGATTCCCTTAAAATTCTTTTGCATATTTGCTCGCGCCATATGCAACTTCCTCCATGCCATACCTGTGAGCATGCGTTCCTGAAAAACTATTGAATTAGTCGGATATACTTTTATATCAACAACTGGAGTCCTATCGCTCACCTTTTTTTTTCTAGTTACGCCCTACTTCCATAATTTTGCGCTTAATAACACAGCTTCCCCACGGTGACTCTCACAATACCCGCTATGAATAACTCTATGGCCATCTCTCCAATTTTACCCGTGATCATGCCACCTTGCCTCAGATGACCCCAAAAATCTATACTTCCTTTTTGGATGGACTCTCTCTAGTATTCTAACTTCCCGGATCTCATCCCGGATGTTCGTGATTCTACGCGTTCTACGCGTCGAAAGTTGAAAATATTTCAACTCAGGCGACACGACTCTACGCAAAGTTACGTGAACTCACGCGTAGAAATACGGGGTTCTGATTGGCTGAGGAACCCCCTCCTTCCCTCTCGTTGCCCGCCGTAGGTTTTTAGGCGACCACCTCCCCCCCTAAGTCGGTAACGTAGTTTATACATGACCCTTAAGACCCTAAAGCTACGTTTTCATGGACGCGTCAGACACGCATGAGACGCGAACCTACGCATAGGATGTACCTACGCGCCATCTACAGCAGAGAAGAAATGATAAAAAAAGAAACGTGTCGACCGTTTCTGCTAATCGCTCTACAACCTATTGTCGATAATTGTGTGTTGATAGTTATCTAGCACCAACCAAGTGCAATACCTAATATCCTTCCAGTTTCTCTACAACTTAGTTCCTCTCATTCACACGCCAACTTGCTGAGAACTAATTAACGTGCAGTTTTTTAAAGAAAGAAATGGATGCAGTGGCGCCATTGAATCCCTTTTCTCTCCACGCTTTCTCCTTTAGGTTTCTATCCCTGTATCGATAGTCCTTATAACTGTACAGGAACGTGTATTTCTCTCAAATTTCGGAGCTGATTATTTCATCCATGGAACTTCGCCGGTCAGCCATGTTCGCGTTTCTACGCGTTCTACGCGTCGAAAGTTGAAAATATTTCAACTCGGGCGACGCGACACTACGCAAAGATACGTGAACTCACGCGTAGAAATACGGGCTTCTGATTGGCTGTGGATCTCGCTTTTGCGTCTGAAACGCGTTCATGAAAATGTACCTTAACCTCTTAGTAAATGATAACACTTAATTATTTCTTTGTAAAAATTCAACTGAATTAATACAGCTTGATCTTTTATCGTCAGCCCATTTTTCCCCTCTTCATTTCCATTCCCCTCCCTTTCCTCGATCGCTGTTGAGTTTTACTACTCGGGGATTCCCTTAAAATTCTTTTGCATATTTGCTCGCACCATATGCAAAAACTGAAACGCGTTCATGAAAACGTACCTTAAGAAGTTATTTTATGAAAATTTAGACCACCCTAGTTATCCAACGATTAGTACCTGAATGTATGCAACCACTTGTTTCATACATGTACAGATGTAGCGTATGTCACAGGGGCTCTTACCGTATTCAGGCGGTGGTGCTGATCGCGACATGTTGTTTCGAGGTAAATTGCCGTCGTCAATAAAAATTTACCTTTGTGTCCTTAAGGATAATAGCATCATCCTTTTAGGAATTAATGAATTAACGCTGCTTTCCTCTTTCTCATCTCCTCCATTTTCTTTGTCCTTGTAGGAGCTGATGCGCAAGGATGTAGCATGATAACGACCGCCGAAGCCTTTCCTCCTGCCCACACCACCCAACAGTATCGATTTTTCGGTTGCAAGGATTCATTCTTTATATTACACCTCCCTCTTGTTCTTGAAAGATGAACCGTTTTGGGGTTTTGCCCTCCCCAATAGTGTTTTTTACATTAAGCCACCTTATGCGTTTGGCTCCTACACTTTGACCTGTTTAGTATGTTTTGTCCTACGCGGAGCAATCACCATGTCTCCTGCCACGGCAACTATATTGAAAAAAGCAAAAGTTTAGCTACTCGAACCGAATCGAAAACAAATTTTTCTTGGAAAAAGTTGTTATATAACAAATCTTAGAACATTTTTAATGACTTAGAGAAAAGTATGAAACTTGTAACCCATGGTCTCAAGACCTTCACCTAATATATATTTAATTTTGATGAAAATCAATATCCGCGTTTAACTTGGCAAATATTTAAATTTAAGTTTGTTAAGAAAGGCTAAAGTAACCGGTGCTTTCGTTCATGTACTAATATATTTTTGAAAATAAAACGCAAATTATTTCCAGCCCTATCATTCAGCGCATTACAAAGCAAGCAAAATAATGATGTTAGTTCATAAAAATGGTTATATTAGGCGTTCAAACTCGAGCTTTCAAACTTTTTGTACGGGGAGTAGGAGTCGTGAGAATGCGCCAGCCCTTTCCCCGTGTCACGGTTGTAATTCACAGAAAAGAGTGGACTTGGTTTCGAGAGGTTTCTACAAAGCTTTGACATCAAAACAACATTCTATTGAATGTACTAAAGTTCACATGCTTTACGAAAATTGAAATCCTTGGAGGAAGAGGAATACCGAGAAAGAGGGGAAGATGAGGATGGGGTGGTTTGTGTTCCGAGGCATATTTAAGTTTCGTGGGAAATAATGAAGAGCGACTGACTCGGCAATGAACCGAGGAAATTGCAAATACTAGCTGTAGCATACCCTAATTGTTGTACTTAAATATTAAATACGGGAGAAAATAACTTTGAAACGTTTGCACAATACTGATTGATGCTCCACAATCATTGCGCAACTTGAAACTCTTGGTTCTAAACCTACAAAAGAGAAATAATTATTATCCACCATTATTTCCAATCACGAAAGATCTAATAGTAACAAAATATGTAGAGATTATTTACGAAAAATGGCGAATAGTTAGTATCATGCGTGGAACCTAGACCATAACCTCATCCTGGAAGTAGGTAGGTACTAGTGGTACATATAAAGTATCAGAGAGTGAAGGAATCCATGCCCAGTTCAAAGACTTGGTAACGAATAGAAAAAACCGCGGGTCATACTGCGAATTCATTTTGTCCCAAAAATACGAGGGTGAAAAAAATGAAAAATAATGTAAGAATTAAAAATCAAATTTAATGTAGATTTACACAATAGCTGTCATGCAGGTGATTTAATGTGATGACGGATGGGATATACTATATACGAATAATGGGATAACGGATAGCATCTTCTCCACTCAGGCCAAACCATCAGAGTTCAGAGTGGTGCAGATGTCCCGTTTACTGACCCATATGAAAAGGCCACCTGGGCCATCTCAGCCCTGCCAATGAGTCTCCAGGTGGCAACAGTTTTTGTCATCAAATCACAAAGTAATCATTTCAATTAATATTTATTTAAATCTACTTTTAAGAGAAGTCTTGGCCGTCAAGCAGGTGTGCATTTATTTGTTCGCGATCCTCGACCTTCATGTAGAAACATTGAAAACATGTGCTATCGTAGATTTACTGCGAATAAATGCATGTTGACAGCGAAAGCAAAGAAGTAAAGCATTCTTTAAAGTGAACAAGTAAGGCAGATGTGGACAAAAAACTGTAGGACTATACTGCACTCGATTTAAAGCTAAAAGTAGGTCATAAAGAGATTAATTATTTTAGGATGCATAAAAACTTTCCCGACAAAAGGTTTGAAGAACTAAAAAAGGATTTAATAAAAAGGAACTAGAGTAGACTACTCCAGGGTCGAGAGAACAATAGACCGTACTATGCAAGGTTCTAGAGGTCATTTGGTGGAACATCAATTAACAAAGTATGAGAAAATTAGTTGAAAACTGCAAAAAATATATTTTAAACTGTCCTAAAATTTCATTTAAAGCTTCTAAAACATCCATGATGCAAGATGCTCCCAAAGGTGAGGCATGCATCTGAATCTCTTTTGAGAGGTTCTTGTTCCTAATGAAAACTTTCTTAAGGGCGCCGTGAAATATGGAAGTTTGAGTGAGATATCATATCGCATAGAATTTGATGAATTTGACCATCGTGGTAAAAAATAAATCTCATCTTTCCAGTGACAAAAAATATCAGTCACTTTTCAGCATTTTTTTAAAGATACTAGCCAATAAATACGTGATATTTTCTACGGGAAGTGGCTCGAGTACTCCGGGGAGATCTGATTTAATATATGAGGTATTCTTAACGCATATATATTGTCAGGAATTAATAGTGTTCAGTTTGTTTACATTCTCAACTATTTCAAAAGTTAAAACAACTATTATGTGCTGTTATTTTACAGAATCACAAATAAGTCTTCGCTTGTTAAGGCGTTACCAACGTACGGAGCGTAAATAATGAGCCTGGTTTACACATTATACATGTATATTTCGTTAATTACTAAGATCAGGAATTTAAAACAATGTTTTTGCGTCATTAATGTTACAGTAATCCTTAGTGCTTCATTATTTGCTATGACTTAGCAATGAAATGAAATAGAAATATGGCCTCTATTGTGACTAGAGAAAAAAGTCGCTCCATCTCTTTAAATGTCGGGAGTTCACGAATATTTAGCGATCTGAATGCATGCAATCACACGTCGCACAAACGTAATGTTATAGTATAAGTCACAGGGGGTTAATTCTCTATCTTGCCAGTGAGTGAGCCCTAAATGTGATTCCGAAAAAAACCTTTCGTCTAAAAAGTTTATTTTGGTGGCCGTGGAGAAGGGTTAAACTTGAAAAAATATTTTTCAATCTGTTGGATAGATGAAATAATTTCAGAATTATATTAATTCATGCCAAAGCGATTCGTAACAGACTCCTGTAACGTGTGGAATATGAACGAGAGGAATATTGTCAGAATACAATGGAGGCCAATACTATAGGCCATTAACGTGTAAAATAGCACGGGCGAGATTGAACGCTATCCATAAGACATGCCATATTTGATTTTATTAACAATTTTTGGGAGTTGAAGAAGCCTGAAATAGTTTAATAATTAGGGAAGAACTAATAGTAGTTCTAATATCCACTTAGAGAAGAGGGAACTGCGAATTTGATATTTCGGCAGTAGACAACCACCTTTTTCAGTTTAGTTGATGGTTATCGCTCTAAAAAAGGTGGTTGCGTGCCGCCAAAATATCTAATGCAGTGAATTTCCTCTTTTTAGTGTTTCTATGTTTAAGCTGGTTACGCCTATGACGTATTTTATGGTGTTTTGTATTCACCATGCGCGATTTTAATCATTCGGATGTACATAAATATACAATTTTCTGCATAGTTATATTAATTTATTTATTTCAACCACAAATTTGACTTATTTTTTTCACGCCTAACGCTGAAATCGTCTTTCAACCGAAGGTTTTTATTTAGAGTTCCATGTAAAATATTACCGAGATACAAAGAACTCATTTTCTTGAGAATAATAGAGAAAACAAACTGAAAGCACACTCTTACATTAATAATGCTATATCTCTTCAGGGCTTGTTAATCTTTTAAATTACACTTCTTTCGTGCGCACAGCCATATAATATCTCATGGATAACGGCTTTTATTTTTTTGCCAACATCTGGTAAAGTTGTGCCAAAAGCTATACATCACCGAGATTGCCCTAAAATTAAGGAGAATGAAAGTTACAGCTATTTTGGAGTAGCCTGTTATACGTTCTTCTCACAAAGAAGAAAACAAACTGAAAGCACAATCTTACATTAATAATGATATATCTCTTCAGGGCTTGTTAATCTTTTTAATTAAACTTCTTTTGTGCACACAGCCATGTAATGTCTCATGGATAACGGCTTCTATTTTTTTTCCAATATCTGGTAAAGTTGTGCCAAAAGCTATACATCACCGAGATTGCCCTAAAATTAAGGAGAATGAAAGTTACAGCTATTTTGGACTAGCCTATTATACGTTCTTCTCACAAAGAAGAAAACCACGTGAACGGTTCTTAGCGTTACCCAAGAAGTACCCTAAAATATAATGATTTCCCAAGCTGGATGCAAAATTAGAAAGTAAAGTTTTCGTATAAAGGAGACTGAACCAACTGAACTGTTAAAGGCCGTCCGTCATGGTAGTACTTCAGTTAGCCGCTGGTGGCGCTGGTATCACGCATTAGAAATCGATGGTATTCTGCAAATACCTTTTACAGTCAGTTGAAGGCTTAGTTTTAAATAATAATATTGAATTCGGATTGAAAAACAGAAATATGAATATTCTGTCCGACATTAGGTAGTCTGTTGAATGAATGCTAATGTCTTTTTGGGCCTTTGGAGGGAAATTGATGAAAATTTTTGAAACGCCAATAGTCCTATTGCACTCATTGCTATATACGCCAGAATAATGCTCAGTTCTTGCTCAATCGGCTCAGTAGTTTTTAAGAGGAGCAACAAACATACTCACCGACAGATACAAGTCCATTTTTATAAATTGATATATGTGTATATAGTTTTATTATTCTTGAGCAAAACTTTTATTCAACTTTCGGAAAAATGTGGTGCCATTTATTATGAATGAGATGAGGACTTGCGTGGTGACGCCGGCGGCTGGAGGTATTCCAAGGTTTTGGAACGAGATCTCATGACCAGCTCCCGGACACGGATGCGCATAAGATGGCTGTCAGGCGTTATACTCTCCGCGGATGGACGCAGGCGTGACCCTAGACTGGTGATTGTCGTTCACGGTTCTGCACCTGCACCGAGGCTCGATACTGGAGTCCGTGGGCCATAGGTTTCTCCGGAGCGTCCGCTTGGGGTTCGGATTGAGGGTAATTTCGGGAGGCTTAAAATCGTCGTTCGGCTGAGAGGTTGATTAGAGTGAAATGAAAATTTTCAAGCGGTGTCCGGCGTTATTTGGTCGATCTCGTTGAGATAGATTAAGTTATTTAAGTGCCAGAGGCGGCGCTGCCGATATTCGACCGTGAATCAAGGTTAAGTCGCTTCCGCCATGAGTGTCCGGGATTTAATATTAGAGTAATGGGCATAAACATATTTATCAACACGTTTGCAGGTCATAAAAAGTTGAATCACTGAGAAATTTGGATTATATCGAGATATCGAAAATTTGGATTCTATCGAAAAAAATTATCCCTGACAAATTTGGATCTGTATATTTATTTCAATCTCCTACTACCTATTTTCGTCCCATATGTTCCCAAATAGGTGCTGGCGACTGATTTTGCCCCGCTTCGACCAGATAAGATGAAGATCGCATGAGTCTCCTATGTCAATAATGGACGTAAATGTTCGCGCATTCTGGCCTAGGTCTTTTTGGTGATGAATTCGATGATTTGTTCGCAGCGTTTTGTTTTATAGTCGCTCTCTTACGTTTCTCTGCCTTCCTTTTCGTCTCTTTATGATTTCGGCATTCCACATCTCACATAATGTGCTCTTAAAACGGCATTCCTGGCTTTCCCTTGGATCTTTTCCCATTTACATTTCCCTCACGTATAGCCTTAAGGAGATAATACCAGCGGGACAATACCCAACCGAAGGCTCCTTGATATCTCAACTACAGTCCCTATATTCAGTGCTCCTCTGTTTTCGTAAGATTTCCACATGCTTCTTTTACCATTAATTATAGTTAAAATTGTCTCAGTAGAAATATTATCGATCTATTAGGTTGTTCAGCTTTAGTCTTTGGCGAAAAATCTCAAATGACGTAAATGTTCGCGCATTCTGGCCTAGGACATCGGGAACGCAAAGAGCAGTGACGGAGGGTCGATGGAGAATTGATTGGTGGGATCGCAATGGAAGCTCAAGTCTCATTCCTCCGAGTGATTTCAACGCCACGCACTACCCTATGGGACTGTTCCGCCTAAGGAATCCTGCCGTAACGGTGTGAATATGAATGGAATTTTAGGACCAAGGAGCTTACCCTCTCACTATCTTTGGGGGGGGGAACACTCCGTTTTCCCACTCGTGGGTTTCGTCAGCGCCTGGCAGTGACACTGAGGTGACCGGCAGTATTTCTTTGTCTGGTAATTTGAGGAGGCGACCGGCAATTTTGGACGTGAAAGAGTTGTGGATTTACCGGAGATTCAATTTTATTTATCAGGTTTCAAACCCGGTAAGAGTTGAAAATTTGACGTTTTGATAGCAGACTGAGCTATCGTCATCAGCATAATGAGTGCCTGAGCGAGGATGTTGGCGATTAAATATGGTGGTTTAATACTCCTCAATGCTGTGACAGCCGTTACGCATCTTTAGAATTTATGTTAATTACTGGTCTCCAATTTTACTGGAAATGAAGCCGTTATCTCTCTTGATATATTTTGCAACCATCTTTTTCAGATTGCCAGAATCGCTTCTTTTATAATTCTTTCCCAATATCTGGACGCTAGGGAAAGTAGCGTGGAAATAAGGAAATAATCATGATGATCAACGGTAAGGTTATGCTCTACTAATTTAGACTTTTCCGTTTGGTAGAGCCACTCGTTCCTTTCATGTTTTTTAATTCTTTTCTGGATGGTTCCCGAGAAAGTTTCACTCAAGACAATAAAGGACAATTGCGTCTTAGAGAGTGGCTGACTACGTTGGTTAGACAAAGATATGTGTGAAATGAAGGAAACCTGGCGTCGAGATTTGCTTACTAGCAAGGGAAGAATGAAAGAAGCCCACACATGAACTCATTCAAAGGACGGAGTACCATCCTTTCAAGTACCCTCCTCATGACACTCAAGAAGGAATTGGGACTCCAATTCCTTCTTGAGTCCACAAATGAAAAAACGACTTCGTTTTCTTCCACTGATTTATTTTTTTGGTACGACATGTTTCGACACATAGAGGTCATTTTCAAGTAAAAAAATTACTTGAAAATGACCTCTATGTGTCGAAACATGTCGTACGAAAAAAATAAATCAGTGGAAGAAAACGAAGTCGTTTTTTCATTTGTGAATATCAACTTCCACATAGTTGAGCCTGATACAATTGAATCCTTCTTGAGTGAGAGATTCCGCCGCCGGGATCCGGACCCTGGTCTTTAGTGATGGGAAGTTAGTTATAGCCACTAACCCTGCGATGTCTTTCAGGGCACCCGAAAAAACCCTGACATTGTTGACCTCCTGGACAGTGAAATACTTCAATTTAACTGTTCTAATTCCGGTGATGAAAGACTTTTAAAACATTAAGGTTTGATTGATGTATGTAAAATTTATCACAAATAAAATATCACCGTCAAGGATGAACATTGTGAGATGGAGTCATTGTCCATAATGTCCAGATTACGCGCAATGTCGCCTAAATGCTAAGGATTTGTTTTTAAACATGCTTTTTTCTATGCCTCAATTCAATTACACAATGAAACCGACTAGTTACTTGACCTGGGTTGTCGGATATCGGTATGTCGGTTTGATTTCCGTCCCCCATTTGCTGGTTTTGTTGGATTCGAAATACCCGGTTAAGAAAGTTCCCAAAGAGTATTAGCAATGATTATAATATCTAGTGATATGCTTTGTTATCAGAAATAATGTTATGTGTATTTTGCCCTTCGAATGAATATTTGTGGCCTATTTGGCCTTGGATGATATTTATGGCCAATAGAGTGATTCCCTACCTTCCAACAAACATGTAGCAGGTGGAGATTTCAACGTGCTCTCGATAGAATGGAGACTTCAGTTTTATAACCAGCGACAGGGATAAGGAACTACTCTCATCTGTATGCATTCAAGTGAAAGTTTCAACTCAAGTTTCCGAACGGAGGAAGCAATATTTTTGAGACCTTAGAATTAAAAATATCTGGAAAACTCTTAAGCGTCTTTCCATTTATACAATGAATTATCTCAAAGGAGTGACTTGGCAGTATATACATGCAAAGACTAGAGGCTAACGACCGAGAGGGACGAACGATCTGGCCATCTTGTAGTTTATCCCGAGAGGAGAAATAGGGAAGCTTTAATTAAATTCATTGTTATCGTGCATTTTGAATTTATTCATTTACATACATACATACCCATCACGCCGTTCCCTTCCGGGGTAGGCACAGTCAAAATGTTTCACTCGTTGATACATAATTGTACACCTAACTCTGCTTCAATAATTTCCACCATTCTGACCTATCCTTGCAAACCTCTTTTGCCTCATTCACCCCCATACACTGTTTCATACACGCCCTCCTGTTTTTAAGACTCCTAATATTCCTACTCCTAAGAATTTCCTCAATCACATTCAACCACAACTTTTTCGGCCTACCTCTACCTCTCACACCATTCATTCTACTCTCATACATCATTCTACTCTCATCCATTCTCTCAATATGGCCAAACCAACGAAGCACACTCCTTTCATACACGTCCATTACTGGAGCATTTAATCCACATTCATTCATGACCCACTCATTCCTGACCCTATCCATCCTACTTTTGCCACAAATACTCCTCAGATAACTCATACCCACGGCGTTTAGTCTACTCTTATGTCTATCCTGACATACTCATGTTTACTACCATATAGCAAAACACTTTTGTACGGCAATTTTCGCTTCCTTAGACAAGCACTCATTCCTTGATATGCTCCACATGCTACCTACCACCTTCCTTCCAGCATTCGCACGTCTCTTTATCTCCTCATCAATTCTTCCATCTTTTGCATACATCTTACTTAAGTAAACGAAATCATCCACTTGATCAATTACTTCACCATTCGCCCTCATCATACAGTTATCCTCCCCATTCTCTTTGTCAAAAACTACTACTTTAGTCTTGCACGTATTTACCTTCAATTCCATTCTCTCCGTTGATTCACAAAACTATTTATTCATTTAACCTTAATATTTAAGCCAGAGCCGTTGTGATAACAGGGAATGGGATGACTTTTTTCGGATCGCATTCTTAGCCAGTAAAATGCCTTTTTAAATTTTAAAAAGGTCATCAGTCAGGTGGTAACTCGCAGACGTTAAATGGGATGAAAGTCCTCAAAGTGACCAAGAGTCTGCCAAGCCAAAAAAATGAACGCAGTGCAAGGTGAGGAAGTAACAAGATGACATTCTGTTCTTTTTTCTTATTTCTTTTCTTTTTCTTTCTTTTTAATCTTAATTTCTTTTAGTTCTCTTAATCTTGTAATTCCATTCCCGTATCCTTTACGGGGCTTGTGTCCTCATACTCTCTTCCACACGCCCTAGCAGCGACTCGCAAGGCGGTATGCAGACGAATAGAATGTGCCAAGAATAAAAAAATGAAACTAGTCGCAAAGACAGCGTTTCGAAAAGCATTAGCCGAATTTGATGGAAAATGTATTGGCGGATATACCAAAGATTATCTGAAGCCATTTTGCGCAATAGTGAAAGAGTTACAATTATGCATAGTGCAATTACTCCACGGTAGCATTACTGGAACGCAGAAGAGTGGAAAGAATACCCAGCGGCTTAAAAATTGATATTTTGAACTCACTCCTCCAAAGAAATTATAACACATGTTACATTGCAATAATCGTGGCGCTATAGGGACTACGCCAACAACAAATTTTGGTATTTAATAATTTGAATTGCATAATAAGAAGTCGTCTGAAAACAAATAACCCCAAGATATCGCGTGGTTTTAATCAAATTCGTATCTGATTGATTGATATGCTAGATATTCTTGGCAAATGATGAAGAGATTTCCCGTTAAAATAACATTTACATTTGTTTCGAACTTTTCAATAAGATTATAAAATCAGTGTAATTAAACCATGAAAGTTACTTAAGCTAAATTTTCAAATATATCGGAAAAAAATCTTAGATGTCATTATTATTGAGCACTCCTATTGAAGAAAACGCGCATGAAAAACTTGAAGCTAAAATATCGTAAATCAGGATTTATTTCATTGCTTACTTGGATAGTGTTACTAAAAGGCAAATGGGCGATGGTGTTTTTCTCTCGTTAAATTTTCCATAGAATATGCAGTTAAATCTTCTCAAGATTTTGATTTTACTCGGACTCCTGAAACAGATCGAGGACAGCGGAGATTAACTAAATTTGTGAAAGGTTGTTGTGTTAACCGAGCATAGTGACTGCACTTTGTTACATTAGGGTCGGGATTACATTATTATTTCATGATTTGGATCATGAAATAATAATGGGTATGCTCTAAAAAAAGAGATAGATAGCATCTTTTACATGTAAGTTTGGAGAAAATAATTTCTGCGCCGACTTTCGGCATCTTTTACAAGACGCTTTGCGGAAGGAATAAGTTCAATAATAAGTTAAAAGAAACTCATTTCGGAATGGAGAAATTTCAAATGCAATTTCGTCCACGAGCAGTGCGGGAAAGGAAATTTTATGATGTTTTCACCGATTATAATATCACTATGTGGACGAGATATTTTTGGTTAATAATTTCCTGCTATCATTATTGGCACCTCACCTCGCGTACACATATGTCCCTCACCCCTCGGTTTCCCGCTTTCAATTTTTTACTGTATATAATAATATCGGAATTATGAACAGAGAATTGTATGGAAGCATGTTTCATAGCAAAAATCTCTTCTATTTACTTTCACTAACTTTACTATTTGTATTGACACTCTTATCATCTCTTACTACCGTAGATTAGGATTCGTAAAAAGGGTTCCAGGCAAATGCGATGAGAGAGTGCGAGAAAGAAGCTATTTTACACTTGTCAGGCCTCATTTTTAATATGCCGCTAGTATATGGGATCCGTACGAGGAAGGTATGATAAAAGAATTAGAGCGCTTGCAAAGGAGATCTACTAGGTTTGTTAAAGGCCGTTATGATAATTGTATTAGTGTTACGAGCTTAATAGAAGAACTAGGATGGGAATTACTAGCAGAACGCAGGTTAAAATTTAGGTTAAACCTTTTAAGTAAATTCGAAACAGAGTTGTTCACAGATGACGTTAGATATATATTGAGAACCCCTGCGTATTATGCTAGGTTTGATCAAATTAACAAGATTAGAGAGATAGATTGTCGTACCGATAGATTTAAAATGTCATTTTTCCCTCTAACTATAAGAGAGAACAATAGGCAGCGTAGCTAAGGGATAGGTAGGTAAAATATAGTTAGAGTAGTCTGTAGTGCATTATGCATGTAATAACAACCAATAATCCCTTCCTTATTATGTAGATACTAACCAACCAGCTCCATGTGACCCTATTATCTAGCATATCTCCCTTAAATATCCTACTTGCATGTCAATAGTGCATATTTGGTGATCTTCACCCCCTGCCACACACCCTCTTGGTGGCTCGCAGGGTATCACGTAGATGATGTAGATGTACTAAGCAGTCAAAAGAGTGGTACAGGATTCAATCCTAGTCTGTAACGAATATTGTATGCGTGTCATGGACTGAGCCACACACTCTGGGCGTACTGGGCGTAAGATGAACGAAGATATAGTTTTCTAGAAGTTATCTCGCTTGATCTTATCGTTTTTGAATAGGCTATTGTCCCAATTATTCCGATTACCCAGTTGCACACAGTTTTTCTCTATTAAGTTCTTGACAAATTTGTCGCATTGTACTCCTATTTAACTCTTCTTAATTCTCTATTTAACCCTTTCCCTTAAGTCTGTGATTCGTCTGAACTGGTACTTATTATTTCTTGTTCAAAGTTTAGATTGCTAATGAAAAATATCACCTTCCTCATTGTACTCAACACCTGTCTGTCTATTGAACCCAGTAATTACGGCAATGACCCACATATCCTCCACCGTGTAAGCTCCCGGAGTGGTTACTGGGAAAAGAGTGACTCAGTATTTTACTTGTCCCGGCGTTATTTTTGCCTTTTGCTACCTTTCCTGCACAGGCTAATGGCTGTGCGTTTGTTATGATCTAATTTTAAGCCTCCATTAGGACACTATTTTGAAATATTGTCCCGATCATGTGGAAGTGAAATGAGCTTAAGCAGAGTGCACTGAGCGCTCTCCAAATCAAGATGCCTAGATCTACGACGGAATTGGAAATCCCTACTTGGATTCCGGCATTTTGTGCTGTCGCTTACACAAGGAACAAGGTTACATTTTAAAAAGCGCAAGTTTAGTTTTGGAGTGGTGATTACCTCTCCATGGAAAAAAATGCAGCACTTTTCTAAGTACTTGAAGCTAGTGATGAATCGGAAGTGGGGCAGAAAGCAGAAAACTCGAAGCACATAGATCCTAGTCACGCGAGGTTACATATGTCGGCATTCAAGAATTTGCCTCATTAACATTGTACTTCAAGACTGTAAACACGAATCGGCCCTTCAAATCTGAATGATATTGTCTTTTTGGTGATGAATTCGATGATTTGTTCGCAGCGTTTTGTTTTATAGTCGCTCTCTTACGTTTCTCTGCCTTCCTTTTCATCTCTTTATGATTTCGGCATTCCACATCTCACATAATGTGCTCTTAAAACGGCATTCCTGGCTTTCCCTTGGATCTTTTCCCATTTACATTTCCCTCACGTATAGCCTTAAGGAGATAATACCAGCGGGACAATACTCAACCGAAGGCTCCTTGATATCTCAACTACAGTCCCTATATTCAGTGCTCCTCTGTTTTCGTAAGATTTCCACATGATTCTTTTACCATTCATTATAGTTAAAATTGTCTCAGTAGAAATATTATCGATCTATTAGGTTGTTCAGCTTTAGTCTTTGGCGAAAAATCTCAAAATTGTACCTCAGTTCCTTCTCTTCCTCTTTCCTTACAGTCCAAAAATCGCGTCTATTCAAAGCCACACTCCATACGCATACGTTAAGAAACGTATGCGTATGGAGCATACGTTATTTTTTTATATTTCAAGGCGGCTATTTTTGGGGGTTAAGATTGTCTCTTTTATTCTAAAAACACTCTTTTCCTGTTCAATTCTAATTCTTACTTCTGTTCTACTCTTTTCATTCCTCGTGATCCTACTTCCTAGATCCTGGAGTGGGATAAAAAGCAATAGAATAGGAGTGGAGGCCAAGAAGGAGAAAACGAAACAGCTCTAAACGAAAGTTTTAACTGACGGGCGAAGCACTACGCCCACTCCCCTTAGAAAACACTTGCAGGGCTCATAGTACCGCCATCAGTGGTACTCGAACCTGGGCCCTCCGCGCGGGAAGCCACAGAGTCCTTACGTCTATCCACTGCCACGCACCTTTTGGCGGTGCTGCAGAGTGGCATCGCGTGGGTGGGGATTGTGGGAGTCAGTGTTTGATAGTGCGTGCAGTCTTCTCCCACCGAGGCGTGGAATATAGACATTTTGCGACGATGCAAGCGAACAGGCGAATTCATCCCAGCATCGAGCCCACTTAGCCTCGGCGGGCTGACTCGGCGATTTGGCGACCGCCCTCCCCGACTCAAACATGACGAAGGTCAGCGGGAGACGACATTGGAACCCCTCAGCTTTCCGCCGAGTCTGGGTATAAATAGCTTCAGCGAGTCCTCAATACACAACCGTACGTAATTTTTTTCACATGCTGCCGCGGGATGGGGACAAGATCCCTTCGCTGTATTGCTACAGTTTTCCACCCGGATGATAGGGGAACACTGAGCCGCATTTTATACTGCTGACGGACCTGAGATACTTGCCGCAAGATTTTTAGCGGGCGTGGCCAAAAATTGGCGTCCAAAAAGATTAGCGATACTTTAAGAAACTACGTTTCACAAGAAGGAACCGTAAATACCGAAGTATTATTTAAACAAGGTTATGAGAGCATGGCAGCTGGTGAAAATATCACTTATAACAGATAGTGCAGGACACCGCGTCAACGTTTGGCGACCGAATTTTCAAGTAATCTATTTTTCTTCATCAGAGTATTGGATTGACACTGTAATCACACTAGCTGACTTCTGACGTAGGAGACCTGTGTTTGGCGAAGTTTTTTTTCACTATATCAGCCTTTGATTATGGGTCAAGTGGAGTGGAACCTGTGTGTGCCAACTCGCGCGAATCGGTAATTTTCGAAAGCAATGGTGGCTTTCTTTTCACAATATATTCATCCTCAGCCATATCTAACTCTCAGACTCATGGCCGAGTCACAGAGTAAATATATATATATATATATATATATATATATATATATATATATATATATATATATATATATATATATTACGCGACTACTACTGTGGGACCGTGTGTTGTAGGTAAATGAGGAGGCTTGTCATCCTTTGGTTGGTTATTTGGGGAAGCGAATTAAAGTTTGGACCACTTATGCTATGATGTATATTTAGCTTGGCAGTGATAGTCATGATTAAGGGGATATGAGGAAGGCTAAAGAGAAACCCGTCGTCGGCATTATCCTACTCTTAGTGAAAGGCGCCAAAGGAACCAAATTTAAACGTTCCATGCGACGGACGGAGTGCTGCATTTGAGGCTCTTTAAAGGTCCAGGTAGGTATCGGAATTCCTCTGAAAAATCTCCACAACTGCCTGGATTCGAGCTTAGAATCTCGTTACCTGTTCTCCTCAACCTTTTACTTATGGATTTGATTGGATTTTTGAGAGGCGACCGACAGCCAAAGTCATTTGCGCCATAGGTGACAGGTAAGGGAGGAAGGGTGGATGGAAACCCGGCGTCGGCATTAGCCTGCTCTTAACGAAAGGCGCCAAGGGGACCACGGTTTAACGTCTTATCCGAAAGACGGAGTACTGTACTTGAAGTGCCCTCCACAAGACACTCATGTAGGGATCAGGTTTTCTCTGAGAAACATCCTCCTCTGCAGGGATTTGAACCCTGGCCGCCCGTATGGTTAGCCAGTACTCTAGCCACCACACCAACCCGATCCCTTTTTTACTTATTGTGACGTTAACATTAATCATGTCCACTGAGATGTTAGTTTTGGAAACTTTCTGTAGTTCAGTTTTGCCGCCAAAAGCCAGTTACTAGTCTATTCAACTCTTGCTTGTCTACACCAGCGAGTGTAGACTAGTAAGAGTGGAGAAGATTTCGGCAGCACCGCTCATGATACAGGTCAGAGGAAAAAACCATTTGAGCTACCGTAATAACTCACCGGCGTTCCGAAGGAGTTAGGGAAAGTTTGAAGAGTTTGGACAAGAGACAACTTGTTAGGGTGTCAGAGGAGGACCCTCCGCTTGCCCTGCCGCGCTAACAAACTGGCCCTTCGAATTTGGTCTCAAGAACTGAAATCTCACCCAACTTCCTTTCATCCGGCAGTGAGGGCAAGAGAACATCAATCGATGATAAGCCTTGCATTTTAAACCCATTGGCCCCGAGGAAGATCAAAATAATTGCAATAAAGTTTAAGCAGACAATTTCGTTGAAAAATGTATTGTGATCTGCAACACCCGCTTAGATTAGAATGTCACACATCAAAATAGTTGACTTGATCTCGGGTATGTCACTACAACGTGACGAAAACGGAGAATTTGCTACTTCTACATAAATATCTCCCCTATAATGAGGAGTTTAGGCCCAGTTTTGTACCCTGTGTTTAACGCCACCCGTAAAATGAAGTAGTCTTTACGTTAACTTGATGTTAACAGGGTTTGAAGTTAGGGCTTTGTATAGTATACTAGACTCTTGGTAATTGACCTAATTGTTATCTATGTAAAATCGCGGTGGAATTTGTTTTCATACAGATAAAGTACGTAACTAATGGTTGTTAAACTGGGCTTTAGAAGCTTTTACGTTTTGTCCATTACAGAAAAATGTCTCCATGTGGCCCACAAAATGTTTCATTGGTTTCATTTCATTCTCCTAAAGTTGAGTTTGTTACCGTTGTAATTTTGAACCACGGAAATTGCTTAGAACTTTTTAGGAAGAGTTAGGGAAGTTGAAACCTCGACAATATTAAAGGTGTGACCTGAGTCTCGACAAATCCCGAGTATTAAATGATAAAATCGAGGTTTCTCGTAGTGTTGACGTCAGTATTTCGTCATTCTGGTACCGGATCGGTGATTTTGAACCCATTCTGAACGAAGCCCCTGGTCGCTATATTTGGAAATGGAGCGATGGTTTAATTTTTATTTTGAAAACCGTGACATTCTGATGTCTGCTAGCAACAGTAGGTTATCGAAATCGTGGCGAGGCAAAGGGATTTTCAACGTGGATTATTGCCGGATACCAGTTCACCTGTATGCTCAATGTTTTCTCCTGAGTTGAAGACTGCGTCAAATTTTGTGAAATGCAAAAAATTGCGAAATGGCTCGAAGGCCGTGTTCCAATCCGCTTTAACCCTGCAGTGTTCCCGCTTTATTAAAATGTAAGTAAGTTGTCGCGCGGAATACATGTGTAGTCCAATTTAAAAAAAAGAGTAAGACTGATGTATTAATCAAATGTTGTTTATTTAGCTTTTGATGCGATTACACGAGTGTTGATCATTATTAATAATCGAAAACAATAAGCATATCTTTTTAATTACCTAATAAAAATCAACATAAGAAATTCTACTAATTCTTAAATAAGAAAGATAGGGTGGTTTCACAATGAGATCACACATCAAGTTCACGTTGAATCACTAAACTAATCATTGGCTTCTGAGCAAGGAGAATATATGTTCACCTACTTTATTAAAAATATTACCACTGGAAACAGAGATATAAATATTTGTAAATTTTCATAGAAGACAAAAAATGTACTTAACTTCAAATAATAGTTTGATAAAAATACACACGTATTAGGCAACGCGAATTACAATCGTAAACCGCGTACTTCACGGGGAATTTCTGACAAACACCGTACGCGAGCGCCGGTGGCGTTCCGCTGATCGTATTCTCTAATTTCGTACAACTTTAAATACTTGGAGTGCCGAAAGATTCGCGCCGGCGGCTTTTCGGGAATTTTCAGTTTTCCAATAGTGGATTACCCCAGTAATCCGCGCGACCTTCGCGGGGTTAAGGCGTACTATCCGCACTAAATTCTTCCCACATCTAGGAAGTGACGTCAAGATTTTAACCTTTGGACCAACTTCAAGACCAGAAAAACGGCTGGTACGGGCAAGTAAAAGAAAAGGCTTATTATGCGGTCGTACTTGAAGTACTAATGCATCATGGCGTCCGCTTTGGCGGGAGTGCGAACTTTTTGAACTAATTAGAATGCATTTTAATTAATCCGCCATAGCATTATACGGACGAGTATAATAATAGTTAACGAACCATTATTATACTCTTGCGTGACCAGATTAACTTTTATTTACAAGTAAAATTTCGTTCTAAGGCGTTTTCACTAGAAATACCGAGGTGACGGCTGCCATAAATCCTTCATTTGGTATATGTTGAGATCGAGGAGCACACAACTTAAAAAAACAAGTGTAACTGCATTTCCATTTCAGCCATTTGTATCGATTTCTAATCATTTCCATCCTTTTCTGTTAATTGGCGACCATTTCTATCCATTTCTGTCGATTCTATCCATACATTTCTAACCATTTCTGTCCATTTCTAACCATTTCTGTCCATTTCTGTCGATTTCTGTCCATTTCGCGACCATTTCTCAACAAGCGTACACCATTTTTTAGAGTTACATACCCCTCGGTTGAGATCAAATGTGAGTACAGGCGCTACTTGCCCGTTCCTCTTCGTAAGTGTGATTCAAGCTTGCGCTGAAGCTAATATATGTTACCATACGGTTATTTACTTAGGTACAACACGGTCGAAGTCGCAAGAACGGCGTTATACGGTCCGCTTCGAGAATTTTATGCGCGAATATTTAGCAAATGGGCGCGAGGGAATATAAAAAAAAATTACTCTAGTTTCGTAGGTAGAGGTTAACAGCGTGCGGAGGGTACACAATGCTGAGGTGGCAACCAGGGGTTTCGTGAAGGAGACGAAGAGTTAAGGATGCAGGAGAGCTAGAGGGGGGGGGGACAGTTTAAGGTGGAGGGTTGGGGGGGGGGAGGGGAGTGGGTGGGTGGAGGAGGAGAGAAGGGGTGGAGAGAGGCGAGATGAGAGGGATTTCAGGAGGATTTTGAAGGAGGGAAGAGAAGATGCGGAGGGCTGGGGAGGAGGCGAGCGAAGAGCCTCCCTCTTGTGAGAATCGAGGCCGTTGCGCCCCACTCGGGGAGTCCTTCCGCCGCCCCCTTGTCTTCACCGGAGGGTCCGTAGGGGGGGAGTCGGGGGAGGGGGAGGAGAAGAGGCCTTGGCGAACAATGGGGGCGCCCCTAACTCGTTTTTCCGCAGGGGTGGCGGAGTGCGGGGGTGGAAGCGGGCGGGCGATGAGGAGTGGGGGGGTCATGGGGGGGAGGGTGGAGCGGAGAGAGCGATCCAGGAGGAGGAGCGCACTTGGGCCCCCACTCGTTCCACAAAGAGAATTGATTGGTCGCGATGCCCCCCTCCAAACGTGCTATTTATGCGACAATGCCCCGAAATATAGAGTGAATCATCGACTAACGGGCATCGATCACGGCGCCTTTTGTGACGGCGAGATCATGTGGCCTCGCCGTCGACGTTTGCTCTCTGTAGCTCCTCTCCTTGCGTCGTGACGTGGGCCGGCGTCGTGCGTTGGCGGGCGAGGAGGATCTCGGTCGCTGGGGTCGCGTTGGCGGAAGATTTTTTGGGGATTAACTCCCTCTTCCAGTTGGACTCCGGTCCGTGTCCGCTGGATTCGAGGCGCGTGACGTGAGCGAAAAGTTTAATGTCGATTTCTTCCATTGGTGCGCCATTAGAAGGCTGCAGGTTTCATCCAAGAACGCCGTATAAGGATGCGGCTTTTGATGCGCTTTAGACTGTCTTCTGCTAAAATAAACGGTCGTAGATGAAGGTAGTCCGAACGAGATAGTTCCCTAGTCATAATAGAGACCATTTTCGAATTATACGTTTTAATTTCACCAGCTATAGGACGCATGAATTAAATAGTGCATTATTAATGATGCAATAATAGAGTTTTATATGAGAGAAATGGTAAGAAATTAAATGAAAATATCTATAGTCTTTAACTTAACTCATCGTTTTCCCGCAGTGCGTTTGAAACTCCTTCAAAATGGAGGATTTTTTTTGATACCCAAGAACCTATTGTGGTAACAAAATAATTATTTTAAAAAATTGGTTGAGAAAACATGCAAACTACACCTTGTTATTTTTTTACAACATCTAAGTGTTAGAAATTCGTCATTTGTTAAATAAGGTCTCTCTGGAGTGAATACACGTATCATTTGCCATGCATAATGGGTAGTATTTTCTGGCAAATATCTCAAAAAGTAATGTTGTAACGGGTTGAATTTTTGGTGTGGATGGAAGGGTTATATATTTTTCTTTGAAATTAGATCAAATTCATTGATATCTAGGTAAAATGATATTTCGCTCAAACTACCTTAATTGGACTTCACTTTCTCAGGCGAGATATTGTAGAATAGCATATTGAATAAAAGCTCAAACGATTTGACAGAAATGGTAAGAATTTATATGACAGAAATGGTAATTATTATAATAGAAATTAAATGAAAATATCTATAGTCTTTAACTTAACTCATTGTTTTCGCGCAGTGCGTTTGAAACTCCTTCAAAATGGAGGATTTTTTTTGATACCCAAGAACCTATTGTGGTAACAAAATAATTATTTTAAAAAACTTGCCTGAGGATGACTGTTGTTCAGTTGAAACACGTGTAGCAAGAGGTGAAATAAAAACTAGTAGACAGTATGATATCGTTTGAGCTTTTATACCTTAATTGGGTTTCGAACTTGCCGGTAGGCATCACTGATAAGCTAAGAGTGGCATATTTTGGTACCCAAAGTATTTAAAACTATTATGAAATGCTTAGAAGTTTTACTCGTGGTAAAACTCATCATGATTAAGTGGTGGAGAAAATGGAATCGTAAAAAGACGAATAGAAAATTTTTTAGAAAAAGACGAACCATTTCAACCTTCTTTCTTGCGCGACGGCAGCGCAGGCTGTGACCATAAGTCCAATTCTTCCCCTTCTATCAGCAACATGGTCGAGGGAGCAAATTACCGTACTTATACAGCGTCTCCTGGTTTCGAAGTGCCTTGGTTTCAAAATTCATGAGTCATTTCGTTAGCACAAGGAAAAATACTTTGCACATGTCACATTATTTACTTAAATACGACCCGTTTTGCCGATTTTTTAACAATTGATTATATATGAAATGATTGATAAAGCCTATTATATTTCACTGCATTGTGTGAAGCATAAAAAAGCTTTTCTCTTTTCCAATATCTCGATTTCTCACAAAAGTGAGCCAGAAATTATCAAATTAGTGTGTTATTTCGAATAAAAACCATAAGACAAAAATTTTATCTCTTGAAAAATAATCCTCACTCGCGGAAAGGGATGTCCCGTGATTTACTGCGGCTCACAGAGACCCATTATTGATTCATTCACATCCGCCGGGAAGATGAATATTTTTTCAGGGGGATTATACATGCGAATGTTCATTTAACAACTGCGTGTACCGATTTTCATCAGTTATTAGCTATTTTTGTTTTGAATTCAAGCGTTTGATGACGTCAATCCGAAGTTCCTATAACTGTGTCGCGCTCTCTGATCACGCATTGAGGGGTTTTTAACGAAATGATTTGTCTAGAGCTTCACTGACTATGGGCTGAGCACGTAACATTCGAGGTGACCTAGTCAAATTGCTATAATTCTCACATCTTAGAGTCGAGATTATATTCAAGGGTGTCGGCCGAGTCAGATGACAGCGAAACCTGTCTTAGGCGGAACCTGATCTATCGAGAGACCCGTTTTATCCGGAAAGATGTTTGGGTCCCGCCATGGAATACTAATTATTTCGCGTTAACCGGAAACTGTCACACGTGGAATCGGAATCGATTTCCGGATGCGAGAACCGGAACGGAGAGGAATTCTATGGAACATTTCCATGAAAGAATCATTCCTTGGGCACAAAATGAAAAACGTGCAATCAAGATACATCGGAGTCTTAAAAAGACTTGGAAAACTATGTTCTGACGAAAGAAAATTTCAATATTTCAATGTCAAAACTTATTAAATGGGGAAAACCAAAAAGTAGTACCATTCATTTTGCAGAGTAGTATGAAACAATAGAAGCAAATACCGGAATGTGTACGCCGTTTGAAAAAATCTTAACCGTAAGGAAATTTAACGTCTTTTTAAAACGTTTGATCCCTAGTCATGCGGATAACTTCCTTACCACGAACGACATAATGGACCGAAGAGTTACCACTAAGACAGGTTTCATTGAATACATTTGTTCAATCATAGGTTAATGCGAGGATTCCAACATTTTTCGAGCATTTGCCGTGTTGGTTGTTTATCCTGTCAACAATATCTCCCGTGTATATTGAGCGTCTTCAATTTATTTTTTTCATTTATTTACTTAATTTGTCCACATACAGCATACTTGCCGATTTACAGTGGCCCAATATAATAAACAGAAGATAGACACATACAATTAAAAAAAACTAAGATCAATAACAATTTATTAACATTTTTTTAAGGGCCCAGCGGAGAGAAGCGATTAAGTATTGCTAGCGAAATGAGAAAGAGCGCGTTGTGTAAAAGTGTTTGACTAAAGTTAAAACAGATCAAGGTTGATAGGAAGAGAATGTATCAATCAAGACGTAAGAAAAACTATGAAAACATGCTATTAGACACCAATAACGCGGAAAATACCTGAAGACCCTAGGAATCTTCATTGCACTCAAATTAAATCAGGGCCAAAAATTAAAAGAATTCCGGCTGCCTGGAGAACTACCCCATCATTCTTTCCATTTTTACCTTATATTCAGTTCAAGCTAAAAAGGAATCCTCGCGGGAGACAGGGCATCAATGGACGACCAAGTTGAAAGCTTCCCCTCTCACAAACGACCGCTGAAGGCGGCGCATTCGGATTCGCAGTACCGGTCGCCTTCTTTACCGGACCGCATTCAACCTCCGGCCTTCCGTGGACTCAGCACCTCTTGTCTGAAGAGGCGCGCGAAATGATCAGGAGTCAGTTGAAGCAGAGCACAACCGACGAGAGGAAAGTTTCAGTAAACAACTGATTCCTTGACAACCCTCAACTCAATTATCGGTTGAGAAATGACGTTCCAGGAAAATCACCGGTTCGTTTTAAAATTAGAGAAGCCTCTGCAGCTTATGTTTTTGATGAGTTGTTTTAAGCGCGCATAAATCGATCAAATCATGAAATAATGAAAAATTACACCGGTTGAATGGAAAATATATCCAGAATGTAAATAAAGGCAAAGGTAAAAGACTTCTGCGCGTGCGTTTCGGTCATTCAGGTAGCGATCGACCGGGAGAACAGTTTTTAATCTCATGAAGATATGTTGCCCGAGAGTGACTTGTTTTTTTGAGCTCAAGTTTTAGCCTTGGGCAAAAAACACGTATTCACAATATTAAGAACTGTTCTCCCTGCGATGGTCATCTGGAATGCCGAAATATATGCATTTCCTTAGAATATATTGACATTTCTTATTTCTCTTTCATTGTACTTATTTGTCAATTGCTTTTTCTTAAAATACAACGGTTCCTGCACATGGTTTTACCGTGTTTTTTTCTTCGATATTTTCTCGGCCTACCTTCCAGCCTATGAGAAATATAGTCTCTCGCTATCATTTACGAGTCGTTATAATCTCAGCGGAAGAGGATAGCGCTAGCTAAGGAGGCGTTTAGTAATACAAGGAAGCTGATTACGGAGATCTTAGGCAAGGCTGTGAAGAGGAGGCTGGTGAAGAGCTTGATATGAAGCGTAGAGTTGCGCGGAGCAGTAACGTAGACCCTCGCAAAGGAAGACAAGAATAGGCTGCAGCCATTTGAGATGTGGCTATGGAGAAGGTGAGGTGAACGGAAAGGGAGACAAACGAGGAGGTGCTTGAGATCCGGGATAGACAGTGTAGTTGTCTTGTGGAAGTACTGAGTGGCAGTAAGTTGTACAAGAATGTTTTCGAGGGAAGAATTTTGGGCAAGCAGGGAAGGGGAAGAAGGAGAATAGGTTTCATGGACAGGATGAGGAAGGGTAAATTGTATGCTGAGGCGAAAAATGATATACTAGAGCAAGATATGCCCCTGAAAGTGTAAAAAACTGGGAGGAGATTCTCTGACATTCAGCAAAACCTACCTTAGCCGTTAAAATACTTAAAAAAATAAAAATAATGTCAATACTTCATCCCATGGACTATAAAAGAGTTGTGTGGGAGGAAATTCAATCGAGGGTGAGGATAAAAGGGCCTGGGGATGGGAGGCTGTGTATTAAGCTTAAGGACGCGACTTCGCCTGAGCCAGTAGTATTGACAGTTTTTATCCGATCTTTCGTAAATTAAGCAAAGCTTTTGACCTTAATCAAATTTACTGTACATCCATTTTTGAAAGTATTAAATCAATAAACGCGGTCAAGTAAGGAATAATATCAATGCATTATACAGCGTCAATTCTAGTCATACTTTGACTTCAAAACACTGTCACATTTTATTGGGGCACCCCCACCACAAAATATCAAGTATCAGATGAAAAAAATATAAAGCAAATCTTACTTGAATAGTCTGTTGAATGTTTTAATTATTTTGAAGGCGGATTTCCCTGCTGACCATTCCATATTAGGCTAAGCGGTCTTTCGGTCATAATGTCAATTTCGGTCATCAGCCAATAATGTTCTTCTTTATGTCTGTACGACGCAAGGGTAGTGTATGGCGAGGAAAGAGAACGCATTGAAATAGCATCAGAATATGTTAATATTGCTGTTTTTGCAGGTATTCTCGTCGCGTGTTTAGTTTTTCTGACTACAGTTTCTCACCTCTTCCTGGGGGCGTCTTCAGGTCCGTTGGACATTTTTTAATTATTGTTAGAATAAAAACAATAATTACAAAATTTCCAACGGACCTGAAGACGCCCTCAGGAAGAGGGGAGAAACTGTAGTCAGAAAAACTAAACACGCGACGAGAATACCTGAAAACAGCAATATTAACAAGTATATTAGTCGCGGAAGCCTGCAAAGAAGCATCAGAATATGTTTGCGGGGGCACTTTATTTAACACGCTTGCAATGATTTACTCTAGAGGAGCTCATTCATTTTGTCGAATACAAAAGTCATCCCAAGAAGTTTGAATATTACTCGGATCATTTTCTGCATTGCATGAAACGAACCGTCCCATTCCCTCCGATTGGTGCTACGACCGCAAAGTTCTGGAAGTCTGGACTCTGGAAGTGAGATGGTGAATAAATTAGTTCGATACATTGCCTAAATTATGTTTCCGACGATTTCCATTTTCAGATAACCCACTGGTATTGCTCAAGTTCCTGGCGCAGACCTGCGCCGCGAGGAGGAGAGGCAGAAGTGAAGCGAAGAGACGGAGGGGGAGAGAGGAAGGCAACGAGAGTGAGGCACGGGAACTAAACTACCTCACAAAATAACCTAAACCGTAAGGACAGTGGCTTAGCCAATCGCCGTGACTGTATAAGGAGGGACAATCTTGAGGTCTCGTCGTGAGAGGAGTCTAAACGGGACGGCAGGTAGTGAATCGTCCAAATTGTCGAAGCGCTTACGTTGGCAGCAATGAGAAAGGCTCCATACTTATATGAATATACTTCCTCCCAAGCTGCGCAGGTCTCTGAAAGTGTCGTATCTCAAGTCCGAAATTCATTCATTGCGCAGCGCCGGAAACTTTTGCCAGAGGTACAGTTACTGCGGTAATTCAGGGAGGTGAGTTCAAATGAGGTCATTTGCGTCATTAATTGCAAAATATGTTTGTGTTATAATGATTATAACTCCTTTCATTTTAATAATTCGTGCAAAATAGAGGCCTTTAATATTTTGACATTTTTCAATCTTCAAAATAAATATACTTAGGTGAGCGAAGAGTATCGAACATTTTTGTTAAAATATAATATTTAGGAATATATTCTCATAGTTTTTTGTTCAAAATCAATTCTGTAAAGAAAATCACAATTTTTTTCCTAAAAACACAATTTTTCATCACCTACCTTTTGGCGATTAGTTTTACATTACTTTAACAATTAAATTTGGTTGGAAAACTATGATACCTTTTTCTGCAATCCTTAAATAATGCCTAAATATTTTTTTACATTTTTATAACTTATCATTGAAGCAGGATATCACTTTTTCGGTGCTGGGGTGAATTTAACCCAGTGTCTGTTATGCAATTCTACTGAAGTGTGACCAATCAGGGTTAACGATGGGGAACGAAGGAAAATTTAGAGAGAAAACCGGCTTCAGCATTGGTCTGTCCTTTATTTGTTATTATTGTTCTCGAGTGCTCTCCAAATCTCTCACCAGCAGGGAAAAAATCTCCTCTATTGCCAAAGACCTGGCCTAGGAATGGATTATCTATCATCCAGGCAATCCCCAACTAATAATTTTGAAGGTTATTGAAATTTAATTTCTTATTGTCTCTTTTCACGATTTGATATATTAAACTTTTGAATTTTCGAGTTTCAAGAATTTCTCTCATTGAAGTGTTCATCGGAGCTTAGCTCCTATTTTCAACTCTATTCATCAGCATTTAGAATTGCATCTAAGTAACTTAAATTTGTGAGACTTGATTAAAATATTAATTTCTCTCTGAAGAACTTGCGTAATAATTGAAGAGGTTTTCAAGATGGTTTTTGTTTCGTGCAGCAGTAGAAACTATCATGGGTATGTGGCTCGCGAGATGCAACCAACATCAGCATGAATTTTCAAACATATTCCATAGGGTTAAATAATTTTACACGTAATGCTTGAGATTGAAATTTAAAAGAAACTCCAAAAATGATGTTTTCTTGAGTTTTATGTAATTTTCTCAGTTTCCAGCTGGTAAATAATTTGTGCAGAAATTGAGGGAAACTTAAATTTCCTCAATATTTATCAACATTCGCCTTAAATAGGACTGGTGAGTTTCTTCCGTGTAACAGAATCATTGGCAGTTTTCTATTTCAGGTCGCTGATTTTGGCTTTCATCTTTTCATTATATTTTTTGTATTCTCGAATGAAAACAACTACTTCGCGTCTCTCGAAAACACTAGGTCCAATTAATAAAGTTGAACTGAATCTTAGTGTTATTCAAGATAAGTTTGATTGCATCATTGGGTGGTTGCGACAAAAATTTATAAATAACAATAGTGCCAGATCGTATCGTTTTGGAAGCAGGTTATGATTTTCAAGGAACAAACTGCTCTCAACTTAATCCGAAATTATTAGGTAGAAGTGAAGCGCATGTTGCGCGGAATCATATTGACTGCTAGAGTTCGTCCAATAGCCCATTTGGCAGAAATACAGCCATTCAGAAAACACCTCCAATGCCACTGAGGGAAGGGAAACACGTGACCGAAGAATCCATGATATGGCTTTGTTAAAACCATACGATCGTGAAAAGTTTTGTTCTTTCAGTTATTTCTGAGCCATATAATTTTATGTCAACGGCACTATTATCTCGGAAGGACTATTCCCCCCTCCCCCCGAATGTTACGGACAAAGAAATCAAAACATGGCATCGTTTATTGTCTAACGCGTTTCGACCAACCAAAGTAACAAAATTCCAGTTGTAACCCGTCTAAAAGGATGATAACTAAACGTGAAAAACTTTTGGGCAAAGTGGTGGATGCAATAGGAAACATCGGCCCCGGGGTCACCCGCAAAGACGTGATTAAGTTCCTGGAAAAAGATGGTGGCCTGGATGAGGTCAAGTCTCGCCACTACGGGGTGGCCTTGAGGAACGCGATCGACTGTGGTTTGGTTAAAAAATTAAAATCAGGCCGCTACTCGCTGGTGCACGCGGAAGATGGATGTCGTCGTCGGTCGAGGAGGAGCGGCAGCAGCTGCCGGAAGAAGTGCAAAATATGCCGTAACAAACTGGGAATGATTACCCGATGTCGGAAGTCCAGGAGGAAGAGCAAAGGAAGGTGTGGAAAGCGGCGACACCGCTCGGCGAGTAGGTGCGGAAAGAGGCGGCGCAGGAGGAGGAGCCGGGGCAGGTGCGGAAGGTGGATGAGATAGAAACTACTGCGAGGAACAAAAAGAGAACACATCCCGTCTTGATAAATGATTTGGACTATATTGACCCATGAAAAAAACGTCAGCATTAACAGATAAACCGAAATAAACACTACTCCCTTTACTTTCTTGGAGAGCTTAAGAAACTCACAAGTAGTCATCTCTGCATTGCACATATTATGAATTGACATAGATTTCTAGAGGAACCCCGCGTGAGGCATGACGGGATTGCATTTGATGTATTGAAATATACCTATTATTTACTCACACGTTCAGTTAATAGTACGAAAAACCTGTCAGTTTTGTTAATTGTGATTCTCTGTCAATAATTTTTCAGTATGAAACATATAAAAGTCCTTAGAATAGAATATTATTTTAATATTTACTTTACATAACTCTCCACATCATATTTACGGGGGCATACATACTGGAGTTCAAATCCCCTCGTTTTTCAACATGGAATCGGCTGTTTCGCTGTTGAAGTCACGTCCTTTTCGTTTGTAATTCTTCTCAACTTCGCACGCCCTATTTTCGCTGTAACCTCGTAAGAAATACTCAAAACCAACCAATCAACAAAAGTTTATGAGTAAAATATCACTATTTCTGAGAATTAGGTTTTTATAAGATGGTAAAATGAGATGGTTTTTATAAGATGGTTTTTATAAGATGATAAAAAATTTCTTAAATCTAAGTCGGGCGAAATTTATTAAGTTGTTAAAGTTGTTATTATCATGAAACACCCCACTCGGGGTCTTGGCTGCTCTAATAATATTAAGGCATTTCTTGCGATGGAATTCCATCGTAGGTTTTCTCTGCGATAATGTCTGTATGATCAGATTCTTTTTTCAGGATGGGGGGTCAAAGTCCCTAAGATTCCCACATGTGAAGCCGTCGTTCAGAAAAGCAACGAACGCAATATAAACCCGACCACGCAGACATCTGGGTAGATATAAATTATTTTTGTTCATACGTTCAAGTTTGTTACAGTACTGTTAAATTGAAGAACTTGTGGAGAGCTTAATGTGCTTGACTGATCTACATACTCAAATGGAAAATATATTTTGTAACATGAAATTATAAGGTATAGTCACTCCGCTACCATGAATTTTTACCAAAATACCATTTTTTGGGATACTTGGGGAGAATAATTAATAGAACAGCAACGATTTTCTTACTTCCAGGAATTCTTGGAGGTCCTCTTCACCAATAATATACTTGACCTCTTACGACTCCCAAATGGATAAACATATTATGCTACTAACATAACTGGACGAAGTATTTAGCAAATAATATATGTTCATCATTATTTTGACTCATTGCGAAAAATATTTTTAATTTTATTGGTACGTAGTTTAATTTAAACAACGAATTATAGTTTCTAATACCGTGGTCAGGATTTATTTGCGTGGATAATTACTACACAAGTCTTGTGTAGTTAATTATTACACGAGTCTACTACTATCAAATTTTCTCCTTGCTTCTGGAGTGTAGGCTTTCGCAGGTGTTGATTGGTGGTAGTGTAGTTCTCGAGATTGGATGAGAATCGAACTAAAATTGGGCTAAAAATGCTTGATACGCAGCCAATCTAGAAAACTATCTTGAATCTCCATGTTTTAATCAATTCATGCGGTAAGCATATGCTTGCATGAATAATTAACGGAAAACAACTTCCACAAAGTTGAGCCGGAAAACAATCAGCAAAGTTTATTCTTCTCTGATGCATTCGAGTAAAATGTTTGCGCCTAGGCTTGGCATCAACGACTACCATTAATAATCACAGATTATTTCCTTGCGAATTTTTAGGAAGAGCCCTGATTGGCTTGGAGCATGACGGCGGGGTAATGTTTTTCATGGCACCTGGTTCTACGTTGTACTGAAAGCGTCAAACGGTGGACAGGATAAGGCATGCCCGATGATCTCGCTGAGAAGGAAGTCTTCATAGGAAAACCAGTTGCGATGGGAAAAGAGAGCCCCAGACAGAGACAGATTGATGGGATGCGGAAGATGGGTCACAGATGGTTGTCAATAAATTCTGAAGATCAGCTGTGCTGAAGAGAATGCATAGACGTAACAAGTCTGGAACCACAGCCCTGCAGGGGTTTCAGCGCCGAGGATGTACGCATGCATGTAAGTGTGATTGTATCTAAAGTATGTTTTTAGTTATTCCGGGAGGCAACCAACAACTGAAGCTATTACCGCCATTGAAAAGTGATAAGTTATTGAAAACCATGGAATTGGCGTTGGTAATATCCAAATATAAACGAAAGATGCCGAGAAGTCCTCTGTTAGGCGTCCAATCCGACTGACGGATTACCATACTTGAAATGCTCTCTGTGTCTCACATAGTATCCAACTCGGGGTCGGGAACTTAAAAAAATTTTCACCCCTGCTGAGATTCAAATCTTGACCCTCGGCATGAAAGGCAGGCATCTTAGTCACATTTTATATGCGATTTCCTTACCCAAAGCTTTCAAATTAAAAAGTTGGATTTTAAATGCGACTCATTCTCTCGATTTCATCGCATGCGCCATTCCATTGCTCATCTCGTCACTGAAATTTGTGCTCTGGGCAATATCGAGTCCTGAAAATGGTCTTTCCGTTACCTCCCATGAACCGTTGTTCCCCCGATCCACTTCTTGCGTCCCATTATTTCTTATCATAATTCAGCGGCTTAACCCCAAAGAATTGAAATTGAGGGAGGGAGCAGTGTTCCATACTTCGACTAACAGCTGCTTTTAACTTGAATACAGGAATGTTTAATTTGATGTGAGATTGCTTTTAATGCTTAAGCCTGAATCACACGATCATTTTTTCCATCCCTTTTAAGGGATAGCTCCAATGATAGCTTTTCAGGGACCGTGACAATGATAGCTCGAGCTATCATTTTCTGAATCACACGGTCATTTTGGCCATCCCTTTTTCCATCATTTTTTCCATACCTTTTCGCATCATTTCTACGTTTACTACTCTCATTCCATTGAAATCCGAACGTGGCGTTAGAGTCGCTCTTTGCGGCCGAGCACTCTGATTGGCTAAATGGTGGAGTCAGCGATGCCTCCAGGGACGGAAAAAGGGACGTGCCCAGGGATGGAAAAAGCTATAGGGTTCCCTATCGCTGGAGCCATCCCTGACTTTGTTCAAGTCACACGATCATTTTCGAGCGATCATTTAAGCTATCATTGGAGCTATCCCTTAAAAGGGACGGAAAAATGATCGTGAGTCAGGCATTACTCAGAGGAAAAGAGCTACTCCAATATTCGCAACAATCATTCTGATGGTCAATGGCTATGGAGAGGAAGAAAAACTCCAGTGATTATTTTTACAGTTTTATAACTTTAATTAAAGACTACCATCGGTGTAAATTTTATACAGACTAGAGTTTGGACACAGATGAAAATGAACCATAGTATATCCATGAATGTGAGATGTATTAAACTTTAGCCAATTTCATTTTGCTTTTCAAACGGAATGCTCTCTATGCCGTTTAACAATGAAGAAACTTGACCTTTAATCGACATGAAATTGTTGTGCCGCATAGGAAAACCACATTTGAATGTATCTCCAAGCTTTTAATTCTTTCAAATTTTCCATAAAAATTTTATTATAATTTTTATAAAATAATTTTTTCTCATTTCCGAGGCAAGATCTTGGTCTTGTTTTGAAGCTCTTTTCAGTAGTATTTAAAACATTTACCATCGTTAAACCCACACTGTGAAATCGATTTTTAACGAGTTAATAAAAAACTAGGTATTTCAGCGGGCTATAGCCGGCGGTGAGCCGGTCGTCTTCGCGGAAGGGGTGGTGAAAGTAGTAATCCCAATTGTCAATCAGAAACAAAAGAATTTTGACTGCATTTTGATCACCCAGGTGGCCATCTACAAGGAGAAATAGAACATCGTAAACGTGTGTGGGTTGTCCGAAGTTCTAAGTCCATGTATCTCATGGTTGCTTCAAAACTCCAAACCTAGTTTAACTCAATGAAGTTAAGAAAGCCAAGTACAAGTCAATGAATATTGATGAAATTTTCCTGTTAAAGAATTTATTTAATGCTATCATTGTTTCAACATATAATGATCCATCATGAAAAAGCACTCGATACATTATTCCATGGAATGCACTTGTCAATAAGTGATATTTCTTTCTGAGTATGCTAGTGGTGTAAACCTTCCTAATTACAAATTATATTCTCAATGGAACGCTGAATTATAATGCGTTACATTTGATTGACACGCACGAGGAAATATTTACCCCCTTCATACGAATTTATTTTTCTCACTTTTAAAAGTTTCATTACTTTTCACGAAGATGCCTGCATTTTGTGGGTTTTGGCTTAGTATTGTTCCATCGATATCAAGGCATTTAAAGAACAAACGCTCTTCAAGGAAAGTTTTATTACTCGAGGCTAACTTGAGTAAAAATTCATGGTCGCAATAAAATAAGTGTATGTTCACAAGATTAATTTAATCCATAATCGCTTTCGTCGCATCAGCGGGATTATCAGGTCCAAATAATCGGCGTATCATTAGGTCACGATCAATAAATGATGATGCCGATACGATGAGACCAATCGTGCGTTTGATCATGTGAAAAATGCAAAGTTATAATATACTCTTCGAAGAGCTTTTAAAAGTAATTATTTTTAGTTTGCACAGAAGTTTGTCTAACACATGGATATGGGGGGGATCGGGTTGGTGTGGTGGTTAGAGTACTCGCCTACCACTCGGGCGGCCAGGGTTCAAATTCCTGCAGTGGCGGATGTTTTTCAGAGGAAACCCGTTCCCTACTTGAGTGTCTTGGGGAGGGCGTTTCAAGTGGAGTACTCCTTCTGTCGGATGAGACGTTAAACCGTGGTCCCCTTGGCGCCTTTCGTTAAGAGCAGGCTAATGCCGACGCCAGGTTTCTGTCCACTCTTCCTCCATTACCTATCCCCTATGGCGCTAATGACCATAGACGTCGGTCGCCTCCCCAAATATCCAATCCAATCCACATGGATATGTCATATAAGAGTAACCCAAATGTTCGTGCGCATGAACAAATTACATACATTACGCTTGTTAGGAATAAGTCACTTGCTCCATCAATTTAGTTTTGTTTACAATGATATGGGATTGTCATTCTTACCCTTGACTAAATGTAGCTTTGAAAATGGAAAAAACGCAGTATTTCAAATAGGTCAATAACCTCCCAGTGATATCTAAGTGGGTGTCACCACACCAATGCTCCATCAAAGGAAGACTAGAACGTGAGAGAAGGACTCTTTGGTAATGTTTAAAAAAAAATGTGTTAAAGGGCGTTGAGAGACTTTCACTGTCCATCTGCACGGGAGAATTCACCGCTGGAGAATTCGCCGGGAAGGTGGCGCTAACGGCCAAGCGAGAGAAGTAAGCCGGACGAGCCAAGCTCTTGTTTACGGTTCATCTTGAATGAATGCCCGCGGTAATCCCGTCCTCCGGTCACAGTGCAGAGACCTGCAACCCAGGCCCGATTTTTAAGGGAGCCCGTCCCGATTATGAATGAGCCCGATAGGATTGGGGTCCGATTTTACCCGATGGGGTGAAAGCCCGACGCGTGGGCCCGACTCGGCCCGACTGGGTCCAACTCCTTCAAAGCTCTCCCAATGTGCAGGAGACGCCCTACCCAGACATGTGAACCGAAGAGAAATTTGGACGATTTCATTTTAACCCGCGACATTTTCCTATCGCTCCCGCCGATAGCAAACACATATTTTGTCCAAATTGTTCTCGGATATGGATCTAGAAGATTGTCTCATTTATGCAGAAGATATTAGCATAGTAGCAGTGTTAACAATGAGGTTCCTAATTGTATTCCCACAGAGTAAGCTTTAATAAAGACCAACAATGTGACCAATACATCTTAATTGCGAAACTTTTACGTACCCTAACAATATAAAGCCTTAGCTACTGGAACGCGTTGCAAATACGAATAATGTAAAATACAATAATCTTCCTTCACAACTGATACTGATTTTGATACTGATTTTGGGATTATTCAACAGAATTTCTTTATTATTTACTCATTATTTCTCTATTTTTAAAGAGTGAGCCATCTATTGCTCTCGGCCTCCGTCACAGTATTCCCAATATTTTAACAAGTCCTCAAAACCAACGCTTTCGTGATTTTCTTCTTTTCTTTTCCCTCCAGATGAAATGATCTGTACATATTTTCCCATGCATTCTTCATTCTTTGTTAGCCACTAAATTCATTCAAATGTCGATTTCATCTCCGTAATCATCTCTTGGAATATGTGTGCTGAATAATGTTCGAAGCCGCCCAGAGATTTAAAATGTTACAGCGTTCACGTAATGAGAATTCATTCAAATAAATATCGTATATCGCAAACGATACGGATTTTACAGGCTGTAACATATTTCATAAAGTGAATTTCAAAAGAATTTAAACGATAGTTATGGGCTATCAATATTTTTTGTCTTTCATTTAGCTCCATTCTCATCGCAACCCATTACTCAGATCAGGAGTTATCCTTGAAGTTACGCTTAAATGGAAGTATTATTTGAAATATTATTCTGGTTCCATTATGAGTAATTATTGGTATTATAATTCATTATTTGTATTTGTTACGCGTTCCTGTCTCTAAGGCTTGTAAGGCATATAACGTTAGCGCGTGTGAGATATTCGCTCTTAAGATGCACGATAGCCACATAGTTGTTCTTCTTTAAAACCTATGAATCCTATAAGGAACCTCATTGTAAGGCTGTTACTGTGTTAGTGAGGGAGAAACAATCGGGAGAAACAATGCGGGAGAAACAATGCGGGAGAAACAATGCGGGAGAAACAATCGTCGGCGATTCCCTAGGATAAGCCCCGATAGAGCCAGTTGGACAATCCTTGCTTTCCCAGGTCCGATGGGAGTTGAATCGGGCCGAAGCCCTTCCCTACTCGTGCTGTCGGGCCAAGTCGGGACGGGCTCTGTCGGACATGCCTTTCGTCGGGTCGGGCCCAGAGTCGGACAGAGTCGGGCTCGGTCGGAAATCGGTGTCTGGCCTGGGTTGCAGGACTCTGTCACGGTGTCTCTCAAATTTCATTTCACGCTCGATGCCGAAGTGGAGAAGGGATAACTACCGCGTGATCGTCATGGGCTTCATTTTAATTTCAAGGCAGATGCAAAAAGAGCACCTTTTTACCACAGGTCTGTATTTTTGTCGCACACGTAGACTGTGATATCTGGTTATTCAATTATGGTTGGTTTGTAGTGGGAATGGGAGAAACATCCTTCCCGAATTTTAAAACAAATTGTTTATTTTAGGTGACCGAGAGATCTTGAGGCCATATTTAAATAACTTTCCAAGAAGGTCGACAAAACATTCTTGGACCATCCCTAAAGTGCATTTTTTATGCATTGGAAATAACCGTAAATGTAGTAATATAAATTATGCGAGAATAAAAATATTACAGTTTCGCCTTAAGTCAGACGTTGTTATGAATTAGGTTTACGGCTCAGAATTAGAAATTAAAGCAAAAATAAATATTAATATATGTTTAACTCTGCATGATGCCTTGGTATTAGTCACCCGCCCATTATAGTTAAATGAAACGTATCATTTCCCGTTTTGGTGAAAATCTGTGATTGCGATCGAATCGTTTCGAAGTATGTCAAGTGCCATAAAGCTACTCGATAAATGGCAGTAAATTGCCATTACTAAATCGGTAATATGTAATTTTTTTTCATTTCTATCTATACATATTGCTCATGTGGACACGAAATCAAATTTTACGTACAAATCACTCCAAACACCTTAGCAGGAACTATACTGAACGCCGATGAAATCGTTTTTTAAATATTAGTGTGAGATGAGCGATGTAGCCCACCCGAATCGTTTAGAAAACTATTGTCTTTTTACAGAAACTGAACACCGATGACGTAGGTTTTAACATTTATATGCAAACAATTTTGAATGTATATTTTTATACCGCGGTAACGTTCTACGCCTCCACTTCGCCTCGTTTCCTTCCTTATCCTCGCGCTTTCTTCAATTTTTCTCAATATTCTTTCACTCCCGATCAATACTCATTGACTTATTTTGCCGTCAATAACGTTGATGTCTCCTTGGCAGAAAACTATCCTTAGTAGAGTGAAATTTGCATGTTTTTATCTTGCATTGTGAAAATAGCCGACAAACCTACGGAAATTCGCTGCAAACCGACGGGAATTTACTTATTCCTCTTCTGAAACCCTACGTATTAATCCTTTGCTTCTATCTTCATGAAACACTGAAAATATGACAGAAGATATCATACCTTTGTCAGTTGCTAAGAATGGATGACGAGTAAAAGTGAAACATTGCAATTTCTGCAAATGTGCAAGGTATTTAAGAAATTATTGTTTTATTTTTTCTTAGAACAACAAAATTCTTGAAATAGCCTTTTTAATAGTCCTTGCTCGGTCTAAGATCTAGAAATATGATTCATTTAAAACATGCTAGATTTTTTCTAAATAAAATATAAAGAAATACCTACCTAGCTCGATTGGCAATCCAAAAGTGGAAGGATATATTTTTAGCATGAAAACCTACCCTAGTTATTGCAAACTTCTAAATATAATTGTTTGTTAGAAATATATTTGTTAGTATAATTGTGCTAATTTTTATGATTTACTAAACCGCATATTACCATAGTAAAAGTAATTGAACTAGAGAGAATAAACATGGATCTTAAGGCAGTTACGAATTTAGAGCAAAGATTTGTGTAACAGTTCCAATCGAAATCTTGAAACTTGGGCGTGCTCTAGTCCTATGCATTCAATTCTTACGGTCTTTTAAGGCCGCTTTACACGGTACATTTAATTGTACAAACGAATGTATCATAGAATATACAAGAAACTGAATGGACATAGAGCAGGTTCTATTTCCCGCTAAGTCATTTAGACAATCATACAATTTGCTGCTTTACTCGGTACAATTTTCCTCATGCAAGAGTTCATACATTCCTTTGTAAAATAAATTTTACCGTGTAAAGCGGCCTTTAAAGAATACTACTGCATCATTATTACTCTGCGGATAGTCTCTTTTTTGTATTTGAATCAATTGAATGTGGAAGCGAAACAGAACTGAGAGGCATAAACAACTATGGGACAAAAAATTCCTCGAGCTGTATAATTGATCGGTGTCGCTTCAGGGCAGGAAGATAAGAAGGAAGCCACCCGGGTAGTGTATTACATAATACCCTTGGGCACCCAGTTAAGCTAAACAGCTCGATTTTTTATTCTCCCCCGTCACTCTGCTCTCAGATAGCCCAAGGGCGGTGGAGTCAACGCGATGCACCGCGGCGCTGTGCCGCCCCCTCCCGCCAAAGGACCCACGGCCCCCTCCCGGAGGGTGGAGGGCGTCCCACCCGCCAAGAGGGATGTTTGACAGGGACCCCTTGTCTTCACCCCCGTACCCAGCCCCCTTGTTTCAGCTGAGAGAAGCAAATCAACCCACACAACGCCCTAGTCCAGCAGTCGATGCGAAATTTCATCGTCACGCGGAGACTGACGGTCTCGCCAAGTTTCCATGGAGTGAATGTGGTTGAAGCGATTTTCGCCTGTTTACAGATATACGTGACGCTTTGTATGCTTGTTCTCAATAATGATATGTTGGGTTGAAAGTGGAAAATATGTAACCTTGCCAATCAAGTTTTTTTGGCAAACCTATGCTACTTTAACGCTTAGCATTATGGTACATGACATATGAGGACCCCAGAAGTCAAGGGGTCTAAGTAACAAAATCGTTGTTTTGAGAAAACTTAAGCCAAAGTTGAAAATGTTTGGTACAACCCACTAAATAGTTAAGAGGCATTACCCTAGATAGCATCACCTGTCAAGAAAATCACTTGGATCCCTTTGCCACCTAAAAGATTTATATTTTCACGCCTTATTCCTGTACATAACTTGTTTTTTTGAAATGTCACTTAGACCCCTTGACTTCTGGGGTCCATATATGTTTCGTGATAGTTTGATTAAATATGCTCTGATTTTCTTCTAAACGGGAAACAACACATTTCAAGTACATATAAAGCTGTCACGCCGATACAAAAAAAATACGTTTTAATGGTACTTTCGCCTGATTTTTTAATACCGCGCCGAAAACTGAATTCACGCATGAACCTGCTCTCATTTTAGGAAAAAGGTTAATATGTAATGATTCTATAACTTCCATTACCGCCTGTAAAATGAGTTCCACCGCATAAACTGATTTTCTCAAATGATATGTATAATTTTTTTACAACTAAATTGAAGCATTATTAACAAATTATGCACACAATGACCCACGATTACCGAACCAGCTGCCAGACGGGTATTCTTCCCTACGAACAATAACGAAACGTTCCCGGCGCTACTTTGGCGTAGACGAGTTTGAGACATAGGCAACGTTGTTTTCAGAATCCGGCGGAATGGGTGAGGTAAGATGTTCAGTACGGAGAGTTAGAAAACATTTTTAACTGCTGCCAACACGAGCGCTTCGAGAAGTGGGATGACTCACCACTACCTGCTACCTGTCCCGTTTTGACTCGTTTAACTATGAGGCGAGTGGAATCGAGATACGGTCACTGGAAAAGACGTAGAGATGGGAGATTTTAATCACTCGCCAAATGTTTTGGTCGTGCTTTTTTTTCGCGAAATATTTCCGTTCCCCTGCCTCACTCCCTCTCCCGTTTCGCTTCCCCCCTTTCCACTTATACCTCCCATCCTAGCCGCACAGGTACGCATCGGGAACTAATTGCGGGAGCCATACGGCTAGCAGGACACAATTGGAGTGGGATTTGGGACCTTTCCTGTGCTCTTGATGCACTCGGAAATCTCCACAGTAGGATAATAAATTCCATCACGTGAATCTCAATTCCAGTCGAGCGAGTATAAGTTGTACTCGTGCCAGAATCCAATAATTCTGGGCCTCAAAGAAAATTTGTGAAGATCCCTACAACATGTAAAAGGCAAAAGTGAAAACAAATATAAGCCCAAAAACATTGAGAATAATATGATCTATTTTAAAATGACTCCAAGAAAACGATGAGAAGCGATTGAAATTCTATTTGAAATGCCACGACGTCCCCCCACGTTGCATTGGATCGAGCCCTACTTGATTCTTGGTTGGTCGTATAATTTCCACAAAAAATAACTGCCTTAAATTCCTTAAAGCGAGAATATATCTACCAAATATTATGGGAATTCGGTTTGGTGCGTAATCTACTTCTAGGAAGCGCTATCGAATTCACTCCGAAGGGCGATTTGGCAACGGTAATCAGTGGCTACTAATTTAGACTTTAAGAATGACGTGATGTATCTTCGTAATCACGACTACGACAACGTATATGTCACAAACTGGAATGAGTTTAGTTTTGGAAAAGATTCATCATGTTTAGTCAGATTTAATGGAGGTGGTTGAAGCGATTTTTGTTGTTGTATAGTTTTTCGTGATAATTTGCATACGCGCTCTCATTTGTTATATGCATAGATAAAAGTGAAAAAATGCGTGTTACCAATTTGGCTTCCCAGCAATATATTGCTAAAATTTCACTTATACCCTTACGGTACTTGACATACATTCCGAAATAACAAACTTTCCCATCAACACGAAATAATTCTCGAATCCACATTGAAAATAAGTATTATACTTTTCCACAACTATTTAATGTAATCTTACAACATATCTCGTAGCTTGCAGAATCATTAGGAACAATTGTTTATCTTTTATTTATTAATTGCTTTGATAGTAATCTTAAGCTAAGAAGGGGGGTTTCGAGAACAAACTAATTTTTGGGAGTAGGTTTGTTATCGAAACCTCCACCTACTTAGCGTAGGGATACTACCGTAAAAATCAATAAATAAAAGATAAACAATTGTCCCTGAAGATGCAGCAAGCTGCGAAACGCTTTGTACGATTACAATAAGCAACTGTGGAAATGTTCAATACTTATTTTCAATATTTTCGCTTAAATTTCGCATGCCGCGCCGCAAAGCCAACGCATAACAATGCTCTAACTAAAGTGAAAAGTTTTTAATGCAACTCTAGAATCATTTATATTACCACATGTATCATTATTTCCTCCGTATAAACATAGGTACTCATGTTTAATGTGGCCCATGAATTTTTTTCATCTCTCTTGAAAAGTAATTAAAATGTGCACTCAATGACTCACGATTACTGCTCCAGCCACCTTAATCCGTCCACAAACGTTGACGATAGCGGTGATTTCCTTCCACCTTAATCTCAGATTCGCTTAGGAGCCTTGTCGCAGTAAGTTACTTAGCCAATCCAATCTTATCCAATTCAATTTTTATGGAATTTTATACTAGAAACATGGAAAAAGGGGAAAGAGCTTGGTCATTCTTCTGGTACTTTATAATCATATCTCCGACATTTTCCTGCAATGTGGGCCAGTGATGTTTCACAGTGCAGTTTGAATCAGACAGGAGATGGTCATTCAAGCTCACTTTCATAAAAACCCTCTCGGTAGATGAGTCTGGATTTAGATAATTATCGATTTGAGAAATTACCCGGAATAAACAACGAGCGCTCAACGTATCTTCGTCATCATTTCGTTGGATGCAGCACGTTCACTGAAATATCCGACATTCAAGCGTGCTTCGAACTCCAAGGCGTAACGAAGGGAAAAAATCAAGTCACTTGGGAAATAAAAGGCAGGGAACAAAAGATGCTCATAACGAGGGTGTGGCAATAATGATGATGAAAGGCCTTCAACGAATTAACTTTCAAGGAAGTTGCTCTACAAAAATATTTCCTCCGTTACCTAATTATTCCTCTATTTTCAAAACCATATATACACTAATCCTCCGTTTGTTATGGTCATCAAACTTTGGGTCCGTGAGAGTGTTTATCTACGCTATACGTAGCCAAAAAACGTATTTGGGAGGGATTTTATGCATCAGCATCACACCCCACTTGCTCTCCGCATGGCACGATGCCGATCATTTGGAAGTTGGAGGCATAAACTCATATCAATCATACGCTCCATATTAATATCGGGTTGATTTCCCTTTTTTTCATTTTGATACTTCCTGCACCTGAGCGAAAAAAATCTTCGAAGTTGAACTGTTGACGGAAGATCATGAGTTGTTATCTTAAGGGCTTTAGTTGACAATTAAAGGACCTCTTCGTTCTCAGAGGCTACTCGAGCATTTTAGCTACTCTTTAAATTACGTGTCGCGAACCTATCGAACTACCAGATTCTATTTGCTACCTATTTTCTGTGTTAAAGATAAGTGGTATGGAGGATGTACTCTAACTGAATTGGTAATTAAAATTTATATTAATTGGCTCTTTATTTTTCGTCATTTACGAAACCAAGTGAAAGCCATTTGTGATGCCATACTACAGTATCATTGTCCACTGGCGCTTTCATTATCTCGCCCAAGTCCGCTGCTGTAGGTCTACGAGAGCTTTCGGTTTACCTGATTTCTTAACCTTCAAGTTCCAATAATTTTTTACGCGGGCTAAAGAAAATCGAGCCTATTATTGCTCAGGAAATTGTGATCCTGTACAGTGATGACGTAAATTAGCGCACATTTCTTCCCCAGCGAAAGCCATCATTTACGAGTACTTCTAAAGGGCGAATGGGAACTTTCCGATAGGAATATAATCCAAGTGAATAGGTCCCGATGAATATAGGGGATAAATCCATTTTTATACGTTGATCACGCGCTCCGACAATCTATATGAATATTGATTAAGAGTGATGGACGTGCTTTAAAGGGTGCAACTTAGAAGAGAGAAGAATATTTTCCATCTGAAGGCATAACGTGAAAAATTGTCGGTCGCTCGTCAAAATCACGTCCCTCCTCCAAGGTTTCTAGATTCAGTAATCTATTGACCCTAAGCGCTGAGCATCTTGGCCATCCGTGTCATTCGTGTATCATCCGTCATGTCACTCAGTTGATTTTAAATGATAAGAATCGTTGGTATGGACCCGTTCATGTCTCCCTTTGAGCTTTTTTCGAAATTGTTGAGCCATCGACGCTACAGTAGTTTTACTTCTCACAAGGTGACGAATAAAACCCTCTGGTTAATTTTAAAGCGTAGGAATATTAATATATTCCAGAGGCGAAGAACCCTATTTGCCGCAATATACACTCGATGCTTGAACAAGTAACCCTTACGGAGTATTTGCAGTGTAGTAATTTATGTGAGGATATTTATCAAAGCTGTAATAGTCAGGCTAGCATATCATGATGATTACTTCGGCCTCGGTGGCGGCGGGGTGAAGTCCTCGCCTGTTAACCCGAGGGTCGTGGGTTCGAATCCGGCCTGGGTAGATTATCCACTGCCCAGGACATGGATGTTTGTGTGTGCTAAATGAGGTAATTGTAAGAGAGGAGTGAACAATCCTAAATTTGCTCACGATAAAGTTATTATTATGACTTCTTAATTTGGTGGAGCTGAATGCTCAATTTATTACTCAATGAATGTGTATCTTGTTAAAAAGTAACAGTGAAAATGGTATCCAAAATATTGGTGGAAAAGATAAATTAACTTGTGAAATGTTAACGTATAAATCATGCCCCGAGGTCAGGTACGCGCTTGAGGCACAGGATTGTGGAGCCAAGTAATTTACACCAACACCTGTCATAAAAATGACGTTTCGCTGTGATGGAAAGAACTTCTCCAATGACGTCAAAAGATAAGCACGGAAGCGGCAAAGCGGATCTTCAATTTAGGTCAACTCATACACCCATTATTTGTCTATTTCTATAGAGAACTGTACTATTCTATATAGAACTACGTATCTCTATACAGAACTTGATAATCAGATACGCATGACTGTTTCGGGCAGTTTGTTGATAGAGAAGTTCATCTTGTCTTTATATAATTTAAATTCATAAATGAAAGCGTATTCGATTCAGCTTATTCACCTCCATTTCTATACGGAAATTACTACCCTTAACTGGAGGGAGCCATAATAGTGCTTCGATGCGCTTATACTTCGTACGAACTTGCAAGTCAAAATTCCTTCGCACCTTCACAGGGAATGCTGAGTAGTTGTTAGACCAAGAGAACACTTATTGGCGATAATTAATTTCATATCACTTCCAAAAAAATCATCGCACAGCATGGTTTTTCCAATTAACCTGAAGCTTGGAGTTTCAATCCCTTGAAAAAAGAAAGAAACATTTGAAATATGATGCAGTATTTTCCCTCCACAAGAACTCCACTTTAGCCGGTGCAATTTACCCTTGAGATCCATTGCCTGTTTCTTCAATAACAAGTATATCTTTGTTAAGAAAAAAGTGGCAGTTGATATTTCGGGGCTTGAACTATTTGCGCCGTTGAGGAAAGTTAGGACGTTATTAATCGGTTGATATTTTTGGAAAATGTAGTAAGGTTAGGAGAAACCCGAAGATAACATTAACTTGCTCTTTTAGGTAGGCGCATAGGGGTCCACAGATTTACGTTCAGTCCGACACGCAAAGAACTACCAATGAAGAGATCTCCACACGACACTCAGGCAGGGATCGGGACTCAATTGTAAAATAGTTTTGCCGTACCCATATCACGGAATAATTAACACTCAAGCCACCTCACCAATCCGTTTCCCTTTAAAAATATTAATCTAAATTGTTTCCGTACCCGAAAATTTCAGAATATGACTATCCTCTGATGTTTTGGTTCATTTTGTTGACCAATAAACGACCCAGGTCTCAAATTCATCTGACTTTGATCGATCGAAGGAACGGATATCAGCCATTTCGTTATCGGCTGACGCTAAGACTATTTTAAATTTGCTAAGCTTCATACCAAGTCACTAATTTTGCATTTCTCACCGAATAATGTTTTAAATGTTCCATTATCACATCGTTAAATTCAGTTTAGGCAACATTGAATAAAAGGCGACTCGTTCTTATCGTCATTGTTGATGAAAATGGCAATATCCCTTACTGTCTGAAATTTTTTGTCTATCTAAACTTATTTTAAGTAAAGCGTGAATATTTTAATCGCAAATAGGAATGTACTTCGATCAAACACTTAAACCTCATTATTACCTCATCGTACATACATTAGCATACATTCATTGCTGGCATCATATATGAACTGTATTAGAATGTATGATGAGGTAACCTACTTGAAACGCTTTTCCAGCACAGAATCTAAACCGACCCAATAATCTCACAGAAAAAGAACTATTCAACTCTTTCTGGCAAACTTTTCGATTTCAACTTGCAAACTTTACGATTCATATTTAATTACGCAAAGAAACTGGCCTGAGTTGTTCATCGTGGCAAAATAAAGTATTCACGGATTATTCATTCTTTTTAGTTGAATGATTATTAACAAGTATTTATGACATAGCAATTAACTTACTCCCGATCGATATGATGTAAAGTAACTGGAACAATAACCATATGGGAGTTCCTGTTTCCATTAGTTGAGATGCATTCCCATGCCCTTTAACATTTAAAAAATCAAATGAGCTAGCGAGTAAAGGCTAACAAGTATATTTCTTTCTCGTTCACTGAAACGTCAAAGGTGCCTTCTCCGATATGAGTACACTCGAAAAGATTTCCATGTCATTTTATGTTACGTATACAATTTTTGAGTCAAAAAATTTCCCTGATTGTGGAGTGAGCGATGTGTGATAAATAAGGCGGCAGTAACAAAATTGTTCCCGATAAGCTGGAACGTTACCACGGAAACAGCATTCAGCTATCATGGATGCGAACCTGGCCGGTTCGTGTTTCCTCTCTCAGCGCGTACTCCATTAAACCGGCAGAGTGGCATTTGACGCCAATTTAATACGCCTAACTTACTGAGGCGACCGCTGAAATTTCACACTATCACCGAGCCCCGTTACCTTCAAGTTGTTTCCGAGTGCCTCGCTCAAACCGCCACGAGAGGACACGGGAAGTTGACACTGGCACGGAATCCGCGACAAATTCGCTCACGCACGCGCTCACACCGATGGCATCCGCGACTCTTATTTCGGTCGTCTGCGAATCGGCGAATCCTCGTCCGTCGCCGGGCAAGACTTGGAAGCAATCGCCGAGGAGTCCTTACCTTCCGCGACGGAAGGCGTCCGGTGAGCAGCGGTCTTCCGGCGGCGTGGAGGAGCGCGGTGCTTTGTCACTGGTCGTCGCCGCGCCAACGAATGGCCGAGGGAGCGGAGCGCCGTGGGAGCACCCTAACTGCCGCCGCCTCCACATAGACGGCTCTGGGGTGCACGGAACGTAGGTGACAGGAGGACGCGGGGTCCTCGAGGGAAATCAATCGCCGTTGGCGTGCTGCGGGCCAATCGCATGGCGCCATCGAGGGCCGGGGTGGGGACGGGGACGCAGGGAGGTTGGGCCCCGGGGGTAGGAGGAGTCGCATCCGTGGCCCACATAAGCCGCAGAGGCGCAGACGGTAGGTGGGGCCCATCCGCCCTGCCCACACCCCACTGTGGGCCCCCCCCCCATCATCCATCCCCCCCTCTACACAACAGTTTCTGCCCTCCCCTCGACTCATCTAATTGCCGGACAGGAGAAGCTCAAAGGAAGGGCAAATGGAGCGGTGGCGGTCTCGTCTGCCGGCACTTATCGATACATCTAGCAAATCCGAATCGATCGGAGAAAGTGGTGGTGACGAGACTGTTAAGAGCTGTAGCCGCGGCGACTGTGTCTTCCCCCATAAGTGGATGGACTCTTGAGGAGTCGCCAGGTGGGCGGTAGTTGGGGTGGCCGGGGTGGGGTGAGAGGGAGCGTCGGGGGTGCGGGAACTGCAGTCGGCACACGTCGCCAACGTCCGCTCTCCATTCCACCCGGCTGGAGGCGGGAATGAGTCTTGCTTGTAAATAAAGATCACGAGTGACTTGGTCCCGAGGGACGGAAGGGTGGAATGTCGTCACCCGAATAAAATGGAAGTTTCCTTTGCGGGGAGGATTTTCGTGTCCATTGATTTTTCCCGAGCATTGTTCCGCCGGCACTGATGATATTTACAGCCAGAGGGCCACACCGTCACCGTCATTAGAAGTCTTCCACCGTGAGGTAGTTTTTTTTGCCCTCCCTGAGTGGGCAAAATCTTCTCTCTGCGATCTTTCGAATACTTCAGCAAAAGGTAAACACGGAAACTATTTTCCTCGCCCCGCCGCTGCTTTTCGCATGCCTCGTCGTTCAGGTCAATGTGACCCACCGACACTGCCGAGAGAGCGTTCCACATTTAGTTAATGGAGTGGGCCTTATGGAGGGCGCCTTTGCCAAAATTATGATCAGCATACTCATCTTTAGGGCATGTGGGTAATTTTTTCCAACAACTCACTAAATATAAGAAAGTTATTTTAGGGATAGATATCTGCTAATAGGAAGAATGTACGTGCAGCTAGTAGATTGTACTGTACTGTGTTAATTTTCCCTCTGTTATTGGCAGTGCCGCAAATGAGGCCTAATCGAAATTTATCCAGGAGACAAATCTCCATCTCTCGAAGAGCCCATAGTGTCAACTAACGCCTTGTTTCTAAAACGCCCTCTTCACGCTGGTTGGAAAATGCTTGGCTCAAATCAGCGCTCCAGAGGGAAGTTTCTAACCTGTGTTACGAGCAGCCTTCTTGGAACCATGGTTAGTGTGAATAGAAATGACGAACGGAAGCTATTGCGCCTGAGGATGGAGGCACAAGTGATGGCGCTGATTAGCTCGAGTCAAAGATAGTGCGGAAACCTCTGCGGGACACTCTGGGTCGCCACGAACCTAGAAGTTTGGAAGAGAAGGCTGCGTTTTGTTAGCTCATTTGTAGTCAAGGTGATCTATTTGCGAACCGCATTACTCGAGTTCCCACGGCGACTTTCAAAATAGCAAAACCTGTCAACCAGGCTCAGCTGACCGTCGTTATAAATCGAATTTCATTTCGCGCAAACCGGAGTTTCCACCGCCAAATGAAATTATCAGCACACCTATCGCCCCGTTTACATAGCTAGGGTTGAATGATGGTTACCATGAGGACTCTAACATACCTGCGTTCACTCGATTTCCAGTGTACCGTAGAAGAGATGTTTGTGACTTCTGATGAAGAAAATGGAATCACTAAAAAAATACTGAAGGAATCTGAGCGGCTAAAGCAGTGCTGAGCAGTACGATTGTTTCTTCCAAGGAAATTGTATACTAAGATCGTCTCACGAGGTTCCTGATGTCCATAATGAAGAAAGGGTGCTAATGGAAAGAGAGAATATGGATACATGGTTGTCTTACAACTTGAGCGACATTTCAGTTATTCAGGGTCCTATCCTTGGCCATATCCTTCCAAAATTTCGGAATATTTAGCATTAGAACACATTATTCACATTTATTATCTGTCAGGTATTCACATTTCATATCTGTCAGGAATGTTCATTTAATAAATGCATCCTCCTTCGAATGGACTTGCTGTATTATCCTTTTAAGTCTAGCGTAGTAAACAAGTTTACTAGGATTGGCGCTAACTTGCGTTCTTGCGGCGAAATACCCACTTGCATTCAAGTTACTAGCATAGAATGCTGCATACGCGTCATAAAAGCGTAATATGAGCGCGTCGAAAACGAGGCCTAAATATGGAATGTCCTTCTTCTGGGTCAATGTGGCACATCCTTTTCCACTCTATCACATCTTCTCAAGATGCTTTCGGCCCCCGACAGGCTTCCACTCAACATGCTGCCGCACCTCCCATTGGAGTAGCTATTATCGAACTATGAAAACGATTGGTTTCGAGTTGTTTCACAAAATTGTAATTGTTAGAATGTGCTCAGTGGAATTTCCTCATTATAGAAGAAAATACGCAGTGGATGTTGTTGATTTCTACAAAATACAATTAATAAAAATTACTAAGACCGGCATCGCCGACCTTCTACAGGCACGTATGCGCTATTGCGACCAGGAAGAATCCACTTGCAGTGTATATTTCAGAAATCAACAACGTCTAAAACGCATTATCTTCTATAATGAGTGATCGTGCTCCTTATGTTGCCACATTTACACCGTAATAAAAACAAACCCACCGGGCCTCAGTTGGTGGAATGTGAAATGTGGCTACAATGGAATTGAAATCACGCATTACCAAGCTATCGAAAGGCTCCGAGAAAGACACAACCCAATCTCCCCACTCACTTTTCCCGCCTTTTTAATTTTTCCCTCTGTCAAGCCTCCTCTTTCCCCCTTGAGTATTGTTCCGCACAATCTCCTTTCATTTGTTAGCTCCCTCTCCATCTTCCACCATACTCTCATCGCGTTTCGGTCCCTGCGACGCTCCTTTGAGCGTGGATTATCCTTGACCAGAGTTTACGCACCAGATATCGGGGTTCCCACAAGTTTAAAGCTAACAGGTGGCTTAGAAGTTATTCTCTAATCTTATTGCCTCGCGGGAAAAAATGTACTACTTTTGACCAAAGTTTTGGAATTCAAACATTACATTTCCAGGGCTAATTAAGATACATGATGGTTAACTTTCGATATCTGAATTAGACCCGAAGATGGAATTCAAAAGTTGGCTCAGAGTAGCTGAGTTTCTTGGTATCTGACCTTTCCTCGAGACGAAAAGAATCGTAAATATTATGTGGTCGATATGAAAAATACCGAATACGAACTAGTACTCTATGAGATGATCCTGGTGGTGCAGACCAAGTTCTAGCTTTCATAAAACAAATTGGTGTTTTAATATTTAATTCCTCTTTTTCCAGAAACAAGTGCAAAGATGGCACTGGGTGATTTTGAAATATTTGTTTACTTTGTGGAATAGTTTATTTCTCAAGGTGTACCTGTTAAATCTTATATTTCAAAGATAATTATGGGTAGTGCTTCGTGCATTTGACCTTAGTTATCTTCGCACTAAAAAGAACCCAATGTGATTCTGTCCTTCGCAATCGCAGAAGTTTCTCCAATTACTCCATATTTTAATAACATGGACGTTTTTCACGAAGAATGCAGCACAGTGTTCCGTATCATAACTTCTCTGTGCCCTAATTCCCATAGTTCCGATAGTCACATCTTTCATTCTTAATTCCAGATTTCGATATCTTCGACGAGGGTGCTCGATTTGGCCTCCTGGCTACAATAGCCAATGCACTATTCAAACGATTCAAAGTAAATGGAAATCAGTCACGACACGCACTTGAGAAGGTCATCAGAAGATGAATCGAGTAAATGCGACCGAAAGGTCGAAACAGATTAAAACTCCCGCTACGTGTTCGGGGATCTTGGTTCAAATACCAGTCGCGGCCAATGAATTTTTCTCTTTGAATCTCATGAAAATCGAGTTTTTCCTTGTGTGATTGATGCCTTAGTTTGAGGCGTCTCTAGGTGGAAGTCCTTCATGGCGATTCAAAATAAGAAGTAAACTTGGCTGGTTCTACTATTATGTAAACTGTGTCGCGACAGTTTTCGATAAAAAAAAACAACGGACAATCGATACACGCGAAATATCATCGTTGCACGTCAGATAAAAACTGAGTAACTAATGTTTTAATTAGTATTTTTTTTCACAAGATCCACCGTTGAATGAAATCGGTTACTTATTAAAATTTTCTGTAAATTTGCACAAGTTTTATCTTAGAAGTAACAATGTTTTTCTTCTGCACCTCCAGCGCCAGATGATGATTAGTATATTAATGATGGTGGTGATAAAAATTAATATAAGTGAAATCAGTCAACATTTTCTTCTTATCATCACTAAACAATTTAATTAGACAATCCGCGTGCAGCGTGTTAATGGACTGCCGTAGAGAGTAATTCGAACATTAAATCTCAATTTTTTATTAAAGAACGCTCGAGAGAAAAAGGAATTGGAGTAGTTTTCCATAAAAAGCTAAAACCTTTTCGTTATCAGCTGTCATCAATCAGAGGAATGATTTTCTCGTTCTCCACTCCTCTCTTCTATCAGCTCACAGTGTCATCCATATGTAATTTTTCACTCATATAATTTATCTTATGTATTCTAATTTATTCTTCTTATGTATTGTTCCTATTCGTCGGTAATTTTTTCCATTCTTCAGACCGTCCACTAAAGTCTACATATGGCTGTAGAATCGACAAACGTTTCCAGTGAGTCAGTCTGTTCTTCTTTCCAGAGATTTTATTGCATATATTGTTTCTCCAACTCTTCGTATGACTTCCTCAAGGAGACTCTCCATCCATTTGATTTTTCTCATTCTTCGAACACGCCTTTTTTCCATTACTACTCATCTCCTTTGCTTTGCTGCGGTAACCTTTTAGAAAAGACGCAACGAAAAAGAATATTATGATAATCCGGTCCTTTCGATGAAGGAAATAGTTCTTGTACAGCTAGTAATTCAAGAAAACCATTCATTTAATATTTCCATAAATCCAGTGTTATTTGCAGTGCGAATTGAATTAAGAAGTCGACGATTTGACCTTTGCAATGATCTCTGTTGAGTTATTAGGTTATTATTTTAGGTTATTATTCAACTAAAAATGATTTCTTTGACTAATGTTTGGCAATTGTCAATTCAGCATTCCGTTTAGGTTTTTTTTATTACTAAAAGTAACCTATAGATCAGTCCTTTAAATGATAGTGAATTGGAATAGTTATTTTAAAAACCTGTGCGATTCCTCATCAGTATATGCGTAAAAGTAGTGGATGAGTTATGTTCTGTGATCCGTTACCCTTTCAAAATGGAATTCATTATGATACGAGATTTGGAGATATTTTGTAATTATGGGCTACTCTTCATGTTTAAGGAAATACTCTGCTGCGCATTGACTGGATGTTTCAGTGTGTTACATAAAAGCTGCACTACTTTCTTTCAGTTAGAAAAAACTTTTGAATTCGTTGGAAGAGAGCTGATTGTTTATTCTAATCGGGCATTTTTATGCCTCTTCGATTCATTGATTTCCATTCGCTCGTCATTTCATTTTGCGTATCAATCCTTGGTAGAGTTAGTTCTGCTTTCATTAAGTTAGTCATTCTATTATGAATATATTCGTATCAGACCCTGATGATTCGCATGCGCAACACATCCTACACGTTTGTACAATTCTTCAGTCCTTGCTAATCGATGTGGCGATCACACCATTGTATATGAAACACTCGTTTGCATTCCTGCTGGTAAATATCTATGGCTTCCATTTAATTTCCTTATTCATCGTGAGAAGAGGAGATTGCTTGATTGTATGCTCAACGGCTCGAAAAATATTGAAGAGTAATAGACAGGGAATTATTCGTAAAAGCAAATCATGAGTACCAAGAATGCTGATGGCTTATCTAGGCGTAACTAAGTTACTTTATTATGAATTAAAGTGGGGAAGAGTAGACTTTTGTGGGTCGGCAATTTTTTCCCCACAGATATGTGCGAGGGCAGTCCAAAAAGTAACTCCCCACATATTTTCTCAAATACCATTTATTGTACAAAAATGAAATTAACACACATGAAAGAAGATGTTTTATGTGCTCACTCTATTTTTCCACAGAAGCTCCATCAACTTCTATTGCCTTTCTTCAGCGATTCACTAGGGCGTGCATGCCCTGTCATTACCAGCCATCACTCTAGTTACGGAGTCAGGTTCTCACTGCGCTGATCACCTCTTCGTCCTCCAGAGTAGCAGGATGGAAAAGTACTTAAATACATTATTCAAAATGAATTTAAAAATAAGAGAAATTACGTAGCAATTTACATTCTTTCGCCTCTTTATTTAGTGCCAGACTGGTATTAACTAGCCTAATCTGCATTATGTCCTCTGCAGAGTCCACAAAATTGGTCAGAGCCCTAAGATGTAAGATACTGAAATAATACAATAAGTCGCCTGGAATGGCCGTGTGGTTTGTTTGTTTACGCGGTCACCGGGGAAACAAGAGGGGGACGGGCAAGGAGACGAGAGGACGTAGGGGATTGAAGCGGGAACGCGAAGAAGAGGACGGTCGGTAGTGAACGTTTTTCTTTTTATTTGTGAAGAGAAACAAAGGAAGTGTTATTTTATTTGTGAAGTGAAATAAAGGAGTTGTTACATTACGGTAGCGTCAAAATAACCTTATAAGGATTTACGACCAATGGAGATGGGTCCCTCGATGACCATTTAAACGTACTGACTTCTGTCTCTAGGGGGTGCTTCAAAATATGTGGAGCATTACTTTTAACCCTCCTATATCCTCTGCTTTTTATATATGCCTATATTTTATATATACATTAGGGTGGATCTTATTTTTTTATTCTTCTTGGATTTTCGATTGTAACCTCTCTTATTATGTGATGGGATGAAGAAAGGATAGCTTAAACAATTCGGCCCGATTAGCTAACGTTTAGGGATCGCTCAATAGCCATAAAGTCTTCTACGTTCAATTTTCCCGTTTGGAGGAGAAAAAAATATTCCTAACTGCTATATAAGTGGTAGAATTACGTGGTGGTGAGTGGTTGAGTCTCAAATAGTTGTTTGATAGTGAAAATCGCTGAGAAGTAAATCCTAGAAACATCCTTTTCTAGATGTAATGCTCTCATTAAAAAATTGTATGAACTTGATATCACCCTCAGCATGATCATTTACTCAGCGCAAAGCACTTTATCCTGACGGGTTCAATTGTCGCTGTTTTGAACCATGTCTCCGGAGCCGTATCCAAAAACCTTGGAAAGCTAAATATTTGTAAGAAATACAGACTATTTGCCATGAATCGATTGCCAACACCAACCTATTGCAGTCTTCTAATTTCTTCGGAAGTCGTTTATGAGGGTCGGGGATACTCCATTCGCTTTTAAAGTAGCATACAAGGTCGTTTATTCAACTGGACTTACACTGTCATTATAAAATTGCAGACTAATGGTCGTTTATTTACAACAATTTCCCGCTCAATTTCTTTATAGCAATGGATGTGGTTGTTCTGTAAACTCTCCTATACTATTTTAATCGAGTAATAAGCTCCAAAGATTTTTTTCTGTCTCTGGAGAGTCAATAGCGGTGTACCATGAAAATACCTGATATAATAAAGAAAATATTCACTGCTAATGGCCTTGATTTCTTCTTTCTGTTAATATCTACTTTTTAAATTATAACATTGCTTTGGTCACCAGTCTAATACTGCCTGAGTGCCCCGGTTGCCTGTGTATTTTTAAGAACTTCTTGTTCTTTCCCTTTAATATCTTTTGGAACATTTGGATTGCAATTACAAAGAATTGGCGAAGTTTTACTTATAATTACTAATAATTTTTCAACTGTAGTTTGAAGAGGCGACGGGAATTAAAGATATATCAACTCACCGTATAGTGCTCCAGCTTTCTCTTTTTCATTAATCTTTTGAAAAACAGACGCGTCGGGATTATTAGTCTGGGATCTTCATCTACAATATACCGTGCAAACCACCACTAGGGTGTGTGGCACGGGATGATTCCACACAAGGCATGCAACACTCATCCCAGCTGAAATCAGAACCGCGCACACTTGCCCGGATGCCAGGCGCAGGCCAAAAGCAGTCAGGATGACAATACGCAGTGATACAAAAAACTAATAGTGTAACGTACCATGCAGTGTAATATTTAAGATACAACTATTGGTTGGTATTATTAATGAGACCGATGAATAGTAACACAATGTACAAAACCATGCAGGAGCTATATCTTGCCGGATATTTCATGCGAGGTTAGTAGCTAATACTGACGTTCATACATTTTGCACTAGTCCAAAACCTACTTTACCCAGTGGTTTCCCAGAAATGATCCATCGCAAATATTATGGTGTTTTATTGTATGTGGAAAAACGACATTTTAAATGTATTTCTTCTACAGTCTATTTCCTTGATTTTATGTCTGTGATCATTTCTACCGTAATATTTTGGTTCGAGCAGAATATGTTGAGCGTCCGGAAAAACTAGTCTACATCAAACTTTCGTAAAAAATTATATCTATATGTTTCCCTTCGATAAGATAGAGGTCCCCATCCTCTAGGGACGACAGACCTAACCATTGCTTTATAACTTGCCAGTTTTTGTTTTTTTTAGGATTATGTGGTGATTTTAGAACATTTTCAGCCCATAAACAACCAAAGAATCAGTTGACGGGACGCCGATTTTGTACACAGCAATAGAACTTTGTGTCGAAACAGCATTCTTTGTTTAAATGAAACTAGAGAGGAGAATTGGCTACCGATCATAAATACAAAGTGCTCGAAATCAGACTACGCTAATATTATTATTTATTCAGACTACTTTAGTAACGTTCCCCTCCAAGTCCTCGACAGGCATCGGGTTTCATTGCCGTCATAATGCTGAGGACTCGAGAGGGGTTTGACAGTTATCGCAGCCACGTCTAGGCTTGTGCGATGAACGAATTTTCCCATCGAGGGTCGATGAAAAAATCATCGAGACGGTTCAGTTTCGATGACTGTCATCGACAACGATGAGTCGATGAATTCATCGCCGTCGATGAACTCACCGACCTCGATAAGTCGATGAATTCATTCATCGCTAACGTAAAGGTAGGGATAGGCACGGGCGGGCGACGCAACACTAATAATTATCATCTACTGAGGATTATCATCTCATGACTGTCATCGGCGACGATGAGTTGATGAATTCATCGCCGTCGATGAGTCGATGAAATCACCGACCTCGATAAGTCGATGAATTCATTAATCGCCAACGGAAAGGTAGGGATAGGCACGGGCGGGCGACGCAACACAAATAATTATCATCTAATGGGGATAGATTTATTGACTCATCTACATCGGTGAATTCATCGACTCATTGACGTCAGTTTATTTATCAACTCATCGACGTCAGTTTATTCATAGACTCATCGACGTCGGTGAATTCATGGACTCATCGATGTCGATGATCGATGACCTTCATTGTCATCGACGCGGTTCATCGCAACGCGATGACTAAAATCATCGTCGATGAATTGACTCATCGCACAAGCCTAGCCACGTCCGACGCCCATCGGATGTGAGGCTACGCTGCGGTTGGGTCGTGCGTACGGAGTAGACAGAGGGACCCAAGTAATACGTCCTTCTGCATGCGAGCTGCAAGTGAATCCGCCTTCGCCACGCAGGACGGAATGCACTTGATGCTCTCCAGCAGCGAGCCCTTAACTCCACCGAGCACACCTATGATTTATCATTATTATTATCGGACTCCCGAGAGGATTGTGTCTTTTTATGTACCATTAGCAGTCTGTAAGTGTAACCCAAAAGGAAATTTCTCCCACGACTCGAGCTGGGGAAAGCACGGGTGGGGGGCAATGACGGGCGCTGAAGGCAGCTGACCGCGACTGCGGCCTGCGCGCATCCGGCGCGGCGTTGTATGTGGGGCGCGCAGAAGTAGCTAAAAAAAATATTTCATTAATGAGGAACAGTTGGACATGCGTCAAAACGGAGCAAATTTTGGATGTAATGGGATGTAACTTGGCGCGTTATCCCTCGGAATGACTTATTTCTATGCACCAAGGGTTGACATTTGCCTTGAAAAAATCATTTGACTTGACCGGCAATCGGGAGATCCGGGCTCGCACCCCGGTCAAGTCAAACAAAATTTTTCAAGGAAAATTTCAACCCTTTGTGTGTGTGAACCCTTTCGAGTGACTTCGTACCAAATTATATGTACATGCAATGATTGGACGTATTTCTACTCCAATCGGGAAAATTGAACGTGATTGCATTTATGCCTCTTGAGCGACCTCTGAATGTTGAATAATCGAGCGGAATTTGTTATAATACCATTGCTTCACTCCATAGCACATGTATAGAAGTTGAAATCGAAAATGCGAGAAAATTTTCAAAAATAAGACACTTCACTCACGTACTACCAATGACTTTCCATATAGGTATTGTTCACTTGCGTCTAAATCTCCTCGTCCATTCTTCCATCTCTAACAAAAATATGGCCGAGGTCCACAAATTATTGACTTCATACGATTATAAGGTTATAATTTAGTCTTGGCGATACGATATATTCTCGGGAGGTGTATCGCTTTCTTTCTTTTTCTTGATTATGGCCATTTCACAATTCTCCCAACGTTCCGTCGGCGAGCGCAGGGAAGAAATTCACTCAGCTTTAATACTGCGTTGAAAATGGTCAAAGTGATTTTACGATGTCGGGTGTTGACAACACGATACACCATCTTCTAAGCCTATCAAAATACGTTTGCTTTAACAATATAATTAATGATAACTCTGCTTAAAATCATTTTTGACCCCTGATAGTAGAGCTGCATTTAGTCATGATGAATGTGGTAAAAGCTATTTCTTGTTGTCAGAACGGATGGAGATTTACAGCACTCTTAAAATGCTTTATCCTATCCTATAATATTACATGACCAATCTTTGTTTGTAGGTATACATGTTTGCTTTTTCCCCTCCAAAACGGCTCAAACGATTTTTGTTAAATTTTGTATACAAAGGTTTTTTGACGCGCGGAATCCAATGCACTAGGTCTCATCCTTGTAAAAAAACTGCAAATTTAAAATCATATAGATACATTGCAAAGGCCGTATTATGAGTCTTTTTCTTTCCAAAGTTGTCGGACGAAAATGTAAATCATGTTTACAGGGGGTCATTCATCTTTTCTTCCGACCTGTTCTTATTATAATCGTGTGTATATATGTATAATGCAAACACATGCTTCTGGTTTCGGTTCGAGCGGTTTCAATAGAGTGGCGGGAGACCGACCAGCTGAAAGTTCGAATGGATCAAAATCGATTTCCAATTAAACCGGCTTTCGCAATGACTATTCATAAAGCTCAAGGTCAAAATTTTTAATTAGTTGGTATTTGTTAATTAACAGCAGTTTTTATGCATGGCATATCTTATGTAGCATTTTCTAACTCAAAAGAAGAAATGGCTTCAAAGTTCTTCTACCACCAGAAAATCCTCGTCATTCAAGGAATAATAATTTTAACAACAGAAATACCAATAACAGCAACAATAGTGGTCATAATTTCAATAGTTTTAGCCTTAACTTTGTAAAAATTGTCCAGGTCTGATGATGTCGACTATTCGACGAAACCGGTCGTACAATAAATATTCTGAGCAAAACTTACAAAGTTTGTTAATTCCTGAACAGTGGTAATAATGATGAAATATTTGGAAATATTGATTATCCTGATTTCTGGGAAAATTTTAATATTACTGAATAAAAAAATTGATTGATACACCGTTCCATTTGTTTTTTTATGTCTTCTATCATTTCATCTTCTTAAAATATTTGTAACTTATAAAATAGTTATTTTAATAATTTCACAAAGAGCGCTGATAATACCTACTACATTAGGCATTTCAATTTTCACATTTGTTCATATTTGTTTGGATGTGAACATTGATGTAGCGTGTGTGCGTGTGCATTTAATGTGGCGGGATGATGAACAATAAATATTGAGATAAATTAATTTGATCAGATTCATAATAATTTGAATCTGAGATATCTAAAGTAAACTGACAGCCACATTAAATAATTCATTTTAGTCATCCATATCGCTGAATTTTGTAAGTTATTCATTCGTTTGATTATTTGATATGCATTCATGTTGATTTAAATTGTAAAAAAATCTAACGAGCAAAGCTCGGTCACCTGGTGCTAAATTTTAAGCGATAAAATTCACAGTAAAGTATAGTGAACTTTCACACCAAACATCTCTCTGGGAAAATCATCCCTTACCCGAAGAAATATTACGCAGAAGAGCAACAATATATGTATTGTATAATACCGAGATTGAGCGTTTATTTCAGTGATTAATCTTGCGCAAAAAAAAACGATGATACTTACCTGGCCATAAAAATCGCATCATATATTCTATTTCAAGGAAAAAACACGATTATCTTATCTGCACAGAAACTAAAAACAATGTTAAGTATTTATGTTGAGACTAAATGTCTTCAGCACAAGTTTCAAAACGAGGAAGGGACACGGAAAATATACTCAAAATTGAAATTTTTTGCATTGCGTCGCAATATTTGGAAAAAGGAATTCCTATTGTTGTAGAAGATGCACTTAAATAAAAAATCGCTAAGTTCGCAATAATTAGTCCGTATCTGCTTTATTAGTCGCTAAATAGGAAGCACATTTTGCGCAAAATATTGCTTTTAATGGAATTCACAATAAATCAAATCCTTAGTGGATACTTGCGTTCGGAAAATATTTTGGAAAGGAATGTTTCTTCGAGAAGTTGCTCAAGGTACTCGAGAAGTCATATACAAACCTTTCGACTTGATTCGCTTCCCCTAATAAGGAACATTAATGAATAGGTATGCCGGGAGATATTCTCGAAAAAAATTCGCCTCATCAACCTCCCGAATTGGACCGGTTTTTAGCGAGGGGAACAATGGAGGTCTTTAAAAGCAATTCTCGAGAGGTAACAAGCAATGATTGAGGCTTTACAATTACCCAGAATGCCTTATTTCCTTTTACATCCCAATTAACACAGCTTCAAGTGTCGATAGAAGAAATCAATTATATTTCCTTGGCCTCGTGCCTAAAAATAGCCCTTTGCCGCTGCCTCGACCACTTCAAGCGCCTTCCGAGTCCCCCGCCAGGGGAACATCCCTGGCGCCCGCTTGTTTGACTGTGGCAAGTCGCCATCGATGGGATGTACTCCAGGGGACGTCTTGAGACCGAGGGGAAAAGGAATCGCGTCGAAAATGGAGAAAAAGAGCAGTGGATGTATTGGGAAGTTCATTGTTCCCACCTTGAACTATTACGAGCAATACTTGGAAAAAATTTTATGCATTTTAACAGATGTGGAGACCACAACGTGTATTTTCTCCAAAGATTAATATCCTATTTAGTGTTTTTAAAATTCTGTTTAAATAATTTTCCACACCATTTTGTACCGGTTTTTCTCATTATTTTGTAGAATCCACCCGTTGAAGAGCGAAGTGGCGAATCATGGGTTGAGGAGCCCATGCAATGCACTGCTACCATGAGCCATTTTTTTTACCATTTGTTCAGTGGATGAATCAATTAATATTCAATATCTCTAATGACCTGCAAATTAGACACAGGTGAGTGCTAGTTAGACCCTCATTGTCTAATTATCATCAGGCTCTAGCTGCTCGTTCTATCTTTGCAATGAGCGTAATTGACTCACTAAGATTGACGGTGTCCTCGGCTTGCCTTACTATTCGGGGAGAGAGTTGCAAACCTTTGAGGACTTCAGAAAGTACGATGGATACTTCTCAAAGATGATGAATCATTGGATCACACCTTTATATATTATACAGGTTATACTATGGTGCAATGCAAGACATGTACAGTCCTGGACAACAAATTCTTACCACCGCGGAGCGAAAAATTTTCTAAGTACCGAGGTGACGCGGATTTGACAACCGCGCCCCCGCGCGAGAAATAAACGCACGGACCGGAGCGAGGACCATTTCAACCCGCCACTGGTGAGGGGAGGGACCCATTGAAGAATGATTTGACTTGAGAAGGGATTTTTTGAACGGGATGGGGTGCAGGCTGGGTTTCGGACTCCTTTCGTAAGGGATGGATGAGAGAGAAGGAGAAAGTGTTTTGACTCAGCTCTTCGAACGTTCGTTGAGCTCGTTTATCGTGGTATACTACGGCTGATAGAAAGGCGCAAAAACAAAATACATTTTTCAGTTTCCGCTCCGGCAGTTCGTTATCGTTTTTACTGCACCAGTCAGTAAGTGGACAATTGTTTATAAACACTTAGCGATTACGCGAAATGGCAGATATTACATGATGCAACTGTCTCTCTTTGTTAAGAACATATAAATACACAAGCGAGCCCGCATATTTTATGCAATGACCATTTGTTCCTGCCGCATTCCCCCCTCCTTAAAATAGACCTCCCCCAACCCAAACCCGAAACCGTTAACCGTCACCTTATCCGTCCTTCACCGTAATAACGCACGATCCTTCCTTTTACTTTGTATCAACTTCCCCCCCCCCCGCCACCACTTCGTCATTCCCAACCTTCAACCATATATTTACCCGGCCACCTGTGATATTTGTTACCTGATGATGGCACAAAGTTGCTGAAACCCGGGTCGCATGTGTAATAGAATTGTATTTTACGAAGACGGATAAGGTTAACGGTTCGCTGTTTATAAACAATTGTCCACTTACTGACTGGTGCAGTTGAAACGATAACGAACTGCCGGAGCGGAAACTGAAGAATGTATTTTGTTTTAGCACCTTTCTATCAAGCAAGTACTTAGGGGTCACAATTACTCACGACTTATCTTGGGGGAAACATATTCGGGAAATATGCGGTCAAGCATACAGGAAGCCAGGCTTTATCAAGAGAGTACTCGGAAAAGTGATGAGAAAGTGAAAGGACGTTGTTATTTTTCAATCGTTAGGCCTCATCTGGAATATGCTGTTAGTGTATGGGATCCGTACGAAACGGGGTTGATATCAGAGTTAGATCGCGTACAGCGAAGAGGAGCTAGGTTTGTGAAACGATGCTACGATAAGTTGGCTAGTATGTCTGGACTGTTAGAAGAATTAGGATGGGAATCGCTATCACAGCGTAGATTAAATTATAGGCTTAACCTCCTAACTAAATTTCAGGAAAATCATCTCTCTGACGACGTAAAAAACATACTATTAACCCCCTCGTACTACGGCAGATTAGATCGCGCCAATAAAAATAGAGAGCTAGATTGTAGAACGGATAGGTATAAAATGTCATTTTTTCCGCGTACCATTCGGGACCATAACAGCTGTGATCGTCGTCATGAATATTTCGAATTGTGACAATAGGCAGACAGTAAATCTTACAGTAAATATTTCTCATTATATTCTCTACTTTCTTATTTATGCATGATGTAAATATTGATGTTCTTATTTATGCGTGATATGTAGTAGTAGTCTTTGTATCCCTTGCATGTTGGAACGATTGACGATAGAATGTTTCTTGGGTATTAGATTTTTAATTGGCGCTTTGCATGTATGGTACGCGGGTTTCAATGTAATTTCGGTTTTCTACCGTATCATTCATGCATGCCTGGTGTGGAAGCACCCCCTGCCACACACCCTTTGGGTGGCTTGTAGGGTATGACGTAGATGTATATGTCGTAGTATACTACGATTCTAGGCTCAACCAACGTTCCAAGAGCTGAGTCAAAACACTTTCTCCTTCTCTCTCATCCATCCCTTACGAAAGGAGTCCGAAACCCAGCCTGCATCCCATCTCCTGTTCAAAAAATCCCTTCGCAAGTCAAATCATTCTTCAATGGGTCCCTCCCCTCACCAGTGGCGAGTTGAAATGGCCCTCGTTCCGGCCCGTGCGTTCATTTCTCGCGCGGGGGCGCGGTTGTCAAATCCGCGTCACCTCGGTACTTAGAAAATTTTTCGCTCCGCGGTGGTAAGAATTCTTTGTCCAGGACTGTACCTAACGCTCTGGTCAGGGAATAGACCTGTTGTACAAAATATCCCAAACTACTTCCATTGTTGATTCTAATTCTGCAAAGTTAGTGGCGTTTGTAAAACAAAGTAGAAATGAGTCATTTTTGAAAACATCAATGCGTAAAATCTCACATTTTTTCTGCAAAACTTTTGTTCATCTATTGACTGTCCTGGTAAACTTCAATGCTTCTTTTTCATGATCCACATTTCCATAAGTGATTTGTTTTTCCATTTACATAAGAACTGACGAAGGCCAACTCAGCTGTGATCGGGAATTAATGCTAAGCGAAACCGATCTCGATTTGAGGAGCATTCAAGAGCAGATTTCTTTTGAGTTCCTGAGGTATGAGTTCTATAAAAAATTATACTTGCGACCTTTAGCCATTTTGGCGCTGCGGCAGCAAAAAAATGGCAGAAGTATAGCAAGTATCGCAACTGGCCAGCTGAACTGAAAATTAAAACTCTCATATTATGAATATATAACGTGATACGCTGATGATACGAGCTCAGTTAATGTTTCCTGAGTAGTGGTATATACTGAGCATATTTGTGAAAGACGAGGGAAACTGACCAGCAATGGCACTGCTGAACACTTTGGCACGTGTGCTTAGCATACTCATAGTTACGGTAAAACACTACCCCCTCAGTAAATGTTAAGAATGAGCTCTGAAAATGCCTATCAAAAGATTTTATTCTCTCAGCACGTATTTATCTCGAATGCAGAGGGTATATATTTGCTCCCTTAGAATTTTGAGAGATTTTTCTCAAGGAATCAACTTGGCGCATTTACTCGTGGTACAGTGGCGGAAGAAATTAACGCAAAATTTTTCGCGCGCCAGAATGCGGCATTTTTGGGAACTTCTAGGAGCAGTACACACTCAAAAGACTGGCAACACTGAGAAAAACATCGTCTACCGCAAATATTTAAAATCCGCAATGGAGCTCACATTTGTCGGAGCCTAGAACTTAGTCATCAATCGCCTCATTTTTGAGCTTTCGTCTCATATTATTCGCACATTCAGTCGCGGCGCATCGCTGTGTTTGTTTCAGCATGGTTCTTACGTCGAATGATATCATTTATACAGAAATACTGATTATAAAAAATATTCACTATCCCACCCAATTCAGTATACTATATGCTAAAATCTTCATCTTCTACCACCGAGGGATATTTATTGTGGTCGACTTTCCGAGGATCTTTTTGAATGACGTGTACTGTGTCTTTTTCACCGAAATGATATAAATCGAGATTTATCCGCACCAAATGTCGATACAAAAAAGATTTAATTAAAATAAGTATAGTCTACGTGATGAAATTTTTAACGATTTTCTATTTGTAGATTGACGAAGTTCTTTAGACGGATATTTATTTAATTCAAAACGGATATTTATTAATGAATCGTTCTTGACCCAATACAAATCCGTTTTTAGTTCTTCAGAATGGGATTAGACTATGAAAACATACGTAAATATATATAATTTCAAGAAATAAAAATAAATGTGCTCGCATCGATACCGAATAATTTAGGCATATTTTCCCGATATTTCTTTCGTTTTATCACAGAAAGCTTGTTGACGAGCTGTCTTCTGTTAAGCTTTATCTCGTAACTGCAGGATATACGAATAAACATTCCGAAAATTTTACCGAAATTAGGTGCAAATATGGATAAACAACTGTATTACGTTTTACTGCATAATATCTTATATGCTTAGCTATAAATTCGCCGCACATTTAAAATTAACAGAAAAGCCTTTTAAAAGACTTCAGTTTGGGGTAAAATGTCATTAATGAAATAAATTAATAGGTAACGGTTAATGTTGTAGCTGTCAGATGTATTTGGCTAGCTAAAGAGTGGTCCGTGTTCGATTTTTGATTAAGACAAATGAATTTTTATACATATTTTCTCATATTGGCGATATGAATGAATGTAATGTGTAGCTGCAATGACTGGCTTAATTGAATTGAGATTAATGAATTTTTTTAAATAAAAAAGAGATAAAATTTGCCTAATAAAAATCAATTACTTGACCAGAAATTGAATGAAAAACTCAACTATGCCTCGACCAGGGGTGGGGTCACGGTTCTTTTCTTTTTATGGTCGTTATCGTCATCCAAAAGGCTAGCCGCATTGGTAGGGCAATGCTCAAGGTCCTTGGAGCGCACTCCACTGCTATGTAGCACCTGAACTTTCTTGATGACGATCACGTTTTCAAAATCATGAGCGTACTCGAAATATATTATCATGAATAACCATGATTGCGATTCAGGTTTGCAACCCAGTAACAACTACTGAACTTTCTTATGTCAAGGTGAATTTAAGATGATATTCCGTATCCTTGCGGTGAATTTATTTGCGTCCGTATGGGTTACTGTGAACTAAGTTACTTTTGAAATGAGTGGTGGTATTGTATACAAACGTTTAAAATAACTATAAGGATAGGAAAAAGCATACTATTCTCCTGGGAATACTAACAGAAAGAAGTAGTTCTCGGATTACACCTCATCAGCCCAGACCATTCCAATCAAACGCCATTAGTTCCCCTCATGCATGGGTTTGGAGGCCAACTACCATAAGTCTGAGTTAAGGCAAAGAGCAATCTTGGAGGACTTTTGAGGATCCCTAGAGGTTCCCCTGTATCGATACAAAGCTCCACCAATACTAATCCATTCAAAATTGGAATGTATGAAGGCCGCATTATATTGATTTGGGAAATAGTATGCCTTTAATAAGAGTTTACTTTCCCCTTGTGTTGCGGGCGATACCTTTTCTGCCATAGATAAAGTTTCGGATGCCAGTCGTTTAACTCACAGGAAAGAAGTGGTATTTGACTTCTCTTACGCCCTTTACAATATTTGACGGGTGCTTCCGATTTTTTCGAAGCGCGACGAGCCTTTTCTTTTTGGTGCAGCGAGAATTCGAAACCTGTGCCTTATTCACAACAACAAACCACCCCGACCATCACCACTCGGAACTTGGCTAAGGTTTATTGATGACTGCTTCATGGAGACTAGCGTCGATAGACGAACAAGCAGAGCGGACAGCGCAAGCAAAGATATTGTTCAAAGTTTTAGCGGCCTCTCCCTAAATTCTTGGGGGAAAAAAGATCTTATTAGCCTTTAAGAATGCCTCATTTTTCTCCCACGTCAAGGAATCGGATAGTAGGTTTGTAAAAGGCAAAAACATCCGTCGAAAAATTACCCGAAGAGGTATTGCGCCTTCGACTTTCACCCACTGAAATTTTATTTGGTGTTTCAAAGTAAAAAAACCTATTTCTCACTACTATCAAACGAAAATCATTAAATTTATATCCGCTACAATAAGAACTATGTTTAGTCAAATGTTTATCAATATTCATTTTTCGTCCACAACTAGGAATACTTGCGAGTTCACAAATGTCAAAATTTTTAGGAGACGGTTCAAAACAAATCATGTAACATAGATGGAGCGGGCTGCACGGAGCGCAACGTTTATTATGAGGACAATGCAAGAAACAAACGTTTTTCGACCCCCTCAAACGAAACAACCCAAAATTAAGATGCAATGAGGAAAATCGTGGAGGAAGAATGGGAAATGAAGACAGTAAAAGGATACCAAAATGTGGACAACTCCATGTCACAAAGACTCAGTCAGGAAATCGAGAATGGAGGGGGATGGATTGATTATAAGGCTAATAAACATCCACATTCTTTATGTAAATACCAGCATATTTCTTGTAGATCAATTGCTGTGACCATGTGCACACATAACTAAAATTTAGAGAATTACGCATACATTTTACCCTTTTCCATTCTTTGCATTATAGTGCCCCTTTTCAACATCCGTTAAAATACATTACTACTAAGAGCTGAAATTTATAACCCTGTAAAAAGTCTTTTAATATCTTCATGTGGCGGCATTCACAACTTTAACTTCCATTGAAGCAGTAATATTACGACACTTTTGAAGAGAAATAGATTCATTAGGAAAGTAGCAATCGTATAATCTAAGATGGTGCACATTCCTAATTTGTACACTATTGACTACTCTGCGGATTTATGAAGAGTATAAAAATGACCGTAGGGAAAATAACTAATTACTGCTTAGTCGCTTCATGGAAAAAGATTATTTTTAGTATTTTATCACTTTCACAGGGGAAGACACGCGATGCATTTTTGTCGGAGTATTACTTACGTGTGGGTATAAAAATTCTCCGCATAAAATTTAACTGCGTAATTTTAGCCAAACATTTTTCACTGCGAATATGTCAAAAGGTATATAAGTGATTCATTAATTTACCTTATCCTCTAAGTATTATCCTCCATCCTATAAGTTGAACTACACGGCTAATATATTGTTCATAGCAAACCTAGAAAATAATGCTGGGAAAGCTTCAAAAACCGTTTTAAAGATATTTTGAAGAGAATTCCACACATGTTTGGTCTCTCACTCAGATAAGTAATCAGTATTTACAAGTTCCGCAGATAGAAAAAAACTCTAATTCCTAATAAAAATAATTTCCCTCTTTACTAAATCATTTCAAAGTAATTTAATGGTGAACGTAGCATCAGGTAAGATCACTAAATTGAGTAACTGACACAATCAGAGATCCGGTCTGTTCCCTCCTTCATGAATAGCTTTTCATTGAGTGGTACGTTGGCAAATGAGTGGATATGAGCACCATACGACAGGCAGGACGTAGAAATCAAGTGGGGTCGAGTACCCGAGAATGGGAAGTAAACATCTCATTCGACGACCAAGGAGACCGCTCTGATTCTTTTACAAAGCCCGAATATGCGTAAAATCACACACTCATGGTTGAGGCCAATATCCATTCCCTGGGTCTTCCGCGGATTCCTGCGAAGTTTCGGCTGCAATAAAGTCACATCGCGTAGATTAATTATAAAGGCACTAAAAGAGGCAACGCCAGGATTTGAACCCCAGGCATTCTTGGCCGCAGACGAACGCTCTCCCTCTAGGCTACTTCATCGATCAAGAGAAAACAGCGTCCAGTGGTTCTTACTATACAACGAAAAATGGGAATTCTAATGTTTCCTTTAAAAACTGGACCAAAAAAATGCTCTGGATTTTTAAAAGTAGTTTTCAGAAAGTAAATAATATTACGTTTGGAGGAATTAAGAAATTTAAGTGTTGGGATGACCTGAATGCACAAGGGCGGAAACTTAGTTTTTTAGGTAGGGTTTTAAGGTATAGGAAATGCTTGTAAAGAAGAATTTTCTCCTCATGGAAACCATTCTATTCTACCATATTTTCCATACTTTAACTTGAAATTCACTGGATATTATGCCAAAATGTTAATTGTAATGCATCATATTTCTCGGAAGTAGTTTGAGGCCTATTAAAACGATGTTCACCCACTGCTATTCCCTGCACGCGGAAATACATTTTATTGTTAGAGAATTTGATCTGGAGGATAAAATTTTTTTATGTCCCAACAAATAATGCTTTCATCGTATTGTTGCTTAAGTTTCAACCAAGAAATTTGTTTAAACGGTCCAGAGCTCTAAAAAAATATGGTAAGCATCTCTATATAATCAAATACGAATTCGGAACCTCGACTGGGTGCGGGTCGAAGCAAGCTCATCACGTTTATGACTCCCAGACGATCTCGCGAACGTAAACCTTATTAGTATGTCTATTTACATGACGAGTAAAATCGATATCAATTCATAGAGAGTTTGAATATTCCCGGTTTCCATATGCTGTCTCAATGTTGTCAAGTTGTCGAAGGAAAAGCGATTTCAATTAGTTCCCGTGTACGCCGCATTCAGACGCCAATGAGTTTTGCGTTAATTTTTTCCGCCACTGTACATAATCAGGAGTCTAATTGATGCCCAAAATAAGAAATAATTGACATCTTTTCAGAGTTAAATAAGAGAGCCAGAGTTTATCAATTGGCATATTTATCCTGGATTTGAGTCTCGAAAAATGTATCTTTACCTATAATTAGTGGGTATGTAAGAATGTAGTGAGGAAAGAACAGATGTATTTGTGAAATTAAAGACAAAGAAAGGGGAGTAAGTAGCCCCGATTTCAAGAGACGAGTGCATCTTAGAATGTATCTCGGTGCTAAATTCCTCAGTTGAGCACGTCTTTGATGCAGATTCTCAGTAGATAATAATAATAATAATAACAATAATGTTTATTGCTCCAAAATAATAATTACAGAAAAAATACAAAGAATACATAATTAGATATTTGGAGCTTTAGGTAACCTATAAGGCGAACCTGTGTTGAGGTTACCATCAATTAGAACTACGACCATACATTGTTACATTTAGTACAAGAAAAAAAACCTTTTAACCTTTAACTTAAGATGTCCATACAGAAATATGAACCCTGTAAAACAGAAATCTTCAGTTATAAATTTTCATCACTGTAGCGAACAGATAAGTAACTAGAACAGATAAGTAAGCTACCCAGTGTCATTTTTGCCTGAAAATAATGACAAAAATAACAGAAATTACTAACGCATGATAGCGATCACAAATCGGCCAAGCCAATTGAGATTGATTTGAAAAACGAAACGACCCAGCCAGGCCGGTCAGAGTCCGACAGCTCTCGAAGCCAGTCCGAATTCTCAGATCGATTCGAGGAGATCTGTTCGTCTGGAAAGCCGATTGACGCCCCTTCCTTGTTGACTGATGGATACGAACCCGTGATTATATGCCTCATATTGAGTCAGGTATTCCACCATTGAAACTATTTACGTGGGTGAAATCATCAAAAATTCCTTCCAGCGTGGTGTACTATCATTTAAGATATCGCCTCCTAACTTCGTTAGCCATATTACGGCATTGCCTAAAATTTACAGTAGATTTCTTTCACGTGATGACAAAATTAAAGTAAAGTAGCCTACTATGTAGCACAATTTAGCATCTCTCCAATGAAATTGATTTCCCTGAACTACCGTTCCCCAAACTATGGTCTGCGGAGTCTGTGGCAGTTATGAAGATGGAAAATGAGAATAATTTAATTGCTACTTCTATCAAGCGTTTCACCTAGGGTATATATAAGCAACTGAAAAACGAAATTAAGTTACAAAATATACTGATCAAGTAACGAATATAATTTTGATAAATACTATTTCCAACCATATGAGGCGACTAAGGAGTACCAAACGTATTTTTGCTTCAATTACGGATGTAATTTGCTAATAAAAATTTTTTGGTAGTTGCCCCTATTTTATAACCCCTCTATACCCTGGGGTAACTTGCTCTTTATTATAATTTTTTCGCGAAAATAGCATTTATTTATGGTAAAAAAATACAAATTTCCACCATGTTTCACCTATTATCACCTTCCTTATTGGGGTAAATTTAACATCCTCCCCACAACACTTTCTAGGACTAGCAGGAATACCAAGACGTTATTCTGACTACTCAGACTCATACCATAGAGTAAAGATACTATAGAGTGCTCACTGGGCACACCAAAAACGCTATCTAAATTGACGTAGTTCGGAATTCGTGCACCTCGTCGCGCTAGCATCGTTGGAATTATTTTTAACGCCAGGTCCGCATTTGACTCAGCTAGCGCTAGCTACGTTGGAATCGAAATAAAAATAACTCTGTAGGATAAACTACTTGGAATATCAATCCCAAAATTTCAGTTATTGTATCAACCTATAATTTGTGTAAGTTGATAAATGGTTATCGACTTAGGAGTCCTGGGTTTGACAAAAAGTGCTTAATATTTCGCATTTGGTTTCACGTAAAAGTATTTTTCATCCCTGCGTATAGCATACCACTGCGATGACTGTTTTGGAAAAAAAAGGTAAGTAGCCTCTGCTACTCATTTTGTTTAGAAAAAATAAAAATCTCTAAAATGTTGAAAGCATATGGCTATGAAAATTTTCTGAATTTTATTTATAGACGCTGAAAGTATTCACGGCAAAAAAACTAAAATCGCGATTTCCCGCAATGTATTCAAGAAAATATCTTCAAATCTAAAGTGGCCGTACACATTGATCATCTCGCCACCAATACTATTTAAATTAATATGTATTAATTAATGTTGGTGTTAACTTTATACAAATCGTACTTTACGATTGAAATTACCTTCAAGTTTCTGCATCTGGGTAACTTACGTTCCATTGGTATTTCATTGATATTTTAAGAGTATGAAATGAAGAGAACGAATGAAAATGACTTTTTAAAGTAGAATGAACTCGTTATGTGAGTTGTTTTCTGAGGTATCAATTTTTTTTTACCCACGCGGAACGAAAACTAGCTTCTGCCCGGGCGCAGTAAGCTAAGGCGTAGAATGCATTCGGGTGATTCCGAATATTCAAAGGATTGAACTGTAACAACATAATTGACAGTTTTCGATACTTGCAGATTAGTAGCACTCATTTACTATTGGGCTTTCCTTAACGTACATTTCTATGCCAGAGAGTATTTTTTTAATAGCGTGGACAATGTTTCTTCGTGGTAGCTAAAATTTATGCGTGGTTTTCCCGAGATTGAAGTACTTCTGGTGATGAAATTATCGACGTTGTCTGAAGTTGAACAAACGTGTAAAATTGGTATGGGGTAAACATGCGGATATTTTAAGTTGTATGGACTCAAAATCCTTCCATTGAGTCATAAGATGTCTAAGTGCTTGAAGAATTAACGATTATATTTTCTAAAAATGAACAATTGTGTAGTCTATTCGACCGGTTTAATCGAGCTGTCGGCATCATCAATAAAACTTATAATATTTTCAATGTATTTGGTTATTCTTCACTGCCAAAATTTTAAGTAAATGAATATATCCTAGGTTCACAAGTGATTGTTACGGTTATAAGAAAAATAATCAAGAAATGGGAAACAAAAGGAAAATGTCTGCCATTGTGAATGTTAGCGATTAGGTAAGTATTAAGACACAAGAACGGGTATAAAAAATTATTCCATTGGAATTAAGATGTAGACTATTTGCATGCTGTCATGAGGAAATGGACTTACTATAGAAAGAAATTCGAAATATCAAGAAACCTTGAATTTATTTATGCCGTAATATGTTTAATTTGATACATTTCTCTTCACATTTCTCCGAACTTGTCACTATCCATTTACAAGTTTTCTTAATCATGCATTGTAAAAGCAAGATAAGCGCAAATTCGATGTGGCTAATACACTCACTGTTGCGTAAATAGTTCTCACTTCGCATTCTAATTCTTCTGTACGTACGTCTCCACAGCGTTTTTCTTAAGTCACTTATGTGTGAAATTTTAGGGAAATATATCTTGAACACGTCTAGTGCAACTGTGAAGAGACTAATAAAGTCATTTGAGGGACTAATGAGACCAGAAGAATCATCTTTTAAACTAGGGAATGCCTTTAAAAAAATGAGAAAATCTCTTTTACTACCCAACTTCTTCTCCCCAAAAAAGTTGTGGATACAGTTTTGGCACACAAATTTATCCTTTCACCTCTTTAACAATTACCCAGCGAAATAAACTATTGAACATTCCTCTAAAGTTGCAGATTTCTGCATTCATTGCTCGTAGATACTGTGAAGTCCAATCCCAATGGTTTACTTTCTGATCCGCTGGAACTCTGATCTGCATTTTCCTGGTTAATAATGCTGTCGCCTCCGATATCTTCAGTCACAGATGGATATGTATTCACATCCAGTGCTTCATCTTCATCGATGCTGTAACTGGAACTCTTTTGTGTTTTAAGCATGAGCTTGACTGAGATCTGCCGACAACTAGCAGGAAAGGCCTTCACACTCGGATTTCTATTATATCCTCCTTTTTGTCGTATTACAAAGAATAGATTCTTCAAACAATCCTGATTTAATCTAGCCGTTAAAAATATATTTGTCACTCAAATCGTTCAATAATTCTACCATTGAATTTATGCTCAATAAAAATCCATCAAAGCAAGGTAGTCGGCTATTGTCCTTCTTCTTTAATGAAGAGAATATCATTGAACCCCTTTTCAAAGTTTCTTCAATATTTTCGTTTCCTTTGGAAAGACAAGTTCTTAAAGGGTTCCGTTCATAAAAAGACCTGCTATCAAGGGAATAAAATAAAAAATTGATGTCTTCAATAAATGAGACAGTGGCAAGAGCTGATTTAAGGTGTAGTTGACCGGTGTCAAAACTTGTACGTATAGCTGAGGCCACAGAAAAACTAAATATTTGCGAGGCTAATTTGACAGACATCTTTTGAAAAGCATGAGGGTATATGTGCGCCGGAGTAAGTTTCCACAGGGCTCTTGTGGTGGAACTCGAGGTATCGATTTTGTACACTTGGCGTATATTTTCAAATGATAGAATGTGACCATTGAGCTCGAAGTCGCTGCAAATGAAGTTGTTCCTCAAAGATTTAATGAGGTGCGGCACATCGTAGACAGAAAATTTTTTTATCCCCAACATGGAAGAATGGTTTGGTCATTGACACTCCTAAATCGGTAATGGCTTTCCTATTGGTGCTTGCCTGGTCACATGCAAACACTCGCAATCAGTTTTGCGATGGCCATTGGAACGAGCTCTTTAATAATTGCACTGGGAAGGTCACGTTCTGAGATGAAATACGCTATTGGTAATTTCAATTGGGTAAAAAGACCCCTATTCAAAAAACTCCAGCGTATTTTCCCAGTCTCTCTTTTCTTCCCAAGTTTCCCAAATCCTCAAAACCTTCAATGAAGTCCATAGCTGGAGAATATTCCAAATTTGATTTCAAGGACATTTCATCAAACATAAGTACACAATCCCGGCTGATTTCTAATATCACCGAAACTTTAATCATGAGTCGACTAAAAAATGACTCATGAAACCCTGTCTTGAGTTCGGACAATCGTCCAGCCCATCGTCTTACAGATGACTCTCCCGGAAGAACTAATTTCTCGGAAAGGAACCTGTACGTTGATGGAGATTTGAAAAATAAAGAAAAGGCCAGATTTTTCTCTTCCGTTTTCCATGGTCTTCGATTACCATGCATTAACTGCATTGGCACCAGAAGTGAAGCTTCTCGGGATTTAAATGACTTCTTAGATAGGAAATAATTTAAGTTTATTTTTCTTTTATGTGCAATTCTTTCCTTTTTCATCCTCGCGAGAGATGCTCTGAGAGAGGTAACCTTTCTGTTATACATCTGCAACAAATTTGAAGGTTTCTTTTTTCTCGGAGTGTCATGTAAACCTGAAGTAGAAGGTAACGGAAAGGCTAGAGGAGGTGATGGATCAATGGAATGAATGGGGGAGGTCACTGACCGCTGACATGAGTCTTGTCCGTATTTTCAATCCTCCAGAGAGATTTTCGGGACGTTGGAATTCTAGGTTCCGATGATGAACATTTGGTACTTTTACGAGTGAGATATGCTTTTTCTGAATGAAATAAACTCTTAGAGGTAGGAGATGGGCATGTATAAGTCCTGGAATAGGTTTTCACCGGGCGTTTGATGGACAACATTGGACAAACTGTATCCGAGGTAGAAGAAATCGAGGCTTCCATGGGTATTACTGGAATTGCCGCAGTCGAAGGAGTTGGGATCGGTACTTGTAGGTATTCTTGAGGAACAGAAACTTTTTTCAGTCGACCACTGGGTTTTACATCTTCAGAAAGAAAATGCTTTGCACATAATTGCTTCCTGTTGAGTCTCATAGGAAAGGCACGTAAATCACCATTACTTTTGAGAGTTGAAAGAAAGAAAGTTGAGAAGTATGCTGAGATTACTACACATTTTGAATAATATATCATGAGTAAAAACTAAGTTAACCAGATTGCTTAAAATTTTGCATTAATCACTTGACAACGTATTTGTTTTGTAGGTTTCAGGAGAATCTTCTGGAGGTGATAGAGGATATAATTTCGAAAAGTATTTGGTCCTGTGATTATCCGGCAACGGCCTGGGTGTCAGCCATGGGATAGTTATAGTATAATAAAAAGATAACCATCTGTTTCTCAGGAGAAAGGATTGATGCCATGAGGATCAGATGAAGTGTCAATCATCAAAATTTTCCTTGTATCCCTAAACTTGCTACCCCTTACCTACGACATAGACATTTACCGGGTTCATTAGTATTGAAATTCTGGGAGGGGATGTATAACTTTCAACGGCATCGCAGTATCAGTAATAAAAAACCAGAGACGTCGTCACTTAATGGAATCGATTCCATAATGTTGATTACGGTCCAAAATGGTGATTAAATCATATGATGACGATTACGATGATGTGGAATCCCAAATTAGCTATTACGTCCGAGTTCATGACCAATCATAACTTAGGTCAAATAATAGCAGTAATCGCAAAAGAGTGCTTTAACTCATGTATGGACGCTTTGCTGAACTGGATAACGTCTGGGGGACTGGAAGACAGTTCTCGTCCGAGACCGCCTGTCGCTGTCACCCTCTCCCTCCTCAAGAGACTCACATCAGAGTTCGCTTCGTCGCCTCGTTGACAGTCCAGCCCAAGGTCCCCTTCCCCGCTATACCCTACCCGTAAAACTTTGCCCCCTCCCGCAGTCGCCTCACCCTCTGAGTCGCCTTGGTTGGTAAAATGCCGCATTTCCCACAGCCGACACAAAAAAACGACACCAACGCGCAGTGAGATGAATGGGAACTACGTCAATTTAGATAGCGTTTTTGGTATACCCAGTGAGCACTCTATAGTATATTTACTCTATGCTCATACACAGCATGAAATATTATATCAACCCTAGGAAGTTCTATTTCAATAATAGGAATTATTATACAATTATTTATTATATGAGAAGCACTAGCAGCACAACGTCAAGTTCTATCAGCAAGCGCTATAAATAGTTCAATCGAAGGATACCAAAAGACCCCTCGAGCTACGCAAGTTATTCTGAACTACCACTAATAATTAAGTTTTAATGTGGCAGAAAAGTGCAATGGATTTAAGCTCCATTCATGGGGCTAATCCTTCCATTAAAAACGGTAACATGTGCACAATTATATTTTCAAGAAGCAGCATCTCCAATAATAGAACAAAATATTTTATTTCCACGATATTACCATAATAATTTTACTGATCATTACAGTAATAGTTGGATATGTCATAACCTCCCCACGCTGAAATAAACAGTTGAATCGATATCTACTAGATGGACAAAAAATCGAAACAGCCCCTAAACTATTTTACCAGTAATTGTACTAATCGTAATTGCCATACCCTCACTACGACTATTATATTTAATAGATGAAGTAACACATAGTTTCAAGTTCAATCAGCGAAAAATATAATGAGGATAGGTACAAGTTTGTTGTTCATGTGAGTTTGAGGGCAGGTTTTTCTGTATGTAACCAGAATATCAATAAAATTAGATTTATGTCATTTTGCGGGTGAACCCCTTGAATGCGGGGAAATAGGCCAGGTTTGGCACTAGCATGAGGGAGGGTTGCGGTCTCATGCTCTGGGAGATTAGCATCTCTTTCCGTTGCCGACCACTCGGGCCGCCGCCGCCGCACGCAGCGATATCCCGTCGGAGTGTTTTGCGGCGAGCGCGGGAGATTGAGACCTGGAGCGGGGTAATCCGGGGGAACGAGGAGATTCTGTTTTGGGGGCTGGTGCGGGGGTGGGAGGGGGTCTTGGGGAAGGGGCGGGGGAAGAGGGAGTGGGAACGACCACCAAGATGGACGGACGTGAAGGCCCCCCCCCCCCCTGCTACACCGCGCTGCGGAATCTGGGGACGAGGCATGCTTTATCTGCGAATCTTCCGGTGTGCAGACGCGGGCGGATTTTATCTGCAGCCCTCGATGCCTTGAAGGGCGCTATTCTTAGCGCCTGAAGATGAGGACGATAGGAGGGGCGAGGGGGGAGTAGGTGGGAGTTGGCAGGGGTGACTCTCTGACGGGGGCGCGGGTGGGGTGGGGGACGCGGGAGGGCGACCGCGCAAAGCCCTCCAATTAACGGGCGGGGGAGGTGCTGCGCTCGGCCCGTGGTGGTGTGGGACGGTTTGGGGGGCCGCTGGGAGCGCGGGGGGGCGGCTATGAAGTGAGAGGGAGGATTGAGAAGAGGTGCGGAGTGCACGGGTTCGGGATGCTGAGGATCACACGAATGTACACATTCGCTGATAGGATTCACAAACCCTGAAAGGATCCACACGAAGAACTTTTCCCTTGAAATATTCACCCCATCACTCAATACGGTGGAAAAGATAAAAATTCCCTTCATCTTCTGTCATACTTAACGTTATTTTCTAATTGGAGAACGTTACGACGATAGTAGAGGCTGAGCTAAAATATCCGGCCACGCGGAAGAAAAGAAATGAAGTAATGCTCAATGTGTGGAACTTTAAACTTCTCTTCTAAACCTGGGTTAAGAATGCCGGGTTTAGAATACCAAGGAATGCAGGAATGTGCGCATTGACTGATTGATTTATCAGATCCTGGAAGGATTTAGTCGAAGACCTTTTCCTCAAAATTCTAATTCTTGCTCAACACAAGCGGAGGTATTAAAATTACCTTCATATTCTATGAGATTTATCATTGTTTCCGAATTGCAGGACCTAATCAAGATATCTGATCATCAAGATGTCTGATGCAAGAGAAGATGCAGAGAAGCAAAGATATCTGATAATCAAGAAATCAAGAAGCTGAGAAACAAATGGAGTAATACAAAAGTATTCAACGTAAAATGTGTCACGGTTTTATTTGCCACTATTGTTTTTAATGATGACTTTTTAAACAGGAGCGTTTGTAAGTTGTATAAATAAGGTTTGCAGTAAAATACAAGTAAATAGGAATCGAGTGTGCAGCTTTATGGAGCAAGGATGCCTATATGATAGCTTATTGAGAGAAAATTTCGCAAGAGACATGTACTACGATGAGTAATGGAAAACCCATAGATTTTTACGTAAAAAACTATTACTACTAGGCTAGGATTGCAGGGAATTATCGGTGGATTCCCTTGCATTGCTGCTCGCCCATACTGACCCTAGCTCCAACCGCGGCACACGAATTTCCAGCACTCATCCACATTTTAAAGGTGGAAAGAAGATCAACTGACATGATAATACCTTTTTTGGCAGAGTTATCGATGAATTGAGTGAACTGGATAGAGAGAGAAGCATATGAGGCGAATTGCAGTGTGCATTTCAAATCCCTTGAAACATCAATATAACAAAGTTCAACAAAGAAAGTTTTATCCCTTCATACCTTCAGATCCATTTTTGGCCAGTTTTTTCCTTGATAATCTTATTCTAAGGCGCTATTTACTTAATGTTTGGTGGAGTTAACTTATAAGGAATAATTTAATGACACACAATGCGATGCTTTAAGATGAATATCAGATTAGTCGCTAATTTATTTGCAATTCAGGTAAGACACGACCAAGGCATGGTACAGAAGACTATACCCAGTGTCCAGTTAGTGAGAAAAATTGCAAATCGCGTATAAACGCCATGAGTTTTTGTGATTGGTTAATGTTAATTTATTCTCACAACTTTGCCAAAAATAAATGAGCTCTACTCCGATACTTAATTTTGCGCCTCAGCGGCTGAGAATTTAGGTTGAGATTCACGCAGCAATGACCGATAACAAAAGCCTATTACTAAAATTCAACCGTACCTAAATTTTCAAAAATACGAAGACTATATTTCACTCTTCACTTTAATATACGGTCTGATAACTCTGTGGCACTATTTGGCAATACGTACTAAATTTCAAATTTGATTATAAAATTATCTGCGAGCTGTTTACTGCGAGCTGTTGAGCGAATTGGGCGGAAAGATGAATCACAAATGCATCGAACGATCAGTATCATTAATGTTTTACAGGATATTATTGCTAAGTCTCTGAAAGAAATGGGAGAATGGAATTTTAATTACCCTCTATGTTCGTAAACGATATTCTCCTCAAACCGTTTACAGCAAGCTAATAAGGTTAACTAGTCAGATCATAGAATTTAAGCAGCCCAATGGCTTCACACATTTGACTATGGGAAGGATAAATGAGCAAATGTTCGGAAATGCAGAAAAATGATCTGTAGGTCAATATCAATACACTTGATAGATTGTACATCTAAGTTTGGTTTCGTCAAACTCTACCCACCCAAGAGTGAGATAAATGAGATAGAGTTAAATGAGATAGAGCGAATTACGAGAGTTGCAAATCTAAGATGGTCGTAACCTTGATATTCGAACTTCTTAGAACCCGGATTTATTTCTCGGTATGCTATCTAATATATTTTTGCTTTTGCTAAGACAAATGTCTAGCGTAATCAGTTTTTTATTAATATTAACACAGGTAGCTTATTTAAACTGTATTCAGTCTTCAACTGCAATGGTATTTAAATAGCATCGATTTAAAATGTTTGTGACGGTAAATGGGTCTTAATAAAATCGTAAACAGTGAGAACAGTGCGTGATTGTGAAAGGTGAAATACTTTAGAAGTATGAACTAGCCGCCTGAGCCAAGTAAAATCCGTCGGGTTCATAATTTTTTAATTCTCTAAATTTTTAACGTTCTTGGGAGGATTAAAAGTGACTGAAGAGCATAATCTTATTTTCTTAGAGTTTTTAGGTGATATTTTATGCTTCTAAGGGGGATTGTGGTGGCACGTGCAACATCTGACCCTCGCTGGGCACGCCAGTGATACTCACAGCTATAGCTGTGTTTTCTGGTATAAAAATCGAGTGCCCTATGACATAGTGGATATGGCGTGGTACCTCTTGGCCCATTTCAACATCTCTTGATGCAGAGGAAAAAATTAAATTAAAAATTAAAGTCATGTGAGACAACACTCCAAATTTTATCCATATATCCATTGACATCCACTTCAGAAAGTTCAAATTTACTGCCACATGACAGTTTAGATGGTTGTGACCAAATGTCATTTATCGTTTATCACACCTTTCTATCACTCTTCATACGCCATATCCCCATGAAGAATCGCAGATTACCCATTTTCATGCATAATCTTCCTCTATATCTTTCATTCATTCCCTTTCTCCCACGTTTTATCTCATTCTGATACAGGTCCTCGTTTCCACTGTTAAATGATGAGGTCTCATATCAGTCCCTATCTTTTACTCTCCAGAGAATTGTCAGCTTCCTTCCTCATAAGTGTTTGTTTATTCTTCTCTCATAGGTACATTTCCATCATTGTCCATCTTTTCGAGCCGTACAAATCTGCGCATATTTTGGGCTCAGCCTTTTCTTAAAGTCGCTATCTTAGATTTTCTACACTCATGTAAATCTAAAACTTTAACTTCTGCTCCTATTTACCTCACAAATATAATTAATGAATTGGTCTACAGTTTTTCATGCATGTAGAAGCAAGCAAAAAGTTAAAAAGAGATATCTAGTTAGAGATATCTAATTTACCTTACCATAATACTAAGTGTTCAAAAGAAACAAGTGAAATATTCACAGTGTAGAGTAAGAGCGTAAAAATCTAAATATATAGTTTTCCTAGTTATAGCTTGAATATATAGTTCTATAGTTTTCCTCCAATAAAGTCCTGAAAATTTGAAAAAAAAAACATTCATCGATGAGTTTTAGAGCGAAGGCTTCATCCGCAATGGCGACGCCAACGTTTGAGTGTTCGAGGGAATGAGAGTGAACAGCCTTGCGTCCACTGACTCATTTCAATATTGGCAACGCCACTGAGGCTGCCACATAACCTCTTTATCAGCTCACTGATTTTTCTTTTACAATTTATAGAGCTTAAATGCAGAAAAAGTATCACAACCTTGCAAAAGTTACGCGAAAAATTCGTCGTAGATTTTCACGCTCTAAGCAATGGGATGGATATTTTAATTGCTTGTTTTTTTGCACCATGTGTACGTATGTATTTCTATAAATATTAAAATCTGGGACACATTTATTTCCTTCTCGGGATAATTCATGAGCAACCATTAACGTGGGCTGAGTTTTATAATAAATTGATGCGAGAAATCGAATGGGATTCATTAGGAGAAAGACTCAATTTGTCGGCACTTGCCAGAGAAAACGGAAGAGTTATTAAAAATGGGCCATGGGAAATCTCATGAGGGTAATTAGGGCGGAGGACTGTAGGGCCTTGCGCCAAAATGCATTTTGATCCAACGACAATCACTGCGTTTACGATAAAAATCTGTAAATGGCTCTAAATGAATCATTTTGGCCATGTGCCGACCGAGCAGCGCGAAGAAATAGCGGAGATGCCGTGATACAATGGAACGAAGAGAGCAACGGTTCTCTCTGTCCTATGCCTACAACACGACAGCAGCACCACCGCGAAGGAACTACTTGAGACCGCGTCCAGCGAGGGAAATCCAAAAATACTGATTCTTTCTAGCAGTATATGATCAAGTTCTGTACTGTTTTTTGATTTTCAAATCATCATATTACGAATTACACATCATCGGTATAAATGCTTAAATTCATATTTTATTATATAATTTCATTTAGCATTATTACTCAACTCAAGCATTATTTAATATTCATAATGCTTGAAAATACTCAAGTGAGCCAATAAGATCGCTCTCTTTACAACTTTCTCTAACACTATGGAGGAAGCCACTTACTTAAAAAAATAATGAAGAGAAACAAAGTGTCTTGCGAGTAATTCACTAGAAATAATGACCGTTCCCTAATACGTTATAACCTGAATAAAGTATGATACTGCTCTGAGTCCTTGTCTTATCTTTACGGGATTCCAGTCTCACCGGCTGATTTTTGTTCAACACAACTTTCTTCCTTTCTTCGTTTCTTGATCCAGTTGGCAGCAAAAAGTTTTTGTCATTTTTCTAATCGCGTGGACCAACCATAGGTGCTGTAATGAGACATGTTAGCGGCTAAAAACGACTATACCTCAAGCGTGCACTCTAGTAATTTACGTTAACTAATGCACATCCCAATCTGGTTCGAAGCCCAAAATGGCGGACTCCTATCGTGACTCTGTTTCGATCAATCATGTCCTCAAGATAAAGAAAACCCTTACCCGGCTAGGTTAATTCAGATATGTATTTTCCTAGTAACCTGAAATATTCCTAAGGGAAGCACATTTGAGGTGCTTGGAAACTATAAAGCTCAATCATGCAATTCGAGAATTGCCCGCTAGAAGCACTCTTTACGACTTTTTGGTTAAAAAAGGATTTATTCAAAGGACAGGTCAGGGCATTTGCTGTAATCTGAAACACCTTGTGTGTTCCACAATGCATATGCTCTGTCAGTAGAAGAGGCGAAGATATAGTAGGTCCTTAGCAAAAATACTTCTTGGCCTGTCGTACTCCCATTCCTCATCTCGTAATTTATGAGGTTTAGAATGAAGTAGGACCATGCATCCATGATTCCATTTCATCAACAATCTCGTCCATAAAAGAAACCAGTCTTGTGGCTCGACAAAGGGGAAGACGAAGTCTAAATTAGTTCAGAAAATTTTAAATCAATATTTCAACTTTTCGCTGATTGAAAGAGAGTGAATGGTGGATGGAGAAGTAGCACTCTCTTGAGGTAGGAGGGGGAAAAGTTATCTGTACCAAATGATCAAGTTTTACTTGATTTCCTCAATTTCTTCCTCATAACTGTCCCGAGATAAGTAATGGAAATTATGACATAGTTCTCCAAAAGATCTCAGCCCTTAGCCGTATTACTCTAGCCTATCTGAAATGTGCTCAATCTGAAAACATTTTTAACCTTACCAGAGTGAGTCAAGTAATGAAAGAATTAGTACTCGGAGTGAATGAGCAAGATTTTTTTGGGACGATCACTCCATAGGATTAGAGGGAATAATTTTTATTGATTTCTACCTTAAGAGATTAAGTATTATAACCACGCCTGGGTAATTTAATATGATAATAATAACGAAGAAACATACATTTGTGAACTCACGCGTTGCTTAAATTTTTAATGCTTGTTAACCATCAAATCTTGGGTTTCTACGAGAGGTATTTTAGGTGGTTTTACACTAATCATTAGGGCACTATTCTCAAATATTTATGTAATCTAACCCTTGACAAAAAGACTCTCCTCTAGATTATGAGGTTGTTAACGGCATCTTCATTCTAGTTCAGCCCTCATTAAAATTCTTGACAAGACTGATGAAGCAGCACATATTTTCTTGAGGTTCTTCAAAGCTCAATCGTTGAAAAGAAGCTTTCAAGATTAGTGTTTACTCCGGCCGAAGAAAGAAACTACCAACGTAATATTTGCTTTCAAACCTTTTGAATTGCCCATAGCGCGCTCTTGGACTTTTTGGACTCGAAATTTTCTATATCATTCAATACGTCTAACACCGGCGATAGACTCCAGGAGGCTGAGCTTGGATTAAAAGTGAATTGGTGAAAAGCAAATTATTCTCGGAGACCATATTAATTATATTTAAATCACTATTCTCAAAACCACAAACCTAAGAGGATTTTAAATATTTCTCAATTTTAATCTGGCCATTATATGATGTACAAATGGATTTCCAGCAATATATAATATACGTATATCTGCAACGTCTTCTACTGCTGTATCCTGGATGAAAGCAACAAGCATTGCCAAAGTGCGTTGCAGGTAAGCATGCAAAATTCGCGTTGAGCAGAGGCAGAGTAGGAATCGAGAACCGTGGAATAACGATGACTTCCTGTGCAACGTCATTCAGATACTTATTGTTGAGGATGAATTTCAAAGAGAACTTAAGCAATAGTAAAGGGATGGTTGGACAACGAGGTGATTGTGGAGTATGGATGCTTGAGGATATGCTACCTTGGAAGCAGAGATAATGTGACGATTATATCAGAAACGTTAGTGTGAATGATGCTTGGATGAGTTTCTTCTGAAAGACTGAAAGGCGATGCATGGTGGAAGGAAGATGGTAATGTTGTGGTGAGTAAAAATAACGAGGTGTACAAGAGATTGGTCGCGGCTATACCTGAGAGCGTGCAAACAAGGCATGTGATGAATACAGAGAGAAAAAGAATGTAAAATCGTAGTGAAAAAGAACAAGGGAAAAATGCGAGCGGACGAGGCGATCAGGTGAAAGAGATAAAAGATTTTTGAAGTGTGAAACGTTATTTAGGAAGTGATTAAAAAAAGGTAATGCAAGGGCAGGGTAATGAATGTGATGAAGAACAAAAATGGTGAGATCGTGTGGGAAAAAAGCAGCTTCGGGGATGTTTGAGGGAGAATTCTGAAGAATAACACAATAATGGTGCAGGTAATGAGGAAGAATCATGCGAATTCCCCGCGAGTATGTTAACCAGCAAAAAAATAAGTGAGAACAAGATCGTAACTGCGTGAGATCATTGAAAAATGGGAAGGCTGCTGACGAAGATGGGATATCCTGTTAAATGCTGAAGTGTGGGTGCAAATTACTCTTAAGTCGCTCGTGGTAATGGTGCAATTTATGTGAAAAACTCACAGGGGAAAAATTATTTGTCTCGACTGGGAATCGAACAAGATCCCTCGATTTTGCGCTGGGTACTTTAGCCAAATAAGCCACCCTGGCGTCCTCTTCCAATGTGACAATTGTGTGAACACTAGCGGGTGACTCTGTTAAAGTTACTGCGCGGCTAGTTCCGTAGTTCTTTGAAAATGTGCTATTTTATAATTAAAAGCTTCTGTAGTTCCACCCAATTGGAAGGAGGCGATCATAGTTCCATTGAACAAAGGGGAGAGTGGAAAGACTGGATGTCAAATTAAAGATTAAAGATTAAGGAGATGATAAACAACGATTTACTAAACCAGTTTTTAGCTTTTGTTGACAATGAATCCTTGCCAATATTAGAAATATATATGATTGTTATTTGGTATTGTGATTGGCCCAGTATCACTCGCGCCGCGAATTTTGCTGGAAAATAAATACTGTGAACTCCAAAAGCTTATTTACTTCCGAAGAGACTATCTGATATTTGAGATTCTGCTGGAAATGCTCAGTGTCGCCACGTACAAAAGTATAATTTAAAGTCAAAATCGTGGATAGCTATCATTTAGTGAGTGAATTATTGTTTGAGAAAACATGTATTAAATTGTATAATACGTTCTTTGATTATTATGGTAATAATGTTACAATCACAGATGAATGCCTCCAATGCCTTTTCTTTATAAAAATGGATAGTTGTTGCTTAATTAAAGTACAGTCATTGATTTCTGCATAGATCGATATTAGATATACTTACCTCGTTTCTTTTGAGTATAACGTTTTTATGAAAAACAGATGTTTTTTATTTCATTGGTAGTTCTCAAATTTTTTTCAACAAATGTCCAATTATTTTCCCAAATAATTATGCTGTTTTCGCTGATATTACGTTTGCTGGAATTTTATCCGGGACACTCACTTCATTGTTCAATTTACTGCGTTACTAGTAACATGATAAGGAATTGATTTCCTCGGATGACAAACAAGGGAAAAGAATAATCAAAAATACATGCTTAACTTATTATCTCCATTCATTTTTCACATGCACTCTGTTTGGATGGCCATTCAAGGTCGGATAAAGATAAAGATGGTGGGAGTGTAAATACAAAAGGAGCCATAACTTACCAAATTTGGGATTCAATATTCGTACCTGTTTTTTATCAGTGGTTTATGATTAAATATAAAGGTAAAAAAACAGACGTAGATTTCCACTGCATATAATTTTATTTCACTACTAGTTTTGACTTACTCCGTCATTTTAAAGTGACGGGATTCAGCTTACATGCATCCTACATAGCAAGGAGATGGAAGCTGTTACTTTCCGAGAGACAAGTGTTTCATGATACTTAACCACCCACTCAAAACCCAAACTTCCCCTTGCACTCCTTCCTATCTCCGTTCCGCTGCTGCCAAAGTGGACCTTCGTGGCCGAAGTATTAAGGGGATTCCCTCTTGTTTCCCTCTCTATGGCCCATACCAATTGAGTGCTTATTTCTCGGTGTCTGAAGGGATAATTCTCGCCTCTTTGTATCGCTCTCAACGGAGAGGGTCGCAAGACAAATCGCCAATTGGATTCTTCTTGATTTCGAATGCCCACTCAGATTACAATTTAATGTTTATCAAATTTGGTGTCAATATTAAAATCTTATTTAGAAGTACGGAGATGGCCAGGAGGGAATCCTCGGAGCGGTAGAGAGGGCAAACAATGACAAATGTTTGGAAAAAACACGGTAAATATCTATATAAGGGGAAGATATTTAATAAAGAAGCGAATGTATAAAATAGCTATATGACTGAAGTAACATATCTGTTAGCTTAGATAGCTATAAATTAGAAAGGAACTCAAAAATAAAAGATGACAACTTTTACTAAAACCACTAGATTAATTAAAAAACGACCCAGGTTTCGATGTGCATTCACATCATCTTCTCTTCCCCCCCTCTCCCCACCTGGTAATATTTACTATATCATGCCTGCACATCGACCTTCATTTACCTGGAGATGATGTGGAAAAAAAACCTGAAGATGATGTGAATGCACATCGAAACCTGAGTCGTTTTTTAATAAATCTAGTGGTTTTAGTAAAAGTTGTCATCTTTTATTTTTCAATGATGGAATACCACCAAGTGAAACTGAATAAAGTGAGTGATAGAAAAGAACTATAGTAAATGAACACATAGGACCGAGGACACTGGGAAGCGAAAACGCTGTAGGATAGACGACATCCCTTAGCATTTACTGCAGAAATAAGAAAATTACTCGACATGAACATTCTTCAAGTAAATTGATTGGTTGTATGAGAAGACAAGATGAGGGTAGTAGGGACTAATTGTAACGCGCTACTGTAGCAGCTACTTTTTATCATAGCTGTAGCGCGCTAATATTTTTTTAAGAATAGCTGCCAAATGATGGAGCAGCGAACTACGAACATTTTCGTAGTTCGCTGCTCTTTTCAATGGCTAATTTTCCTAATCACGCGGATAAGCACGAGATCGAATGTTGCCATTGCGTTAGTGCTGACGATCGGAAGAGTATTCATTCCATTCTCAATAGCAGCCGTAACTCAATTTTTTTGCTTTCCAAATCTAATGAATCACTATTTTCCTTGGGATGCACCTTTTTAGCAACAGTTTTTTCTCCCCTAAAATAGTTCTCGGTGTACCAGAAATACTTTTATTCATCGCATTATCCCGTTTTTCATTATTTGCTCCTCTTCCATCTTCTTTTTTCCCCGAGGGAGAGTGGTATAACCCCAAAGAGGGGGTCGTGAAGAGTGGAATCGTAAACCGCGTCCTGAACACCTCCACTTTTCGTGGAAACCTAACCGCACGAGGCAGCTTAGATGACGAGTGAATGCTCATACTTGAGTTTACTCGCTTACAAGGCAAGTAATACGCTTAAGAGTGGGGTGAAACCATTTTCCCCTCCATTCTCATTTCTTTTATCGGATTTTCGATTGGACGATGAGCGAAGGTCAAAACTTCTCCCATTTCCCATCGAGGAAAACATCAAACGAATTGAAATAGGTGGAACGGTTTCGTATGGCGAAAGCAGTAGTGTGGACTTCCCATTTAACCCGGCGCACAGTGGGCGGAAATAAATAACAAAATGTTGGCCTAAGCCTCCTATTTTTATTTATTTATCGGTGCTACATAGATTTCCTCCAATATTGCGCAGTTTATATAAATGCAGCCAATTTATAAACCTGTACAATATCTGTAGGAGAAGGAAATATCGTGACAAAGAACCTACAAGGGTGGCCTTGGTTTGAATCATTATCATTGGTCGTTCAATCCTAATATCGGTTGACTTCAACCCTCCACCCTTCTCCATCTAATACTAAGTCTCTTACTTCCTGGTAGCTCTTCCTCTGTACTTTCCCCTTTATTTGGTGCACTAACTTATTCCTGGGTCTTCCTCTGGGGACTTTTCCCTTCATTTGACATTCAATTATGATCTTCATAAACCCACCGTGTCTCAAGGTTTATCCAATCCATCTGGTTCTCCTTTTCTGTATGGTGTTCCACATGGTTCTATCCTCTTCAACTCTTCTGCAAACTTCATCATTTCTTATTTTGTCCGTCCAATTCATTTTCAGCATCCTCCGCCAGCACTAGGTAAAGAAGGCTTCTAGTCTTCTCTGGTCAGCTTTTTCAATAGTCCATGATTCCGAGCCATTGAGTGCCACGCCCCTCATGAATTTTTTCACATTCTGTTTCCTGGTTCGTAGGCCTATTTTCTTTGATCACAGCAGTTGTCTTTTTCCCATGAACGCCTTCTTAGCTTCCCTCCCTCTTACTTCCCTCAATGTCTGTTGTACTTCTTCCGTCCCACGTGATGGTACCTCCGAGATAGGTGAAGGAATCCATTAGCTCAAATTTCTCTCCTCTCAGGCGACTTATGCATTCATATTTTCTCTTCCGTATATTATTTATTTTCAAGTTGTATTCTTGGAGAACTTGATCCATTACGTTTAGTGACCTTTGAAGATCATCGCGATTTCCAGCTGTGACTGCGATATCATCTGCGAAGCAGAGCATTTTTATTTCTTCTCCGTTTATCTTTATCCCGCTCAGTCCAATTTCTTGTGCTTCTCTCGCGGCCTCTTCCAAGTACATGTTGAACAGTGCTGATAGGAGGTTGCTTGTTTTACTCCTAATTTTAGTTTCTATTTGACTTGCTTGCTCTAATTTCTCTCCTCTCAGTGTAATTTCTGTATTCAGTTTTTCTCTTCCACTTTACGATTTAAATCATATGACTTTAACAATATTTTTACTCTTCATTCATCTCTAAGCCAAATTACTTCCTCTTAACTCCTTTAATATCTTGTATGGACTCTCTTTATCCAATAGCCGTGCTTCAAGGTAGGCGATGCAGTTATTCCAGTATTGTATTTGCCCCAGGACGTTTTAAAGCTGCTGGAAACTGAAAATTGGCAAAAACTGCCGACAATTATTTGCTGAAATTCAAACATGGCGGGTGAATTTTTTTGAAGAAATTGCCATGAGAAAAAATGGAGTCTGACTCTTGGTTGTGGCTTCTTTGAAGTCCTCTTCTCCCTTGCGTTGCCATCTTTGATGGACCGCAAGGGCCTAAGATCTAGTTACCTTGTATCCACCAAAAATTGCCATGGGAATTAGGAAGCCTGGATAGCGTAGTGGTCCGGCAAACCATAGGTTCGTGGTTCGATTCCCGGTCCAGGCCGATTTTTTTCTCATGGCAATTTCTTCAAAATTATTTGCTGGAAAAGTTAAACTTTTCACTTATTTTGCATTTGATATATTTTATACGTGCAGAAATTCCTGGAGGAAGAGCGATTCAGTATCAGAAATACATGGAGTAAATGGGGCGAATCTAGCCTTGATGCCCCTTCTAGGGAAGCGGGTACAAAATAACAAGCCCACACACATTGGATTCATTGACTCACGGGAATGATGCGACAACTGACAACTGCATATTCTATCTCCTCCTTTGGTATCTCTGCCTTGCCATCCTTGTCGTCCTTAAATCGCTCTATCTCTCGATGAGCCACCGACCCACCTGGAACCCTCCTTCCAAGTCTGTCTCCCTCCCCGTCCCCAACTCGTCTCGAGTCTAACCGGTGTTTCAAATAAGGAAACCTTGTTTCCCTCCCGCTCAAACTCAGTACCATGGATCAGGAATGCGGGAGGACTTTTCAAGAATTCGATTCCCCGGGTCTCAAGGTAGTTTGGGCGAGATATTTCCCCAGTCACAATGGAAACAAGATTCGAATTTTTCGTTTTAACTTCAGCATCTGCAAAAAGCATGAGATAAATATTAATGGTGCAATGATACACATGTATGTGACTGAAATTCTCAAGAATTAAATAAAATACCCATGCATGTCTTTAACTTGATTAATTTTTTTCGCATGGTACATTTAAAACTCCTTCGCAGTGAGAGGCTTTATGTGATACTGAAAAAAATACTACGGTGAGTATATTTAATTTGAAAAATAAACGAGAAAACATACAAACTACACACTGTGTAATTTCTTAAGAGATCTAGGAGTTAGAAATTTCTCGGAAAGTAGTGTGGTAGTAGTGGCTAACATTTGTTGCCTTAGCAAGTAGTGGCTTAGGAAGTAGAGGCTAACATTTAGGCACCTCTGTAAGGGTGAAATATTTATCTTCACAATGTGACCAAATTCATTGAATAATAGGCGAATTGCTCAAACTACTTTAATAAGACCGAAGTACTGTCCGTTTTCTTTTCGATTTCCAACCCCCCGACCTCCATTCATACATTGCTGCATGAATGTTACTACCTTGCTATGCAGTTTGAACGTTTTTAATCCTAAGTTTCCCTTTTATATTAACATGAATCATGATTAAAAGACGGTCTTCTTATGTTAAAAAAAAAGTCGAAGAACTGGACATGATCTTTTGCGGAGAATAACTGCACCAGTTAGGGCCCAGTGGAATTACGACAAAGTGGACAACAGCAAAACAAAATACCAAAGAAGTCCAAAAATGTATTAATCCACTACGGAACCCTAAGGCCAGCGTACCACAAGTGAATTGAAGATTTTAAAAATAATTTTGACTCTAAACCAACTAATTACATTTTTATACCTGAATAAAACTCGGTAAAGAACCCTGGGGCACGGGAAGGTACTGGGGGTCACCTGGCCTCATCCGACCCAGGTAAAATAAAAAACAAGTCAAGTCCTGTCGCCGCTTCCTAACCCATCCTCCAACTTCCTCCTACCTAGTCCTCTCCTCTTCCATGGAGAAGGCTGGGCTGCAGCTATCTCAAAATGCGAACATCGTTTTCGTACGAGTATACTTTTGTTGTGGCGATACAATATATCCCCCAATAGGTGGATACTCATGCAGAGGAACATGGCGTCCCGGTGGCGATCCATATTTCTGCCGGCCCAGTGCGCCAGTAGACCGCCCAACCTCCTAGTGAAGGGTGGCAGGCAACGGTATGCTGTATCTCAAAATAATCCTTTCTGAGGGGATCCTAGCTCGGGTAGAGCTGTGAAAGCGGGCCTAGAGTATAAATAGGCGTATCGGTTTCTCTGGTGGCATACTGGCGAAAACGTGCTAAAACTGATCGGTGGAGCGCCGTAACCGTTGACTGGGAAAGCTGCTCGTGACGCGGGTGCTGCTAAGGCTAATAACCTCCACTGCAACATACAGCGAGGCGTCTGAAAATAGCCTCGGACTGCCGGAGCCACGGATACCGGCGAACGCTGCTAATGGTTGGCCATTCGAGACGGATGTGGCGATGCAAAGTGAACAATCGATATGAGAGGTGTGTATGCAAATGAGAATGATTATATGAGTGGAATATCAGTTGAATGGTTCACGTGTTTGTGAAACCAAGCCCATTGGCCGGGATGTGGTTCCAGCTGTGTTCAGATCAGAAGTTTACGACAGTGTGCAGGGTAGTCCATGTTCAGGTTTGAACATAACTGAGAAGGATCAGTAGCTGAAGTTCGTTGAACGTTTTTACATTACTTAGGGCTCTTCAAACATTGTCATTCCTTGTATATGCATGGGACGTTTCAAGCGACACGTAACTAGATATGCGATGCTCTTAAGTGTTGACTACATGTTTAAGGACCATCATGGAATGCAAGGGTATATCCATTTGGTAGGTAACTTTTTTAAAATAGTAAAAATTTCAATGCTGATATTATTTGATTTTTATAAATTTCCTTGGGACGGCAATGTTCCAGAACATTATCATTCAACCTGCTGTAAGTGAGCCGATTATTGCTTCGTTGAATTTATTTAATGTTTGAAAATTAAATTTTTAAGTTTTAAGTTTGCAGAGTAAATGCCACTTTGATAATTGATAAAATCTAATCGTGTAAAAATGAGCGCATGCAAGGAAAGAGTCATCCAGTGAGAGTAAATTTTCCTAATAGCTGAAATTCGCGGAGAGTGTGGTAAACCTGGGAGCCATCTTTCCAGCCTCGAGTGCATCTTCCTGAGAGCTGATGGCAGAACTCAGACCGCTAGTGGGAGAGGAAGCAGCGGGCTACTCGCCATTGCCCTGTGAGGATTCACTCAGTTGTAAAGAATGATTTTGTATTTTAGTGATTTCTCGTTTCAACTTACCATTAAACTGCATCAATTACTACCGAAGTACTACAGCTGTGTCTGATAAGGAAGTACACTACGAGTAGTTTATTTCTTCAAGTTTATGCTGATATTAATGTATTCTAGTTTTAGTGAGATTGTTTGCCTTGAATATGTTTTTCTTGCAACTTCCAGTGGTGTGAGATCAGGTATGACAGATGGGGCAGTACCTGGTTTTAGGCAGTCTGCAATAATTAACTAATAGGTATTGATAACATTATTTTTATTATAGAATACGTGAGGGATGAGGGAGGGACGTGAGGGAGGAGTGTCATCATTTGAAATAAACTTAAGTCATCGTGCACGCGTGCGTAAGTTTTTACTTTGAGAGCTTTAATTCCACGCCTCAACCTGCTCAACGCCAAGAGCCATCAGAAAATCCCATTTTCTGTGTTTCTCCGGGTAACATCACCACACTACGGCAGCAAGAGTACTAAATACAACGACAAAAGAACAGGAAAACCTACTTTTCGAACTTCTTTTCGCTACAATCTGGAGTTTCAGGCTGTGATGTAAGAAAAAAAGGCATGAAAGTCATCGATTGGGAAAAGGAAACTTAGAGAAAGTACAAAGTTAAATAAAGCAAGGTAGATAAAAAATTGTATGAATCAAGAGAAACATAGAGATAAAAGGCAAATACGCGAAAACTATTTTTTTCATGACAATCACAGAACAAAAAGTTATATCTAGCGAAGATGAGGGGCTTGACGGAGACACTGCCTGTACTTTCTCCGATCACTATTACTCCAATTCAAAGGACAAGAAGATTGGATTCTGTCCACGGTGCACATAGGGTGGACACACGAAGCGTGTGGTGCTTTGGTGGGAAAGAATGACTTTATTTGGGATCTTTGCAAGCCTTGGTAACAAAAGAAAAAAAACAAGAATTGTTAAATACTTTTATAAAATAGGAAAAACGAGATAAATTTTTACCATGATTAATAATTTTTGGCAAAAATATCGTCAAATTGTTATTTATTTAATTAATATGACCAGTATCTTATTTTGCCTGAGACAGTGACAAAATAAAATAATATTTTTTTTTATTTCTCGTCAATTTTCCTAGTGCACCCAGATGAATCCCACCCGTCGGGTTAAACCGGGAGATAGGACTTTTTTAAATAAATGTTACTACACAAACTTAAAGTCCCCATTTTTATCGATGCCAATATTATGAAACAAAGCTCTTTAAAGATTATTTACGAAGGTTATCATAGTTTTCTGAAAAAAAACTTAGCTTCAGGTTGCCGCCAAAGTTTAGCCACCCAATTGTTCCCCACTTTTCCCGTCTTCAGGTACACCCGACTAAAACCCCAACTGGGCTCTTAGGTTTCTTAAGGATTCTAAGCAAGAGACTCATCGGAACGTCGGCTATGGCAAGTCTAACCCAGTGCCCCTGCAATAAGACTTCGTTAGTACGATCCACCCGGAAAGTCTATGGACTTCCTTGGAACACGAATTATTTATGTGCATACGCTTTAGCTTTATTTATAAGTCTATTTATAAGTATATTTATAAGTTTATTTATAAGTATAGATTTATATATATGTATTGAGGAGGAAGATTTGTACAGGAGGGGCGGCGAGGGGAAGGAGCAGGTAGGAGGGGTGGGGAAGAGGGGGGAGGGAAGGAGCCAAAGACCTATTTGGGAAAAAGGAAACAACGTAGCGAAAAGTGGGGGGAAATTTATGGAAACTGTTGAGGCCAGGTGGACAGAGGGCGTTAAAAAACCGGATGCAACTTTGCTCTAAGGTCTTCAAACTAATTATAGTGGCTGAAGGCGGGAGGGATGCCAGAATGGCTACATCAAACTTTACATTGTAGGAGGCAGCATGTGTGGGGATAGAGAACACAGAGACACCTTTGAGACTTCGGTCAACATCAAGCCCTCAAATAAAAAACTATATTTGCATTACAACAGCTGCCATCCCAAACACACAAAGCACTCAATTCCTTCTTCGCTGTCGATCCGTGGCCACCGGATTTGTAATTAAAAAAAAACTTCATGAATACCTTGAAAAGCTTCACAGTTCTTTATCCAATAGAAATTATCCCGAGCCACTTCTAAAACAACCTATTTTGCCCTCCTCTGCTAATTTCACTCCACGTAGAAAAGACACCCCCCTGGACGCCCCAAACCTTCACATCACATACTTTCCTGGCGTCCAAAAACTCAAGACCATCCTCAAAGACGAATTCCCAATTTTAGATACTAACAGATCGACAGCCAATCTCCTACCCAAATGCCCCACAGTATACTTCAGACGTCCACCTAACCTAGCCAACCTTCTCCGCTCCAATTCTTCACTGGAGGGTAGATTGAATTACACTCCCCGTCCTACCACACAGAGATGCAACAAGCCACGGTGCAAAACGTGCAACATGTTCCGCTCCCTATCCTCTTTTCAGAGTCCCAACACTGAGACGCCGTTCGACATCAAAGCCTCCGGCTCTTGCGACTCCCACAACTTGGAGTATGTTTTACAATGCAAAATATATCCCTCTTTTTATGTTGGCGAATGCATTACGCCACTCAATATTGGAATGAACAACCATCGGTGCACTTGTAAGACTCGTCTTCCACTTTCCCCGGCCCTACTCATGTGCGGAAACATGTCTTGTCTTTTGACAAGTGCTTCGAGGTGGCAATATGGCTCTCCCTTTCCCCGGACGCCCCGTTAATTGAAGTACGCCAGAAGGGACTGGCTTTAATCTGGTTACTGAAATCTACGCCGCGCCCGGATTAAATAAAATACATTAACTCCAAGCTTCCCGTTATTTTCCGTTTAAACCCCCCCCCCCTCCAATCCACCCTCACTTCGGAACTCCACTTGGACCTTTCCGCTCTCTTCTGCTCGGACACGAGCTAGTAAAAATTCCCTTTTCAAGAACCGTTCCTCAACCGCCTGAAAAAAACCCCTTCCCCTATCCTAAGGGAATACGAAATGTGTGTATATATATTTGTTTTCCACGAATTCCCACTTTTTCAGGGCGTTTGTCAACGCTTAGTCTTACTAGGTATACACAATTCAGCTGGAAAGGAATGGAAAGATGAGGGGAGTAGGACACAATGGAAAATTATAGCTAAGTATATATACATGAATTTATTATACGTACAGTGACCCTACGTTCCATTTTTGCCAACACTTTTTTGGCGCTTGTCTAGCAATACAAAATATAAATTGTAAATTTCTACCGTACTTAAAATTTTTCTATTTCCATAAAATTGAAACCTCCCTAACTAATGGAGCACGTATATTTAGGTATTAATTACATACAAATTCAATGGCTTCAATGGCAAATCTTTTGGTTTTAGCGCCATGCTGTCACGAAGTCTTACGCGTCTAGTTCATTGAAATATTCGTTTTCTTTAGACATTTCCTAATTCTTACTTATTCATTCATTCCATTTATTCTCCGAAAAATTTCACCGACTGAGATTAAATTCAATCAATTGGAGATATTATTCGCAGACACGTAAGGCACAGGTAAGTATTTCAGATTATATGTACCTAAATATGGTGTTTATCCGACCAGTAATTGTTTTAATTCACGATCGCAACGTAATACAATCATTGCGATAGATCTGATGTTATGCCGGTCAGTAAAACTTGCCACGGGTATTTTTTTTCTTCTCAGACTTCAGTCAAGGTAGCCGACGCACACCTGCGCGACTAAACCTCGTACGAGTCCGAATCCTCCACCCCAAGCTGTCCTAGGTGCAAATGTTTTACGAGAATTAGAAGAGAACTTATAGTCCTCGTACGACACACGCGCCTAGGTCTAATTTAGAAGTCGCTTCTCGAATTTCGTATTCCCTTAGGTCTGCGTACTCCATCAGCCCGCTCTCGAAGTAAGCTAGTCAAGGTCTCCGACCACCCCTATATTCAGACGCATGATTCCACCGACACTTCCTACCGCCTCTTCCTTAGCAGTGGCATACTTAACAAATTGATAATCCATCCAACTACGTTGTTTTTGTTACCTCCTATGCTGACATGGGATGCTAAATATGATATGCTTCATACACGCTATGGTTTCTCGCAAGGCATGGCCTCATATGAGACTTACATACGTTTTGAGATACAATCCTGACCGCAATTATCTACAAAAAGTTTAAGAAAAAGTCTCTTTCTTTTATATTTCCTTTTTTATTGCCATTCTAATTTTTCTAACGGGCAAAAATGTCAGGAGGGTCATCTTCTGGTTCCAAGAACTGCATCAACACTTCGGCTCATTGCAGCGCGATTTGAAAAGTAACTCGTTTTCCATCGATTGCTCCTTCCTCATCACTATTATGGTCATTCACTCGCCCAGAATATGTGATTGCAGTTTTAGTGTCGGAGTTGACACCATCGTCAAGAAGAATATTATTCCTAACCATTCATCGTCATAATTAGGCCCATCAGAACGATGCTAGGCAGGATCTCTCTAGGATGCCCTTCCAATCATCCTCAGCTTCTGGTAAATACCTAACACGATGCACTTTCTCTTTCCAGAAGAACTAGACTTTTTGAATCGATTACTTCCCCAAAGGAAAAAGTAAATACAAAACGGCCGCGGAAGCTCGCTCGCCTGGTTCACGAAAACACATAGCAGTGATCCAGGGGATTCACCATGATGCGGTACCGTCATGTGCGTAATCGAATAGCTTTTCCTAAAAGAGCAATTCATATGCGAACCTGAGCAAAGGCTATTGAAAAGTCTTTCGTGAAATTCTGGAAAAACTCGTAGGTGGGGAGGGAAACAGCGAGCCGGGGAGGGGGGTGTTGAGGGACTGATCGTCGGATAACCCGACAATCAGTTGATCCTGCTTAGGATAATCGGCGCTCCACTGTTCATATTAAGAAAGCTATGAAGACATATGTTACAGATTTTTTGGTAAGGATTTGAATCACAAAATAGCGCAAATATTCGAGTTTTCGAACCTTTCCCCATATTCTTAAGTTCCATCTCTACTTGGCATGTTGAAGAAGTCTTGTGGCAGGTTTCGAAACTCACCCCCTCATACATACATTTCTACGCTGACACTATCCTAAGCTATTAAGTAGGTGACTTCAATTATATATCGTTGGGAACACACATACAAAACATATGCGGCACAGCATTAAAGAAACTTAAGTTTTGTCAAGCGTATTAAAGGAAGATCCTCGAATGAAAAAGTGAATGAGAGATGCTACTTCCCTCAGATTAGGCCACACCTAGAATATGCCGCGAGCATTTGGGACCCTAGTCATAAAGATTTAACCAAAAAATTGATAAAATACAAAGAAAATCTGCACGCTTCGTTAAAAACTGCTTCGAGCGAATATATAATGTCTCACAGCTTTTAGAGGGATTAAGGTGGGAGCCCCTAGAGACTCGGAGGCTACACGCTAGGCTTAGGTTGCTTGAGAAATTCAGAACTGATATTTTTCAGAGTGATACAGAGAATGTTATCAAGACGCGTCATTACATCTCTAGGTCTGACAGAAGGGATAAAATAAGAGATACACTGCCTAACAGATAGGTACGAAAACTCGTTCTTTCCGCGGACAATAAAGACTGAGCTCCACTAAATACGCGTCACCATTTCACCTGCCAAAACCTCACATATCAACACCGCTGGTGAACTAACACCCCCTGCCACACGCCCATGCGGCGGCTCGCAGGGTAGTATGTACAATTGTGGTTTAGAAGAAGTGCATCTAGTAGGACTCCACAGCGATGATTTTCCCAATTCTTTGCTGGAATGGGAATGACACGAAAGTAAAATTGCCCGCTCTCCACGAGAAATGGAAGATCTGTTTAGCTCCAGGAGAAACGGACCTGTTAGGCAGGTCAGAAATCTTGAGTCCTTCATTATTCCGGAAAACTTAGCCCTTTTTTAATCCCGTCCCATGATTTAATGCAGGGGTGGCCAACCAAAATGATCTTGCGGGCCACTTTGAAAATGCTTCATAACTCCGCGGGCCGCATATAAAATTATACCTATATCCCCATATTAGATTTAGACCCACTATAGACATTTTTTTGGGGTGAAAAATTGAAATATAATGAGTTATTATTATTGTGTTAAAGTTATTGTATTAAAATGTGATGAACCTCGTGGGCAGGAAAAATGTTCAAGGCTGGCCGCATGCGGCCCGCGGGTTGGCCACCCCTGATTTAATGTTTAGGCAGCAGAGGAACGCTCACTCCCGGAAAGTGAAAAAAACCCACCCACGACCACAGGATTAGCATGCTTGACTAGGGCACTCAACCTCATTCCTACTGAGGCCAAATACTATTTATCATGCTGCCAACCCTGAGGTCTAATGGCCGTGTGGATGCAACTCCTCCCACCAAGCCAGTTGTGTAGGGATCGTCTCTCAGGGTGGCTACGGATATCCAATTTTCATTACCCTGACTTTTCCCTGTTAGATTTACCAATTTCCCTGACCGATCGCCAAAAGGTCACCAATAATTGGAATATTTTTTCAGATAAATTAAATTTTCTGCGGCAGCTTTAAATTTTCTAATCATCGTCTCGTATTTTTAGAACTGCAAGCATGCATTTACTGTAAGCAAGTGTGCTCTAACTCATTCTCGACCTGAGTTTCGGAAGTTAAAAAAAACTCCCGGTAAAATTTTCCGAACAACATAGCCTCGGATTCCTTGTGACGAGCGTAATACATTGAAACGTGCCTCACAGGGCCGGGAGGTGCGGAGGAGTTTTTATTAAACGCAGACACAAAAAAACCAGGTTGGAAAAACAAAGTAATTTATTTACTAGAAAACGAAACACAAAAACGGTCGTTAACAATAATCCCCCCCCCCCCCGAATTGTGACCTGGCTAAAAAAAAAGGGGCAGACTCGGGATAAGAGGAGCTAGGAATTTTAGGGTATGGTATACCTTGGCTGCGTGAGGTAGCGGTGGTCTTCAAAAGGTGCCGTGCGTCCGTCTCTCGGGGGAGGCTGTAATAGCCGTCGAACACTCGACGCGAGCCTCAGCAAAGTAATGCCCGACGCTCGCGGGACAACGATCCTATTTATACCTGGGGCCCATTTGCCACCAGGTATGATCGGCCCCTCTTGACCGGGTCCCGGTCCTCAGCCAAGCGCAGCTCGGGAACCGAACTCGTGGGCTGCAACGTGCCCTCGAAGCGTCAATGCTCCAGCGTCCCGCAGTTCACAACTCGACGCGGCCCTCGCTGCGTCCCTCGTCAATCCATGAACCGAGCGATCCACCGCTCCCTCAGTGTGAGGCACGGCTCAACATTGTGACCATGATTTTTAACACAACTAGGCAAATATCGCAATAAGGATATACAAAAGGGATACATTGTACGTCTGATTCACAACAAAATGACTAAGATTCACAACTGAACACTCCACGTAATGATGGGGCTTATTCCATGCACGTCAGCGACGGACTTGTTGTAGTTGGTGAAATAAAGGGCGGGAAAGACTTGCCGATAAACGTGATGGTAGAAAAATAACGAGGATTCCTATTCCAGTTTCTACTGATTGTTACGAGAATTCCCTGACTTTTTCCAGAAATTCAAAATTCCCAGACAATTCCAGGTTTTCCCTGACGATCCCCACCCAGTCTCTCCTCCGCTACGCCATCATCCACTGTCCCTGCCTCATGGGACGCCCACATTGCTTCAAATGCAGGGATTTCTGGAACGACAACCACATAAAATGCACACACCTTTTTCCAACATACATTCACATCTCTTCCTTGCTGGCCTCAGCTTCCATTTCATCCCAATTCTTACTTATTTCTTTTTACTTTTAACCACTTGCTCCGGTTACTCCTTGTAAAAGTGTCTTCAAAAGAGCTTCAAGGCCTAAACTCTTTGAAGTCCCACAAGGGCTTTTGGATCCTTGTTTAACTAGTGTACAAATGATTATCCCACAATCATGACCTCAACAGGGACGATTTACTTATTTGGTGACAGACATTAGCCAGGAAACATTCGATTATCAAGCTATGCTGTCCAAAGCAAATAAGTCACAAATATTAAAGGCGGGCAAAGCATGAATAGAAAACATCAGGAAAAATATGTATGGACAACTCTTTAAAAAAAGTAAGGGCATAATTTCACAGAGAAAAATCATTTGACTTGATGGGGACTCAAAACCCTAAAACAGCAGCACAAAAATATCCCATCAGTGTGTCGACAATTCCTGTCTGTTATTTGTCCCTTTTCTTTAGATGGGATTTTTTTCATTTGAGGAGAGGTTCCACTGTAGCTCAAATTACTTTTTACATCATTCAGACACCATTAATAATTTCCAGTTCAGATCATTTAAAGATACATGGCCTGACTCAGAACAAAAAATCTTGTGCAAATCACATAATTTCAAGCATTTTTTATGTAAATACCTGCAAATAAAATCCTAAAGAAAACATTCATCACCTCTCATTCTGGCGGGTTTTAGATAAGAGTGCTGGCATAAAGGAGGTGAAGAAGTTGTTGCAAATAATACTCCTTACTTTCCTTTGGTGAGAGCCAGCACTTCTTTCTTATTACCTCACCAAGATGTTGAGAACAAAGGTGAGTATCATTCAAGAAGATAGTCATGATGTATTTAGAATCTTTATCGATGGCCATCCAGAACCTTTGCTCACATTCGTCAATCTAAGAAGCCATTAATTGAATGAATTAATGTCTACATTTGGAGGGGGTCAACAATTAGTCTGCAGAAATATATGAATCAGAAATATTAAGCCTTTGGCAGTTAGAAATAAATCTAGTCCATGCCTCTGATATCAGAGCATATGTGCCATCTACCAAGCAAGGTGATTTGACAAAAAATTCAGAGCCTCATCATTTCCCTAACCTTATCACATAATATCACAGATTTACGAAATAGCACACCCCTTTTCTCAGACCATGAAATATCCACCTCTACCCATCACATACAGGAGATGCAGAAACTCGCTGAGCTCTCTCAATGGCATAGACCAATCGAGTATCCGAACACCTTAACACTCTCTGATTCAGAGCACTTCTGCATTCTTTTTAGAGTATACCATCCAGGAATTAATGCCAGGTACCTGTGGCAAAACTGGTGAAGACGTCTTTTTTCATAGGGAGAGAGACCTCTATTTTCCTAAACAATATTTACCTATCCACATCTTCTGATGGATGACATTTATAACAGCTAATTTGCACTTAGTGTCATTGGGAGCCTCAAACTCTGTGTCAAATGTCAACATAATTGAGGTATTCTCATTTACCTGATCCTCGCTCTTTTTTGTTTCTGATTTGCTTCAGGGTCACCTGAAACCTGACCATTGCCATGAACATCGCTAGCCTCAACACTGCCTGCAGCATGGTCTAACAAAATGCCACTGGGACATGTACTTCAAAATCTCTTTTGAGAAGACTATCACCAGCACCACCTCTAAGATGAGACGTACAACTAGCGGCATACAGTTTCCATCTTCCCCTTCTGATTTATCCTCCTGATAAGCCATAATTGCCTTGATCATGAGATCGGGACGATGATCCATTCTCCACTACTTTTTGCTTACATTTCTTTATCATCTAGAGACCCATTCGGCATGTATAGATGTGGATCGTAGACAGAATGTGCAATCAAATGAGTAGGGTGGGCGAATGGGATATATATATACGAGTGGCTTGACACCATATCAGGATTTGAGTAGTGACTCACTGACATGGTGCAACTATCAGATGCCAGCCCGGCACATTGTTACAAATAAGGTAAGAGTATTTTCATTAAAAATACAGGAGTGGAGACACTGATGAAACTTTATAACCCCATAACACCTACGTGGAAATAATGCTTTCTTATGATGGTGTAACTCTGAACATGCTCGTAAAAATAAAAAAAATGTAGGTCAACATTTCATAAATTATATCTATAATCCAATAACCATTAATTCTGAAAGTATTATAAACAAATTTCACAACCACTGCTAATGACATACGACAACAAGATCTCTATTCCTTGGCAGGACAAAAATGTCCCATCCATGGTTTTAGGTGTTTCCTGTTTTTTCTCGGAAGCTTTGTGTTGAAGGATGAATATTATTTTCCAAAGTGAACAACTCTATAAATGATTTAAAGTAAAAAACTGAAATTTCTATAAAAAATAATAGAGAGATATATATCTCATCAAAATGTAATGGGACAAAAATGTCCCATCTGCAGTTCTAGTGTTGAATTACTGAGGCATCTGTATCTCCAGTCATTTGTTTTCAGTAGCTTAATAGACTTCAGCACTTGCGATCTATCTAGGGATGCAGGTTCTGAGTCCTGGTCAAAGAGAAAGTTTTCCACAGTGAAATTGCGCACTCATAGAGCAATTCACCAAGGTATTACTGAGGCAAGTCCTGGAGTTGTCAAAACTCTCAAAACAATAAATGTTTATAAATTTTAAGAGCAAATTTACTACATTATGCATTAAATCACAAAAAATAAACCTTCTTTCATTAAGACTCCACTACAATCTTTGAAACACATCTCATACTTGGTCCTTCAGCAAATGTAAAATACATATTTATGAATGTCTATATTCAATTACAGCCTCTATCACTTCACTATTTTATCTAATGGTGACTTCAGTCGATGTTCTTGCAATGCACATATTTTCTATCCTACCAACTCTTGGGCCTCGGGGGGAAGTATTAAGATTTTCAAGGTAACAGAAATCATTTATGCAGTCACTTCCATTGTTCATCCCATAAAAGGCCCTCTTTTGACTTCCTCTGCTAATCTTCAAGAATGCATAAGTCAATTTGTTTCAGAAAATCATCCACTGGAAAAGGCCAGTTTGGTAGATAGCCATGCCCCATATATAATATGGTGCCTTCAGATTGAAAACAAAAAAGGACTCTTTAACTATGTAATGTACAACAATAAAAGAGTAACCAAGATAAAATAATATCATACAAGGAAACGTCTTCTACCAATGCCTATGCAAACCTGAGGATTAGCATGCCTTTCTTTAAAATACTTGACAAGACATCCTCAGCATACTGAGATTTTCAAAATAGAATTTCCAGTCTCAAAGACATTGGACACAACCAAATGTAGATGGAACCATCCCACTTTGTGACATTTCACCAACAGTTCTTGCCATCAGAACATCAAATCTGGAAGTACAAATGAAAATTAGACCAGCAAACTTAAATGATCCTCCAACTTCTTCCCTTTCATTGGTCATCTTGAGGAAATAAAAATCAGTGCTAATGGCCCAATACAGAGAGAAGATAGGTGGGCAAAACTTTTTAAATATGTGATATACCCACATTTTGGATGTAGGTATTTTATTTTCATCAAATATACAGCCTGAAAATTGATTTCACTAAAGTCACTCCAGACAGAAGTTCATTTTCTTCAAATTTCTCATTACACATGAAAACAATTCATGTTATTAACATTGGTTTTTCCAATGACATTCCAGCATTAGAAAGTATAACATTGTTTAATCAGTTTAAACAGAGAAACCAGGTTGCTACAATAGTTGTACAAACCAAACCCTTGTACCGATTTGAATATACAGTCACATATTATTAATACAATGCTTACTTTTGACATTGGAATCACTCTCCTTGGTATAACCTGAATCATTTAGAATGTTTTCCATAAGTGAAATGCTTCCAAGGCCCTTAAGGCGATGCCAACAGAAAAAGCGAAGTTCAAATTTCCATCCTGCAACAATAACTTACCAGTTGTCTGAATAAATTAATATACTAATGAGCTCTTTTGTTCAATTCAGTTGAAAGGTATAAAATATATTTGTGCATTGCCTAATGATGCTCCCATTCATTCTACTTATGTTAAAGGTTAAGTATTTTCCCATTTAATTGGGCATGTATGCAAATAGGATGCTTAGAAAATGCATCATCCCTTTCGAAAACATGATGGCAAAATGTTGTCTTGGCACAACATAGAAGCTAATAATCTGTAAGGCCCTATTTATCTCATCATATTCATGATTAATTTCTTTGCTTTCACAAAAGTTCCCTGATACTAGCTCTCCAAAACATTCCATACCCTTTCAGATATATTTTGAAGAGAAGATTATACAACCCACTACAAGATTCAACAAGGAATATTAACAGATTTGTACGCAATAATTTAAAGACAAAATCTTAACAAAACCATTTTCCTTTCAAATTCATCTGTCAATGGCATAACTTTCAAAGAGTTCAAATGAAATCAGGGAAGACTTTATGAGTACCATTAATTTATTCAATTTTTGCACATAAATCCTCGCATTTGATTTCATCAACAAAAGAGCAACCAAAATTTCCGTATATACAATGAGAATTTTACTCAGCTTTCGGCTAAAGTAAAATGCATGCCAATATAAACCTGACTTAAAGACATACTAAGCAACTAATCTTGCAAACATTTTCTCGGAAGCCTCTACGCTGCAATACAATTTTTAATTTAAAATTTCATTCATATAATACAGCATATAACAGAAGCAAAAAAAAAGCAGGAATACATTGTCATTGAGAATTATCATACTCAACTTTGGACTGAAATAATATTGATGCTAATGTAAACCTCATTAAAGACTTATCCTAAGCAATTGAAATTATTTTTTCAGACACTCCATAGATGTCTCTATGCAGGAATACAATTTGTATTTCTTTATGTGTTATAAGATGGATACTAACACTAATTTAAGCTTTCGAATTACTTTACACAATGCATCATGAAGCTTCTTTGTTACGTCATCATTGGCCTCATGTGTTCCATCTAATAGATGTATTTTATTCAAATTTCATTCACACACACACACAGGCTCACACTTGGATTTAGGATCACTAATACCTCGGAACAAACATCAATGACTTGTAGCAAAGTTATATGGCTCAGATGCTCACTGAATTAAAGCTCCCCATTCGAAATAGAAGTAAGATTATTACTATATGTATGATTGATGGAGTGAATCTGCCAATACAGTGTAAAAGTATGATGCAAGGGCTCAACCTCGTAAGTTTGTTCACCCATAATCTGAAATTTATGAGTAGGAGTTAAGTTCAGGAGACAATGGGCTAAATAAAACTTAATAAAAAGGGAGAGGCAAGATCCCTCCCAGCATTCAGTCAATAAGAGCCACTCCTGCACATTTCCTAATCATACAATATCAGAGTCAATTCTCATTATACAGCAACAATTTTGGAACCACAACAACTGAATGATTTCCCTCCCTCCACATCTGTAGCTCAGCACCTCCCCTTTACAGGAAATAGTCTGGTGTCCTTCGTGTGACATGAGGCTCACCTCGCCTAGGAGCAGGATCAAACTGGAGACTGTAAGACGGGAAGAAGAAAGCTTTAATAGTACCTTACCGCAGGCAACAGGCATTATTAAAACATGTTCACTGATGAGCAAGCAACAATATTTGAACCAATTACCAAACAAAGACAAATTAATTAATTAGACTAAGACCCAGAAAACAACATGCCCCATTCGAATGAGCACCAAAACTGGAACTTGAAGCAATGTTGAATGGCTTATTTGATTCTTGGTTCCAAAATATTAAAAAATTAAGGATTCAAAAATTTGGACTCTACATCACAACTCTTAAGGGTCATACAGAGAATTCAAATTATGAAAGATAGTGATTTTATTTTTTTTAAATACATATTTGCCTCACTTTTGGGGCCCTTGCTATCAATTGGGTAGGTGTTTTATACAGGAGGTGAGAGCCACTTCAACTGGTTGAAAATGAAATTCTGATAGAGGACAATACTCTTCCATCCACTCAACCATAGAATTCAGCCTTCATTCAATTTTTGTTTCCCGGTAGAAATTACTGGGGACTTAATACACTGGTTACCAAAAACAGACATCTTTTCATCACATTATGTTAACACTAGGTCCCACTTTGTCTCATCTAGTGTATGATGCATTACAGCCTTCTCCATAATTCCTTAAAAGAAAATATACCGAGGGGTAGGGACCCTGATTACCCTGGACAGCTTTCAAATGCCAACTCCCACAATTTTCACAGTCAGACCATTTGTAATTTACATCACATTTGGTGAAGAGGCCATTGGCCACTGGTGGTTTGCATTTCCTTTATTGTTTATTAGGTCATTCTAGGAAGATGTGATTTAAGTAGGGTACATTTGATCAAATTCCCTGCTCCTAAATTTGCTTATCCTTTGGATTTACTTCATCTCTCATTACTCTACAATGACACCAAAAAACTTCATTATTCCCAGGCTAACCTCCCTAAATTCAATAACACTGCTATCTCCTATATAACATCAAGTGAAAAATTAAATGTCTGCTAACATTGGATTATAGTGAGATCAATATTGAGCATTATATTCCTTTCACAACATTCTTGGTAAATAGTTACATAACTTTGTAATTATATATTGGTTTCATGTTGCTTAGCTTTTTTTGAAATCGATGAAATCTACCAAACATAACTTACACTTTAATAAACTTTTCTCGGGCTCTGCACCAGGTGATTGGCTTCATGTTTGCCGACGTTTCGGAAAACGTCGGCAAACATGAAGCCGATCACCTGGTGCAGAGCCCGAGAAAAGTTTATTAATACTAATCACCAGGAGAAACTTAAATCTTTTAAAAGTTACACTCTAAATCCCTTTGGTTAAAAATAACCCTACATCATTTATTTGAATTTCTGAGTCTTATATACTTCCTTAAATTCACTGAATACGTGAGTTCAGCCTTCACTCTATTATATAATACCTGTGTGTAGAGGCATTAATAAATATATTCACCCCATGAGTACACTTTTCAGCTACCAATAAGCATTCTACAATAAACACATCCCTCCCCACCATCCTAGCATGCGGAAAGGCTGTACTCTTATAAAGAGACCAAACTGGGGTGGTGGTTTCTTTCTCAGCTAGGAGTAGGCATGTAGGAGTGGTGTTGTTTTTGAGCTGTCTTAATTCAGTCAGGTTGTTTCAGGTTTCCGTATGCTTATCAGTGAAGCAAAAAGAGGGGAAGATCTCTGAGGTTAGATAACATCAAGATGCCACATTCACAACAGCTAGAAGGCAGAGAAAGGATGTGCCCATTTAGAGATAGAATATCACTTTCTCAAACACCTTGATCCCCATCTGTCGTCTGTCTTCGTACCTATTTTTATGCTGTTTTCTTTCATATTCATCACCATTAAAAAGTATTTAGCAGCTGACCTAATAAACATTGCATTTCAATATTATATCAAGAAGACCATATTGCCTTCCCTATTACTTTCGCAAATTAATTTTATGTTTTCACTGCTCAAGATATTGGTTCATCTTTTGCTGCTGGCACCATAAATTTGATATTTCCAAAATTACGTTATGAAATATTGATTAATATGTTCACTGTGGCATGGTTCACCATGCGGTCACGCAAATCCTACAAGTGACGCTGCCATAAAAATAACTGAAGTATCCTAACTTGAGTGGAGTTTTGTGAGAGTAAGAATCGAGAAGGACTGGGACCCACTGGTGGGCCATGCTGCCCATGCAGAAGGCTGAGTGTAACCCACCGGTGGGCCACACCACGCCTTGAGGGGTAGGGCATTGAACAGTCCTGCAGTGAACTTGTTGAACACAATGCAGGAAGCACTTTTACAAGTTTTTTCCATGACTGGCTAAGCGCCCAAAGGTCACTGCAAGTGGAAGCAGAAAATGCAGCATTGATGGCTAAGGAAGCAGGTCGTGACTTCAACCTTCCCTAAAAACAACAGGCATTTGGAAGTAGTTTTAGTTAGGAGACAAAGTTGGTGTTGGGAGACTACTGGTCTAATCAGAGATGACAAAGGATTCTTGTTCAAATAGCCGAAGCATGAGGTGCTTTCTCCTGAAACAACCGAATAAAATGTTACCTAGAGGCAAAGACCTGGACAGAGATCAACAAGGATGAGCAAGCCTTAACGGTTCTCTTCAGCGGTACTTTTCATTCTTTAAAACTTTTATTGCCAGGTAAATTTAGGTGGGCTATGCGATTACTATCAACCCCATTTTCCAAATTCTGTGAACATCTTCATTTTCAATTATCATAGTATTTAATTTTAATTAATTCAGTTCATATTTAGCAAGATAATGAAGATATATTGAGGGTTTAGGATGAAGATGGATTATGTGTACAATATTGCTTATATTTACAAAAACGTAATTAGGTGTAATGAAGTATGCAGATATATCACCCCGTGACAGTTTTTGCACATGTAGCAAGGGCCCATATTTTGGCCCAGAGGCAGTAAAGGGTTAATCCTTGGGAGTATTGGCTAATTCTCATTGACTGTTGAGAAAGAAATGGATTAATTATCGACCGATACCGACCTGACTTTTGACCTTTTTTATTTACACTAATATTACTCACACAAAGGTTATTGCATTTATTGGTATTAGTGCATCATTCATAAAACTCCACAGTAATCTCAGTTATGAATCTTAATGAATAAAAATTGACAATATCATCAATGTGTTCCAGTTAATGAGCAGCTTGCAATGATCTGTTTTGGGTAAATAGATCTTTACATTCACTCCTCCGTTGACTCTCACTATATCTATCGCTCAACTTCATCAGCATTTCACGGATGTGGACTATGACATTGGACATTCATTTGTGAGGTATAAAGGTTCCTCTTGCTACAAGAAATTTAAAATGCAGAAATATGACAAAAAGAGAAGAATTAGGCTGTGACACACAATATCAGATTTAACATGCAAAATGTAAGAGAGAAATGTAGGAACATGTTATGAAATTCCATGTGTCAGGTCATTTGAATCCAATGTATCATGATGTAGTTAGTTTTGTCGCAAAAAGTACAGAGGGGGAGGATAATGGCACACTCTCAATGACTCCAAACAATCAGCATTTATGACACTACAAAATCAAGATACAACATATTACCAATCATAGCAAAGCACAATATTGCCAGCAATGGAGTCAATGTAGCTTCACATAATAACATGTGGCACACAAGCATTAGGCAGACATATATATACATTTAAAAATTACAAAAATTGCTATTTTTTTAATGATTTGAAGCCACTTTACGACCCTTGAGTGTTGTCTGATCAAGTCCAAATTTTATACACTTTATTTTTCACCAGTTTGAAACCAGGAATTGAATAAGCTGGTCAGCATTTTAACGAGTCTCAATTTCATATTCGCCTTGCTGCCTTATATTGCCCTGTCATATGAAACTAATTGGCATATCATTTTTATTTTCATTTGCTTTAAAATTCTTACTAACCCTTCTACTCAAGTCAATTTAGACAGAGAAGAAAGAGAAGAATAACGAGATGTTTAGGGCTCATTCAGCAAATAAACTGTCTCAGGACACTGTTATACACCTAGCACTTAAGGTCATTAGAATGAAGTTTTCCTGTATCATGAAGTATACCACATTTACTCGCATATAGGACGAGGTGTTTTTTTTCACTTGTATCCGCTTAAAAAATCGGGGTCGTCCTATGTGCGCTAGCAAAGGATTCTTTGCTTTTTTTTGGTTAGTGTCAAGGTCGAAATCAAAGTCACCTTTGTTGGACAGTGAGATAACCTTGTATGATGGGTGACCTGTCGCTATTTTTGAATCTTCGGTGGCAGAGGACACCACACCACATGTTTTTCGGAAGTGAACATATAGATGAGCCCGGTGCAGCGGCCGTATCATCTGATATCAAGGCTTAAGTCTCACTGGCGAGAAAAGGGGCAGCCACTTCAGCCGGTGGATGCCAACGACGAGCAGAGGAGTCTAGAGCGGAGAGTCTCTCTCGGGCGACTCCGAAGCTTTGCGCGTCGGCTCTGGGTCATAACAAATTATTTGTCACTCAGACAATATATTCGTCACTCAAAAGGACATATCCTTTTGAGTGACGGATACATTGTTAAAGTCAGAGAATACATTGTCATTGTCAGAGAGATATCCTTTTGAGTGACGAATACATTGTCCCAAGCAAAACGTAGTTTCTGTTCTCCCCACGTCGCGACAACTCATTCCAAAAACTGATTTAGTGACAGATCACCCTTCGCTACCACCATACTGTTTACTTGTGCAATGCTATACTGTGGGAATAGAAAATGGAGAAAGTGCGGAGAACATAATACACTGCTTCTTTCAAGAGAAAGTTATTTTGCACACGATAAAGAGCAACAACTGCACCGCAGGACGTGAGTAAGGTGTATCAGAAGTGTGTGTACGGAAGTGGTGTAATCCGCGAGATTTGCTGTTTAATTGCGTAAGTACAAGAAAATCATTTCGTGGACCGAAAACTGGCGAACATCCTAAGATGGAAGAAGATCTAGAAAACTTAGTGAGACACATGCGCAACATGTGCATGCCTGCAGCAGTGGAAGTTCTTCAAGCGAAAGCCAGAGATCTCACGAGAGAATGTGGAATTCCACGACAAGAATTCAAAGCCAGTCGTGGTTGGGCATACCACTTCTTGAAAAGAGCAGAATTCTCCATAAGACGACGGACCTCCATTGTTCAGAAGTTACCTGCTGACTACAAAGCCAAGCTGATTCAATTTCAAAGGCATGTCATTGATCTAAGAAAGCAGACAGAATTCTTGATAGGACAAATTGGGAACGCAGATGAGACGCCAATATACTTCGATATGTCAGGAAATACGAATGTTCGCCCGAAAGGAGAAAAGCAAGCATTGATGCACTCAAGTGGCAATGAAAAGCAGTGAATCATAGTGATGTTGGCATGTACAGCAGACGGTCATCGGTTACCACCATATATCATACTGAAACGGAAGTCAATCCCGAAGAACGAAATCTTCCTAAGAGACGTTGTTATTTAATGCAACGAAAAAGGCTGGATGAACAATGAGTTGATGATTCACTGGCTGAAAACAGTATGGCTTCTCCACCCAGGGGCATTACTAAGGCTACCATCGATTTTAGTGATGGACGCCTTCAGGGGACACCTCACAGACGACATAAAAACCTTGTTACAGGAGAATACGAGCACTCGCGTAACAATTCCTGGGGGAATGACCTCACAATTACAACCATTGGACGTGTGTATCAACAAGCCATTTAAAGATCGAGTGAGGACACTGTACACGGAATGGCTTGCTGCTGAAGATCGAGAAAGGACTGCAACTGGCTGCATCAAACGGGCCAGATTGCTTCATGGGTGTCAGTTGCTTGGAAGAGCATTCCTCAAGAGATAATACCGAAATCCTTCAAGAAATGTTGCATTTCCAATTCAAATTCACTCGACGGATCGTAAGACGAAGCTTTATGGAGCGATAGCGACAAAGAGGAGAGTTCTGGCGAATGTTCGGAAGGAGAGTCAGAATAGGCGGAAGCAGAAAGTGCGCTTCAGGAATCAATGTCACATGAACTGACTTTCATGAAAAAATCCTGAATAAATGAGTTAGGAAGTCCAGTTTTTTTCTCTAAAATCCTACCTCGTCCTATATGCGAAGTCGGCCTATATGCGAGTAAATACGGTATACTGTACTCATGAAGCAAAATTTTCATTTTACTTGGCTTAAGCCTCTTAGCTACATTGAAAGGGCTTCCTCTATAACTTGACTATTGTATTCATTCTAATTGCTAAAATCCATGTTTTCTTGTGATTTTAGAAAAGTTAGAAGTTCCTCACTTTTTAAATTTTCTCTGAAGAGCACACGCCATATCCAACGGCAATTGGCTAGTATTTTTTGTCAAATATCTTGAAAAGTAATGTTGTGAGTATCTGATATTTTAGTATCATAAGAAAGATAAAATCTCATTCTTTGTAGAGAGGCCATAATCACTGAACATTGAGGGAAATTATATCCCTAGCTACCTTAAAAAGAGGCAGTAATTTGGAAATAACTAATAAATAGATAAAAACCAAAACAGTAAAGTTACGGTGATTTCAATCTCAGAATTCCATACATTCATATATAAAAGGAAATAATGACACAACATGATTAACCCCAAGAGCAGGTAAATAACAAAAAATGCACTAAACAGCATAACATGATGACCTTCACAATTCCTGCAGATGATCAAAATCAATTTAAGTTTTTCAATTTTAAACAGAAGCATTTCTGTTAACCTTTGTATTTGCCTACACTAAGCGACCAACATATCTTACTTTATAAAACCTTCGTTTACTAAACCTCACAAATACTTAGTTCATTATTAGACATTTAACATTACTATACACAACAAAATAGATGAATTCATAGGGCCAAGACAGCAAATCATCTTTCACCCATTAGCAGAATTAAGTATGTACTTACAATGAATACTTGAGTGTATCATCCAGTTCCATAATCGCAGCTTGATTTCCACAGCGATAACAATAATTAGGAGCAGAAAATATTGTGACAACATTTCGATCATGACACCTGAAAAGAAAAACAGGGTAAAAAATTAGAACCAATTAGACGTTTAGAATAGCATCACTTCCAACAGTCAAAGTCAGCCAGCATAACCTGGCCAACCAGTAAGTCCAAAGGTATTGCCAAGGAGAAGCTGACTGGAACTCTGAACTATTGATACCTCTATTCCCATCCATTTTTTAAAACAAGTATTATTAGGTCAGGAATTAAATGAAATAACCCAACATATGACTCATGCAAATTGTATCATCTCAGCATTAGTTATAAAGCCTTCAGTGGCCTCCACTGAAGCCCTCAGATTGGATGCTGTACAAACAGGCAGTCCCTGAGCTATGCAAGCCTCAACCTTATACTCAAGTCAAGATGGATACAATTTTTAATTTCCTCACTTCGTGATTAAAGACACTGAACCACTTAAGTAGCCAGGATTCGTCTAGAAAAAGAGCAAAAAACATTGAAATACCATAAAGACAAACTTCCGAAGAATTTATAAATATTATCTGTAGCTAAAACAAAATCAGCCACATAGATGTAGAGAAGATTATCTTCCATTTGTTAGCAGATTTTCTATTAACTTGCAATGAATACTTAAGAGTATCATCTAGGTCCATAATTGAGGCTTAATTTCCACGGTGATAACAATAATTAGGATCAGCAGCGATAGTTTACAGCATCCTAAGATAGAATTTTTAGTGATGCTGGGTGATGAGGACTATTTTACCTACGGAATGCATTGAGCTGGGAGTCAGCAAGATCAAGTGGGCGGGGGCAGATGACTACTGAAGCCACTAACAGAGTGATATATTCATGAGACAACCAGAAGATGGCAGGTGCAGGAATCGTACAGAAGAAAGAATGGAGCAGGAGAGTGAAGTCAGTCTGGTAGTGCAGTGAAAGGATTCAAATGGTGAAGCTGGAAGGAGAGTCTACGGACACCCTGATACTGCAGGTCTACATCCCCGCATCTAGCCAAACGGAAGGTGAAATAGAAGAAGTTTACGAGCAAATTAAAGAAGTCCTCAGGGTAGTGAAGGGGAAAGGCAACCTCATCATCATGGGAGACTGGAATGCAGTGGTAAGAGAGGAAAAAACTAAATAGAGAAGTATATTTCAGAATGGGAAAAAGAAATGCCAAGGGAGAAAGACTGGTAGAGTTCTGCAATGAGAAGAATGTGGTATTAGCTAGCACTCTCTTTGAGCACCATCGGCATAGGAGGTACACGTGGAAGATGCCATATTTGTCAGAGTCAGACACCAGAACCAAGTAAAGCAGTGCAAGTGTTATCCCTAAGCGGATATAAAGAGTGACCACAACCTAGGATCGATGGACAGTCACCTTCAATGCAAGAAAATCAAGAACATAAAATGTGAAGCAAGGTGGTACATGAAAATACTGGCTGAAGAAAGAAACAGAGAAAGATTCCCTACAGCTGTCCACAGGAAACTAGAAAATGAGGCACAAATGGACATCGAAGAAAAATAGGAAGAGCTGAAAAGAACAATCGCAGATGCAGCAGAGGAGCAACTCAGTAAGCTGCCTCAGTAAGCAACCTCAGTAAGATGGCTAACATGAAGAAGCAAAGGATAATGATGGACATTAGGAAACTGGTAGAAAAAGAAGAAAATACAAGAACACCAGAAACGAAGGTGAGGGAACCCTCTACCAGTAGCTAAGGAACCAAGTCAATTGAGAATGCAAGAAGGCTAGGGAGAAATGAATCAAAAGCTGCTGCGAGGAAGTCAACGAAACATAAAAAAGGGAAACACTGAAACAACAACATCAGGGATGAGAACTGGTATATATCGATAGAGGATCAAGACATTGTGAATAGATGGAAGCAATACATTGAAGAACTCTACCAAGGGCTGACACCACTGGAAGAAAACCTAATGCATAATGAAAGGGAGGTTGATGAGGAAGATCTTGGCCCACTGATACAGAGGATTGAATTCAATACAGCAGTTGAAACATTGAGAAAAATAAAGCACCTGGAGCAGACAACACCAAGTCCTGATCTCTCCCAAAAAGAACAAAGTTTTTGGTCACTCTCGATACATTACATCGACTCCAAATTATTAATGATGTCAACTCCCAGTTCAGTTTGCATTTATCCTAGTTAGAGGCCATTGCGAAAGCAACTATGGAGCGTAGCAAAGTGCAAAAACAAATATCTGTTTTTTTATTAAATAAGTGAATCTGCCGACAGAAGAACTAAAGTATATATATAACAAACATTCAATCATATTTCCTCTTGACATATTATTCACTGACTCCCTTTCCTGTGATTGTCGGAATGGATGGGAAATTAAGGAAATGCAAAATGAAAATGCCCGCTCATTTTTCCCTACCTGGCAATCCCCACCATGAAAATTCACCCAGCTTTCCATCTCTGCTGCTTCAAAACCTCCGCTTACTCTGCCCCATCACCTTTCTTTCACACTTGCGGTCAACTTATCAAACGCTTACCTTCCCTCCCACATTGATATTTCTCCCTCAAGTGACCCTCTGTGTCCCCCTTCCCTGCTCGTGCCCACCTGCTCTACGGGTGGGCATGAGCCATCCCTCTCAGTCCCCCATGCCAGTCCTACAGAAGATCAGGCCCATTTGTATCATCTTTTCTCCCACCCGCTCAATACTAGGTTAGGATGCAATGTCCCCAGCTGACTCTGAAGTCCCTCCATACCAACTCATGGGACCTTTAAGAAGGCCACTTTCACGGACTCTGTGCATGCCAATGGGTCTAACACAGCCAAAATATTGTTTTGTGGGCATATGTTGATTCATGGTAAAAGCCCCCACTCTCCAGAGTCATGTTCTTTCTCTCTGCTGATGCAACTGATAGAGGTAAGGGAGTAGACAGACAAGATGTGACTATTTGGCATTAAGCCGATGATTCATTCGGATGTTTATTCTTCGCACGCATCTATTGGCCTTAACTTCCAGCTATATAAACCTCCCTAGTGACGCAAGATACTCCCGAAGCTATGGGTCTCGTGGCTGTTTTTGTGAGAGGGTGAATGGAGTAACCCCCACAGTGAAGGGGAAAGGAGGGCAAGACAGCAGATTCAGGGTTGGTGTGTTGCCTGACCTGGAGCTACAATGCTCAGATGAAAATCTCCTTGCTTGATCGTAAGCAGAGGAAAAATGATAAGCCAAAATATCCCACATGTTAATTCAATGTCGAATCTTTATACGAAGTCTGAGATTCAATAAATGAAGATCAGGCGAACAGAACAGAACGATCTGAACAGAACGATCTGAACAGAACCACAGCTGAAGCTTTCGCATAGTAGAGTGAAAAACAAAAATTATTGATTTGTAATGCTAGCATCATTAGTAGCTGATTAAGTGTAAAAGGAACTATCATACCTTCACCGTTGAAGTGCGTGGCTTGTACAATATACTAAATTAACTTTCATAAATTATAACTTCGTAAATCATGCGAGTATGTCACGAGAGTACGTCCTAATTTAAGGAAACAAAAAAATAGCATCATTTCAATTCTTTTGAAAGATTGCAAAATTCGATAGTACGAGGTGCCGATTTTTCTGGTTCCGTCTACTTTGTAATTTTGAGTTCCTACTGTAATCAGATATAGCTACCAAAGCAAAGACTTCTGGAGGACCGTGATGATTGCAATACCTAAGAAGGCAAGGACAAAGATGTGAGGAGCACCAAAGGTGAGTCTAGTGTCACATGCATAAAAAATACTGACACAATGAATGAGCCAAAGAATGGAAAGGAAAACTGAAAACTTCTCGGAAAACCAGTTTGAAGTTAGGAAGAACAGGGGTACCAGAAAGGCCATAATCTGCCTGAGTAATGATGGAGAAAACAACGCATGTGTACAAGCCACTGTATGTCGCATTTGTGGACCTGGAGAGAGCCTTCAACAACGTTGAATGGAACAAGATGTTGACTGCTGGAAAATTTCGGAATGGATTATGAAAACAAGAATATCTAAAAACTATACAGGAATCAAGTCATCACAGTTAAAATGATAGATGAAAGCCAGATAGAAGCCAAGTTTAACAAAGGAGTAAGACAAGGAGGATGCAACCTCTCACCAGCACTGATCAACATGTACTTGGAGAAGGTAATAAGAGAAGCACAAGAAAATGGACCGAGCGGAATAAAGATAAATGGAGAAGAAATAAACATGTTCCGCTTCGCAGATAATATTGCAGTCAAAGCTGGTGACTGCAATGATCATCCAAGGCCACTAGACATCAAGGACTTTAATGAAACATAATGGATAAGTTCTCCATGAATACAACATGAAAATAAATAAGAAAAAGAGTAAAACCCTACTATGTGGTGAAGCATCAACCGGAGAGGAGTAGAGATCTCTCTCCAAAAACATGAGTGAGATAAAAGGAGGAACTTGGAAACAAAAGTACATTGAATAAACCACGTATTAAGTATAATTCACCATCTTATGAATTACAACCAAATATTGCAAGGGTCAGGCAACCTGTGTTCTGACTTCACAAGCTAGACAATGAATCACCAATTTTAACAAAGTGCCTAAATTCCAGGCAAACAACTGAGCAATGTGCACTCCATGGCGATCTCCAGTAAAAGAGAGCTAGTAGTCACCACTAGCAGTCAGACTAGTCAAAGACAAGCTTTCACAGCTTGGTGCTGGAGGAGGATGCTGAGGATAAAATGGACCGACACAAAATAAGAAACGAGGTGTACAGAAGAGTAGAAGAGGAAAGGACCATATGGAACAACATAGAGAAAAGAAGAACCAGAGAGATTGGACACACCCTGAGACACAATAGGTTTGAGAAGAACGTAATTGAAGGTAAAATAGAGGGAAAAGTCCCCATAGGAAGACCCAGGAATAAGTTCATGGACCAAATAAAGAGGAAATACATGAATGAATGTGTGATGAGGCATTTACATCAGTGTCATCATCTTGATTAAGGGTGTCATCACCTTATGCTCCATATGCCATGGCTAACATGTTGAAGGCATGGTACTGGATAGCACTGCAGGGAAACCTCGTAGGAGACAAGAAATGTGATGTATGCTTGTAGGATAAAATGATGCCATGAAGTATGATTTCTGGTATTTCTGGTCACAATCTGAACAATGAGATATCTTAACTCCCGCCAAAGAGGATGAAGAAAGTGAAGTTCAGTGAGAAGAAGATGATATTAGTGATTCTTCGGAACTTTTCACAACACAGACAGAGATAAGCTGCCTGTGCTTCACTTCAACAGCAATCCACCATTGGCAACATACCCTTCGAGCAGATGGTTACGGAAATATAAAATATGATGTCAGACAAGGATATTTCCTAATGTTTGAGTCTCAGCAGAAAATGTAAAACAAGACTAAGGAAGATAAGAGGCAAGACTTTTTCAACTCATTCGTCTGCCTGAATGTATGGTGTATTGGGAAGCACGGAGAAGGGCAGTTCCATGTTTTTGCACAGGAATTGCGAATAATTTCATTTCATCTCACAATAGAGTTCAATATTCAGATAATTTCAAGTTACTTTTCTCAAAGTTATTTTCACAAACATTACGTAAAATATTGCTCAACATATCGAGCGGTATATTTACAACCCTAGCATGACCCATACATTAACTGGAAATCCCACTATTTTCATTTTGTTATGCAATATTTGCTCATTGCAATTGGTCTTGCTGGATATATTAATATCACAAGGTGGAAATACATAGTCTTTTGCCAAGGTAGGATCTGATACAAAACTTAGAATATGATTATAATGCATTTCTTGGTACATATTCTTCATGGTTTATGAGTACCAAAGAAACATTTGCTTTTATGTCATTATTTGGAGATGCCGGCCTCAAGGAATTCACCGTATTTAGTGACTAGACTACAAGGTGAAGAAGGCTTTCACTGGCCAAAAAAGTAATTTCTAAGTTTATGTTAAAGTATAGGTATACCTCAACTCATATCATTTTGAGTTACATTAATGCATTTACATTGGTTCTTCTGGCTAATTAATGGGCAGTTAGAATAAATTTAGTTTTCACGTTGGTCAATACGACTGTTGTGGAGAAAGGAGTCTAGTCAAAAACAAGTCTACAAGCAAGCTGTTATGAAGTGAGTTTTCAAGAGGCAGAAGCAATAGCACTGGGAGCTTTCTCTTCTTTAGCAAGGACTGAAACATATCAGTGCAAACGAACTGTGATGAAGGGAGCAATTTGCATGGAAGAAACTTTTGGTAACCTGCCAATATGGGGGTAATCATTCTGTTCACTAGTCACATACTAATATTTTATACTTATCAAAATCATTCCAAGGGAAAAATATAAAATTTGAGCAATGCTTTCAGTGAAAATGAGCACAAAATACCGCAGATGCAACTATTTTGATAAGTTCTTTTAGAGTCAAGCGCTCATTGAGTCTATTGCTCAACTGTTTTTAGGGGCACTGTGCAAGTGTAGGGTCAGTAACAAATGAAATGAAGCAAGTGTACTGTGTATTGAGCAGTGCACTAGCGCAAAAACAGATATGCAAAAGCAATATTTTGTGTATGTGATTGATATTACATTTTTTCATCTCATTAGTGACTGTTATTTTGGTTAGGCATAAAATTATGGTCATTTAAAAAGTTTTTTAAGCTAAACCTGATACATACACACTATGGCATATTATTATTCACTGATAATAGATAAGATAGCATACATCTTAGCTGTTTTTAGGAGTGCTGGATCGATGTAGGCCAGTCCCCATGGAACCAATTAATAACATATACCAAGGTATATCTCTATCTAAATAAAATACAATCTCAAAATTTTTGAAAATTAGAGTCAAGCTCTCTAAGAGTGAAAAAGAAAAACACCATGTAAATAAAAATGGTTACACTGTGTAAAGGAAATCATATTTCTGTGTAACTTCCTAACTTGGACAAACCTGACAGGAAAAGACACAGCACACCATCCATCAACTCACCAGTTAAATCCTTCCATAACCAACTGGTGCGCTCTTGACACAAGTGTCAGCCCATTGGAGTGATTGAAAGTTTCAGAAATATCTTGACCAAAGGTATATCCTGCACCTCGTGGGGATATGCCCCAGCCCCCACGATCATCAGGATCAGACCAAAGTAAATCACACATTGGACCCTGAAATGATAAATTTCATTTGATAATTAAGTTCATAAAATAATGACATCAAACAAAGGTCAATCGATTCTGAAAATTAACCTTTACGCTGGTAGAGGGCCAATCTCAAGGCTTTAAGAGGCTGTCCAAATACTGCCGCTGGCTATCAGCCAACATTTTCACTACCAAAAATTGCCAATTTTCATCACCAACAAAATTTGATTTACTCACATCTTTTACACTAGGCCCCCTAAATGTATTTCTACAGCCGGAGAAGTAACCAGGTAGAATAAACATGCAAGGACAAATTTCCAAAGTTTAAAAGAACTATACAAAAATGGCTTCCACAGCCAAAGGACATGCTATGATAAATCCCCCCCTCCCTGAAAATTTAGGGTTTTACAAAACAATTTTAACAACTAGATGTAGTAATCAAATACAACATTTAACATTCCGATCACTGAAGTGGTCTCCCCCCGAAATAAATTCCTGGGATCGCCCCTGCAACTGTGTGATGCTGGTGCACTTACATATACTCCTAAACAGACTTTATTGGTTCTAATTTAGAACAGCAGATTTAAGCCTTACCTAAGCTTTGTACTCATAATATTTCATTTACCCATGGCCATAAAAAATGAGGACTGACTCCACGCACGTCAAAATACCACCAGGAAATATAAACCTGTTTTTAATGCATTTAAGCAACAGGATGTGAAGATGTTTAATCCAGATTGATTGACATAAACCCATATAGGCAACCTAGATGCCAAATTATAGACAATATTATAACAGACAATAAGTAAGGAAATATAAGAGTTCATTATTGTAGACACGAGAGATTATATTTAATTTTAATTTAAGAGATGACAATTTAAAAAATCAGTTACAAGTATGAGAGTAAGCACTATCAGTTGCACTAATAATACTTTCTCTGCAAGGGGATGCATTGTCAGATAACCTTCTCGAGACAGGGAGAATGAGAAACATTTGGGACATATTTGAATTTAAATTTTTTGCTTCCAGTATAAGCTATTTTATTCAGAAAATAGAGCATTATATTCATAAAACCTGAAGTTTCCTGAATAACTTAATGGGTTGGTAAACCCCAGCAAATGAATTGGCCATTGGTATATTTGTGGAATATACAAAAAAAAACAAAATTCTTAACTACAGCAAGTGAACTAATGTACTGGTTTACTATTTTTGTAGTAAGTCTATCACAATATAAGAAACCATTTGAGGACAAAAATTTCCCATTGTGATGAGCATGTTCCATCACCTTATCACCAGAAGTTGGTATACACCTAACCTCAGTATGCTGGAGTCTGGATCACATGATCCCAGATGAAGGCACAGTTAACAGTTTGTAAATAAATATTGATGAAGTAATTCCTGACATCATTCATGTTATGCACCAATCTTTTTACTTGTCTGGAGAGTGGAGTCATTACTTTTCCTTAGTGAACACATTCTTTATTTTGGTACATATGAAATTGCAACTTATCTTTAGCTCATTAAACTTTGCCAGGGTTAGGTCACAAGCATGTGATCATGGCAAAAATATCAAAACTAAAATCACAAGCAAGTTAAGAAGCATAACACTTTCTGACTAAACACTACCCTAGTCCTGCCTTATCTCAATACTAGTAAATGGACAATATAAACAGAACACCAACTGATCTCCCATCTATAGTGTTTCAAATCAGCTAGAGTTTACAAAGGGTTAATGTCGCCTTCAGAACCATTTAATAATTCCTCAGGAATCAGCCCAGAGTTCAGAACTCTCTTCAGGAATCTGACAGGTATCTCCAAGAATGACGATTTCCCAATTGTCATGGCCTGCTCCTTATTGCCAGATGTTGATTCTTCAACTTCAGCAGGTCAGAAGAACTTCTCAACTGAAGAAGCAAGCTGCGATACCAATGCAATCATCTCCACTCAAAATGAAGAGACCAAATAAGACACTACGGAGGACCACAAGAACAATGCAACAGAGATGCCCTCATCCTAATATTTCTAGTTAACACAATCACATTGCTTCATGGGATACTACATCCCAAAAATACAAAAGAAAACAGCTTTTCCTTGAGTAAAAAAACCATAAGTACACCATAAACTAGGCCTAATACACATCACTGGAAACTCATAACAATCAACATTGTGAAGATAAAAATTACATTACATAAAATTACATAAATTACTTACAAATTACATGAAATGAGACACTTGATAACAGTCAAATAACTTTAACATGGAAAGACCATATGGATTGCAAAAATTACCTTTAATACATGTCGCAACATTCTGCAGATAAAACACAATGATACCAAATACAAAAATTATACAATCAAATATAACAAAATACAGTAAAAAAACAGTACATTGTATAAAAAAACCTAAGTTTGTTTTATTTGACGAAACCCACTGGACTGTAAATCGGACCCCAAGCCTTTTCCATTCAGCAAAACACACTTTTTCTCCCGCATTTAAGCAAATAATCAAATTAAAAGATCCTGAAAAAATTTCCCTAATGATGTATTAAGCATCAAGTTGGCTTTCACATTTAATATATGCAAAGGTCTTCCTCATCTTCACATGGTTAATTTATTATAATTACCGTGGTCTACCTTCATAGTATGTAATTTACATATTGCAACGCATTTGAACACGACCCTGGCTTCCCACTGTACAGATATCCGAGGCTACACTGTAATTCGTTATGTGACAACAAAATGCCAATTTTGCATCATTTGTAATGTAACTGGATGCAAGCAGTACATATAAATATACAAGGAAATAGCTATCTGCTTCATTTACATGCAGCAGAATGAAGGAAATGGTAATGACAGTCTTCAAGAGAAAGATGACAGTAGTTTTACACGGCAGGACAACATGAATGAGAGACCAGTTATGATATTTTCTCTCAATCATTTGTTTTAAGTAGTAAAATCAGCTGAAGTGAAAGATGGCAGATTGAAAATAGCACGTGAATGAAAACTGTTCCCGAGATACGTGGTTCCCATGACTGTAATACCACATATTGCACCAATTAAAGGGTAAATGCATCAACTGATTTTACCAAGGCATTGAATTTAGGGACGAATGCAAGAATTACCTTTCCTCCTTATATCAATTTTGACAAGGATTGGTCCAAAAAGTTTCCTTTAATTACATTTCAACTTACTGCCATGCAAAGGAGTTAGGAGCAAAGGCATCGAGGCTAGATTTGTAGCATGAAAACCCTAACCCTTCTAGAGTAAAATAAACTTCCTGTTGTTGAGTCATCTATTGAGAGAAGGTAGCTTTAAAACTAAAAAAGTCAATTTTGTTGCCTTAAGATAGCTTTACCAAATATGATAAAACCATGACGAAAATACCTAACCAGTAAATTTATTTCTTAGTTTAAATTCACAGAAGCTGACAAGTTGAACAATATTTTGAGACTTAAGAGATAATCAGAGTTAAGAAATGGCTTTTCACTGCTGATGCGAGCCTGAATTATCACATGTCATCAAACAAAGATACAGCACACTGAAGTTGTTCCATACATTTATTTTGAATCCAATACGGAGGATGCAGAAAAACTGAAAAGCAGTCAAAGGTACCACTGTACCATGCAAAAGAGAAAAATAATAAGAAGACCATAGATGAAAAAAACTACTATATAATGGAAAGCTAACAACTTTAATTTTACCGATTAAGAAGCAATTCAATTGCTGATATGTAGAATGATTGATTAATAGTTGGATAGAGGATAGTGGCATAATATGGCAAAAAATGAAGAAAATAAGATGAAGAGATCCACCAAAATATAAGCAAAATAAAGTGGTCATGTAAGCTAAACAATAATAATAGGATAAGAAACAAGTGGAATGACAAAAAAATGAAGCGCATCAGGAAAGTCCAGCATAAAACAGGGATAGCTTCATGGAGTTATGAGACCAATGACAGCAAAAGACTGGGTGGTAAAGGGCTGCAGACACATTAACAGCTTGAGGCCCATATTTTAAGTGTTGTCAGATAGAGCCAGTGCACCACGTACAGGATGACAGTTTACTTTAATACAAGCAGTTCTTTGCTATAATTCTCCAAAGGACTATTACTGATACTCGAAAAAGTATTTCTTTTCATCCTCTGAAGGAATTTAAAAGAGAGCCCACTAGAATGTGCTGCAAGAATTAAAGTAGCCCTTCAGCTTCTATAATGACCATGAGATTAGCTTCTGCCTCTCATGGAAGTACTTGAGAATCAATTTCCAACAGAAAAACAGACAAAATTCATGCTCCAAAGTGATATTTCTTGATGAAGACCTCCAGAGTTGAAGACAGGGACAGCAACAAATTTCCAATTGCTAGGTCATGCTCACCTTGAAAGTACACCTGCCAAAACATACATCACCTGACTTCAAAAATATATTATCCTCACCCTGGTTAACTAATACATGTGTGTCTTTTGGCAAAAAAATTGAATGTATTTTTCAGGAAAGTATCAGGATTATTGAGCAGCTAATTTCACATTACAATCCACTCCTTTTACCGCGATAACCATCTCACATATAGAATTGGTGTAATAAGACACTTCATATGAACTCAAGATACAAGAGAAAAAAATAACATTTATACTAACCACATCTCTCTCCTGAATTAAGAACACTTATAAAGCCTAAGGCACCATATGATTCCTAAATCCTTGACTATCACAGATCCAAAATAGCCCTCTTAAATAGCCAAATGTAATCACAACAGCACATCAAGACATGAATGTATTTAAGTAAAATAATGAATTAATTCTCAGTTAAAAGACTATCTAAAAATGCACACTACATTAACTGCACCACGAAGTAACAAGAAGAACCTGACCCTATTAAAAGAGGACACGTACTTTGCCTAAAAAAAACCACTGTCATAGTACATACCTCATGAGGAACTTCTTGCAGCCTATCCAAAGCTCTGATATGGTCTAGGGTGTCTATTGATGGGGAAAGGCCTCCATGCAGGCAAAATATTTGTGAGTCCACCAAAGCCGTGAGTGGCAAGTAGTCAAATAAATCGGTGAAAAATTTCCATACACTTGCATTTCCATATTTTCTCAAGCACTCATCATAAAAACCATAAACTTGAGTGATTTGTCTTGATTCATGATTGCCCCTAAGGATGGTGATCCGTTCCTTGTACCGTACCTAGTGAAACAAGAAAAGCATGCTACATATAAGTAACTGAAATTTCAATGGCATAGAACATTCACTGCACCTGTCCTCATTTATTTCAACGAGGAGAAAGAAAAGTTCAAAATTGCAACCTTGAATGAATTAAGTTCCCACTCACTTTAACTATAAAATTGGTGTATGAACTAAGGATTGAATCAGTTAGGAAGAGGAAACAATGGACAACCTTTATCTCACATCACATCTGATTTCCAGGATATCACCCTTTCCAGGCATGGCAGTTAAATAAACCAACCACCACAATGAATGCATCCCCTGCCTTAGAGATTAGGATGTAATTTCACTTTAAGTGAATTCTAAATGCCTGAAATTCCACATTTGGAAAGAAAAAAATAAGAACAAATTGAAACAAAAAGCCTGATACAAACAAAAACAAAAAAACAAGATGCTATACTGTAAGCCTCTTGCCCAAACTTTTAAAACAGTAGATTTTTCCTAACACACCTCGGGAGTGAATATCTATTTGGTCAACTATCTATACTATACCTGTACACAACAGTTGTCAGTGTAGTTAGCCTCTGATAACATTATTTTGTACATGATATGATAATGTCACTACATCAAAATATCATTAGCCCAAAATTAGTTAAATGGCCTCAATATGAATACCAGAAATAAATAGGGAAACATGGGCCAATATGTAGGTCAGTCCAATATTTATCATATTTCTCTCGAATTCAAAGTTATGGTACATAATTTAAGCATAATTAGGATATCACAGGGGTTATAAAACACGTAACTAGCAAACCATAACATGACAGAATCAAATGCCAGCACAATACACTTACCTTAAGGGCCACTAAAAGGGTGACTGTTTCCACAGAGTAATATCCTCTGTCAACATAATCTCCCATAAATAGGTAATTTGTATCTGGTGAGCGACCGCCGATACGAAACAATTCCATCAAATCATGGAATTGCCCATGTACATCTCCGCACACAGTCACGGGACATTTTACTTCTTGAACATTTGACTCCCTTGCCAGAATCTCTTTGGCCTGAAAAATTTCAAATTAAAATCATCAATAAGAGCAATGAGCACATGATAATTTATACATAATATGCAAATACAACTACATTTGAAGTCCCAGCAAAATCTTATGCATTTTCATAAAACCATGATGCTTTACCCCACTTTACACATTTGCTTCACAAGAAAAAATTCTCACGGGAACAAAAGTTTTGTGCCCACAAAAAGAGTCAACATAGACACTGTTCAATTTACACAGGAAAATTAGTCAAATTGTATACAGATATATATTTTCTCTATTTCAGAGTTATATTCTTTTACCAATCCCAAGAGATGACATTAGAATCCATTTTATTCTGAATGCATATACTGCATCACAGTCAGTCACTTGACAAGGTAGTTCATCATTTAGGAGGGTGGGGGAAGAAAGAGAGGTCATTAATGACATTGAGGTGGGCAGGATGATAATGAAAGGAAAATTTCAGGAATCCCACGAGGCTAGAGGGGAACCCAGCATTGGCATTTGCTATCTGAAAACAATCTGTGCCAAGGGGAAAGATTAAATTTTCATATCTGTCCATGAAGAGCTCTCCTCATTACACATGAGTGGGGATAATGATTAAGCAGAAACAATCTCGACTTCCACAAGGATTTGAACCAAGGTCCTTTGGAAAGACATTCTCTCTAGCAGCCACTACAATGAAATCGCCAGCTTAATTTAGTTTCCATTACACCTAGATACTAAATTCATTAAGATTTTAAAGAAATGCTAAGCTCAAAGGCAAAAAGCAGATGAAAAACAAGGCAAAATATCATTAGGAAGCAGTTTTAACCCTTAGCACTTGGAAAGCTACATATATTCATTAATCTCTAAATTTTACCAAACAATGGTATTTTCTAAAACATTCTCCCATATGAAGCCCCAGTTTGTTTTTCACATGTTTCACAAAAGTAAATTGTCTCTCTCCGTCCTCCAAAAACTTTTCTTTTAGAACAAACCACACGTCACTGCTTTCATTTAGAATTTCCTCAACAGTTTTGCTATACTTTTCCATGGCCAACAGGGTAATGAGGTCTAGGAGTGGAACTACGAACGACTGCCTCCGAGATGGCATTAGTTTCTATTTATAAGGTGTCATCAAGGGACTGTGTTGAAATGGTTAAGAACCAATTGTACACAAATTAATCTGGATGGAAATAAGCCATTCAGGCAGTGAGCATATCACATTCAATGGGCGCTCATGGAATAATATGCACGAAGCCAAAAAGTATCTATTTCATCTACCCTCAGAGGGGCATGTAATCAAAATACATCTGATTCATCTAAGGTTGCTGGAACTCTGAAGAAGGATTACATTTTGCTCTTTGTGTCAATATCAAACTGTGCAGAAACATGTGGCTTGCACAGAAACAGATGGTAGTAAGAGATATGACACAATGAGTAGAAGAAGGAAAAATTAAAAAATACAACAGTAGAAGAAGGCAAACATTCCAATATATGATATTGGTATTTGTAACGTTGACAATTATTCACTAAAACAAATATGCTCCATTTTCGGAAAATTTTTGGGTGATTTGAAGGATAAAGAAAATGATCAACGTGTGTTCAAAAGTTAGCAGTGCCATGACAAAGATTTCTCATGGGTGATGCTCTACAGAAAATATAATGATATGAAATATATTACAATTTATACTCTGCACATATGCTCAATCAAGCTGTAGATAATCAAAAAATGTATGTACAAATAAATTGAGAAGAGAACATTAAAATAATGGAAAATCGTGCGTGTCGAGTGACACGCACAATGTCACTCAACACCCGAGCAGATAAGGTTAAGAGTTATTGTAGGATAGGTTACAAGAGAGGCCTTCCCTCCACTAACTAGAAGCCACCAAATATTGACCCCTGAACCCCTCATGGAGCTTTTCTCTCACAACATAGCAGAACAATGTCTTCCACCCTCCTCTCAACTCCCTGCTAAAATAATTTCATTTAAAGTTTCCTAATTTGCAGTGCATTTCCTAAATGCATCTATATAGAACATTTTGGGGCAACCAAGATTTATTGTCAAGCTGTTAAACTTGAACATGATTAAGTATGATGGATCTGTGCCACTGGTACGTAGGGAAGAGTAACCAGTTAGAATACAAGAACGTTTAACAGCTACAGTGAGGAAAATCACTGGAGTACATTAGTAACGTGAGTCAAGTAAGAATGAGGCTTAAGCAACCGTGAATGAGAGGAGAAGTGTAGAGGAATGCAAGGCACCACAATCAAGACTGATACAGATTTCAGCGAAAGCTGGACTTGTCCAGGATGTTTTATCTAATATGAGGTAGTCACAGACCAGTGACACAAGAATCCCTGAGTGGAGTGATTAAATAAAATTCAACCTAACATTGCAAATGAAAAAGTACAGTAAATATCTCTGCATTCATCATACAAGACAGTGGCCTAGTGGTAGAGTAATTGACTTGTGATGCAAAGTTCCTAGGGTCAAGACCCACAGAGTGCATTTTTTTTTATCAGCTACTTTGCATTCGACCTGCCCACATACTAAGAACTTTTTAAATTTTTAATCAAAATAGAGTATATTTTAGAGATTTTTAATCAAGAGTCATAACAACATTGCAATCTCACACACATAAGCTGACCTTTACTCTTTCACAATACCATGGTCTTTATTCCCCATCTCAATAGATTCCAAAATGTTCTCGTAACAGCTAAAGCAAAGATCAGGTGCTACTCTCCATTAATGCTACTAAAATGAAAACTTTTACTACACTTCACCCCTAGGAAACTACATAGTACCTGCATAGGTTCAATTCTATGGTATATAAGAGGCTAAGAATATTTAATTCATTCTTAGTTAAAACAATTAGCCCCACAAGTGTTTTAATTATATATTGACGGACTTTACGGATTATATACTGAAGGATTACCAGCCTGCCAACTTACTTCAAAGTCATAGAAATTACTATCAGATACAACAATCATAAGACAGAGGAGGTACTTATATTGCTATTGTTGCAATCCAGTAATATTTTAAATAGATTGCTAATGCTAAGTTCTTGTAAGATCCCACAAATTAGTAAAAATACTTACATCTACAGTTTTCCATTCATAAAATCCTGGATATCAACAGCCATACTTTGGAGCCACAAGTTCTCACACTATATTACACTTATTCATCTCATTTTCTAAGCAAGAAATATATTTCACAATTGACAAAAAAACTGCATTAGCTTTAAGCAGCAGCCATGATTGTCTTCAATAATTTAAGACACCCCCAACACCATTAGAGTCGACCAAAAGAGAGAAGAAATAATTCAAATGGAGTATCTTAAGCTCCATTACTTTCACACAAAATCTTCAATATCATTCCCATATTTCTGCGGCACTAATTTTCTAAACCATCTCCATGCATGGTTTGATAGAGATTAACTTCATTAATAAGTATTATTGAAGCCATCCAATTTTTGTTTTCAGATATAAGACCTTAAACAAGAATTAAAAGATACTTTATTGGGTCAATCGATCTTCACCTATTTCTCTTGTAAATAAAATGCCTTTGATAATAAAAAAGCTTTCCTTATGCGCATCAAAATATTGAAGTCTTCATTTGCAATAATAAATCCAGGGATTACATCACAAACTTACATTCAACCTTAAATAACAATAAAAACTACTTTCTGCAACCTTATGAACGATGTCTCAGGGCTGATGGATGGTAATTATTTTTATGAAAATAGAGGAAAACTGGTAAGAATTCATCCCTTCACTATTTCTATCACCTAAATTTCCAGTAAAATCATCATTAATACCAACCACAAAATTGAGAGGCCTTATTAGATTTATTTCTAGGTTTCAGCTAGTAAATTCACTAACTAGGAAAGCCTTCAAAGGAACTTGAATGAATAACGAAAATATTACTCAGTAATACGTAACACAGCCATTTCCTTGGATCAGGTGATATTTCTTACTTTTAAAAGTGTTTCCTGTTTGAGCATGATAAACTGACGTGTAACACACAGGCTGCATAGTCAAAACAAATATTGAACTCAAACTCTGTTTAGCTAGCTTAAAAAAAACCCTTCTTTCACTGATGACATGCATCGGCTATTGCAAACCTAATTTAAGTTACTTAGTAAGCAGAATATTCCACAAACCCATTTTTAATTAGTACTTTCTGATAGCCACAGTAGCCACCTGCATCACCACTAACACGGATTTAACACATCAACTTCAATTCACGGAGTAGTTAGCTGATAACTCAAAAATAAGATTGTATGAGGCACCAAGCACCTATTTCATATTTAAACAACTTACCAGCAGTTATCACTCATTTAAGTCTACTGTGAAAAATGTCAATTACATGAGATAGAAAAATAATTCCATTCATCTTGTTTCCCCCGATGAACCACTGGTAATCTAGACTCCAATTTGTGAAAATTGTATTGCAAAAAGACAAAATTTAGTGGTTCACATCTAATAGAGGGCATGTTTTCCCATGACTATCCAGAATACAATTCAAATGACATTTGTCTTTTTTTTACCCTGAAACCACCTTAAGTACAAAATTCAAGCACCCAGAGAGAATTCTGAAGTAAAATAAGTAATAATCTATGCAGAGAATTGTAAGTGAACGTTGAGACACCTCTTATGATAGTACAACCAATTTTAATTGTAGCAAGTATGACCATCAACATTTAATCATGACTCGAGTCAAACTTTAACTTAATATCGAACCAACTGAATATGATTGTCTCACTTCCTCATTAACAAGTTAGGTAAGCTTCAGAGAGAAATAGCATTTAGGTACACCAAAGAGAAGTATGAGCAATAGTGTTGTTTATTTTTATTTCAATGGCTTCTTAATCAAACGAGAGTGAGAGAATGTCCTAAATGAAGATAAAATTTCAGAAAAAGAAAATAAAGAACAGTGCTACAAAATAGTATGTCAATGTTCATGAGTACAGAAAGATAAGATCCAGGCAAGGGCAATGCGGAACCATTGAAATATGTGTGGGAATGTACAATTTCCTGATACTGTTGATCATCACTAAGCTGCCACCAGCAAGCAGAATTCACGTCTACCTCATGAGATTATTCTATCACCACAAAAATTTAAGCATTACAAAAAACATGGGCAGTGACGTAATTCATATTCATCTGATGCCACCGACTATTCTCCCGATGACCCCACAGTGGGAGTCAGGAATGTGAAAGCATATACTTCTTCAGCCACCTCGATTCCTATGAACTAAATTGTAGATCCGCTATTGGTCAGTAGTCGGACGGTTACAATTAAGTAAATGAATTCACACATTGGGTAATATATATCATGGTTTCAAAGGAGCGTTTATCAATTACGCCAACCACTCACTTCAACCAGAAAAAAAACCTTTCTTCTTAACTATCACAAACCACATATTTCAAACTACAATTATTTCCATTGTCCCAAAGACGCCTTTAAGCGTCGACGGCTGACTTACTACTACATAGTAGTGTGTAGATTACAGAGGGGCCATAAAACGAAGAGAACTGAATTGCCGGTATAATTGCGCGAAAACTAGTAACATGCCTAGGAGAACATACTGAAACTCCATTGCCCTCAGGAGTAGAAAACGAAACGAGCATAACCCACAGAGTATGTGAACCAATCATAGTTTTCGCTAACTATTCACAAAATAAGTTCTTCGGGGGGGTACCCATTCCAATGAAAATACGCAAAGTGGGTTGTGGCCGCTAATTATTCGACAGACCACTTATATTAAATCTGCAGGCGCGTCACGTATCGTTATTTCTAATAGTATATTTATCCCCAAGGTTGAAAATGATATGCTCTCGCACCATTCTCCGGTAAACACTTATCGCGGTAGCACATTCACAATCACAAAAATTCACGGTATCTTGGGCGTCACGCGATACTTCGACACGCACGCAAAATAAATACTAAACCGAAGGTAAGGGATGCATATAAACAAAACATTGATTTGAAATGAATTATTAACTCATTGGTTCGACGATGAATATACAAACTTCTGAAAACGCCCGTATGGCGGCAAGCATGTAAAATTTTATCAAATCCAAAAGCGATTGACGTAGGGCTTCAACTCCCCAAAATAAATTCAATTACATTAAAACCTTGTAACCCATATACAAAAATTAACCGTGAGGCTGCTCTTAAATTCTTCAACAGTAACAATGGGTACTCGTAACGGTTAAAGAGGATCTGAAAACATCAATACACTCCTGATATTAAAAACATACGTTCAAACGTTGAAATTATATTACACAAGAAACCCAACCCTTAAAAATATAAGAATGTTGAAAAGGCTAACAGTGTACATAGTCACACCCGCTCAGCTTCAAAACTATCGTCAATTGCAACAGGACAATAGGCTTATATATACTAAAAAATAAATTCCACGGCTTGTACAAGTCAGTCAAGTATACTTACCTTAGAACAGAAAAACTATTCAGAGAACCTCATACCACACAGGAGAATGCATCGAATAAAATTTACGCTAAACTTTATCAAAACAATGATGGTAAGATTACCTTGTCACATAACGTCTTCACTTGGATTTCCGATAGTTGCTTGCACTCATTCAATTGCTCGATCCACTGATCTAGCTCCTTCAAAGATGACCGATCTTCCATTCTTCAACAGAATTCAATGATTATTTCCTTAACCTATTCGCAAGTGATTTCAGTGCCTACTCTACAAAGTTTTCGTTAGGAGATCATGTATAATCTCACAAAATGGCCGGATGGAAGATCATGACGTCACTTTCAAAGGCGCTCTTGAAGGCGCAGAGTCCTCTAGATTGTATTCTCAACACTACTCCCTCACCAAGTGGAGTTCTCACATGAACTTCCCCTACGGGAATTGTGAAGTCCGCCATTTTTGGTTTAGTCTCTTCATTGAGTCATATAAGCATGTACGAAAATATGGGGTGAAGACGTTCTTTATTTTCGGAGGTTTATGTGACATGTGAATCACTTCGGGTGTTCATACGTTTTTGGTTGTTGCTGGAACTTGTATGAAACATAATGCAAACAATCATCATGCAACCATTTTCAGAATGCAAAACTTCGATCTCCCAGTTATCTTCCATCAGCGCAATGGTATTACGATGCAGCAAGTTATTATTGTAAACAGCGCTGCTAATCTCAATGATTTAAAATGTTATGATTATTGAGAGGATGATGACGATCAATGGTTTTCCCTTGGCACTGAAATATTGCTGCATAATTCTACAGATTCATTGATTGCTGTACTAATGAGTCAACCTCAAGTCATTTAAATGCGTCTTCTTTTAAGAAGACAAACAGTTTTGATAAGCAATATAGGGTTAACATCAAAGTACTGATTACTTGGGATTCAAAGCCGATAGAATTTCTTCACGATATATGGGTTTTGAGTAAAATTATACGAATAGAAAAGCACCTAGTGACTACAATCCATTTCGGCAGCTGCATTCGTAAAAGCAGCTAATGATAGTGCCAGTAGACTTCTTCTTACTCTAGAAACAAAGTTCCCATTATGTGTTCTTAAAAAATGACCTATTCTTAGGTTGTCAGCATTACCTAACGATTCATTCACCGATGTAAACAAACGTATACATACTAACAATTCCCCTTTTCTGCTATGACCCTCACCATGTGCTGCCACCTGAATTTCCTTTCAACTCCCGGCACTCGACTCGCGTTTCGCATCAGCGCCATTAGTGAGTACCATGAGCGAACGCGGTGAATTATGGGCGCGTGGTTTGAAACGCAGTATCAGCTTCTCGTCTCACCCACAATCATTTTATTTCCCTTTGATCACATTATGTGATGTCGCCTGTAGGAATAACTATGGGTGTTGTCCAGTAAACGCTCCAAACGCTTCCGAACAGCGGTCTATGGACGCTCTTAACTTCCACGGAACAGAAGGAAGGAATCGTCCGCAATTAGCATCAGAATCTAGTTAGTTGGTGACAAAGTCTCCATCCCAGGATGATTTGTCATTATATCAATGATCTGGTAGCATTCTTTGCACTTTTAAAGTTAATTGAGATGGTAGCTAATCTTATAATGATAACGAGGGGAGAAAATCGGAAAGGCACAATATTCGACCTGGCCACTTAAACTAAGGTTTTGGCAAGGAAGTCATAAATTTTATTGTCTATTTTAAACTTGTGCCTACACTTCATCAAAAAATAATAACTTGTATAAAACTCATGCACTGTAATTCAAATTCCTAGAAGTTTGCTGCCAATATGATCAATATTGATCACGTGACCAGTAAACATACCCTCAATGTGGTTTGCTGCCAGAAGATGTTGATAACTAATGAACCGTACTTTATGGCAGAGAATGGACCATACATTTAACTCATGATAATGTAGGAAATACTTTTTTCATCATGTCAAAAGATTCAAGGAATTTTATTGGCCTGGAATAATACGACTTTCACTCAACCTGTGCACCAATTATGGTATTTATTTACAAACGATACAAAAGAAAAACTATGCTCACACAGTGATGAGTTACAAATATCCTTCTACTTATTATAATCCAAAGGACTCTGATGAAGACGCTAAGTAACGCGCCCTCAAATGTGAAAATCGTTGAAATTTAATTTATTGCCATTTTAAAGTTTTCACGCATGACGGCCTCATATTCTCTTGTGAGACATTTCAAATCTCTATCAGTTGCTTTTTTTACGTTGCAAATTACTATAGCTCAGTATAGCGATGTTAAAATAAGAGGATTTTGTAGTCCAGGTCATATTCTATTCTTCAGGTCTATTGTTATAAAATTGATGAAATGATTCACTCTGGAACATTTCCATTAGGCTGGAAATTATTTTGACCGTTCATTTACATTGCAACAGTGACATTAATTAGTATTAAAGCATTTGAAGTCGATGTCCTTCATTTCCGATGACATTTCTGCTAAAATTACACTTTTCTCGCATAAATAAACACAAATAATGTTATTCCCATCTTAACTGAATAATTCAAATCAAAAATATCTAAAGGACTAAATTGACTACGATGCCTGAAATTTCCAAATATTATACGCTCATTTTAATGATTACATCGCATAATAAAGTGTTCAATATAAGAATGAAAGCAAATAATTCAACAAAAATATTTTTCCTTTTAAAAAACACCATATTGGTAGCCTAGCGTCAGAATTAACTCTCGGCAGAGCAAGCAAATTTAGTATATGACCAAAGAAAAAAATGTTTTTCATTCGCTCACCCGTGAAAAGAATAAAAGCTGTAAAAAATTGCATTCGCACTTTTTGAGGTTAAATCTACTTTAAATCATACTTGTGTCATTTAATACCATCTTTGTGGTCATAGATGATTTCTCTCTTCGTCACGTGAAACGTTTAACTGTATTCATCGGGTGCGAAAACGACAAAAGAAACAAAATCAGTAATATTTTTCTATGTATTATGAAATATAAATTGATTTTGTCCCTATTCATTCGAATCTGCCATAATTTTTTTTTCTATTATCCATAAAAGTTTTGACAAAATTTCTTCGTGAAAAATATTTTAGTGGATTCGGGCGGCATATTCCACTTCCAGACCACAGTTTACGGGTGTTAGTCAGATCAGATTTCGCGCCCACCTGCTCTCTAGACTCAGCCACAGTCTTAACTAATTTAGATTGTCTATACTGGACTCTAGCGATGCTGCAGAGACCCGGAAGGAATTAAGGGCACAGTTTAGAATTAGCTGACCTGCAGGTATATTCTATTAATACCATGGTGGGATATTTTTCCACTGGTTTCCGCTGGTATAAATTAATTGTCACCAAGGCGGAAGTATTTGGATATGATATGAATTTATAAATCAATTTACAGTCCAACCTTAATGGAGCAAGTTAATCTCTATGTCCCCACAAGAAACCTGTGATCTACAGACATTTTTCAAAGCAACTGGCATGGAACTCATTATGGAAAAAATGCTCCACTGGACCGAGAAATGAATCTTTGTACGAAGTGTAATGCTGATACCTTTACCTCTCTATACATAAAAAAAAATCTGCTTAACTTTGTCACAGTGATTTTGATCTAACTTAATATGAATGCGTGCAATTTGAAACTGGACGAAAACTTTTAATGATTTTATTGTTTGTAAACACTTGTGTTGAACTGATTGTAATGATGTAACAGATCTACTCATTTTATTGTAGTACACTTTTATTTTCAAAATATTACCTTAAGTAATACTCCATATAATGGCGTGTATCATTGTATAGTTGGGCGTTAACGTAAACATGAGATTTTTTTTACTTTTGTAACATTATTTATGGTTTTTATTTGCCCCATGGGGCTACTATTTGCAACTATGCTCGTCAATTCCTTATGAAAATAGGTCTATTTTTCGTGAAGAAAGTTTATTATTATTATCATATTCTATTAATTCTTTCGCCCGTCGACAACAGCGAAGCATTGATAATTATCGAGGTCTGAATAAAGTGAATATACTCATGGCTGATGTTACTTCCCCCAAGGTGTTGCGGAACAAGACTTCGGAAATTAAGTAATAATTGCCGTAATCCTCCCCCGCGAGATAAATCGAATCGAAATAGCCATGCTGTTGTTATCCCTCGTGCTCGGAAACACGACCGCTGCCGAGATTTTCGTCAAGTTACCCCCTCCCTACTACCCCCCGCCCCAATCCGCCCTGAGCCAACATTATTTCCCTTCGATTAAACTGCGTTTATATGGCGCGGGATCTTGAATTAGAATTATGTCATGCCGGGAGCGAAGAAAATGGTCAGCAGAGAAGTACTCGAAGTACTTAAAAAGAATTCCGCCATGCGATTTTCCGACAAATAGGGGAACCCCTATTAATAGGGGAACCTCCGGCAAATGCCTGCGTGGAAATTATCCTTGAGGAAAAGCATCCGTATGGAGACGTATCATTATGAGAGATTGTGGACGTACACTTTGCGAATGGGCATCTGGACATTTTTGATAGGAAGCAGAGTCTTTTCGTCTACACAGCCGCGAGTGAAGCTGCCACGCGTCGACAGTGATGATGATGACGGAAGTGCTCAACGAAAGCGGTCGAGCATGGCTCGAAAGATCACTTTTTAAAATAGATCCTGCTCCCTTTTAGAATCTTGACCAAGACACAATACCCTCCGATGCAAAGAGCCAGACATCACGGAAAGAATTCATTTTTCTTCTATCGTGCCTATCTGATTACCAAAAATAATGTGTATTTCGATGGTTTTGCAACCACGGTGCATGTACGTACACATGTGAGATTTTTCGTGCTGCATGGACAGCTGGATATTTAGACACTAGCCCAAAATTTCAGGCAATAATTAGCGAGTATTTCTCCGCGCAGAGGTACATTTTAAAATAAGGCCATAAATTATTTCAATTGGCATTTCATCACGTGAATACCTATTGATTTGCAGATGAGAATTTAACCCTTTGAGTGCCACCAATATTTTGGTGGGTACTCCCACTCCCATGGGTATTTTGATATATTTGTAGGCCTTTATTCATAAAATTATTACGGCAAATTATTATTATTTTTTACTATTTTTACATGATCATTTCTGTATATGAAAAAGAATACTTTTTTGCTAATGAATACGGAAAAAATATTTTTTTGTAATGACTCATTGTTTAAATTCCTCATAGACAACGATATCTCGTCGTTGGCACTTCTGGCACATTCTGCAAACGACGATATATCGTCGCGTGGCACTCAAAGGGTTAATGACAGTTCCATGCAGATCTTTCCACTCCGGCTAACATCGTAGGATGCGACCATTCGCTGTAATTAGCTGAGGTGGGGGAGATTAGTATGCAGCTGACAGTAGTCTTTTGATGGACTCCACCGACTCCACTAAACCCCTACGCTCGGAAGAAAGGTTGAGATGGGGAAATCTACCTATGTATCCGATGGATTCTCGAAAGTTTCCCGCTCGTTTATGCATATTGAAATTAATGCTCGGTTGCCGTGGAAAAATAAAATAAAAAAAGGACTGAATTAACCATCAACTACCCAATAAAAATCCCAACACACCGTATTTTATCATAAAGGAAAATTGCGATATGATTGATACGCCAATGCCTACCCATCCTTCAACTTTAACAATAAGTAGCAAAGGAAGGGGAATTATGAAAGGTTGCATGTTTTTAAACATGCTGAATATGATTGCGACCAGAACTCTCAAAGTTTTGCTTCACATTTTGGTAAAAACTTGGTAAAAATTTATATTATTGGAACTACTGATGACCAAATTGCTAACTGGATGTCGTGGGCTCCAAAATAAATAATATGCGTTTGCATGGTACAAATTACTACCACGGTTGGAGCTCGGGAAGACACAAAAAGGGGAAATAAAGATTTTCACCAGTTAATGAGCTGCTACCAACGCATGTATAAACGAACTTGATTGTTTTTGCGGCCCCAAAAAGACTGACCATCCCGCCACGCCATATTGCACTTTTCACTTCGTTGACCCTAATTTGTGCAACGCGTGTTCCGGCTGTACGAAGTCATCATCAGGAGCAATAACTAAAATCAAAATTTTCTGCCATGCGTACATATGGATTTCAGTCTTAAGAATGGAAGGAGGAAATGTTTATCCTTCATGCGATCGCGTGGGCGGTGTTTGGACCGCTATATGACTCTCAAATAAATTATTCCGAATGCATACAAGTGAGTTTGATGGTTATAATTGAGTGACCGATAAGCTGTCGCGTCTTGTTGATTGACAATTGGGAAATCGGGAGAAAAATCGTTGACGGTCAAAACACCGACGCGCGATCGAAAACCGAGGCGCGATTGTATGTAGGTTGACACGAGATAGGAAAAACTAGGTGGCGGGGAAAGGACGGCAGGGTGTTAAAATAATCTTTGGTAATTGGGTCCTCTGCTCGTCGTCCTTAAAATGGAACACATACAGGAACCTCCCTCCTTATCTTACTCATGGTCTCAACAATGCTCGTATTTTTATCTCTCAGTTTTTTTGCAAGTTACAAAGAGGTAAAGTAATTGACCGTAGTCACATTCCTTCCTTTTCCTAAGTATGATTCCAATAGCTTCATGACTACGTAGTCAGACACTCACTCATCTCTTAGACGACTGTCGTCCTTTCCCAAGTAAGGAAAGCCAGGTATGACGTATTTGCTCTCTTTATCGACTGATAGCCAGTATTTTTGCTTGGATACTCGACAATAGTGTAAAAAGTTGAGGGCTGACTTTTGATCGTTAACGGATTGAAAGTAAAATTGGTCCACGAAAGTTTCAATAAATCAAATTTACGCGGATATCCACTGCGAATATTTATAACAGGTTATGGGCCCAGAATGTGCCACTGAAAATGTGCACAGTAGATTCGCCGCACAAAGAAAGGAACAGAATCGAAGGTAACAAGGAGAAGTTTTTTGAGATCGTGTCGAATTTATGTCGGCCGCAAATGTAACAACCCTCCTTTGCGTCCCCTCGTCATCGTTGTGTTCTCCTCCAATAGGCCTCTGTACATACGCGACCTCTGCCACGCGCATTAATGTATTCCACCAAATCGCCCATCCCCTCGTGGACGATCTCATCGCACGACAACGGTAATAGGGCAGTGTGGCTAGTGCTTATAACAGCGGTCGTCATATCAAGCCCGGTGAACACGAGGACGTCGCTTCACATTTATCACGTCTCACTCTTGAATATTTTGGAAATATTCATTTCTCCCCTCCACAACCTCGAATATTTTATGAAAAATAGGCCAGATAGATGGATATTTTGTGAAAATAAAGGTACAATGCATCCACTCCGCAATGCATCCGTGTCAACGAGCGCTGCCAAAATTCTCTTTTTCTGAGCATTCATCAATATATTCTTTCCGAAGCAATTTATTAAAATGGTTTAAAGGGTTTTTGATGTTTACTAACCTTCTTACTTTACCTTTTTACATATATGAGGAACAAACAAATTATTAATAAAAATAAAATAAATTGATACGTGAATAACTCTGGACCAAGGAATCGGCGAACCACCTCCATTATCTCATCGCCAGATGAACAGTGGCGCTGTAAGGGTAGGAAACTTGGTGTCTGCAGATAAAGGCTTTGGGCATTATGGAGACTCTCGAGGGGTGGATGTGGAGGAGAATGTAGATGGTGAGCTAGACGACAAGAAAGGCAAACGAGGAAGTTCTGGATATGATGGAGAAGGAAATGAAATTATTTGTGTGTCTATTTACAAATGTAAATTCAGAATTTAAACGCTATTTACGTTTTGAGCTGGAAATTTCTGCATCATTTTGGCAAGCATCATATTACAAGTGAAACCTCATATATGTGCTGGATTGGATTGGAATTTTGGGGAGGCGACCGGCAGCTAAGGTAATTTGCGCCATAAGAGACAGGTAAGGGAGGAAGGGTGGATGGAAACCCGGCGTCGGCATTAGCCTGCTCTTATCGAAAGGCGCTAAGGGGACCACGGTTTAACGCCTCATCCGACAGTCGGAGTACTGTACTTGAAGTGACCTCCACAAGACACTCAAGTAGGGATCGGATTTCCTCTGAAAAACATCATCCTCTGCAGGGATTTGAAACCTGGCCGCCCGTAAGGTTAGCCAGTACTCTAGCCACCACAACATACCGATCTGTTTCTAATTTCAACGCATAATAAGCTATGTTTCTGTGCGATCTTCTCAGGCTCACTTTCCACTATCTTTCAATAGCAGTTCTACATTTTTTGTGTATCCAAAAATATAGATTTGATTGAACATGATGAGCTTCTTCATCCCCTCATTGTTTACATAGCTTTTTATTACCTTCTAAATTCGCACGTCATCATAGTCTCCCACGAGGTTCACCGGAGATGCTGGAAGATGGTGCTGACAGACTCTTTGACAGTTCAAATAGAGGAAGATACTCTTTTAGTTAACTTCAAAATGGCACCTTCAGTCGTCCTGAGAGCAATCTAAAGAGACCATTCCTCGCTGACGAAGCCGAGCTTGATTTTAAGAAAGAATATTTCGAAGCTGAGAGTGCGCCGGGATGAACAATGGCATGCCAAGTTGACGTGGAAGAAACCCTTACCTCATCTGAAAGACTGCGAGTGAGTAGAATTTTTCAACTGTCTAGACTATGTGTCATCCCTGTACTGCCGGCTACGAAGTGGAAGCCACGGCCTAATTTGGATGCATACAATCCCGGCAATCACTTTACTGCGAGTGAGTAGAATTTTTCAACTGTCTAGACTATGTGTCATCCCTGTACTGCCGGCTACGAAGTGGAAGCCACGGCCTAATTTGGAAGCATACAATCCCGGCAATCACTTTACACCAGTCTGCTGCTTATCTGTGAGGATATATGAGATGGCCTCCACAATTTTTAGTATTGATTCCTCCTTTTCGAAGAAGCGCTGTGTTTGTTCAGCATTTCTAAACGCTCACTACGGATTAGATCAACTCTTGAAGCCGGTTTATTGAAAAAGAAAATATTTTTTCCTTTTAACGCCAATATATACTTACACCAAAAGGACTTTGTCCATGTTATATCCAACGTTGACATCAATAAATTCTGTCCTCCACGATGATCCGTCGAAATTCTTAGACGCTTTGAAAGCACTGTGGCGATAATTTTCGTGTTTTCGGGCGTCCCGTGCTTCGAAGGGCTATTTAGCGAGTGCTTAAAAGTTCAGGTGCTAGTATAGATCAGGCTGAATGTTTACCATAACAATTCCAAGGCAAAGCTACTCTCGAGCTCTAATTTTTGAACCTATTACCCTGCGTTACAAAATTAAATAATGTTTTGGTCCCATGAGGTTTATTGACCGTTCTTGACAGTATTCTAAGTGCTGGATCCAAAAGTACCATTAATTTTTCTCCATCATGCTAGATTTTCTTGTGATATTTAAACAAACATTCCACATTTTAGACATTCACACTCATTGTATAAACAAGAAATGATTAAATTAGAAACGTTGTTATTAAAGATTTTCTGGAATATTTTCTTCTGGAACATAAGAGTCCTATAACAGTCTGCTAACATTCGCACTCCACCTACACTGATACCATTTTTCATCCTAGAAATGTTTGATGGAAGCATTCATCATGCTCATTTTCCCGAAAAAATTCCAAATTCTCATATATGAAGTGGATTTTGAGAGACTAGAGCCTACATTTAAATAGGTGATTAACAACGGTTAAATAAGAACCTTATATTCGTCAGACTTGGTAGGTTTTTAGGAGGCCCCCTTTTTTGGAGTCATCTTTTCACTTTCACTCCAATTACCAGGATGCCTCTAGTCCCTCATACCCTCTGATCCTCCTTAAATCACCCCGAGTCTTCATTCTTTTCCTCCTTCCTCAGCATTCTTTCTTCCATCACCCTCTTCAAAATGCCTAAGACTATCCTTTCGTTCTACATCCATTTTTGCTGCTCTCGCGGTATGTCCGCCACAGTATAATTTCATTTCCTTCTCCATCATATCCGGCACTTCCTCGTTTGCCTTTCTTGTCAACTAACTCACCACCTACATTCTCCTCCGCATCCACCCCTCGAGAGTCTCCATAATGCCCAAAGACTTAATTTGCAGACACCAAGTTTCCAACCTTTACAGCGCCACTGTTCATCTGGCGATGAGATAATGGAGGCAGTTCCCCGTTTCCTTGGTCCAGAGTTATTCACGTATCAATTTATTTTATTTGTATTAATTCATTTATTTGTTCATCACATATGTAAAAAGGTAAAGTAAGACGGTAAATATTACAAAATTTCAAAACGAGGGACATAGGTTCCCCTTAGGATAACATCCTGTTTGGGGTTAACCGACTCTTCTTCTAACAAAATTACATCGATATAGAAAACAACAAATATCAATCACTGAGCCGCAAATTATAAACATTATTAGTGGATACAAAAATATAAACCAAAAGAATATGAAAATGAGACAAAAAGATTGACTAAGCCGGAGCACACAGCAGAATCTGATTAGGATCACAGCAATTTCGGATTAGTTTCACTTTAGAGATTGTCCCTCTGGGGTCGCACGCTTTTTTTTTGCAGCCGACCTTCATCGGGGGATCGAATGCTGATTGATATACGTCTCTCTCCTTCCCTTCGATCTACGTTGCTTTGGATGACCTACCAGTATGGTATTTTTACTTTAATTTTCTTTATAATAATCGAGTGACTGATAGGGGCGGGCATGTGGAGACGTCTAAATTTCCCGATAAACTTAGAGAAGGACCATGTTAAGGAGATGAGTGCATTGCTAGCAATTGCTAGGGAATCAGACAGTTAAGGACTGGATCGTTCGCAAGAAAAGTATTTTTCGAAACTTGAGAGTAGAATTGGGAGTTAAGAGATCATAGAAGATTGGCTGATTGTTGTTAGGGGAAATTGATGGAGAATGTGGTTTTATTAGCTCTCCTCCATCCGTAAGTTAACTATTATTGGAGAAAGTAAGATAGTCATCTACGATGACTCTTAGTTAGGTTTTCACCACCTGTTGATGCGTCAATCGAGAATCGTGTAAAAACAGATAACGGGTTATTTTTTGCATGTTGGAAGGGAAAGCTCATTTTCAGCACTTGAAAGAGTCGACTGAAGAGTGACCGCCAGGCATCCATTGCTGCATGAAGTCCAGGTGAATATGGAAAGTATCATAGAACGTATCATAGGCCCGATCAAGTATTGCCTTTTTATCGGGAACGCGGCCACACAGCCACTGTGGTGAAACCTGCTCCAATGAATGACATAGAAATGGGGTTGAGGGCCGGCCGTATATACTGAATAAATATCAATGGTTATAGACTGTTTCCTTAGGGACCCTTCCACGTGGGAAAAAGTTACGACATGAGAGTTACGTCGGAAAGTGATTTTTGAGTGTCAGGTACTTAGCAATGTCTAATGGAGAAAGAGCGAGGTTCATCGCGCCAAGTTAAAGACTAAGCCATAATCAAGGATTACTGATAGAAAGATCTTTTTTTATGTTGAAGTAGTTGAGGGATAATTGAGTTAGGGTAAAATTAAAAAAGAAAAAAAAATTCGTAATCTTGAATTTAGGCGTACAATGAAAAGTTTTGACTGTTTTTTTTTAAGTTTCCAAATGTCTTGAATTAACATACTAAGCTATTTAGAAATTTATTAAAATATATTCTGGCAGTTCTCTATTGTATATCCGTTTCTTTTTTGCTCTACTTTGCCGAATACGTTTTATAAGTGGCTATAACCACAAAAGGCCACAGTGGACCGAATTACCCATGAATCAAACTCCCGCCTTGGGTTCTTGGAAAGTTCAGCTGTTGAAGCATAATTGAAATTAAATGAAAATATTCAAACCCTTGATATGAAGCTAACGGGGAAATTATCACTTGGCATGACATTTTCATCTTATACAATAGATCTCTCCTCGCACCTCTTCAACAGGCGTGTATTATGGATTAGAGTCCTCTGGATTGCCATGTAATAAATACGAAGTGAGGGAGTATTGTTGAGAATGCAACCCAGAGGACTCTGACTGTCGAGGTACTGTGGCGGCGGAGTGGTGATGTAGTAAACCAAAATAAAAATGGCGGTGGTAGGTCGCCGTCTCAAGATGCTGAGGAATTGTTGTTTAGCTGGAATGTCAGTGATCTTAGCGGAAATTGATCAAGGTGAGTAATGTTACCTATGCTTGTTACGGTTCTTTAGTGTATTTATATTCATATAATATGCCGCCAATTCCATTTGCGTGATTCGTGTGGTTATCGTATTTATCATGCAATGTTTACCTTTTCATGAGTGACACTTGTATCGGTATTTACCTTTTTTCGATTTAGCATTGTCATTAACTTACTTACTTTAATAAGTGGGTTGTATTATACATCATGTTCTGGTTCTGTTTATAACCTCCTCCGTTCTGGTTTGTTATGAAGCCGTATCAATGCTACCCTTTACCTCTACGTTTGGCATTCCGATGTTTCGTGTTGCCGATTTGTCATGCTTTCAGCTGTTGCACAGTGTGTAAGGTTTGGTTTTTACCTTAGCAATTTTGTTCATGCTATGGTTTTGGAAAATTCTTAGGTTCCTAAGGTTTTTCGAGTTAAAAGCTAAGGAGGGTGATGCTTTCTTTAATACCTATCAGTGTATCCAACGCATGCTATCCTATATTGGCGAGAGATTTGATGGTGCGCTGTAGCCTGGATCATTCATTTCTTTGATTTCTTTCGTCTGATATGTAAATAGCACCTTAATCGGGCTCTAAATTACTTGGCTTCAATATTACGTAGCCGTGTTACTGTTGTTCCCGGAGCTTGGTTTAGCAATTGAAAAGGTGATTTGAGCATGTTCAGTTAGATCTATTGACCGTCAGTCCAAGAATATCCGGTGTTTTCGCCTTTGAGATACTATTTACTCAGTCGAGCTGGGTGTGTAGCGATGCCAGTGGGTAACGAATGCTTGGCGATTGTCTAGACGGCATTTAAATGCTGGAATGACCGTCAGTGTTGGAAGTACAGATTTTATGCTTAGGAAATTAAGCATTTAATGTTGAAACGCTATGCGTTGGTTACACGAATATTAGCATTAAAAGACAAGCTTGACCGGAGAGAAATTTTTTTCATGCCGTAGTGTAACATCAGTCATAAGCTATCCTTGCCCTTATTTCATGTTACTCTTGTCCCCGGAAATCACTTCTATTTAATGCCCCCTCAGAGCGTGGCTTAGTTATGCACCTCAATATTCTCATTTCTTTGACTTAAGGCCTGGTTATTCGATACATTAACTTGTGCGTGTTCATGTACGAATGCACGAGCCGAATAGAGCAGGTTGTATTTACCTGTTCACGCATTCATGCATTGGGTGAAGTTGGTGTGGTTACACGGTGAATTTTTGCGTTCATTCACGCGTTCATGCATTCGTACATTAACTCGTACGGGTTAATGTATCGTGTAACCAGGGCTTCAGTCCCTGCTCACATTCCTCATCTGCTGAGAAACAAATTTTAAATGTATGTACTTGGAGGTGGCGGATTAAGGTCGTTGTTTTTGTTACTTTCCTGGAGTCTGTGGCCGGACTCGGGGTGTGTTATGTCTTAGGGACGTCAATTTTGGTGCTGTACCAGTATTTCAGGGGGGCGCCCCCTCCCCAGCATACTCCCCTAAAGCGGCAACTCGTCCTTCGCCATGTTCATGTGTTTGGTTCTGATCTACTGATGCTGTCTGAGTACAGTTGTACCATGCACAAGGTCATTTGGATATTTTACTGTTTTTATTCCGTCAATAACTTAACTTATATTTTTGTTCGAGTGAACTGTGAACAGCAATCAAATTTGTAATTATTCATATCTGTCAATGATTTGCAACCTGAATCTAATGCATAGGCATGAGCTGGGATACTTAGAGCTGAACTGGACTAGTTCAATCCTGAGTCTAGTTGCTAAAATGCAGATGAAAGGTGCAGTGATTGGATGATGTAGGTGAAGTTATGTTTAAAATTGATGTTACCCTAAACATATTTGCGATTTACATGCTTCTGTGCAGTTGATAGACTCGTGAGTAGTTTGCTTCATAAAGTGTGTTGTGATTTCAAGGTCAACAGTACAGATGTACTTAATTGTGTGGTAGGCATTAATGAATTTTCCTTCCTTAAATATATGCTAGAGGTGCAAAGGTTTTGTTTAGGGTGTTCTTGAGAATGCATTAAATCTTGGAAGCTCCTATGGGAAGGTTAATGGAGAAGGTAGATGTTATGTATCTCAAACACGCTAGCATGCATCAGAGTGCCTGGCACCTTTTCATGGAGTAATTGATTTCCTCGAGACTATGGACTACTGGCATCCACATTATTAACTGTGAAGTGGTTGTTCGCTGTGTGACTTATGGTTGAATTGAAAAAAAATGAAATATTTCTATGTTAGTGGTATAAACCGAGATAAAGTTGGAGATGGAGGTTTGTGGCCATTTCAGAAAGTTGAGCTTATTCCTGATGCATTGGACACTTCCATAATAATAGGAAGTCCTTCATTTATAAACTCTCTTGACTTTGATTGCCTCCCTAAAATAACTGTTGAAGGAGTACAACTTGATTATGTTGATGAAGTGAACGATCTCGGTGTTGTTATAAATAGAACCTTGACTTGGAACTCACATGTTTATAGTATTTCTAATAAAGTTTTGAAAACACTTTATCAGCTGAAGCAATTCAGACAACTAATACCTTTAGTTGAACCACAACCTCTTTAGTTTTACCACACATAGATTACTGCTCGCTGGTGTTCACGAATATATCAAAAGAACAAATTGCCATTCTACAAAGATTACAGAATTGTTGTATATGATATCTCACGCGATGAACATGTCAGCCTGTATTATGAGATGTTAAATTGGTTAAAAATTGAAGAAAGACGTATGCTGCAAATGGGTGTATTTATTTTTAAATTATTAAATGTAAAGATTCCATTGTATTTATATGACCAATATGTATTTAATAAGCTTTTTTGCAAAGCGAATGACTAGAAATAATTCGAACTTAATAATACCATGCCATAGAACAACTACTTATAATAAATCATTTTATGTATCATCGTGTAAATTGTGGAATTCTCTTCCTTAGAATATAAAGATGTTGACATCAGTGTTTGCATTCAAGAGAGCTCTGAAAGAGCATTTATGTTCTAAATATTAGTATATAAAATGTAACATTTACTTATTTCTTTGCTTTATTTTTTTGTAAATTGTGCAATATTAGTGGCTGTTTATACAAAGCATTGTAAGTTTTATGCCTTTCATCTTTTTATATAATTTTTCCAGAGACATTACCAACCTCTAATATTATGTCTCCTGCATGTTATTATGTAGCAATTACTTTATTAATTTACGTTGTTTGTAAATCTTATCAGCAGCTTAAAATATAAATAAATGTAAATGCCATGTACTTGTGCTCCATGGGATTATATGGTCCCAGAGTAAATAAACTCTATCTTATCTTATGTGAAGTAGATTTATCAAGGGTATTTATAACATTCTTTGCATGTAAACCTCACTGCATTTTATTGCTCTCTATCTGTATTAATTTCTTCACATTCAACATCTCTATTGAGCTTATGTCCTTGGGTTCCAGTGGAATGTCGCATACCTCCCTTGGCTGCTATTCTGAATGAAATAGCATGAATGCTATATGCCAGAAATAGCTTTTGTCATGTTTTTTTCGAAGATCAACATGCTATTTTTTGAAACAAAATCGTAACGAAAGCTATTTGTGGCATATAGCATTCATGCTGTTTCATTCAGAATAGCAGCCCTTATCTCTTCTTTCAAGGACTGCAGATTTTATTTCTGCTTTGTAAAAGTTTCTCCAGTATTTCATTCCTAATCATCTTTGGTGATGTTTTTACCAATGTTATCATTGCTTGCCTGACCTACTTCTTCATCCCTTTATATCACTATGAGCATGAACTCCATTTTGTGTAACCATACCACTGTAATTATTTTGCCTAAGGAAACTCCTCTCTTGTATTTTAGTTCACTTACTGAGTATTTTATTGATTCCTTGCTCTTTGTTGTCTGACTTTGAATGTTTAAATGTTCAGCGTGTGTCTAATGTTTCCTTTAGGTCATATCATTTTACTAGTTGACCAAATATTATAGCCTGAGTTTTACATTCTCAGTTTGCACTCTGTCTTATCCCTCCAAAAGTTTGAAGAGATGTGAAGCTGAGAATTTATTACTTCAGCTGTTAATAATTTCATTTTTATGTTCATTCGAATTACTTCATGGTGTAATGGAATCATCTGGGAATGGAGTATATCATCGTGTCATGTATTGATGTCTTCGTGAAAGAAATGGGTGCAGAATTGTGTGTGTACTTGGTCATGTTATCTGATACATCTCAGGTTAACACGGGCCCAGTGGGTTTATGGAAGTAGTGAATTGTAAGGCCTAACTGATTCAAACGGTGCCGTACCCCAGTAATTTCAGGTGGAACATAAAAAAGAACCTACTTTTCTGTTATGAATATGTTTAGGTAATATCCCTTAGTATTAACGTGGCTTTCCAATGTCCATCAAACCTTCAAATTGTTAGATTTTATTCTTGTTTTACAAGACATATATGTGTATATTATGTTGGACATTTATTGCTATTTACAATTCAAACTACAAAGTAAACATTGCTTCTTGAACAGAAATAGGCAGTTTGAAGCAAAAAAAACACTTCACTTTCAGGGGATAGCAGCATCATCCAGGGGGTTATTACCTAAGTCATAGCGACGTCACTATGAGGTGAAGGTCGCTATTATTTCTACCCCATGTTCTCATAGCGACCCGAGTGGTTGTGGAACTCATAACACCACCTTGATCAAGAGCAGAGTCGCAATAATAGTGACCCAAATAAAGACCTTGAGAGGGGTCTTTATGGAAATAGCGACTATGATGGTGTTATTGCGCAGGGTTCAATTCTGAGATCTTGCAAGGTATATGATAAAAATCAAAGGCTGTGTGAAGAATAATTTGACAAGATATGAGCATTTATTATTAGGCATGTAGGGAGATATTTTAAAAATATTTCCAAGTTACAATTCATGTGCATTGCTTAAACTCGGGTGTACTTATGACGAGGGGTCATTTGGAGATCTTGCTAGGTGCATATAACAACAATATTCAAAGTAATGGTGAGAATGAAGTGACAAAAATGCTTACATTTATTATTAGGCATATGGAAAAATGTTTTTAAAATATTTCTGAGGTTCAATTCATGCTCATTGCTGAAGCTAGTGTATTAATGATGAAAGGTCGTTTTGGAAATCTCATGTGATAGGTAGACATGACAGCAATATTCAATGTTATAGTGAAGAATAATACAACAAAAACTCAAAACTTTATTAATAGGCACATTATTTAATGTTATTAAAATATTTTCGAGTTTAATTTCACGTGAATTGCTGAGACTTGTGTATTAACACTAGGATGCCCGGACTTTTCAACATCATTCAACGCCCAAAGCGGGTCATTTTGACCCACTGTTATTAATGAAATTATTCCTCACTTTGCACTATTAAGTTTACATTTTTACAGTTTTTACTACAAACTGTTACTCTTTCTCTTCACATTCATCGATTATTTCACTTTATAACTTTCATAACTTTGACAATATCGATGATTTATTGATGTATAAACTTTTGTGTCGATTTATCGTTTTTTCAATTTTATTTCATTTTTCTTGCTTATTGTGTCATAGCTCAATATACTACGAAGACTTTTCTCATTATTTAATACTTATCTATTATTTTTCAAAGTTTGGTTGCAATAAATAAGTTCAAAATATTATTTTTCGGTCGAAGTAGGAATTTTCCTGAAAATCAATAGTAACTAACTTTGGGATTCTTATTATTGCAATGATGAAGATGTATTAGGAATAAAAATACATTGCATTGTTTATTGTTTATAATAATAATTTTACTGCTTTTTCTTAATGCATTTGGCACATGTGTGTACAATTTTTTTATGGCACTGGCCTTAGTGTTGCAGAATTGGCCTTTTATTTCCCAGTTAATTCTCTGTAGTTTGACACCTCAGCCTGTTTGCATTTATAATGTCAAAAGGTTGTTCCAGACCCCATCTCTTATTCAGGTAACCATTGTGTAGTTTCTCTGCAAGTTTTAGGATGAAATTTATTCGAGAAATTTTCCTACCAGTGACGGCCTAGTATATCTCAACGGCATTGATTGCTGCCAGGTCTAGAATGTTATGGAAACTATGAATAGGCCATCTTATTGATAACTCTTTGACTATGTACTGCGTTGCAATTTTTTCCACTATGTCCACCCCATATTCGTTGCATTATAGTGCAACACAGGGTGAGGAATATTTTCTCAGGATTAGTTACACTAACACTGGAGTGAAGAGAACTCATTACTAGGACATATTCCTCACAATTTCCTTGCTAAATCGTTAATGTAACATGGTAAGATTTCAGTACTCTCATGGAATAGTTTTCCATGCATTTTTTTGAGAGATCGGTACTTCTCTTCTAGAGCAATTCATAGTTCCAACTAAAATAGTGGATTTTTCCTTGAGAAATTGAGCCAAATTTGAGAGATGCTAAGAAGTTGTCTGTGTTCATATTTCTGCATTGGCGAAGAAAAGGCAGCATGAGACTTCTACGCATTCTACACCGTCTGAAATTCGTTGACTATTTATACGGTTATCCTTGACCGTGTTGTCTTCCTCTACATACAAGATGTAGGACTGTTTTATGACAAAGTTTTTGTCCTACCGACATTAAACATACCTATTACAACAAAGTTGTGAAAAATATGAATGTACTAATCAAAATAATATAACTTTTTTGCCAAATATTTAGCTCATCTTTAGATGCACTCTTTCTTGTTTCTTCACCGCATTTATCGTCATTTTCTGAAGAATCGGTTGATTCTTTGAATGTTTCAAATTTCTGCTCATCATTAGAGTTGTGAAATAAAATCTCTCCACCATCCGACTCATCCCCCTGAATCATTTGCAGCTCCGCACGAATTTCAACAGATGATAATGAGCGACTCAGAGACAAGCTTGAATACAGAGAATTTAAAAATCACTATCACGGTAAAACTCAAAATTTTAGCTACAAACTTCACTCTGTGGAACAAAGAGGAATACTGAATTTGTATTATCCACTTGTCATTAGGAGAGAAAAAGTAGAGCTGGTGGCAACAAAGTGAGCATAGTCCTTACGTCAGTAAGGTGCAATATTGTATTCTCTGCACTCTAAAGTAGAGATAAGGTACACTGTGCACTGCCAACAAATTAATTACTAAATATGCCATGAATCGACCGGACGAAAAATGAGAAGGGTGGGGATACGAAGTGGAAGGAAGGAATATGAGAATATTTTTGAAAGGTAATCCAGGCATGGAAGGTAACCGAATAAAGAAGATAGAACAAAGTGAGATGGACAACATGTGCAGCAAAATAATTAATAAACACTAATAAAAAAGAAGTTTTGGTGATGATACAAAGTGCAAATACATATCTGGGACAAAATGACCCATATGGGCTGTGAACCTGTAAGGATAAGAATAAATGATGAAGAACTAGGACAAGTTACAGAATACAGCTACTTGGGAAGCAAGATAACAGAAGATGGAAGGAGTAAACGATAAATTGTGAATAGAATACAACTAGCAAAAATAGCTTTAAATGATAAAAAGACTCTACTGACTTGTAAAAATGTTAGTTTGGAAGTAAGAAAGAGGGTTATGAAAGCTTATGTTTGGAGTGTGGCCCTTTACGGGTGTGAAAGCTGGACTATAGGGAAACATTAAAAGAGCAGATTAGAGGCCCTAGAAATGTGGTGCTATCGAAGGATGCAGAAAATCAGCTGGCGAGACCGAATCACCAATGAGGAAGTGCTGAGAAGAGTACAAGAAAATAGAAGTCTCTGGAGACAGATACAGACAAGGAAACTAAAACTAATAGGTCACATTCTACGATGCAATGATTTTATAAAATTAATAGCTGAAGGTTGTATTGAGGGGACAAATCGTAGAGGACGTCCTAGATTAAGCTATATGAAGCAGATCATCAATGACTCTGGATGCGTCTCATATGGTGAAATAAAGAGGAAAGCTGAGCAAAGAGCGGAATGGCGTGCTATTGCCAACCAACCCATGGGTTGATAACTGAAGAAGAATGGGCGTTCTAGGTAAATTCTAAAAAAACTGATGTACAGATTACTCCAGGAAGGTGAAAATTTTTGGACATAAAGGCACATTAAAATGAATAAAAGTCAGTAGAGGAAATCCAGCTCTCATTGAAAATGAGATAAAAAAATGAATTTAAAATCACGTTTGGGTCAAAATGACCCGCCTGGGCGTTCTAGTGTTAATGACGAGGGGTATTCCGGATGTCTCGCTCAGTAGGTATACATAACAGCAATAGGCAAACTAATGGTGAAGAATAATGCAACAAAAACTCAATTCTTAACAATAGGCACATCATTTAATGTTCTTAAAATATTTTCAAGTTGAAAATCATGTGAATTGCTGAGACTTGTGTATTAATGACGAGGGGTAATTCCGAAGATCTCATTAGGTAGGCATACATAACACCAATATTCAATGTAATGGTGAAGAGTAATGCAACAAAAACTATATCCTTTATTATTAGAATTACAAAGTATTACAGAAACTGACGCATTGCAAATCGATGTGAATTGATGAGACTTTTGTATTTATGATGAGGTGTTGTTTTTCAGATTTTGCCGGGCTAATATTACAATAATATTCAAACTAATGGTAAAGAATAGTGTGACAAAGGAACAAGCATTAATAATTTGGTGTATTTTGAGGTGTTTTTAAAGATATTGCTGAGTTGCAAAAGTCGTTCACCGAAAAGACTTGGGAGTACTTCTCTGATGAAACACCGTAGGCTTGGAAGTGGCTTACAAGCTAGCATTGATTTCATTGACACTACTTGTATTCCTTACCCAAGACAGTCTTACGAAAAGATAAACAGTTAATTTAATTATTATATTTCACATACCCATCACGTTCAAACAAATTACTCTAATGTTGAATCCCTATGAACAAAATAAAGCATATAAGATGTATAAAAACTGTGTGCCAACTTCCTGAGCATTTGATAACCTCATTCCACTTGTTCCTGTGCGGTGACAATCAAAGCATATGGATGGAACACTAAGCACAATTTTAGGACACACGTCACTTCGTTTCCTCACTCGATTATCACTGAAATGCTCATAACATTATCAAGCTCAAACAAATTTTGCGCTATTTTAAGGGAAAATCCTCTGCACAGTGAATAGGTGACACATTTTCTGCAGCTCAAGAGATACAACCTCTTGTCATTTCTCGACTTCATTAAGCATATACTCTATCACAGCTTTGTTACTCTCTTTCTTGCTAGCGTGACTCAAGAAAGTAGCTATTATGATATTATAAAAATGATACAATACTTCATTCTGGTGATAATTATTGATAAATGTATTCATCCCCCTTCATTGGATTGAAAATTAGGGTTTGTTTACATTTACGATGGGCGTCGCTAAGTGATACTCATTTGTCTAGTGTTGTTTATTTTTTGTTGATTTTGACGTTTCATTCTTTGGTCCTCTGTTCCGCCTTGGAACGTCGAGCATTTCATTGGCCGATCCAAATTTGGAGGTATTTGTACAGAGTTGAACAAAGAATTTGCCATACACTCCTTATTTGGATAACGACCACCTTCAGCATTTCTACCCCGAGTTCCGTAATCGCTGGGGTCGCTATTTTCTGCTGAGTGGAGTCGCTATTTAACATGGTCATTATTTAACGCCCAGAGCTCCGTAATAACCCCCCAGGACTAGGTGTACCAAAAATTTCTTTGTACTTTACTCATATCGATAGATTTATTTCAGTCCCAAGTACTTTTTTATCCATACTTTCCTTTCGATAATGTACTTGAAAGTGTACTTTAACTGTGGAATGGAAATGTAAGGAATCAAATACAGTGGAGTGCCAATTAACCGTGCTGATGGAAGAAGTGCAGTTGGAACACTGAAAATGATTATTCATTCACATTCTATATCTTAGTAGTCGTGGCCTTGGTTTCAGAACAGTGGTTTCTCTAAGTAATGCTTCTTTCTTTGAAATACTCATTTTTTTACCATTTCCTTTACTGGGGGATTGTTCATTTCAGTAGCTTCTTAGAAACATTTCGCCAGCAAAAATTAATTTCTGCCAATTGGTGAAATTTTTCTCAGATGCTTAAGTAAGACAACCAGCAACCAATAGGTTCGAAAGAAAGGCAAAATGACTTAAGCTGTTTACACACCATGTCAAACTACTTGGAGAGAAAGTTAGCTGATTGATACAGGAAGCATAGGTTGCCATAAATGAGTAACCTAATATACATAATTTTTTATTCTACAGGAAAATATTATATAGAAACTATTTGACGAGCAATAATGTAGATTTAATTAGATAGTTACGTATTCTTATTTATTTATTTGATAGTTTCTACTGTTGAGATCTTTCTTTCAATACTTACATGGCATCAATAAATTTCCTTCAGTACACACTGTGGGCATGTTATTGACTCCTTTGTTACGATTCCATATCCCTATCCAGGCCTTGCTAGTAGTCTCAGTGCATCTACTTGTGAGGCAAATATTAGATGAAGGCTTTTGTTTCTTATCTGGAGTTAGCCTGCCCTGTAAGATGGTATTTGTGGTACATTTGAAATTTGTCTTTACGTGCATGATTTTCAGATATAAGTGAATATGAAGAAGTTCTAGTTTTGTATTTAGAACTCATTTGACTAAAACATGGTTCCTTTTTTCTACTTCCAATTTAATGCAGTTCTTACAGGTGTGTTTTTCAATCAACTAAATACACATTGAATGATTGGTTTATGAATTTGTATGGTTGCCTTTGTACATTAATGGCATTTATGTCCATGTAAGCTTACCTCATATTTACCTACATAATGCTCTTTTCTTTCAATGTTTATTCAGTGTTTGGATCCCCAAGTGTAATATGCTACTGTGATGGTCATTGTCCTGATAATGTCGCAAATGGAACATGTGCGGCAAGGCCTGGTAGTCATTGCTTCAGTGCTGTCGAAGAAGTTTACAATCATGAAACAGGCAGTTGGGAACCAGAAAGAACATACGGATGTTTACCGCCAGAAGAAACAGGTCTTATGCAGGTAATTGAAATGGGCTTGCATTTAATACATGTATCCATTAAAAATATTTGGTGATCTTTGGAGTCCCAACCTTTTTGAGAATGGTTGTTTGATTAGGGGTAACATTCCTAGAATTGAGCCTTTTAGACTTGCTTGCAATCCCATGACTGTGTTTGAACCATCAACAATTTTCGTACAATTACTGTATTGCGAAGCACCTGAATCTGTCATTAGTGCAGCCGGGGCCAGAAGCTGTGCGTCACTCCTGAATCTTGTACCCATTTGTGTTATGTAACTTGCTTTTGGTTAATTTGCTCTAGAAATTGGCGGTGATAAGTCAGTTCTTTTGAGAGATTTGTTGCTCTACAGTAAGTGATATGTATGTGAATTAGTGTGTTAGATATAAAGGGCTTCTTATCCCGTCCATGTGTGCAATCTCCGTTGCAAAAGCCAATCATCAGACATCAATATACATTGGTTAGGCAAAGATGATATTCTTTAGTAGACGCCACCTTCTGAGGTGATACAAGTATGTGAAATGGTCACTCAAATGTAACAAAGGCCACTCACTGGAGTTGACATTCTCAGATAAATCAAATAAATATTTCAACACTGTAAATATATATTTTATTTTTTACTCACTTGTGAATAACACCATAATTCACATGTGTACTCTAGTTAAAAAGTGATATAGGCTAGTAATAAAGCTTTCATCGGTACTTCCGGTGAAAATCAGTAAATTTGAATACCTGTAGTATTGATAAAAGTTCAAGATGTCAACTTTTACTAAAACCTGAAATTTTTTTAATGATGGAATACCACCAAGTGAGACTGACGAAAGTGAGTGATACCTGTAGTATTGTTATTCTCTGCCCCATCATCATAATTGCTCCATAAACCCCCTAAAGGCATAAATTATCTCTAATGATTTATAATACAATGCGGTATTTCAAGGAAGATCAGTGAAACATTCTTTAAATGTGCATAAGTTCCACTGGAGTGGACTGAGGAAGAGGTCTAGAGAACAGTTTTAATTTCAGCCATGGCTTAGGCTTCAAATTCTCTCTATGTGGGTCACAGAATATGGTTTGGAGTTTTAGGAGCCAAAGACTATTTATCTTTTAGGGTAAGGCAAGAATTCACTTGTTTTTTTTTCAGGTAAACTACCTTTGATCTATATCCAAGTCAATAATTAGCTAACTTTTTCTGGGTCAGTATTTCAGAATGTAATAGAAAATGGAAATTTTCTTCATATGATTAGGCTATTGATAGCATTTTCTGATAAATGCTTTAAATTTATGTTCTACATTTTGTATTAGGGACTACCTATGTCATAGTCTTTGGATAATTCCATTACTTTATTCCTCGTGACTGATTTTATTGTAAATGTTATCACAAGTACTGAGATTGTTAGATTTCTGTCAGCTGATACTGTGGCAGTAAATGTCCGTGTGTATTCCATAGTTTGAGGCTTAACTATGTGGAAGTTGAATTCCACAAATGAAGAAGTAACTTTGTTTCCTTCCACAGTTTTATTTTCCCTTCCCCAAAACCCCTTATGATATTTATACTTCTGGAAAACATTTTTTGAGTTTGTACCTGATAATGACACCACTGTGTTCAAACATGTACCAGGTAAATAAATCTGTGGAAGGAAACAAAGTTACTCTTTCCATTTGCCCATGTGTATATTATTTATTGACAGGTGTGCATTTTTCACTAGCAATTGGAGAAAATATCTAGTTGATAATTGGCTGTTTATACTCAAAATGGAGTTAATGAAATTATTCTGACTTTTCATCACAAAATTCACATATCACTTGACTTCCATGGTTCCCCATACAAGGCACAAATATGCAGTTACCTGATTGCATTGCAAGTCACCACTAAATTTGTGAATGCATGTTTTAATCTGATTTTCATTCAGTGGCTGGAAGAATGGAAGGGTCCATCTCCTCTGGAAAATACTCTCCTTGCCTCTACCATGTTCTCCAATGTTAATGAACTTGTTATACAGTAGAACCTCAATCTATCGTTTTTCAAGGGGATGGGCAAAAAAAACGATGGATGCGGGAAAACGAACAATGCGGGAAAAGATTTCCCGGGAGCCAAAACGAGATGAAAATGCGAGAATTTTATGGTAACTTTTCACAGTAGAGGGGTATCTTAAAGGAATTTCTCTTAAAAGCGGGAGAATTTTTAAATTTAAAGAAAATACTTAGTGCATCTCTAATTTTTCGTTTGACTACTAACTGTTTAAAATATTTTATTAGTATTACATATCCCAATGGTGTCTCGGATGATAAAAGTAAATAAACAAGGTCCATTATCATGTTTTTGGATGATCTTCAAGCCCGCGCACCGACCTATCCATTTATAGAAATTTATTCATTTCAAATATCCTTGAGGGTGAGAAGCGCGCCTAAAATTTGTTGGGGAGTATGTAATCTTTTTCCGCGCTTTCTATTGTGCTCCGCTGATGGAGGAGTGCCACCCGTTAAAGATGGAGCGAGCTTGACACTACCAAGTGTACTCCTGTTTATCTGGAGCAATCGCGTAACCCATGAGGCATAGAGCAAGAGAGGTGTAGCAGGTTATCGCCATCTGGTTCAGAGAGGCAAAAGTTAGCGGGCAATCGGGTTGAAATGAGGAATTCCGATATCGGCGGTTGGAGTTCGGCTTGACATTACCAAATGAACACGAATTTCATAAAAATTAATCATTTTGATGGGCCACGGTGCCTAAAAAACAAAAAAAAAACCATTTCTGGCAATGCAAGTCCACGTCAGACAACGGACGAGAAGGAACTTAGCCCACACTCGCAGGACTTCCACTACGACAAACTAATGGTTGAAACATCTGCGTTACCTTCAGCTGTCTTAAAACACCTATTTTGAACAGTTTCAGCTATAGGCTCAGAAATAAATACTTTAGGAAAATGAATAGACATAAATACGTACTTCAACTGGCTAAACACAGAAAAAATAGAAAGAGCACAGAGCACGTAGGCTTTGGCCGCACTTACTAGGGGCCCACGAAGTGACCATGATGAAGGTCCACGGGTCAGGGAGTGACTGAATTGCCGAGGTTACAAGCCACGCCCGCTGCTCTCTGGTTGGTTCCGCGGGAGTCACTTCCGCGGAAAGGACCCCACCCACTGAGGGGTGCATTAGTGGAACGTCAGTTAATTTTGTTAAAGTTTTTAATCGGCATAAATCTACAGAACAAGTATTATATGAAGTTTGTCTGTTATTTTCTGTTACATTTAATACCAAACACCAAGGAAATCCGTTGATATTTACCCACATGGGTTATATCAGATCTCGATATGGTGCCGAGAGCGAGCGTATGACAACTACTGGTAAGAGAGCATTGAGAGGATAATCTGGGATAATCAGAAGAAAGGTTAGAAGCTCATGGTGAAGGAATGCGGCCGCTAACGAGCGAGGTAGAGACTCGTTTGGGTAGGAAAGGAGGAATGCCAATCGTCCTATAGGAAGGAGTTTGGGCCATAAAGATAAGAAGGGACTCGGACGGCAAGGGCTACCCGTCCTGTGTATATAATCTTTGTACCCCTCCGTCCTGTGCGGCACATCACCTAACTCCCTCCCCCTCCTCCTTTCCTGCTGCGGAGCGCCGCAAAAATCCCAAAATCTTACTTCGGTGTAAATTTTTGGTTTCGTCTTTTTCAAGCAATGAATGCGGGAATGGCGATGTGTGGACTGTGATTTGGAAACGATCGAAGCGGGAAAATGATACTTCTGGGAACGATAGATTACAGGAATTATTAACGTTATCAGCATGGAACTACATTCGGGACCAAAGACAACGAACGATAGAAGTGGGAAAACGATCAATGCGAGAACGATAGATCGAGGTTCTACTGTTTATCTACTTGGATGTGAAACACTAGCAACTTATGGGGACCCTTATTGCGGGAAATTCATAAGAGTCGTTTATATCCAATCTCTTTCTCATCCAGTTCTTCTGTCTTTCTCACCTCCTGATGTTAGATTATCTGATAAAATTCACAAGTCCATTTCAATGTAGAATCTTATTTCATGATACCACGTTATGCCAAAAGCATAGATAAATTGGCCTGTCTTCATTGGCTTGTTGTTTTCTCTCCCATGCAACTGACTGTCATGGTGTTAACTCAGCATGTGCTTTTGCAAAAGCTACGGGATATGGAAAATGATGGTACTCTCAACCATGATCTTGACATAGCTGCTTATTCTTACAACAACTCTGGATGTTCTAACAAGGGATGGTATGGACATTTTCAAGTGTTTTTCTTAGATGTGACATCTGCTTGATCATTTGAAGAATTGGGGTCGAATTCAGGAGTAAAGATAAAAGTATTTCCTAACTATCTGAAACTAGGGCATGATAACTGGCCAGAGGGAGAATGATTTAACAATAAAACTACTTTATCAGAAATAGTTTCCTTATAGTACATTTCAGTTTCTTGTACATGAGGGTGGACTACAGGAATACATTTCATCTTCAACTATTTTCATTTTATCTTGGAATTTATATGCTTTCTTTCCCTCTTCACTGCTTTCCACTCTGTTTGTTGTACAAGAAAAAATGTTTTGTTCTGAATGTTGGTAATGCGAATTTTTACCTTAGTGGAAAAAAGTTGTCTAACATACAATTGTTGTCTTTAGTTGATTGTGTGCAGCACTTTTGCATCGGTTTTGTTCACTTGTGTTTGCCATGATTTTCTTTATGTAACTCTTGTCTACAGCATGAAAGTGGGTGGCTCAAGATAGGTTTTGATGCTTACCAGTGGTGAGTGGCCCAGGTAGATGTGTAGAACTCTTCTTTCATTCTTAAAAACTAATGAAGAAACTTTGCTTCTTGTATGACATTGGCCCCAGATAGATTGTGGTCTATTCTAGTGAAGAAATTAAAATTTGCTCCCTTAAAATGAATCCCCTCCAATGTAGTTCACAGGTTATGGGAATTGAAATGGGGGTATGTTTGCGTCAAGGTTTCAATGAACCTGCGAGTATGTTGATGGCGCACTGAAGCCTTGTATGGAAAGTATTTCCAGCAACACTTGAGCAGATACATCCTTGAAGCATTTATTCTGTGTATGGGATTGAAATTCCCATTCCATGGCTTTGCACAGTCTGAAATCACTGCTAATAGGTATATACTGTCAGTAATTAATGCTTCTAAATTCAAATCATTGGATTTAATTCCAGTTAGAATTATACAAATGATGGAATTAGAACTAATTTGGTAAACAATTTCATCTGGTCATTCAATCCTAAGATTGGTTGTCTACAGTCCTCCAACCTTCCCTATCTAATGCTAGTTCCCTTACCTCCTGGTATCTCTTCCTATGTGCTTTCCTCTCTATTTAGTTCATGAACTTATTCCTGGGTCTTCCTCTGGAGACTTCCCTCAATTTTACCTTCAATCAAGTTCTTCACAGACCCATTGTGTCTCAGTAAACAATTTGTGGATGAGTAAATACTTATGCTATGCGAAACTGCAGAGGCTATACCCTTCATGCATTTACTGGGGGACTCTATTGCAAAGAATCCTTATATATGTACTCAGAAACAAATTGATTATCCAAAGCCTGGGTGATGTGCATATTGTGATTCAACTGTGTATAATTTTGCAGTATTCTTTTCAAGTTTGTAATGCTATGTTTCAGGGTGGATAATTTTCACCATTTAAAAATCTCATTGAGTTGTAAGGAAAATAGAATTGTTGTGGAGCCAGTGTCCAAATAGTGAATATTTGTGGCTCATACTTAGAAATTATTATTTTTGAAAGAACCATCTGCATTAATTCAGCTGGTCATTTATAATTCATATACTGTGCTTTCTTGTTTCAGTGCAAAGCTAATGTGGTGCCACATCGAAAGCCGAAGTCAATCCTCTGTTGTAATGACAGTGATTTGTGTAATAAGTATTTGGTGCCTGAGTATGAAGTGAGGACACCGTCTCCTGATAGCACTCTTGCTGAGGATGGGGTGCATCATGCAGCATTGATGATTTCTTTCACTGTGTGCCTTATCATTTTACTAGTTCTGGTTACCATTACATATTTAAGGTTAGTGAGTTATTTTTTGTGATTTCTGTGTTCAATATGACTTAAAAACTGCCTTCATTAAAAACTGCTACTAGTGTACATATAGTGTCTCACAACTTCTAGAGGGATTAAGGTGGGAGCCCCTAGAGACTCGGAGGCTATATGCTAGGCTTAGGTTGCTTGAGAAATTCAGAACTGATATTTTTCAGAGTGGCATAGAGAATATTATCATGACTCCTCACTACATCTCTAGGTCTGACAGATGCGATAAAATAAGAGAGATACACTGCCAAACAGATAGGTACAAAAACTCGTTCTTTCCGCAAACAATAAGCGACCACAATAAGAATTAAGCTCCACTTAATACACTCCTATAATTCATGTCACCATTTCATCTCTAAAAACTTACAATTTACACGGCTGGTGACCTAACACCCCCTGCCACGCACCCTTGCGGCAGCTCGCAAGGTATTATGTGGATGTAGATGAACCTTAGTTTGTAATTTGGAGCACCAATTATCTGACGATCAGTTAGTGGACTGTGGATTTCATGCGACGTCTTGTCTGGCAGCAACCCCCTCACCTTGTTCTCCATCCCCTCCTGCTCTCCTCACCTAACGCCACTTTTGTTTGCTCTCACAACCAGTGGCTGCATTCAAGTCTACAAAATTGCTACATTTTACCGACACACAAGGTTTTCTTGTTGCAGGCATTTCAGTTATGCAGATGACCGTGTTGTATGACAGTGAGTGTCCTAAATCACTGATCATTATGTGTGAGACCCAGGCAGGTGAGCTTAAGTTCCTTCGGTGGCCTTTTTTGTGTTTACTAAGCCAGCAGTACGATTTTTGTCAGTATTCATAATTCAGGGGTGTTCGTGGGGTATCTCTTGATTAAGGATTGAGTTTTTGTTGCATAATAATAGTAATATTAAGGTTTTCATGTTTGAAATTGCTTTAAATTTTCTTATTCTTTGGGGAAGAAGCACTTTTTGTACATTTCTGAGAAGTTTGTGATAATTGTATGGGCATCCAAAGAGTGGCTTGCCACTGCAAGCAGAGAGAAGATAACTACGTATACAGTAGCAACTCGATAATACAAAGTTGGCGGTAGCAAAAAATCGGTTTCGTGTTTTCGAACCTTTTTAATAAAATGCGAAAAAAAAATTGCCTTGTATCCACCAAAATTGCCATGGGCATTAGGAAGCCTGGGTAGCGTAGTGGTCTGCGCATTGGTCCAGCAAACCAAAGGTCCGTGGTTCGATTCCCGGTTCAGGCCGAATTTTTCTCATGGCAATTTCTTCAAATAACTATCCTATGCAAATGATTTTTAGTTGGCGATCATTTTCTTTGCAAAATTTTCGTCCAGTTAAGAAGACGTATACAAAGCAAGTTCTGCTTTTTACATGATACTCTAGCTTTCTTAATCTTCGGGTAATCAGGACATGCAACTTGTATGGGCATTTCAAAGAGGCATTTGTTTCTAACATCTATGCAACTAAGACGGTAGCTGGCCCGTACGCGCTACCAATCACCCCTTTTTTTATCGCTAAATCATTGGTAAAATTAGCATTTTTTGTGGTTTTTTACACATTGCCTGCTGGAAATATGAAGTTGAGAAGCAATATTATTTAATTCCAATTACTAATCGCTCGACAACAAGTTGGGCGTGATACGGGCATTTTCCATATCTTTATCAGGGGGGCTATTACAGGGTATAATGTTGAAGGGGGTCGCTATCCAAAAATTGATGGTGTATGGCAAATTCTTCATTCAAATCTGTACAAATACCCCTGAATTTGGATCGGCCAATGAAATGTTCGACGTTCCTATGCGGAATAGTGGACCAAAGAGTCATTGACCAAACTGAGTTGAGACCAAAAGTTGAAACGTCATCATCAGCAAGTAAACAACACTAGACAAATGAGTATCTCTTAGCGACGGTCGTCGTGAATGTAAACAAACCCTGATTTTCAATCTTATGGAGGAGAATGAATATGTTTATCAATAATTATCACCTGAATGAAGTATTGTATCATTTTTATAATACCGTTATAGCTACTTTCGTGAGTTACTCTAGCAAGAAAGAGAGTGACAAAGCTGTGAAAGAGTATTTCCTCAATGCAGTCACGAAATGACGAGAGGTATCTCTTGTGTGCAGAAAATGTGTTGCCTATGCACTGTGCAGAGGATTGTCCCTTAAAATAATGCAAAATTTGTTTGAGCTTGATAATACATATTATGTGCGTTTCAGTGATAATTGAGCGAGGAAAGGAAAGCGATGTGTGTCCAAAAATTGTGCTTAGTGTTCCATTGATATGTTTTGATTGTCACCGCACAGAAATCAGTGAAAAGAGGTTATCATATGCTCAGGAAGTTGGCACACACAGTTTTTATACCTCTTCTCCGCTTAATTTTGTTCATAGGGATTTTACATTAGAGTAATTTGTTTGAATGCGACGCGTATGTGAAATGAGATAGTTTGTTCTTAGGAGTGACAAGTGAGCAATAGTGTTAATTAAATTATGAAAGGTATAAATAATTAAATTAACTGTTTGTTTATCTCTTCGTATGACTGTCTTGTGTCTGAAATACAAGTAGTGCCAATCAAATCAACGCTAGCTTGTAAGCCACTTCCCAACCGTACACTGATTCATCAGACAAGTACTCCAAATATCTGCGATGAACGCCTTTTGCAACTCTGCCATATGCTTAAAAACACTTTGCAATACGCCAAATAATAAATGCTCGTTTTTGTCGCATTATTCTTCACCATAAGTTTGAATATTATTGTAATGTCTGCCGGGTGAGATCTGGGAAATGTCACCTCGTCATAAATACACAAGTCTCAGGAATTCCCATCGATTTGCAATGCAGTACGATTTAATTAATATATTTTAATGTGCCAAATAATAAAGGATTGAGTTTTTGTTGCATTACTCGTCACCATTACATTGAATATTGTTGTTATTTTATGCCTTCCTAATGAGATCTTCGGAATTACCCCATGTCATTAATACCCAAGTCTCAGCAATTCACATGATTTTCAACTCGCAAACATTTGAACAACATTCAATGATGTGCCTGTTATTAAAGGATTGAGTTTTTGTTGCGTTAATCTTCACCATTATATTGAATATTGCTGTTATGTACACCTACCAAGTGAGACGTCTGGAATTACACCTCGTCATCAATACATAAGTCTCAGCAATTCATTTGAAATTTAACTCTAAAATATTTTAATAACATTTAATATTGTGCCTATTTATAAAGTTTTGAGTTTTTGTTGCGTTATTTTTCCTTATTAAATTGAATATTGCTATTGTCTTCCTACTTAGTGAGGTCTCCCAAATGACCTTTTGTCATTAATACACTAGTCTCAGCGATAAACATGATTTGCAAGTCGGAAATATTTTTAGAACATTTAAAAATGTTCCTGATGATCAGCCTTTGCATTTTTGTGTTATTCTTCTTCACCATTACTATGAATATGGTTGTTTTATGTACCCAGCGATATCTCCGAAATTACCCCTCTTCAGAAATACTCTCGAATCTTAGCAATGCACATCATATGCACCTCCAAAATATTTTTAAAACATTTTGCCATATGCCTAATAAGAAATGTTAGCGTTTTCGTCACTTTATTCTCACCATTACATTGAATATTGTTGTTATATGCACCTAGCGAGATCTCCAAATGACCCCTCGTCATAAGTGCACCCGAGTTTAAGCAAATGCACGTGTATTGTAACTCTGATATACTTTTAAAATATCTCGCGACGTGTCTAATAATAAATGCTCATATCTTGTCACATTGTTCTTCACACAGCCGTAGATTTTTATTATATACCTTGCAAGATCTCAGAATTGAATCCTGTACAATTACGCCATCATAGTCGCTATTTCCTTAAAAACCCCTCTTGAGGGCGTCTTTATTTTGGGACCCTATTATTGCGACTCTGCTCTTGATAAAGACGGCATTATGAGTTAGGTAATCGCTTGGGTCACTATGAGAACTTGGGGTAGAAATAATAGTGACTTTCACCTCATAGCGACGTCGCTAAAAGTTAGGTCGCCCACCAGCTCAGAGTATACTAAGTTGCCGGTTCTAAATGGCGAGATATTTTGGACAGATGGTATGGTGGAGGTCGTGGAAAATGACACAGCTGAAAATAGAACCTCTGATCACTAACGAACACTTCAACCGCCGCCCAGGAAATGCCTTCCCTTGCAATCACGGCGCTTCACCACTCCATTTCTTATCGATATTTCTAACATCTGCACAGTGTAGATGGTAGCTGGCCTGACGGTGCTTGTAAACGCCCAATCTTTATCACTCAGTAATAGGTAAAGGACTCAGTCCATTTAAAAAGTCCTTCTCAGGTCATTATTTTTGGTTTCTTCCATATCGCCTGCAGGATGTATGAACTTGAGCGAAAGGAACTGGAGCGAAATTCTAGAGTTACCTACAATTTTCTCGCCAACCCGGGCCTATGGGAGGAAAAGCAGTGACCCTTTTTCTACATCGCTCCCCAGTCGCAAAAATGTCTCCTTGTTAGACTCTTGTTGCTCACAAGGCTAGTCTCACAATTTTTTGCCGTTACTTTATGTTCTGGAAATATTTCGCACTTCACTGTGCATACATTGTTCAATATTTGCTATCAAACGCATCCTATTGCACTATCAATGTAATATTTCCTCATGGAACTGCAATAAAATTTTAGAATGGAACATTTCCAAAAGATCACATGTCTAAGAATGTCAAAATACTGCAATAGAAATTGCAAATTATTAATTTATCAGGAAAGTCACAGTAAATAATTAACGAAATGATTTCTAGAGCGTCGGTACGTGGTGCTGCACATGACTTATAACCAAAAGAAAGTTGTTTACATCAAGAAATTCTAAGCTAATTCTAAATGAAGCTAACAGTTAAAACAAAAATAAATAAGGGAAAATGACCTCAAGCTACTATTTTCCCCATCACTCGAAATCTGAATTAGCCACGACTAAAATTTGCTAAATTATTGTGTTACTCTGGCATTTGTGAGAGATGAATGTACTAAAATTCTCTCATTTTATACAATTGATTGATTATATTTTGCAATGCTGATTTGTTATGAGTCTGTGTCGGCAAATAGAGAGTTTTTCTGACGCGGTTTCCCCCAAGGTTCGTAAAAACAAACTCAGTTTCTCTGTGGGGACTGGGTCCAAGGTTCATAATTTCAAAATTTTCATATTTTTGAAACTTCGTATTTTCAAACAGAGCGATGTATTTAGCATAGGTGTTTTCTCGGGACCGACAGTTTTGCTTCGTAAAATCGAAACTTGGTATTTTTGTGCTTCGTATTATAGAGTTTCTACTGTATAACTTTCTGAGGAGATAACTCGTTGACACGTGCGTGCCTACGAGTACCCAAGCTCCCTGCAGTTGATCACCTGGATGATAGAGAAGCAGGGGGATTGGGTTGGTGTGGTGGCGAGAGTACTGGCTAACCATACGGATGGCCAGGGTTCAAATCCCTGCAGAGGAGGATATTTTTCCGAGGAGGCCCAATCCCTGATTCAGTGTCTTGTAGAGGGTACTTCAAGTACAATACTCTGTCCGTCTGATGAGATGTTAAACTGTGGTCCCCTTGGCGCCTTTCACTTAGAGTAGGCTAATGCCGACGTCTGGTTTTTATCCACCCGTCCTCCCTTTGTATCCCCAATGGCACAAATGACCTTAGCTGTCAGTCGCCTCCCCTAATATCCAATCCGATAGAGAAGCATGCTTTGGTGTCCAATTTCCTTTGCACCTATTGAAAATGCAGATGATTCTTTAGTTTAGTTGTGTGTTCAGGAATTTGGGTGGCTGGTGACCTTGACTTGCTTATTTGGAGAGTTGACTGAGTGAGCACGAATATAGAGGAGGTGAAACTCCTGAGGAGCCGCCACTGTTAGTCACAGAACAGACATGTTCCTTCGATAGCTGTTGCTTGTGGTCCAGGAATCTGACTCTTTGTGTATTTGCGCAAGTCTGCGACCACTACGTTGATGAGAGTTTCAGAAGTAAAAAATATGAAGATTTTGCTGATTGGCATGGTCAGACTTCTCATAATAAGTATAATATGCTGCAATGATGAACTCAGATTCTTACCTATCAGCAAATATCACAAGTAGGTGTATGAAATGGAAATGCATTGGGCATTTAAAAATTAGATTCCCTTCCTAATGTTCCAGGAATTGATGGAGAGCATATTTATTGCACGTAACCAACGGGCATAAAATTTAGCTGGTGGTATGTTTTGGAGAAGTGGATGGAATGAACGATTGGGGCTAAAACCAAAACCACAGTCACCACTCCATTGATCATGTCTAGATAATCCATCATTCATTCTGAATGCAGAAATAACAGTTATAATGGTGCAGAATCTTATTTTTTGCCCCCAGTTTTCTTTAAATGAAAGTATTATATGTAAGGATGAAATGCACTCAGTGAATATAATCAACAAAACTTGGTTTTATGGTGTAAGAAATTTTTTGATGGAGTATATGCTTAAACAATTAGTCAGATCGTTAAAATGTGGTTGGTTATAAAATAAAAATTTCAAGCAAATATTTTTTTCAGATATTTGAGGATAGCACAACTCCAAAAATAAGGCTTCACCCACCAGGTGGAGAAGAAAAATGGATTCTCAATAATTTCCATTATCTGATTGAAGTATTTCCCTGCATCGGCACAGATAACCAGTACTGTATTCAGTACAGTACTGCAGCTGAAATTAAAATTCCATAATTGTCAAGGTGTGCTCTAGGATGATATAGCTTATGAAAGCTATTATTTAGGGAAGAGGTGTTGATGATCATCTTGTACTAGTGCATTACAACCTATTCATAATTGGACGTTTGTTACTTGGGTAGCAATTGAAACTATTACCAGTAAGAAGTAAGAAAAATTATCTCAATGGGAATGAAGGAAAAAGCTGTTTTGAAAACTCTTAAGATGAATTTTATAAAATGTGGTTTATTTTGACTATGCATTGATGTGGGGATTAGCTAAATACTGAGTTAGCTGAGCTTCAGGAAGCACATAAGTTTGGTTGTGGACATTTGCTATATTGATGAATTGGTGTTTTATGGGCAGTTCTTGTGTCATGAAGACAATATACATTTGTGCGATTGTTCCTTTCAATCAAGAGAAAAGAACACCATTTGAATGTGGATTTGACCCTTTTTATGTAGCACAAATCCCATTTTCCTTAAAATGTTCGTTGATTGCGATAATCTTTCTAATTTTTGATGTAGAAATTGCAATTTTTGGTAAATGTCTGCTTCCGTCACACACCTTTCAAAAATTTTTTTCAACCCTTTTCACGTAGCGTATCGCCGCGAAATTTTTGTGACAAAAACTAGAAAGATGCCGGTATGTATTGATAATTTTATTTTGTGGGAATTACTAATGTACGGTAAATAGGAAATTTTTTAAGCTTGAGGTGACGTTTTTCCCGGCCGCCATTGCACTGTTTCCACTTTTGAGCGCAGCGTGCCGCGACAGTCGCTGAGTTGCGTTTACTCACTAACATCTTCCATTCCATGTTATTCTTAACCGCTCAGAATGTCGTCGCTTGAACGCTGGAAACATGGGACATTTGAAGTAATGTTTCATTTCTGGTTTAGCCTATGTTAACAATTCATTGCACTGCGTTACCAAGTCATTCATATGCCCTTATTATGCCTTTAAATACACTTCCCTTCCTGATTATAAAGGTGGAAATAGGAGGTGTAGGCATGTAGAGACGTATATTTTCTGGAAAAAAATCTCCCTCGAGATGGTTGGTGATGATAAGGGTGGTAAAAGGTGGTGTAGGCATGTAGAGAGGTATATTTACTAGAAAAAAATCTCCCTGGAGACAGTTGGTGATTATAAGGGTGGAAATAGGAGGAGTAGGCTTGTAGAGAGGTATATTTTCTAGAAAAAAATCTCCCTCGAGACGGTTGGTGATTATAAGGGTGGAAATAGGAGGTGTAGGCTTGTAGAGAGGTATATTTTCTAGAAAAAAATCTCCCTCGAGACGGTTGGTGATTATAAGGGTGGAAATAGGAGGAGTAGGCATGTGGAGACGTATATTTTCTAGAAAAAAATCTCCCTCGAGACGGTTGGTAATTATAAGGGTGGAAATAGGCGGTTGAGGCCTGTAGAAACGTATTTTCTGTGAAAAATCTCTCTGGAGACGGTTGGAGAATGGGAGAAAGCGGCTATGAGACATGGGGAAATGACAGAAAAGTGATAGGGAAGTTGGAAATGAATAAAAGCGACTTCATAAGTAAAAAAAATGGCATTAACAACTTCGAAAATAGGCATTTCGAGGTCGCATACCGTCCCACCCCAGCACCCCTGTTTCACTCCACAGGGCCCGTAACCTTGTCGACTGGGGATATAATAGGCATATTTAAATGGCGTTATCGTAGCTGGTACTCGTAAAAACACGAATTTCTACACTCCAAAGAATGCTATTCGTCACTTTCAACCCTCCATTAATCACGAAAACTGTTTCTACATTGTCATTTATGCCTTTTTCACTACCAAATATCCCCACCAAGGGCCTGTGTACTGTCCCACCCCAGCACCCCTGTTTCACTCCACAGAGCCCGTAACCTTGTTGGCTGGGGTAACAAAGCGTATATTGTAGAGGTGAAGGTAGAAATATCCCTCTGTCGGAGCTTTCGCGAAACTGACAAAATGGCGTCGAAAAAGTCGGAAAAATGACGAAAATTGGTCATTTTCTAACGTGAATATCTCAAAAACCTGTGCCTTAATAACTTTGCTGTTACTTTTGTTTTGTACTGAGATTCTTCAAGAAGTAAACTATGTCACAGTCATTACCCTTAAAATCACCAATTTCCCGCAATAAGTGTAAGAAAGGTGTGTGACGGAAGCAGACATTTACCCAATTTTTTTGTTATTGGTAAAGTTAACAATGGTCAATTCATTGCCAGAAATATGAGGAACAACATTTACTATTATCGTAGTAATTGTATTAGTAGGATTATACTATGAATGATATCAAAGTATAGGCTCCAGTTTGTGATGGCATGGTGGTGTTTGGACTATCAATGTGTTTTCTTATGATTACTCATTTTTCAAGCTCCTCCCTACAACCGTTCATGGTTAACTCAATTATAACCATCAATTACCCTTCTATGCATTCAAAATAATTTATTGAATAATTAAATGATGATCCAAACACTCCCTGCATGACGGATAATGTGTTTTCAAATGTCTATTAGGTGTTGTAACTAGAGGAGCTTAAAAAAAGAAACTGTGCAAAACAGAGAAATGGTGGGGAATTTTTATTTTCTATATTTGTTGGGAAAAATCTTTAAAGGAGTCCAGGTGATGGTTCATAAATATTTATTCAGAAAAAGATGCTCATCGGATTTTAATTATCATATCAACGGGCTTTGTCATGTTTTTTCATCATTCAAAGATAAAGAGTGTAAGAAATTTGACTGCTCTGTGGAAATAAAGGACAGTATTTTTCAGAGGCATTATTTTTCGTAATACTACTTTTAACATGAAAGTCTGTTTAACTCTTATGCATTCTTACTTCATATGATGGTTTTTGTGACTGTTACTTTCTCATTTTAAAGGTTTCGGAAGCGAGAGGATCGTAGAAGGGCTTTTATTGCTGAGTCTGCAAATAAGGAACCTTATCTCAGTAGCAGTGGCACACTACAAGAATTAATTGAACAAAGTTCAGGTTCTGGATCTGGCCTTCCCTTGTTGGTTTGTATCTTCAATTTTTATTTTCTCATTTAATATCATTATTCAGCCAAGCTTGTGCATTGTGCTTTGACCCATATTTTAAAATGTATATGCATATTTTTTTTAGGTTCAGAGAACTATTGCAAAACAAATTCAAATGGAAAGATCTGTTGGGAAAGGTCGTTATGGTGAGGTTTTACTGGCCAAGTGGCGAGGTGAAAAAGTTGCAGTGAAAGTTTTCTTGACGACTGAAGAAGCCAGTTGGTTCAGAGAAACTGAAATATATCAGACTGTGTTGATGAGGCATGAAAATATATTGGGTAAGTTTTCATATACTTTTTAATATGCTCTTATCTCAATCCTTGTACATTTTTTGTGATTTGGACATGGGTAGAGTCTATGTACATCCTCCCTTCGCAATGACTGAGTCTTTGTCCCATACAGTGCCACTCTCCAGATTGGAGTATTCACCTGCCTTTTATTTAGGTGTCTACTCAGACCTCATCAATTTCTTCCTCTTTGAAAATACTCCATTAGACATGGCAACTCTACATCTTATGTCTCTACCTCTAAACCCATTCTCCTCCAAAATGCTACCCAGATACATACGCTGCTCGAAATTTTCTATTTTGTACCTTCCTAACCCTGCCCTGCCTTCTTGCATCTAGATTACCTCATCACTTTCGTCATATTATGGTTTATCTTCATCCCATACCTCTCACTGTGTACATTTGAAAAGCCTTCGAGACCTAGGTAGAAGATGGATACAAACAATGGAAAACTGGAAATCGGTAAATAGCTTGGGAAATTATAAGTAAACCCTGCTTATCATGAATTCAAATTACAGTAAAACTTCCGTATAACGAACCTCCATTTAGAGAAATTTGATGAAAACCTCCCTATTACGAAGTCATGCAACCGGTGTCGGGCCCTTCCCATACATAATACATGCAAAAAAAACCTCCCATAACGAACCTCTATCAGAACGAAATCTCCGTACAACGAAGTCCATGTGTGGGCCCCAACATGGAAGTGACCTCTGTTTAACGAAATTATTTCTTAAAAGGCATTTTTCTTTGTACATATTATTGTTATTAGTGTTATAACCAACATCGAGATAATGTTCGGCTATTCTCTCTACAGTGACGTAATATTCTGGTGATTTTTCCCGCCGTTAATGAGAGCATTGTCTCAGTATGATCCGAGTGAACGGTCTGGATGCAAAACCTGTACTCATTCCTTCAGCTCTTATCTTTGCGATGTGTGGTATTATTTAAGTTTCATTCAAAATGTTAAGGGAGCAGGCTACATCGCAAACAAAGCATTTGCAGACGGTTGGCATTTTCCGTAATATGATTGATCGCTGACAGATAAAAAATTACGGTTTTCACTAATGAAGAGAAAGAGAGTAAAGATACAGCATGGGTTCCATTTTGATTTTCTAGGTACTTTGCATATCAGAAATATAATTGCATATGTTTACCCGAAATCAACCATTTTCCCCGGTGCAGTACTCAACCATGAGATGGATTATTTCGGCAATAGAGAAGTAAACCCATGGATAAACCCTTCTCTTATCATTTGTACCCTTCTGGTTTTTATGTTTTGCTTATTATTCGAGAAATCAGGAAACTAGTGGACCATATCCCGACAATTCTCTGGCACTCTGCCACGATAATGCGATGTCTGCACAGCGATTTGGGCCCCTGGGCCCCTGACTGAGCATGACTACTTCCATTTTTCTGCATGTTTGCCCATCCCCCTAACCTACACAAACCTGAGAAGTCTTTCTTGCCTCCCATTGAGATAAGACTGAAATTCAGCCCGAGAGCCTTTATCTCCGCTCGTATTATGTTACGAAACATGCTTTGAGACCTCGAAAGGTCTTCCGAGGCAAGCGCTATGACTAACACATGGACTTTTAATTTCAATAATATAATGTACTTCTTGAACATTTATGGAAAAAATGTATCATAATCATGATATTTGTAAGTTTCTGATTGATTTAAATCAAAACACGATGCAATTGCGTTGATTTTCAGCCATACAACGTAATGTAACTTGACTTTCCCCCGCTACACAGCTATGCTCTGAGGT